>CM070770.1:133136904-134388154 GCA_036346955.1 Dipus sagitta
ACAATCTGCCTTACTTCATCCTCTACAGCTCTACCTCTTCCTCACTCCATGCACACCAGCCACAAGAATGGCCCCCTCGCCATCTATCCAAGTTCTCAAGTTTAAAGCAACACCTGGGCCTTTTCCCTGTTCCCTTTTCCTAGGGTGACCACTGTGCAAATTTCTCCCAGTTCCTATCCAAATGCCACCTTGTCACAGAGCCCTCTCTAACATTCATGAGCAACAGCAAACCCTATTACTCCCTGTGCCCCTCATGCTTACTTTTCTCCACAGCATTTTTCTGAGATATTTCATAATGATCACTGTCTTTACATACACATAAGAATGTAAGCTAGAAACAGATTTCATTGGTTTTGTACTCCTATCTCCACAGTGCCTAACAGAGCATGGCACACAGAATTTATAAAGATTACTTTTGTTGTGGCTATTGTGCAGCTGTCACTTGCATACAGTAAGAGATCAAAATCAGGTGATGACATGTACGTTTGTGATTTCACAACCCTTGGGAAAATGATATAAATGGTACTTACTGCTGACCTGCACTGTTATTTCTAGAACAGAGAAAGTCAGCAACATTTTGTATTGGCCTCAAATTGACCAGAGAACCTCTCACTTGGCAAACTTTATAAATGTCACCTGGCAACCCTTCTATAGCCGAGCCAGCCCAGGTTCAAGTCATCTGCACCTAGGCACCTGCACACACTACCCAGGGAAGGCAGCAGAGACTCCCAAGACCTAAGAGCACTATGAATCTTGTTTATCTAGATTACAGAATCAAAGAAACCTTTTCATTTTTCTAACTGTTCCTCCATCATATATTTCTTGAGTTAAGACTAATTATTGCAACTCATGAGATTTACGTGCAAACTTACTACAATTCTAAGCAATAGGTTCTATTTCATGAAGCATGCATATTCTTTGGTGCTTACCGTTGAGCAGCACAGGCTCAGGCACTGGCAACCCCTCCATCATCGCCTTTGCCAGAATTAACTTTTGGTGAAGTTGCTTGTTACGCACTTTAAACTCCTTCAGTTCTCCCTGCAGCTCCAGAATCCGGCCCTGGAGCTGAGCCACCTCTTGGGAGGCAGGAAGATGACACGTATTTCGTAATGACTGGGAAGTTTTTATTAGGATTGGTAAGCGAGACTTCTTAGCATCCTGAAACACACATGTTCCACAGTGAATGTGCTTCAAGAACACTTCCTTTTATCATACAGGTAACATTCTCTTGCTGACTTTTCAGAATAGGTTGCAAACTACTCACCCAAACTTCCCATTCCTACAGTGGCATCTATGTCCATCCACAGAGGAAGAGCAATGTACCTTGACAGCCTCTTCTCTGGCTGCCAAAGGCGATCTTGAAACCCTGGGCCCTGATCCACTATCTCTAAACAATCCAGATGTTCTCTCTATTTCTTCATTTCCTGCCATTCCTAGTATATGTCCATCTGTCTCACACCCCTGCTGTCCTGACTCAGTGACTTCTAGTTACTAACTTAGTGTATTTCTCAGGTTCAAAGCACCCAACTTGCCAATCCTAGGCATCTTCATTTGTGAGGGCTTTGCAGGCCATGTAATCTTTGATTCCTCCACCTCATGCCCCTAACCATAAGGGTATATCCCTTTGACTGTCTGTCTTGATGATTCACAAGTCTATCCATTTACTGTACAATCCAGTAACCTGGAAGTCATTTTTAAAACCCCCTATTCTCATCACTCACTTTCACTGCCCATTGGGTTACAATAATTCCAACTCCTAAACTGTCTCTAATTCTGGCTTAAGCAATTGAATTACCACTTCTGCCACAACCAAAACTACTAAGAAGGTCACTGTCTTTTCTCTCCTCTGCAAAACCTGGTAGCCACATGGTGATGAAGGCTCCTTCTTCCCTGAGAGAGGAGGAGGGCTAATATGTTTGCCTGCCTCTAAAACCAGGTCTATCCTCTCACTCTGGAGTTTTCTGAACCTTCTATTACCTATGTATCTTCCTGCATACAATGAACACACTACTTGTTGAACTCATACACGTGTTAAAAAGATTAAATAAGATGGAACAGAAAATTCAGCACAATCCCTACTACATATAGCAGATGATAATAAATAAATGAATAAACAGTTTCCTCTTTTTGAAAATTCAGCATGAAGGATAATTTCAAGCAAAAATATCTAATATATTTGAAGAAATTAAATCTATTCAATTATCCAATTTTCCTGAACACAGAACATCTCCCACACAACAGAAAAAAGAAAAAAAAAAAAAAACCCTACCTAGTTTTCCTAAAATACAGGTACAAGCTGAAGGAGCTGGGGCAGATGAGAGCAGTTCTATTCTAGCCAAATTACACAAATTTGCATTTTGAGTACCATTAATATAATGGCTTTATTTTTTTGTTGTTTTAGTCTCAACTGATATCTTTAGAAAACCCTTTTCTAGAAATTACAGTTTTGGTGCATAATTTAAAACAATCAAAAGCAATTTTACTAATGATATATCCAGCTCCCTTTGGTATGCACAAAAGCAGTAATTTTGTGGTCAGAAAATAAACTTAATTCTCCATTCTGATGCTATAAAGCAGTGTGCACAGTTGATTTCTCAGCTACAAAACAGCCTTTAGAAACAAGAATCCCACTGCCTTGTTGGTGCTCTATTAGAACCATGACCTAGTTCCTCCTCCACCAGAACATGTCTTCATGCCACAGAGATGCTCAACCCCAACCCCTGCTTCCAAAAGACTATAACATAGGTCCAATCAAACACAGCCAAGAGAGTCTGGCTCTTAATAATACTGCCTGTCTGACTGTATCTGCAGAGAAGCTCAGAGAGACAGAGAGAAAGAACTTAGACTGTCATGAAATCAACATGGAGACATTCACTCAGCAAAACCAGACCCTGTGGCTGGGGAGGAGCTTGAAGAGGTATGACTACAGGCCCTTACTTTAGGCTGGCTAGCCAGGACACTTGGGATCTGGCTTCTAATAGAGACAAAACCCTCTGAATAAGGCCTCTCCCACACATATGAATCCTCATAAAACAGAAGCTATGCTCTCATCCCTACTCTAAAGTCAGGCTGTTTCAATTTTGCTGCAACCTGCAAAAGGAAATGCCTGACAATAGATGAGCACTGTATGAATTCTTAACAATGGAATCTCAGGCAGGCATTCCAGGGAAACATGTCCCGTGTCCACAATATGAACAAGAATGTTACAGACAGATGTACAAACAGAATTGCATGGATATTTTTCACAAGAAAAACACAAAAATGTTCTGGTTAATGAGACAGGGCTGGGGTCAGGGAAGAGTGGGAGGAGGACAGCAGCAACAGGAGGGAGGGGTACTGGAGAGGTGGTTTAGCAGTTAAGCGCTTGCCCACAAAGCCTAAGGACCCTAGTTCAAGGCTCGATTTCCTGGTACCCACATAAGCCAGATGCACAAGGTGGTGCATGCATCTGGAGCTCATTTGCAGTGGCTGGAGGCCCTGGTGCACCCATTTGTTCTCTCTCTCTCTCTCTCTGCCTCCTTCTCTCTCTGTCTCTCTCAAATAAATAAATAAATAAATTTTTAGAATAGGAGGGGGGAGAGAGAGGGGTAGTTAAGAAGAACAAATACTCGAGGTAGAGGACAGGAGTAATCCAGGCAGAAAGACACACCAGACTTACTCTTCACACAAATAGAAAAAAAAAAAAAAAAATGGCAGCATTAGAGGTGATTTTTCTCCAGGTTTTGTTTGTGTAAAGTGAATACATAGTATGTGGAACACCTTACCTTGCTGGTCATGCTGGGGAAGGAGAACGGAGTGACCTGCAGACCCGGGATCCCACTCAAGGCCTCTAACTGGAGTTCAGTGCCAGCAATGGTGTCTGCTGGCTTCTCTTCCCCAGCCTCTTGCTGCCCTTCGGATCTGAATCTCTGGGGGTCGTCCTCTATGGCAAAGGTCTGCACTAAGGCATCCTTCAGCTCCACCTTCAGCTCGGCCTGGTTGCATGTGTTTACTAGCCAGGCCTCTCCAGCTGACTTCAGTTCATCATGTGGCTTGAAGAAAAAGTCGTCTGGGACAGAATGGCCAAGTTCACCTCTCAGCTGAATAGCCAGCTGCTTAAGTGTCTTCTCAGTTTCCCCATCAAGGTGATCTCCAAGAAGCTCCTGCTCAGCCAAGCGTATGCACTCCAAAAGCAGCCTGCCCAGTGCTTTCAGGAGGTCTGGCCTGTTTCCCCAAAGGAAGAAAGTGGGAAAATAAGCTTCTTGCTGCAGCCCTGTCCCATACTCAGCTTCCTGAGTTTCCCCCACTGAAGTCAGTCCAGATTCTGTCTGAACTAAATACAGTGAGGCCCTGCAATGTGCCGGGCAGCATGCCAACCATTGGATTCCTTGTAACCTCACTGCACCCAAACAAGACAGGTATAACATTTCTATTTTATGGGTAGCACATGACACTGGTACATGGCCTATAAGTATGCCACACAGATAAGAAAGCAGGTTGACACACATTCTTGTGTGCTTCTTGTGCTGGGCACTGTTGTAGGGACTAGAGATACAAAACCGTGGGTAAGGACTTAGAGGCAGTATGTAAACAACTCGGTACTCCACAAGACAAAAAGGGAAACATGGGCAGTGTAAAAGTGTGGGAGGGCTGCAGAGCAATAGACCAGGGTCCAGACTAAGGGTTTGGAGAGAATGCCAGGAGAAGCCTGAAGTTAAGGGAAACTAGCCAGGAGAAGGGATGGACTAGTGGAAGCATGACACTGAGATGAACAACCATGTGGCTATGCAGAAATTAAGGAGGGCGGGCTGGAAGGTGGGCTGGGAAGACAGGAGGGGGAGTCTTGCATGCCATGCCATGTTAAGGAGAGTGAGTCCCTGAAAGGCCTGTGATGCAGTGGCTTTCTCACACACAGGCTTTGGAAAGGTGACAGGCTACTGTGTGGAGAACAGATTTCCTGTCAAGAGGGTGGTGTCAGCACACACAGGAGCTCCTTCTACTCTGGTCTACTCACAGAAATGACAGCAAAAAATGCATAACCAAAGAAAATTTCAAGGTACATTAGAGGGCTCAAAACAAGATAAAGGTACCCACAGACCCCTCAAAAGGAAACTGTCCAGAATAAAGGCTGCAGAAAGCAGTAGAGCCAGAAACTCACCCGCAGGGTGGAAGAGGAACTAGACAAATGTCACGGGCCTTAGAGAGCCAGCATCTAAGAGACAGCATTCAAGACCAATACCAAGCTCACATGGAAAACCCATTCCTAAAAAGGACAGTAATCTGGGCACCAGGGTAACGGCTAGTAGGTAAAGCATTTGATGTGCAAGCATGAAGGCTTGAGTTCACATCAGCACCCACATGAATGCTGGGTACAGCACTGTGCACCTATAATCCCAGTGCACAGGACACAGAGACAGGTGGAATTTCCAGAGCAAGCTGGCTAAATAGTCTAGCCAAGTCAATGAGCTCTGTTTTCAGTGAGAGATCCTGCCTCAGTGAATAATGTTGAGAGTGACTGAGAAAGACATCTGGCCTCTACATGTGTGTGTGGAGATGCAACCATACACACACATGTGCACTTACTAGCATATGAACACACATACAACCATGCACACCACATACAAATACACGTGGAAAAAAATGAGTCTAAGAAATGAGAAAATTCATACATAGGAAAACAGACATCAAAGAAATAAGAGAATTCACACATAGGAAAAGAGACATCATAAAGTAATTTACCAAAGATATCAAAATAAAAACTGTTTAAAACATCAAAAAAAAAAAAAGCATGAAGCAAGGACTAAAAACACAGACAGAGAGCTGTGGGGAAAAGCACTGGAGGGCAGGATCCAGGCAGAGGCTGTCTGGGACATTGTGGCTATCTCCCAGAAGAAAGACAACTCAGTAGAAATGCAGTCATACAGTCAGCAGAGAAAAGGGACAGGGTGGCCCTTATTGTATTCCTTCTTTTGCCTTTAGTTTCTACTTATTGCCTTTAAAAGATCTTGGAAGAAAAACCAGAGCCTACCCTCTCCTCTTAATACACCCGGCCATCCCTCCCTCTGATCATGGCCATCACTGGAAATGGCAGCACCCATGCCAATCTTCCCCACTGTACTATAATGGCAAGACCTGCCTCAATATTCCCATGTCCTAGAGCAAGGCAGTCAACTCAAAAAACTACAGCACACTGAAATGGAGGAAAAATAAAAAAGCAAGATGTATGGTGCATTGCTCATTTCCAATGTGGAAACATCACAAACTATCTTAAACTGTAACAGTAAAGTCAGACTTTAAAAATCTTTCTCAGCTGTTGTATGTCTCAGCTGTTAAGGCACTTGCCTGCAAAGACTAAGGACCAGGGTTTGATTCCTCAGTACCCACATAAAGCCAGATATGCACAAGGTGGCGCATATGTTCCTTTGCAATAGCTAGAGGCATGCCTGTTCTTCCTCTCTCTCTCTCTCCTCCCTCTCTTCCCCTTCCCTCTTTCTCTCTCTCTCAAAAACAGATAAATAAATATTTTAAAAATTTAGCTCTGGTAGACTAAAGGCCCACCATGGCTCAGGGAACACTGTGAAAGAAAGGGCAGAAAGACTGTAAGAGTCCCAGAGTGGGTAGGAATATCCTGAGGCACAGTACCCCAATGGAAGGAGACCTTTATAACCCAAAAAGGAAGGCCCTCAGGGAAAGGGAAGCTAGAGTACAGAGGATGAGGGGATCTAGAGTTTAATCTTTTATAAAATAAAAAAAAAGAAATGTCCCTGGCATTCCAAGAATCAGAAGTTTTCTAAATTGCCCTTTCCTTTCTCTCCCTCCTTTAATAACGATAAGAAACAATGACAAATACTCTTCAGCTAGCCGGAGGACCATTACTCACCACCAAACAATTCACAATAAAACCCAGGGAAAAGACTTTACATATGGGTACTAAAAGGTGGTAAAGAGGCCATTATATACTAAAGTGGTAGTGCTATTAACTAAAAAGTTTCTAGGACTGCTTTGCTGGAAATATGAATAGCAGATTCATTAAGCTGTTACTGTAATCAGAACCTTTAGAAAAGTCTGGTCCAAGGATCCTGTCAGAGGCCCAAGTAGTGTTTCCATGCCCTTCCTGAGCATCTGTGCCCGACAGAAGGCATAAGGAAAGGTACTGACATTTACTAAGTACTTACCATGTGCCATGTCCTTTAAATACTCTAAATCCTCACAGACTACAAGAGCAGAGCAGGTGAATGAGTGGGCTTGAAGAAATTCAGGATGCCCCAGAAAAGAGGCAGAGAGCAAAGATAAAAACCCAAACCATTCTGACCCCAACAAAGCACTGACTCTTTGTAGTTTCCTAAGCTTACCTTCTGCTGAGAAGTGAGGCTTTCAATTGTCTGCAATGTTCAAACATTTATTGGGTATTGTCCAACTGACACAGAAGACAGAGGTGAGAAAGAAAAACAAAAGATGGAGAGTTACATGTACACTGATGACTAAAAAAGACAATGTCATATAACAGTAAGTACTATGCATGACAGGGAAGGATAGAGGAAGGCATCCAATAAACCGATACAGGGTCTCCCTTTAGATCAAGGAAAGGCTTCTCTAAAGAGCTGACATCTCAATGGAACTATGCTGGCCGTACACATTTGGGTGAGGCATATTCCAAAAGAGAGAACTCTAGCTAATACAAGGACCATTGGTGAAAATGAACTTGGATATATGCAGAATAGAAAGACAATCAGTGTAGCTGAGGCCCAGTGAACATGAGTAGTAGGTGAGGAGGTCAGGAAAGAGGCTGGGTCAAGAAGCTCTGATTGGCCTCTATGGACAATGGAAAGCCACTGGAGGATGTTACAGATGGAAGAAACAGGATCTGATCCAAGTGTCACAAAAATCACTAGCTGCTCTGTGGAGGGTGGACTATGAAGGGGCAGAAATGGGAGTGAGCAGGTTAAGTGAGGAGACTGTGCTACCACAGGAATACAGGCAAGAGACCAAGAAGGTAGGAGTGGAGATGGGAAGGGACTGAATTAGGGATGGAACCTAAAGATGGAATCAGAACAACTTGATGTGGCTACAGGGATTGAAAAACTTATACTTTTGTGATATAACTCAGACACAGAAAGAAAACTGCTGTATGTCCTCACTCATATGTGGATCCTAACTTGGAATAGATTTGTTTGTATCTTAAGGGAAACGTCAGCACTTACGGTCAGGGAACTAGAATGAGGCTTGGAGAGAAGAGAAGCAGAGAGACTTTAGGGAAGCAGATAGTAGACAGACAGGTGGAGGGGTGGAAAGGTCTAAGGGGGAGTAGAGGAAAGGGAGGGAGAGATGGGAGAGGGATACAAAAACTGAAGACAGTATGGATAAGTACCATAGAAACCTAATTGTTAGCTAATGAAAAGACCAAAAAAAAAAAAAAAAAAAAAAAAAAGATGAGGTAGAGGGAAGAGAGTGACAGTGTGGGCGGAAGTACCCCGCTAGGGTAGAGAAAGATGAGGGAGAGGGGAGACAGAGAGAGAAGGTGGGTGGAAGTACCCCACTAGGGTAGAGAAAGATGAGGGACGGGGGGAGAGAGAGAGAGAGACAGGGTGGGCGGAAGTACCCCGCTAGGGTAGAGAAAGCTTTACTTTGAAGCCATGGCTATTGCAGGTGAATCCCAGTGCTGCAGATAGGTCACCTACAGGCAGTGAAGTGTTGGACAGGGAGGCCCATAAGCCCCCCCAAAACAATGCAGGCCATTGCCAAAGAACTTGACTGCCCCAGAAATAGGTGGTAAGACACTATTGCTGAAGATACCAGAGGTTGTGGTTGCAAGACACTGAGAAATCAGACTGGAACTGAAGTGGAAGTCATCTCCCCACCAGGCAGCTGACATAATGCTGGAAGGTTCCATGCAAGCTGCGGGGGAGACCAAAGTCATCTATAGTCTGAACAAGCAGTAAATCCTGAAAGCAACAAAATCAACCAGCCAGGAAGATATACTCACCAATGCACTAAATTATGAAGGTAATCAATTGTTCTCTTACTGGATAAGAGACCCAGCTCAGTGAAAAGAAATTCAGGCAAGATATTAAGGATTGAATCAAAAACCTAAGGCTTGGAAGGTAATAGACCCCAAAGGGAAGGTTCCACTGTCCTCTGGCTAAATGGAGAGACTGTACCTATCAAAAAGCCTTCTAAGTTTGTATATTTAAGCCCTTTGATTAATGTTGATCTCACTTTTTGGTTAGAGAATCTTCTTTTTACAGATGGCAGCAAATACCAGAGACTGAAGACTCATCAAAATGACAAGAAGAGAAAGCCAAGGGCTTAACACTAGACAAGGCATGTCTACCAGGACTTAGGGAACACTGCAGAGGTAGTCTTGGAAAGAATGTGAGTGCTGCTCTCACTGCCAGCCAGAGAACCATCCCCCTGGAGATGGTACTAGATACTGAGGAGACGCAAAATTCAACAAAGTAGAAAATAAGAAGCTGTTGAAAGCTCAACACAAAAGAAGATTTCTACCATGACACCTCCACCTCCCAGGCTCAAGAAATAATGAAGAAGGGCAAGTAGAAAGAATGTAAGAGCCACAGGGTGCGTAGGTATACTTTGGAGCATTATTCTCCCAAAATAAACTGACTGGTACACTCATAGGCAGATTAGACCAAGAACTTGGGTTTGGACAGATTACCACTGACACGTCTATTACACACCCAGGTGGAAATGTCTGAAGCAGAGCTGACTGTGTGATCTGCAGACAGAAATCTAAGTGTCGCACAGCACACTCTAAAGGGCTGGAAGAGCAGAAGCAGAGAAAGACAGAAAGGGAATGAGTTAACAGCTCGGGACACATCAATATTCTCCAACAGAGAGCAAGGAGAGGCCAGGGAGAGGTTGGGGAATAGGCCAGTGGTCAGCTGCTGCAAGCGGACTTCACAACTTGGAAATTGCTACGGACTTACTATGTGAAACAAAGGATATGAAAGCATTTAGAATGGGGTAGAGAATGAGAGAAAGGGGATGCTACGAATAAATGATAATTCTGAGAAACCTTGCCTTGGTGGTAATAAAGAAATGGGACAACACTAGAATGGATATGAAATCAGAGGGAAGGGGGAACTCTTCCTAAATGTCTGATATCAAGCTATTTTATGTTTATGAAAACAATTCGGGGGGGGGGGTACCCATGAATTATTCAGAAGAGACAGGGGCTGAGAAGACAGTACCCAAGCTGTAATAGGAAGTCTGGCCAAACAGGAAGGCTGGCTTTGGATGGCAGCAGGAATCTTCTACTCCACCAGTAGGAAGGTCAGAATGCAGCTTTGGAGGCAGGCAATATGGCTTGGGTTTGATTGCTTCTATTTTCTTTTATTTATTTATTTATTTTTATTTATATGGGGGGGGGGCAGACAGAGAGAGAGAGAATGGGTATGCCAGGGCTTCCAGCCACTGCAAATGAACTCCAGATGCATGTGCCACCTTGTGCATCTGGTTTACATGGATCCTGGGGAATCAAGCTTCCTGGGACCCTTAGGCTTCAAAGGCAAGTGCTTAACTGCTAAGCCATCTCTCCAGCCCCACTTCTATTTCCTTAATAACAAGTAGAACAGGGCCATTAGCCAGTGAAGATGGGGAGAAAAAAGCAATGCAACATTCAGTCTGTGCCTCTTAGAGTGTAGATAAAAAATAAACAAATAAAGACCAATCCTGTGAACACATGTAATATGAGCAGGATTAACCTAGGTTTAAGGGTAGGGATGTGCAGAGGCAACCAGGAGTGTTGGTTCAGAGACCAACATGTACAAAGGCCTTGAAACCACGGCCACTTGACTCATTCTCCATACTGAGAAGGGTAGTGTGACCCAGGTACAGAAAGCAAGTCAAGAACAGCACAAGCAGAGCTGAGGGAGAGGCTGCCAGATCGCGCAGAGCCCAGCAGACCAGGGAAAGGATTCTGAGCCCAAGGACAGCAGAGCGTGACCGAAGGAGTTAGGTAAAGTGGCACACTGCAGTTTTACACAACTCCTCTGGACGTACTGCAGCCCAGATGGGAGGGCTGCAGGGCACCAGCTAGAAGCTGCGGCAGCAATCTTGGAGAAAGCGACGCAAGTGAGGTCTGGAGAAGCAGCGGCCTGGGCTTAGCAGGTAAAGGAGACACAAGTATTAGGAAGTTACTGGGGTCCTGTCTAGAACCCCCACAAGTCTAGTGCTGCTAAAGTACACATTCTCTCTTCAAACATTTGCCAAGTCTTCTTCCCTACAGCCAGAACATAACCTTCTCCATGGACCTCCTTGGATTCCTACAGGCCTCATGTTCCGGGGGTTCTGCACCTGTCCTCAATTATGCCCACAACTGCACAATCAGACCTCCTAGGAGGTAGCCTCTCTACTTCTATTACCTGGAGATCAAGAGTATATTAGCCTTTTTTAAATCATTTTAATAAAAATATCAAACAAAGTGTTTCTCCTTTAAATTTTTATAACTGCTCGGCTATCAAATATCACATAAAACTTGCGGCAGCAAAGACCAAAAACAACTTTTGATGGTAAAATGCTGAACATAATTAGGGGCTGGGGATATAGCTCAGTGGATAAAGTGCTTGCTGTGCAATCTTGAATATCGTAGTTCAGATCCTGGGAACCCATGTAAAAAGTCAGACACTGTATCAGGTGTCTGTAATCCCAGCCTGCCTGTGACAAAATGAGAGATGGAAACAGAAGAGCCCAGAAGGTCATAGCCTAGCAAATGCAGTGGTGAACAAGTAGAGACCTCATATCAAACAAGGCAGAAGGAGAACTGACACCTGAAATTGTCCCCTGATCTCCACTCATCACACCCATGTGTGTGCACATGCACATACATATACACAAACATAATTAGGTCTGAATTTTTAAAGATCAAGAGATTTAGAATATAAATTAGGAAAACTGAAGTCCACAAGCTTAACAACTGGTTGAGCTCCTGTCCACCAAAATCCACCACAACCCATCTGTCCCTAGCACACAGCCCCTGAGAATATTCTGATGTGGTCCTCAGAGAAGCAGTGATATCTTTTATAAAGCTGGAGACCCAAATGTTTAAAAAAATTCCCCATTTCTGAGCAACAGCTGTGGCCACCTAACTCTTTGATAATAAACCAGAAATGCTATTGGCATGTCCCTATGGAGGACTTATGCTAGAAGCATGCTAGGTATCAGCCTCTTCAATCTCACAAGAGCAGAATGGAATGTTTCAACTGAAGAAAGTGCCACAAGGCTTAACCCACCAAGAAATGTTACTGAAGTGTCTGGCTCTTGCCACACACCAGGCCAGTAGTAATTATCTGTATCAGAAGGGAACAGAACACATGACATGCCAGACAATTTTCTTCAACACTTTTCTAAGTCCTCAGAGCAATGCTGAGAAGTGGACAGAGAAACAGAGGTACTGAGAAATAAAGGGGCAACTCTGTAGTTTCACAGCCCAGAAAACTGTCATAGATGGTCTAGAAGGAGTATGAATGAGGGAAAAGCTTAGGAAGGACTAATTTAACAAATACAAATGTAGTAAATGTTTCTCTTTCTTTGCTTTAAGGAAATGAACTTGTAGAATTTCATCAGATGAGATATATTTCCAGTAGATATAATGAGAGGCAAATTCAGTTCAAGTTCAACATAAAACAGCAGAGTCAAAACAACAGCGTTTATATGCTATTGCCAAAACCGGAGTAGATTCCAGTAGGGATGACTCCTCTCGCCGACAAGCAGGCAGCTTTATCAGAGATTCCCAGCATTAATTCTCAAGAAAAGCTTTCTCTTGCCTCTTGCTAACAGGCCTGCATGAGGCTTTGCTGAAGTCCCCTCACAGCCACCAGAACACAATGTAATTACTTAATTGTATGATTGGTAAGATTCCTTCCAAGCCATTTTGGGAGCTCTCTCAGGTACACTGCACCCCACCAGCTAAATCCATTTAGTAAATGAGTGAATTCTCACCTCAAACCAGGTACAAAGCAATGCTTGGGCCCGTATCTACCTGTACTCGAGCGATGAAGTGGCCTTCTCGTGGAAGAAAGGGGCAAGCAGGCCCAGGAGTTCACCTTCTGGGCTCTGGTCTCCAAGGCAGCCAGACTTGCGGGCCCCATCATAGTCTAAAATATTAGAATCTGTGTGCCTTAAATATCCATTTTTTCTGCCCCCTCTGGCATAGTCTTCCGTAATCTGCAAAAAGAAGTATAAGTCAAATGGAGTATTATGGAGAAGGGAGGGAGAGATGGAAGAGAAAGGACATAGAGGGGAAGTGAATTCAAGTACTCAGAGGGAAGAGGGAAAGGGAATGTGGGTCTCAGGTTCATGTGCTCACTTTAAACCAGGGCTGTGTTTCTAGCACTTCTCCTCACACTAAGTTTCCTCCCTACAAAGTGGAAGAGGTCATGGAAAAGAGGTGGGTAAGTCAGGTTAAGTGTCTGACTCAATACAGGTTCCCCCTGGGCACCTGTTTTCCAAGCCACTTTCTACTACCTGAAAGTTCTTCCAAGGGCCAGAACCATGTGACCCACAATGCTTCAGACAGTTATCATACATTTCCTGTCACATAGCCTTCTTAGTACTCTACAGGCGTGCACTAATTAACACAGCTTTGATGTGTCTCATTAAGAAGGTGGAGAGAGGTCCTAATTCCAAGGGAGATGTTATTTACAGAGGTACCATAGTGGGTCACTGTGGGTCCCAGAGGACCACTACCATGGAGACATCCAGTTAAAGCCTGTTCTGGGCATGTCCTGAGGTGGTGCAATTAGCATTCTCTTTCCCCTATCCAAAGCTGTAAATTTCTTCTCCCAGTCTATAAATAACTTCTCTTGGCTTTATTACTGTTAGTGATATGCACATTAGCCATCGCCCCCATCTCTCCACACTGGAAAAATGAAAAAAGAAATTTAATGGAAGACAAGACTCACACAAATGAGCTGTTATTTATAGGGTCTTGCTTGTCACCAGTCTACTTATTAAATCAATCAAATAAATAGCCTTCAAAAAAGGAAACATATAGATTATAAGAATATAAACAGTACCTGTTATCATTTCCTGAGCACTTACTACATGCCTTTCTATTTAAGCATCCCAAAGAGAAGAGTTTCTATCCTCATTGATGAGGAAACTCAGGCTTGGAGGTTAATCAAAGGGGTCACAAAGGAACCAGTGATAGCAGTGACACAGCAAGACTCAAAATGAGGCTTATCTGATCCCCAAACTGCCATTTCCAATTGCTCTGCCCTCCAAATATATCTACATGTTGTTACCACCCATTCAGGATCCATGAACTTGGGCACCTTAGAGACTAAAAGTGCCCAACCTCTAGCCCACTATCTCCTGCCACATACTAGTCTCAAGACTCCTTAAACCTTGGAGGCTGTTCATTAAAATGGTTTAGTAGCAATGTAATGGGAAGGGTGGGGCTCAAACTCTCCCAGTGCCCAGAGAAAACCAAGCTGGATTCATTATCAAGAGTCTGCAAAGGGCCACTTAGTTACACCAGGGTCTGCAATCAAATGATCTGAGAGCTCAAAATAGTCCAGACATAGGGTTCTTGTCCTAAGCCTGTCAGTGGCTTAAGCTATGCCCTGAGTAAATCATCTCCCTTGGTTTCCAATACATAAAATAAACACTGAATTAGATCTCTACATATCTCTGTAGGCCCAACACTAGTCTTTGTTATGTGATAACTACCTCATTCTTATAACCAACTACATGTTTCATGGCTGGCTCCATCAACCATGTTGTAACTTCTTACTCTCCACTGGCATACAGCAGGCACTGGCTTGGGCACAGAGTGGGACACACAGAAGGAGTTAACTGCCATGTTCCTACCTCATTACACTGAGCCAAATGCTGATCCCTTTGCTGTTTATTCTCGTCATCCTCTTCAGTTTTGATTGTGACCTCATCCTCCTTGCCAGCCAGAAGCTATGTGGAGCATGGAATGGTGTGAAAATGCAACCAAAAAAAGTGTGCAGTATGAATACGCATGACTAAGTCAATTTTGTCTTTTTTTTCAAAAGTGGAAAATAAAAACAAACAAAAATAAAAACAAAACAAAAAATGCCAAAGCTATGAAAAAAATTAACTGAAGTTAGAGTTACTAGTTCTGACAAATCACATTCAGCTGCCTGGGACTGGGAATGATTCAAGGATAAATTCCCCAAGAAATAACCAAGGACTTTTCCCTGGCCTTGCAGGCTCTTTCTGTGCCAATGCAAACTGAACATGCTCTCGGTTGTGCCACTGCCATTTCTACCTTTGCTAAATCCACTTTCAGATTATATAAAGGTAAAAAGATTTTGCAAAATAGCTATTGATGTCATTGAGAATATCCAAAATAGCAAAGAAGCAGTAAATGAAATTTACAGTGTGCCTAATTTATTCATCACTTCTCCTATTTAGTACAGGGCATAAACATCTTGTTAGGCTGTCACACATCTGAGAGGGACAGTCCCAATAACACTGTCATTTTGCTGACAAAAAGTCCTCATCACTAATAAGACTATCAAGCCTGCCTGATACTGGAAATGAAGGAGAGTTATTTATAGAGACTGCAGAAATCTGAAACACTTCAAAAAAAAAAGTATAAAAATCCCAAAGCATTCTCTGTTCCTAAAAATGGACAAACTTCACAGAAATGCAAGATCCCAGCTCTCCAGAAGAACAAAAATTCTCATATTGGGACATGTGGATTAACCACACAAAAACCAAGGGAAACTCACCGCATTAGACCAGGCTGGCCATGCCTAGGAAGGATGTCAATAAAAGCTGTTCCAAAAATCACAGCAAACCTCACCTCACTGACACAGCTACTCATTGCACTGAAAATGTGACAGCCACAGAGCACAGGGTCACGTGTTGGGCAGCTGTGCATATGAGATACTTGCGGTTCCATCTCAATGGTTTTTTTGATGAGTTTCAACATTCAGTCAATTGTACCCACAACTCTCCCTGCCTGTTAAAATTCTTCTGAACATCCTCTTACAAGGAAAAACCTTGCTTTGTTAGGGGAAAAAATGACTTTGGAATGTTACTCTTTAGAAAATCCCCAGGGTCAAAAGACAATCAACCTACCACATCTAAATCTGTAACCAGGATCAAAGAGATCTGATGATCAAAATAAAACACATTTCATATCCACATAGAAAAATTTAGCCGGGCGTGATGGCGCACGCCTTTAATCCCAGCACTCGGGAGGCAGAGGTAGGAGGATCACTGTGAGTTCGAGGCCACCCTGAGACTACATAGTGAATCCAGGTCAGCCTGAGCTAGAGTGAGACCCTACCTTGAAACACCAAAAAAAAAAAAAAAAAAAAAAAAATTTACTTCAAGTTTACAAATATGAATCAGAAACCTCTTTCTTTATCCAGCTTCTTACCTCAAATTACCTTAAATTATCCCTCTGATATTACTTAGAATAAGATAGGCTAAAGTCTGTGAGGATTCCCTTGCTTCTGTCTCCACCCAGTGTTGGGATTACAGGTTCATGGCACCATGCCCACTTAGATACTAAGTGATACAGAACTATCAAAATTGTTGGCAGAAGCATAAAAACGTTAAACCTCTTCCTAGACACCCAGGAAAATAAAATGTACAAAGACTTGTACATAAATTTCCTATCACCCTTCCCCCAAATGTCTACTGAGAATGAGTAACAGTGTAATTCTACATACCAACTATCAATTATACAACAACATGGATGGGTTTCAAAACGATTATGCAAAGTGAAAAAAAACCTGAAAGTCCAATTCGCACAGATTATAACACAACAAAACAGAAGTCAGTGGGAGAGAGCTGACAACAAGGAACATAAAAGACCATGCCAAGAGTTGGGATTACATAAATTTGTAAAACCTAGCAAATGTAGGTTTATGTCTACATTTTATTGTATATAAGACCTTAAAAGAAAAAGTATCTAAATATATACTAGAGTTAAAGATATACATGCTTAAGTACTTAGAGGAAATGTACTGATGTTTGCAATTTCAATTTCAATTTATGGAGAAGGTAAGATGAAGTGAAGACAGACAGGTGGGAAATGTTAATAGAGTGCAGGTGGTAAGTACCACATCATCTCACTCATAAGGGAATCTAAACAAGTTGGTCTCACAGAAGTTGATAACAGTGTTATTGGAACTGGGGAGGGTGGGGAAGAGGAATGGGAGAAGGTAAGGTGGGGACAGCACATTAGGTAGATAGACAGAAGTGTGCTTCCAGCCGTAAAATATAGGAGTCTTTCACCACACAAAATGATTACAGGCTCAAGGAACTGGACATGCTTAACTTAACTTAAATATTACACAGTGTATCAAAACCTTACATAAGACCCCCTTTTAATATTTATAATTATATTTCAAGATTTGGCTCAACTATATGTCAGTTACAATTTTTTTCTAATAAAAAACAAAGAAAATCAGCTTTGAAAAGAAAATGTACTTTAAATTTTTAAATTACATTTCATAATACATAGCTTGAAGTCTTAAATGATAGCTATAAATGTTTTGTTAAAATTATTTACATTCAATAGCCATATTTACACAGAAAACTGAGTAAATGAGTTAAAATTTCTGAAATACAAATTTGTAAAAGAAGGAAAAAATTGAAAGCATTATAAGATTTTTTTTCTTGGGCTGGAGAGATGGCTTAGCAGTTAAGGTACTTGCCTGCAAAGCCGGAGGACCCAGGTTTGATTCCCCAGGACCCAACGTAAGCCAGATGCACATGCAGTGCATGAGTCTGGAGCTCATTTACAGTGGCTAGAGGCACTAGTGTGCCCATTCTCTATCTGCCCCCACCCCCTGCTTCTTTCTCTATCCCTCTCTCTCTCTCTCTGTCTCTCTCAAATAAATAAATAAAATATTTTTTAAAAAAATTTTTTTCTTGATGTCTAAAGTCCCATTTGAGGCAATTTACATTAGAACTAAACCTTATAATCCAAGGCCCAGCCAAGATTTTGAGGTTGTACTTTGAGCATTTGCATTAAGTTTATAGGTAATGGACTGGGGCAATTCTGTCAGAAGGAATATTTCCTCATAACCCTATTAAGGAGTAAGAAATCAAAAACCTTTCCTGTTCCTCCTTCCAACTGGCCAATTTATGCAATCAGCCCCAAAGTTGTTCCAACTCCTATTGCAATTGTTCCCATGCTTCCTCAAGAAGTCCTTTTCCAGGGCTGGAGAGATGGGCTTAGCAGTTAAGGCGTTTGCCTGCGAAGCCTAAGGACCCAGGTTCAACTCTCCAGATCCCACATTAGCCAGATGCACAAAGGTGAGGCAAGCACAAGGTCACACATGCCCACTAGGTGGTACAAGCATCTAGAGTTCGATTTCAGTGGCTGAGGCCCTGGCACACCAATTCTCTCTCTCGCTCTAAAAATAAATAAATAAAAATTTATTTAAAAAAAAAAAACAAGGTCCTCTTCCATGAGGTTGGGAAGTTAAAGGCACTTGATTATAAAGCCAACTGGCCTAGGGTTCAATTTCCAAGTCATCCATGTAAGCTGGACACAAAAGGTGGCACAAGTGGCTAGTGTTGCTTTGCAGCAGCAAGAGGCCCTGGTGCATGTGCACACGAGCTAATAAAAATAAAAAAGAAGCAATGAATTTCTTCTTCAGAATGAGCTTCTGCTCCTCTGCTTAGAGGACAGAGCACAGTTGTGGGCAGGAACAACTACCTTGGGGCCCTTTCATTGTTTTCCACCTCTGTGATCTGGTCAAAAGGGCTGTTTCAGCTCCTTCCTCCTCTGGTATGCCAAGACATTGTGTCCTCACCTCCTACCATTCTCCTCCATCTCCCAAGACCCAAAGCTAGCACTGTGGTTGTGACTGCTGCTGTGTTTCAGGACTCTGCCACCATCTAGATTAGCCTTCTTGGCAACAGAACAGCCCTTCCTTGTGGAAGGGGAAGCATAATTGTGCACAGAGTAGAGACTGGTGCCTATGTAGCTATGTAGCTATGGCCCATCATAAATGGGGACACCTACTCCAACCTTCTGGGATGGGGCTGCCTCTTTTCCACAAAAATCAGATCCATTTCTTCCTCGGCTTCTGTACTTCCTGAGCTACTGCTAGTGGTGGGTGGTGTACCCTCATGAAGGATACCAGGGCTTGGGCTAGCCAGCAGGGAGGACTTTGCTGGAGAGAGCCGAGTCCAAGATGGAGGGATGGCAGTGTAGTCAGGTGAAGTCTAGTGCTTGGGCCGCTGCCATCACTGAGCAGGTAGTAGGTCTCCCTCCACCAAGGGATGGAGACCACGGCAGCACACGTGTGCCACAAGCACAGGGTGAAGGCAGAGCAGCATACAGTCTGGTAGGATACAATTCCAGCCAGTGAGAAGCTGTCCCATAGAGTCCTGAATAGTGATGTTCTTCATGACAGTCTCATCACCCAGGTTGCAGATGGAGCACTGCTGGTTCACCATGTCTTTTCCAACAGCTTGGTCACCAGCCTCCAGCTGGCCAGATGTGTACAGGCTGCCACACCACTATTATCTTCATCTCTTTTGAAATTAAGTTTATGAATCTTGACTATAAAATTCTTTTCACCTTATTTTGTCCAAGTTTTTTGTAAAGAAATGGTGGGAAGAAAATCTCTGTTGCAGTCAGGTTTGTGCTGCTGGCAGAAATCACCCAACCAAGAGCAGCTTTCAGGGAAAAAAAGGTTTATTTTGGCTTACAGACTCAACAGGAAGCTCCATCATGGCAGGGGGAAATGATGGCATGAGCAGAAGGTGGACATCATTTCCTGGCCAACATTAGGCGGACAAAAGCAACAGGATTGTATGCCAAATACTGGCATGGGGAAGCTGGCTATAACACCCATAAGCCCAGCCCCCAAAATATACCACCTCCAGTAAGCTTTAATTTCCAATTGCTGTCAGCTGGGAACCTAGCATTCAGAACACCTAAGTTTATGGGGGACACCTGAATCAAACCACCATAGTCTCTCACGTTTATTAAAAATAAAAGTCCCCTCCAGTTCCCCAACAGCCTGGTCACTAAGGACTATGGCCCTCTCCATACTTCTGGGGTAATTTCTCACCTTCTGTAATGTGACTTTCATACTTCTGTGGTAATTTCTCACCTTCTGTAATGTGGTTTTTGCAACCACCACTGTCCAGAAACTGCACAGGAAACGTCCTCAAAGACCTTCTAGCCCAGAAGGTAAAATCCACACGGGGTAAGGGAGGAGACAAGGAGAAAAGTTCCTCCCTGGCACCCACAGATGGAAGAAGGGGTCTCCAAGATTCATTGGAGAAAGTATCATCAACACCCATCATTCCACATTGAAATGTCTAAACAAAATACCAGGTACTTTATATTTACAGAACCACAACCACACAAGCCTTCACTTCTCTGAATAGCATCCAGTTATGGTCAAGAAAGCAAACACTGTAGACACAGACAAATATCCCTACTGTCATATGTGACTTAACAATTGTCAAGGACATAGAAAAAGAATTGAGAAAGAGGTGTATGGGTCATGATACCCAGTTCTGTGTCAGCCCTACCACAGGTTAAAGGAGACTCATACACCTCTCAGGGCCAGCAGGTTCTCTATTATTTCCTCATCCTCCACCTACAACAAGCTGGCTCTACCTCTCTCACTTCCATGAAACTGCCCAGGGACAGTTGGCTGATTGGAAATCCTAAGCTGTTTTTCTGTCCTCCACCCCACCCTCTTAAAGCCTCACTCTGTAGCTCTGCTTCCTTCCTGCTTCCTGGGCTGCTTATGCTTTTTTCAGCATCTGGTGCCCTCCCTGCCCTTGCTTATTCCGAAGGCAAGGCTGGGCTCCTGCCCAATGGCTCTTAGGGTTCTGCATTTGCACTATCACCCTCTCCAACGGGTCCACTGCAACCACCTCAACAGAGCAGAATAGAGTTTGAGGTCACAATCTCAACAACTCCCGAGGCTCATAACACTGCTAAAAGAACAAAGGAAGGAAGAAATGGTTTCCAGGATTACCTCTGCTCTTGTTAAGGAAAGTGTGATCCACAGCCATTAGTTTGTTATGAATGCAGATGCTCAGGCCCCCTTGTCAGTCTCTCAGAACCATTACCAGCACTTTAACAAGAGCCCCAGGAAATATGTATGTCCACTAACCTTCTGAATTACTGCCCCATGGTGTTACAATAACGCTGAACAAAGCCAGAAAAAGGTTATAATTCTGATCCTGCCACTAACACACACACACACACACACACACACACACACACACACAACAAAGGATGGGCTGAAGAAATGGCTTAAAGGTTAAGGCATTTGCCTGCAAAGCCAAAGGACCCAGGTTCAACTCTCCAGGACCCACGTAAGCCAGATGCACAAGGTGCACATGTATATGGAGTTTGCTTGTGGCAGCTGAAGGCCCTGGCATGCACATTCCCTAACTACCCCCCCCTCTCCTTCTCTCTCTCTCTCTCTCTCTCTCTCCCCTCCCTCCCTCCCTCCCTCCTTCTCTCTCTCCCTCTGTCTCTTATAACTATAATAAATAAAAAGACTTAAAAAAAAACAAAAAGGGAAAAATAGCTTTATTTTACTGAGTTTCTACTACATGACAGACACTATGCCAAGAGCTTTACATATCATGCAAAATAATGGTACCTTAAGAAGTCAAGCTGACAGAAAACTTATTTGAATGAAATTAAATCTACTCTGATGAGATTGTATTTGGTGTTTATGTGTGTCTACATGTTCATGAATGTGAGTGCAGATGCACATGTGACACAGTGCATGTGTGTAAGTCAGAGGTGTCTGTTTTCACCTCCCACCTTGTTTGGGGCAGGATCTCTCCTTCACTGCTGCATTTCCGGGCTAGCTGACCCATCAGTTTCAAGGCTACTCTCCTGTCTGCTCCCCTGTGTGCCATAGGCACACTGCAATTACAGACACACAGTCTGGCTTGTACACTGGTTCTGGGGATCCAAACTCTGTCAATCACACTTGTGCCTGATCCATTGAGCTATCTCTCCAGCCCCACACCCTGGTGATCTTAATAGAATACTCAATAAGCTCCCTCTCCTTCAAAGTACCATTTCTGTTCTCTAGTTCCCAGCTTCTTATTGTAGGCTATAACCCCATATGGGGGCCACATAACTGAATGTGGGACTCAAACAAATTGTAAACAGTAAAAAGTTTTAAACATGAAATGACAAAATAAATTCAAATTCTAATATGCAGTACATCCAAGGTGTCTGACAGCACTTGCCTGTGTTGCATTATACAACTTCACTATAGCCTTGGTTCTAAACACACATGTTCACTTTGCTGTCAAGCCACACACCACCAACCTACACAGCTGAAATCCCTTGGCTCAGGTTCTCAACTACTGCACGTTATGAATTACTATACACAGACGTATTTTTGCTCTCATAGAAACATAATAATTTAATTAGAAAACAAAGACTTTTAATATTTTCCTACCATATTCCTCAGCATTTATAAAATTAATTATATTTACACTATTACAATGTTTGATTTTTTTATTATTTATTTTGAGAGAGAGAGAGAAAGAGGCAGAGAGACAGAGAGAGAGAGAGGCAGAGAGACAGAGAGAGAATGGGTGCACCAGGGCCTTCAGCCACTGCAAACGAACTCCAGATGTATGTCCTTCCTTGTGTGCATGTGTTACACTATGCGCTTATGTCACTGTGTCTCTGGTATATGGGACTGGGAGATTCAAACATGAGTTCTTAGGCTTTGCAGGCAAGCCTCTTACCTGCTAAGCCATCTTTCCAGCTCCAATGTTTGATTTTTAAAATTACTGTTTGATGTTTTTTTTTGGGGGGGGGAGCCTAACAATCTGGCCTTGGTTTTGTTTTGTTTTGTTTTGTTTGTTTGTTTGTTTAATGCAAGAGAGTGAGGAGTTAAGAGTGAGAGAGAATTGGCGCACCAGGGCCTCCAGCCACTGAAATCAAACTCCAGACGCATTCGCCCCTTGTGCACATGTGCTACCTGACGTGCTTGTGTCACTGTGCATCTGGCTTATGTGGGACCTGGAGAGTCGAACATGAGTCCTTAGACATCACAGGCAAGCACCTTAACTGCTAATCCATCTCTCCAGCCCCTACTGTTTGATTTTAAAAGTTGCTCATTTAAGTTTCATTTTAAAAAAAAAAATCATGCAGGGGCTAGAGAGATGATTAGCAGTTAAGGTGCTTGACTGAAAAGTCTAATGACCTGGATTCCATTCCCCAGCACCCATATAAAGCCAGATGTACAAAGTGGCACATGCATTTGGAGCTCATTTGCAGTGGTTGGGGACTCTGGTATACCCATATTCATTCATTCAATCATTCATTCTCTTTCTGCTTGCAAATAAATATTTTTTTAAAACTTTCTTAACAAACTGAAAAAAAAAAACATCATGAGGGCCAGAGAGATAGCTCAGCAGTTAATGGTGCTTTCCTGCAAAGCCTGATGTCCCAAGTTCAATTCCCCAGTATCATGTAAAGCCACAAAGTGGTACATGCATCTGGAATTTATTTTCAGTGGCAAGAGGCCCTGGTGCTCGCTTGTACTCTCTCTCCTTGCAAATAAATAATTTTAAAAAATCATGAGGGTTGAAAATATGGCTCAGTGGTTAAAGGTGCTTGCTTATAAAGTCTGACAGCCAGGGTTCAATTCCCCAGTACCCACATAAAAGGCAAATGCACAAAGTGGCCCATGCATCTGGAGTTCTTTTGTAGGAGGTACTGGCATGCTCTCTCATTGTTTCTCTCTCTCTAAATATTTTTTTTTCTTTTTGGTTTCTTGAGGTAGGGTCTCACTCTAGCCTAGGATGACCTAAAATTCACTATGTAGTGTCAGGCTGGCTTCAAAGTCACAGCGATCCTCCTATCTCTGCCTCCCAAGTGCTGGGATTAAAGGGATGTGCCACCACACCCAGCTCCTAAATATTTTTAAAAATATCATGAAGTTAATGTTGGCTTAGGAACTTCCACCAGCTTCTAAAATGACGCTAAGGATGCTTCTGCCATTGTGTAATATGTATTTATTTATATGAAATGGTATTCTTGGTGTTGATCATTATAAAATCAAAATACTCTGAAATATGTTGAAGATGTTCTATCTCTGCCTTATCAGATATTTAACAAAGATTTAGAGTTTGGCTTTAATAAATGACAAAATTTGTGTATACCAAAGAATTGTTTTAGAATAAACTCCTTTATGATTTATTAACAATAAATGTTTTATTTCTATACCTATATACCCTGGGTAATTAAAAATTTTCTTGGGCAAAATAAGATCATGAGTGAAAAAAGTTTAAGAAGGCTTGCACACAAGGTCTACTTCTTGTTCACTATGGCAGCCCTACAAAATCTGAGCTCACATCATGCTCCTTGATCTATGTTTTCTCTTCACGCCCCCCAAAACGAATTCTCAGTTGTCTAACCACATCTAACAATGACAACACAACAACACAATAACAAGCATAGCTAATCCTTCTTGAGTACTGCAAGGTGCCAGCACCTGCGCCTCTCAGCTGTCCTCATGGAAACAGTCGCTGTGTGCATCATGGCCATCAGTGCTCACCACCCTGGCTATGCCCTGCCAAAATCCCCTCAGAACGGTGGCTCTCAAATTCTTCCCAAACATGAAGTAATAACCAGCAGACACACATAAGAAAATAGTAGCCATCTAATTAGAGATTGTTTACATGCACATTAAGACCACAGGATATCTATTCTTGGTCATCTGTTTGATGGTTTCTATGTGAACTGCCAGTATAAGGGAAATGCACATCCATGTAACTGAATGGCACAGTTCTAACCCAGATAGGCCCTTTTGTTAAGAATGTGACAAACTCACAGGGCATGGTGGAGCACGCCTTTAATCCCAGCACTTGGGAGGCAGAGGTGGGAGGATCTCCATGAGTTCAAGGCAACCCTGAGACTACACAGTGAGTTCCAGGTCAGCCTGGGGGTAGAGCGAGACCTTACCTCAAAACTCAAAATAATTAAAAAAAAAAAAAGACAAACTCTACCAGGGCTTCCAAACTACTTCTGCCCTCTTTCAAATTAAAAGTTGTTGGAGGAGGGTAGCTAAAATAAATTTTATGCTTTCTGGATATCTTTATCTGTCCTTTGACCTACTAATTACATATCTGGGAATATATTCCTAGACACAGAAAAGGACTTGGGTACAAAGACACTCAATTTAATACAGTGAAACACTTGAAGCAATCTACATGTCCAACAAGAGTCAGGGCATTAAATTTCAGTGCATCCAGAAGAGGGAACAAGACGCTATGACTTAACAAGTATATTAAAAAAAAAAAGACTGCAAAGTACTACAATATAAGCACATACATACATACAAATATACAAATATGCAATTCAAAAATGAAAATGCTAGTTAATGCTAATTAATTGTGGCTATTTTAAAGTGACAGGATTAGGGGTCATTTCTCCACTTTCTAAAATTTAAAACTTTAAAATACATTTTATCCCCCACTTCTCTCTCTCCTTTTATGACTCCAAAGAGCAGGGACCATGCCCAGCCCCCACTATGCAAACCCTGCTGCTCAGAGAAGGCTATGGGCCACATGGCCATTTTTGGTCTGTTTCTGGTTGTTTCTTATAAAAGGAGACCTACACACGCTTCTCAGAGAAAAACTGGCTCCCCTCTTGCCATCTCACCTCACCCTGTCTCCCTTTCCTCCCTCAGCTTCAAATTATACTGGGCACACCATCTTTCCATGCAGATCTTCCCATCTCACTCCAGGGGGACATGGGGAACTGTGCTATAAAGGAAAAGGCTATTCACAGGGAGCATCAAATTGAAGTGCAATCTGACAAATGACTCAAATCTGAATCGGCTGGTATTAAGATCTTAGAGTGGGCAGAGGAAAAAGCCTCTGTTCTCTAAAGGACATAATGGGACATTTAACAGATTTTTTTTCAAAGGGCAAATGAACAAACAAAACTCGGCATTTACGACTCAAATGGAGTCGGTGAGGAACAAGCCGCTTATTAAAAACGCTGCCTCAGAGGAAGCCAGCCAGGAGACTTGTTTCTCCCTAAGTGGCTTGCCGTTACTCTTGGTTTTCAAAATTATTTGGAGCCCTGGAGGCCAAGATCAATAATAATCCCTGTCTCAAAGAGAGCAGATGGCCAGAGCGCTGCATAAATACCTTTGAGCAGCTCCCACTCTGAAGGTGGGAGGAGGACAGATGACAAACCTTTCCCAGGAAATGATACAGCCACAAATGTGAGACCTGCAATTTACCAGGGGCTTCAGGCTGAGCCAAGACAACCCCACCCAAGAAAATCCCAATTTTGTTCATGAAGGACCCCAGTACACAAAGCCTTTCCGCACCCACAGTGAGAACAGTCCAGGCTTCTGAAATGGTGCTAAGGCACACATAGATCCAGGGTCTTCTGGGGGGAGTTGGGCCAGTGAGGGCTCCCTCCCCAGCACAACTTGTGCAGCATGGTCACAAACATGGGGAAACAGAGGTCAGCACTGAGACCCAGGTGGGTCATGTGTCCACGTCTTCTCGGATGGTAATGAATGCTCCATGGCTGCACCTATGCCATCTCCCTCTGTAGACACGGCCGGCCACTGTCAGGATCCCTGTGAGAACACATCATACATCCTGATGTGCCCTCACAGTACAGATCCCAGGGCTGGGCCACAGTCATGAGCATCACAAAAGATTCATCTTGCCCATGGAGACACAAGCCAAGCCTGAAGAAGCCTGTGGATAGACCTGCTGACCCTACAGGGCCCTTGAGACCCTGCCACAGCAAAGGGGATTTCATTAAGAGACCTCCTTCAGAAAGATACAGCCTGGAAAAAAAAATCCTTAAGGTGTTTCATTTTTACAATTAACACATGACAACAATGTTTTTCTTACCTCAATTTGTTTTGTTGACTCAGGTCTGCTGTTTCCCTGGAAACCCATGCAGGAGA
Organism: Dipus sagitta; assembly: GCA_036346955.1. Classification (NCBI taxonomy): domain Eukaryota; kingdom Metazoa; phylum Chordata; class Mammalia; order Rodentia; family Dipodidae; genus Dipus; species Dipus sagitta. The sequence goes on from CM070770.1 coordinate 133,163,796, forward strand.
GATCAAAAATGGTTTTCTTCAGGTGCTGGTTATCTGTATACAGTTCCTTCACAAGCTGTATGAGATCGTTGACCTGGGAGGCAAGAATAAGGAGGTAGAACCCCCCCACACACACACACTCCCAGGCAAGGCAGCCTGCCTGATTTAAGCCTCAGCTCCTGTTTCTACACAATGGGTTACCAAGAGAACCCAACCAATCACAATCATGGCACCCTGAAAGCTTGACATGGTTTCAGCAGTCAGTCAACGGCAGCTAACACTACCACTCTCTCTACCTTGCACTGGAGCCTTGTCTCTCTGTGTCAGTCTTGTTTAATAACACAGAAGTTCTTTCTACAGTTATCTAGCAGTGTCAGTAGTAATGACTTGTTCTTTCTAACACAAGTTACAACCACAAAAATACTCCTGTGACCTACAGTCAACCAGTTGTTCCCTGTAAAAATACTGAGGTGGATAGGCTAGGGTGTCTATGCCATCTTACATCAGAGAACCAGAGATAAAAGAAGCACACCATCCCACGTGCCATAGCTGGAGCATCTGGAAGACGGCATGAGGTATATAGCAAGGGCCAAAGTGCCAGATCATGAGCAACAGGGTAGCCTCCTCCAATGAGGGCCTCCAGCCTGGAGTCAGGATACCAAGGATCCAGGCCAATGCTCCTGCAGGACAGGCCTTGCTAGGCCAGGCGCATAGGCAACTGAAATGATACACCTTGGTTTTGTGCAAGCTACAAATCCCAGTGTCTGGCTATCTTTCAAATTCTTCTTAACAGGAGTAATCATTAACCCTTCAAATAAAGTAGAGCACCCACCCTGTCCATACATGGTAAATATTCAATATATCTAAACAGGAATAAAAATAGATCCATTCTCCAAGGAGGCTACAGTGGGGAAAAGAGGACACTGTGAGTCTATAAACACTGAGTGCCAAGCAAGTGAGCTATGCATTGCCCTGCCCACAGCACAGTAGTCCCAGCAGCAGACACCGCCATCTCCACTCTCTTCACCTGCAAGAACTAACCACTGCCTCGAGGCTCCTTGTCTGTTGCTCTGAAAAAACTCAACCTTTGTAATTTTCCTTGCTATTTCTTACCTTCTTACTTTACCTATCTCTGCTGAGAAAACCCTCCCTATGGATAAACCCCTATTCATCCTACAAAACACACTTCAGGTCTCACTTCCATTGAGAAGCTTCCCAATATAGAGTAAGGAACAATCAACCTCCCCTGCACTACCTCTACCCCTTGTGGGGCCCTTCTTGCTGCAACCCCTGCGCTCCACATGCCCATATATATTTACATGTGTGCCTTCTCTACCAGAACAGGAACTGTTCCGTGGATGATGACTTTACAATATGTTACACAACCACGTGTTCATACTTCCTATTAGCAATGGTTCATAGAACTTTGAAACACTGTCACTTGAATCTTACCATGGATCTACAAATTTCCATTTAAAAAAAAAAGATAGGTTAATCAAATTTGGAACTATATTCATTCAAAGCTAACTATTGGATCCTACTATGTGCACTAGGTCCTAGGTTTGCAAAACAAATATGACAGAAAATCTACATTTAAGAGGCTCATAAGCCAGATATGAGTAAGAAGAATCACCAGACAGTATGACAGGAATATCCAGTAGACTCAAGAGCAGGGAGGTGAACAAGCTGAGGAAAAGTGGCTTGTCCCTTGTGGGGCCTGGGCATCTTCCCTCAAGGACAGGAAGCCTCCACTGAGGTCTCTGACCTGAGCAGGAGAATACACCCTGGGTGAACCGGCCAGCCGCATGCACAGGAGGAGCAACACAGCAAGGCACACAGCAGAGGAAAGGAGCTTTCAGAACCATGTAACTTCTGTGATTGGGAACCCAAGAGACAACAACAAAAAGCATGAAAAGTGAATAGGTCGATACCTTCTTCTTGAGTTCTTCTTGAGAAAAATGTTCCACTTGAAACTGACTGTGCTCTTCAAGGCAAATACTTAGGTAAGATGTTTGGTCACTATAAAATGAAAAAGGTTCTTCTGTCCAAAAATAAAGCAAAATAAAAAATGGGAGGGGGAAGGCAAAGATTATCAGAAACAAGTCCTTCCAAGCTTGATATGCATGCCATCCACCTAAAGCAATGGAAAGGGGTGGAGGGGGTGGGGACAGAAACCCACGCAGTGAGTTTAAAGCTGTCTTATAGCAAAAATAATTTTCCCTGCTCTAGGAACAGACATCTCAATGTATGGTTTCTTCGTGGGCTATAGGTTTCTCTGTGGCCAAACCTGAGGTATAATTTGCATATCAAATGTTGTGTCTAGAGACCATTCTGAGTGGCACAAGCAAATAGTGATTTCAGTTTAACTAAGGCTGATTCCGCTTAGGGGAGAATACAGGAAAATTGGATGTGACCCCAAGGTAGAACTCAAGGGTCTTAAAAGTGCCTGATGTATTTTTCTGGCCCCAGAGCCCTTGTGGGAGGCAAGAACACTGAGTGCAGAAAGTGCCTGCCAGAGCAGTCCAAAATGGGTTTGGTCACCTATGTGTCAAAGTCTACTTCCCTTGCAGCACACATCACATTCTAAGAGTGGGGGCCTTCACTGAGTGCAGCATCTACACACAGAATCTCATTTAATATGTGTGGTTAGGGCTGGTGCTCCTAGAGAACATGACACCCTAGACCTCAGAAGAGCACTCTCTAGCTCAAGTCTGGGCAAATCCACCCACTCCAGCCTAGCTTGGCTCCGTCTCTTTATCCATAAAATGAAGTTTACAGGCCTGAAAGGATCAGAGGTGAAAAGGCAAGAGTCTAACCACATATGCTTATATGCAGATCATGTCTAAGAAATGTCAAACCCAACACAGATATTACTAGTTTTTGCCACATGTGCCAGGCACCAGGGCTAGATACAGAAAGGAGTAATACACCAATGCAGACTTAGAGGGCTCAGCTTCCAGCAAGGGAAAGGCCAAATGCACTGTGATGGGCTCTGCAGTGCTGTCCATGGGTCCTCACCCTGCTGCTCTCCCCACATGAATTCAAACAGTTGTGGGCTCTCTACAATGGGAGCCAGGGCAGAAAGAGCAGGCTGCTAGTCCCTGAGGACATCCAGAGCTAGGAGCAGCAAATGATGCAGAGAACATAATGTAGCTAGGACATAATTCTGCCACACACTTCTGCCCAATGAAGTTTGCAGAGCCCTTCTACTTAGAAGGCTATAGCTAGGCAGATACAGAGTAGATGAGCCAACATCAACCGAGTCGCCACATGGATGATTCTATGGTCATTTAACATCCTCAAGGAGTTTTAGGGCTCCTTCAAATAAGCCAAGCCCCCCTCCCCACGCACACGCTGTGCCAAAGCTAAGGGAAGCACATAGGAGCAAGTACCTTCGCGCCTCTGGTTTTCACTGAGTTGCTCCTGCAAAGCCTTCTGCAGATTCTGATATGTGAGCACCGCCTGCTCGAGCTGCTTCCGCAGGGCAAGAACGTCCTTTAATTCAGCCTGCAGGCCGCTGACACTTGGTAAAACAAGAAATCACCAGTTGTAAAACACACTTATTTGTGCTTTAAGATACAAACTTGTGATTTTTATATCACTTATGGGGTATTTTGGCTATAAAAGCAAATGTATATTTATTACAGAAAATTTTTAATATAAGAGCAAAGAGAAAACAAAAGTCATCAAGATCTCACTACCAAATGACACACAGTGAACTGTATTTCTCCTCAATCTCCTTCTCCACAATATTTTTACATGGTTTAAATAATACTGGGCATGCAATGCGAACTGTGTATTCCTTGTTTAAACACTTCCTTACATTTGTAGAACTTTTGGGAATGTCTTTAAATGGATGCATAATAGTAAATCAGGAGAATATCCCACTATTTACTTTACCCACACCCCTACTAGTGGACAGATGGTGACTCCAAATCTTGCTATAAACTTAACAGGTAAAAATGACCTAATTCTTCAGAATGGCCCAATGTTTGGAATAAAGCCTTCAGTGGGCTTGTAGTACAAGGGGAGGCTCTCTCACCTGGCACCCAAGCTTCAGAAAACAGAAAGAGAGGATTTCTGTTGTGTGCCCATCAAGGAGGTCATACTGGAGTTAAAGGTGAAGGACAGAAGGAAAGAAAAAATGAGGAAGAGTGAGTTCACAAGAAGACAGAAAACCAAATTAAAGGACAACAGAACTTTACTGTTGTAAAGTTAACCATTCAAAAATTCACAAAGGGATATTTATCCATGGAGGAAGGGACTATCAAGTTTTACATCTGAGTCAATATACTATAGCTGTACAGAGAACTAGTACGGAACAAGAGCCCCAGAACCCAGGGAGACCATGAAAATGCACACCTCATACTGTATTAATTATAAGGTGTCCTTCCCAAGACAACTTTCTCCAATGACAAGAATGTTCTATACACTGTCTAATACAGTAGTTAACTAGCTAATGTGCCTACCAGACATCTTAAATGCGACTTAGTATACCAAAGAACTGAATGTTTTATGTTATTCAGCTTAAAGAGGATATATGTCTACTGGCTAGTCTAGTGAACAGTGCAAATCCATAGGAAAAGCTATAGGCTTGCACCCATGCTAAGTGGTACTGATCTCAAACACTTGAACCCAACTCTCAGAGAAACAGAGAGAGCCTGCTGATGTCCACACAGCATAAAAGTGTTTCAGTATACATCTCTGTGCCTAATATGTGCTTTGGCATGCAGGTTATAGTCTTAAGGATTCCCAGCAGTATAATTAGTGGGTCAAAGTGTATTGCATCTGTAAGGTTACTAAACACCTGAGCAGAGCAGGAAGACTTTTTTTCAGAAAGCCTTTTTAAACATAAGAAATATATCACTCTCTGCTCAGCATCTGACCTACACTTCTCTGAAAGGTTCACCGATGCTTTGTAATTATCTGTAAAACTGTATAAAACAGGGGGTTTCCAGGGAGAGGGCTCATAAGCTTTCATTAGATTTTTCCAAATGAGTCCTAGCCCTCAAATGGTTAGGAGCTATTGCTATGAATATGTGTGCCATAGACACAGTCCTACTTCTCCTTCAGGGATATTCATTTCCAGCTCCATCCATGGAACTGCACACATAAATCAACATATATTGGGAATAAAATAAACCATCACGTCTAATCTGCTATGCTTGCTGCATTGATGACAGTTCATGGGGAAGCTGTCTTCATACAAGTGAAGGGCCCTACAAGCAACTTGTATCTAGTTCCATTACCAGACAATCATAACGATCAGTTTTTATGGACAACGGAAACCTTCCAGAAGTGTGGGCACAGTGCTTGCTAGGATGTGGGGTGCTGCAGCCATTTAACCAAAAGGCAAAGGAGACTATTTCAGCCAACGTCTTGCCATGATGCTGGGGAGCTTTGCCATTTTCTGACAGGTGAAGTGCACACAGCTGCAGCTCCTGGGTCTTTTGCTAATGTTGTCCCAACTCCTAAATATTTTCAACATGTGAGGAGTTGTACAACAAAGGTGTTTTTCTCAGAAAGAAAACAAGAGCCCTATGTGTTTACTTTGGAATGGGGTGGAACAAAGGTACAGCCACGAGCAGAAATATGGAATCCAAGGAAGCTAAGCTCAGTACAGCACCACTAAGCAGCTTCCCAACCTGGGGTCAGTCTGCTGAACTGCCTTAGTTGAAAACTGGAGCTAATGATACTGTTCTGTGGACTTGGTTTGGGGGTTGAGATGGTACATGAGAAAGAGTTTGGCACAGTGCCTAAAACATACCAGACATTCAACAAACACCCTTCTTCCCCAATAGCTCTCACATTATAGATCTGAGCCAAATTTTCTGTTTCTCAGGAGTTACCAAAGGGTTTCTCACCTGGAGATGATTTTTATACTGGTCCTGGGGAACTCAGGTACTCACACGTGTACAGCAAATGCTTGAGCTATCCAATAAGCCATCTCCCCATCCCAGCTACCAACTTTTGAGTACTGAGGTGAAGATGACTCAAGCCACTCCTGGCAGCCCACCTATAGCCATTTTCCTGCTGTCCTACCTGAATCCTAAGTACACCTTTTGCCTCCAATCACAACCTTTATTATGAGCTTCCAGACTGAACAATGCTGGAGTGTACAACTGGGAATGCCAGTTAGCCTCACCCACAAACCTGTCCTCTTGGATATAACCCAGGTCTAAGGATCCAAAATTCCACTAGAAGCTGAGTTTATGTACATTGGGGTAGGAAGGCTTACAGAAGCTTTTCATGTTGTTATTTCTAGTAAGTGTTATTACTTACTCACTGCTTCCAGTGTGCTAGGCAGCATTAGAATTTGTCCAGCTATCTGCCTTTATCAAACCCTGAAGGCCAATAGACAGGATAAGTAGACAAGCAAGCAGGGTAGCAAATAGTAAGTTGGGAGATGGACACGATAAAAGGTGGTAGAGATGCAAGTAAGAGGGAGGAAAGAAGAAAGTAAGGTAAGTAGGAAAGCAGAGAGGTGAGTTAGGAGGTAGGTAGGGCAGGATAGTGTGAACTAAAACTCCTAGAAAGAAGCCACACCTGCATGGGACATCCTACATCCTATAACTTCAGTGACTGTGGTGAGTTGGAATGTTGCAGATCTAGATCCAAATTATCTTGAGCTATATCTGAGCACCTTGAATAGCCATTTACTGCCCACCTCACTGTGTGACCTAACATTCTGTAATTAGATAAATCCTGCAGAATCTACAAACAGACCCCTAGATTCCACAAACTCAAAAGCTAAGAATGTCATCAGACAGCATTGGAATATCAGATATCTATTTCAGAGATTTCCCTCCTTTGCATTAACCCACCCACCTGATGTTTCCACCAATGTGTTTCAAAAGTGTTTTGAATTATCACTGTCTTTGTTCTATTACTATAAAAACTTCATGAGCTGGCTTCCATCTCAATTAATTAAAAAAGAACAATAAAACTTCACTTTAATTAAAACAAACTTCATGAAACTGTTATGATGTTGAAACATGGTATTTGAGGGAATGGGAATCTGTGTTCCTGGGCCATGGTCACTCCATTTAGCTCCAGAATCAACTATCTCTTACTCCCTTTGAGGTGTGAGCTGTGTCTTGCACATTAACAATAGGCAGGTAGAGCCAGTAGATCTCTACCACACAAACACAGACTGCTGCTCAGGGGATGAAATGGCAGCTATAAGCTCAGTGCTGCTGAGGGCAGAGATGGAATGTGGACCCAGGTCTGCCTCTCCTAAGGTATAATGAGTCTGAAGATATACAGGAAACCTTTTAAGCATCCTGGTTAGTCAGTCATAGCCCTGACCCGCTTCAGTATAATCCATGTTTTTATTCGTTAGGAAAGAGCTCGTAAAACTCAAAGCCATTCAGGATGCTGAGAGGGCCTGAGAGCTCTACACCTGTCCACAGAGCTTCCAGTGCCGAGTCTACGATGGCTCCCTCCCACAGAAGCTACACAAAATCAAAGCAAAATTTGTTCCATCCCTTGGAGTGTCCCAACCTGACTCCATACCTCCTCCAGTGAAGCGCTTGAGGAAGAGACATGCTTCGCCCAGTTTCATCATCATGCCTCTGTTTTCTGTAAACTCATTTCATATCAAACATCAGTGCTGCACAGGGCATTTTTGTCGAAGAGCCCTCCCTCAGTGTCTGCCCTGCCAAGCCTGAGCCAGCAGAGAACCCTGCCCTGAGGGAAGCAGGAAGGGACATGGAAGGGCAATGGGACTGGGAGTGAGCTGAACCTCCTGACACAAGAACACTCGGGTTAATTCTGAAGGAGGGGGGACAGACAGCAGGGCCAAAAGAATGGGAGGGAGGAAAGAGTAACAGGACAGAGGGAGGGCAGAAGCAGGTGCACGCAGCCAGGGAACAATAAAGAGCTGAGTCTAAGTGAGGGTGATTGAAATTTCTGTTATGGAAATATTTGGACATATTCAAGATAAGATAAATTATGGTAAGGAATCCCTGTCCTAGTCCCCTACTCCAGCCCAACCAGGAGGCTAGGGCCAATCATGTGCCATTGCTCTCCCTGCCTTCCTCTGCTTCTCTACTATCTTGATTTTTTATTATTATTTATTTATTTGAGAGTGAAGGACAGAGAGAGAGAGAGAGAGAGGGAGAGAGAATGGGTGCATCAGGGCCTCCAGCCACTGCAAACAAACTCCAGACGTATGTGCCCACTTGTACATCTGGCTTACATGGGTCCTGGGGAATCAAGCCTCAAACTGGGATCCTTAGGCTTCATAGGCAAGTGCTTAACCACTAAGCCATCTGTCTAGCCCTATTTTGAAATTTTTTAAATGAATCTCAGACATCATATCCTTATCCTTCCAACTATAGCTATCCCCACATATAGACTGAACTGTTTTTTTAAACTGTTTTTTTAAACAAATGTATGTGTGTGTAGTATGGGTGTGCATGTTCATGTGTTGAACACGTATGTCCATGCATATTTGGCCAGAGGCCAACATCAGGTATCTTCCTCAGTCTTTTTCTATCATATTTTATTTATATATTTGGGTTTTTTGTATATGTGTATAGTCTGTGCATAGTGTATACAGTTGTATGTGCAGCCATGTGCATGCATGGGGAGCCTAAATCAGGTGTCTTCCTTTATCATTCTTCCACTGTTTCCTTGAGACGAAGTCTCTTGCTAAACCTGGAGGTTACATTTTCTGTCAGACTGGCTGACCAGAATGCCCTGGTGATTCTCCTGTCTCTCCTCCCCACAGGACTAGGGTTATAGAAACACATAGCCATGCCTGGCTTTATATGTGAGTCCTAGGGATTAAACTCAGGTCCTCATGCTTGTGTGACAAGTGCTCTTACCCACTGGGCCATCTCCCCAGCCCTCCACTTTATTTTTCTAGACAAGGTCTCCCACTGAACCTAGAGCTCACCAATTGTATTAGAGTAGCTAGCCAGCAAGACCTAAGGATCCTCCTGTCTCTACCTCTCCACCTTCCCAGCACTGAGATTACAGGTGCATACCACTATACCCAGAATTTTAATGTGGGTGCTTGGGCTATAAACTCAGATCCTCATAGTTGCACAACAAGCACTTTTTCTACTGGGCCATCTTCCCAGATACTAGACTGATTATTTTTAATGCAAAAAATTCCTCAAGGCCAACCCTGCAATTACAGATGCACAGAGGTCCAGAACAGGCCATTTGCCTAAGAACACAGAACTGGAGGATAGGAGAACCAGGACTAGACCACTGGCTCACAATTGGTTCTCCTCACCACCCCTCACTGGTACCAAATTATGTCAGCAATTCTACAGGCACAGATCACAGAGCCCTGTGTCCCAGAGTTCTATGAATACCTATGTAACCTTGAACAAGTCACTTAATCTCTCTTAGTTTTCCTGGACTCATATGAGATATGGACAGCATTATCATTTACCTCAAGGATAGATGTAATCATCTGAAAGAATACAAATAGAACAACTTTCCATATATATATAATACAGCATGTTTTAAAATCTGAGTATTTTAAAACCTAATTGTGTTAAGACTGTTAATCAGGGCGATCACCAAGCTAACGGGTGGGGCTTCGCTTGCTCAGAATCCACCAGCGTTGAGAAACAGCAAGTAGTGTCCAACAGAAACCCTTACCTGTCTGAGTCCTGCAGAGACTTCACCAGATGGGCATAAATGGCCTGCTCCTTCTTTAACACCTGGACCAGCTCTTCATAGTCTGATTGCTGCTTTTCCTGGAAATGACAACTGGGCATCAGACATTAGGGGGAGAAGCAAAGAAGTACAAGCTTCTATTGTGTAAATGCATGTGGCTAGCTCTAGTTTTTAAAACCACAGGAGGCGAGGCCCTGGACCAGGCTCTGGCTCATGCCACAGTCACACAGCACCACCTGCAGGAGGAGTGGGGAATGCCAGGCTACATAGCCAGCTATAAAGTGCAGTCCCACAAAAGGGCCCCGTGCTTCCAAGGTGGCACTACTGAGAGGTAATGGAACCTTTGAGAAGTGGAGCCTAGTAGGAGGTCCTCTAATCATTGAGGTGTGCCTTCAAGGGGGGACCCCCAATCCCTTCTTCTTTCTTTCTTTTGGTTCATGGACATGAAGGGAGCAGTTTGCTCTACCACACACTGTTCCTTTCATTGTCCAGCATAATGGGTCAGCAAGATCATGGACTAGAACCTCCAAAACTATAAGCTAAAACAAACCTTTTCTCTTTATAAGATAATTACCTTGAGTGTTTCCTTGCAGTAATATGAAACTGGCTGATACACAACACAAGGCTTAGTTGTGCTCCCAATACCAGAAGCTGCTATGAAACATCCTCTTGAACTTCCAGCCCACAGAACTGCTAGCCATTGACTTCACAATGCTACAAAGTATGTCTTGCAATGCTTGCTGTTGTTCCAAGGAAAAAGTCACAAACCAAAATATAAAAAACAAACTAGGGACAAAAGATTTATAGTCCAGGTGAAGTCAAGTGAGTGGCCCCTAGGATACATCCATAACAGTAATGAGAGAGCCAAGTTGGACCTCTGCCACTTGGGTAAGTAGAATAACAGACTATATGAGACTCAGCCCATCTTTTATAAAACGGGATATAATTTTGTGAATCAATGTTCATAAATGTGAATTTTCCTTTAAGTTCAAACTTCAGTCTACCCACTAGGCAGTTTTGGGATTTGGAAAGTTACTTACTAATAGCTTGGCACATATAAAATAGTGGTTGATAACCACTACCTCATGGAGTTATGGAGCAGATGAAAATACACTATGTATTCAAAGGAACCAAGGTCTTCTGGAGAAATGGTTAATTCCAGTGCTGGGATAAAAGACAAGTGGCCTGATATTCATAACCTCACAGTGGCTGACACCACCTACACAAGATCTGCATAACAGGAGGGAAAAAAATGATAATGTCCAAGTAGAAGACAGACTAGTTGGAAAGGGATTCAGGGGAGGAAGGATTTGGGACAGGGAAAAGGGAAGGTGGTGGAAGGGAATTATGATCATGTTTTATTGTTTATATTTATGAAACTTAGTCAATAAAAAGCTACAAAAAAAAAGACATTGAGAGCCGGGCATGGTGGTGCATGCCTTTAATCCCAGCACTGGGGAGGCAGAGGTAGGACAGCCATGAGTTCAAGGCCACCTTGAGACTACAGAGTGAATTCCAGGTCAGCCTGGACTAGAGTGAGACCCTACCTCAAAAAAAAAAAAAAAAAAAAAAAAGACATTGGGGACAATAGATAATGGGTACGAGACAATACATGCTTAAAGATTTTACTAGTGGTTGCCTGGGACTTGGGAGAATTGTCAATTAGAAGACAGGTTTTCAGTCACACAGGACAAGTCAGTTCTGGGGATGTGGTGTACAGCATGGTGACTGAGGTGGACAACAGTATACGGCACACTTGAAATCTATTACACAGGTAGGTCTTAAGTGTACTCGTTACAAAAAAAATTAACAATGTGAGGTTATGGATATATGAATTAACTTGATTACAGTGATCACAATGTTTACATACACCAAAACATTCATTAAATTGTACATATAATTTTGTGGCACTGGGGATAGTAAAGCTTTGCACTATAACACTAAACTATTTTCCCAGTATAAAAAGAAATTATTTTTGTCAACTTTCATCCAATAAATTAAAAAGAAAATTTTCAAAAAGTAAATGCTTAAGTAACAATTGTTACTTTGTTGCCCAAAGGACATTTGAGAAGCTCTCCCCTGCCAAGTCTGAGACAATGTGTGTGTCAAAACAATGACAGTGATGGAATAGAAACCACTGGATAAGACAGATTCAGAAACCCACTGCTATGAACACTTAAGAAGACACTGTTCTTTACAGTAATATGGTAATTAATAGATGTAGAAGGGATGATGGGATTAGAAAACATCACCACTTGGCAACCATCATGGTCATAAACAATCAGGTCACTAGAAATAGAGTGAAATTGAAGATCGAGACTCTCAGAGACTTAGAAGATTTCCCTCAAGATATTTCAATGAAAGGAGAAAAAAGTAACTGGACAATAAAGATCCCTGCTAAACAACATTCTCATAAACTTATCAAAGTCAAGATAATAACAGGAGAAATGGAAATTGTGTATCACGGGACAGGACTCGATAAGAACACAGCATCACCACTTGTAACATTCCTACCAAAGATGTAGACTGGACTGAATCAGCATAGAGACATGAGACAAACCCAAACTGAAGGCTGTCCTACAACATAACTGCCTAAGACACCTCAAAAATAAAAATAAAAATAAAAATCATCAGACTTGAAACAAGACTGGAAATCATGAGGTGTGATAGTGATATCCCTTCGTGTCCATGTGAAGAGCGTTTCTGAGACAGTTGATGAAACATGAATGAGTCTGAGGGTTAAAAATAGTAAGGTGGGGCTGGAGGGATGACTTAGCGGTTAAGTTGTTTGCCTAAAAAGCCAAAGGACCCAGATTTGATCCCCCAGGTCCCACATTAGCCAGATGCACAAGGGGGTGCACATGTCTAGAGTTTGTTTGCAGTGGCTGGAGGCCCTGGCATGCCCTTTGTCTCCCTCTCTCTCTCTCCCCCCATCTTTCTCTGTCAAATAAATAATAAAAAAAATTTTAATGTAGTAAGGAGTCTGGGCTAATTCCCTTCTTGTGGTAGCTGGCTGAGTATTTACAGGAAATTTACTTAAAAGTACTCAGATGAAAAAGGGCTTCACAAGGGCAACTTTCTCTCAGATGACTCAGAAAATAAAACCCTTTATTTTGATGACTTTTCTATAAATGTAAAATTACCTCAGCATAAAAAGTAAATGTTAAAACAACTGAGGTAAATGTGTATGGGATAACTAACGATGTCAGGCCAGAACTAGGTGCTGTCTAAATGCTAAGAGAATACTCACTTCATGGAGAAGTGGGTTCTACACTGTTGTTCTGTAGTTCACAGAGAAGTATATTTCTTTCTGAACTTAAGAACCAGTGAGGACAGAGGTTCATGACCTGACTAAAATTTCGAGGCTGAATGAGTGTGAATGGCTAAAGCAGCTGCATATTTATTTCCACCAAGCACTGCCTTCAATCATGAGCTGAAAGAACACTGCTGCTGCTGCAGACCGTGAGAACAGGGTAGCCCTTCATCTAAAGCAGTGGTAAATGTGTGTCACAGACATCACAATCGCTCTCACTACTCCTTCAAAGTTACAGTGCTTACTATGCTCACCACCAGATCTTGATATTACACATTAATTAAAAATACTGGGCCTGGGCTAGGGAGATGGCTTACAGGTTAAAGCACTTGTCTGTGAAGCCTAAGGACCCAGGTTCAATTCCCCAGAACCCACATAAGCCAGATACACATGCATCTGGAGTTCATTTGCAGTGGCATACCCATATTCATTCATTCATCCATTCATTCTCTCTCTTTCTCTCTTTCTCTCCCTCACCCTGTGTCTGTCTCTCTCTCTCTCCCTCTCTCTCTCTAATAAAAATAAAATTCTTTTAAACAAAATACTGGGCCTGAGGAGATGTTTCAGTGGGTTAGATACTTGCTTCACAAGCATGAGGACCTGATTTTATATCCCCAGCCACGATATGAAAAGCCAGGGTTGGCCATGCATGCCTGTAACCCCAGGGCTAGGGAGAGTGAGAACAGCAGAGACAGGAGGATGACTAGGGTTTGCTGGCCAGCCTAGCCAAAAAATGCTGAACTCCAGATTCATGAGAAACTTTACTTAAGGGAATACAGAAGGACACCTGACATTCTCCACTCTGGCCTGCACACATATGTGCACAAATACACACATTCACATACACAAAATACCATTTCTATAGCATAATTTTTTTTGAAGTAGGGTCTCACTCTAGCCCAGGCTGACCTGGAATTCACTATGTAGTCTAAGGGTAACCTTGAACTCACAGTGATCCTCCTACCTCTGCCTCTCGAGTGCTGGGATTAAAGTCATGCACCACCATGCCTGGCTTATAGCACAAATTTTTATGATTTTGATAGCTGAATTTCAAGATATTTGGTTCCCTTTACAACCCAGTGAATGCATATGTGTGTGCACATGCATGCACACATGCGCGCGCGCACACACACACACACACACTCTGTGCATTTACACATTTTCCCAGGACAGGCACCCTCAGTTCCAATTATACTATGAAGGGATGCAGAAAGCAGAAAGGCTAAGGACCCTGGGCTCAATGCACACTACGATGATTTCAACTCTGACAAGTCAAAGCCAGGGCACTGTATGCACATTTGGGGTTGATAAGGGTAAACCAGGAGGCTGGCCCTGAGGGGCTAGCCACCTAGTTGGCAATGTCCAGCCCTTCTGTAAGCCATGACACATGACACTGGCCCAGAAGCTCCCAAATGCCTCCCATGCATATTCCTTGGGACTCAGCTCCTGCCTGCATATAGGCACCTGTATAGCCACAGCACCCTGAAAACAGAGACTAAGAACTCCAGAAGAGCTGAAGACAAAGAAGTCCTCAAGTACAGGACACCATGCTAAGTGCTTTCCAGGCATTCGCTACTTGAATTCCCATAACAATACAGCTGTGTCTTCTCACCATTGTACATATGAGAAAACTGACTGCACCCAAGGTCAGGACCATGAAATAATGCATGAGCTCCAGGTCTATGCTTCTCAGTCCAACTATCACTTAGTGGTGCCAAGCACCAGGTGTTTGACAAGGCTAACATCATTATTGTAAGCCACATAAATCCAGCCGAGGAGTTAGGAGAAGCCAGTGACAAAATGAGCAAACTGCTGCATCTAAGCTCCTAACCTAAGAGGCAGTGATGTTTAAGAGTATTGATTGTGTGTTGGTTACTCAACCTCTCTGTGTTTAATACCCTCACCTACAAATGGAACTAATAATTCTATATATCACAAGAGGTTTAGGAGATCAAATTAGCTAATATATACAAAGCTCTCAGAATGTTTTCTGGCATGGAGTGAAGACTTGATAAATGTCAGCTCTAAGTAGCATTCCAACACCCCAGGTGCTATGCCACATCTTTTACGGATAGCCTGTCTGGTCACAACACTGCAGGGAGCTATATTAATCTTCCCATTTTCAGATGATGAAGTTGAGTCTCTGGGAACAGAGGTAACTTGCTTTAGTCAATTCAGCTAACAACTGGTAAAGTCAGAGTGTGTGATTTTATGTAACTTTAAAGTTAATTAAGAAAGGGTAGTGGGGAAAGACCAGTAATGTGGAACTCTGCTGGACGCATACAACCTCAGGAAGCTGGGCTCTAGGTCCTAGGTGGGGGCAACCCACTGCTGAGTCGGGGCCCCAGTGCCCAGCACAGCCCTCTCCTTTTCTTATGGCACCTACACCAGCCTTTCACCAGCATCTTCAAGCCACCACTCTCATCAGCTGCTACCCTCACCTCTTTCTACTACATCCCATCTCAGGGGTAATGGGAAACCTTCCCCAATCCTCAGAGACCCAAGGGTCATCACTACTCCTCACTGCCACTCCAGGGTGCACTCACAGGATCTGCTCAGACCTAGTTTCACAGGAAGTCCTCCATGGCTAAGAAATATGTCCTCTGCTAGGCCCCACATACCTTCACCCAATGTGTGTGTGCCAACTACCTGCTCACAGTCTGGGTGGCTTGGTATGTGGACAGCATCCTAAACCAGGCACAGTGTCTGGCACAAATCAGATGCTGCCACAAACACTTGCTGAACTAATGATTAAAGAGGTAAGAGGGAACACAGGGGCTGATATGAATCTTAAGAGCAGAGATTCCTGTGGATATTTTGCATAATGGAAGTCAGAGTGAGTCAACGTCTTCCTAGAAGCAAATTGCTCACCCATGTTAAATAAATGAACTCTTCGGAGCCATTTGCGTCCCATTTCATCAATCACCTATCCCCTGCGTTGACTCATGCCCCATTAGAATGAAGTCATTTGGCTCCTGCAGCAGAGCTGACAGCCGAGTAGATCCCCTCAACACAGAGAGCACGCCAGGCTGCAAGGAGGAGGGGGAGGGCAGAGCACCTGCATGGCAGGAGCCCCACCTGGCCCCTTCAAACAAGCAGCAGCCGCAAGTCCTAGAGACTTGTCACTGCGTCCACTGTGTGGCTCTGCAGTGCATTCTCTGCAGCCCTCAAAGTGACCACCCACGTGCCACTGTTCCCCGGCCTCATCTCAGAATGTCCCTGAAACACAGAGGCAAGTCCCAGGAAGACACCTCTCTTCTGTAAAGCCAGGAATTCTCCCTTGGGAATGCCAAGATTTACACAGACTTCAGACACCCACCCATGAGTCACTGGATCTACCTCATGCCAAAGACAGAACCCAGATATCAAGGTCCATGGCACCACCTCAGGTCCCCCCTCCCCTCCTGCCTGGCACCTGTGAGTACTTCCAGTTTGCTCCCAGTTGAAACAGCTTTTCATGGCTGCTGAGCTCAAATGACTCCATGCTGGCTTCTGGAGCCTGCAACCCTAAGGTTTTTTAACCAGAATGCCTTCATTATTCCTGATCCTTTCAGAAGGAAGAAAGGTAATTCCCTACATCAAAGACTAGAAAGGTACACTTCTGTGAGATTTAGTGACTTGCCAAAGGTCACAGAGCTAGTTAAGTAGCAGGACTGGCATTATGTCCCCAAAGGGATGGGGGGCGGGCACTGTCGGCTCTGCCACAGCTACCTTAATGACTTGAAGAAAACACAGGTAACAGCCAGGCCACAATCAAGAGGTGGCAGACATGTGAAGAGAAGGTCTAATGCATCACTTATTAATCAGGACAAGCTAGTGGACTGGAAGATAGTGGGGTCTGTTTCAGCAGCTATGGTACAGCCCTGCAACAAAGACATTTGTTTTAATACTCAGGAAATTCAGCAGTATGTCCCAGCCATGTCAATAAAGGAGTCATAAATCTTGGGATGCAGCAAGTTACATACAGTCAGTGTGTTTTATGTCCTCTTCTTCAATTCCCCAATCATCTAGTATTAACTCTCAGGATCATAAAATGATTAGCAGAAAAGCAGGCCACCCAGAGTCTGTGGAGACCCCAAGCTCTCTGTAGAAATGGGCAGAGGATAAATCCTAAAACAACACAAAATGGCCATGGGCACAGGAGAAGAAATCCACATTCTGTGCACAGAAAGAACTACAACCTGAAAAGCAAACCTTTCCTAAGAGAAAAAAAGAAATACTATGAGGCTACAAACAGCTAAGATTTCTTAAGTTGACACCTAGAAGTTTATAATTCTTAAGTGGTAATTTATAATTCTTCATTCACAATTTGCAATTAGCCTTGCAGAACAGAATTAACCTTTCCTAAAATATTTTACCATTTTCCACAGAACTTTAATATCACCAGGATGTGGACAGTACCCAAACGCCAGTGCAGCAGCTTCCTACCTGTTCTTATATTAGGGACCAAAGCATCACTCAGTGTGCACACATGCTTATGCCGTTAATTATATTAACATTTACATGGCCAACCTATTTGCCATTTGATAAGCTCTGTGTTCAACAAACATTTTGCATCATCACTAAACTGTTCCTCAAAACAGCAAAGTTGAACCACTGAATATATGAATTGCCTGAAAGTTGCCATATTGCTTCAAAACAGACTACCTTCTTATAACAAATACACATCTCAATAGTCCTAACAACTTTGGTAAATAAATAATTGCAAGTTACAGTGACAAAATGTTAGTTCTCTAATAATACTTGGTTCTCTGACTCAGTGAAATGACAGAGCCAGGAGAGGAATCTGGGCCCAGCCCAAAGGCTCCACTAGTCCATGTTGACACTCTCAAGAGGGTTAGCAAAATGCATACGCAATGGTCAGAATGAAGTGAGTGCTCCACTGTCCCCCATCCATGCCCAGGACAGGATCTGACTTTGAGGTGACTTGTAGCACAATGCTAACTGGTTACCCAATCAAAATTGGGTATAATGCTCAAACCCAACTGTATCTATTAGAAAACCAACCCTGGCCCATCTACTCCAACCACCCTGGCCACCCGTTTCCTCCCATGTGTTCTTAAGGGTCCATCCCACAGACCAGTAGCTGCAAGCGCAGACCCCAGCTCTCCATACCAGGCCTACTGCCTGAGTCTGTTCTGACGGCCGATGCCCATGCTGTATGAGTTGTTATTTGCTTTCACAAAACCACAGTCATAATCAGGGCCATTCATGAGACAACTAATTTGCCTAAGAGTTCTGTCTTCACTACATACGAACTTAAAATAAATAATAAATAGAAAAATAAAAAGAACTTAGCCTACAGTTACCTGCTTTCCTTTCCCATATGTGGCTGCCTCACTGTGTCATTCATGTAGGCACTAGGTCGCAGTTCCAGAGCTAGGAACAGGTCTGAGCCCTGGACACATGATGAGTACCAGTTCCTATCCTGGAAGTGCTCACTCACACTGCTGCACAGGGACTCAAGAGAAGGCAAGCAGAAAGGCGGAGGACTACCAACAAGAGGAGTATATGTGCTATAGTGAAGGGCCCGTAGAGTGCTATGGACCACAGGAGTGTATGTGCTACAATGCAGGGCCCTGTAGAGTTCTGTGGGCCAGAGAAGGATATGTGCTATCCATACCAATGGCTAGGCACAAGCAAAGGTATGCAGAGTCATAACTAGTGTTTTCAGAAAGCTGTAAGCTCTCCACTGAGATGAACAAAAATGAGACTTGAAGGACAATGTAGGGCCAGATGAGGAAGAGCCTGCTGTCTTTTCCTGTAAGCGTTGGAAAGGGAAAGGTTTCTCACCACTGGAATCACATAGTTCTCAAGAGGTAACTCTGGTGGAGTAAATATGAGGCTTTTTTTTATTTTTATTTATTTTTTTTTTTTGAGGCTCCTCTTTCTACAAGATGTGAGCTGTCAGTTTCAGGTACACTGCAAATACAAATACAAAAGCACAGCTGAAGAATACTAATCTGTAAGATGACTAAGTGAAGGACTCCCTATTCCACGTGTTCTACGCTCAATTCTCAGATAGAAGGCATTTTGAGGATCCCTAGATCAAAGGAGTTATCAAATACATTTCAGAAAAGAATATGAATACATTCTCATGTGAACATCCAATTTCAGTAAAGCTTGCCTCAGAAAAGATGAGTTTCCTGCCTGGTGACTGTTGAGAAGAGCACTTTTCTGTTATTAAATCTTGGCTCCCAAACTTGAGATCCTCTGCAGTCATTAAGTAACAGTTTTGCTGTATTGCTTCCAAATCTTTTTCATTGAATTTCTAAGGAAATGAAACAAATCAGAGTTTTCATAAAGAAAAAAAATTAAGAAATTTTCTTAACTCTTTAAGGGAAAACTTTTATTTTGTCACAAAGCCCTTATTTCTCCCAAAATAATTCCCATCATCACAAAATATTAGGCAATTACAAAGGAGTAATGAAAACCCATTTGCATGCTATTACAACTTGGAGAATGGCAAGCAGCACAAGGGTAGTCAAGGATGGTGACGGTCACCGTGAACCTTCCTTACTTATAGAGCTCTGATTGTCTTGATGACACATCAGGCAGTTCCCCTCCTGGATGTCTTGGAAGCCTGAATCCAACAAAACAACAGGGCTGGAGATGCCTTCTCTGGTCTCTGATCAAGTTCAAGCACAGAAAGCAATTTTTCACCACTTAAAGCCTGGTGATTCCTGAACTAGGGTTCTACTCACTCTCTGGGAAGGAGTAGAAGGGCAGGAGCCAAGTTACTCCAAACCCCTAGCATATAATTTACCATGCAATGGTAATGAATGTAATGAATTTACATTCATTTAGAAGAAATTCAGCAAACACAATGAATGAAGTATTATTACAGCCATGCAAATACTGTTCAGCCTTACGGGATTCATGACTACACTCCTGTTCTTTCCATTCTTGGAATCACTGTTTTATCCTATTTGCTTCCTTGTTCATAAAACTAAATTATGTACTAAATGTAAATTTTCTTCAAACTCTGAAAGAACTTGAACCCTCTTCTGAGTGGAATCAAACACATCAGTGATTGATCAGTTCCACCGAGGCTTCTTGGAGAAGCTGCAGCCGACCACTGCCCCTCAAAGCCCAAAGCCAGCTCTATACTGGGCATCTCAGCTCTCTCTCTGAACTGCCCCTCAGTACTTTCCAGAGGAAATCCCCACTCTCTAGATCCCATATCTCACTTTTGACTTAATCCTTTATTTATATGGACTCATTCTCCAAGAACTTCCTGCAGAGGGCATTAAGCAGTAGGTAACACATCTGAAAACACTCTGCTTTCACACTGGCCAACAAGTGGGCTGAGGCCAGATGCTGGGTTGGAAATCACTTTTCCTCAAAGTCTAAAAGCAGTACTCCTGTGTCTTCTGGTGTCCAGTGCTGCTGCTGCTGAGAATTTTGACATCATTCCATGTCTGGTTCTTTGTACATGGCCTCTGTTTTCCTGTCTGGAAGCCTTTCAGATCCTTTCCTTATCACTGAAATTTCATAATGACTCAAGTTGGCATATGGGCCTTCCTTTGTTCCTTGCGATGTAGAAACAGCTGTCCTTCCATTCTGGGAAAGGGATTCCTACGACTTAGAAATCCTCTCTCCCTCTACTCCACCTGTTTTACGTTCCTGGAACTCTGTTATACATATTGTAGACTCTTTTTATTATTATTATTTATTTATGTGAGGAAAAGAGAGAGAGAAAGAGGCAAATAGAGACAGAGAGAGAAACAAAATGGGCACAGCAGGGCCTCCAGCCACTGAAAAAAAAAAAAAAAAAAAAAAACTCCAGATGCATGCGCCACCTTGTGCATCTGGCTTATATGGGTACTAGGGAATCAAACCTGGGTCTTTTGGCTTTGTAGGCAAGCACCTTAACCGCTAAGCCATCTCTCCAGTCCCTATGCCTCTAGTTTTATCTCTTCTCTACCTTTTTCCTATTTTTTTTTTTGTATAAATCTATTTTCTGAAAAACTTACTCCACTTTATCTTCCAACTATTCCAACTCTTCTGCTAAGTATTTTAGACATCATACTCTGAATTTTCAATATGATATCTCTTTTGTTTATCAAATACTGGTCTTCTTAGGATGTTACAGTGTTGAATTTTTTTATTTTGAAACACTGTCTAACTTTATGTTGTTTGTATTCCTTCTATACATTTAGTTTTATTGTTTTGTTTCATTTTGTTTACTGACAAGGCCTCACTCTGAAGCTGAAGCTGGCTTGCCTCAATCTCAAGATCCTCCTGCCTCAGCCTCCCAAGTGCTAGGATTATAGAGACAAGCCACCATTCCTAGCTTTTAGGTGCCTTGTCTTTCCTCTTAAACACCTGTCTCCTCTTTGATGACCTGACATCAGTTAAAAGTGCTCAGAAATTCTATTAGCATGAAAGTACTCTTCAACAGGAGCCTTACTGTGTGTGAGCCTTCATGTGAGATGCACACATGAAGACCCTCAACTAGGAGCATCTTTCATTCTTTTCTCCTCTAGGAGAAATGACCCTGCTGGGGTGTGTAGCACACTTTCACTCAAGTGATCCACTTCTGCTTTCAGCTGCTCAGACACCCAATGCCACAAATTCTCTGGTTCAAGATCCCCGGTTATCATCTGTTGGTGAAAAGGTCACCTATACCTGCCTGAAATAGCAACTAAATCTCCCATTTTCATAGATAACAGGCACAGCCTATGCCTGCTAGGCCCTTTCTGGGGTTGTAGCGTATGTCAGCTGGCTTCTTGTTGGCTGTCCATTATTGTGTACCATGGTGGCTGGCAAAAAAAAATGGAATCCTGTGTGGTTACCAGTTGTCTATATACTGATCATCCAAATACTGTTGTTTGCCAACAGCTGCTGCTGTACCTGTTCCTGTTCTTCCAGTTGGACAATGTGCATTTTCACTCTCTTGAATGTGACTCCTATTTTAATGAGTTTTCCATGGGAAACAGAATTAAACACCTGCATTTAATCCACCATAGTTTTTTGAGTTGGATGACAAAAACTCAGTACATGACCAAACAAAAAGGTATTCCAAGACTAAAAAGAACAGAGAAGGATAGAAGAAAATGAAATGGCATGGTCCAAGTGCATGCAGTGGGTGGACCTCAGTCAATGAGCTGGGCCTGAGAGCAAAACAGAGCTCTGCCACTTGTCATTTGACCAAGGTAAGTGCTTCCCTGCTCTGAGCTCTCCACTTCTCTTGTCTCCTATCAGTGCCCCAAATGGCATGAACAACATATAAAATGCTCTAAAACATAACAAGGAAGGCTGTAATTAAAACGCTCCTTAAGGGCTGGAGAGATGGCTTAGCAGTTAAGGTGTTTGCCTGCAAAGCCACAGGACCCAGGTTCGATTCCCCACAACCCACGTTAGCCAGATGCACAATGGGGTATATGTGTCTGGAATTCATTTTCAGTGACTGGAGGCCCTGGTGTGCCCACCCTTCCTTCCTTCCTTCCTTCCTTCCTTCCTTCCTCCCTCCCTCCCTCCCTCTATCCCTCTTTCTCTGTCAAATAAATAAATAGATAAAAATAAAATTATTTTTAATAAAACATTCCTTAAGTATGATGTGCACACCTATAACCCCAGCATTCATGAGGCAGAGGCAGGAGGATTTTAAATTTGAGGCAAGACCGGGCTATATAGCAAATGTGTGGCCAGCCTGGGAGACAAGAGACCATATTGCAAAATACATAAATCAATCTATCTATCTATCTATCTATCTATCTATTTTGGGTATTTTTTTGTTTTCTAGGTAGGGTCTCTAGCCAAAGATGACCTGGAATTCACTATGTAGTCCTAGGCTAGCTTCAAACTCACAGTGATCCTCCTACCTCTGTGCCCCAAAATGGTAGGATTAAAGGCTGTGTACCACTATGCCTGGCTTCAATAGAGAGATTTAAGTACAAAAAAATAAGTAAGTTATTATACCTGAAGCATCAAGTCCTTTTGATTGGCACTTTCCATTAGGCGTGTGATCACTTGCTCTTGAGTATGAAATTTTTTATTGCTTTCATTCAAAAGACTCTTGTAATGATTCTCCATTGCTTTCTCTCTTTCATTCACTTCATTACGTAATTTTTCAACTTCATTTTTAAGGTCCTACCATAAGAAACAGGGAAAAATTGATTTGACAAAACTTTCAAGGTGACATTTGCCTGCATGGCTTCCAAACTTGTCATGATGAAAAGAACAAGCTAATAGTTGTACTAACAAATACATACTTGGTTCTCATTTAGAATCTCTGAAAACAACTTTCAGAGTATCTTAAATTTAGAAAGCCTTTATGTAGTATTATTTACAATAATGAAAATCCAGAAAGAAACTAAACAGCCAAAGAGAAATAATAGAAAAAAGTCATAAGACAGTATAAAAAATGCACAATTAAGGATAAAAGTAAATGGTATTTCAAACTGTATATATAGTATGACATAATAATGTTCTCTAAATTTTTACAAAAATGTTTTAACATTCTGAAGGAGCCCATCAAAATAATAATATGCACAAGTAGAAAGATTGTGTATGCTTCTCCACTTATTTTCCTCTGAGTTTCTACAGTACATTATCTACACTGCATTCAGAAATAAACTACCAATGCCATTTACAAAGAATAGAAATATTCTCGGTATGGTTTAAAAACTAGGGAAAATAACAGTGTCAGAAAGATTGTGACTACCTGGAAATAGGTACTATTTATAATATTAAAGATTTATTTCTAAAAGCAAAAGGTAGTAAACAACCCCAATGTCCACTAACAAAGGGACAAGCTGTGGTGCATTCTCACCATGGAAAACTCATAAGCTATAATGGAAAAGGAATGAGGTCTCTTTACAGACATTGTTCCCATAGTAATTTGCAAAATATATTAAGTGCAGGTGATGAGGAAGGGGTGAACTCAAGTGAAGTAAGTATGGATAGCATACTGCCATTCATTTAGCCATAAAACAAAGTAAATGATTGCCAATAAGAAGAAAGAACAAGATAGAAGAGAAAGAAATAAAGGGTAGAACTCACTTTACACATATGGTGTTGGAACTACTTAAATTTTTCCATAATTATCATTTTTAAAGTCTGAAAGCAGAGCAAGCAAGCAAATGAGTCAAACGTGTGAGCAAATAAAGAGGAATTGTTTCAATAAGTTGAAGGCACAGGAATTTGTACATCCCTAGTGAGATATTTCTCTAAAGACAAAAGGAATAACAACAAACAAACAAAAAAAAAGATTTTGTTTTTTAACTCTTCAGGGCTAGAGCAGATAAGTGTGCTTCCTGCACAAGCAAGAGGGCCTGAGACTGCCAGGGCAAATCCCCAGATCCCACGTAAGAGTGGGGTGTGGCCATGTGCTCCTGTAACCCCAGTCTCACAGAGGAACAGAGACTCAAGAATTGTTAAAGCCCTGCAAGATCCAGAAACTGTAAAGACTCCAACTCAAAACAAAGGCCACCCAGAAGGGTAATGGAACAAGACACATGACATTCTGCTCTGGCTACTGTAGACTAACTCCCCCGCCATAAGCAAACCCCTCCTGCCACAGGTGAGCATACAGGGTACCACATCACAGAACATCACACAACACAATAACACACACACACATCTATGAATTGATAATGGTGCTTTAGAGGGAAAAAATGCTTTTGGTCAATTTGACAGGCAGAATAGCTGCTCCCCAAAGATGTTCTCATTATTAACCTCTAAATGACAAAAGGGAACAAAGGTAATCAATGAAATTAAGATTGCTAATCAGCTTGCCTTAAAGTAACCAAGGTAGCCCCGGATGTCCAGGGAGACCTAATAAAACTATAAGGATCCTTCAAGATGGAAGAGGGAGGCGGAGAGAGGCTCCAGCAACCAGTAGCAGCAGAGAACATGAGGAGGGGCTGCACCTATAGGAGCCAGTCTGCTGGAAGAACACAGCCCTGCCTCCACCTGGACAGAGTGAGCCCTGTTTCATTTCAGATTTCTGACTCCCAGAAAGGTAAGACTTTAAAATTTGCATTGTTAAAGCTGATAGCCAAGTTGGTGGTAATCTGTTATAGAGCAGCAATAGAAATCTAATAGCCTTGGGAGGATTCTAAAAAAAACTGGCTTGCTTATTTGTTTTTTGACTTTCCTTAGGAACTCACCTGGGGGTAAATAACTAGACAAGATGTAAAAAGCTTCTCATTACAGAAAGCATTCAGCTATACAGTCAGGACTCGTGAAATCCCTATCTTGCTGATAATCATCAATGGCAACAACACAAAATCAGGAATCTATCAACTATTTGGAAGAAACAAAAATATCTTTAAAATTAAATGCCAACTTTTTTTCTTGAGCAAAAAAAAATAATAATAATAATAAGACTGTCCTGAACTTTTAACACTAGACCACAAGTCTATCATGAGTTGTAAAGTGTAAACAGAAATTCCAGTTTGGGGAAGAAAGAAGGGTTTGATTTGTTTTTGTTGTTTTAATTACACTTATAAAGTTATCCCTCAATATTCATAAGGGATTGGTTTCTGTGCCTCTAGAAGATATCAAAAGCAGACACTCCTGTCCCCTATATAAAAAGGTACACACGCGCAAAGAACACGCACGCCATCCATACTTCAACACTTCATATACTTCAGTTAGCTCTGATTTATATGTACTACTTAGTTCAATGCAAGCGCCATGTAAGTAGTTGCTACGCCCTGTTGGTGAGTAAAGCAGCCTGTACATGTTCAGTAAGTAAATTTCAAATACTTTAGATCCAAAACGGTTAAATCTGTGGATACAAACCACACTATAATACTAAGCAACAATAACAGAATTCTAAAATTAAAGAAATCTGACACTCCCACAATACAATCGTGCCAACCATTAATTCAACCATTCTCACATTGTGAATGCTTCTTCTAGTCACTGTCCATCTGCAGTGATAATTTTTATATCATTTTAACTTCAGTTTGGATTTTTTTTGCCAATTTCACTTATTCTATTATACCATGACCTACAAAGAACACACAGCAAGTAAATAAAAAGAACATAAAAAGAACAAATAAAAAGAAAAAGGAAGATGCTAAGGAGATGGCTCAGTTGGTAAAGTGTTTTTCACATAAGCATAAGGGCCTGAGTTTAGATGCCCAGCGCCCACATAAAAGAGCCAGGCATGGGCTGGAAGATGGTTCACTGGGTGTTTGTCGTACAAGTGTAAGAACTTGAATTCAGATTCCCAGACCACACATTAAGAAATAAAATTTTGGGGGCTGGAGAGATGGCTTAGCAGTTAGGCGCTTGCCTGTGAAGCCTAAGGACCCCGGTTAGAGGCTCAATTCTCCAGGACCCACGTTAGCCAGATACATAAGGGGGCACATGTGTCTGGAGCACGTTTGCAGTGGCTGGAGGCCCTGGCATGCCCATTCTCTCTCTCTCTCTCTCTCTCTCTATCTGCCTCTTTCTCTCTCTGTCTGTTGCTCTCAAATAAATAAATAAATAAAATTTAAAAACAAAAAGAAATAAAAATTTTTTTAATGCCCACACATGCCTGTAATCCCAATGCTGGGAAGGCCAAGACAGGTGGATCTCTGGAGCTTGGTGACTAGCTAGTTAGCTGAATCAGTGAACTCCAGGTAAAAAATAAGGTGTAAAGCACTTGAAGACAACATTCAATATCAACTTCTGGCACCCACATGAGCGTGCGCGCACACAAACACACACACACATATTGTGCAAAAAAATTTATGGGAAAGGATGGGTGTGTTGATTCATGCCTCTAATCCCAGGACTTAGAAGACTGAGGCAGAAGAATCACCACAAGTTTGATGCCAAATGAGTTACTTTGTAAATTCAAGGCCAGCCTGGCTATAAAGTTAGACCTTGTCTCAAAAGAAAAAAAAAAAAAGGAAAAGTTTAGAAATAGTCATGAAGAGTTTTTAATTGTACAGATGAGACAAGCCCACAGAGCAGCTGGAGCTGAGCTCTCCCTGGCTCTGCTATCCCCTCAGCTCACTGGTAAAAGAACCACACAAGGCCAGGGCTGCTCTCAGCGTGAGCCACAGCAACTTCTTTCTGCAGTGGTAGAAGCTAAGCAGGGACTCATAATGGGTCAGAATTCGAGAATTAGTGACTACAGAGTGCTCACCTGCAGCCAGACACTTACATCACACCTTCCAAGGCTCAGGAAACAGCAAGAAGGGGGGCAGAAAGACAGTTAAGAGCCAAAGGATAGGGAAAGGATAGGGAATACTGTCTTCTAGACAAGATATGGCCTCTGCACTCATTAACTGATAGCAACTTGATCACCTGCCCAAGACTGGGCCCATCACATTCTATTGTGGACAGGAAAGGGGCTCAAGAGTCTGCAGCCCTCCACGAGGAACTATTGACAGCTAACGGTTGCTTGGGAAGGGGAAGTCAGATTCTTCAGTAGTTTAGCCACTGTTGAACTTATCCATATTCTAGTAAACAACCCTACACACATGCTCATGCAAGCAAACCTAAATTTAATGAGTTCATCCTCAAAAAAAAGGAGGGGCACAAAAGTAGAGAGGGTCTAGTTGGGAAGAAGCAGGTGAGCAGAATTGGGAGTAGGATAAGAGAAGATAATGCAGGTGAGTGGGCTCAAAATACATTTCTTATATTATGAAACTGTCAACACACTTTTTTAAAGTAAAAATAAAGAGTCCAGAGAGGCATGGTGGTGCACGCCTTTAATCCCAGCACTTAGGAGGCAGAGGTAGGAGAATTGCCATGAGTTTGAGGCCACCCTGAGACTACATAGTGAATTCCAGGTCAGCCTGGGCTACAGAGAAACCCTACCTCGAAGAACCAAAAAATTAAAATTAAAAAAAAAAAGAGTTCAGCACTCAGGAGAGGGAGGGAGAAGAGCAGCTGCAAGTTCAAGGCCAGCCTGGTCTACATAGTGAATTCCTGGCCAACCAAGGCTATGAGAGATCCTATCAAATACAGAAAATAATAGAGGGAACACCTGAATCACAAGACACTGGAGAGGGTATGATGAAGACTAACCTTAATCTTCTATAGCTTCTCTCTCTCTCTCTCTCTCTCTCTCTCTCTCTCTCTCTCTCTCTCTCTCACTCTTGTATATTAGTTATCTTTTTCCTCCTTTTCTTAGTGGGCACTGACCTGTAACTCCCAGTACCAGCATGTGGCTATCATCCACAATGAGCTTTTGATCAGAGAGACCTACAAGGTTTCCTAAAAGAAAGACAGATTTCTGTCCAAGTACTTGATGACCCACCAAAGGCTAGTGGTAAGACCCTACTGCTGAAGACACCTTATGTGGTTGACACGTAAAATGGAATGGCATGGCTGGAAGCTAGAAGAGAGTCAGTCCCCAGACAGTCAGCGCGTCTAGTGCCAGAAGGTGCTACAAGGGCGACTGGGGGAACATGACCAATATCTATCCAAGCAACTCATGGTCTAACCTACTTAGCAGCAAATAACCTGTTGTGATGCCCACACAAGTGCAATAGTGGCACACAGTTATGGTGGGGAACCAACTGCTCTTGATTTGGCTAACTGATCCCCTCAGTGGTATGGAACCCATAGTTGAAGCTGGGAAACAAGTCAGAACATATCCAAACATAAACCCACTCTCCAATATCAAGCTACCATCAATCGTGGGCTACAAGAGGGCCTACACCTATTAAATTCTCTATAAAAAAAAGTAAGGTTATCTCATTTGTCCTGGTGCTTACTCTCCGTTGGAGAATCTGCTTCTCTTTTTCAGATAGATGTAGATCCTAAGGAGAGAGCCACCCCACCATACCTCAAAAGGGCCCTGGCTGAAACTAAGAAAAATTGGCGAAACAAGCAAGGGTGCTGTTTTCCTGATGAACCGGATACCAGCACAAGGGGGAAGGAGATCAACACAGAGAAAAATCAACTCCTACCAAATCAGAGAGCCAGAGACCCAGAGGCCCCCAATACCTCATCACTGAAGCAGACCAAAAATGAACCCAGCATGGCTCAGGGAAATTTTATGGAAGAGGGGGCAGAAAGAATGTCAGAGCCACATGTTGGGTCATGATATGCAGAGACATTTATCTTACCCATAACTGTGGGCTAACTCCACAATGCATGACCCATATACTCAACAAGAAGGGGCCAAAGGAAGGGGGTAGGTCACAGATGAGCCTAATAATGGTACCAAACTGACTGTATTTGCTGAATACAAAACTAATTAATTAAAAAATATTTTTAAATCCATACAATTTTATTTAGCAATTTTAATGAATACAGTATAATTCACAGAATTATTTCATCACTGTTTCTAACCACTGGTGCCTACATATTCTAAGAATGATAGCTCAGTGCTATTATAGTTTGTTGAGTTTTATTATTATAGGTACCTTTTTAGCTTTAGATTTTATTTCCCAGTTAATCTCCAAGAGAGGAATTTCTAGGCCAAAGGATATGCTTGTTTTGAAGATTCTTTCAAAAAACAATTCTTCCAAAAAGGTAGTAGCTAAATACTACTACCACAGTGCAAGGTTTTTATTTCATCACATTCTCACAGGTAATATTGTCTAAAATGTTGGCTAATGTAATTAGTATGAAATGGTTCTTAACAAGGGTTCTAATTTGCATTACCTTGACTGCCAACCATGGTATATATTTGACTGTTGCTTTCCTTTGCTCAAATTGTCTTTGCTGACCAAAACTTTCAATAACAGGTGGAACAAAAAGTTGATCCCTCAAGAATCACCTCAAGTATACCTAAACAAAGTATAGATTCAACTCCCCCAAGGCAGAACACCTAGGAGGGCCAAGTCCATCTACTAAAGCCATTAAAGAAGAGGTACAAGGACTCACTTTTTCAGCAGACAGACTTTGCTGCATTTTCCTGCAGGATTGTTTTGCAGCTTGTTACTAATCTGAATGAGTATACACACCAGTGCCAGAGGAGCGGCTTGGGCTAAAACATGGGGAGCAGAATTAGGAAGACCTGGGGCACTCCCACACCCAGGGACTACTGAGAGCACTGGCTACTACAGCAAGCACTTAGCATGTCCCAGGTGCTTTCACAGTTAAATGACTCAATCTTCAAAAGGCATAATGGGCTGCAAGGACCTCCCTCAGCTCAACCCTGGCTACCCACTGCCCTCTCCTCTCTTTATTCACCCCTAGTTCTGCTCTGGCAACCGGCTATCTTGCTGTGGCTCTTACATAGCAGGTAGGCACCCGCTCATATTCTCCACACTTGCTCTCTACATGAAATTCAGGGCTGGCCCTCACCTCACTCCAGTTTTTTCTCACCTCCCTTTCCTCAAGCCCCTTCTCCACATTCTATATTCTTCCTTCACTGTCTGTCTCTACAGCATTGCCTCATATAGTAAGCATGTCATTTATGTGCCCATTTTGTTTTGTGCATATTTTTAAGCCCCATGAAGCAGTGTATTTTGCTTACTACTATGACTTCAGAACCTAGAATGGTACCTTCACATAGGAAATACTTTGGCAGATTAAAAAGCCATAAACTCTGACTTGTGTCTCCCTTCTAGTGAATCTTAGCAGTACGACAATTACAACCAAAAAAACATGGCTGAATGATACTGGGCCAGTTTCAGGACCCAGGCCTTAGAAAACCGCCACCTTGCAACTCCTGTCTCTTGAGAATTCTCTCCTAAGACCTCCCTGTAAGAGGAAAATATGACCATCCTGATGCTGCTGTGATGGAGAGGCCAAACAGAACTGCTCCAAGTAATAACCCCAACTGTACTTATTTTTCTAGCCATCACCAACAAGGCACCAAACAAGAGAAGAGTTGTCGACCCTCCAGTCCAGCCCACATAGCAGCTGAGTACTATGTATGACCTGAGCCATGGAGAGCAGAAAAATATGTGGCAGAACCCTGCCCAAATTGTTGGCAAATAAAATGAAATATAATAAAGTTATTATTTCCTAACACACAACCTTGGGGGTAATTTATTATGCAGAAATAATCACAAAAACACTCAGTAAATACCTACTGCATGCAGAAATAAATAATCAGAAAAGCACTCAATAAATACCTACTGTATGCAGAAATAGATAACCAGAAAAGCACTCAACAAATACTGTATGCATGAGTGAGGAAAAGTAATGAGTGGTAGGCATGAATGAATGAGGTTATGAGTGAGGAAATGAATGAATGAGGGAACCAGTGACATGGGTAGAATTCAGGGCCTCACACATGCTAGTGCAGTGTTCTACTTGAGCTACAATCCAGACCCTGCTCCCATTTTATGAGTGAGCAAAGAGGCTGAGACTAACTGACTTATGACCACAGTGACTAAGGAACAGCCCTTGCCTGAACCCAGCTCTGTGATTCCAAAGCCTCTCAGGTTGCACCCACACCACATAGGTGTGGATCTTTCTGCATTGCTCACCAATGCCAAGGTCTCAACCCACTTACCTGAGGCTACTCAACACTCATTTTTGGAAACTTCACAGAAAATTGTTATGACAAACAAGTATTTATAAGATCTTATGTTAAGATAGCACTGTGCATACCTCTTTAAAGTCAATAAATTTGCATGTCACCCTGGAGAGATCATTATAAAAATTCTTTGTACTTTTATTTTAGTTGTGAGTATTAAGATTTCATTTTAATCAGCAAATAATAACTATATTTATGGGTAAAATGTGATGTGTTGATATATGCATATACTGCGCAATGATTCTTTTAAGCTAATTAACACATCTATCACTTCAAGTATCTTTTGTAGTGACTACAACTTGTTCTTTTAGCAATTTTTAAATACAAAATACATTATATTCAACATGACATGCAACAGATCTAGAAAACTTATTCTTCCTGTTTAATTAAAACTTTGTACCCTTTGGTGAACATCTCCACACCCTCCTTCATTGACTCCCCCATATGCAAATAAGCATCTACTCTCTACTTGCAGAGGTCCTGCTCCTTTAGATTCCAGATTCATCTATATCATTTTAAATAACTTTTCTTTTGTAAAGAAATCATACTTCACTTTGTGTATCTACATACACATTTTCATTTTGCATACTTAGGTTATTTCCATTTTTGGGCTATTGTGAATGGCACTGTAATGAACAAAACAATCAAAGTGAAGATATATCATGCTATCATACTTCAGTCCTTTTGGACATATACTGAGAATTAGTACCTGGTCCAGTGATTGTACTTCTATTTTCAGCTCTTGAGGAATTGCCACACTGTTCTCCAAAATTACTACACTGATTTATTTCCCCACTTGTGTCTGTTATCTTTCCTCTTTTTAATTGATGTACATATTTTATTGATGTATATAATAACCTTTATATATGGGTTATTACCATACCCCTTCTAACAGCTGTGAGGTGTTATCTCATTGTGATTATAATTTGCATTTCCATGATAGTAACTAGTAACATCTTTTCATAAACAGAATGGCTACTTACAAGTCTTTCATATGCGAAAAGCCTAATCAGGTCCTTAGCTCTTTTTATTTTTTTCAATTTCTGGGTGTGTGCATGTGTGTGTCATGAGATGTGGTGTGTGTGGGGTATATGCACGTGAATGTGCCCTATGGCACCCCATACATCCGCCCACATTGACCTGAGTGGAATGTTGGGTGTCCTGTGTATCGCTTTTCCTCTTAGTCTTCTTTTGAGTGAGAGGTATTTTACTAATTCCACAGCTTGTGGGCTCCCGTGATTCTCTGGTCTCTGCTCTTCTGCAAGACTGGGGTTACAGGTGCTTGTGGGGATCTGGAGATTTGAACTGTGGCAGTCTCGGGCCCCCTCAGGCCTTCTTATGCTTGAGCATGAAACACACTTAACAGATAGAAAACTTAAAATGATGGGTCTGAGGAGACGGCCCAGTAGTTAAAGACCCTTGGCCCACAAGCCTGCTGACTGGAGTTAAAATTCATATTATCTACATAAAGCCAGATGTAAAGTAATCCCAATGCATCTATGGCAATGGGAGGCAGAGACCAGAGAACCCAGAAACTCGTAGACCAACCAGTCTGACATTCCCAATGGCAAAGATCCTGTCTCATACAGATGGAAGGAGAGAACCACCATCCAAGGTTGTCCTCTAACCTCCACTTGTACACAGCAGCACATTCATACACAAGACACACTAATTTTAAAAAGAAAAGCATTATGAGTAGTTGCTTTTCAGAAAAGCAGATGACAATGTAGCTTGTAGGGCCCTTGAGGACTAAATGAAGAGATGCAAAATGGAGGCCAGGCACAAAGGCTGACACCACTCCCAGGTTTCCTTTGGCAGCCCACAGGAGCACCATGCACTCAACCACAGCTCCTGTGAACTAAACCACAGGGTGTACCTTCCCCTCCCATATACACTTTCATCCAACAGCCTTTTTGCATCCTTACAGAGCAAATGGGAAATGGAGACTTAGCACTTAAGAGTTTTTGTGGCCAAAACTGCCCAAATCCTGCCCTGTCACCCACTCCTGCCACCCATAGTTCTCAAAGGAGCTGTACATAAGAAACTGCAGACTAACAGGTACAGTTCTGTGACAAGCACATATCCAAAGCAAAACTTTCTGATGAAACTTGAGGTTTGGCACCTCTGCTATTATCGCTGTTTAGGAAGGGGTAAAAGTGTATATAGCTTAATGAAGCCGTGCAGTACTCCGTACTAAAGAGCAGCCAAAGGCAGAGAAGACTATTGAGGAAATGGAGTCAGTCTATACCAGCCTGGCAGATTAAAGCAAGAAAAAAAAATCTGCAGCTTGGATTCTTGCCTTAAAAGGTACCATACATACATATTCTCCACCCAATTAACAGGATGGCCCAGCAAATATCCAAGATTCTAATGGGATTTGCAACCTCCCATCAGGGAAGGCTTATTAAGAAGGAAGAGTAGGAGCTGTAATATTAGGGAGGAACCCAGTCCTTCCTGTCACTGTAGCTCTGCCCCACCCCCTCCTTCAGAACTCAGCTCTCACCTGGGTGACTGCAGCAACTTCCTAACTTCCTACCTCCTTGACCCTGGGTTCTCCCCACCAAACTACATGTAGACCTTTAAGTGCAGAATAAAGCTCTCATGGTGAGCAGGACATTCCAGGCTCCAACCAGTGGATTTCAGCTTAACTTTTAGTTTTATCACTCACACCCAAGCACTTTATTCACACACTTTCCGGGCTTCCTGCTTATCTCCACCCAGGTCCTTCCATGTTGAAAATATGTCATAAAATTCCCCCAAACTGTAATGGAGACAGAATGCTACCTTAGAAGATACAACCAAGAAGATATTTCTTCCACAAAGCCCTCCCTGATTACTTTGGCCATTAATAATCAGCTTTTTAAAATGCCAACTTCAAGGGCTGGAGAGATGGCTTAGCGGTTAAGGTGTTTACCTGAAAAGCCAAAGGATCCAGGTTCAATTCCCCAGGACCCACATAAGCCATATGCACAAGTGGCACATGCATCTGGAGTTCATTTGCAGTGGCTGGAGGCCCTGATATCCCCATTCATTCTTTTTCTCTCTGACTCTCTTATTCTCCCTCTCTGTCTATTTCTCTCTCTCTCAAATAAATAAAGAAAAATAAAAGGTATTTTTAAAAAATGCCAACTACAAGAAGCTCAAAAAACTAAACCAAAGATTCAGGTAAAAGGTTGTAGAATACAGATTTAAAATATGTTATTGGGGGCTGGAGAGATGGCTTAGCGGTTAAGCGCTTGCCTGTGAAGCCTAAGGGCCTCGGTTCAAGGCTCTATTCCCCAGGACCCATGTAAGCCAGATGCACAAGGTAGCGCATGCATCTGGAGTTTGTTTGCAGTGGCTGGAGGCCCTGGCGTGCCCATTCTCTCTCTATCTGCCTCTTTCTCTCTCTGTCTGTCACTATCAAATAAATAAATAAAATTTTTTAAAAATAATGTCATTAAAGTATATTAAATTCTGGGGCTGGGAAAATAGCAGTTAAAGTTGTTTGCTTCAAACAAAGCCTGCAGGCCTGGCTTAGATTCCCCAGTATCCATGTAAAGCCAGACGCATAAAGTGACACATGTGTCTAGAGTTCATCTATATTGGCAAAGGGCCCGAGTGTACACACACACACACTTCTCTCTCTCTTCCTATATCAAATAAATAAAAATTTTAAAGTATATTAAATTTTATTTGCCTATTAAATAAACAGTCTCATCTTCCTAAAGCCCATAACTCATGTAATAATTTCCAAAACTTTGGAAGGAAAAAAAAAAGATAATGATAATTCAAAGGAATGATTTTAACTGGGCATGGTGACACACGCCTTTAATCCCAGCATTCTGGAGGATGAGATAGGAGGATCACTGAGTTCAAAGCCATGAGACAGGCCAGCCTGAGCTAGAGTGAGACCCCACCTCAAAAAAAAAAAAAAAAAAAAAAAGATTTTTTTTTTTAAAGACCAAGAGCATAAAGATTAACAGTTAAATGACATTAGGAAGACAATGCAGGATATGAATGAGAAGTTCATGAGAAATTCAGAAATTCTGAAAACCAATCAAAAATTTTGAAATGAAGAGCTCAATAATTAGATTTTTTAAAAATTTAGTAGAAAGTCTTAACTGACTCAATCAAAAAGGAGAAAGAATACTGAAGCTTAAAGATGGGGTTTTTAAAAAATCATAGGCAGATAAGAATGAGAAAGCATACAAGATTTTGGGGGTACCATTAATAATAGATCAAATGTCTGTATCACCAGCATTCCCAATGAGGAAGAAATCAAGCTTCAGGGAATAGAAAAACTAGTCAATGAGATAAAAGAAAACTTCTCATCAGGCATAGTTGCACACACCTTTAATCCCAGCACTCAGGAGGCAGAGGTAGGAGGCTCACTGTGAGTTTGAGGTCAGCCTGGGACTAGAGAGAGTTCCAGGTCAGCCTGGGCTAGAGTGAAACTCTACCTCAAAACAACTTTATTGAGAAAGAAAGAAAGAAAGAAAGAAAGAAAGAAAGAAGGAAGGAAGGAAGGAAGGAAGGAAGGAAGGAAGGAAGGGAGAAAACTTCTCTAACTGAGTTCAAGGGGCTGCCCTTGCCAAGTAATTAAAAGGGAGCACAATCCAGGAAGACTCCTGATG
This sequence comes from Dipus sagitta, assembly GCA_036346955.1. Lineage (NCBI taxonomy): Eukaryota > Metazoa > Chordata > Mammalia > Rodentia > Dipodidae > Dipus > Dipus sagitta. Next base: position 133,199,740 of record CM070770.1, read on the forward strand.
CTAATCTTTGGCCCCCACACTCAAGTATATACACACGCGTAAGTACCCACACACATACGAACAGGCATACACACGTTCATAGTATACATACACACAAAAACAAGGTGATAATACTGGTGAGGATGTGCAAAAAAGGTAACTCTTACACACTGCTGATGGGCATGGTGACATGTACAACCCCTATGATTAGAGCTTCCTCCATTCCAAAACAGAATAAAAAACACCTCAAAAGAAAACCAACATGTGATCAGCTATCCCACTCCTGGATATATATCCAAAGAAAATGAAGTCAACACACAAAAGACATAGCTGCCCTCCGTGGCAACTACAGCACTGTTCACAACAAAGATACAACGCAGTTCAAGTACCATGAGCACATGAATGGATAAGGAACATATGGTGTGTACATACTAGGGCACTGTGTAACCACAGAGAAGAATGAAACACTGTCACCTGTAGCAAATAAAAACTGAAGGACATCACATTATGAAAATAAGCCACACACCACAAAGACAATCATATGTCCTTTGTCATCTGTGAAACTTGGGAGAAAAAGAAACAGAAGTGATTGAAAACAGAAGAGTTATTCCTAAGGGACAGGAAAGGTGTTGGGAGGGCTGGGGAGGGCACATGGGCATACGGTCAATGGACACATCAATATGTGATGTGTGCATGGATATATCACAGTGGATTCCATTAGTCTGTACAATTAGCATGCTAAACAAATCAATATTAATGAAGCCCAATCTATTAGTGTTCTTGACGTTTGTTTAGGTTTTTAGAAAAAGGGTCTAACAGGCTGAAGAGATGGCTCAGAGGTTAAAGGCACTTGCTTGCAAAGCCAAATGGACCAGGTTTGACTCCCCAGTACCCACAGAAAGCCATATGCACAAAGTGGAGAACACATCTAGAATTCATTTGCAGTAGTAAAAGGCCCCAGTGAGGCCATACTTCCTTTCTCCCTCCCTCCCTCCCTCTCTCTCTCTCTCTCTCTCTCTCTCTCTCTCTCTCATCATATAAAATATTTTAAAAAAGAAAAAGAGTTTCATGTAGCCTAGACTGACCACCATGTAGCTGAAGATAACCTTGAACTCCTGGTCCTCCTCCCTCTACTTCCCAGCACCAGGACTACAGGCGTGCGTACCCAGCTTCTGTCCTCCTCCCTCTACTTCCCAGTGCCAGGACTACAGGCGTGCGTACCCAGCTTACACCAGTGGTTTTTCAAACTGCTCGAGCCCAAGAAGCCCTAGGAGTACGGCGAGCCAAACACAGCTGGCTCCTACACACTCCTGGGCCACCCACAAGAAACTGACTTAGCAAGCATGTTGAAGAGGTCAGAAACTTGCATTTGCTTTTAATGCACAAAGTGGCCATTGTAAAGAATCTACAGACCCTCCTTGGGTGCATCTGCTTTATCTGCTTTGGAATAAAGGGTTGAAAGCAAGTTTGGAAACCTCAATTCTCCACCAGGCTCCCACCTCACTGTTGAGATGCTGCACAGCAAGGAGCACATGACAACATCCACTGCCAACCTAGGTTTCTAACTAATGGGCAATATGCCTTTAAGATCCACAGGTGCACTCCGGGCCAGCACTGAACTGACAGCTGCCTTTGCATATCAGGACTCTCAGAGCAGGCAGCTAGTTTTAAGAAGTGGATTATTTGAAAAATAAAATATCCCTAATATCTTAGAATCCCATTAGAAATGAAAAGCCAGACCCTCACACTTCCTTCTCTATCCAGCTACTCTGTTTTATCTCTGGCCAGATGGAAAATGAGAAGGTTCTCATCCATCAAACTTCTACCTTATCAGCTTTCACTGCGAGAACGCTTGTCAAAATGCTCTGTGGTTACTTTTAAATATACAAAGAAAACGTCTTCAAAATCTTAATGAGGTATAGATGCTCAGTGATGTGAGGAGAATTTCTACAATCAGCATGAGATGTAGTGTGTAAGCCACACTCCATGGAGTCTCACAGCTCCTCAGCTGTGATGGAAGCGGGTCATGGTAGAAAAAATAAATTGGGGTGCCAGGCCACCTACCTCACTTCACTCTATATGGCCACTTCCATTTTTCTTTCCATAAGAGTTCACCTAAGAATTTACAATAATAATAGTAGTAATGGCAATCAAAGCCACTGGACCAAGATAGTACAGCATAGAGACTAACAACTGGGCACGGTGCTAGCTGTAAAGGCTGCCAAAGTTCTGAGCACAGGGTGCAGTGGGGCCTTCACCACTATGAATACATGGTGGTACATGCCTGTCATTCCAGCATTTGGGAGGTAGAGGGAGTGAAGGGGGTAGAGGAGGAAAACCAGGAGTTCGAGGTCATCCTTGACTATATAGTGAGTTCAAGGACAACCTGGGCTATATGAGACCTCATCTGGGGAAGAACAGACAAAGGAGCCGCAACTGAGTGTCAAGGACCAGCAAGGTCAGATACCACACAGGACAGCACAGCACACCTAGAAGATGCAAGGGAAGACCCAGCTCCACCCACTCTTCCTAGATGACAAACTCATTTGGGTCCCCAAGCTGTAGCAGACACCTTCCCTAGACCAGAAATGAATTTCCACTTCCCACACGCAGGACAAACAGGAAGCACAATCTTCAAGTCCAGGCTCCAACCCACCTGACTGGCTCTTAGCACAGTGCCATTCTCTGTACTCCCAAAGCATTTGGTTCACCCTGCTATCAGCACTAATCAAACCATATTTTAATCAGCACTGTCTGCATTTCTATCACATTTCTCCAGTAGATGCCTTCAGAAAACTGTCTGAGTTGATTCAGTCCACTACACCCTGTGCCCAGGGCAGAGCCTGGAACAGTGGTGCAAAACTGAGGAGTGTCCCACAGAGATTCAGAAAAGCCAAGATAAAACAGAGAGGACAGCCTGTCAAAGCAGCTTTACTAGCAGCCTCAGGCAGGAGCCAGTGAGCTGCCCCAATCTCTAGTCGTGGGGCATTCAGAGGTCAAGGACTGGAAAGGAATGGACAAGCACGCTCCTCAGAGCAGAGGGTAGTGTTGTTCACAGAAGGAAGGTGCAGCCTGGGTGACTGCTCCAGGAAAAGGGTAGAGCACACTTATTAGCACCATCCAGGGGTCTCCAGTGGGCAGTGGTTTGTCATTCGCAGTCCTTGGCCAGCACCTACCACAAAACTACAAGCAGGAAATAAGGAAAGCAGATGAGAAATGTGACCATTCTGACCTCAGTGACAAGAATCACAGTAGGGTTTTTCTCACAAATTAAAATTTATTACTCATCTAATGCTGAAATAGATAAACCCACTCCATTTGAGGAAGGCAAACATTTATTTAGAGAACTTAAGGGGTTTGCATAGAGGGTAAGCATCTCTGAGTGAAGCTCGATTCCAACTCAAGTCCAGCACTGCTTTCCACGACTGCAAAGGCACCTGCTAAAACACACATTTCTCCATTTACTGATCACTTGTGTTGTGCCAAGCTTACCTTATCGCACATAAGCCTTACAAGCAATCCCTGTTCTACTGATAAGAAAGGCACACCACAGGCCAGAGAGACAGAGGTGCTGGTTCACAGTCCAATGGCTAGTAAGTGATGAAGCCGGGACTCAATCCAGTGTGACTCCAGAGTCTTGACATTCAGGTTCCCTTATAAGAAACCGATTTACAGGGTGAGAACTTCCAACAAAGTCCATTTAAACATTATGCTATGAGGATGCCAACTCAATACACACCTAATATTTTTTTAAGTCTTTTATTTTTTTTTTAATTTTTGTTCATTTTTATTTATTTATTTGAGAGTGACAGAGAGAGGAAGAGGCAGAGAGAGAGAATGGGCATGCCAGGGCTTCTAGCCACTGCAAACGAACTCCAGACGCGTGCGCCCCCTTGTGCATCTGGCTAACGTGGGTCCTGGAGAATCAAGCCTCGAACCGGGGTCCTTAGGCTTCACAGGCAAGCGCTTAACGGCTAAGCCATCTCTCCAGCCCACACCTAATATTTTTTAAAAAACGTGAAAATCAAGGGAAAGATTTTGACCTCGATAAAAATATTCCATCCCAGGTCCATGGGCTTAGCTATGAGTAACTAACTTGAGACACTATCCCCAAATGCCATGTTTTGAGTATGTTTCCCCAGGAAATGTACTAGGTATCACCCCAATCTCATCTGGGGTTATCCGCCAATGAATGTCATGATGTCATAGATCTAGGCCAAATTACCCTAAAACTAAACCTAATCCTAGAAAAGCACAGTGGATTGGTCAAATGGGTGATGGTAAGAGTTACAATTAGAGTTTTGGCCTGGAACGAGCAAATGCGTCTCACAGAGCTAGGGCTCAGGTACTAAAGCACACACTTGTCAAGGCAGCAGATGACAGGTTCCATGACAGATGTGAGCATTGCCAGATAGTCTGGGAGCAAGAGTTCAGCCAAGGTCTACACACTGCTGTACAGGAGGACAAAATGAAAGAGACTTGCTCTTGTTCTCACCTGTTCACAGTAGAATAGCAAGTACCTGAGTCAGAGGTGGCAATCTCAAGTAAAGATCCTCACCCCCTTCCCCAGGCACACCACCACCACCAATGAATGCACAGGCTAAAAGGAAAGTCTTGGGCTGGAGAGATGGTTTAGTGGTTAAGCGCTTGCCTGTGAAGCCTAAGGACCCTGGTTCGAGGCTCAATTCCCCAGGACCCACGTTAACCAGATGCACAAGGGGGCGCACGCATCTGAAGTTCGTTTGCAGTGGCTGGAAGCCCTGATGTATCCATTCTCTCTCTCTCTTCCTCTTTCTCTCTCTGTCTGTCACTCTCACATAAAAATAAATAAAATAAATAAATAAATAAATAAAAATAAAATAAAATAAAATAAAATAAAAGGAAAGGAAAGGAAAGGAAAGGAAAGTCTTAAGTCTCCGGGAGCAAACAATGCATCTAAGCCAGAAATGTGAGGGAGGACAGTAAAGATCAAACCACCTTCCTATCACAGGTTACAGAGGTCAGGACACTTGAAATGCAAGTCAGGATACTCAACTGGGAATGGTGGTTTGTTTCTTTACAAAGGCCCTAAAGGGATATATGTCCCTTGGGTGGCAAGGAAGTATAATAACACAATAGGTGAGACTATGACTCTCACTTTGGGGCCTTTCTCACTGTAAGAGACCCCAGTAAACACTAATGTTTGTATTCACCAGATCCTAACAAGAGTGTCTGCACATTGCAAATACTCAACAAACACGTGTTAAATAAACCAACAAACTGCACATTATAGCACATGCTGAGCCAACTGGTAAGAAGAATCACAAACAAAACAAACATGAAGGCTGCAGAGATGGCTCAGTAGTTAAGGCGGTTGCCTGCATTGCCTAAGGACCTGGATTTGATTCTCTAGTACCCACATAAAGCCAGATACACAAGGTGACACATGTGCCTGGAGTTTGTTTGCAATGGCTAGAGGCACTGGCATGCCCCTTCCTTCTCTATCTCTCTCTATCTGTATCTCTCTCTGTCTCTCTTAAATAAGTAAAGTAAAACATTAAAAAGAAAATAAAGAACTGACCCTCTTCTGGCCCAACTTCTCATCATGTACACGCACAATCAGACATACAGTGTCCATGCACCTCTGACCCAAGCTGTTTTCAACAAAGGCATTCTCTCCTCCCACAATCAGACTGGCAATGAATGATTTTGGTATGAGCAAAGGATGGTTTGATCACATTCAAAGGAGCGCTGGTTGGCTTATCATCAGCCTTGCAGGAATATCACACAATCTAAGATGGCTTGCTATGGGTCCTCTGTGCAGAAGTTAAGTCAGGGCTTGTCTACAAACAGTGCTGCAGTGCTTACAACTGATTGTTAAGCTTTGCTCAAGAAAAGAGAATAATGGAAAACAGCTAGATGCAGTCCTAGGAACTGAAAACCTCAATACTGACAAGCTCACCAGCTTGGACAGCATCGATCTGACCCTGAGTAGAGTTGTCTGGATTGAATGGGATATTGTTGAAGACGTATGCTGCTCAGTCCTCTTTATAAAAGCCCACCATAGGCAATGCTCCCCTCAGACCTCAGCACCAGCAGTTATCTTAGCACCGAACTTAACACTTAAGTGTTATCCTAACAGATCCATCTCATAGACATTGGAGACCTTGTGCCTCAATTTTCCTTTCTACTCATGCTGCCAGAGCTACCAGCTGGATTCTAGTACTCTTCTTCAGCCCTGTGCAAGACATAACAACCTGCCTGACAAACACCCTATGGTTCTACATTCCTAGTCACCCTTGTTTTTCTTTGATCCTAATGCCTTTATCTTTATTCTTAATCTCATTTATCTTATTACTTCTATAAAACTCCACAAGTCATTGTAAAACACAGAAAGTAGTAAGTCACACTTCTTAAAGCTTCAATTAGCCAGAACACTTCGGGCTGGTTTTTTTGAAAACATATTATTCTGGTCTGCGAAAAGCTGAGAATATAAAAATCTTCCTTTTTTCCAAAAGCACAATATTTTTAACTATCATTGGTTTACAACAGCCACTATGCAGTATGCAAGGCAAAGTCATGAAGTTAGAGTCCAGAGACCAGATTCATGCCATCTATTTGTTATTTTCTAGGCAATCATGGTCAAGCCATTTAAATTATGAAGATCATGTTAACCTGCAAATGTGAATAATATTCTCTGTACCAAAATAAGGAGTTGTGACTACATGTGAAAAATGGCCAGCCGTTTTATGCCCTGCAAGGTACACTCTCCAGCAAGGGATCATCAATGCATTATTTCCATCACTCTGAATAGCAATTTTCATTCCCAAAGAGAGTGCTGAAGCTAGAGCTGGATGTAGGCTCTGCCCTGCATTATTGTCTCCGATATATAAAGAAGTACAAAAATTAAACATCCAGAAAACAAATTATCCAACCTAAAACAGGCTAAGGAACTGAATGGGCAGTCTTCAAAAGAGAAATACAAATGTCCAATAAATACTTCAAAAGAGTGTCCAACACCTTTAGCCATCAGCAAAATGTAAATTAAAAATGCTTTGAGATTCCATCACACCCCAGGCAGATTGGCTGTCATTAATAAAATAAATAACAAATACTGGCAAGAATATCTGAAAAGAGGAACCCTTATTCACTGTTAGTGTGAGTGTAAACTAGAACAGCCATTATGGGAATCAGTGTGGATCCTTAAAGAACTAAAAAAGAACTACCATATGACCTAGCTCTTCCCCTCCTGGACACATACTCAGAGAACGCTATGCTTTCCATTTGGATACCCGCACATCCATGTTCAGTGTTGGTCTATTCACAAGAGCTAAGACATGGAGTCAAAGTAGATAGCCATCAACAGATGAATGGATAAAGGCAAGGTGGCACAGGTATACAATGGAATTTTATGCAGCCATAAAGAATGAAATTATGATATTTGCAGAAAAATAGATGCAAGTGAAAAGCATTATCTTAAGCAAAATAAGCCAGAGTTAGAAACACAAACACTACAGTGCTTTCTCTTATATTTCTTTCATATGTGGAACCTAGATTTAAAATTATGTGTGTGTGTACATATATATTTGTGTTTTATAGGTCATAAAACTAGAAAGGCAATTATCAGAGGGGAGGAAGAGATATTAAGAAAGATGGAGCTGTGGGTGAGGTTTTCCCTTGGCTGGGCCTGGACTGGTTCAAGCCCAGGTCCAGTCCCAGTCCCAGCCTAAAGGGCCCGCTACCCCTTACTCTCCACATAGGCTCCTTTATCCCCTCCAGCTCCCCACATGGCAGGAGCTCCTTGAACTTTCTTTACGTGCATTTTTTCCAGGCCCTCCACATGGGATCTCCAGCCACATGGGTAACTTTCCTTAGCTCTGTACTTCCCTCAACAAATATAATAACTTAATTTTTAAAAAAAGAAAGATGGGAGATAGAGTAATAATGGATTACATGTGCTAAGGAAATAGCAGGTACTAATGAGGGAAAGGAGTAAAAGGAAAGGAACAGGCAGGGGAGACAATGAAAAAGTATAATGGAAGGCCTTTTCTCATCTTCTCCTCTGTTCTCTTTCTCTCTCACCCAAGCCTTTTTGTCAATTATTGGCTTAAATGCCCCTCCAAAAGGGTCCCTCTCAGCATAGAGATCAAGTCCAAGCACTCAAGCACTCCCAGGCCCTCCAAAATCCATCATCTCTCCAGGTTAATCTGCCATATCCCTACAGGGCAATGCCCTTCACTACAGTCCCAAGCTCTTCTCCAAACACACTGTACTCACTTCTAGCTCTGAAACTTCACCTTCTGTGCAAAACCCTTGTCTACTGTTAAAGTTCAAGGTCAATGTCCTGGAGAACCTTCCATGGTCCTGCAAGCCACCTTCTTCCTGTGTTCCCATGATAGCATGATCCTATCTCTGTTTTGGAAGTGTGTCCATGCCCACAAGAGGGCCTGCACTAAGTGTTCAATGGTGCTGAATTATAAATGGATTCCTTTTCTTTGCCAGGGCAGAAGGGGAGGTCACTATGAGGTCTTGGGTTTGTCAATGTTTATTGAAAGGCAACACCAGAAGCAGCCGGTGAGTGGGAGGCACTCTAGTTAACAGCAATAGGCTTGTGAGATTCAAGGCTAATGGGTCATGCTCCACAGGTGTATTCATCCTAACACCATGAAGCAAAAACATACCCCAGCATGTTTCCCCAGACACATGTAAAATGTTCTTCTGAGGAACAGCCAAAATCTTAGGCTATAACCAGAAAATTAAATAGAGACAGCAATGGCTGCAAGAATGAAAGTCTGCACCATAGTACCTTATCAGAAATATGTGCAATACAATATATAAAAGCAGTCACTCTGGCTGGTAAATCTCAGGCCCAAAACTGGGCTGCCCACCACAGTGAACTACTAACCAAGGAGACCCATGAGGTCCCCCAAAATAATGTAGGCCATTGCCAAACATTTGATTACCTGCCAGAGCTAAAAGGTATACCCCTATTGCTAAAGACACCATAGGCTACAGTCATAGGACATCAGAATACCATGCTGGAACAGAAAGGGAAACTAGCTCCCTTGTGGCTAGCCCTTATAGTGCTGGACAGTCCTATGGGAGCCACTGAAGGACAATGGTCACAAACAGCATGAATAAGCAGAGGACCCTGCAGAATATAAAATCAACCAGCCAGACATGAAGTACACACTTGTGCAATAATGGCCCAACTGCTCTCTGATTGGATATGAGGCCTGCTCAGTGGGAAATAACTTATATCTGGTACTGAAAACCAGGTCAGTACCACATGGTCAGGAAACTCAAATATTTCAGAGAGAAGCCCCCACTGCTCTCTGGAGAACAAGAATGGGCTTTCACACCAAAAAGTCTCTCACATAACTTTGCATACCCCCTTTAAGCCAAGCTGCTCTCACTCTTGGTTGGAAAATCTGTTATTTTACAGATAGCAGAGAAAACAAAGCAGAACCAAGATCCATCAAAAAGACAAGATAGACAACCGCCCACAAGACACACCACCTCTACCACATCTGTTGGGGCCCAGGAGAAATTGCAGAGGAAGTGGCAACATGAACTGTTCTACTGCTAGCCTGACAACATAGCTCCAGGGCAATGGTGAGAGACACAGTGACCAATCAAAACCTATCAAAGCAAAAATCCAAAGGCTACAAAGAACTCCACACCTAATCAGACTGCCACCAGGTGTGCCATGGCTCAAGGAACCTTGTGCAAGAGGGGTCAGGAAGACTGTAAGAGCCATACAGTGGACAGGAATGCCCTGAAGCACAGCTCCCTATACTTCAGGGACTGACTGAGGCCTTTATGACCCCACAATGAATACTATAACCCCACTGAGTCAGGCCCCCAGTGTAACAGGAGCAGGGACAAGGGGATTAGAGTATAACCTGATATAATACACATAAAATTAAATTAATTTTTTTGAAAAGCAGTCACAATGAGATACCAGGAAGTTGTGCATCCCAGGCCAGCTCACCTGAGGTAATATAAAAAAGCAGTCACAATAAGATACCACTAAGTATTATGTCCCAGTCCAGCTCACTTGCCATGAGCATTTAGGGTGCACAGCTGTTGCTTTGGTCTTCCCAATGCCTTACAACAAAATATACAAAAAATATACCTTTCTCTGGGCACCTGCTCATCCTCCTTCAAACATGTGGCTCTCGAGCATGCTGCCAATGATGGCACATACATGCACACATACTCCTGCCAAAGCAAACGGCATGTGACCCAAGCTCTGTTGCTCAAAACGTCACTGTTTGGCCATGCCGGCAGGCAATGTGTGTCTTCCTTCCTTTCCTACAATCCACTGGGAAGACATGATCCCAACAGGGCTGGCAAGGCAGGAACCAAGCACTTGGCACTGGAGTTAGGGAGTGCAAGAAAAAGTATTCTGATGCTGGGCATAGTGGTTTGTGTCTATAATCCCAGCACTCGGGAAGCTCACCATGGCCATGAGTTCAAAGCCAACCTGGACTACAGTGAGTTCTAGCCAAGCCAGAGCTACAATGAGAGATCCTGGAGGAGGAGAGGGAAAAAGAGAGGGAGAGAGGAGTGAGAATGTTTATATATGTAAATAAACTGTGGAATCAACAACGCCTGGAAAGAGAGGGCTATGTAGGCAAAGACAACAAATCCACCTGACGTACTTATAGAGATTTCAAATGCTCACTGCAAAAAATTTAAAGGGCAAAAGTTACATATTATATACATTCATAGATATTATACATGTGTTAATATAACAAATTTTACTGAGTGAACATCTTTATGATGGCAGTAGGGGCAGAGTTATTTTAAACTAAAAAGCACTGTTACACACCAGTGAAGAGTATTAAAATGGACTGTGAAAACTGCAATTCTGTAAAAGGACCTGTGGCCTGACTTTTGTTTTCCCTTCGATAAAGGCCCACTACTCCGATCTCATCCCTCCCATTCAAAGCAAGCATTACCTCCTCCTGGAACATTTCCCTGACTACTCCATCCCAGCAGGATCTTGTGTACTACATACGCAGCAAGCTCCATTCATCAGTAACAAATGTAAAACTAGATGCTTAAGTCCTATCATGTAGAGTATCTCATCTTCCATAGAAAAGTAAAGTTTGCAGAAATTGTGCCATGTATTTCCATCAGCATCTAAACCAGACTTCTTTAGTATTCTACAACACTGAACAAGTATGGAAAATAGGTCTTCTATAAGCATACAATGAATTGGCATACTCCAATATGCTGGTGGCAGCATAAATTAGACCACCCTTTGGACTAGTAATAACCCAGCAGCATAATTTACCAATATAAAATACTTGCCCTAAGTGATCCCATAACCTCACTCCCCGAAATCTGCCCTAAGAATTTCAAAGCAAAATGCCTTTATGCTCAAAGATGTTTACTGTGGCATTATCTAAATAACCTAAATGGCCAACGCAGGGAGTAAACTACTAAGCAATTATGTAAAAGCTATCAACAAGAGTACACACCATTCAAGATGAGCATTCCGGATCCTACACATCATGGAAAATGCTAAGGTAAAGTGAGTGATCAAACACTACAGTGTTGTGGTTAGCCTGTGACAGGACAAAAGGCTCAGGTGCACCTGGACTAAGAGTAACACTGATGACAGACAGCACTACTTTGCTAAGGTAAAAGAAGTGTAGCTGACATTTTCTTCTCTCTCTAAGTCCCCATTATTGTTCCCTATGTGTTTGCCCCAACTTTTATTACACAAGCATTTGTACTTCACTTCCCTATTCAGTGTTCACACTGGGAACACAACCTGTGGATTCTGACATCCCTGCCAACAACAGCCCAGAAAGAACTCCAGTGATCACCTGTGGGCTCTGCATTGAGCCCTCTGCTGAGATGAATGTCTGCCCCAGGCCGTGGAACAGAAAACTCATAACCTTATACCAATGACCATGAGCTCTGAAGCTCCATCCAGCCTGACTGCACCAAGGATATGTATGAGGATGTGACTCCCAGGAGGGATTAAATTAAAATGCTGAGTACTTAAGTTTAGATATAATTGAAATTTAGTAAGTGCACCAAATTTAGAAACAATTTTTCAATGCTATTACCCAGTGTTGAATAGAGTACAGTCTCTAAAACGATCAGAGAAAAGGCTGGTACAATTTTTCAGGAGAACAATTTGAATATGTCTTTAAAATGCTCATACTTCTTGACCCAGTAATGAAACCTCTTATCAGAATAGTCAGTGGATAAATACACCTATGTTCAAGGATGCTTGCTGCAGCATCAGTTAAAAGGCACAGAGGGTGAAAGGATCAAATGCTCTGTGATAAAAGACTAGCCATACATAAACTTCACAGTGTTCAAGTGACAAAATACACTGACAACAACACTCATGACCTGGCAGCACACCAAGAGTGAGCAGTGGACTAAAAAAAGTTAAAACTAGGGCTGGAGAGATGGCTGAGCGGTTAAGGTGTTTGCCTGCAATGCCAAAGGACCCCGGTTCAACTCTCCAGGACCCACGTAAGCCAGATGCACAAGGGGGCGCATGCATCTGGAGTTTGTTTGCAGTAGCTAGAAGCCATGGCATGCCCATTCTCTCCCTCCCTCCTTCTCTCTCCCTCCCTCTTTCTCTCTCTCAAATAAATAAATAAATAAAATATATTTTTAAAAAATTAAAAACTAAAAAACACAGGGCACAAACTATTTTTGGTTTGGTACCAAGAGGGAAAAGGAAACGAGAACAGAAAGAGTGAAACATCAAATAGTGAGGCTGGTCTTTTTCAGATGAGGAGATGATGAAGGAAATCCCTTTACATTTTTTCAGATTTTCCTTAGTTTACTGCATGGAATATCCTACTCCCTACCAGTAGAAACCACCAGAGGACCCAGCTCTGATGCATTGCCCACCACATCAGAAGAACTACAGAACCCACCTGGACAGTGCGGGCCCCTTTGCTCCCCTCTCGGTGGGCTTCCTCCAGGTCCTTCTCCAGCCTCAGCTTCTCCTGCTGCAGGTCGCTCAACTCCTGGTTGATCTTTTTAATGTTCCTGAGCAGCCTGCGGTTCTCGGTGCACTTAGTGAGGTTTTCCGAGCGCAGATCAGCCAAAAGAGCCTCCTTTTCTGCCAGAGCAGCCTCGTGGTCCTCAGACCCCTAGGAGAGAGGGAGAGGAGCTGGTGTTCACACCACAATCAGCAAACCAAGAAGACCTACTGCTGTTTCCACCTGGTGGGGAGGGAGAAGGAAAGTAAAAATAACAAAGATAATATTCAGGATCCAAAGCACATATACCTAGAACTTTGGACCAACCCAAGGTGATGTTTATGCCGTTATGGTGCTGTGAAGGGAGGAAAATCCGCAGCTGGGTAAAAGTATCTCCTGATAAACGTTATGATAGCTGACTTTAGTGCACAGAGAATATGGTTCACTTTTTTTAATCAGCTCTCTGTTTTTCAAATGTTGTAAGCATGTTGCTTTTATAATGGTACAATGGGTTTTAAACAATTTAATTAACTTTAAAAGAGTAGAAAATGGGGCTTGGAGTATAGCTCAGTGATAGATTACTTGCCTGGTATGTGTGAGACCCTACGCTCAACCCCCGATATCATAATAAGTAGATACAGACAAGCAGATGAATAAAGAAGTAAGTAAACAGCTTCATTTGAAAAGCGTGATGGGTCCTTGCATGAGCAATGAGCGCACCTCCCCCTTCAGGACGGTTCAAGCCTACAGTCATCTGAGAGAAAGGAGGGGTCAGCATGTCAGTCAAAAACCACTGCCAGTGCCACAGGTGAGAGGCCTTCCCATGAGCTGTTGGCCAGGGAGGCCCCTGATGCCTCCAAAATGTTACAGACCATTGCCAAGGCTCTTGGTTGCCCACCAGAAGAAGATGGTAAGACCCTATTGCTGAAGATTCCACATGCTTGGGCTGCAGGTCACTGAGAATCAAGCTGGCACTGAGCTGGAAGCCTCCACCCTGTTGATTACCTATCAGGATGCTGGAAAGAGCTATGCAGCTGGTTGGGGGAAAAAAGTCATCAATGGTCTTAACAAGCAGTGGATACTGCAAGCTTTACACCTGGCCAGCCAGGCCAATGTACCAACTGGTACAATGGGGACATGTCTGTTTTGGGGGAAACCAACTGCTCTCTAATGGACTTGAGGCCTGCTCCTCAGGTGGGAATTCTTGCCTGGTACTGAAAAGCCTATAGCATGGGAGGTCATAAGCCCTAAGGGGAAAAACTACCACTGTTGTTTATATTATACCCACCAACCTGCCCTCTAAATACTTATGTCTATGCTACTCTCACTTTTGGTTAGAGAAGCTTGCTTCTCTTTTCGGATGGTGGTGATTACTGGGAAGACTCAAAACTCACCAAAGTGCTGAGAAAACATGACAGTGAAGTGTTCAGTGCTTAGTGAAAAGTCTCTACCACATCCTCCAAGACTCAGGGACCATGTCAGAACAGAAAACAGTGGAAAGAGTTTAACAGCCAAAGAAAGGAGAGAGGTGTTTACAATACTGTCTTCCATACACAAAGTGGCTGATGCTACCTACACAAAACCTGTATAACAGGAGGGGAAAAATGATTACATAAAAACAGAAAAGAGAGTAGTTGGAGCTGAAGAGACAGCTTTGTGGTTAAGGTGCTTGCCTGCAAAGCCAAAGGACCTAGGTTTGAGTCCCCAGTACCCATGTAAGCCAGATGCACATGGTGGCACATGTGTCTGGAGTTTGTATGCAGTGGCTAGAGGCCCTGGTGTGCCTATCCCCCCCTCAAAGAAATAGATAAAAATAAAATAAAATAATTAAAGAGACTATTTAGACAGAAGAAGAGATTCAAGGGGTAATTGGGAGGGAGAAAATAGAGAGTGGTAGGAGGGGATTATGATCATAGTATATTGTCTATATTTATGGAAGTTGGCAACAATTTTTTAAAGACCACTATGAAACTCTCTAATTTTATCAAAGTCAAAGAACTGAAAATGTCAAGAACATCTTCTTTTTTCATTAATCCACAATTCACCCGACAAATTGCACATACTCTTAACCACCAACAGTAAAAAATAAATAAATAATTAAAACAACTGGTCAGTTATCAAGTACAACCTTTTTTATTTATTTAATTATTTTTAAGCAAAGACGGAGAGAGAGAATGAGCAAGCCAGGGCCTCCAGCCACTGCAAACAAACTCCAGACTCATGCACCACTTTGTGCATCTGACTTTACGTTGGTACTAGGGAACCAAACCCAGGTTGTTAGGCTTTTCAGGCAAGTGCCTGTACCGTTGAGCCATCTCTCCCACCCCATGTATGACTGTTTTAATAAGACTTCATACCAGTGAGATTACTGTAAAATAGGAACCTTCCTGTTCATTCTTCAAGAACTGGCCAAACACCTGGAAGCCAGGAAGTATGTGTGTGGAATATAAATTAACAACTTCTGTGAATGGACAGTCCATACACATTCAGTGTGTGCACACATGTCCACACTCATCCCAGTGATTTTGTTCTTGGGATTTAACATCAGAAAAAAATTAAAATATAGGATGGAGCTTTACATACAAAGTAATTCATCATAGAAGTACTTATAATAGTAAAAGTTAACACAAAACCTAAAAGGGCACTAAAACAAAAAAATGGATACAGTATATAACATATAATAAAAATATAAAACTGTATAAAGAATCAAAATCAAGGCAATTTTTCTAAGTTACCCCAAACTGTAAAATATCTTTTAAAAAATATGCAGAGGGGCTGGCGAGATGGCCTAGTGGTTAAGGCGCTTGTCTGTGAAGCCTAAGGACCCAGGTTCGATTCCCCAGTACCCACATAAAGCCAGATGCACAAGATGGCACATGTGCCTGGAGATCGTTTGCAGTCACCAGAGGTACTGATACACCCGTTCTCTCTCTCTCACTCTCTGTCTTTCACTCTTAAATACATAAATAAATAAAATTATGCAGAGAAGAAAGTCTATTGGTGTGATACTGACTGGGTGATCTGTCAGATTTCACATTTTTAATTCTTTTTAGTATTCTGAACAAAACAATGTTTTCAAACGTAATATTTCTAAGAGAAAGAAGATAAACTTCATAATAAATATGTCCTTCCAATCAGACTGAGGCTTGAGATTAAGAATTCAAAAACAAATGACAATTGAGTTGGCAGTTACCCAGCCTAGAATACATGCCCCGATTGTTGGCCTCCAGGATCTCCATCTCTGTTATTCCCATCACTAGGTGCATATAGCTGCTCAGATGGTCAACCCAGTTGTTCAGGAAGTGGACTATAGCCACAATCACATGGGGCTTGAGGAGCACTGCTGCTCTAACTGGTGTTTGGGACATAGCAGCAGGGAATGAGAATGAGCACCATTCAAATTCTGGTGTAACTTGATGAAAGCTTCAGATTTCATTTTCTAAGGAGCAAGAAACCTAGGTCACAAGGCCAATATGTTTTGAAATGTCTATAATAGTGTGAAAATAACCTCATCAAAGATTAACAATAATGGAAAGGGCTTATCTTGAACAATATTCATGCCTACCTTCTATTAGGCATAACTTAATTAAGAGGAGCTTAACCAGGCACTTCTATGCCTAGTATCTCTACTTCTCTTATCAAATGGACAAATTCTTATGACCATTGAAGTAAATAAGGCTCAGAACTACTAAACAACTAGTCTGTCATCAGAAAACATATGATTAAATTTGGGATTCAAATGATCCAGTCTGTCTGGCTCCCCCAGCACTGTCCCACCTTGGTCCTGCCAGGCAAGGTTCCAATTAATACCAATAAACTGGGAAGAATAAAAAGGGAGAGACTAAACTCCAGGGGGAGCGCTAGAGCCAGGAGTATCAGTTAGGGAGCTATCAAATATGGTTACTGTTAATAGTTACCATCAGATGGTGAATGTTCTGCAGGATTATCACAACAGCAAAGTCTCTATATGAATCCAAGCTCCAACTCCAATGCACACACTGTATTCATTTCATGAAAACACTTTCAATGTTAAATTTTCCTTAAATTGCCCTTTGAAAAAACTTCCCCAGAGAGCTTTTTACCTTTTCCAAAATGATGCCCAAGTGGTAAATACTTGGCCCAACTAGACTTGGCCAGAAGTTAAAGGCCAAGTACAAAATTAAGCTAATTACCCTTGCCCACTGTAAATGAATAAAAAGGTACTTGTTCAAGACCAGTTTTAGCTGCATGACTTGGAAGATGTTAGCTTTGAAGAATTGATGAACGGATATATCAAAATCAAAATGAAAATAAAAAGTAAAGACTGAGTAGTCAAGGAATATTGTGGCAGAGGTGTGGAAAGATTGTTAAGAGCCACAGAGTGGATAGGAAAACCCTGAGACACAGTCCCCTGGCTACCCCGCAGGGACTGAGACCTTCATGACCCCATAGTGAATATCACAACCCCACTAAGGAGGACCTCCATGGAAACAGGAACACAGGAGAGGGGATAGAAGAGTATAACATGTTATAATATATTAAATTAAGTTTAAAAGAAAGACTGAGTAACATTCCCATTCACAATTGCCTCAAAATAACTAAATAAAAAAATAATCTTGGAATAAACCTTACCAAGGAAGTGAAGGATCTCTACAATGAAAATTTTAAAACACTCAAGAGAGAAACTGCAGAAGACACTAGGTAATGGAGAGACATCCCTTGTTCTTGGATCAGAAGAATCAATATTATGAAAATTTCAATCTTACCAAAAACAATCTACACATTTAATGCAATCTCCATCAAAATACCAATGGTATTCTTCACAGAAATAGAAAAAAAATCCTAAAATTCATTTGGAAGCACAAATAAAAGCCTAGAATCGCCAAAACAATTTTAAGCAACAAAAATAAGGCTGGCGGGATCACCACACCTGATTTTAAGCTATTTAACAAAGCCATAGTAACAAAAGCAGCACAAACAAATACACAGATCGATGGAACAGAATAGAGGACCCAGATGAAAGTCTGGGCAGCTACAGCCATCTGACTTTCTATGAAAATGCCAAAAATATTCATTGCAGAAAAGACAACCTCTTTATCAAATGGGCCTGGGAAAAGTGGATACCTATAGAAGGATGAAAATAGACCCTTATCCTCTCTCCATGCGCAAGAATCAAGTCCAAATGAATCAAAGACCTTAACATTAGACCTGAAACTCTGAAACTGCTAGAGAAAAAAGTAGAGAAAACCCTTAAGCATACTGGTATAGGCATCGACTTTCTGAATATAACTCCAGTTGCTCAGGAAATAAAACCACTAATCAACCACAGAGACCTCATGACATTAAAAACTTGTACAGCAAAGGTCACTGTGAATAAAAAGGCAACCTATAGTACAAGAGAAAATCTTTGTCAGCTACACAATCTTACAAAGGATTAATATCCAGGATATACAAAGAACTCAAAAAACTAAATAAGAAATCAAACAACTCAATTAAAAAATGGGCTATGACAACCAGGCATGGTGGTGCACGTCTTTAATCCCAGCACTCAGGAGGCAGAGGTAGGCGGATCCCCTTAAGTTTGAGGCCACCCTGGGACTAAATAGTGAATCCACAGGCAGCCTGGGCTAGAGAACAAAACCCTACCTCAAAAAAACAAAAAATAAAAAATAAAAGGGGGTGGGGGCTACTTAACTAAATAGAGAGTTCTCAAAAGAAGATACACAGATGGCCTGTAAACATCTAAAACAATGTTCCACATCCTTAGCCATCAGGAAAAATGCAAATTAAACTACTTTTAGATTCCCTCTTGCTCCTATCTGAATGGCTACCATCAAGAAAACAAACGACAATAAATGCTGACAAGGATATGGAAATAGAGAAACCTTTAAACACTGGTGATGAGAATGTAAAGTGGTACAGCCAGCCAGGCATGATGGCACACACCTTTAATCCCAGCACTCGGGAAGCAGAGGTAAGAGGATCACCATGAGTTCAAGGCCACCCTGAGACTACATAGTGAATTCCAGGTCAGCCTGGGCTAGAGTGAGACCCTACCTCAAAAAACCAAAAAAATAAATAAAATCAAGTGGTGCAGCCATTGTGGAAATCAATGTGGAGATTCTTGAGACAGCTAAAACTAGATTTACCATATGACCCAGCTATAGCAGTCCTAGGCATATATCCTAAGGACTCATCTCCCTACCTTAGAGATACTTGTTCAACCATGTTTATTGCTGCTCAATTCACAATAGCTAGGAACTGGAACCATCCTAGATGTCCTTCAACTGATGAGTGGATAATGAAGATGTGGTACATTTAAACAATGGAGTTCTCCATTCAGTGGTAAAGAAAAATGGAATTATGAAATTTGCAAGGAAATGGATGGATCTGGAAATGATTATACTAGGTGAAATAACCCAGGCCCAGAAAGCCAAGCACAGTATGTTCTCTCTCGTATGTGGACCCTAGCCACAAATGTTTAGACTTCTACATAAGTTGGAATAAAAATTGGTAGCAGAGGCCAGTAGGCTAGAATGGGGCTATAAGAGAGGAGCCAAAGGCAGGGTAGGCCTGCTTACAATGCACTCTTCTAGACACAAAATGGCCTGGATATCCATGACCTTGCAGCACCTGCTATTGCCTACACAAAACCCTCATAATAGGAGGAAAAGATAATGACATCAAAATAAAAGAGAGACTAATTGAGAGAGGGATGGGATATGATGGAGAGTGGGTTTGTGAAGGGGAAAGTGGGGGAGGGGAGGGAATTATCATGGTTTATTGTCTACAATTATGGAAGTTGTCAATAAAGAAAAGTTTTAACAGCCGGGCGTGGTGGCGCACGCCTTCAATCCCAGCACTCAGGAGGCAGAGGTAGGAGGATCGTTGTGAGTTCGAGGTCACCCTGAGACTACATAGTGAATTCTAGGTCAGCCTGGACTAGAGTGAAACCCTACCTTGAAAAACCAAAAAAAAAAGGCCTAAGTAAGGTCAGGGGAAGAGATTGTATAAAAGATGAGTGGGGGAGGGTCGATCAAAATTCAAGATATTCTAAATAAGACATATGAAGACCTACTTTCTTGGATAATGGCACATCCAAAAGCCATAGATGGTTACTAGAAAATTTTCAGTGCCAGGGATGGGATACCTTCCAGTGAGTTGTTGGCCAGGGAGGTCCCTGTTGCCTCCAAAACATTATAGGCTATTGCCAAGGCCCTTGGTTTCCCATGAGAAAAACATGGTAAGACCCTACTGCTGAAGACTTCACATGCCTGAGTGGCAAAGTCACTGAGAAATTAAGCTGGTGCTGAGCAGAAAACCTTCTTCCTATAGCCCAGCCAACTGAAAGCTGGAGACTGAAGTCCTCAACAGTGAAAACAGTGGACACTAGAAGCCTCAAGTTTGGCCAGACAGGCCAAATGACTGAACAAGTGCAATAGTGGCATGTCTGCTCTAGGAGAAACCAACTGCTCTTTAATTGGACTGAAGGCTGCTCTATGGGAGGGAATACATGCCCGGTACTGAAAACCTAATCAAAAAAGCCTTTGGCAGGGGAGGTCATGAGCCTTAAGTGTATAAAGCCTGCTCTTATCTGGATAAATGCATATATTATTCTCACCAAATTGCCCTGCAAGCACTACACTTAATGTTCATATTCATATATGAATGCTATTCTCACTTCCGGTTAGAGAAGCTTCTCTTTTCAGATGGCAATGACCACTGGGATGACCTAGAAGGCAACACAGTGCTGAGAAGAAGGGACGGAGGAGTTTCCAGCACTGAAACATTTCATACCCTCCAAGGCTCAGGGTCCATTGTGAAAGAGGTGGCAGAAAAAATGTAAGAGCCAAAGGAAGGGTACCACTCCTTACATACAACTGTCCAGACAGAAATTGGCCTCGATATCCAAGACCTCACAGTGCCTAGCAATATCTAAACAAGACCCTCATAATAGGAGAGAAAGATGATGACATCAAATTAAAAGAGAGACTAATGAAGAGAGGGAAGGGATATGACAGAGAGCAGAGTTATGAAGGAGAAAACAGGGGAGGGAAGGGAAATACCATGGTTTGTTGTCTGTAAGTATAGAAGTTGTCACTAAAATATATTAAAAACTGAAAAAAAAATACTTTTTAGTTAGCTTTCACCGAATACACTTAACTATCTCTTTGGTAAAACTAACCCATGTTTCTACATGGTCTGTCTTAACAGAGATTTTGAAAGTTATCTCAGATTACTAATGAACATGATAAGTATTTTTTAGTTGAAATAAAGTGCTCAGCTGAAAGAAAATAAAAGAAGACTGAGTACATCTAAAATATGCTGCCATGATAAGAATGCTAGATAAAGGCTGGCCATGGTGGCACACATCTTTAATTCCTAGCACTAGGGAGGAGAGGTAGGAGGATTGACTTGCATTCAAGGCTACCCTGAGACTACACAGTAAATTCCAGGTCAGCCTAGGCTAGGGCAAAACACTACTTCAAAGGGGAAAAACTAAAGAATGCTAGATTACAAAAAGGTTACAGAACAAGAAATATTTGACGCTGGGTGTAAATGTCTATAGCCTCAGCTACTCAGGGGGATGAAGTAGCAGGCTGATTGAACCCAGGAGTTCAGGGCCAGCCTGGTAACATATAGGGACCCCATCTCTTAAAAAAATAAAAAATATTTATGATGATTCTATGTAATTTTTTAAACTTTTGTATGCATAGACAGGTATTCAAACGGTCAAGGTGTTAAGAGGGAACATATTTAGAAGTGAGTTTTTGTAAACTTCAAGTAGTAAAAAAATTTCATAAATTTCCTGCTATGAGTGTTCTGGTTTTCAGTTTTACAATGGGAAAGGGCATCCCACTTGAGTAGGAAATAAGTCTACATGGGCATGAGGAGTGCCAGCCCGCCCACACAGTCACACTGTGATGAGAAACCACACCTTTGTGCTTCTGCACTTGCACAGTCACCTGGTACCTCTTCCATGTCAAACTTAGTATCAGGTCAACTCTGTGTCCCTTAGTTTGTGAACTCAAGCTGCAATTAGTTCAAGTCACACCATAACCTAAAAGGTCCTAACACATGAAAGCAATTCACTGAAAAGTCTGTGCAACATTCCAACTACATATGCCTCAAATGAAGCCCTAGGAGCATACTGTGTGTGTTCACCCACATACACAATCAGAGTGGTAGAAAGAGCACAGGCCTTGTAGGCTACAAACTCCCTAGTGTGCACAAACATGCCTCTTCCTTGGATCAGACATCAGGGACAGCTATTTCTGAGGACAGCCAGCCTGACACACAACCTAAGAAGTCAAGCCGTTCCTGAGCTCTGGAGCGCAGGCCACAGCGTCCTTGTAAGACTTCATAACAATCTTAGTATTCCTGACTCAGCTAAGGGTATTAAATTAATAAATGTATAAAATAAATATATCTGGATAATATTTAAATTGACAAGACCTTCTTTCCTTCAAGGCACAACATCTCAATGCTCATAGGATGCCTGGTCTCTCTACCTATCAACTGCCAACATATATTTTTTTTTCTTAAGCAATGGAAAATATTGATGGTTTTCTGAAGAATCTGGCATTTAAAGCTTGTTATTTTCCAAGCAAGAGGGAAAAAGTATAAAATGTAATCTCAGCTCCATTTCATCAACTACTGTCAAAACAGTGGGAGAAGGCAAGTCTGAGATCCCAAAAGCAGAGATCTGTCTATGCTGCTAGCATCCCATGATTTAAACCAAATTACTGCAATTATTCTTGTTGTGAGCCAAAGCTCTGAGAAAGATGAGGCATGGAGTATCAATCTTAGGAGTCAAACAGCATGAAATCAGATTTAACTGCCACTCCCCGCCCGAAGCATCAGAAGTGAGGGGAGAGGACTTCAGGCAGCATGGACTTGTTGTGATGATGACATGAAGTGAGGGGAGAGGACTTCAGGCAGCATGGACTTGTGATGATGACATGAAGTGAGGAGAGAGGACTTCAGGCAGCATGGACTTGTTGTGATGATGACATGATGTGAGGGAGAGGGCTTCAGGCAGCATGG
Organism: Dipus sagitta; assembly: GCA_036346955.1. NCBI lineage: Eukaryota > Metazoa > Chordata > Mammalia > Rodentia > Dipodidae > Dipus > Dipus sagitta. The sequence goes on from CM070770.1 coordinate 133,222,692, forward strand.
ACTTGTTGTGATGATGACACGAAGTGAGGGGAGAGGGCTTCAGGCACCATGGACTTGTTGTGATGATGACATGAAGTGAGGGGAGAGGACTTCAGGCAGCATGGACTTGTTGTGATGATGACATGAGGTGAGGGGAGAGGACTTCAGGCAGCATGGACTTGTATGATGACATGAAGTGAGGGGAGAGGACTTCAGGCAGCATGGACTTGTGATGATGACATGAAGTGAGGGGAGAGGGCTTCAGGCAGCGTGGACTTGTGATGATGACATGAAGTGAGGGGAGAGGACTTCAGGCAGCATGGACTTGTTGTGATGATGACATGAAGTGAGGGGAGAGGACTTCAGGCAGCATGGACTTGTGATGATGACATGAAGTGAGGGGAGAGGGCTTCAGGCAGCGTGGACTTGTGATGATGACATGAAGTGAGGGGAGAGGACTTCAGGCAGCATGGACTTGTTGTGATGATGACATGAAGTGAGGGGAGAGGGCTTCAGGCAGCATGGACTTGTTGTGATGATGACATGAAGTGAGGGGAGAGGACTTCAGCATGGACTTGTATGATGACATGAAGTGAGGGGAGAGGACTTCAGGCAGCATGGACTTGTATGATGACATGAAGTGAGGGGAGAGGACTTCAGGCAGCATGGACTTGTGATGATGACATGAAGTGAGGGAGAGGCTTCAGGCAGCATGACTTGTTGTGATGATGACATGAAGTGAGGGGAGAGGCTTCAGGCAGCATGGACTGTTGTGATGATGACATGAAGTTGAGGGGAGAGGGCTTCAGGCAGCATGGACTTGTTGATGATGACATGAAGTGAGGGGAGAGGGCTCAGGCAGCATGGACTTGTTGATGATGACATGAAGTGAGGGGAGAGGACTTTCAGGCAGCATGGACTTGTGTGATGATGACATGAAGTGAGGGGAGAGGGACTTCAGGCAGCATGGACTTGTTGTGATGATGACATGAAGTGAGGGGAGAGGGCTTCAGGCAGCATGGACTTGTTGTGATGATGACATGAAGTGAGGGGGAGAGGACTTCAGGCAGCATGACTTGTGATGATGACATGAAGTGGAGGGAGAGGGCTTCAGGCAGCATGGACTTGTTGTGATGATGACATGAAGTGAGGGGAGAGGACTTCAGGCAGCATGGACTTGTTGTGATGATGACATGAAGTGAGGGGAGAGGGCTTCAGGCAGCATGGACTTGTTGTGATGATTACATGAAGTGAGGGGAGAGGACTTTCAGGCAGCAGTGGACTTGTGAAGATGACATGAAGTGAGGTGGAGAGGACTTCAGGCAGCATGGACTTGTTGTGAAGATGACATGAAGTGAGGGGAGAGGGATTTCAGGCAGCATGGACTTGTTGTGATGATGACATGAAGCGGAATTGGGGAGAGGGCTTCAGGCAGCATGGACTTGTTTGTGATGATGACATGAAGTGTGGGGAGAGGGCTTCAGGCAGCATGGACTTGTTGTGATGATGACATGAAGTGATGGGATGAGGACTTCAGGCAGCATGGACTGTTGTGATGATGACATGAAGTGAGGGGAGAGGACTTCAGGCAGCATGGACTTGTTGTGATGATGACATGAAGTGAGGGGGAGAGGACTTCAGGCAGCATGGACTTGTAGATGACATGAAGAGAGGGGAGAGGACTTCAGGCAGCATGGACTTGTTGTGATGATGACAATGAAGTGAGGGGAGAGGGCTTCAGCACATGGACTTGTGATGATGACATGAAGTGAGGGGAGAGGACTTCAGGCAGCATGGACTTGTTGTGATGATGACATGAAGGGAGGAGGGAGAGGGCTTCAGGCAGCATGGACTTGTTGTGATGATGACATGAAGTGAGGGGAGAGGGCTTCAGGCAGCATGGACTTGTATGATGACATGAAGTGAGGGGAGAGGACTTCAGGCAGCATGGACTTGTGATGATGACATGAAGTGAGGGGAGAGGGCTTCAGGCAGCATGGACTTGTTGTGATGATGACATGAAGTGAGGGGAGAGGGCTTCAGGCAGCATGGACTTGTAATGATGACATGAAGTGAGGGGAGAGGACTTCAGGCAGCATGGACTTGTTGTGATGATGACATGAAGTGAGGGGAGAGGGTTTCAGGCAGCATGGACTTGTTGTGATGATGACATGAAGTGAGGGGAGAGGACTTCAGGCAGCATGGACTTGTTGTGATGACGACATGAAGTGAGGGGAGAGGGCTTCAGGCAGCATGGACTTGTTGTGATGATGACATGAAGTGAGGGGAGAGGACTTCAGGCAGCATGGACTTGTTGTGATGATGACATGAAGTGAGGGGAGAGGACTTCAGGACAGCATGGACTTGTTGTGATGATGACATGAAGTGAGGGGAGAGGACTTCAGGCAGCATGGACTTGTTGTGATGATGACATGAAGTGAGGGGAGAGGACTTCAGACAGCATGGACTTGTTGTGATGATGACATGAAGTGAGGGGAGAGGACTTCAGGCAGCATGGACTTGTTGTGATGATGACATGAAGTGAGGGGAGAGGACTTCAGACAGCATGGACTTGTTGTGATGATGACATGAAGTGAGGGAGAGGACTTCAGGCAGCATGGACTTGTTGTGATGATGACATGAAGTGAGGGGAGAGGACTTCAGGCAGCATGGACTTGTTGTGATGATGACATGAAGTGAGGGGAGAGGACTTCAGACAGCATGGACTTGTTGTGATGATGACATGAAGTGAGGGGAGAGGGCTTCAGGCAGCATGGACTTGTTGTGATGATGACATGAAGTGAGGGGAGAGGACTTCAGGCAGCATGGACTTGTATGATGACATGAAGTGAGGGGAGAGGACTTCAGGCAGCATGGACTTGTATGATGACATGAAGTGAGGGGAGAGGACTTCAGGCAGCATGCACTTGTGATGATGACATGAAGTGAGGGGAGAGGGCTTCAGGCAGCATGGACTTGTTGTGATGATGACATGAAGTGAGGGGAGAGGACTTCAGGCAGCATGGACTTGTAATGATGACATGAAGTGAGGGGAGAGGGCTTCGGGCAGCATGGACTTGTTGTGATGATGACATGAAGTGAGGGGAGAGGACTTCAGGCAGCATGGACTTGTTGTGATGATGACATGAAGTGAGGGGAGAGGGCTTCAGGCAGCATGGACTTGTTGTGATGATGACATGAAGTGAGGGGAGAGGACTTCAGGCAGCATGGACTTGTTGTGATGATGACATGAGGTGAGGGGAGAGGACTTCAGGCAGCATGGACTTGTATGATGACATGAAGTGAGGGGAGAGGACTTCAGGCAGCATGTACTTGTGATGATGACATGAAGTGAGGGGAGAGGGCTTCAGGCAGCATGGACTTGTTGTGATGATGACATGAAGTGAGGGGAGAGGACTTCAGGCAGCATGGACTTGTTGTGATGACGACATGAAGTGAGGGGAGAGGGCTTCAGGCAGCATGGACTTGTGATGATGACATGAAGTGAGGGGAGAGGACTTCAGGCAGCATGGACTTGTTGTGATGATGACATGAAGTGAGGGGAGAGGACTGCAGGCAGCATGGACTTGTTGTGATGATGACATGAAGTGAGGGGAGAGGACTTCAGGCAGCATGGACTTGTTGTGATGACGACATGAAGTGAGGGGAGAGGACTTCAGGCAGCATGGACTTGTGATGATGACATGAAGTGAGGGGAGAGGACTTCAGGCAGCATAGACTTGTTGTGATGACGACATGAAGTGAGGGTAGAGGGCTTCAGGCAGCATGGACTTGTGATGATGACATGAAGTGAGGGGAGAGGGCTTCAGGCAGCATGGACTTGTGATGATGACATGAAGTGAGGGGAGAGGACTTCAGGCAGCATGGACTTGTGATGATGACATGAAGTGAGGGGAGAGGGCTTCAGGCAGCATGGGCTTGTTGTGATGATGACATGAAGTGAGGGGAGAGGACTTCAGGCAGCATGGACTTGTTGTGATGATGACATGAAGTGAGGGGAGAGGGCTTCAGGCAGCATGGACTTGTTGTGATGATGACATGAAGTGAGGGGAGAGGACTTCAGGCAGCATAGACTTGTATGATGACATGAAGTGAGGGGAGAGGACTTCAGACAGCATGGACTTGTATGATGACATGAAGTGAGGGGAGAGGACTTCAGGCAGCATGCACTTGTGATGATGACATGAAGTGAGGGGAGAGGGCTTCAGGCAGCATGGACTTGTTGTGATGATGACATGAAGTGAGGGGAGAGGGCTTCAGGCAGCATGGACTTGTTGTGATGACGACATGAAGTGAGGGGAGAGGACTTCAGGCAGCATGGACTTGTTGTGATGATGACACGAAGTGAGGGGAGAGGGCTTCAGGCAGCATGGACTTGTTGTGATGATGACATGAAGTGAGGGGAGAGGGCTTCAGGCAGCATGGACTTGTGATGATGACATGAAGTGAGGGGAGAGGACTTCAGACAGCATGGACTTGTTGTGATGATGACATGAAGTGAGGGGAGAGGACTTCAGACAGCATGGACTTGTTGTGATGATGACATGAAGTGAGGGGAGAGGACTTCAGGCAGCATGGACTTGTTGTGATGATGACATGAAGTGAGGGGAGAGGACTTCAGGCAGCATGGACTTGTTGTGATGATGACATGAAGTGAGGGGAGAGGACTTCAGGCAGCATGCACTTGTGATGATGACATGAAGTGAGGGGAGAGGGCTTCAGGCAGCATGGACTTGTTGTGATGATGACATGAAGTGAGGGGAGAGGACTGCAGGCAGCATGGACTTGTTGTGATGATGACACGAAGTGAGGGGAGAGGACTTCAGGCAGCATGGACTTGTGATGATGACATGAAGTGAGGGGAGAGGACTTCAGGCAGCATGCACTTGTGATGATGACATGAAGTGAGGGGAGAGGACTGCAGGCAGCATGGACTTGTGATGATGACATGAAGTGAGGGGAGAGGACTGCAGGCAGCATGAACTTGTGATGATGACATGAAGTGAGGGGAGAGGACTTCAGGCAGCATGGACTTGTTGTGATGATGACATGAAGTGAGGGGAGAGGACTTCAGGCAGCATGGACTTGTTGTGATGATGACATGAAGTGAGGGGAGAGGACTTCAGGAAGCATGGACTTGTTGTGTGATGACATGAAGTGAGGGGAGAGGACTTCAGGCAGCATGGACTTGTTGTGATGACGACATGAAGTGAGGGGAGAGGGCTTCAGGCAGCATGGACTTGTATGATGACATGAAGTGAGGGGGTGGGAGAGGGCTCCAGGCAGCATGGACTTATTGTGATGATGACACTTTGCTGCCTACTACTAATAGGTTTATATGAACTGCACAAGTGAACTAGAAGCATGGGAAGAAAATGTTGAGACATTTAAAAGCACAAAGCTAAAATTTGTGCAGGAGAGGCAAGTCAAAGGATGATCAACAGGCATCCTTGTGGTATAATGCTGCGGGTAGAAAAAAAAATCAAAAACACCAAGGCCTGGAACACAGACCCCAAAAGCAACAGGTAGAATGACTGCTGGGGAAGGCAAGTATGGGATGCCAGGCCATGGAGTGGCATGAGCTTTGGCATCAAGTCCTAGGTCTACCACCTATCAGTTTGTTGACCAGAGCAAGTTCTCAACTTGAATTTTCTCAGCAGTAAAACAAGGATATAGGGCTAGAGAAAAGACTCAGAGGTTAAGGCACTTGCTTGCAAAGCCTGATGGCCCGGTTTCTATTCCCCCATTCCTATGTAAAGCCAAATGCACAAAGTGTGCACGCTTCTGGAGTTTGTTTGCAGTACAAGAGGTCTGGCGCACCCATTCCCTCCCCCCTTACAAATAAATAAAATAAACAAGGATATAAATGGCACTGCCTTCACAGAATGTTGCACAGATGGAGGAAATAATATATGGGGAGCAGTGAGCAAAGCTTGGCACAAAGTGTGCTCTCAATGAATGCCTGTGTTCCGCTGCAACTGCAGTGTTTAAATCCTGGCTCCAGAACTGGCTAGCTGTGTTACAGTGAGTTAAGTGCACACCCTCGCTGAGTCTCAAAAACCTCACAAATGAAAGAGGGACAATAACTATTCTTCCTACAGGGCTATTAGGATTGAATGAGATATCCATTCGTACAGAGTAAACTCAGCTGTAGAACTTGTCATCGTCGTCGTCATCATCATCATCATCATGAGACTGAGGGAATGCTGCAGAAGCTCCCAAAACTGGTGAAGAATTTCCCTTTAGTTAGACTCAGCCAATTCCACATCCCACAGTTATGAAAATTATCCACATCCCTTCCCTTCAGATGGGGCCACTTAAAGCCAAGCCAACTCTTACCTGGAGTTTCGAGGCCTGTGCTTTCTGAGGGGTCTCTCTGGCTTTAGCAAAGGCAGCACTGAGCTCTTTGATTTCAATGTTAAGTTCTTCAACCTGGAGAAAGAAGGAAGAACAGGAAATGCAAGGCCAGGTTCTGCTTTCTGCTCAGCCCACCTGCTGTTCCTGCTCTATCTTAACCTGCTTTTAGTCAGTCACAAGGGCCCTCCACAGGATTTCTGGTTGGGCGTTTGCTTGCTAGATGGCTCAACTTCTCTGAGACTTGATGCCTTCAACTGCTGCTATGGTCTGAATATGGTTTAAATATGTCTCTCAAAGTTCGTGTGTTGGAGGAAGCTTAGTCCTTCACGTGATAATGTTAGAAAGCAGGACCTTCAAGAGTTGAAGCTTATACCAGGCGTGGTGGCTCATGCCTTTAATCCCAGCACTCGGGAGGCAGAGGTAGGCAGATCACCATGAGTTCGAGGCCACCCTGATATTACATAGTGAGTTCCAGGTCAGCCTGGGCTAGAGTGAGACCCTACCTCAAAAAAAAAAAAAAAAAGTTGAAGCTTAGAAGAAGATCTTTGGGTCAACTGGGAGGATACTCTTGGAAGGAGTCTGCAGGATCCCAATCACTATGGCTGCTTGGCAATGTAATCTCTCCCTCCCACCAGCAGTTCTGCTATCTGACATTAGATCCTCATCAGAGCCTGAACACATCAGGCTGCAATTCCAGCCTCTAATAATTATAAAATTATTCTGCCTCAAATATTTCACTACAGTAATAAAAAACAGATTAATACAACTAAGATGAGGACATTACCACTCACCCAACAATGGTGTTGTTAAGCTTAAATGAGGTAATGTTTTCTGGTGCTGAAATAAACTATTGCTACTATCTATTCAGATGACCCACCCAACAGTATCACCTGGCTAGTCCCAGAATTCCTCACTTAGAGTGACCTTCTCCTAAACCCTGGGATCAGCAATGAACTTCCACCACAAAACCCTTCCTTGCCAGCACCAGTACTACTCCATCACTGTTGTCACAGCACACTGAAGGACGTCTACTCTAGCTGAGCCCCAAACTCCCACTGCAGCATATGAATTATAGCTGCTATTAGCAGGAGCCAAATCACTGCTCCATCTGATGCTGCAGTGATCCAGGTTCTTACAGTCTATTCGCTTCTTCAGCCCAAGTTTCCATCTCTGCAAAAGTTCCTGCTGTCCCTTTTGTTCATTCCTGCCCTTCCCTGAACTTCTGGCATCCCCTAAGTCTCATCCTCAACCTCCTCCCTCCCCATTCTACATCCTGCCTAGACAAGCCAGTCATTTCTCAGGATTTTAAATGACACCTGTACACAAGTGATTCCTACATCAGCCTGTCAGGCCAGAATTCTCTCCAAGCTTCACGCTTGCACCTCCCTCTGCCTCCTGGACAGTCACCCGGAGGATCTGCATACTCCTCCAAATCAATGTCCTGTCTCACTGGCATGCTCCATCATCTACACTGGGAATTAAGTCATTATGCACACCAGATATCTATAGTCACCCTTTACAATTCCTTCTCTGAATCCCTACATCCAACCACCTGATTTTCTTTCAGCTTTATTTATAATCTTTAATTTCTTCTAATTGTATTTCTCATATACAATCTTCCCTTCACTCACTTGCTATGACCACCATTCTAAATGATCCTCTGTTGACTCTCGCCTTAATTACGCATGTCTACTTGGATCAATCAATCTCCGAACGTAACCAGAGGTGCTTGAAGGTGGAAATGTGATCATGCCACTCCTACTGCTTAGCCTTCGGCTTCTCATGCAGCTGAAGGTGATTCTCCCCCACCACCACTGGCCCCTTGCAAGTGACTCATTAAAGTCATGGACTTTGTCCCGACATCCTTAAGTGGTCTGTGGTGCCACACACACATTGCTTCTTTCCTTGAGACCTTAACCATTGTTCTCTCCCTTCCAAAATGGTCCCCAGCTGTGCTTCTCTTCTGGCCACCACTCTCCCTGACCTTCCACACTGCAAGCAGAGCTGGGTCTCTTCAATGAGTCAGGACCTAGCATAGTCACTGGGCCACAACAGACTGCTATACCAACTAGTGACAAGGAAGTAGCCGTCAGCCACCAGCTTGGATCCCAAAGGCAACAAACCAGGTGCTTTCTAACTGCCTCACGGCTATGGCCTTGCCTCCCCAAACTCCTTGACCTCAACTTTCAATTGTACTTCAAAATATTCAGTCTGCACTTTCCATTATGGTAGTAACTAGCCACATGAGTGTGGCTAGTGTGAACTGAGATGCAAGAAGTACATCTGGAACTTCAAACACTTGTTTCAGAAGAAAAAATGCTAAGTACTTCATTATTGCTTTTGTTTTACTGACTAGATGTTGAAATGATATTTATATAGTGTTTGTATGTATTATTAAAATTAGTTAAATTTCGGGTATAGTGGTGCACACCTGCCTTTGATCCCAGCATTCAGGAGGCAGAGGTAGGAGGATCACTGTGAGTTTGAGGCCAGCCTGAGACTACATAGTGAATTCCAGGTCAGCATGGGCTAGAGCGAGACCCTACCTCAAAAAACATGAATTAATTAGCTCATTAATTAAAATTAGTTTTGTTTCTTTGTACTTCTTTTAATATGGCTACTAGAGGTTTTAAAATTATATGCTTAACTCATATTTATTTTTTAAACAATTGATGAGATACTTCAAAACAATTTCCCGGTAACTAAAAGGTCCTTTCCCCAATTTGTGTACTATCTTAGCTCTCTTATGAACTTTGTATCTAAAGCTAAAAAGTCAGAGTAGGACAGGCCAATCACAGAAACTAATAAAGAAAACCTTCACCTCAAGTGCAGGAGACATACCTCTTTTTCCTTTGATTTTAATGCCATGGTGAGGCCTTGAATGGCTTTATCCCTCTTAAAGCTATTCTTCTTCTCTGTAGCAATTTCTCTTTCCTTCTCTCTCAGGTCCTCCTGAAGTGCCTAAATTAGATTAGAAAAAGATTCACTAAGTTGACATGTTCCAACCAAAAGGCACTGTAAATATATCTTTAAGAGCACACTCAAATGCAGTTATTCTATCTTATTCCTGTCAACCTGTGATTAATGTTTCCAAGTCGAGCTGAACGTAGTGGCATCAGCTCTAAGTTACTGTGTTACTGCTCATGGCAAAAGGGCCGGGTGAAAGGAAGGGGATCAGAGTTGTTGAAACAATGACAGCTATTCCTATGGGGAGAACTCCAGCATCTTCTAAAATCTGAATACAGTCACATTAGAGTCTTTGAAACTATACCAGGTTATTTGGGGCTGGAGGGATAAGAAATCATTAACTTCATTTCTTAATGCTACAAAAGCTAGCAGAGAATTTGGTTTGATGGAGACTAAGCTTTACATTTATAGTCTAAGTTCATGTCTTAAGATAATCACTGCTGCCTCCCTCCTGGGCTGTTGTGAGGATCAACTGAGATAATGGATGGAAAGCACTATTGAAGCTGGCAGGCACTGCACAAATGCTGGCTGATGTGACAAGGGTCCCACCGAGCTCAGGCTTTGGAGTCAGACAGGCAGGTCTGAATTGGCCATGAGCAAGTTCCTTTACCTTTTTGAGCCTCCAGTACCACATCTGAAAAATGGGAATGTCTGCCTCAGAGTTATTGCAAAGACTGAGAAACTCCCTCTACAGTGCTTTAAACATAGCTGACATGCAGCAGCATTCAATAACTGACAGCTATTGTCACACAAAATTATCTGTTATACTCAGAATAAAATGAGAGGCAAGAACAGGATAAGTCTTAAATTGTTAAACTGTATCAACATACCTGAATCCTTTCTTCAAAGTGATTTCTCTCCTGATGCTCCTGTTGTGCTACCTGCAAAACAACATTCCATGGTCACCAGCAGGGACAGCATCTGCCATCCAAAGGTCTTTCTGCAAATATTAGAATGAGCCCTCAAAAGACTCGCTTTGCCCCACCACTGCAGAACTCATGTCCCCTCATCTCTGCCCCACACAAAGCCCCACCTGGTTTGGGTGAAGGAAACTGTGAAGACTGATGCCACACTGGCTGATCACCAGCCACACAGAGTGAAGCAGGGTACGATAGAACAAATGAGACTGCAGGGCCTACCAGAGGACAGGGCCTGGGATACAGGAGATGTAACTGGAGCAGCAGCAGCAGCAGCTGGGTCCAGATGAAAATAATGAGACTAGAAACTCCTCTGCTGTGGCAGGGACAAAGAGCTGCCTCCACTAAGCAGTCCTGACTGACCTGACTCTCCTGAGCATCCAGAGGATTCCCTTATGTTAATGGACCCCATACAGTAGCCACCTTTGGTCTAAGGAGAAGGGAAAGTCCAGACCACAGCCTATGTGTACTTCCTCCCTGACCAGCCATTTCCAGACAGCCTGCCACAGAAGATGTCTAGAGTACAGAGTCCAGGGGCTTTGGTCCAGCTACCAACAACCCCCCTCCTGAAGTCTAGAGAAACATAAACTGTTCTGAACCCTGGTTCTAAACTTAAGAGATCCCAATCTCAAGTTGGCCAAAGGGGTGGGGGGCCTGAATGGAGTGCTATGTTCCCCACATGCTGCTAGGCCCAATAGGAGTTAGTTGCCTTTCCCTGCTGCCTCTGATATTTCACACCAAAGGTGGCCTCAAGCCAGCCTCTAAGTATAAAGGAAAATGGACATGTATGATGCTCCACAATTTTATCCTAAGAAAGCCCCAAAGATGAAAATGAAGTCCCTAGTCAACAGCAAACGAACACATGGTAGCTCAGGCGTGCAGGAATAGGACACAGGAGGCTGAGAGAGGAAAAGGCCAGGACTCTGACAAAGGCTGCTGCCGCTGATTCCTCGGCTGAAAGACTCACACTTGGAAACAGCTGTGCAGAGCATACAGACTGAACAGCATCCCAAGCCCCTCTGTGTCCCGTCACTTCACCTTGCCATCTCTCTCCTTTGCTTCCCTCAGAACACCACAATGTCCTCGGAGTTCTCCAGATGACACATTCTCATCAGGAGATGCCATCTGAGATTTCTCCTCTTCAAGGCACTGAATTAAAGCTTCTTTGCTCTTCAAAGACAGCTTCAACTCCTCAATCAGTCTAAAAGAGAACAAAATTTAAATATTAATTCTAAGCAGCTCTCTTAGCTCAGTGGAGCAGGAGGAGGTAGGAATCTGGGCCACACATCTTCAAAGGCAACGTGTCCAATGACTAAACATAAACAGAATCACTTTTGTAGGTCAGAGATTAAGGTCCAGAATTTACGTGACATTAACAAGTCCCCTTGCCTGCAATGTGGCCCATGGTCTGATCAGGTCAAACCCCTGCTCAGACTTTCAATAGCTGCCACCAACAGCAGCAGATGCCTCTCCAAAAGAAATCTGTCCCTGAAGCCTAAGCAACCACAAGCAATCAACAGCTGTGGGGAGGTGGTGTGGCAGAAGTAAGATGGCACCCCATAGTTCTCAGGACAAAGCTTAAAAATACATTGACTTGCAATCTAATGGCCAAACTCCAGAACACAGCATGCATGGCCAGCTTTTAGGCTGCAAGCGTCTCAGTTTCATCTCACAGGAAGTCCTCAGCTTGTTGCTACTCACTCCCAGCTCTCTCCAAAGCCATTCTGAGCCCCATGGACATCCTATTAATGGACATCCTATTAATACCCTCTACCTGGGATGCCATTCCCTTCTCCCACCAGCCTGGTAAATGCCAGAGTTGATTAAGCTGAAGCACCCTCTCCTTAAAGAAGCTTTGCCACCCCATACCTCTAGTGCACCACCAGGGAGAACTTAACACTTTCTTTTTGGGCTACCAAACTATCACCTGTATCAAGTGCTCCCTAGCCACAGAAAGTCATTCAACCTCTCTTAAAACAACTCTGCTCTTCAGGCATACTCAACAAACAGCAGTTGCTCTGCTTACCACTTCTTAAACATTCAATAATTAGCATTTTGTCAGAGAAGCCTCTGGAGCTAGAAAGCAACTCAGTTTGCTCGAAGGAGTAGAGGCCAGGAGGTCTGGCAGACATGCAGTGGCCCATGGCTTCCCTGGCCAAAGCCGGCAGGACAATAGGGGCAGTCTCAACATCCAGTAATGCACTGGGATGGGGCCCCAGGACAAACATGTATGCAATGCCCCAAAATGGCAGGAGGGAGGAGCAAGATTGCCCTCTAGGGGTTCATCTCTGAAATCATCAATAATCAAATAGAGAGTTAATGTTACCAAATGCACACTTAAAATGGAAAGTGGGGTGGGCACCAGGCAGGGAAACTAAGGCCAACTGAAGCACCAGCCCATTGACAGGAAGCAGCAGCCTTGATCTGGCAGGATGGCACCCATGGCTGCTTTATCTTCAGGTTTTCAAGAAAAGTTGAAATTTAAACTTTCACATGAAATTCAATGTTTTAAAAGGTGGCAAATAATCCATACTTTTAAAATTACTGTGTAGACTGGGCTGGGAAGATGGCTCAGTAGGTAAAGTGCTTACTGCATCAGCATGAGCACCTGAGTTCAGATCCCTAGCACCCATGTAAAATGGCAGGTGTGATGGTATGTGTCTGTAATCCCAGCCTGGGGAGGCAGAAACAGGAGAATCCCCAGGACTTGCTGGCTAGCTTGTCTAGCTGAGCCAGTGAGTTCAGGGTTCAATAAGAGACCCTATCTCACTAAATAAGGTGAAGAGTGATTGAAGAAGATACCCCGACATCAACCTTTGACCTCCACATGCCCACACACGTACATATGCCCTCACAAATACATATGTACCTAAACATATACAAACACACATAAACAAACACCCTATACATATGCAAAACAATAGAATAAAATCTCAACTTTCTCCTAACAAGTTGGATTGCAAGACAGGATGGGCATTAAAGGTGTCCTAACAAGCCTACTGTACATCCAAAGGAGTCACAAAGCATATGTACATCGCATTCTGGACCATCAAAGAACTCTGCATTTCTTTACATTGTTCTGCTTTTGGCCCCTTACATTATACTAATTTGGGCCTCCAGTCAGCATTAAAAAACACAATGAAAAATAGGTCACACAAAATTTACTATAATTATTGTGGGGATATGGCCACTCACTGTTCCCTTTGGAAAGAACCACATGAAAAATTTCCCTCAGACACTGCCAAGTGAAACTGCTTCTCCTGAGTTTGTGGCATGTTTTACCACATGTGTAATATGAATCTTGGGTCCACAGGATTTTTCCCCTTCTTTACTTTGACTACTAGGAGTCTTACAGCCAAAACTAAATACTAGACTTACTTTCTTTTAAAAAAAAAATGTTTTTTTTTTTTTTACTTATTTATTTGAGAGAGAGAGAACGGGCATGTCAGGAACTCTATCCATAAGGGGGGAAAAAAACTCCAGATGCATGTGGTACCTTGTGCATCTGGCTTATGTGGCTCCTGGTGAATCAAACCTGGGTCCTTTGGCTTTGCAGGCAAGTACCTTAACTACTAAGCCATCTCTCCAGCCTCAGACTTAATTTCTATGTAGCACTTTTCAACATAAATCTATTGACTGTCTCTGCTCTCCTAATACTATCCCATTCCTTTTCTTTTTTAACCCACTTTAATCCTTGTTTTCTTTCCTGCTGTACTGGATGTGTTCCAGAGAAATCACTCAAGTCCTGTGGGGAACAATGAGACAGGAGGGAAGTGGGCAGGAGAGGGAACGATGCTCCCCACACTGGGTAATGGAATATTAGGGTTTCCCAGAGATTAGGCAAACCTGTCCTTCTCCTCCAAAACCAGCGCCGTCTCTAAGCCTCCCTGCTGAATCTTCTTCATGGCTGAAAGCTGGCTTTCCAAACTCAGCCGGAGAGCCTTCTCCGCTTCTGTCCCCACAAAGGCCTTTTCCAGTTCTGCTTGGGCGGCTTTCACATCCTAGAGTTAAATTAAATGTATTTGATGTAATTTTTCAATACAATTGGGAACATTTTGAAAGGAAATTGGATTAAAATATAAATATTTATGACTTTTTCTCTTGCACATTTCTCCTCCCTGAATCGTACTATACATGGAAGGAATCGGTAATAAATACATTTGCCAGCCACTTTTCCCTCTTGTATCCAGAGAGTAATAGGCATTTCCAATGGAAAAGACTCAACTCTACAAGAACTGTACTTCTGGTTCTGAAAAATCAGATCAATATTACAGCTTCAATGACAATAAGGGAAAATGTGCCTCTCAATACTAAATATCCATAAATTCCAGAGTCACCATAATCTCCATACAAATTCATCCCACAACCCACCACCCTTCACTATTTCTTTTTACGATAATGACTACACACTTGTAAACTGAATTTCAGTACCTGCAAGGGGGGTTAGGTGGTGAAAACCTCTGTGCTCTTCCTGTGAGCTCAGAAAAGTCACCAAGGAAATTACCTAAATCATACTGACTGTGTTTATGTCAGGCGAAAAGACCCCAGTGACCAAAAAAGTGACCTAAGTATAGGCCTAACTCTCCAGCTACAAAGACCCACTGCCTCTGATTACATCACAAACATAAAAGTCCTATCAGCTCTTCCTGTTAGCGGCCTGAGGTGACCTGTGGAAATGGTTCGCTACCCTCTCAACCCAGAAAAACCTGCAAAATCATGCAAGTCAAGGGGTTCAAATCTTCGTGTTCACTTTAAGAACACTTGTTAAACTGCTCAGGCCATTAAGGGTATGCATATCCGAAAAGCCACTAAGTATGTGAAAGATGTCACTTTAAAGAAGCAGCGTGTGCCATTCCGGCGATACAATGGTGGAGTTGGAAGGTGTGCTCAGGCTAAACAGTGGGGCTGGACACAGGGTCGGTGGCCCAAAAACAGTACTGAATTTCTGCTGCACATGCTAAAAAATGCAGAGAGTAATGCTGAACTTAAGGGTTTAGATGTGGATTCTCTGGTCATTGAACATATCCAGGTGAACAAAGACCCAAGATGCACTCCCACCGTACTTACAGAGCTCATGGTCGGATTAGCCCTTACATGAGCTCTCCCTACCACATTGAGATCATCCTCACTGAAAAGGAACAGATTGTTCCTAAACCAGAAGAGGAGGTTGCACATAAGAAAAAGATATCCCAGAAAAAAACTGAAGAAACAAAAACTTATGGCACGGGAGTAAATTCAGCATGAAAATAAATGGAAATAAAAGGGAAAAAAAGGTCATATCAAACTAGGTTTAAACCCAGCTCTCCCGCATACTTGCTGTTGTGTGGCTTTAGATAGTCATTGGATAGGTTCTCAGTGTATGAATCAGGATACCCATTCTATCCCTTCAAAAATATGCTGTAAGACTGTCAAAACACCTGTCACATCCCAAGGAGCTCAAAAACATCTGGCTTCTCTCCCTGCCCTTTCGCCCTCTTAGGACCTCCCCTAGTACTATCTGCCCAGGAGGATTACCAGCAGTCACAATGAGAGCTGGGGGAAAAATCACCTCGCATTTTCTTAGATAGCAAACAAGGCCTATTATTTACTGAGTGCCTACTAAATGCCAGGCTCTGTACAAACTTTTTTATTCCATATTTGATCCTCACCTAACCATCAAGCATTATGGATGGAGACTATAGTCTCACAGACCAGAGTGCAGGTAGGCAGTCAATCCACCTGACATTTACCACCCTTGTGACCTTGAGCAAGTGATCTAGCCAATCTGGGCCAGCTGTTTTAAAAGGGAGAGAGAGCAAAGAGGTGATGGAAGAAGGGTAACTTAGGCTTGGAAGCCTCCCCAAGTCCGGGGGTGGGGGGGACCTAACTAGCATGGCGCATGCTCCTGCCACTGCAGTCTCTGTGCAGTGCAGGGGCTGCTGCGTTGCTTCACAGAGAAAACAGCAGTGGCACAAGGTGAATGTCTCGCCCAGGGTGATAATGACAGCAAGTGACAGAGAAGACAGCACTGGGAGAAACAGGTGCCTGGATCAATGGATGACAGCTCATTCAAGTATCAAGAATAAGCCGGACAGGGTGCTACACACCTGGTATCCCAGCACTTGGAAGGCTAAATGAGGAGGGTTGTGAATTTGAGGACAGCCTGCATTACAGTCAGACCCTGTCTCAAAAAAATAAAGATTAAAAGCCGGGCGTGGTGGCGCACGCCTTTAATCCCAGCACTCGGGAGGCAGAGGTAGGAGGATCGCTGTGAGTTCGAGGCCACCCTGAGACTCCATAGTGAATTCCAGGTCAGCCTGGGCTAGAGTGAGACCCTACCTCGAAAAACCAAAAAAAAAAAAAAGATTAAAAGGAGTAAAATAATCAATATAGGTTGAGCATCCCTAATCCAAAAACTCAAACTCTGAAATGTTCCAATATCTGAAACTTTCTAAGTGCCAATATGTCACACAAGTGGAAAATTCCATACCTGACCTCATGTAATGAGTTGTAGTCAAAACATGGGCAGACTGAAATATTATACCTTCAGACTATGTATATAAGGGTTATGTGAAAAGTAAGTGAATTTCATGTCCTGGCTTAGGTCTCATCCTCAAGGTAGCTCATGGGATATATGCAAATGTTCCACAATACAAAAAGAGAAGAAAAAAAAGAAGAAGAAAAAACAACCCAAATTCAAAACACCTTTGGTTCCAAGCATTTCAGAAAAGGGATACTCAACCTTTCTGACTGAATACAGAAGGAGCATCCAGAAGACAGGACTTTTTAGCCAAAGTCACAAAGTTACAGGAAACACCTGACTGAGCACAGACAGAAAGAAAAGCTACATTCTGGCCTAGTATGCTCTAGCAGGGAGCCTGGATAAAGATTAGACACAGGACAGGAGCTGGAAGGGCAGATGACGGCTAAGCATCAGACAATTTGGGTCCAAGCTTGCCTAGCATCAGGCAGTCCTTCCTTTCTATGGGCCTCAACCTATTCAATGTTTAAAAGAGGAGGGATCAAATTAGTAAGCAGTGTGCCATGTTGAAAACATGGGCTGTAAAATAAACACACAGCTTAAACTAGGCTCACATTTGTAATGGCCAAGACTTCCCTCTATTAGTTCCCTCCTGTGAAGGAAGACCCCAGTGGCTAGTCTCCAGAGTGTAGGGCTGTAAGTTACACATACACAACCTGGAAGCATGGCTGTGACACAGAGACACCAAGTAAGGACGAGGGTGGCTGCTGAACCTGCTCAAGCCCTGACCACTACTGAAGAAAGGACCCGCTCTCCCACCCTGGTATTAATCACTGGAAGCAGCAGACCCCGCAGGCCTTCCAGACTTGCCCCTTCGAGAAGATGGATCCTTTTCGTCAGGCGATCTTCCACTTGCTGCACCTTCTTCCGGGCATCTTCCTTCACCCGCTGAACTTCAGAGCCGCCCCCTTCAGCTAAGCTCTCTACTGCTTTGCTGCAAAGAGAGGCAAAGGGAAAGGCTGCAGTAGGGTGGCAGGCTGATGGCTAGTTCATCAGCACCTAGGAGACAAGGAATATTTGCTGGCTATTTCTCCCATTTACCTAGGCTAAGCATTTTTTTTTTGAGACAGGATCTCATGTAGCCCAGGCTAGCCTCATGTAGACAAAAATGACCTTGAACTTCTGATCTTTCTGCTTCCACCTCCTGACTGCTGATTTTATAGGCATATGCCACCACGCCCAGCTCCCACAGTGCTGAGGATCAAGTCCAGGGCTTAGGGTGAGCTAGACAGGCACTCTACCACTACTACATCCCTAGCCTGCTTCTTTTTAAAAACTAGTATATGCAAATCTACAACACACAGGAAAAAGGTAAGAATCGCCCACATTCATTACTCAAGAAAAATAAGTCAACATTTTAATATCTAGCCTTTCAGACATTTTCTACAAAACAGGACAATTCCGTACATTATCAGTGAACTGACTTGATTACTTAACACACTAAAAATACCCATTCATGTCAGTATATAAAAATCTGTATCATTTTAAAGGCTCCATATTAGTTCACTGTATGAAACACACTATGATTTATTAAATCAGTGCCCATATTGTAAACACTTAGTTTCTATCTGATAAAATACATTTGACTTATAACACTAATAAAGACCTGAGACAGGCTGTCTGGTACAAAATAAGCATTCACTAAATGCTAGTGCCATTGTTTAATATGGTAAGCATCTCTATGTGTCTGTTATATAGTGATTCCTGAGGACAGATTCCTAGAAAGAGTCACTGGGTCAAAGGATAAACATACTTGAAGACTTGTAATAACACCTGCCAAATTTCCCAGAAGGGAGCTTCCTGCAGCACACCGCTGGCAGCTGACATGCAAAGGATCAGAGTGTGCCACAAGTGAGCCTGTGAGATGAGGGTCTGCATCTTCACCTTGTGCCAGTAGGAGGGGAGAGCATTTGAAGTACAGCAAGGACCAACCTGAGCACACGCTGCCTCTTAGTGTACAAAGTGGAGACCAGCAAGCACACTGCTTTGGCACCTTTGAATACTCGGTGTGACAATCAGGGCTTGGCACAGCACACCCAAACCAGACATAGGGCCACAACCACTGCCACTGAAAGAAGACAAAAAGCTGTGAGAGCTGGCCTCAGAGGAGTCCTCACTGGATTCTAAATGACTGCAGGTTTCCAGAAAGATAACAGGGTAAATGGCTCCACCTAAAGCTGACTTCTCAGAAAAACTGCAACAGAAAAGAAACCTTCCACCACTTCCTTCCGTGGCCCTACTTTAAGCGTATATGAAATTTCACCAACCCAGAGCCATGTGACCACACTCACATGCCCAGGCTACACAAACTGTTTGCTCAGAACAATGAGGTCAAGAAGGCTATGCTGCATGTCCATATCTCTCATAGAAATCACCTGCCAATAAGCACCTAATTTATATCTGGTTTTCCTTTCTTCCCTAAGGCTTCCAAAAGCCTGTGCCATGATATCACAGTTAATGGAACTCAGTGTGAACAACAGAAAGAAAACACTTTCTTTCTCTGAGGCTGGGCAGATCTGCTTCAGAATTCTTGCTTGGTTCCATCCCCAGTGTGACTCCACGTAAATTACTTAGCCTCAGTAAATTAGCTGTTACACCTCAGTTTCCTCATGTGAAAAATGAAATGATTACCTCTTAGAGCTAATACGCCCCCACAGAGGGTCCTCAGGCACCCTCATCCCAGTACTCGGCACAAGGCTGCCCCTGTGAGGCAGAGACAGCACAGGCCCCTGCCGAGCTTCTGAAGGGCCTCATGCTACCCCACTTTACTGGGCTCTGAGCTGAAAACAGGTCATTCCCTGGCCAGAACTGAGGCTTCCATGCCCACTTCCTGACTGCCACACTAAGGGTCCTCAACCCCCACACCACTCATTTCTAGGTTCAACACTGTCTCGAGTTCACAATGACTCATAATCATTTCTACCACTCCCCAAGGGGCACTTCAGAATGGCCTAAAGAATTCTAGACAGGTGTTCCCTTCTTCCTGAACTATAGATGCAGAAATATTCCAGTCCTGAGTTTCCTCTACCTGGTGCTTACTAATGTTTTATTTCTGGGGCTTCATGGAGTTCCTTCTATAAGATGGCTCCCCTGTACAGCCCCTTCCCTTGTACTGCAACCTGTCTCCCTCCCCTAAGCCCAGATCTAACCTTGCCATTTTGCAGCCTGAATCATATACCTTGTCAAGAGGTGGAGTACAATTTTTTTTATTTTTTTTTTTCTTTATTAGACAGTTTTGTATTCAGCAAATACAGTCAGTTTGGTACCATTATTAGGCTCATCCGTGACCTACCCCCTCCCCTTGGCCCCTCCTTGTTGAGGTATACGGGTCATGCATTGTGGAGTTAGCCCACAGTTATGGGTAAGATAAATGTCTGTGCATATCATGACCCAACATGTGGCTCTGACATTCTTTCCGCCCCCTCTTCCGCAAAATTTCCCTGAGCCATGTTGGGTTCATTTTTGGTCTGCTTCAGTGATGAGGTGTTGGGGGCCTCTGAGGCTCTGGCTCTCTGATTTGGTAGGAGTTGATTTTTCTCTGTGCTGATCTCCTTCCCCCTTGTGCAGGTATCCGGTTCATCAGGAAAACAGCCCCCTTGCTTGTTTCTCCAATTTTTCTTAGTCTCAGCCGGGGCCCTTTTGAGGTATGATGGGGTGGTGGAGTACAATTTTTAACAACTACTGGTCTTATTCAGTTTGTCTGTGTTTTAGTTATACCAATAAAATATATTCTCTATAATAAATGTTCCAACTTTTCATTTATCATCTTTGTATTTTATACTGTAGCAGTAAAATTTATACT
Organism: Dipus sagitta; assembly: GCA_036346955.1. Lineage (NCBI taxonomy): Eukaryota > Metazoa > Chordata > Mammalia > Rodentia > Dipodidae > Dipus > Dipus sagitta. The sequence continues at coordinate 133,243,255 of CM070770.1, forward strand.
CAGCAGTATGTTGCATTTTTCTTCTGCTAATGGAATTATTATTTTTGTTTGTGTTTTAAAGCTATAGAGATAAAATTTACTCCCAACAATATCACTGCTTTTGTTTTGAATGCCCCCTTATTGAGACTGATAAATATAGCATACAAACATGTTTACTTCACAGCAAGGAGTAGGCCACACCAGAGTCAACTCTGTTACCAACTTGAGCAAATTCTCTCCTCGCCTCTGAGTCTCAGTTTTCTCTACATGCAAATGGGAACACTGGTCACTTAAGACAACTGTAAAGACCAGGAGCAATAAAGTATGTCAAATGCCGGGTATAAGGGTTTAGGACCAGTGTTAGTTTTCTCTTTTTTCTTTTCTTGTAGAATCTTGATATACTCAAAGTAGACTGCAGAACCTAAGGAGCTGGTCTAATCCAGCTTTCTACCCAATATGAAAGAACCTTTCACAAACACTACCCTCACTATCCTTCCCTCTTTAACCCTCAACATTTCCTCTAGATTCTCCTTAGGGAAACAGAGAGTCTCTTCCTGTGGCAGACCCCACACCCTACCTCTACCCCACCAAAACTCAGCACTGCAAAAGGAAACTGAGAGCATTACATTGATAAGGACACTGGCCATCAACACTGTCTGCCAAACACACTGCTGGGAACTGGGCAGTAAGTGGCAAAGGGAAAGGCATATCAACCATTATGGGGTAATTACTAAATGGCCATTTAGAGATGCTGGGCATCTATGATATCCACATATGAAAATTTAAAAAATGAAGACAACCATGAAAACTGGTGCTGGACAGGACACCAGGGACATAAGCTCTAACCTGAGTTCTGATCTCCCTGACTAGAAATCATGGCCTTCCCTTCACCAGGTCTGAATCCCCTTATATATAAAATGAGGGCTTTCCTACAATGCAATGTTCATAGTGAGATGGGTGTGAAAGTTTTAGACACTGAAAAGAGCTACACATGTGGGACTGTCATTTGCCACAGAAGTCTGAAGAAGCCAGTATGGCCTAGAGGACGCCCCCATTTGGTTCTTTTCCAAGGTGGAGATAATGAAAAACACAATGCTCTGAGAGAGGCTGAGAAGGGAAGAGGTCTGCTGGGCTAAACGAGAAAGGCAAAAACAAAAACATCTGCAGAACTGCTAGATTGGGGTGGAGACACAGAGATGGTGCAGAGAAAACTGAAGGGACAAATCACTATAAGTATACATTAATGGGACCTTAGCCCCAGACAGGCATCTCCTTGATATCTTACTTTTCATTCATCACCGAGGCTTATTGATTTTGCTTCTGAAATGTGCTTTTCATGGTCCCACACACCCAAGCCAACACTCAGCTCTCACCTCACCTCTGGGCTAGAATCCTGACTGTTCTCCCTACTTCCTCTCAAGCTCCCCTCTCCCCTCCATTTCCCAACTAGCATTACATATCTCTGAATGTGTAGCATACATTTATTACTGTATATATTTTATCACCATCATGTCCAGTAGAATACAAATCTCAAATACCTGTCTGGATCACCACAATGTCCCTAAAAGTCCTGTCCACAATATCCATAATAACTACTTTATAAATATTTCCTGAATAAGTTAATGAAGCTGGCCAAATCATAAAAGGCCTTAAATACAATGCAGGGCAGTTTGGAAAGTAAAACAACTTTGAATGCAAGCACCCAAAACACTCTATCCAGTGCAGTAACACTGAGAAATACACATGAACCCTTGTGAACTGGGATACCTACATGTTCATGTTTACCTAAACACCAATTCTACCCAAGACTTGAAGCAGGCAAGGAAATGAGTAGGTAACAGACCAAACTGTTATTATTACCTTAGGCCTGGTAAAGCAGATTGAACTCACTGCCCAGAGTACAATCTTCTTCTCAATAAAGAAAAAAAAAATACAACAAAACCTGTTTGTCTAATTATAGTCATTAATCCATTCACTCATCAGAAAATACCACATGTGGAGCTGGAGAGATGGCTTAGTGGTTAAGGCATTTGCCTACAAAGCCAAAGGACCCAGGTTCGATTCCCCAGGACCTATGTAAGCCAGATGCACAAGGGGATGCATGCATCCGGAGTTTGTTTGCAGTAGCTGGAAACCCTGGCATGCCCATTCATATTCATTCAGTCATTCTCTCCCCCCCCCTACAAATAAATAAATAAAATATTTTTAAAAAAGAAGAAAATACCACATGTGAAAGTTCAGCATCACTCAGAGAAGCCTGGGCCTGGAAGCCTCTGGTCAGCTCTACAACATCACAAGCTAACTTCCAGCCACCAGACCCTGTAGCAAGGAAAGGAATAATCCCAGCCTGGCCCAGAGTGACGCAGCTGTGGCCAAGCCAAAGACTCCTGCTCCTGGTCTGCCATGCCCAGCAGGAGCTCCACCAACATGGAAAATGGAGCTCTTTCGCATAGGTTCCCAGGCAGCCCTTATAGGGGTCACCCTGAGGAGTCTTATTCCACATACCTGGAGAAAATTAAGGACACTCTGGGGTCTCCACTTCACCACCCATGCCCCATGACTGCACCTCAACAACACTTCATTCATTCAGGGGTGCAATGTACCTCTCAGAGGTTTGTGTGAGCTCTGGGAGTAAGCTGGTGCCTCTTTGCAGATCTTAAGTGTGTGTCACAAATGATTACATAATGATCACTGATGAGCAAATGAAGAACCAGTGGATCCATGGGTCATATTCTCCTGGTGCATCTGGCTTCCATGAGTACTAGGGAATCAAACCTGGGTTCTTAGGCCTCACAGGCAAACACCTTAACTGCTAAGCCATCTCTCCAGCCCTCATGGGTCATATCCTCTAAGCAGTGCTGTTCTTCAATAAATGTTTGAATAAATGGCTAATGGAAATACTTGTTTTCAAATTAAGTGTTAGACCTTATTTCATACAAAATATTACAGAAGACCCTAACACATAAAACAGTTTCTCAAAATGAGTTACTGTGCCTAGAGTATCAACCCCTGCCTAACCCACCTATCTACCCCCTAGGCTTTTATAGCAGTAAGAATGAACTACTGACATAATCAACATAGGTGCTTCGCACAGATATGCTGCTGAGAAAAGAAGCCAAAAAAGAGGTCCTACTATGTAATTCCATTTATATGAGGTTCAAAAACAATCATATGTAAACAAAGGTGGGAACAGGGGTCAGAATAGTAGCTAAAAAGGATAAAAGGAAATGATCAGCAAGCATGAAAGGAAGGGGGCTTTCTGGAAGCTAGTAATGTTTCGTTTCCTGGTTAGAATGGTGACTTCACAGGTGTGTTTGCTCAGTGAAAATCCATCATGTTATACTCATGAGTACTGCTGTTGTTTTTTTATTTCTATTAACTACATTATACTTTAAAAACTTGCTGAAAAATAAATAATAAAGTAAATATTAAGAGATCTTCGGGATCCTCAGAATCTAGCCAGAAAATAAGTGGCTTAAAAAAGCCCCTGATTGGGGCTGGAGAGATGGCTTAGCGGTTAAGCGCTTGCCTGCGAAGCCTAAGGACCCCGGTTCTAGGCTTGATTCCCCAGGACCCACGTTAGCCAGATGCACAAGGGGGCGCACGCGTCTGGAGTTCGTTTGCAGTGGCTGGAAGCCCTGGCGCACCCATTCTCTCCATCTCTCTCTCTCTCTCTCTGTCACTCTCAAATAAATAAAAACAAACCAAAAAAATTTAAAACAATAAAAAGCCACTGATTAAAATTTCCTCCACTGGCCTGTGCCCACCCTGAGGGATCCAGGCAGCCTCCAAACTCTTGATGGGTGACAGGTACTCACGAGGCTTTGACTAGCAGCCGTTCTCTCTCCTGGAGCTCCCGCTTCAGACTTTCTACTTCCACCTTGAGTTCAATGTTCTTCCAGGTGAGGTAAGAAAAGAAAAGAAACAGGGTAAGATACAAGACCTGTGAACAATGATGGCTGGCAAATACTTCTAGCCCAGACTGACTATGCAATGCTTGTAATAGCAGCTATTAGATTCAAAGCCCTCATTAGCCTCAAGACACAAGAAAGGGGGAATTATTAAACACTGGTGGTCTCAAAAGAAAGCTTTGGATTTCTCAAGACTTGGAACAATTACGTAAATGTTCCAAACATCTAACAACCAGAACACTCAAATATCAAGGCATAAATGTCATACAAGTAAGGGTGATTTAACAATGGTTTGCCCTCTGCCAAGCAAATTTACAGTGTGCTTTACCATTCCACAGCAATTACTCCTGGTTGTTTACAATCATGCATGTGGTGGCTACAGCACTGGGAACATGTTATGGCTTTAAAAAAGAAAATAAAATCTGTGAATGGATAACAGCAATGCCACATCATGGCCTATCCTTTTTCAATATAAGACTTCTGGACATTCAAAAAACCCCAGCCACATTGGGCAAGCTGTTTCTGAGGGATGCCAACATTCTTCAACCATTTTTCCCTTAAGGGACTAAAACAAAGAGTCACACATGGCCTTGAGCTTACAACTCACGTGAGAAGCCAAATTCAGAATCCCTGGCAGATGGCACACAGTGGGAGACAGAGAACAGTGGTGGGTTTCTTCGATTTACCCACCAGTGCTACCAGACAGAATGCTAGATGAGTTCATGGATAGAAAGCAGGCCAGGACTGCTATCAACCCAAGATTTTTCTACATTCTTTTTCCTGTCTTATTTAAATAATTTATGCCAATTTTACATCCTACTCCATGGCATATGTATATATTTTTAAATAAGAATAATATTTCCAGTAAAATGTATAACCCAAACTGGCCTGGGGAGAAGCAGCAGCCAGGTCAAAAGTGAAGGCCAAACAAAAAGGCTATGGGTGTGGGGTCTCAGGACATTGGCCAAATTCTACCAAATTCCACTCCTTACCAGGAGGAGACCCTTGTAAGTCAGAGAACACTTGTTCACTCACTCCTTCAGACACTGACCAAGCACCCGTGACAAGCCTGATACTGCAGAGACACAGCAAACCTGGGATTCCTTTCCCAGTTCTCAGGAGGGTAGAGAGCACCTGTGTCTGAGCTGACAATACATGCTCTAAGAGCACTACTTATAGCATCAGTCCAATGAATCCCTTAAATAGGGGTTGGCTAGCATTAGATTGTCTTGCTCATGAACAATATCTTAAATTATAAACTTAAGTGTATGATGATAGTCATTTCCAAATCAAAAGTCAGAATGCCTTCAAAGCATAAAATAGACTATTATAAGGCTATAAAGGGAATGAGGCAACCCTAAAGCTACTACTAGAAAAGACATCATTACATGAAAAATGCAAGATATGCATCAGAACATTCTTGCACTTATATATAAAAAAAAGGTTTCCACACATATTTATATAAAATTCCTCTGCATAAGAAGTCAGTAATGTTGTTTAGGTCTAGGGGGGCAGGAGATTAGAGTAGAAAACCATCATTCTAGGGTATGTACTTTATGGGTTTAGAATTCTAAACCAGAATCAGATGCACCTACCCAAAAAGTTAATTAGGAAAAAAAAACAAAACAGCCTGACACAGTGGACAATAGACACAGCTTGGCTTCCTGTCACCCAGAAGTCCTGAGCTGCATGCTCATCACACATATATGACATGCTGTTTTTCCTAGAGATCTGAGAAAATCATACTCCCTTCCAGAAAAGGGGACTTTCTTTCTCCCTTTCTACCCCTACAATGAAAGGTAGAAATGTGCCTTCAGGGACAAAGGAGCTTTTTAATTCTTGAAAGGGCTCAGAAAGACAGTGCAATCCCTCTTAAAGAAAATTTTATTTAAGTTCCTCCCCTAAAACTCAAGGAGAATTCTTTTTCTTCCTTCAAAAGTTTCCACTGAAAGTTTCAGAGGAGAGAAGATGGAATAATCTGCAGGCCAAGGGCTAATCTGCCAGAAAAAGCTAAGGAATGGGCACTGAAATAGTGTTTGTACTCATGGCTTTTCAAGAAAGCCAAGTTCTTTTTTCAACTTTCAGAGCTAAGGTTTGTTTTTAGACAGAGACCTCCAGGGCAAGACTTCAAATGGGAATAGCCTTTTTTTCCTGACAGTTCTAAGCAAGCACATAGAAATACAAAACAGCCTGTGCAAGAATGAGACCCTACCTCGAAAAACCAAAAAAAAAGAAAGAAAGAAAAAGCAAACAAGCAAGCAAGCAAGCGGTCAAATCATCGAAGTATGGCCAGCCTAACCCTGGGTGGCCAAAGGAGGCTTTGATAAGGTAATAATACACCCAGCTTTCATCTAAATAACCCCATGATATAGGGATTTTCATTCAGTTCTGAAACCAAGACCAAAAAGTGAAAGATACTGGACAAAATTACCCCCACTAGTTGGTAACAGAGCATTCAATACTAAAAACCATTCTATACTCCACTGCCTGTTTCTAAACAATAAAAATGTTATTTAAAAAGGCAACTGTGGGCTAGAGAGATGGCTTAGCAGTTAAAGTGCTAGCCTGCAAAGCATACCAATGCAAGTTTGACTCCCAAGTACCCATGTAAAGCCAGATGCACACAGCAGTGCATGCACTTAGGGTTCGTTTGCAATGGCTAGAGGCCCATTCTATATATCTATCTTCTAACTCTCTGCTTGCAAATAAATAAAAATGAAAAGTATTTTTTAAAAAAATTTTTAAAGGCAAGTGAGATAAATACGGTGAATTAAAATTCTGATATAAAAAATTTAGATCCCTTAAAATTGAATACCTCTTTGCTTAATGTATGGGTCATCGTAGCATTATTTTGTACCCCATAAGCAATCCAAATTAAGTGAAAACAGCTCCCAATATTTATGCTAACTATGAAAAGAAACCCCAACCAAACATCTTCTTGGAATAACTATGAGAAAGACACAAGGGACAGTACTAAGAAGTGACCACTCACAGTTTTATAGATGTGTTCAGTGGGGCCATCAAATTCCTGCTGCATTCTCTCCTCAAGGAAATAGATGCGGAGCTTTAGGTTAAAATTTTCTTTCTTCAGTTCAGTAATTTGCTGGAAAATAAGCACAGAAGAGTTATGTAAAGTAACAACAGGCAGAGCATCTAATGGATGGTACCTGCATCTTTCAGCTTCTGCACACACAAGATGGATTTAAATGCCAACTGCTAAGAACAGCTTATTTCTGTACAATGATATAAACCCACAAGAATCAGCTGATTCTCATTAGCCAAATTTATGAGATTTTGAGCATCATAATAAATACTGATAGAAGTGAATAAAGAATTTAGGACTCCACACAAAAAGGGGAAAGGGGAAGAAAGGAGGGAAGATAAGATGAAGGAAGAAGGGGAAAGAACAGAGAAGAAGGGAGAAGGGAGAAGGGTTAAGAAATTGGAAGAAGAGCAAAGGGGAAGGGAGAGGGACTCTCTCCTTTAGAAGAGAAATTAAGTTAATAAATGTAGAAGAAATACAGGAATGGAAAACCAACAATAGAAACTTTTACAGTAATACTGGATTGAGGTAAGAATCATTAATGCTAAAAGCATTAGATAAACACAAACCAGAGGACAGAATGTTGAGGCTCAAGATATCCTCCCACAGATGTTTTACCAGTTACCAAAAAAAAGGTACCTTGGCAATTGAGAAACCTTGCAGACACCAACTTAACTAAGTAAATGTAACTAATATCACCACTGATGAGAGAAAGTGTTCTCACAGACCTCCTAAAAGAATCCACTGAGGACAGACAATGCCAGCTCACATGTTCCTATCTATAGCCACTAACCTGAACCTCATCCAGGAGTTAATACCATGAATTTTAATTGAAGGGCATTATATAAACTAGTACATGAACTCTTCAAAAATCTTGCTAACAATGTAAAGTGAAATGGTGGGAGAAGTCTTCTAAACAAATTGAAGGTAAAGAGGCATGATTAGGAGCTGGGGAGATGGCTCAGTGGATGTAGATACATGCTTGCAAAGGGTGCCAGCCTGGGTGCAGTTCCACAGCACCCATGTAAAGCCAGACACTAAGTGGTATAAATATCTTGAGTTTGTCTGCAATAGCAAGAGGCCCTGGTAGACCCCCTACCACACACATACACACACATATATGCATAAATAAATAATTTAAAAAAGCTAACTCTGTCTCTCTCCCTACTTGCAAATAAGTAACTTTTGTTGTTTTATCAAAGTGGGGCTCTCTCTAGTCCAGGCTGACCTGGAATTCATTTTGTTGTCTCAAACTCACAGCAATCCTCCTATCTCTGCCTCCTGAGTGCTGAGATGAAAGGCATGCATCACCATACCTGACTATAAAAATTTTTTTTTAAGGGCTGGAGAGATAGCTTAGCAGTTAAGGCACTTGCCTGCAAAGCCAAAGGACCTAGGTACAATTCCCCAGGACCCATGTAAAGCCAGACACAAGGAGGCACATGCATCTGAAGTTTGTCTGCAATGGCTAAAAGCCCTGGCATGCCCTTTCTTTCTCTCTTTCTTTCTTTCTTTCTTTCTTTCTTTCTTTCTTTCTTTCTTTCTCATTCTTTCTCTCTCTCTCTCTCTCTCTCTCTCTCTCTTTTTCCCTCTCCCTCTCCCTCTCTCCCTCCCTCTCTTTTTTCCCCTCCCTTCCTTCCTCCCTCTGTCTCTCTCTCTCTCTTAAATTAATTAATTAATTAATTTTTTTTTAATGGCTGAAGAGATGGCTCAGCAATAAAGGCACTTACCTGCAAAGCCTAATGACCTGGGTTTAACTCCCTAGTGCCCATGTAAAGCCAGATGCACACAGTGGCACATGCATCTGGAGTTAATCTGTGGTGGCTAGAAGCACTGGCATGCCCATTCATTCTTATTCTCATCCATTCATTCTCTCTCTCTCTCTCTCTCTCTCTCTCTCCTCACAAATAAATAAAATATTTTTTAAAGCATGACTAGTAAGTACACGGTATGATGGATGGTAAATGGGGAACTTCCTTTTAGATTAGGTTTCAGTATTAGGACTTCAGAGGAGAATGTACTGACAGGCCAAAGTACTCAAGGGTGCTATGTAGAGACAATGGGGAAAGAAGAGATAAAGCACATGTAGAATATTCATCTTAAGTCTGAATGGAAAATCTAGACTGTTCTATTCTACAACTTTTCCAAAAGTTTGAAATTGGTCAAAATAACAAGTTAGGAGGGTACATATTAAAGGAATTGGTATTTACTGAGAACCTACTAATTTGTATGGAGCACCTCAATCTTTAAAGCAACTTTGTAGAAGCACCACCCCCCACTCTACACATGACCAAAGATCACACCACCAGCACCTAAGATCTGTCACTAAACCTCACTGTCTAAGGAAAATAGCTGACTTTTTTAGATGGCTGCTTCAACAAGCTTCTCTGAGCAGACTAAGAAGACTAACCTGACTCCAAGAATAGACAGGAACCAACACACTAAAGTAGACTTCCTTGTATCAAAATAAGCTTGCACCACTATGCTTAAATAGCTGAATATGTTTAAAGTCTTATCACTATCCAGCATTCTACCTCTCTGCATCATGTGTCTTTGAAACTCTGCCTTGTTAAGAAAGATGACACTCCTTAGCACTGTAATACTGACGAAGACAGCACAGACTAGGAAGGGACATGAAGTTAGCCCAAGATGATTACCTGTAAGGAGGAAAAGTGGGTGGTTTGGGAATACTAATAAAGGTGATTTCTAGGGTGCTGAAAATACTCTGCCTCTTGTCACTGGTGATTGTTATAGGTATATGCTCTTTTTTTGACAATTTACGGAACTATTCACATATGTGCAGTATATATCTAATATTTCCCTTTAAAAAGTTTAAATCAAGGGCTAGAGAGATGGCTTAGTGGTTAAGGCTCTTGCCTGTGAAGCCTAAGGACCTATGTTCAACTCTCCAGATCCCACATAAGCCAGATGCAAAAGGTGATGTAAGCAAATAAGGTTGCACATGTGCACAAGACAGTGCATTCATCTGGAGTTCAACTGCAGTGGCTGGAGGCCCTGGTGCCCCAATTCTTCCTTCCATTCTTCCTTCCTTCCTTCCTTCCTTCCTTTCTTTCTCTTGCGCACAGGCTCGCGCTCGCTCGCTCTCTCTCTCTCTCTCTCTTGCTTTCTGATAAAAATTACAAAAAAAGCAAAAAAAAGTTTATGTCAAACAGTCCATGGTTAGTTCAAATTACTAGAAGTCAACAGTACATGGTTAAGTAAAACATGGTATGTTCACTCATTGGAGTATTGTATAATCACATGTAATTATCCACTTAAGTATATCATGGCATGTCCTCTCACAGGAGCACTGTATAATCTCATGTAAGTAAATGGTTAAGTAAATCATGGCATGTCCACTCACTGGAGCACTGTATAATCACATGTAATTATCTGGTTAAGTAAATCATGGCATGTCCTCTCACTGAAGTATTGTATAATTACATGTAAATATCTGCTGAAGTAAATCATGGCATGTCCACTCACTGTTGTGTTCTATAATCACATAAGACTATCTGCAAGATATACTGTTAAATAAAAACATTGAGGGGTTAGGGTGATGATTTAGCAGGTAAAAGCTCTTACTACACAAGCATGAGGAAGTGACTTTGATCCCAGCACCCAAATAAAAAGCTAGGCACGACCATACAAGCCTGTAATCTTATTGCTGAATGGGACAGAGACAGGAGATCTGGTCAGTCAGCCAAACCAGAAGGAGGAGCTCCGGGTTCAGTAAGAGACTCCATCTCAGGGAAATAAGGTGGAAGAGTGAAAAACACCTGACATCTTCCTGTGGCCTCTGCACACATATCTGTACCCCACCTCTATCTCTCTCTCTTTCACACACACACACACACACAACCACTATGGTACAGAACATTAGACAGAGTAGGGTAACTACTTACATAAAAGGATATAAAGTTCCAATTAGATTCTGAGCCTCAATTTCTTCATCTTTAACATAAAAACAATAAAGTCAACCTCAAATTTTAATGAGAAGAAAATAAATATACTTGACTATATCAAAATGGAAAGTCTAGGTCAGACATGGTGGCTTACACCAATAATCCAGCACTCAGGAAGTAGAGGCAGAACAATGGTAAGTTCAAAGTCAGCCAGAGCAACGTAGTGAGACTCCATCTCAAATTCCTTCCCCCCCCCCCAAAAAAAGCCATGTTCCAAGACATAAGGATGAACAGCCTTGAAATGAAAGAGAAAAAAAAGCATCAGCAAAGAAAGAGATGTTATAAAAGAGAACCAAATAAAAATTGAAAACTACAATAACTAAAAAATAGTAAACAGCAAGTTCAGTAAAGGGACTCAAAAACTGGAGATGTGGGGCTGAGGAGATGGTTCACAGTTAGATCTGCTGGCCCAAGCTCAATTTCCCAGCCACTCACACAAAGCCAGATGCAAAAAGTGGCACAAGAGTCTATGTTATTCATTTGAAGCAGCAAGAAACCCTGTACACACACATGCACCCACACACCCCTTTTATAGTCAAATTAACAAAATTATCCAATAGCAGAATAGAGAGAAAAGAAAAGTTGAAAAACTTAATACAGCAAAATACCTAAAAGTCCAGTGTTCATCAAAGTCCCTGAAGAAGACCAATCAAGAACATGGTACAGAAGAAGAAACACTTGAAGAAATAAGAACTTAAAACTTTCAATTTGGAAAAAAGGTATAAGATCTCATGACTCTCAAAAGTCTAAGACTACTGACACATTATATCTGGGGGAAAATGATTGAAATGGCAGCAGACTTCACCACAACTGCACAGGTCACAGGCAACGGGAAACAAGCCTCTTAAAAATTCTGAAAGAAACTGCAGAATTCTGTTTCTACTAATGAAGTTAGGGGCTGGAGAGATGGCTTGGTGGTTAAGCAGTTGCCTGTGAAGCCTAAGGACCCTGGTTCAAGACTCAATTCCCCAATACCCACGTAAGCCAGATGCACAAGGTGGCGCATGCGTATGGAGTTCATTTGTAGTGGCTAGAGGTCCTGGTGTGCCCATATTCTCGTGCTTGCTCGCTTGCTTGCTCGCTTGCTCGCTTGCTCGCTCTCTCTCTCTCTCTCTCTCTCTCTCGATCTCTCTCTCTCTCTCTCTGGCACCCTGAAACTACACAGTGAATTCTAGGTCAGCCTAGACTAGAGTGAGACCCTACCTCAAAAAAACAAAAAAATATTGTTTAATTAAAATAAAATAAAATTTTATCTAAAAGAGAAAAATATCACCATACATGGAATAAAATGTAGAATTGGGAAAGGTTTTTTTCTAAGATGACAAGAATCTAGATCAACAACTTAAAGTATGATAAGAGAATATAATGTTAATTTCTGGTTTTTTGTTTTTTCCCCCTTAGGCACTCCAGCCCAAACTGACCTGGAACTCATTCTGTAGCTCCAAGTTGTCCTCAAACTCAAGTGCTAAGATTAAAGGCATGTACCACCACATCTGGATTTTAATGTAAACTTTAGTAAAAGTTTAATAATATTTGTACTAAATCCAAAATAACTAACCATATATATTCAAATACAATGTGAAGATAATACAAATAATCTTAGAGGTTTGAAAAAGAAACAAGACTACAGAAAAATTTTTTTAAAGTAAGCCTAGGGCTGAAGAGATTGCTTAACGCATTTGTTTAGGGCACTTGCCTACAAAGCCTAACAACCAGAGTTTAATTCTCCAGTCCCCAGGTAAAGCCAGATGCACAGGGTAGCACATGCAATCAGAATCCATTTGCAGTGGTTGTAGACCCTGGTGCACCCATTCTCTCTCCTCTCCTCTCCTCTTCTCTCCTCTTCTGTCTCTCTGCTTGCAAATAAATAAGTAAAAATATTTTTTAAGCAAGCATAAATCAAAAAACATACTGAGATATTTCATTTACATTTTACAGATTGTAGGCTGGGGAGATGGCTCAGTGGTAAACCCCACATAAAGCCAGATGCAAGCAGTGCAGACAGGTGCATGCCACAATGTGTATGTGCACATACACACATGCACAGATGCATGTGCATGTAAATCAAACAGAGGATGTGTCAGTTACCATCTCACTGCGGGGACAAAATACCTGACAAAAATCAGTTTAAGGGAGGTAGGGTTTATTTTGGTTTACAGTTTGTTGTTGTTACTTAAATTTGATTTTTATTATTACTTTACAACATATTTTGTATGGATACATCGTGTGTTGGTACCCACTTTTTCCTTGTTCCTGGCCCCATTCCGTTGGGGACACTCCTCAGTGGAGTTGCAGGTATTCCCCATGGGGTTTGTAGTTTATGCGTTGTGGGAACAGCAGTCAGTTATTTTGGGGAACGGAATGCCTCTGGGCATGATGTCTCAACCTGTGGCTCTTACAATCTTTCTGTCCCCTCTTCCGTAAAATTCCCTGAGCCATGATGGGTGAGTTTTAATTCTACTTCAGTGATGAGCTCTTATGAGCCTTTGGATCTCTGCTTTGGTAAGTGCTGACTATCCTCAGGGTCTGTCTCGTTCACCCTGGCACTGATTATCAGGTTCAGCATAGAAGCACCACTCTTGCTGGTCTACCCAATTCCTCTATGGTTTCAGCTGTGGCTTGGCTGAAGTGCCAGGGGTAGTTTATCTCCTTGGGTATTGCTACCTTCTGAAATAGAAGTCAGGAGTATAAGTGGGATAAGAATTATTAATGTAGGGAGAATTTGATGTATGTAACCCCTCTTTTAATCAAAGACTAGTAAGAGCTTGACAATGGAGAGCATAATCTTTGTATCCATAGGATTCTGATCTGGTTCCCAATTCCAGATACAGTTTCCTTTACACTGAGCAGATCTCTTAGCCAATCATAAAACTCCTGGTTACTCACCAAGGCTGTGTCCCACTATCGCACTGGCATGTACATCCTGTCAGGATGTTTGCTTCTGAGTAGCTTGGACCTCTGGTTGCTCAGACCATTGTTGGCCACTTTCCAGCACTAAATGGGCTAACTGTCTGGGGACTGGCTGTCTTCCAGATTCAGGCAGGTGTATCCATGTTCTATGTCAGCAACATATGGTGTCTTCGGCAATGGGGTCTTACCTTTTGCCTCGGGCAAGTAATCAAGTGCTTTGGCAGAAACCTATCTTGATTTGGGGACCTTGTAGGTCTCTAAAATCAACAGCACATTGTGGATTGGCTTACAGTTTTGAGAAGAAGTTTCATCATGGCAAGGAGAGCATGGCAGAAGCTTGAAGATAGTGCCACATCATCACATCAGCAGGGAAGAAGTAGAGAACTGGATAGATGCTGGTACTCAGTTAGCTTTTTCCTTTTTGTGCAATCTAGGAACATGACCCAGGGAATGACACTGCATAAAGTTAGATTGTATCCTAGTATCAGTTACATTCTTGTTGCCAGGACAAAATACCAGACCAGAAGTAGCTTATGGGAGCAAAGAGTTTATTTCAGCTTCAGATTTAAGGGGAAGTCTGTTGCAGCAGGGAAAGCATGGCAAGAGCAGAGAGCCATCATCACATTTCACATCAGCAGGTAGGAAGTAGAAGAGTACTACAGCACCAAGCACAGCTGGACTATAACACCTCATGTTCTGCCTCCAGTGGCACACTTCCTCCAGCAAGGATCCACCTTCAAAAGGTTCCACAAACTTCCCACAAAGTCTCACCAATTGGGGATCAAATACACAAATCTATGGGAGGCATTCTACATCTAAACCATCACATACCTAATTTAGAAAATCCATAACAGACATGCCAAGAGATTTTTTTTCACCATGGTGATTCTAAATCCTCTGTAGTTTCAGCTGGGGCTTGACTGAAATGATAGAGATTAACCATCACAAGTCCACCCCTTGTCAATAAGACACTCAAGCATACACTTTTAATAAGGCATAACCTTTTACACCTTGCCCCTAGAGTTTCATGGCCTTCTCATAATGCAAAATGCATTCACTCCAACTTCTAAAGTCTTCATAGCCTTTAAATTTCAACATTATTTAAAGGTGTAAGTAGAGTCTCTTCTGAAACTCAGGCAAATTATTTGTGAGCTCCTATAACATCAAAAAAAAAAAACAAGTTACATATTTCTAACATGCATAGGCACACAGTAAACATCCCAATTCAGAAAGGAAGAACCACTGGGTATGATGGCTCACACCTTTAATCCCAGCACTCAGCAGGCCGAGGTAGGAGGATCACTATGAGTTGAGGTCAGCCTGGGATAGAAACAGCGACCCTACATCCCAAACAAAGAAAGAATGAGGGTTTAGAAAGGAATGGCAAAACCAGAATCTGGCCAGGCAAGGTCCAATTCTTGAAGCTCCATGTCTGGCATCTGGGACTCCTGATAGGATCATCTAGACTTCAAAGGTCTTGAGTAGTTCTGCCCTTCTTTCTACCTGTGCTGCCTGTAACATCTCTTGTGGGCCAGCTCTACCCCAGGCCTATAGTTTTTCTTGGCAGACAAACCATGGTACTGGCCTTTCTAACACCCTGAGGATCCCACTGCAACTTAGGGTTAGCATCCACAGCTTCACACAGTGGCCTCACAGGGCTCCATGAAAGGACTTCAACCCTGCCTCGCATTGCTTGGCCTCAGTGGCTCTAGGAACCACAGTGAAACAGCCCCTCAATCTTTTATTTTTTATTCTTCCAAAACCAGCACCACATGAGCAATGCTGCTGTCAGATTGGGACAAAGCCTGGTGTTCATGAAAACACTTCTATAGTAGCCTCTGTATGTTGACCTTAGGAAGCAGAAGCCACCAACAGTCTCCCTTTAATTTACTTTACCCTCAGGGCATCTTTTCTATTGTCCCAGTACAGAATAGTAGATTGCCCCTTAATGGTAGTAGTCTATTTAATAATTACAACTGAAATAGCTGTAGTCTCTGGGCCTGGGACTTTAAATTTGCTTACATTTCTTTCTATGTCAAGCTTTATATTTTTCATAACTTTCAGCTCTGTATTTTCCTCTATTCACTATATATCTGAATCATGACAGCAAGACAAAACATGTCACAGAATCAGTGTTTTTCTGCCTTAACATTTCCTCTGACAGGACATTGAGAATAAAGCTACAGCTAGGCTGGAAAGCTTAGTTCCCTGCTATCATAGTGCTAGAAAGTGCTATGCAGGCTGCTAGTGGAGTTCCCTGATATCAGTTCCCTGACTAGCTATCATAGTGCTAGAAAGTGCTATGCAGACTGCTAGTGAAGTTCCCTGCTATCAGTTCTCTGACTAGCTATCATAGTGCTAGAAAGTGCTATGCAGATTGCTAGTGGAGAAAAGTCATCAACAGTTTTAACCAACTGTGGACCTTGCAAACTACACAACTGGCCAACCAGGCAAGATGTGCCCAGTAGTTCAATAGTGGCATGTCTGCTATGGAGGAAAGTAACTGCTCTCTGATTGAATTTCAGGTCCACTCTACAGGAGGACATTTACAGTTCTAAGAGAAAGTTTCGTCATGGTGGGGAAAGCATGGCAAGAGCAGGAAGGTGATATTACATCATCATATCAGCAGGAAGGAAGTAGATGAACACCAGACAGTCCAGGAACCCAGCCCATGGAATGGTGGGTGCCACCCACAGCTACAGTGGGTCCTAATCTAGAAAATCCCTAACAGACATGCCATGAGATTTGTTTTCATGGAGATTCTAAATCCTGTCAATTTAGGGCTGGAGAGATGGCTTAGCAATTAAGGTGCTATAAAGCTTGTCAATTTGACAAACAGAGATTAACCATCACAGAGAACAATCACAGATGTTAAACCTAGCCTTCCACATTGAGGCAAATCTCTTGTTTTTCATAACTGAATATGCCAGACTAGCTGCCCTGCAAATTTTCAGGGATGCTCCCATCTCTGCCTCCCATCTTGCTGTATAAGTGCTGGGTTGCAGACAAACACTTTGTAGTTAGCTCCACGTTGTTGGGGCAAACATCCAACCAGACACAGTCTGTGGGTGGAAGGGACTTATTTTAAGCTTACAGATCCAGGGGAAGTTCCATCAATGGTGGAAGAAGCTGGCTCCCTTTCACAGATCCATGCAGAAAGAAATCACCAACAGCCAGCAGTACAAATGTGAACAGCCAGAGCTCAAACTGTTCTCTGTACACCTTTGGGCTGAATTCAGATCCACCCACAAATACACCTTAGGGTTGGACTCCAGGATCTGCCCCCAGTGACACTTCCTCCAGCCAGACAGGGGGGATCCAAGTTTCAAATTTAATTTTAATAAAACACTTGTGTCTATGGAGCCATACATTCACACTATCACATTCAAACTACCAAACGCTTTATATGGGCTCTGGGGATCCAAATTCAAATGTCTTCATACTTGTGAGCTATTTTCCCACCTTCAGAATCAACACAATTTTGAAAGACATGAACACAATAAAAGAAAATACAGAACACTGAAACAGACTCCTACAAATACAGCCTGTTGAATTTGTCACAGAAATGAAGGCAACTCAGAATAAAGGACAGTCTTCATTTTCAACAAATGGAGTTGAAACAACTGGACATCAAAAAAACCTGAATTCAGGCTGGACCATGGTGGCACACGCCTCTAATCCCAGCACTCAGGAGGCAGAGGTAGGAGGATCGCCGAGAGTTCAAGGCCACCCTGAGACTACGTAGTTATTCCAGGTCAGCCTGGACCAGAGGACCCTACCTTGGAAAAAAAAAAAAAACTGATATTCATCTAAACATCTTACCTTAAACAGAAGTTGACTTAAATTAGATCACAGATCTGGATACAAAACTATACAATTTTTTTAGAAAAAATATATGAGAGAAAACCGTTAGGATCTAGAATGAAGCAAAGAGTTCTTTAGGCAAAACACAGAACACATGATCCATAAAAGAAAAAAAATCAATAAATTGGGCTTCATCAAAATTTAAAACTTGCTCTGCAAAACAGTGTTAAGAGAATAAAAAGACAAGCTCCATACTGGAAGGAAATATTTGCATATCACATATCTACATGGGAATTATATTCAGAATACATAAGTAGCTCTCAAAATGTAACACTACAAAAACAACAAAAAGCCAATTCTTCTGAGGGAAAAAAGGCAAAAGACAGAAAGTTTACAGTAGAATATATGCAGATGGCAAACAGGCACAAGAAAAGATCTTAGCATCCTCAGCTTTTGGGAAAATATAAATTAAACTACAATAAAATGCTACTACACATCTATTAGAATAGGTAAAAATATTTTAATTGACAATAGCAAATGCAAATGAGAATGTGGAACAAATGGAATCTCATTCCCTATTTGTGGAAATGCAAAAAGCATAGCCACAACAGTTAGCAGTTTGGCAGTTTCTGACTAAAAACCTACACTTACCAAAAGACTTAGCAATTTCTCCCCTAGATACTTATTCTAGAAAAATGAGAGCCTGTGCTCACACAGAAAGGATTACTGCAGCTTTATTTTTAATCACTAGAAGTTGAAAAGAATCCAAGTGTCCTTCCAAAGGTGAATGGATAAACAATGCACAATGATAATGAGGAAGTGTCCAGCAACTATAATGCACATAAAACATGAATGGGGGAGGTCAGCTAACAAGATGGCTCAGAAATTAAGGCACTTGTCTACAAAGTGTAAGGACCTAGATTCAATTCCTCAGAATCCATGTAAGCCAGCTGCACATGGTGGCACATGCATCTGGACTTCCTTTGCAGTGGCAGAAGGCCCTGGCACACCCATTCTTTCTTTTTCCTCCCCCTCCCATAAATAAAAAATATATAAATTTTTTTATTTTGGGTTTGTTTTTTTCAAGGTAGGGTCTCACTCTGTCCCAAGCTGACCTGGAATTAACTATGCAATCTAAGGGTGGCCTCGAACTCACAGCAATCCTCCTACCTCTGCCTCCCAAGTGCTGGGATTAAAGGCATGCACCACCACACACAGCCAAAAAAATAAAATATTTTTTAAAAAAGGACCTGAACTTATTTCAGAGGTGTCAGGCTAAGAGAAGGAAACCAGTCTCAAGAAAAGATTATATCATGTATGCTTCTTATAAGATATTTTGGGAAAAGCAAAATGACAGAGATGGAGGAAGCAGAACATTAGTTGTCAGGGATTTGGAGCAGGGCATAGAGAAGATGTGATCACAAAGGATTTTTTGGTATTACAGAACATACAAGTGCTGATTGTGGTGATGGTTACATGAGCCTAGAAGAGTACACATGCACACAGCCAAAAAAAAAAAAAAAACTATTCATATATGTTTTGATTACTATTAGTTACAAGAATATACATTTGTCAAAATTCTTCCAACACTTAAAATTGGTGAAATGTACTTATGTAAATTATATTCAATTAAGTTGATTAAAAAGAGAACTGAAATACAACAAAACACAAATAGCTACACTTGCATGCTAGGGAAGGAGGATAGCAGAAAGCTAGCTTTTTTTAGGCAGTGATAGAGATTGGGGCCCAAAAGAACCCCACAGGCTACCTCACCTTAGCACAAGAGTGGAGGAACCCTTGGCAGAAATGGAACTGGAGACTGAACTACAGCACCACCTGCTGCCCACAGTCTGGCAGCACTAACTAGATGGGCGGGCCCAGGTGAGCTGGCTCTGGGGTCTGCCCTCCAAATTTACAAACCAATTGGGTCCCCTTGCCTATAAAGGCTGCTGTCTTCTTCTTGTTCCTAGCTCCACTCCACTCTGTTCTGTTTTCTGGCCCTGCTGCTCAGCTCTGCCTCTCTTCACTGGGCCATAGGGACACACATGAGTCTGGCTGGGTGGCAGGGGAGGGCATAACACTATTTCTTGGTCTGAGGAGTCATTTCTGTTTTCCTCTACTCTATAGTTTGGGGTAACTTCTCACTTTGATTACATGGATGATTTTCCTCTGGTCTCCAATCAACCGGTTCATTTTTCCTTACACCCCATCCACCATGTGAGTGCTTTCACTAACTCTAAGCCTGCTACCTGTGAAATTTCTTTAAACTCAGGGTAACCATGAGCGTAACTTACTTCAGCACTCATTTCTCCTCTGAATCTCCTGGTCTCTGCTTTGATATCTGCCCTCTCATTTGTACTTGAACCTCACCATTTGCCCTCTTAACTTCCCTTCACAAAAAAGCACATGGCAGAGGCTGTGCAGATTCCTCCCAAGTCTCCCTACACTAGCTCCTAGATTCTACTTTCCACATGCTTGCAGCTTTACTCTGATTTCGCCTTTAAAAACCCTTAGTTTTAGCTGGGCATGGTGGCACACGCCTTTAATCCCAGTACTCGGCAGAGGTAGGAGGATTGCTGTGAGTTCGAGGCCACCATGACACTACATAGTGAATTCCAGGTCAGCCTGAGCTAGAGTGAGACCCTACCTTGAAAAAAAACAAAAAACTCAGTTTCTCTTAGGTCCACGTGCTTGCAGTTTTACTCTCATTTCTCTTTATGCCCCAGTTTCTCTTGAATCCCAATCTCCCTTAAGCCCCACAATTTGTGATCCCCCCAAATAAACTTAATACATGATTTATCCTTGAGTCCATCTTCATTATTTATTGAAAGTAGAAGAAAACGCAATACTTGGGGTTCACAGATTCTGGGGTACCCTCCTGAACAAAATTATGCATCACTAGTACATTTTCACATATGCTACTAGTCAAGCATGTTTTTATAACTTACAAATATTTTAACACCTTACACTATTGTTTTTAACAGTTTTAGGACTGTATAAGTGAAAATGATAAACATACTGCATTCAATGTATTTTTCAAGCTATCTGTCCTTGGCCCTCTTGGTAATACTTAAGGTTTCAATTTTGGAGCTAACAAGAGCAGCACAAGAAACAATCAGAAGGTTCAGTAAAGGCTACTTTTAAAAGTTTTAAGGAAACAACACATAAAACATTCATTCAAACAAGTCTATCATGCCAGATGCTTCCTATAAAGAGAAACCTTATTCTATTACTCAGCTACCAATAAAATATTAACACTGTTTGCATAGAATACCCACATAGTACACAATGATAAAGTTCTTAACAACACTTAAAAAGAATATGTGTACTATTTATAAAGACATTAAAATATATATAAGGGAAAGGCAACTATGCTTTCAAAAGGTCAAACACCAGAAAGACTCAAATGACTAAAATGAGATGCAAGCACCATCCTCTCCATGAAGGCCATTTAGTTTTCTGCTTAATATTTCTCTGTTTTCTCTGGCTGGACTGATGGCCTATCTAAGTGTTTCAACATACTATTTTCACTGCATAGCAGTGATAAGCCTGCCCTGTACCACTGGTCACACACCACACTAATAATCACTCTGCATTATACCACTGGTCACTCACCATAACAATGATCACCCCGCACTTTACCACTGGTCACTCACCATAACAATGATCACCCTGCATTGCACCACTGGTCACTCACCATAACAATGACCACCCTGCATTGTACCACTGGTCACTCACCATAACAGTGATCACCCTGCATTGTACCACTGGTCACTCACCATAACAATGACCACCCTGCATTGTACCACTGGTCACTCACCATAACAGTGATCACCCTGCATTGTACCACTGGTCACTCACCATAACAATGACCACCCTGCATTGTACCACTGGTCACTCACCATAACAGTGACCACCCTGCATTGTACCACTGGTCACTCACCATAACAGTGACCACCCTGCATTGTACCACTGGTCACTCACCATAACAGTGATCACCCTGCATTGTACCACTGGTCACTCACCATAACAATGACCACCCTGCATTGTACCACTGGTCACTCACCATAACAGTGATCACCCTGCATTGTACCACTGGTCACTCACCATAACAATGACCACCCTGCATTGTACCACTGGTCACTCACCATAACAGTGACCACCCTGCATTGTACCACTGGTCACTCACCATAACAATGATCACCCTGCATTGTACCACTGGTCACTCACCATAACAATGATCACCCTGCATTGTACCACTGGTCACTCACCATAACAATGACCACCCTGCATTCCACCACTGGGCATTTGTGTTTCAATCCAACCCACCCCATCTTGTGCATTACTGTCAGAAACATAAGAAATGAATACTAAGTAATGGATGGACGGACAAAGAGCCACACTTAAAAGATCTCTTTAAGGGGGGAGAGGTATTACCATGGGATATTTTTTATAATCATGGAAGTTGTTTAAAAAAATTGAAAAAAAAAAGATCACTTTAAGACTGCATGATATAAAGAGTAGGCTTCAGAGGAGGCAGACAGATCTGTTCACATTACTCCTGCTTAAACCCTTCACTGGTTTTTGTGTTTTGTAACACTGTTATAATCAAATGTGCCCCAAACACTGGGTAATCTGGCTACTTCCCACCTCTCTAGCCTGATCAGGCATCATCTTCTTTGTTCAATCTCACTGGCTTCCTTTCTGGCCCTCAACTAAGCAGAGCCCTCATCTGCCTCAAAGCTCTTCCTGCAGCTCTCTGCATAGCTGCTTCATCACCGATGGAAATCTGGGCTCCAGTGTCACTACCCACCAATTTGATCTAAAGTGGTCTCCGTCATAACTATCCATCAGACCACCCTCTAGCATACAGCTCTAATTTTATGTCTAAATCTTTTCACAATCTGTATTCACTTTACTTACTTACATGTTCTTATTTATTGTCCTGTTTTTACATGAATACAATCTGCTTCTCTAAACCAGGACTTAATCTTTCATAGTGGTTTCCTCACAGATTTTAGTACTGTATATAGAACACAGTAAACATTCCCCCAGCATTTGTTAAATTATTAAACTAATGAACAGAATCCAGACAAGGCTGGCTAACCTTGGTCAGGTTATTTGATTATGTGACTCACCCCCTTCACAGGAAAAGGGGGATGCTATTCTTATCTCATAGGGCTATTATATAAAGAGTCACACTGGGTGTTGTACCACACACCTTTAATCCCAGCACTCGGGAAGCAGAGGTAGGAGGATTTCTGTGAGTTTGAGGCCAACCTGAGACTACATAGTGAATTCCATGTCAGCCTGGGCTAGAGCAAGACCTTACCTTGAAAAACCAAAAAATAAAAATAAAAAATAAAGGGTCACAATGTTTAGCACAGTGCCTTGCACAGCACAAGAATTTAAACCACACTTATGTTTTTCTCATGTGTATTTTTCCCTCTATGAGGAACAATATGAAGGGGAAAAGAGCTTGATGTGGAAGAACTGAAAATAGCTTACCACACAATGGGAATAAACACGTCAAATATAAAACCCACCAGTTATGACTAAGAAACACAATGCTCAAACGTAAGCTAATCAAGGGCTGAATTGCCACATGCCAGCCTTCAGAAGCCATGTGTGGTTGAGAACTGAAGCCATCTGAAATGGAAGCATCCCAACATGACTGGGGAGGGGTGCCCTCTGCAGCCCAAGAGAGAAGATTTTGCAGGAGCTGCTTGTCAATGGTTCTGGATTCCTTCCTCCTACTCCCACTCTCCATCACAAGCCTTGCCTAGCTGCAAGCGCCATCCAAAGCAAAGAAACACAAAAGCCCACAGCCCTGCCTCAGCAAACACCCAAGCAAGTGCTTCCCTCTGGCTGTGTCCTGGCCTACAGGAGCCTGGGCTTCCAAAGCTCACACTAGCATGCCATCCTTCTTCCAGGACAAGGGCCAGGAGCAAGGGCTCTGAGGTCAGTAGAAACTGACTCAACCCCTAGTGCTGCTGCTTATGAGTGGTGTGACCTTGGGAAGATTATTTAACATCTCTGAGGCACTGTTGGCTCTTCTATAAAATCAATTACCTCGAAGGAGTGCTGCGACAACTAAATGAGCTAAGTACCTGGCAGAGCTTGACACTTAGCAATCGGTAAGCAGGCTAGAGCTTTTAAAGTGAGCCATTTCTCACTCAAGCCCTCCTCAGTAAGCAAAGCTTTGGGTGACCATCAATTACCCTCACTGCACAAACAAAAACTGTCAAACCTCACCTAGACATAACAAAGTCTATGCACTCTTGCCACTTAAAGTTCATCTCTGGTGAACAATATTGCATATAAGATCATTCTGCCAACAGTAGCCAAATGACTTTGTGAAATGAGGAAGATGCTCTGGAATCCATTTCTGGTGCCAATATTCTCCCTGGAGTCTTCAAACATCAAGAACACTGTTACTAGGCAAGTATCTATTTATTCACAAACAAAACTGTAGAAATAATGGAATTTTAAAACTGAACCTCAGCTGTATAGTGGCTCATGCCTACAATCCCAGCACTCAGGAGGCTGAGAAAGGATGAATGCAATGAGTACAAAGCCAGCCTGGTCTACAGAGTAGTGAGACCCTATCTCAAAATAAAATAAAATAACTTGGAATGTAACCACCATACGAATCAATTCTTTGTAGATGCTTTTCAGCCATTTTACATAATGATGACATCAGTGAATTTGTAGATCCCACTGCTTTCACTTAGTATGAAACCTTACACATTTTACATGTTATTGCACAATTATGTAAACATAATTACCACTTTAAAAGAGTTCAGTAAGTTGCACTGAATTAGTTGAGAGTCAGTTATTCAACATTCTTCCACTGGGCATTCATGGACTGGATTTGAAGTGCTCACGGGCTTTACACTATGAAAGATAAAATCCGAACTCAAGCCAAGCTCACAGGCAACCTCTGCTTCCTCATTTGTGAAATAACCTCAACATAAGCTTACTGCAAGAAGTCAAAGAGATGACAAATATAAAATATAATTTCCCTTCTCCCAATTTTTTACAATTATCCATAATGTGGCAACAAACACCTTCATGAAAAGAGATTTTTTTTTCCTTCCAGTGGGTTGGTTGTTTAGGATAAATTTCCCCAAAATGGATTATGGGGCTCAAGAGAAATTTCATTTTTATGACTATCAAAATCTATTTCCAAATGGCCTTCAAAAAGATTGTAAAAATTTACACTGCCCAGCCCACCATCTGGCCAGGCTTTTGGAGGGCACGGCCAGAATATGCAGAGGTATGGGAACTCAGAGAGCTCAATCCAGTAAGTGGAGGCCTATTCCACAACTGTCAGAGCATAACACTTAGCAGCCACTGACCAAACTTGACTCCAAGAGTGGGTGCTGCAGAGCCCTGTGTTGTGCAAAGAGCTACAGAGAGTGGCCGTGACCCTCACTCTGCAGCTGCTGACTTGGTCCTCCACCCACCTATATCCCACCCTGTTCTTGCACACAAATCCCCCATGCTTCCACTCTTAGCCTAACCTTGCCCTCATTTCTGCTTCCTCTCCTTTACCCAACCTCTTTCCAATCCATCTACTCTAGCTACACTGCCATTTCCTGAAGACCAAATATACCAGGCACTGTCCTGGAATATTATTTATTCCTCGCCACAAGCCTATGAGATAAATACCATTTTCCCACTCTACAGATGAAACAATCAAAACATAAAGGCTAAGTATGCCATGCAGTCACTCATTCCGACAGCGTATACTATTAAGTGGCTACCATGTTGTTAGGTTCAATGCTGACTACCAGATGCAAAGTAGAAGTGGTACATGTTAGCAGGTATGTAAAACATACTGATCAACATGTAAGAATCAGTAGAAAAGGTAGCATGAGTGCTGGCTAGAAGACACAATAATGAAGTGTGATGGGTGTTAGGGATAGCCTCTCCTTCCAAGTCACACTAAAGCTCCAACATGTCTCTGTCTTTCTCTTTCTATCTGCCCCTTTCTCTCTCTCTCTCTCTCTCTCTCTCTCAAATAAATAAACTATTTTAAAACATGGACTGGGCTGGAGAGGTAGATGGCTTAGCGGTTAAGGCACTTGCCTGCAAATCCCAAGGACCCAGTTCTACTCTCCAGATCCCACATTAGCCAGACACACAAAGGTGAGGCAAGCACAAGGTTGTACATGCCCAGTAGGTGGTAGAGGCCCTAGCGCACTAATTCTCTCTCTCTCTGTCTCTCTCTCACTCTCTCACTCACTCACTCACAAAACAAATTGTTGGGCTGGAGGGATGACTTAGCAGTTAAGGTGTTTGCCTGCAAAGCCAAAGGACCCAGGTTTGATTCCCCAGGACCCATCTTAGCCAGATGCACAAGGGGACGCATTGTGTCTGGAGTTCGTTTGCAGTGGTTGGAGGCCCTGGTGCACCCATTCTCTTTCTCTCTCCCTCTTTCTCTGTCAAATAAATAAATAAAAATAAAATATAAAAAAATTAGCCGGGCGTGGTAGCGCACGTCTTTAATCCCAGCACTCAGGAGGCAGAGGTAGGTGGATCACCGTGAGTTCGAGGCCACCCTGAGACTCCATAGTGAATTCCAGGTCAGCCTGGGCTAGAGTGAGACCCTACCTCAAAAAACCAAAAAAAAAAAAAAAATTGTTTTAATGGACTAGAGAGATGGTTTAATGGTTTAGGCACTTGCCTGCAAAGCCTAAGGACCCACGTTCAATTCCCTAGTATCCATGTAAGCCAGTTGCACAAGGTGGCACACGCATTTGGAGTGTGTTTGCAGCAGTTAGAGGACCTAGCATGCCCATCTCTTTCTCTCTCTCTCTCTTAAATAAATATTGTTCTTTTAAAAAACTCAGGCACAAAGATCCAGAGGCCAGACATCTGAGGAAATGGAAAGGCAGGGTCCCAAGCAGAGAGTAGTGACGGCATGAAGGGCCCAGTACAGAGACAAGCTGGGTGTGGTGGGAAACAGCAGTATGTGTGGCTGAGCACAGTGCACAGTGAGAGAAGCATGCTGAACACCAAGTGACAGAGGGATGTGTGGCATACCGGGCAGGAGCATGTGGATCATGGCAAGAAGTTAGGGATTTTATTCCAAAGTCAACAACACATGAAAGGACCAGAAGAAAATGGAAGTGATGAGGCAGAACCCAGGGACGGTGGCTAGAGAGAGCCTCAGCTTAGAGCAAATGCCAGCATTTCCTGAGTACCCATCATAGGCCAGCTAGGGGCTTTCTGTACTCAAAATATCCTACATCACTCAGAAAGATTCTATCAACTCTACAAGGAGGTTCTTTTGTTTGTTTTATTTTGTTTTTCAAGGTAGGGTTTCACTCTAGCTCAGGTTGAGCTGGAATTCACTGTATAGTCTCAGGGTGGCCTTGAACTCACAGCAATCCTCCTACCTCTGCCTCCACTCAAGTGCTGGAATTAAAGGTGTGCACCACCATGCCCTGCTTACAAGGAGGTTCTGAATTCCACCTATGCAAGGCTACAGGTTAGTCAGGAAGTCAAGCCAAACCTAAAACCATATTTTCATCAACCTTAGGTCAATACTGAACCATGCATCGCAGGTTCCATGCTGTAGAAATGAAGCAGATATAGAGGGTGGTGGAAATGCAGATATAGCAAAGCAAATTTAAAAATGGAAACCTCCTCACCAAACCAGCTTACACACTTAAATTTGATAAACTACATCAGCTGAGATCAAGAATTTTCTTTGTGTTTTTTTTTGTTGTTGTTGTTGTTGTTGTTTTTGGGTTTTTTTTTGTTTTGTTTGTTTTTTGTTTTTTTTTATTGTTTTTTGAGGTAGAGTCCTACTCTACTACAGGCTGACCTGGAATTCACTATGTAGTTTCAGGGTGGTGATCCTCCTACCTCTGCCTTACCACAACTGGCAAGAGACCACGAATTTTCAACAAATAAGGATAAGGGTCTCAATAGAAGAACACCAGCTCTCTGGGTGGCATGAGATAAGTGAGGCAAAGGAAAGGGACAAAGAGAAGTCCAGGGACCATCTCACCTAGCTGAGGGCTCTCCCAAATCCTCTTGGTACTAGAATCCATCCTACTCTGTTGCATCTACTGTTTGTTGCATATAATTTACTTATAGCCTTGGACATTCAAAAGTCCCATCTCCAGGAATTTACTTACACACACCCAAAACAAGAGCTACAGGAAAATAAGGACATATGCACAAGGACACTTACCATAGCTTTGTTTTCAATCTTAAGAAAGAGAAACCCTGACCAGTCTCCCAGGAGGCAATCATGTAAACCATGATCCACTCCACCCACCTCAATACAACCCTGAATGAAAATGACAGTCATTGAATGATACCTCCATCAGTACTCACTGACACGGAAAACTACCCAAGCCATTCCCTGTGAAAACAGATAGAGATCAGACAACCACAACAGATTCTAAAAATGTTTTTTAAAAAGATAGGCAGGCTGAAGAGATGGTGCAGCAGTTAAGGCACTTGCCTGCAAAGCTTAAGGACATGAGTTGGATTCCCCAGTACCCACATGAAACCAGATGTACAAGGTGGTACGTGCGTCTGGAGTTCATGTGCAATGGCTAGAGGTCCTGGCATGCCCATTCTCATATTCATTCTCTCTTTCTCTCTCTTTCTCTCTCTCTCTCTCTCTCTCTCTCTAATAAATAAACAAATAAAATATTTTAAAAAGACAAAGAGGAGCTGGAGAGATGACCCAGCAATTAAGGCACTTGCCTACGAAACCTAAGGACCCAGGTTTGATTTCCCAGAACCCATGCAATCTAGATAGATGCACATGCACACCTATTCTCTCTCTCTCCCTCTCATAAATAAACAAATAAAAATAAAAATAATTTTAAAATATTTAAGACACATGCTGTGAAGATTGTTGCCAAAAAAGTGCTTGCAAGCCGGGCATGGTGGCGCATGCCTTTAATCCCAGCACTCGGGAAGCAGAGGTAGGAGGATCACCATGAGTATGAGGCCACCCTGAGACTACATAGTTAATTCCAGGTCAGCCTGGACCAGAATGAGACCCTACCTCAAAAAAAACAAAAAACAAAAAAAAAAAGTGCTTGCAGCACAAGCAGAAAGACCTGAGTTTGGATTCTGGGCACTGGGGAGGCAGAGACAGGAGGATCCCAGAGCTTGCTGGATAACTAGTCTAGCCAAACTGGTAAGCTCCAGGCTCAGTGAGAGACCCTGTCAAAAAGAATAAGGTGGAGAGCAATTGAGAAAGACATGTGACATCAACCTCTGGTCTCCATACTCACATAACACACACAGGTGCACATGCATTTGCTCACACCCACCCATGTAAGCATGCATACACACACACACCATACACGTGCATTTTAAAAAGGACATGTGACAGACTTCAGTGTCCAGAACAGGTACCAAAAGATAAATACAGACCTGATAAAACACTGCCTCTGCCAGACCCATTCTAGCCTGTAAAGTCCTCTACATTAACATCCAGAAAAGCCTAAAAGGACAGGCTCCCCCTGAAGACCAAAGTTATTTGCCAACTTCCTATCATAAGGCCTTCCATACAGCTAAGTCTATCTTTAGCCAATGCAGACAATGGATGACAGGCAGCATTAAAGATCCAACAGAAGGCACATGGTTTTCACATCCATGAGTACTTGCAGGCACACAGACTGTAGTAGAAAGGATTTTTTGTGCCAGAAAGCCTGGGTTCAAAGCCTGAGTAAGTCCCAAGCCCTCAGGGCTTCCAGGTCTCATTTGTCCAGTGAAAGGCTGGTGACACTGCATGAAGCTCCTCTAGCTCTGAAACTCTGACCCCACTCTCCATAGCTCTCACCTCCGTGCTTTGAACCTATTCCTCTCATCCCTCTCTTTCATGCTCTGACCCCATTCTCTGAATCTCTCGACTTCATTCTCTTACCTCACGCTTGGCATCTCTTTGTGGTCTAGCATTCCTCCCCCTGGCCCACACTGCTTTTTCCCCATAACCTTCTTACCCAGCCTTGCTCCCTTCAAGACTCTACTCCTCACAGTCACAAGCATGGGTCACCTTTTGAAAGCACAATTTCCGGTCATTTTCCTCCCCATCTATCACTGGTTCCCTTTCAACTTCAAGACAGAAATCATCTATATAACTGTAGTGGTTTGAACCAGATGCCCCCCATAAATTCAAGTGTTCTGAATGCTGGTCTCCAGATTTTGGCAATTTGGAAGGTGGAGCCTTGCTGGAAGAGGTGTGTCATTGGGGCAGGTATAAGGATGTTATAGCCAGCTCTCCTCCGCCAGGGTCTGGCTCACTCTCCTGCTGCTATTTCCACCTGACACTGGAAAGGATGTGATGCCCACTCTTTGCTCTACCATCTTTTCCCTGCCACCATGAAGCTTCCCCTGGACACTGTAAGGCAAAATAACAACTTTCCTCCCATCAGCTGCTTTGGTCAGGTGCTTGTGCCAGCAACAAGAAAGGGACAGCAGCTGTCAATAACAGTCAAGAACCATGCTCAATCCAAGGCCTCATTTTCTTCAAAATGACTTATTCTGACCAAAATCATCTCATCATTCTCTGAATGAACTCTACCCTGCCATGGTGTCTCAGTAATGCATAGAGTCCTCCTACCCACGGTGCTCTCCATGCTGCCTCCACCTGCCCCATCTCTACTTGTCCCTAATGCTGAACTTAAGCAACAGCTCCTCCAAGGCAGTGGTCCCACCATGGCCCATGTATACTTGACTTCATTGCTGCAATGTTTTCCTACACATCTTCCCAATTAGACCCTGAACCTTGTAAGAGGAAAAGTTACCTGGGCTGTATCCATAGCAGATTACCCAGGCCCTGGCAGAAAGTCTGACACATCTATATAAAAATGTTTGTTGAACAGACAAGCTCTGAGCAAAACCACAAGGGGGCCTTGGCATTGCTAAGCCTTAGCTAAGTGCAGCTGATGTATGTAGAGTGGTCATCTGGATTAGACCAAGAAGATTCAGGAGTTTCCCCTTTAAATCAAAAGTAGTCTGGCCCCCTCTAACATGCATGCGGACGTGAAAACTAGCTTTGGTTGCCAACTGCATTTCCTGTAAGTATCCCCTAGAAAGTTCAGACTACCACCATGCAGAGATCGATAGCCTTGGCTACAAAATAAAGCTCAGACCAAATGAAAAATTTCAGTGACTTATAAAGACCTAAAAGGGAGACATTGAGAACAGTGTGGTCATTTCAATTTCAGCTGCAGAATTTGCTCTTGAAAATGCTACAATAAAAAATACTAATGCCATAAAAACCTAACAGCAGCCAAAGGACCATGGCCATAAAGAAAAAACATAAATCCTAAAACATATTGGCATGGAAGGCTCTCCCTCACCTTCAAGAAAAATGAGATTTAGGCCATCAAGTACAGTCTGAGCACAAGCAAGTTGAATCACAACACATGGCAGAATAGAGAAAATGACAATAATGTCACAGGAAGGAGAAGAAGAACTAGCTGACACACGGCATGCACATCCCACGGTGATCCTAACCCTATGACAAGCTGATCGTGCCTAGTTTACAGGGGAGGAAAATACTGAGAGGTTTATGACTAACCTAAGGTCACCCAGCAAAAGTAAACCAATAGTCTGGCTAGAAAAGTTAAAATTTTTAGAACAATCTTCTAAAAACTTTTTTTTTTTTTTTTTTTTTTTTTTGGTTTTTCGAGGTAGGGCCTCGCTGTAGCTCAGGCTGACCTGGAATTCACTATGGAGTCTCAGGGTGGCCTCGAACTCATGGCAATCCTCCTACCTCTGCCTCCCAAGCGCTAGGATTAAAGGCGTGCGCCACAACACCCGGCCTAAAAACACTTTTAAGTCTCAGTTTCTCCTATAATAATGAGAGTTGGATTCCATCCACTTCAAAAGGCAGATGTGAAACCAAAATTCCTGTTAAATGTCCCCATCTAAAAATAAATTTTTAAACTGTGCCCTTCAGGAGATGGCTCAGTTTCTCACTTGCTGCACAAGCATGAGAAACTGAGAAGGCCAGAGACCATCAATTTCCCAGTATCCATGTAAACAGCAGGGTGTGGCCATGCATACCAGGAACCCCAGTCCTGTGGGGAGCAGAGGAGGCTCATGAAAACTGCAGCTCCAGGTTCAAAGAGAGACTCAGTCTCAAAGAAATATGCAATCAGCAATGAAAGAAGACATCTGACATTCTCTTTTAGCCTCTGCACATGCATGCATGGAACATGCCCATCTGCAAATGTATGTGCATACACCCATACACCACACACACTGCACAAACACATGCAAAGTAAGAAACTTTAAGCCCTTCAAAAATAAGTAATAACACTCCACCTTGCAAAGTTGCTTTAACACTAATGTCTATAAAGAACTTAATACTTAAAGTGCCCAGCTCAGAGCAAGAGCTCAATAAACAGTACCTAATATTACTCTTATGATGAAACAGGAACAACCATTTAACAGTGGAGCATATTTTAATTATACACGATGTGGAATAATCAAATCTCATTCATTTGAGGCCCAGACCTCACAGCATAGATCGTGTTGTAAAGCTGAAATTATAACAACTCAGAGCTCAAAAATTACTTGTTTCCATTAGAGATCTGACAAGTCATTTCTTCAATTGGTCACTGGTGGTTTGCAGATAACTATTAGCGGTAATGAGTATTCTAAATTAAATCCAGAGACAGCATTGCTCTGTTCTGTAAAGACAACTGGGAAGAGAGAAACATAATTGTGGTGCGTCCTTCTCTCTGTGTCCTCCATCTTCTCCCTGATAAATATCTCCTGTGTCTTGCATAGTATGGATTTCATTTGGTTACAAATGAAGAAGGGTCTAATTCTTCCCATGATAAATGAGAGCACTGAGCAGGTAACTTGTTAAAGAGAATTGGAATTGGGGAAATAACCTTCTTTTCCTGTTACTTGACAACAAACCCCTTCCACTAACAAATGAAAGACACTATTGCTAAAAGACATTAGGCATTGAAGCCAAATCTATCACCAGGTACTCCATTCTCAGACAATTACGACACAGTACTGTGAAACAGGCTACTCACACTCCATTCACCGGCTATGAGGTCTACAAAACGCAAGGGACGGCACAATGCAGTGGAAACAATAATGGCTTTGTAATCATTAAAAATGTGGATTCAGCCTGGCGTGGTGGCACACGCCTTTAATCCCAGCACTAAGGAGGCAGAGGTAGGAGAATCGCCATGAGTTCAAGGCCACCCTGAGACTACATAGTTAATTCCAGGTCAGCCTGAGCCAGAGTGAGACCCTACCTCCAAAAAAAAAAAAATGTGGATTTAAATCCCTGCTCTGCCCCTTGTGTATTACATGGCCACAAATGAGTGTCTCTTAGTCTGATGATTCCTTATCTCTAAAATGGGGCAAAGGCAAAATACCAAGGACAAGTAGACGTTATAAATAACGTGTCTTCGTTATTTCAAGACCCTTAGCCAATGTCGGCTCTATTCACTGCTCAACTGGCAATATCCTCATCTTCAGAATACGAGGCACAAACCAAACGTGTTAGAACCCACCAGGGCCTCTGCAGAAGAGGCTGAGTCCATGCGCATGAACAGCTTTATGCTGTGAAGGTCTCCTCCCCACCCCTCCAAGCTTTACTCAGCGTAGTTCTCAGAAGAACAGCTCTCTCCTGGCACCACTGCACGGCAGCAGCAGATGTGATTTGTTAGGGACCATAATTTGGTATCTCCACTTACATTTTCAAAGTCCTTCATGTTGCGGGCTCTGGTGGGAGAGATCTTTTCTTCTGACACATTTGGAAGCACTATAAAAAGACAAAAGAGACAGAGGCAAGTGTCATGGCATGTAGACTACCCAACAGGCCAAGAGAAGAGAACATATGAGTAGCTTCCACAGTGAACCTTGCTGTCACTTTCTGCCTGTTAAGAAATTCTCTGATTTGGATATAAATAAATCATATGGAATCCTACTTTTTTTGGACCATGGAACACTCAGGAGCCATAGATTGTTGCTAGAAAATTTTCAGTGCCAGGGACGGGATACCTTCCAGTGAGTTGTTGGCCAGGGAGGTCCCTGATGCCCCCAAAACATTATAGGCCATTGCCGAGGCCCTTGGTTTCCCACCAGGAATAGATGGTAAGACCCTATTGCTGAAGACTCCAATACTTGGGCTGCAAGGCCACTGAGAAATCCTACTGGAACTGAGCTGATAACCTCCTCCATGTAGACCAGCTGACAGAAAGGTGGAAAAAGCTACACTACATGCAGTTCAGTGGGAGAGAGAAATAATCACCAGTGAAGATACTCAACAATGGACACTGCAAGCCTTTTATTTGGCCACCCAGGCCAAATGAGCCAATGGTTGCAATAGTGGAACGTCTGTCATGGTGGAAACCAACTGCCCTCTAATTGGACTGGAGGCCCGCTCCATGGGAGGGAATACATCCCTGATACTGAAAACTTAAAACAGGGGTAGTTATGAGCCCTAGGGGTGTAACGTCTGCTGCTGTCTGGCTAAATGTATATAGTATGCTTATCAAACTGCCCAGTAAGCACTTCTCTTAATGTTCATACCCTTATATTAATGCTACTCTCACTTTGGGTAGAGAATCTTCTCTTTTCAGATGGCAGTGACCTTGGGATGACTCAGAAGGTATCATGGTGCTGGAAAGAAGTGACTGGAGTGCTCAGTACTGTAATACCTCTATCACACCTTTCCAAGGCTCAGGGTCTAATGCAGAAGAGGTGGCGGAAAGAATGTAAGAGCCAAAGGAAGGGTAGGACTCCTTACAACGTGCTCCCCCCAGACACAACATGGCCTGGATATCCATGACCTCACAGTGCCTGACACTACCTACACAAGACCATCATAATAGGAGGAAAAGATCATGATATCAAAACAAGAAAGAGACTGAGATGGGGAGGGGAAATGATGGAGAATGGAGTTTCAAAGGAGAAAGTGGGGGGGAGGGTATTACCATGGGGTATTTTTTATAATCATGGAAGTTACTAATAAAAATTTAGAAAAAAAAAAAAAAGAAATTCTCTGATTTGAGTCCAGAGAAAGCTCTAAACTATTGTGTTTCCAATACTGACAAATTAGCTAAACTACCCCAATGTAACTATATGTGTCAGGGGACAAACCCAGAAAATACATAGAGCACGTGGCACAGCGGACTGTCCTGACACGCACTTCCCCATCCTCACACTGTGCATAATGAAGACAAAGCCTGACTAACTGACATGACAGCAGGGTTGGCAAGCATTTTCTGAAAACACCAATGACTATTTTTGGCTTTGCAGGCCATATACATAGCCTAAAATCTGTCACAGCTACTCAATTCCTCTGTTGCCACACAAAAACAGTCTCACCAACAACTCATAAATGCAGTAGCAGTGTTCCAAGGAAAGTTTATTTCCAAAAGCAAGCAGTAGGCATGAAACTACCAACCCTTTTGTGCTTCAGAATGAGCACAATCTTTGACAATTCCCAGTCTCTCCACAGCTTCAACTCAGCCAACATTTACTATGCACCTGTTCTGCACCAAGTGCCAGCCTGAGCACTAGGGGCACAATGGTAGAACAGACAGTGGTCCTGCACCCAACAGGTTCCCAAGCAAATGGACAAAAGAACAGAAAAACCAGGCGAGGTGGTGCATGTCTTTAATGCCAGCACTCGGGAGGCAAAGATAGGAGATCACCATGAGTTTGAGGCCACCTTGAGACTACATAGTAAATTCCATATCACCTTGGCTAGAATGAGACCCTACCTTAAAAACAAAACAACAACAAAAAAAAAAAAAGCAGAGAATAACAAACTGTCATCATGCTGAGCAGGGCACCTAGTACTCTGGGTGCTGGTAAGTGCATGCAGAATGGATGTATGGTACACTCTCCCAGCAAAGTTACACTGACACCCTGCTTACTGTCAGGGCTTTCTGGATCTGCCTACTTCAGGGAACAAATGAAGTCAATATTGTAGAAGGAGGACAGACAAAACAATCAGGCAATTACATGCATGTTATACTATGAGGTAATATGGGATAGAGAAAAATAAAATGGGAAAAGTCAGACATGGGGCTAGAGGGTGGCAACTGTCATAAGGTGATAAGGGATTGACAGCGATACTTGAGCAGCAGCTAGAGCAGGGAGAAGCCCGAAACGAGATCACATACCCAATGGGTCTGAGGCACAGCCAAGACATAACAGCTAGAGATCAATCAACAAAGGGGACAGCGGAAGTGGTTCTGGGGAAGAGGCTGCACCTGGCCTTGCAGGCTTGTCTAAAGAGTGAATAGCCGCTGAAGGATTCTGAGCAGAGGAATGTGAGCAGACTCACCATCTACAGGCTCCCTCTGGCTGCCTTGCTGAGAACACACTGTTAAGAGCTCAGAACAGAAACAAGATCAGACGGAGAAGACTAAAATAATCCAAGCCAGAGATTTGGTTTGGGACCCAGGATAGGATGAGTTTAAGTAGAAGAAACCTGTTTAATTCTGAAGTCTTTTTTTTTTAGAGCAGACAATAGAATAAATGAAATGAAACATATACTGTTCAGAAGGGCAAGTATGTCTAAGTAACACCAGAGAGTGACAGAAGGAGGTGAGCCTTGGGCTGTCCTCTCAAGGCAGAGGCAGGCAGAAGAGAGGGATGGAATGGACAGGTGCAGAGGCAGGCATGGGCAAAGAAATACAGACTGAGCAGAGGCCTAAGGCTCTGAGGGCTGAGAGCGCACAGGTATGTGATCCTGTCCTCAACAGGTGCCCTGTCGCCCCTGTCATGGCACTTGTCCCCCTCCTTTCCTTTCCTAGTCCTACTCCTTCAAGTCTGACTTCCAATATTAGTTTCTTAGGAAACCTGCCTAACTCTCCCATTCCCTCACAGCTTCTTCACTCCTGACCCTGACTGTATGATATATGACACTAACTTTTTGTTTGTATTCTCAGCTTGAAGGTAATGACACTGCAGGTTGAAACCCAATGCTCAGCCAGAGCCTGGCAGGAAGCACGTGTACATCGAGTACATCATCAGCTAAATTAAGGAGAAGGAGCAGGCGAACTTTCTGCTTCAGGAAAAATAGAAGCCAGATTTATTAGATTTTTTGTTTGTTTGTTTCAAGTTAACAAGTTCCAAAGAGAAACCTGAGGGTTGCCTATAAGTTACAGACTTCCCCAGAAATAAATCTGGTGATGCTTACCATGCCTTTTCTTAATGCTTCTTTCTGCACATGTCTCATCACTTTGGAGGGAAAAAAAAAAAAACCCAAGTCAAAATATCCCTAAGATATTTCAACAAGGCAAATTATTAGCACCACCCACACAGACTCAGGATGGCATTCCCTTTTTTCAGAAATGAAAATTGTGATAAATGCAAGACCCAAACTGCAAAATCTCTTCATAATCAAGCTCAAACATGCTATGTTGCTGATTTGCTCAGCAACATCTCCTGTTGTCTAAGCAGCTAATTTACAAAAGCAGGCCTATGTAAGAAGGCCAGGCCTTGGTTGGCAAATGGAATCCCACAGCCTGCCAGGAAGACCCTGACACACTGCAATCCAGACAGCAACTATCCTGGGCCTTAGGGGCTCACAGTAATGACCAACAGAAGAGCCCCAGAGCTGGGGACAGCCACCAACTCAATGTCCAATGCTGTGAAGTTGTGCAGTTCAATATGCACTGCTTAAGAGGACAAAGTGAAACTCAAGAAGTAAAGGAACTCCTCTAGTTCATGTTTATGAAAGCAGGTGGAGAGCTAGCTAAACAGTACACACGTGTGTAAGACACAGAACAACCACCGTGTACCAGGTCAGGCAGGCTCTCAGGTCCACGGCTCAACACTCATAACCTGTGCCTATGTCTCTTGTTCTTACTCACCTTCATTCCCCAAGCCAGGAATGGTACTGATGCCATCCACGTCATCTGGCAGAGCACAGACAAGGCCACTAGGAGAGAACACAGTAGGACAACAGATGAACCAGTGCTTGAACAAAGACCTTTAAGGCTACTGGACTGCATGTAACAATCATCAGGTTATGGCCAATAAAGATATGGCTGAGGTGCCTAGGAGGAAGGAAGCACAGAGCTTAAGAACTTGGACTTGGAGCTGAGCTCTGGCTTTCGAACAGAGTTCCAGGTTGGAGAGATGCACAGTGACTAAAGGTGCTTACCTGAAAGCCTGACCACCTGGTTCAATTCCCCAGTACCCACAGAAAGCCAGACACACAAGTGGTGCATGCATCTGGAGTTCACTTGCAGTGGTAGGAGACCCTAGCATACCCATATACTCTCTCTTTCTCTCTCTTAAATAAATAAATAATTGGTTTGGTTTTTTTTTTAAAGAACTGAGTTCCAGCCTAACAACGGTGTGACCTTCAGCAGGGTCACTCACTCATGCATTAACATGTGCTAGGTGCAGAAGCCCAAATACAATCCCCTGAGGTTTCTGAGTCTCCACGCCTTCATCTGCTCATGAGGACACCTGTGGAAATTAAATCAGTCAACAGATACAAACCATGAGCACAAAGCAAGTGCTGAATAAACATACCTGCTATGTCTTGTCACCATCACCAATGTGCATGCCAGGATGTTTTTAGGAACATCTGGCCAACAGAAATGCCACATTCCTTAATCTAAAAAGTTGTTATTGTCAAGTTATCTAAGTAGGGTCAGTGAGAATTTGGGAACACTGGCAGAAAACTAAATAGACACTGCCCTGGTGTGGCGATTTGATTCAGGTGTCCCCCATAAACTTAGGTGCTCTGAATGCTAAGTTTCCAGCTGATGGAGATTTGGGAATTAACACCTCCTGGAGGCAGTATGTTGTTGGGGGCAGGCTTATGGGTGTTATAGCCAGTTTCCCCAAGCCAGTGTTTGGCACACTCTCCTGCTGTCCACCTTATGTTGGCCAGGGGGTGATATACACCCTCTGCTCATGTCATCATTTTCCCTGCTATCATGGAGCTTCCCCCTTGAGCCTGTAAGCCAAAATAAACGTCTTTTTTCCACAAGCTGCTCTTGGTTGGGTGATTTCTATCAGCAATGTGAACCTGACTGCAACAGTAAAGTGGTACCAAGGAGCGGGACTGCTGCTAGACACGTGACTGTGTGGCTTTGGCCTTTTGGAGCTGGTTTTCAAGAGGAATGTGGAAGGATTTGAAACCTTGGCCTAAGAGACACCTTGCAGTGCTGTTAGTACAGCTTGATTCTGGGTCAGAGTTGAAAGATCGGAATACAATAAGAACTATGGACTGTGAGGGTTGCTTATTAGGGTGAGAAAGAACTTTGCTCGGACTGGGCTAGCAGTTTGTGTGAGAAGCTTGCTGTTACTCCTGTGTCCTGACAAGTTGTGCAGGGTTGCTTTGCATAGAAATGAATTGGCATGAGCAGAGGGATATGGCACAGAAAAAAAAATGAAATCTTTGAGTGAATTGCTGCCTGTTCAGCTGCAAGTGAGAGATTACAACCGTTGAGGTTGGGCCAGCTGACCTGCACTGGGGCAACAAGAAGAATGTAGACTCTTTTGAAGGGGCCTGAGTGCTCAAGGAATGTCCTGTTCTTCAAAGTCTGTTTTATTCCCCCCTGGATTAACAAATTGGCACCCTACTTGGTGTTGTGGAGTATAAGAAATGCAGGAAAGAGAGGGTCATTGAGTTTGCAACATAGTCTAGTGTTTAGGAAATGGCCATGGGCAGTGTGAAGCAGGTTTGCTGGATGCCTGCATGGAGACCTGATAGAACCGTGAGGATGAACTGTGGGTTGCAGTGGAGACCCAGTGGAGATGCCAGGACCATGAGATGGCTGCTAAGCAAAGCTGCCAGCCCCAATGAAGTTTTCAAGGACTGTGAGTAGCCTAGCTGGAGGGATGGAATTGGAACTCCAGAAACTTGTTGCTGGTTAGAATTATTGGACTTGGGGGCTGGAGAGATGGCTTAGTGGTTAAGGTGCTTGCCTGCAAAGCCAGAGGACCTTGGTTCAATTCCCCAGGACCCACATAAGCCAGATGCACAAGGTGAAACATGCATCTGGAGTTCGTTTGCAGGGGCTGGAGGCTCTGGTGTGCCCATTCTCTCTCTCCTCCCCCCCTTCCTCCTTCTTCCTCTCAAATAAGTAAAATATATTTTAAAAAAAGAATTATTGGACTTGGAGATCTGTCTCTGGCTAGAGTTGTTGGACTTGAAGTTACAGAGTTTGATGTTTGCCCTGTTAAATCATGTATTGCTTGAGTATTTCTTTGCAATGCCCAATGCCATCTTTTGTAGTGTGAATGTTTATTCTGTGCCACTATAGGTTTGGGGGGATTTTTGAAGCCAGGCGTGGTAGCGCACACCTTTAATCCTAGCACTCAGGAGGCAGAGGTAGGAGGATCACCATTGAGTTCGAGGCTACCCTGAGACTACATAGTGAATTCCAGGTCAGCCTGGACTAGAGTGAGACCCTACCTTGAGGGGGAAAAAAAAAAAAAAAAAAGATCTTGGATTATGGGAATGTATGAACATCATTAGAATTGATTAAAAAAAAAAAAACTATGAGGACTTTTAAAGTTGGACTGAATGCATTGTTATTTTACGTCATGTATTGATATCAGTTTATGGGGGCCAGGGATGGAATGTGGTGGTTTGATTCAGGTGCCCCCCATAAACTTAGGTGTTCTGAATGCTAGGTTCCCAGCTAATGGAGATTTGGGAATTAACACCTCCTGGAGGCAGTGTATTGTTGGGGGCAGGCTTATGGGTGTTATAGCCAGTTTCCCCACACCAATGTTTGGTACACTCTCCTATTCCTCTTGTCCACCTTATGTGGGCCAGGGGGTGATGTCCACCCTCTGCTCATGCCACCATGTTCCCCTGCATCATGGAGCTTCCCCTCAAGCCTGTAATCCAAAATAAACCTCTTTTTCCCATAAGCTGCTCTTGGCTGGGTGATTTCCACCAGCAGTGTGGACCTGATGGCAGCACGTGGCTTCTCTTCCAAACTGAGCGCGGACCCGCAATCTTCACTTTCTTCAGCTGCAGCAGAACAGCAGCTACTTCACAGAGTAACTGACAATTAACAAGGCCAAAATTCCCAGCCAGTCACCTGGCGTACTGTGGATACTCCATGAACGACAGCACAATATTGTCGGCACCTTAGGGCATATAGTACTTTACAACTTACAGTCATTAGAACTACCAATTCCCAGGGGGTGCATGTGTTGTTCAGAAGAAGGCACTGAAGTCCAGACAACCAGTGTTCCCAGCCACAGTGAAGAGAAGAATCAAGTCCAGAATCCAGGCCTCTTAGGTCCCCCATCCAAGTACTAACCAGGCCCAGCCCTGCTTAGCTTCCAAGATCAGAAAAGTTCAGTCATGTTCAGGGTGGTTGGCCATGGAGGCCTTTTATGTCTAACTCCTCAAAATGCTGCCCCATTCCCAGCCTGCAAACAAGGATGTGATGGAAGCTCTGCACAACTTCATGGCAACCTGCTTTCTAAATCCAACACATTCTGTTCCTCAATTTTGCCTGACCAACAAATGTTGAACTAGACCTTCAAGATCAGGACCAAACAAAACACTGGAAATATCATAAAAATCCAACATCAAGAAAACAATTACTTAAAAATGTCTGCTATAAAGAAAGAAAAAAAAAAAAAAAAGCCGGGTGTGGTGGCACACGCCTTTAATCCCAGCACTCGGGAGGCAGAGGTAGGAGGATCATCGTGAGTTCGAGGCCACCCTGAGACTCCATAGTGAATTCCAGGTCATCCTGAGCCATAGTGAGACCCTACCTTGAGAAAAAGAAAAAGAAAAAGAAAAAGAAAAAAAAAAAAAAAGCAGCTCCTCAACCACACATATGAAGTCATCCCAATTTTTTTGAAACATATTAAGCTATAAATACCTAACACACACAAAAAAAAAAATGGACTGAAAGATTAAAAAAAAGAAACACTTGTAGGGAAATGAGCCATGTTTTCCTACCTGTTCATTTTTTTTTAATTTAATTTTTAAAATTTTTTGAGGTAAGGAATTTTTGTATAATTTTCAGTTTCTTCCAATAAGAATCACTAAAATAAAGGCCATTTTAAATTTTAAAGATTAAAATCAAGCTCAACCACCTCCTTTTGCAGATGGTGGCCAAGGTCACTCAGCAGGTGTAGCCTTGAGTCTAGTCCTGCATTTTCTATCTGGGGTTCTCTCTGCCTCAGACTATACATTAATTCTCACCAGCTGGCATGGCCTCAGTAACCCAGGCCAAGGTCAAAGCCAAAAACTTTGATCCTTAAACAGCTGCCAATAGACAAACACTGAGGTTGCCAAATTCCAACTGGGGCCTTACATGCCCACTTTTAAAACACCATCTGTTGTGTGTACCTTCCAATCAGGTCTGAAGTGCCCCCCAGCCCCACGCAGCTCCCTTCCCATTCTGGTCACTCTAGTGTTAGAAGTAAAGCTGGGGCCTCATGGATATCTACTAGAAATTTTAAAAAAAATTTTAATCAAAAGCAGGCTTAGGGGATGTGGTGGTTTGATTCAGTTGTCCCCCATAAACTTAAGTATTCTGAATGTTAGTCTCCCCAGCTGATAGCAATTAGAAATTAAAGCCTCCTGGATGCAATGTATTGTTGGGGGCAGGCTTATGGGTGTTATAGCCAGTTTCCCTTTGTCAGTGTTTGACACACTCTCCTGTTGCTATTGTCCACTTTATGTTGGCCAGGGGGTGATGTCCACCCTCTACTCATGCCATCGTTTTCCCCTGCCATCATGAAGCTTCTCCTTGAGTCTGTAAGCCAAAATAAGCCCCTTTTCCCTAAAAGCTGCTCTTACTTGGGTGATTTCTGCCAGCAATGTGAACCTGACTGCAACAGTAATGTTGGTACCGAGGAGTAGTATTATTTGCTGCTAGATACCTGACTGTGTGGCTTTGGCCTTTTGGAGCTGATTTTCAAGAGGAATGTGGAAGGATTTGAAACCTCAGCCTAAAAGATGCCTTGCAGTGCTGTAAGTACAGCTTGATGGACTATTCTGGTCAGAGTTGAAAGACCTGAATGCAATAAGAACTATGGGCTGTGAGGTTTGGCTTAAGAGGGTGAGAAAGAGCTTTGCCTGGAGAGCAGTTTGTGTGAAAGGTTTGCTGTTAAGGTTGTGTCCTGGTTGCATTGTGTAGAAATGGACTGGTATGGCACAGAAAAAATGAAATCCTTGGGCTGAACTGCCTATTCCACTGCAATTGAGAGATTGTAACTTTTGAGATTGGGCTAGCTGACCTGCACTGGGGCAACAGGAAGAATGCAGACTCTTTTGAAGGGGCCTGAATGTTCAAGGAGTGTCCTGTTCTTCAAAGCCTGCTTTATTCCTCCCACCCTACCCCTGCCCCAAGTTAACAAACTGGCACTCTACCTACTATTGTAGAGTATGAGAAATGGAGGAAAGAGAGGGTCATTGGGTTTGCAAGGCAGTCTTGTGTTTGGAAATGGCCATGGGCAATGTTGAAGCAAGCTTGCTGGATGCCTGCATGGAGACCTGATTGAGCCATGAGGATGAACCATGGGTTGCAGAGTAAAGACCCAGTGAAGATGCCAGGACCACGAGATGGCTGCCAAGGACTGCTGCCGGCCCCAGATAAAGTTTTCCAGGACTGTGAGTAGCCTAGCTGGAGGGGCAGAATTGGAATGCCAGAGACTTGTTGCTGGTTAGAATTATCAGACTTGGAGATTTGCCACTGGCTAGAGTTGTTGGTCTTGTAGCTACAGAGTTTAATGTTTGCCCTGTTTAAATCTTGTATTGGTTGAATATTTCTTTGCTATGTCCAATGCCATCTTTTGCAGTGTAAATGTTTATTCTGTGACATTATGGGTTTTGGGGGGAGATTTTTTTTTTGGTATTATCGCTCAGTTAAAAGATCTTGTACTATGGGAATGTTTATGAACATCACTGGGATTGATAAAAACTATGGGGATGGAAAGTTGGATGGAATACACTGCATTTTACTACATCATGGATGAATATCAGTTTATGGGGGCCAGGGGCGGAATGTGGTGGTTTGATTCAGGTGTCCCCATAACCTTAGGTGTTCTGAATGCTAGGTTCCCAGCTGATGAAGATTTGGGACTTAATGCCTCCTGGAGGCTGTGTATTGTTGGGGGCAGGCTTATGGGTGTTATAGCCAGTTTCCCCTTGCCAGTGTTTGGCACACTCTCCTGTTGCTATTGTCCACCTTATGTTAGACAAGGAGTGATGTCCACCCTCTGCTCATGCCATCGTTTTCCCCTGCCATCATGATGCTTCTCCTTTAGTCTGTAAGCCAAAATAAACTCTTAAAAGCTGCTCTTGGTCAGGTGATTTCGGCCAGCAATGTG
The DNA here is from genome assembly GCA_036346955.1 of Dipus sagitta. Taxonomy (NCBI): domain Eukaryota; kingdom Metazoa; phylum Chordata; class Mammalia; order Rodentia; family Dipodidae; genus Dipus; species Dipus sagitta. The sequence continues at coordinate 133,287,174 of CM070770.1, forward strand.
AACCTGACTGTAACAGGGGGATAGGGAGATGGCTTAGCTGGTAAAGTACTTGTCTTGAAAGCATGAGAACCTAAGTTTGATCCCCTGAACCCACATTGGAAAAAAAGCCAGGCATAGTAGTGTGCCCCCGTAATTTCAGTGCTGGGGAGAAGATAGGCAGACCCTTGGGGCCCAGTGGCTTGTCAGTCTAGCCTATCTGGTGAGCTCCAGGACAATGAAAGACCCTGTCTCAAAGAGTGTACAGTGGCTAAGAAACAATACCTGAGGTTATCCTATGGCCTCCACATGCATGCACACATAAGTGCATGGACACCCAAATACACATGTGCACCTGCACACACACAAACATACACACAAAGAGGGCTTAGACACTGTTAGGTGCTGGGATTACAGGCAGCTGCCATGCCTATGGGGCAATAACAAGCATGCTAGGAAATCTGAATTCCTGTCCTCAAGCTTGTACAGCAAGTGTTTTATCCACTGAGACACCACCTCAGTGGCCCCCATTTTTAAAAATTTTTCCCACACCAATTTTTTAATGAGAAGACAGAATCCCCAGAATAAAACAGTCAAAACCCGCTTCGATGGTCTGACTTCAATTTCCATGCTCTGCACCAGCTCAGCTCCTGGCCTCATCCTCATTTTGAGGAAGTAAGACGGTAGGGTTTCCAGCACAAAGCACAGTTTGCAGCCACCACTGACAGTCCTTACTTGCTAAGTGACATTCATAAATGCTGACACCCCTGTGCCAGGAGAGGCAGGCTCTGGGCCCCTGGAGAATGGACACTTCACCACCTCATCTTCTGCCTTGCTCTACCACTGCCCTAAGGAGCCATCTCTTTCTGTACTTCTATTTTCCAGCAACAACTGTCCTTTTATACAAGACTCAAAGACAGTGTTTATCAGAGCCCAAGACAGAAATTGACATCATACTCAGAAGATAGTCACACTAACAAGTGCATTTTGTTTATCTCCTAACAATTCCTTTTTCATTCTATGCCATACATTCTTAATTTGAGAAGAAATATATAAAAACAAAAACTACAGACACACCTAAAGCTCTCCTTCACAATTAACATCCTAGTCCCCTCCTAGGAGGTAACCACTCACATCAGAAACAACATCCTTTCAGACCTTTCTTATGCAACTATGTGCACAGAAATCGTTTCATTCTACAGTCACATAATACAAACAGTATCGCTAGGCCATGATACTTTCCTCTAACTAAAAATCTGTCCTACTTCTGGAAAGGAGGGATTCAGTGGAGAGGGGATTTGGGAGGGGAAAAAGAGGGTGGGGGAGGGGATTATGATGACGATATATTGTCTATATTTATGGAAGTTGTCAATAAAAAGTTAAAAATAAAAAATAAATAAAATAAATAAAGAAGACTGTCACCTAAAGGTGGTAGTGGTAGTGTAAACACATGTGCTTCAATGTCTACAATTCCTGCATTTTCCAGCAGTATGTTTCCAACTATATCAACCGTGACCCGTAAAAGAATTCCTTAATTCCTGACACACACTCTACTCTCTGTTCTACTTCTTTAAAAGTCAGTTGTAACCCACTAAGTTGAATTTCATGAGCTAGTAGTAGGCTGCCAAGTATGAAAGGGATGTTTGAAAGGATATGTACTTGCTCAACTCCCTACTGATAGAAAATCAACTTGCTTCCAAGTTTTTTTATTTAAAAAAAAAATGTTACGAGTATCCTTATACAGGTCCCATTGTGTGCATATATGAGGGTGTCTCTAGGATAAATACCAATAAGAGAAATTCCTAGGACAAAATACTCACGTTTTTCAAACTGATCAAATTTATATAGACATTTCATCAAAGAAAATATACAAATGGCTAATGAGCACGTAAAAAGGCATTTACTATCATTAGTCTTTACAGAAATAGTAAATTAGAGCCGGACATGATGGCACACGCCTTTAATTCCAGCACTCGGGAGGCAAAGGTAGGAGGACTACAGTGAGTTCGAGGCCACCCTGAGACTACATATGAATTCCAGGTTAGCCTGGACCAAAGTGAGACCCTACCTTGAAAAACCAAAAAAAAAAAAAAAAAAAAGTAAATCAAGTCTCCAGGGGCATAGAGCTCAACACTAAATTAAACTGCTAACAGGCTTATCATGGCTCAGGGGACATTATGGAAGAGTTGGCAGAAAGACTATAAGGGCCAGGCAGTGGGTAGAAATATCCTGAGGTATGACTCCCCCCACTACCCCACAGGAGCTGACTGAGGCCTTCATGACCCCACAGTGAATACCATAACCCCACTGAGAGGGGCCTCCAGGGTAACCAGAGCAGGGGCAAGAGGATAAAAGAATATAAACTGTTATAAGCCAGGTGTGGTGGCGCACGCCTTTAATCCCAGCCCTTGGGAGGCAGAGGAAGGAGGATCACCATGAGTCCAAGGCCACTCTGAGACTACATAGTGAATTCCAGGTCAGCTTGAGCTAGAGTGAGACCCTACCTCGAAAAACCAGACAAAAAAAAAAGGATATAAACTGGTATAAAATTTTTCAGAAGGTGAGGGGGAGCTGTTTTGGGGCTGGGGAAACGGCTCAGAAGGTAATAGTGCTTGTCATGCAAGCATAAAGACCTGAGAAGGCCTGGTTACCCCATGGTTCAAGTCCCTAGCACCCACATAAACACCAGAACATGGTCACACATGTTTATAATCTAAGTCTTAAAGGAAACAAGACAGGAGAAGCCCTGAGGCTTGCTGGTCAGCCAGTCTGACTGAAAATTACACTCCAGGTCAGTGAAGGAATCTGTCTCAAGGAAACATGTAGATAAGCCACAGAGGAGGATACCCAACAGTCTCTGGCCTCTGTACCCATGTACACACACACACACACACACACTGCTGCTTTAAAAAAACATACTGACTTCTGTTTAATATTAACAGATAATGCCAAACTGAGTTCCCCAGACTGCAGCAGTGAGTAGTCTGTGTGTGCCCTTTCACACAGTGACCCCAAAGCAGCACTGCACTATTACATATGGAACCTACACTACATGACCTTCATCTTTTCAAGGAGACTGAACAAAACTAATTTACTCAACTAATGTGTGAGCCTCTACTACAGGCCAGGCAGAGTTCTCAGTGCTGTAAAAGAAAGTACAATGAGGAACAAGCCATTGTTCTCAAACCTCACAACCCAAGGATATTCTCAAACCAAGGTATCCTCTCCTACCATTGAGCCCTCATCTGATTTCATTCCACTTTTCTGACCTCCTTCTACTGGCATCCATTAAAGGTACTTTGCACAAGAACACACTAACTTTGCTTATAACAAACATTTCCTTCCCATCTCCTCCTAACTCGGCAGCAAACACTTAAAGACTATGAGCTAAAGCAAGCCACGGGTGAACAAGCCTGGGCTCAGGCCTTAAGATGTTCACAGCTGGGCAAAGACAGGATCTTGGGGACGCATACAAAGGGATGGGCCAGGATTGTGGCACCAAGGATCATGCCCAGGAGATAGTGCACCTTGGCATCATCAGTCTAAAAACACTAGGTATGAGTTCACACTCTCCCCAGCAGGCGGCTGGCACCTAACGTGTACACTTGCATTTCACCCACACAACCACCAATAAAATGGGCTTATCATCAAAGAAAAATTGAGGCTCAGAAGACTTTTACTCAAAGCCATACACTCCGTGACTAGCTGAGCCAGGATTTATACTGTCATCCTGACTACCAAGCCCAGGTTCTTTCTATACCACTAGGAAGGATATAAAGGCCTTAGCTGGGGTGAGGTCCCTAGGGCCAGAATCTGGGTCTAAATTACACAGGGCTAGAGCTGTTTGGTACATCAACAGGGATAAAGTTCAGGGGGAATAACATACACTGTCCTAATTCAACATAAGGACTAACTGGGCTTGGAAATTTTCAAACAGAAGGGAGCTCAGAAAGTAGTATGTTAAAATAAAAAGGCATGGGCTGGAGAGGTGGCTCAATGGTGAAAGTGCTTGGGGAATAAGCATGAAGATCTGAGTTTGGACCTCCCAGTACATAAGATGCGGGGTGTGGTGGTGCAGGACTTTAATCCCAACCCTGGGGGGCAGAGAAAGGTTATCCCTGGAGCTCAGTGGCTAGTCTAGCCAAACTTTGAAGCTCAGTACATTCAGTAAGAGACCCTGTCTCAAAGAGTATGATAGATAACAATACAGCAATAACCCCAACTCTAACCTCTGGCCTCCACATGCATGCACACACATGCACCCACACACATACAAATATGCTTACACAAACACAGGCCTATCACAACACACATACAAAAAAATAAGTAATTAAATAACTTTAAAAGGTGCAATTGTCTCCTAGGGATTGTTTTCTTTCACTGTGATCATGTAATGGAGCGTCTGTCCCCTCTCACAGTATTTTTGTCCTCTTGAAGGTCCAGTTCAGTGCCAAGCTCTCCACAGGCTCCTCCTGAACACTCTCAGTCTCACCTGCTTAGACTCACTGGGAAGCAGGGCAAGCTGTGGAGTCATTAAGCTTCAAATTAAGTTCTGACTTGATCATGTACTTTTCTGTGACCCCCCAAAACCATTCCCTTCACCTCTTTAAGCCTCACTGATCCCACCAGTAACAGAGGGACAACAGCAGTGTCCCAAAGGATAGTTTTATGCATGGAATTGACAAACCTCAATGAGCTCTATAGTATACCACACATGAGGTTAGGAACTTGGGTTACAAAGATAAATAAAAATTCTGTTCTCAAATGGATACCCCATCTCATCTAGGTGACTGTAAGTCAACAGCCAATACCTGTTCTGTTCAATACAAATGCCACCAGCCACAAGGACCCATGAAGCATTTGAAATGTGGTTTGTCAGAATGAGAAGTGTTCTTAAGTGTAAAATTCATACCAGATGTCAAATATTAAGTAAAATCAAAGAACGTAAAATATCTCATGTCAACAAGTTTTCTTACAGTCTATGTTGACTAATATATGGAAATATTACGGCTAAATAAAATATATGATTGGGGGCCGGGCGTGGTGGCACATGAATCCCAGCACTCGGGAGACAGAGGTAGGAGGATCACCATGAGTTCGAGGCCACCCTGAGACTACATAGTGAATTCCAGGTCAGGCTGAGCTGCAGTGAGACCCTACCTCGAAAAAAAAAAATCATATATATACATATATATATGCTGAAGAGATGGCTTAGAGGTCAAGGTGCTTGCCTGCGAAGCCTAAGAACTCATGTTCAACTCTCCAGATTCCACGTAAGCCAACTGCACAAAAGGTGAGGCAAGCACAAGGCCACATATGCCCACTAGGTGATGCAAGCATCTGGAGTTCAATTGCAGTGGCTGAGGCCCTAGCGTGGCAATTCATATTCTCTCTCTCTCTCTCTCTCTCTCTCTCTCTCTCTCATAAAAAGATAAAAAATAAAATATATGATTAATTACCTGTGTTGGTTGGCACACTATAGGTTAGTGGCAGAGTACTTGCCAAGCATGTGTGAGGCCCTAGGTTTAACCCCCAGCACCAAAAGAAAACAAAAAAGAAGAAGAAAATTGGCTGTTTATTTCTAGTTTTGTTGATGTGGCTACCAGAAATTTCTAAATTAAATATATGTCATGAGCTGTATTTCTACTCATAGTGTCAATCCAGGATAAAGGCAGTGACAGGAGAAGTTGGCTGCAACAGTACAGAGGGCCCACATGAGGACGGCGCATGTCAGCAAAGGTTTCCTAGCAGTAGCACCTACATTGAGACCTGAAAAGCAGCGGGTGTTAAGAAAGCCAAGGAGAGTAGGAGGGGAAAGTCAGGCAGCACAGGCCTGGCAGTAAGAAACCACACACCCGACCATTCCTGAGGCAGAGCTTGGCAACAGGCATGGGGCAAAGGGTGTGCAAAAGAGACAAGGTTTGGGAAAGTAGACAGAGAGGAGGCTAGAGAGACAGATGGGTCAGATTATGAAGGACTTCAAGAGCCATATTAAAGAGCTTCATACTGAAGGTGGCCTGGAGCCTGGAGGGTCTACAGCAAGTAAAAGGAATGTATAGCACCTGCTCCCACAAAGGCAGGAAAGGAGGGTATGTGTAGTTCTACTGAATCAGACACTGGGCTGAACCCTTTTGGAGTCATTTGAATTCTCAAGCTAACAACCCATTCCACCCAACCAAAACAAAGCACATTCCTGGTCCCAAGCACTCTGGATTAAAGGACCCTTAACCTGTAGTAATAGTAGTACTAGTGGTGGTGACAACACTGATTGTGTGCCAAGCACAAAACTCGCCAAAAGAGTTGCTGGGAAGGCACAGCTTCTTTTTTTCTTTTGTTTGTGTGTGTGTGTGTGTGCCCACTGCAAATGAACTCCACATGTGTCACTTTGGATTCCCTAGCCCTCATGTAAAGCTGGACTTGAGACATCTGCTGGCAAGTTGTGCAAGCAAGTGCCTTTAAGGGCTGGGCCATGTCCCAACCCCAAGGCATTGTTTCTTTTAATTCTCAACTCACTTCTGGTGGGTAGGCACTACCACTACCCCATTTTACAGATGGGTAAACAGGTTAAGTCAATTCACCAAAGTCACACAGGTAGACAAATTTACTGAACTGGATTTGAACTCAATTCTGCCTATTTTTAGCCAAGGCTCTTAATTCCCGCACTCTACTGCCACTGTCCTGGGTGGCCACTATGTGACTTCATCAACAAAGTCTAAAATAATGACTGCAAACTTCCAAATTAGAATGAATCCGGTCCGTAATCAGCCCCAACTAGCTGCATACACCGAGCGGTTCCACGCTCTGAAAGCCCTTCTCCGTCCTTCACAGCCTCCTCCAAGTATGTTCCAGAATAGCAGACCTGGTGCAGGTCGGAGTCCCAGGCCCCACACTCAGTGGCACCAGTGGACTCGTCCCGAAGGAGCCGACCCCCACACACTGCCCGAAGAAACACCCCCCGGAGCAAAGCCGAAGGCCCCGTCCGGCAGAACCCCCGCCGGCTGGAACCCCAAGTTACCGCATGTCCCCAAAGCCCGGGCCGCACCTGCAGCCACTGAGGGTCCGGGGGAGGGTGACGTCCCCTTCCATCACCGAGTCCATCCCGAACGCGGGGCCACTGATGTCTGTGGCTGCGACGCCCCTGGTTCCGCAGGCTGCCGCCACCCGCCCGGCTTTTCAGGTCCCGCCCCCTCCAGCGCAGCTCTTGTTCGGAGTCTAGCGGCGCCACTGCAATTCAAACCGCAACCGCCGCCATCTTTCCCGGCGCGTCTTCCTACGGAAACAAGGCGGGGCCAGCCAGGCGCGCGCGGTGAAGTCCACTTGCCTGGCCAGAAACCGGGCAAGGAAGCATGAATGGGGCGCCATCTTAACTAAGGGCAGGGCCTTCACGCTTGGGCCTGCAAGACTAAGCAGAAAAAGCTTCTCGACCGTTGTTTGTGAGGCCAGAACAGACGTCATCTTTGTTGAGGGCGAATTGCGACCCTGGTAAATTAATTTAAGTGCGAGATGGCAGTTCGCTCCCTTGTCACAACTAGTAACTAGAGACTAGTAACTCGTTTGCTTTTCTACAATCACACAGACATATTGGGTCTGTGCACCCAAAAGACTTCTGCCTTAAGTTAAAATTCAGGTAATCGGGCGCTGCCTCACTAAGAAAAATACTACTTGTGGAGTCCTAAAACAGTAGTAATTTACACACTTAGTTTGCAGCAGTTCGTCCCTGTGGGTCAAGTGGTCAGCCACACTTCCTCTCCAATTTCTCGCTTTGTGATCTTTTGTTACTGTTGGAATTCATGCACCTTTAATCAGTAAACTGAGACCCCAGAGAAAGAAAACGACATACTCAAAGTAAACGCATTGTAATTTTATTATCCACTGGAACTAGGGCCACAGCAACTACTATCAAGATCTGGGCTCTCTAGAGCCAAGTTGTCCTTCCTGACACACAAAGCAATTACCAAACTTGTTAACACTGCCCCTTCTCCCTGCCCTGCAGGCTATTGAGAGTCCTGAATGAAAGCGCCTTGAAAAGGACTGTCATGTGACACAGTGGTAGAGTGCTCAAGGACCTGAGTTCATTCATAGTAACACTAAATAAATAAATAAATAAATAAATAAAATGGGTGGATGAGTGGGTAGATAGTTGGTGACTGTTTTATAATAATGAATACATCCTCCTAGCCCTCAATTTCCTACTCCTATAGTTAAATGATCTATTACTCCCAAAGAGACTATCCATGATCTCTAATTTAAGAACCATTTATTGTATTGTAAGCCACTGACATTTTTCCTTTGTAGCACTTACCATCATTTTGCAATTACATCTCCTTACTGTCTTCCTCTTTGCACTGGACTGGAAGCTCCAAAAAGACAGGGACTGCAGTCTGAATCATTCACTGCTTTTTGCTTATCCATAGCATTATGCCTATCACCTAGCGATTTTACAAATAAATGTTAAACAAAAAAATGATCAATTAATCAATCTGAAAAATGGGACCACTGCTTATTCCTGCAAGGTTTTTGTGAAATGACCTGAAATATCTTTAGGACCTCTGTCCATAGTAATTTTATATATTCCCAGATTTCTTCTCTCCCCCAACCTTTTTTCCCTCCCTCCCTCCTCTATCTCTCCAAACAGGAAAGTGTCAGAGCTGAGAGACAAGACCAGATCCCTCTGAATTCCAATGCTCTAAGTATTTCAGACAGTGTATGTCCCTATGTGTTTGGTTTTCTCCAATTTAAAATTTACAATTCAGACATGAGTTCCAATCTGGACAACATACTATTTAAGTGTCGTGTTCATGAGACTACTCCTTGAGCAACTTCAAGGGGATGAGAAACCCTTCTGAAGTTTTAGAGTTCAAGTCTGGGTGCCTGGATTCTGAGTCCAACTTATCAAGCCTAAAATCTCCTCCCGGGCTGGAGAGATGGCTTAGCAGTTAAGCGCTTGCCTGTGACACCTAAGGACCCCGGTTAGAGGCTCGATTCCCCAGGACCCACGTTAGCCAGATGCACAAGGGGGCACACGCATCTGGAGTTCGTTTGCAGTGGCTGGAGGCCCTGGAGCGCCCATTCTTTCCCTCTGCCTCTCTCTCTCTCTCTCTCTCTCTCTCTCTCTCTCTCTCTCACTCTCTCTCTCTCTGTCACTTTCAAATAAATAAATAAAAATAAAATCTCCTCCCCTTGCATCTTGCATCTTGGTTTTCCCATGTATAAAGTGGAGCAAACAATGTCAAACTCACCTGGTTGAATTATCTAATTAGAGACTTTGGAAACTATAAAGAAGAAAGAACCTGGAGGCTGGAGAGACGGCTCCGCTGTGAAAAGTGTTTGCTTGCAAAGTCTGATGGTCTGTGTTCAATTCCCCAGTGCCCACATAAAACCAGATGTACAAAGAGATGCATGTGTCTGATGTTCATTTGTAGTGGCAGGAGGCCCTGGTGTGCCCATTTCGCTTTCTCTCTCTCTGTCTCACTTTCTCTCTCAAGTAAGTAAGTATATAAATAAATGAATTGTGAAAAAAAATAGAGAAGAAAGAACCTGTAAGAACTTCCATTAGAATTAATCCATTGCCCTGTTCAGTAAGACCAGGTTATGAATTATGTGCTAAACCCTCAGTGAGCCTAGAAACTGAGAATAGAATCAATGTCACAGAGGAAAAGCTATATAGGAAGTTGTTTTTCCTGCTACAGTAGTGGTTTCATAGTCAGGGACAGGGAGGCCTTTGCTCTGTCTGTCTCGCTGTGGTTTTTCTTTCTGTTAAGCCTGGAGTTGACGTCACTAGCAGCAGCTGTTTTGGGCTATCTGGAGCCATCTCCTTGACAACCGCCATCCAGCCACAAAGCTGGCATTATAACTTCCTCGGACAAAGACACACTGAGTGGCTGAAAGCAGCTTATATCCAGATGTTTTTCATTTGGGAGAAACCCTTCTGAGATTATAGCAGTTGAAGACAGTCCCATTACTATCAGCAAGAATAAGTTTTTGTAATCAATGCATTCACGTTGCTATTTTGCACTAGTCCATTTTTTTCCCTGTGACACTGTAAAGTAGGTTGGAATGATTACCCTACAGTAGTACAGATGAGGAATGCTGTAGTTTGAATTTGAGATGGCTCCAAAGTTACATGTGTCAAAGATTTGGTCTCCACACTGTGATGCTATTGAAAAATGGTAGAACTGTTAAGAGGTGGGGCCTACTTGGACAAAGATAGACCCTTAGGGGCTTGGACTTGAAGGGGCTGTGAAGACTCTGGCCCCTCCTTGCTCGCTCTCTCTCTTTGCTTCCTGGATATCATGAGGTGAGCAGCAACTCCACCACATGCCCCCACCATGATGTACTGTGCCACCACAATGGAACCAAGCAACTATGGACTGATGCCTATGAAATAATAAATCAAAATAAACCTCTGGGGCTGAAGAGATAGCTCTGTTGGTAGAATGCTTCTTTTGCAAGCTTGAGGAACTAAGTTCGATCAATCCCCAGAACCCACATCGAAAATAAAAGCTGTGCATGGCGGCATACACCTTTAATTCTAGCACCTGGGAAGCAGAAGTGGGAGGATCACTGTGAGTTCAAGGCCAGCCTGGAACTACAGAGTTTCAGGTCGGCCTGGACTAGAGTGAGACCCTACTTCAAAAAACAACAACAAAAAATCCAGGTGTGGTGGTGCACACTTGGAATCCTAACTAAGCAAGATCAAGACCAATGAGAGACCTTGTCTCAAAAAAAAAAAAAAAAAAAAGTCCCCAAGGAACAAAGCGTAAGATTGTCTTCTGCCCTATATACACATGCTTGAGCACACACACAATATTAACTTATCAACTGCCTTTTCTACCTCATCTTTTCTATCACTGTGATAAAATGTCTAACAAGAGAAAACTAAGATTCAGAAAGAAGACATTTGTCAAAGGCCACATATCTCCCCTCTTTTAGCTTTTCATTCAGAAACAATTTCAGACTTAGAAAACTGTTGCAGACATAGTACGAGGAAGGTAAGCATGGTGGCATACACCTGTAATCCCAGTACTCAGAAAGCTGAATCAGGACCGTGAGGTTAAGGTCAGCTTGGGTTACATAGTAAAACCCTGGCATGAAACAAACTACATATTTTTTTCTAATTGATTTTTGACATTTATACATATAACCTTCACCCAGTTCCCTAAAATATTACCATTTTACACAACCATAGCTCAGTTGTTATTAAAAATTAAAGTTATTTTAAAAAGTTTAAAAAAACAGAAGTTATGCTATATAATACAATTTACTGCAGACCTTATTTAAAAGCAATCAGCTTTAGGGGCTGGAGACATGTCTCAGTGGTTAAGGCACTTGCCTGCAAAATCTAACACCCCGAATTTGATTACTCAGTACCCACTTAATGCCAGATGCACAAGGTGATGCATGCATCTGGAGTTTGTTTGCAGCAGCTGGAGGCCCTGGTGCACCCATATTCTCTCTCTCAGTCTCTCTTTCTCTATTTCCCCCTCCTCTCCCCTCCCTGTCTCTGTCTCTCTCTCTCTCTGTCTCTCTCTCTCAGGTGTAGTGGCCATGCCTTTAATCTCAGCACTTAGGAGGCCCGAAGCACTGGGAAATCAAACCCAGGACATCAAGCTTTGCAAGTAAGTGCCTTTAATCACTGAGCTATCTCTCCAGCCCTATTTCTTTTTAAGTTTCTAATTAACCTATTTATTTATGAGTAGAGAGAGAAAGTATGGGTGTGCCAGGGCCTCTTGCCATTGCAAATGAACTCAAGATACATGGGCCGCTTTGTGTATCTGACTATGGGAAGTTGAACCTAGGCCATCAGGTTTTGCAAGTAAATGCTTTAACCATTGAACCATCTCGCCAGCCATTATTTTTTTTAATTTTGAGACAGAGTCTAAGCTATCCAGGCTGCCCTTGAACTCACTCTTGGAATCTAGGCAGGCCTTAAAATTGCAGTTCTCCTGAATGGCTAAGATTACAGGCCTGTGCCTCATGCCTGGCTTCTTCAACATTTAATGCTTCCTCACAATGGCTGAGACAAGGTTGCTATCATTCTTCTAAGGACATGGAAATTAAAGCCTCACAAAAGTTGGCACTCCTGATTGTTTTGAAACAGAGAGGCACAGGTATATGGCAAGCCTACATTGATCATCCTGGGCCTCAAGGCCAGATTTACAAGCATCCAGACCCAGGAGAGATCTGTAAGAAAGCCAAAGGCTATGAGAAAAATTATCCTAAGATACCATGGAGTGTTTCCAAGCAATGTCTCCAGCCATCTACTTGAATATGCAAAATAGCAATAGCTCTAGGCAAAAAGGTAATTGAATTAATCAGTAGTTTGGACATTTTGCAGATTAAAAGAGGCAATTAAAGTCTTGTGAGTTGCAGAAGGGATTGGTAAACTTTGCCTCCTCCTTAGCCATGGTGAACTCACATTAGAGAGCCTGGCAGGACTTGGGAAAGCTGCCTTACTTCCTGCCACAAAGAGATTAAGGCAGGCATCGCTTCCTCTGCCCCTCCGTCAGGTGCAGCACCAGGCCCCCTGCACTGGCTGCTCTCTGCACAAGTCCTCAGAGGCCAAAGGGGGCACCAGTCTACACTCAGCTTGGCAAGCCAGGAGTTCCTGGCAAAGAAGGCATGTCTTTTGTAATTCGCCCAAAAGAGCCCTCTACGCTCATAGCACTTACGGTCCAGCACACCTTCTCCTCCTCTTTTCTTCCCAATTCCCTGGGTTCTCTCAGCCAGGTTGGAAATTTGTTTGGTACCAATGATTGAACCTAGGGCCTCATACATGTTTGGTATATCTTCACCATTGAGCTTCCCCCAGCCCCACAACCACAGTTTATTTGCTTTTGAGAGCCATAGCGCTGTAATTTGACCAGTTCTAGTAGACTGTAAACTCCTTGAGACTGTGACTTTAACTTGATTTTATTGAGATAGAATCTATATGTAGTAAAATGCACCTAATTTAAATGTATATTTTGATGAATTTTGGCAAATGTATATATTCACATAGCCACTGCCACAGCAGATTAGAACTTTATGGAAAGTAGAAATAGCCCATACCTATGGTGTCCAAGAGAGTAGCCTCTCATCACATATGGCAATTGGACCTTAGAAATATTTCTATGTGATGGACTGACTCCTTCTCTTTCTTTGTTTCTTTCTTTTTTTCTTTGAGAGGGTCTTACTTTGTATCCCTGACTTATCTAGAATTCACTAATCCAGGATGGCTGTGAATTTATACCAATGCTGGGATTATGGGATAGGAGACACCACACCCTGGCTTGATTTGTGTATGTATATGTATATATGTCAGTGTGTGCTGGTAACATGTGTGCATGTATGTAGAGGTCGAGGGATAACATCTGGTGTTATACCTTAGATGTCATCCACCTTTTTGGAGGCAGGGTTTCTCACTGGCTTGAAGCTCACCAAGTAGGCCAGACTGGCTGGTCAGTGAGCCCCAGGGATTTGCTTATCTCTGCTTCCCCTGCACTGGGATTACAAGCGTGTACTGCCATGTCAGGCTTTTTAAATTTTATTTTATTTATTTATTTATTTATTTTTTGGCATGGGTTCTAGAGATTGAACTCGGGTAAGCACTTCACCCACCAAGCTATTGTTCTAGCCCTAAATTTTAAATTTTTCTATTTAAGTAACAAATCTAAACAGCCAGAATAGGTTAGTGCCTACTATATTAGAATAAATGATATAAAACAGTTATTTCACTTCAAAAAGTTCCCCAGTGGTCCAGTCTACATGCATTTCCTCTCCACATCAGCAAATTACTGGCCTACTTTCTATCAGTGAGGATTTGTGTTTCCTACAGTTCTGAGTTGCTTTTTTTTTTTTTTTCAAGGTAGGGTCTCACTCTCGCTCAGGTTGACCTAGAATTCACTATGTAATCTCAGGGTGGCCTCCAACTCACAGCGATCTTCCTACCTCTGCCTCCTGAGTGCTGGGATTAAGGGCATGTGCCACCACACCCGGCATCCTACAGTTCTGTTTAACTGAAACTGTTCCCTTCTGCATCATGTCGGAAGGTCTATCATAGTGCCTGGCAGATAATAGGTGTTCAATGAGTGCTGGTAAAAGAATGAATTAATAAATCTTAACCAGAAGAAATAACCTTACTCCCAAGCACCCTTTTCTACCCAACTAAGGGAGTACAAGAATGAAAAGGGCCCTAGTGAAGAACCTCCAACCAAAACTCTTGGATGGACCAGTGGAAAAACAGAGTTCCAGATGGTTCAGTGGCCGGTCACTGCAAACTCAACACATGGCTCAGACTCCAAGCACACAGACTTCCAGGCCTGTACTCTTCTCACTCACAGTACCCCACCCATGCACACATTTCCCAAAGGTTACAGACCAACTCTAAGATGCCATACTGCCTGTCAGCTGTGTCAGGTCCAACACCAGCCTGTCTGCTAAAGGCTCAGAGACAGCAGCAATGTAACACAGCCTAGGAAAGTATTTCATTGCGTCCAAATATACCCCAAACCTAGCAGTGGTCTTATTCTAATGTTGAGATATATTGGAATTTCTTTTTTTCTTCTTTTTTACACACTATATTTCATTAATTTATTTGTAATCAGAGAGAGAGAGAGAGAACAGGCATACCAGGGCCTCAAACCACTGAAAATAAACTCCAGATACACATGCCCACTCATTGCACCTGGCTTACATGGGTACAGGGGAATTGAACTTGAGTCATTAGGCTTGGCAGGAAAGCACCTTAACCACTGAGAAATCTCTCAAGCCCTTTTGAAAAATAATTTAAAAAAATTTTTTCAAGGTAGGGTCTCACTCTAACTCAGGCTTGCTTGGAATTTACTCTGTAGTCCTAGGCTGGTCTCAAACTCATAGCAATTCTCCTACCTCTACCTCCAGAGTGCTGGGATTAAAGTCATGTGGCACCATGCCCAGCTAAAATAATTTTTACTGGGAACTTTAATATATGAACATATTACAAACTAGCTATACTCCTATCAGGTTATCCTCTTGTGTCCCCTCTCCCCACCTGCATTCCACTGAAAGCCCTCCTCAGTGGGGGTATTGGTGTTCACTGTGGGTCATGAATGTATCAGTCAGTTCCTGTGGGGAGGACAATGACTCCCAGTACACCTTCCCACCCTGTAGCTCCTAAATTCTTTCAACCCACTCTTCTGCCATGTTCCCTAAGCCTTGGAGGACATGTTATAAGTCTCCTTTAGTATTGAGCTCTCAGCAGCCTCTGATTTTTTAGCTTTGATGAGCTTTGAATCTCCTCAGTGTCTACCACCATCTCCCTGGAAGAAGTTGCCAGGCTAGCAGTGAGAACAGCATTTGTATTTAATCTGCCACTTTCTCCATAATGTTCCCTAGGTCCTGGCAGATGGGATAGAGATGACTTGTGCTAGTCACTTTCTTTTCTTGTCATTCTGATGGGTCTTGGTTCTCCGTGTTTTCACTGCCATCTATAAAAAGCAGGTTCTCCTATCAAGAATGATAGCAATATGGGTCAAAGGGGATCAACATAGACATTTGAAAGAAGTTTTGACAAGCACAGCCTCTCCGTTTACCAAAGAACAGTGGAAGCTTCCTTCTAGGGACTATGACCTTCCAAGCCATAGGCTTCTGACTTGATTTTCAGTACCAGGCATGAATCCCCTCCCACTGAGTGGGCTCCATATCCAATCAGAGATCAGTTGATTACCCCCATAACTTATGTTGCACTGGTGGGTTCATCTTGCCTGGCTGGTTGATTTTGTGGCTTGCGAGATCCACTGCTTGTTCACACTGTTGGTGACCATTATTCCCTAGCAGCTTGCACAGTGCTCTCCAGCACTATGAGAGCTAGACAGCAGGAAGCTGGCTTCCATCTCAGTTCCAGCTCGGTCTCTCCTGCAACCTCTAGTCAGAAGTCACATGGTACCTGATCCAATTCTGCACTCACTAAAGAAAGAATAACACTGCACTTCTCTGTAAAGTTTTTATTGGAGACTTAAATAAAAGGGAGAGAGGAAGGGAACTAGCATTCACTGAACACCTCTCTTGTATTTTAGTGCTTCGCCCAGCCTCATGGAAACAAGAAGAGGTCAGAGCTGCCACTCCTTTCATAGGCAATGCCACAAGACTAAGCTGGCTGTTGACTCTCTCAAGGCCCCCTACCTGGAAGGTCACCAATGAAAGCCCTATTTTCTCTACTTCACAAGCACCTGCTCTTTGTAGTGTAGTCTGTTATTATTTAAATCCAGAAAAAAATACATTGATTCTCTCTTTGTATGATAGGATGCATCTTTAATGTATTGTTGGTTGCTGGGAAGCTCAGGGTAATGAAGTTGAATGTTAATTGCTAATGCAGACTTTTTAGCCCAAGTTTTCTGGTATGTTTCTAGTGATCGGATAGGTCTTTTAATACAAAAGGTATGATACAGGTTATAAATATGTTATTTAAAAAAAAAACAGGAAAGGAGCTGTTAACATTAGCTCTTCTCATTCTCTTCTTTCTTTTCTTTCTTGTTTCTTTTCTTTCCTTCCTTCTCTTATTTCTTTTTCTCTTTTCTTTTTTTCATTTTTAGATACAACCTTGCTAAACTACCCAGACTGGCCTCAAACTTAGGATCATCTTGCCTCACTCAGCCTCCTCAGTAGCTGGGATTACAAGAATACCTGGCTTTATCTTTTCATTTTAACAAAAGGGAATTTTGAAAGTAACTGCTGCCACATTCTGATCCTTTCTTTCTCAATCGAAAGGACCCTGAACCTCAGACAATTCCTCTGGGGAATAATGGTCCATTGGAGTTGATACAATTTGCTTAATTATCCCCAAATTATTAAAGCAGAATCTTAATAGACAGTCCTTAATGTCTTTATCCTTGTCTGAAAGAACCTCATCCCTTGGCAAAAAAAAAAAAAAAAAAAAAAAAAAAACAAAAAAAAAACCTCCTTTAAATGAGTCAGGATAATCCCCTCACCATGGTGATTAAAGACAACAATGGCTCATTTAGAAAACGTCTAAGGAAAATGAAAAGGCTAGAATGTACCCTGTCTGTTCCACAAGCTCCAGAAAATAAAGGCAAGCAGGGGAGGGTACACAAAGCACCCATTTTTAGAGGAGGTGTGTGTCCTACTCAGGCAGCATATAGGTGATGTGCAATCAGCAGCCCACCCCACCAAGTCTCTATGCTTCAGAAATGTCCTTCATCAACACCATTCTGCTGGAAAGAACTTTGTACTGCATGCTGGGGTCACTCCCAAGCACCCCTCCTTACACTTGGTGCTTCCCAAAGTAGCAGTCTGTTTGGTCTTTGGTTTAAGCTTGCACAAGTTCAAAGCCTCCAGGCTGTAACATATATGTGGTCTTCCCATTTATTGAGCTTTTAGGGGACAAGGGATGTTGGGCCTATGCCTGACAATGGGAAGCCAAAGATAAAAGACATCCATGGACATCACATGAGCACAGTTTTTCACAGCAGAGATAAAAGAGAAAAAAAGCCTTGCTTCTGATACACATTTCACTTCTAGCACCAAATGTGTGTGTATTTCCACACCAAGCAATTCTCCAATTTTCTGTACACACCAACTGGCTCTTCTACAATTTAGTGCAAGTCTGACACCATCTACCCAGAGCTAACATCATATGCTTAAGCTTCAGGGCCCCACTTCAGGTGCCAAGCAAAGTCCAGGCCTGGGCTGGAGTGATGGCTCAGCAGTGAAAGGCCCTGATGGCCCAGGTTCAATTCCCCAGGAAAGCCAGATGCACAAAGTGGTGCATGCATCTGTAGCTCATTTACAATGGCAGGCCCTGGCACACCCATATTCTCCTTCTCCCTCCCTTTTTCTGTCTAAATATATATTTTTTAAGTCCATTCCCCCTTGCTGCTTCTGACAGGCTACAAATCCAGAACTCTCACGAGTCCTTTTTCTGGCTTGATAACTTGCCAGAATGGATTACAGAATTCAGGAAAATGCTTCTGAGTCCATGTTACATTTTATTTTCATTTATTTGAGAGAGAGAGAGAGGTAGATAGAGAGAATGAGCAGTGTGCTAGGGCCCCAGCTGCTGAAAACTCCAGACATATGCGCCACCTTGTGCATCCGGCTTCAGTAGGTCCTGCGGAATTGAATCTGGGTCCTTTGGCTCTGCAGGCAAGTGCCTTAACTGCTAAGCCATCTCTCCAACCCTTTCTATGTGTTTATTATAAAGGAGACAACTAGGGAGAGGCCAGGTGGAAAAGCTCCATGGGGTAGGGTGTGTGTGTTGGGTTGGGGGGAGGTGGGGAGAGTCTCCAGGCACTGTCTTAGTGTACCACCATCCCAGCACTTCCCTGTGGTCACCAAACTGGAAGCTCTCTAAACCTTTCCCAGTAGGATTCATGTGGAGGCTCATTTCATAGCCTGATTAATGAAGTCACTGGCCACTGCTGATTAAACTCACTCTCAGCCTGCCTTCCTATGCCAGACTTCAGGAAGTAGGCTGAAAGAGCCCACCCTCTACAACCCTGTGGCTGGTTCATTTGTCAACCATCACTCCCATCTCTAGGGACTTTCCAAAAGCCATCTCATTAACTCAGGTATGGTCGACAAGGGCTTTGTACAAGTAACAAAAGAGGTTCCTTTTACCTTTACCACTCTGGAGCTATTTTAAGAGCTAGGCACGAAACCCAAATATGCAAACAAAGGATGTTCTTATAGTTCTTATCACTCACTGTGATCATTAATGTTAACTTGGTTGTATTAAGAATCACCCCAGGCATCAGTGAGGCACACCTTTGGGTGTGTTGACTAGGGTGTTTCCAGACAAGATTGACTCAAAGTGGTAAAATGCACATGGTTGTGGATAGTACCAGCCCATGGGCTGGCAAGATGGCTCAGCAAGGGAGAGTGCTTGCTACCCAAACATGAGGACCAGAGTTCAATCATCAATATCCACATATAAACAGCTGGGTGTGGCCACACATGCCTGTAACTCCGTCCTAAGAGGGGTGGAGACAGGAAACATGCTGGGGCTCGCTGATCAGCCACTCTGCCTAAACTACAGCAGTTTAACAAGACTCCATCCCAAGGAAACAACACAGGAGAGCAATATAGGAGGACACCCTATTTCCTACGCGTGTGTGCATGGGGCGTGTGCACATTTGTACCCACAATCAAATGCTACACATGTACACAACATGCACACACCACACCACAACACTATACACACATGCACCAAAAGCATGGATAGACCACAATCTATACATTCTGTCCATGCCTCCACGGACAGGAATCTGCTGTTCCTAAATATGTTATTATAGCAAGTAATACTGCAATGAAGGATTAGAAATGTGGCTCCTGGTCCATATAAATAATTTTTTTAATCTGTAAGCCAAGAGTGGAATTGCAAGCACATCTTCAAGTATCCCATTTCCCTTAATTTTCACTTTTTTTTGTTGTTTGTTTTCCAAGATAGGGTTTCATTCTAGCCCAGGCTGACCTGGAATTCACTGTTTTCTCAAGGTGGCTTAAACTCATGACAATCCTCCCACCTCTGCCTCCCAAGTGCTGGTTTATTCACTGTTTTGAATAACTCGCTTTAATCTTTCTTAATGACTGTAAATAATCTCAATAGGCATGTACATTAAACTGTACCCCTATTGTTTAACATCTACAATTTGCCCCCAGTTTTTGGAACTTTGCACACCAACTCTGGTAAACAAAACAATCCAGAATTTGTGCAAAACTCTGCTTTCTAGGTCATGGATTTTTAGGCCTGATTTTTTTTTAAACAAGATCAACTTATCAAATGTATCAATTGCCATTGAATGCGAAAGTTTTTATTGCTAAAAATCATTATCTGAATAGTTGTTAATCCTTTGGGGAACGTAGATCCTTTTGAGAATGATTAATCGCATGTCTCACCAAGAAATCTTTATGAACAAAACATACCATTTTAAGAGTTCTTCAACCCTTCTGAAACCTATAGTTGCTATCTCTCTTGAACAAGACATATAGTCATTTTCCTAGTCCTTTTTGTGTTGCTATAAATAAATACTCAAGGCTGAGTAGCTTATAAAGAAAAGAGTTTTATTTAGCTTATGGTTCTAGAAATTTAAGAGCTTGGTCAGCATCTGTTTGGCTCTAGTGGGAGCCTCGTGGTGGGTGGCATAGCAAAGACAGGAATGCATCCAAAAGTGGCAAGCAGCACTTGTGAAGGAAAGATTCAGGGGAGGACCAGGCTCACCTATTCTCTTGGAACTTCTATGAGAAAAGCATCAATCCATCTTGAATATAAATCAAGATTCTACCATCAAGCCTCCAACAGATGTATATCTAGGAAGACAAACCATATCCAAATCCAAAAGTCTTATCCAATGTATACAAGATTTCTTTTTTAAAAAGCTATTTATTAATTGTGTGTCTACATATGGACTCATGCATGCCACACATGTATCACTTTGTAACCAGTTTTATGTGGGTTCTAGGGAACTGAACGCAGGCTGACAAGCTTTGTAAAAAAGTACTTTTAACCACTGAGCTGTTTCCTTAGCCTCCCATCATACAAGATTCTTATGACATTGGCCAAATATAGTTCGTGAATCAAGTACTGTTTGCTTTAAACCACCATGTAGGAAGTGTTCACAACTGTAGTTACCATCACATTGCTAGAACAAAACACCCAATCAAAAGTAGCTGTGGGAGGAAAGGGTTTATTTTGGCTGATAGTCTAGAGGGGAAGCTTCATGATGGCAGGAAAGCGTTATAGAGGCTGGGCATCTCTTCTTGCCACACCATCTGGCAGAAAGCAGCAAGAGAGTGAGCTGAGGTCTGGCAAGGGGAAGCTGGCTGTAACATCTCTAAGTCTGCTCCCAACAATGCACCTCCTCTAGCAAGGTTCCACTTCCCAAATTGCTACCAGTTGGGGAACAAGCATTCAATAACACATGAGTTTATGGGGGACGTCTAATTCAACCACAACAATCAAGCACATTTTATTTCTTATTTTTTAAATATATTTTATTTTAATTTATTTATGTGACAAACAGAAAAAGAGAGACAGAGAGAGAGAGAGAGAATGGGCATACCAGGGCTTCCAGCTGCTGCAAACAAAATCCAGATGCGTGTATCACCTTGTGCATCTGGCTCAACGTGAATTCTGGGGAATTCTGGGTCCTTTGGTTTTGCAGGCAAGTGCCTTAACTGCTAAGCCATCCCTCCAGCCCTCAAGCAAATTTTAGAACAACACATTTTAGAACTGGAGAAATAGCTGAGTTAGTAAAGTGCTTACCTAAAAGACTTGAGAACCTGAAGTAGATGACCAGAACCTATGCAAAAAAGGCAGGTGTAAGCCAGGCATGGTGGCGCATGCCTTTAATCCCAGCACTCCGGTGAAAGAGGTAGGAGGATCTCCATGAGTTCAAGGCCACCCTGAGAATACAGAGTGAATTCCAGGTCAGCCTGGGCTAGATTGAGACCCTACCTCGGAAAAAGAAAAGGCAGGTGTGTGGCACACATTTGTAATCCCAGTACTGGAAAGGTAGAGACAAGAGGATTCCTGGGGCTTTCTGGTCAGCTAGACCAGCCTAATTAGTGAGTTCTAGGGCTTCTGGTCTTCACATGCATATCCACACATGTGCACATACACATATATCCATAACCCTTTTAAATTTAATATTGTCTGATGGCTTTCATTATATAAACAGAAGTATTACAAAGAATGAATAATAATTACTGTAAGTTTTTCATAAAATTTCCCTGCAAAACTAACCTACAGGTAAAATGACTTTAGCATTCACTTGAGTTATTACTTCTTAGCTTGTTGGTTAACACTCCTAACATTATTGTCTCATAGAAAACATTTTGTTGTTTTTAATTTTACTTAAGTTTAAAAAACAAAACTACAGGGCTGGAGAGATGACTTAGCAGCTAAGGTGCTTCCCTGTAAAGCCTAAGGACCCATGTTCAACTCCCCAGATCCCATGTAAGCCAGACACACAAGGTGATGACACACATGCAAGGTTTCACATGTGTACAAGGTGGCGCACATGTTTGGAGTTTGATTACAGTGGCTGGAGGCCCTGGCATGCCAATTTGCTCTCTCTTGCTCTCTCTCATAAAAAAAAAAAAAGAAAAGAAAAGAAAAAAGAAGCCAGAGCTGGAAAGATGCCTTAGCAGTTAAAGCGCTTTCCTGCAAAGCCAAAGGACCCAGGTTCAATTCCCCAGGACCCATGCAAGTCAGATGCACAAGGTGGTGCATGCATCTGGAGTTTGCTTCCAGAGGCTAGAGGCCCTGGCGCACCCATGTTCTCTCCCTTTCTCCCTCTCTTTCTCTCTACCTCTTTAAAATAAATATGTAAAAATAAAATATTTTCCAAAAACAAGGCCAGTCTATTGGTCTTGCCTCAAAAAAATAATAAATGATAAATAAATAAATAAACAAAACTATGGCTGGGCATGGTGGCACATGCCTTTAATCCTAGCTCTCAGGAGGCAGAGGTAGGAGGATCACTGTGGGTTTATCCTACCTCAAAAAAACAAAATAAAAATAAAACTACACAAGAGCTAGGAATGTTGCTCAGTGGTAGAGTACTTGCCTAGAATGTACAAGGTCCAGGGTTTGGTATATACCATCATAAAAATCAATAAAATAAGATAAAACAAATCATATTGATTTCTTTGATATTACTGATTTAATTTAATTTAATTTAATTTAATTTAACTGGAGTATGTGGATTTTTTAAAATTATGTGTCTTACTGTCTTATAGACAATGGATATAATCAAGCCGGTCGTGGTGGCACATGGCTCTAACCCCAGCACTCAGGAGGCAGAGGTAGGAGGATCACCATGAGTTCGAGGCCAACCTGAGACTACATAGTGAATTCCAAGTCAGCCTGTAGTAGAGTGAGACCCTACCTCGAAAAACCAAAAAAAAAAAAAAAAAAAAAAAGAAAGAAAGAAAGAAAGAAAATGGATATAATCAATTTTGATAATATAATATAGATGTGTTTATTGACTTTCATCAAAAGTATGACAAAATTTCTTCCTAGTAATATATATATATATATTCTAAGTTTAACTTCCTGCCATAATTATTCTGTTCCTTTAGAATGATGCCTAACTCATATATATACATCACAAAACCACAAATATTAAATAAGGTTTGTAAATCTTGCTTTTTTGTATGAGTAGAAATAATAGGAAAAATAGGTTATAAATTTTAAATATCAACCAACTGAAATAGAATTTGAAAAAATAAGGGTCTTACATAGCCCAGGATGAACTCAAATTCATAGCCAAAACTGACCTTGAACTCCTGACTCACCTGCCTCCACTTTCCAAGTATTGAGGTAGGCATGTTCCACCACACACAGCTGATGTAGAATAAATTCAGCCCAAAGAAATACTTGTTTTGTGTGACTTCTTTGTCAAAGCACCCCTTGAACCTCTAGGAAGCACCCCATTATAGTTTAATAGAGGCTTTCAAGGGTACCTTAAAATAATAAAGAGATGAACTTTCATGATTGGTTACCTAATAAACAAGCACACAGAATGTGGTTTACCTTCCAATTTCAGAAATCCCTTGGCATATGTAAGAAATCCAAATGGAATCAGTCTCTCAATAAAATTCTCATGAAAATGCAAATGAGACTCAGGAAACAAGAAAAGACATAAAAGAAATTATATGCTATTATTTGCTGATTCATTTGTAGTGTTGGGGATGGATTCCAGGGTCTTGTGCATGCTTGATGAGTGCCCTACCACTAAACCACAGTCTCAGCCCAAGAATATACATTAATACATATTTTTCACTTTAGGTGTTTGTTTTATAGAAATTGTTTTTATGTAGTATCTTCTCCCCAAGTAAAACACATTCCTTAAATGAACTTAAACAAAATGTACTGCCAATACATGAAGGAGTCAAAGACATTCGTGAACTGATGAGTCATCTTTATATATATGTAGACTTCTCTTAAGAAGTCTCACCAATTATGTTATATGTGTATTTATGAAAGTTGTCAATGCAAAGTTAAAAAAAGAAGTCTCACCACATAAAGAGTGAAACAATTCTACAATAGGTACAAATTATATACATTTATTAATAATTTTAAATAACACTCTTGTATAAATTCTTTCATATATTCAAATCATACACAAATTTAGAAATGCATCATGAAGCCTAGTACAGCATACATATGAGACATGTTTTTAAATTTTGTGTTAGACTTTTAGTGACATAAATACAAGTTTACTATTTTAGAAACATTTCCTAGTTGCTTGGGCTAAAATTTAACTTCTTACAGAGTGCTTGTGCCTAGCATTAAAGGTTGACTTTCAATCATTTGGCTTCTGGACTTCTTTGAATCCGAAGCTTTGGCTCATGTACCAGGGCGGCTGCTGCTGCAGTTTCTGCATATGCGTCAGTTAACAAGAAAGATTCCCACTGGCCTTTGACAAGGTCTCCTCCAACCACTGCACTTCATGGAGCCATAACCTTTAGCCACTTGAGATTATTTAACTTCTTCAGATGAATCACTGTGTCTAAGTTCTTGCATTTCCCCAGACCACAGTCACTGGCTTAGGGAGAAGTCACATGAACCTTTACTACTCCCCCACAGATACCAAACCCATGGAAGTTCCCAAACTATTTATTAGCAAGATCAGAACAGACTAAAAGTTCTTAATGGATGAGACAAGAAAGCCTGTCCCTTGCCTTGATAGATTTTTCCTGGGTTGCTTTTGACTTCTCTGAATAGTTTGTCAGAGACATTTTCTGGAGAAATGTAGTAGTCCAACTCCTATCCACATATCTCAAAATATAAGAAGCAGGGGACAGTCATTCTGAGTTATTTCATACTTACAAATGCCCTATAAGTACACAGCCAGGGGAATAACCTAATAACCTAGCTCAAGGTGAATTTGTTGAGAGGAAGCATGGCTGCTTAGGTTCTGCTTCCAAATCAGCACAAGGACTAAACATCTGGAAGGCACTCAGCTGACAAAATGGACTAGTAAGTCAGTGAGTGTTGCTTTACAGGTTAGTTATCCTGGGGATGTTGGGGCTAGAGAGCACTCACACCACGTGGGCCTTATACAAATCCCGTCCAAAACCAAACCTCTCTTCTCCTATCCCATAGATGTACTGTTGTCCCCACTTAAAATCTCTGGTAAAAGCTTTGCACTGGGTCAATAAGACCTCATTGTGAATAAGAGATTTTACCACCACTTTTTGTTTATAATTGGAGAGATTCCATTATTAAGAGAGCCCTGGGAGGCACAGAGTGGCCCGAAGGGGATGTAAGGGAAGTAAAAGACATCTTTAACGCCAACTGAAGCATCCACTATTAGAGATGCACAGGAAGCAATGAAGGTACAAGCTTCTCTTCAGTGACTGTAGTTTCTCAATAATATTCTCATCAGTTTTAATTTAAAAAAAATTTTTCAATCAGATAAAAATTCTTCCAAGATTAGGCTTTCTAGGACTCATGGGCAGGCTCCTTTCCCTGGATGGTGAAAGCCATGCAATTGCATCCAGTCATTTCCTAGCCTGATTTCAAAGGTATATCAATTCATCATCAATTCATACTTTAGAGCAAAAGTATTTCTGCAAGTAAAACACGAGGAGTCACTAATGAATATTAGTTTTTAAAATTGTAAGGCCTTAATTTTTTTCTACTATGAAAAGTTAACAGTGTGACCTAGGAACTGTTAACAAGTAAAGAGAAACATTCTTTGTAATTCAATTTTTGCAGTGTCACTTAAGGTCTGTGTCTCGAACCTCCATATGGCCAAAATCCTATCTGGCCTTGGCTCTTATTCCCCATAAAATATTCCTCCTTTATTCAATGGGTTAACTTCTGTTTAACAAATATTTACTTTCATCGTCCTCAATTCTGACCTTGTTCCTTTATTTTAGCAGGACATGGGGTATCAAGGACAAAGGCAGGTATGCCACCACTTTGCACAATTTCTAGGAATTATGCATTACACAGTCTATAAATACTTACACTGTACCTGCTGGGAGAGCAAGTCCTCCCCCCTCCCCGCCCCCAAGGATTCCTTCAGTTTAATGAAGCACAGATTGACTGACAGTCTGTTTTCTAACCACTAATACTGGCTTCAGATAGAAATCTTCCTATGTTTTTTCCACAGAGTCATTTGCTGTAGCTGTGTGGCCCTAAATTGTACATGGCAGTCTCAAAAAAAATTAGAAGCATCCACAAACAGGACTCTTCCTCCCAGCTTCCTAGTTGATTTCAGTGTTAGTATATAGTTGAAACACTGCTCCAGAGTTGAGTGTCCTGGCTCCAAGCATAATGATAACATGCAGTGGATAGCCTTGAACAAGACATTTAAGCCCCTCTGTGCTGTAGCCTCCTCATCCATAAACTGGGTGAGACAATGGCTTCTTAGGAGGCCATGGCAAGGAACAGAGAACATACATGGAAAAGTGTTTTGTAAATGACAAAGGGCAATAGAAATGTTTCGTTTCATAGTGCTGGGGATTAAACCAGACTCCAGCATACTAGGCATGTGATGAGCACCCAGAGCTGTCATACAGTTTCAATACAGCGTAATAGAATGTCTACTCCTGTGAAAATGGTTACATATGCAGAGCACCCTCAGACTACCAGAGCAGATCATCTGTTATCCCTCCTCTAGAGCATCATCTCCCAACCCTGAGAACAACTTGAAGGTCAACTATAGAGGGTGGCTAAATTCTAGGCTTTTCTCTGAGGAAGTTAAGCAAAGGCATCAATTTGAGATTCCCAGGTCTAGTCTGTTTTCATTCATAACCACTTCACAGTTTGTGGGTTCTCCTAGTAAATGTCTACATTTGACTTCTGGCCACCTTTCTTGTTTTGATTCATCCACAATGTGCCAATACAGAATAGACGAGCACAATAGTAGTTGGCTCTGGAGAAAATGGCATCTAAAAGCAAGGACTAAATACACAGCCAACTACAGAGCTACCCTCTATCCAAGTAAGAGAATGGAACTGCACTGCAGAAGACAGATCATATTTGGTGACACATGATGACACATGAGTGATGGTAGGTTATGTTCAGGTGTAGGAAGTATTTATTTTGTAGCTTGAGGGGACACAAACATTTCACAGGCATGAAGATGAAGGATACCAAGTGAGGTAATGACTTTCCTTTTAGAACTCAAAATATCTGTCCTTTGGAAGACTATCTTTTACATTCAGGAAAGAACTATTTTGGCAAGGGTGTTTTATATAATCTGTGTAAAATACAGAGTGGCTAGTATGTAATTAGATGAGTGGTTTGGAGAATGTAGCCTGTGTCCCAGCTTAACCATTACTGACTTCAAAATCTATTGCTTGATTCTATGTAAGTCAAAGAGCCTACAACTCTAGGTTTAGAGAGAACAGAAACATTAGAAACATTCAACCTCTTATAAATTTCAACAGTGTCCAAACAGGGACTAAAAATGACTGCTGCTCACCAGAGTCCCAGCTCTAGCAATATTGCCATCTATTTTACAGTATTCTAACAATCCCCTTATTTTCTTTTTACACCATTAACTGCTGTACAAATAAAGACTAGATGATAAAATATGACATGATTTTTTTACAAATAGATACAAGAACAATGCTGAGCAGATATGCTACATTTACTATGTACACCTTATTCTCTAGAGGCAGGAATCTTCCTTATTTTTAGACAACTTATCATGTATACTGAGCCCCTGAGGAGGACCATCAGGTTCCTTTTCTCCCTATTGCTGCCTCCTTCTCTCTACTGTGAGAAGTTTATGTTTTAATCCCATCATTGATCAAGAATCCTGGGAGGAAAACAATGAAGCCCTTCTATGATCTTTGTGATCTTTTCTACCCCTATTCTAGAAACAATCAAGATTATTTTATTGTGATATTACCTAGACATCAGCTTTTTCTCAATCACATATTTTAGGAAAGCAAAATGAATATAATCCCTGCCCCTCCTTTACAAAACATATTTCAGGAATGGAGATGAAGTCTTCCATCAGTCCCTTCTCCCTCCACATCCACCACACTGTTAGAGCTGCTAAGGTGAACACTTCCCAACAGCTCATTTGGAGGCCAGGTGGATTTGGGCTATAATATAGGATTTTGCCTTTCCATACACTCATGTGGTTTGATACAAAAATAGACTTTACTTCAAGTCCTTCATGACAATGAATGCTTCAGATCTTCATTAAAAAACTAAGAGCGACACACAGGATAAGTGCATTACAAATCTGTACCTGAAAAGTTCAGATGCACTATTTACTTTTCTCAGCAAATTCTACCCAGGCTTTGTCTGGCCCAGAGGCTGATGCTGCCTTAATAAGCACTGTGGTTTAACAATCCAGGAAAATCACTACAACTCCTCAGGCCTTGTAGTTATGGATGGGTGTTGTCAGGGTCAGTTGTCCATTGGGAGCCACTTCATTGCCATCATCTTCCAACAATCCCGACACGTCTGCATTGGGAATGCTGTCATGGTAGCTGCTGAAACTGATATTGTCTTCTTTCAGCTCGATGGTCCAAAAGGGAGCATTGAGTTTCCGGTTTTGGTACTCTCGGTACATATACACAGCTCCCACAAATCCCATTAGCAGCACCACCACAATGATGATGACTGTCAAAATGATGATATTAAACTGGGTCCAAGAGACATCAGCTAAAGCTGAGGTGCTGTTTTCAGAAGAGCTTACTGAAAAGATAGTCTGCAAGGTTGTGGGGGTAAATGTACTATTTATAACAGGGGTGGGCACTGATGTGGTCAAAGAGGCATTGGAAACCAAAATGGTAGAACCTTCAGGTGTTGGAACAATAACTTCTGAAAATAAAAACAGAGAATGAAATGTAAAAGACAAAATTATCTAGTTTTGAGAAACAATAAAAGAAATGCATGGGCAAGTGGTAGTTGATGTGAGATGTTGACATGGTACTCTGCTTAAGGTAATGCAAGTTAAAAATAACTTTTAGAGAGATATAATGATAAGAAGCAGGGTCTAGAAAGCTAGCTTATTATATCCATGTCTGTTCTCTGGTAAGTTTAATATCTATATTGAAATATTTTAAAATGGTAATGTTGTTTTACACTCCTCTTAACTTATGGATAGTAATAGGATTTCTAAAAAGGCAGCAAATATGTTACCACTGAGTTCTAAATCACTTGGTTAAAAGTGACAATCATTTAAACTAAGTAAGTCCAACCTGTCTGATGGCATTTCATAAGGTAAAATTCTCCTCAAAGGAGGTATAGAAAAAACTATTGTAAAAAAATAGAATTAAAATGCTCAAAGCTCATGCCAGCCAAGACAAAAATGAACAGCTTTCTTTTTATTCCATTTGTAGAATTTTTTTTTTGAGGTAGGGTTTCACTCTAGCTCAGGCTGATCTGAAATTCACTATGTAGTCTCAGGGTGGCCTCGAACTCACAGCAATACTCCTACCTCTGCCTCCCAAGTGCTGGGATTAAAGATGAGTGCCACCACACTTGGCACCATTTGTAGAATTCTTTGTATATGTTATAGTAGCTGTTTCAGAGTTAAGGAACTATATTTTGTACTTCCAATGACAGTGGAAGGATCAAAAACATTGGGTTCCAATAAGATCATGTTACTACAGATAAGTCAATCTTTTAAAATTTAACCTTCTTCATCTATTTTTTTTTCAAGGTAGGGTTCACTGTAGCTCAGGCTGACCTTGAATTCACTATGTAGTCTCAGGGTGGCCTTGAACTCATGGTGATCCTCCTACCTCTGCCTCCTGAATGCTGGAACTAAAGGCATGCGTCACCACGCCCAGCTTTCGTCTATTAACTTGAGTGATAATGTCTATTTCACATAGTTCTTGGCAAGAATCCACTGAGCATTATCACAGTTCACATTTATGGAGCTTAGCTCATAATGGCACTCAATCGAGTTACTATTGTTATTATGCAGAACCACATTAGTAACATTAATTATCTTAAAAAGAGGCAAAGTTAATATTCCTTGTCTACTGATGAGGTAGACCTTTAGTATGGACAAAGCATGCCTCTCAAGTAGTCAAGACAGTGTTTCTAGTTGGTGATAGAATTTGATCTGAGTCTTTTAAATCTTAATTACACAATAGAGGGCAATCAACAAAATGACATAAAGATGCTATTGGCCACAGACCACCTGTGCCTCAGTGTGATGATTTGTGTGTGTTCAAATATCAAAGTAGTCTGTAGAAGAGCAGGGTCTAATCTCTGTGACCTAATAATCCCTGAATATTCCTAACCCATACTAAATTCATAATCCTTAATTTTTCTCTAAATCCTTACTGAACTTCTCTATAAGAAACATTCTGCCATATGAACAACTCTCTCTTGTACTAATCAAAAGGAACACTAATACTATTTCTTCTACCACACATGGAGCAACTCAGATCCAAAGTTGGACTGATGCTAGAATGAACTCCAGCTTCCTAGCTGGAACTTCTAACCAGATTAGAGGTCCCTACTTGAAAAGACCTTTGATGATCACTGAAGTGATGAGAATAAAGGAAGCAAAGGATAAAAAAAATGATGGGACTTTTAAATTATATTAACATAAAGATAGGTGAAGGGAAAATGTGAGAACACTTCATCTCACTGTTGCACTGACTTTGTCTTGGTCCTCAGATTTCTGGAGTTGACTTTGGAGTATCAGGACAGAAGCAGGCCAATATCTTTAGGCCAATATCTATCAAAATTTATTTCCAGCAACTCCTGTAGGGTTGAAGGTTTTACAAAGCTAAAGGAAACTTCCTAAAATTGTCAAAGCTAGCCTTAGACATTAAATTTGTAACCTTAGGTGGAGTTTTACCTTTCTTGATGCAATTTCCCTGGAGGTCTCGAACATAGCCTTCTAGGCAGTTCTCACACCAGAACCCAGTGGTGTTATGGAGGCAGCTGATGCACTCACCACTCTCGGGCTTGCAAATCTTTGGAGTTTTAATTGGGTCCACATGGCCATGGCATTCACACTGTGTGCAGATGCTGTCAGAATTGTAATAGCCATTGTCACATTTATTGCAGTTCTGGCCTGTGTAGCCATCTTTACATTGGACACATGAAGGTTCCAACTCACCCACTTCTAAAACAGAAAAACAAAAGAAATAACTTAGTAAGGTCCCCAACTACATTTAAAAGTACAATACAACTACTAGTCCTCAAATAGGTTTACAGACCCTCCCAACTATCTCCTCTTGATGCTAAGATGATCATCAAATGGAACTCATAATCTAGAGTTGACTTACTAATTTTCCATCTTATTGTAGGAATGATAAGGCTGTCTAGAGAACCTTTTCAGCTAGAGGGTCAAAGGAGTATTTCACAACAGGAGTATGAACAATTACAGTGGGTTGGCATTCACATAGTTTTAATTTTTTTTCCCTTTTTAAACATAACAGATTATATATTATGGTTCATACAAAAACTTCTTCCATCTCTCTTCTACCTAAATGCTGATACTCTTACGGTTTCTTTTGCTTGTTTGTTTTGTGCAGTACTAGGGGTTGAATTCAAGGCCACTTCCATGCTAGGCAAGTGCTTTACCACCAAGCTACATCCCCAGCCTATACTTCTATTTTCCGTCTCCTTTACCTCTCACTCTGCCCATTCTCCATGGGTGAGCTCATCCATGCACACAGTTGACAATGGCAAAATATGTATCTTCAGTCCATTTCTTTGTCTTAAATTCCAAACTACATACATACTGCATGTTCATCTGAATCCACAAACATTTCAAGTGTAACATGAATGATTATCCTCAATATTTTCCCTTTCTAAGTCCTGTCCTCCTTCAATGTTCCTTATATCCCAGTGAATGGTACCAACATCCACCCATTTACATAAGCCAAAAAGATAAGAACCATCTCTCAATCCTGTCTCCCTCTCATACTTCATAGCAATGATGTTTTATTAACATTTTCCGATCTATTGATGCCTCTTCCTTCCAATGTAGTGAACTTAGTTTAGGCCTTCCTCATTATGACCTAGATTACTAGGACTGCTTCCCAGTGGGCTTCTTTACTGCAGTACACTCCGCAGTCACTATGATCTTCAAAGAGAATATGAGCAAATTTACTACCTCTCAAGAGAAGTTGCTTTAATTCTAATGGATTCAGGATTAAGTGAAAACTTAGCAGGGCTTCAGCACCATGATCTGATCTTTACATACTTCTAGGTCTTCTTTCTCATCATATTTCACCACCCACTTTGGCTCAAACACATCAAATGTCTTAGGAGCACTCCCACAAGACTGCCTGCTTTCTGCTCTCTAAACTGTCATATGTACACTTCCTTGGCATGCAACTTCCTCTTGATTCCCTACCTCTACTCACCTTGCAAATTCAAAGTGCAGGGATTAACTGATATTTCCTCTTCTCAGAAGCACAAAGGGTTGTTCTTGATTCTTTCTTTGGGTTACTGTTATTACCTGATTTAATTGTCTGCCTCTCCCATTAAACTATGAGCTACATTTTTCCATCTTTATCTCCAGGGCTTAGGATAGTACCTGATACAGTACAGTTCAGTAAACATCTGTGAATTGTATAGTCTCACCTTACATTTTCTTCATATAATTTTAATTTGAGGTTCTCAGTTAGGCTTGGTAAATGATTTTATAATAATAAAGAAATGTAACTTTCTCTGCTAAGTTGATTAGAATTTACTAATTACACTAACAGAATCATAATAATTACTTTTCTTAGAATTTACTAATTACACTAACAGAATCATAGTAACTTGATTACAAAAGGATTGATCTAAAGTGGTCATAAAAGTGTGGCAGTTCATCACTGCATTTCTGATGCTCTTTATGAAAAGTAAATCCCTTTAGACAATTTTATTATTTCAACAGCTTTATTTGGGATATTGCATAAAATTAAATAATTTAAAGTATAACTTCAATGGTTTTTAGTATAGTCGCAGAGCTGTATAACTGATAAAAAGTTTAACTTACCATTTACAACCCCAGTTGATGGTATAACCTAAAGAAAGCCAATAAACTCTGACCCTCAGTTTTCCATATTTCACATAAGGGTCTTAAATCAGAAACTCTCAACTACTTTTAGAAAGAAAAGGTGACAATTGAGATGCAACAGTCTGGTTTTAATGTCCCATTCACCTCTCTATGAGTACATTTTGGATGTTCCAATCCTCACTTATCAAGGCACAGTTCAAATGGTAACGGCTCCATGAAGACTCTCCGTATAAGTTAGTAGGAAATTATCCTTCCCTTAAGCTCTTATAGCTCCATTTTACAAACCTAACTATTCTCTACCCTGAGTTATAGTTAAACCCTTTCTACTCACTCAAAATATACAATTAGCTTAACTATACCTGGGGAATAGAGACTAATGGTTAAAAATATAGACATCATTTCTACCCTTGTGGAACATCTAGTCCCCAGAAAAGGCATATAAGAACAAAGGAGTTAAGTATATTACTTTTCTTAGGTATGATCTTTGTGCAGAGGTTTCTACATTTAAAATTTGTTATATAAAAATAAAAGCAGTCAGTTATTCAGCAAGCAGTTTTTTTTTTTTTTTTTTTTTTTTTTTTTTTTTTTTTGGTTTTTCGAGGTAGGGTTTCACTCTAGCCCAGGCTGACCTGGAATTCACTATGGAGTCTCAGGGTGGCCTCGAACTCACGGCGATCCTCCTACCTCTGCCTCCCGAGTGCTGGGATTAAAGGCGTGCGCCACCACGCCCGGCTCAGCAAGCAGTTTTAAAACACTATATTCAAAAGGAAAGTTATTCTAGATGAGCCAAGGAATAATGTGACTTAAGTTCTTTTAAATTTGATTTTACTTATTTATTTTTGAGACAGTTCTCATGTATTCAAGACTAGCTTCAAATCTACAAGGTAGCAATGGATGATTTTATATTTTTGATACCCTGCATCTACCTCCTGAGTGCTAGGATTACATGTATACACCACCATTGCCAAGCTATGTAGTGCTGGGGATCAAACCCAAGGCTTCATGCATGCTAGGCAAGCACTCTATAAACTAAACTACATCCCTAACCCTGTACTGCAACTTACATGCTTATTTATATTTTTAATAAAGGTAGTAAATCTTAAAGTGTTTGACATTAATAACATGTCAATATTCTTACTATGGATATTTGATACTGTAAATGCAAGTTTAGGTATCATATTCCTGACTCAAAATAATAGTGTTCCTAATTAGCCTAAATGGTTAATATATACTTATACATATAGTGATAAATAACAAAGTATGCTCCCTAAAAGTATCACTTCTTTCATGAAAACTTTCCTGACACCAGGTGTGGTGGCGCACGTCTTTAATCCCAGTACTCCGGAGGCAGAGGTTGCAAGATCACAGAGAGTTCGAGGCCATCCTGAGACTACATAGTGAATTCCAGGTCAGCCTGAGCTAGAGTGAGACCCTACCTTGAAAAACCAAATAATAATAATAATAATAACCTTTCCTGACATTCAGTCCAGGGACAATGTTACAGCCTTTTTTTGTGCCTGATTATACTTTATAAATTCACTTTCTACTTTTAATACTTTGTGTGTTTTCCTCTCCATAACACAAAAGACTCCTTTAGAACATGCAACACATTTTATTTTTTATGTCTTTGTGTGCTTTGCCTACAAAGTAAGCATGTACTAGGTGCTCCAATACTACAAAAAGAAGGATGTACAAATTCCTATTTCTAAGTATGGCAATCAGTTTTGAAGGTGGTGCCAAATATCCCCTGCCTCTTGTCTTTCACACTCTTGTTTTGTTCCCTTCCATCCTTAATGAGATAGGCATGTGTAAGCAACGGGGTACTGTGACTGTCTCTACAGTTCCAAAGACTGGATCGAAAAAGACATTGCAGCTTCCATCTGGCTAATTCAGTTGTAGGGGAAGCCAGCAGCCATGTTGTAAGGGCATTTAGTAGCTTGATGAACAAATCCACATGATGAGTAACAGAAGCCTTTGTTTCTAGCAAGCCATGTGAGTCAGCCATCTCAAAAGCAGATTTTACAGTCCTGATTAAGGACTACTGACTACAGTCTTAGCTAAGATCTCATGAGAAATCCCAAGTCAACATAAATTAAAAATTAAATAACTGGAACTTCACTTGAAATAAAATAACTTTGTGCTAAAAAGAAAATCAAGAAAGTAAAAAATTAAATCACAGGACAGGAAAAATGTTTACAAATCATATATTTCTCTTCCCTTCTTTTTTTTATTTTTATTTTTGGTTTTTCAAGGTAGGGTCTTACTCTAGCCCTGCTGACCTGGAATTCACTACGTAGTCTCAGGGCAGCCTCAAACTCATGGAGATCCTCCTACCTCTGCCTCCTAAGTGCTGTGATTAAAGGCATGCACCACCATGCCTAGCGTATATTTCTTTAAACTTTAATTTTTTACAGTGCTGAGAATCAGCCTCAGGGTCTTATACTTGTTAGGCAAAAACTCTACCTTGACCTATACCCCGATGCAAATCACATATCTGGAGCTGGAGAGATAGCTCAGTGGTTAAAGGAACTTGCTTGCAAAGTTGGTTGGCTCAAATCCTCAGTACCCATGTAGAGCCAGATACACAAAGTGGTGTATGCATAGAGTTCATATGCAGTGTCAAGAGGGCCTGAAGTGCCAATATTCTCTTTCCCTTCCTTTCTGTCTCTCTTCCTGCCTGACCTCCCCGCCCCACTTGCAAATAAATAATAAATAAAATATTTTTTAAAATCACATATCTGATAAATGATTTGCATCTATAACTCTATTCAGTCGATGATAAAAAGATAAATGCAATTTTAAGATGAGCAAAAGATCTACATAGATATTTCCTCTGAGGAATACAAAAATGGCCAATAAGCACATATTTAGCTATCACAGTCAGGCAAATTTAAACCATAATGCAACTTCACACCCACTAGGATGGCTATAATTATAAAAAGACAGATAAGTGTTAGTAAGGCTGTAGACAATTTAGAACCCTCAAACAATGTTGGTGGAAATGATGATGTAAAATAGTATACTCATTTTGGAAAATAGTCTGTTACTTCCTCACAGTATTAAACAAGGTTGATATATGACTCACCAATTCCACTCCTAGGTTTGTACCCAAGATAAATGAAAACACGTGTACACACAAAAATATTGACAGAATTGTTCATAGCTGTACTGATTTGTAATAAATAAGAAGTGTTAACTCAAAATCTATCAACTCATGAATGAATAAAATGAGGTATCTATACAGTGGAATATTATTTCTCAATAAATGTATGTATTGCTGCTACACATTACAGTATGGACAAACTTCAAAAATATTATGCTACATGAAAGAAACCATATCATGCTCATAATTATAGGAAGTGTTCAGAACAGTCAAATCCATACAAACTAAAAGGTGAGTGGTTACATAAGGCTGAAAGAAATGGAAGTAATCACAATGGTTAGAGGGTTGTTTTCTGAGATTTTTAATGTGGAGAAATTATGAGACTATTCCAAAATTGACTGTGATGATGGATGTACAATGTTGTAAATATATAGTAAAAAGCACTGATTGTGTATTTAAAATAAATTGTAAGTAATACTATTTAAAAAGGAGGGAAGAAAGAGATGAAGAACCAAATCAGGATTCTCCACTAAGTGGCTTCCAAATTCCTAATGGAAAAAAGTAAAAATATGGGCTAGAGGAATGGCTTAGTGGTTAAGGCATTTGCCTGCAAAGCCAAAGGACCCAGGTTTGATTCCCTAGGACTCACATTAGGCAGATGCACAAGGGGGAGCACACATCTGGAGTTCTTCTGCAGTGGCTAGAGGCCCTGGTGCGCCCATTCTCTCTCTTTCTCTCTCCCCCTCTTTCTCCGTCAAATAAATAAAAAAAAAAATACAGAAAAAAACTTTTAAAAAAGTGAAAATATAAATGGTTGTTGTTTTAACTTACTATAATTGAGATAATCAGTTAAGCGGCAACTGATAACTAATGTTAGGAGTAAATGAGAATTAAAAGTATTTATAAAATACTATATAGCCACAATTAGTCAGCATTGTTTATTATTGTTGCTGTTGCTGTTTTGAGAGAGAGTCTCATGTAGCCCAGTCTCTCAAGTTATGTAGGCAAAGATGACCTTGAACTCCTGATCCTCTTCTCTTTCTCCCAAGTGCTGAGACTACAGGCATGCACTACACCATGCCTGGCTATATTATTAAGTGCTTTAGAAAACTAATTAGTGGGGGCTACCAGGAAATAGCTGAGCAAGTTTGTTCAGTTTTAACATTCCTGCATTAACTCACTGTTGGTTTTTAGGCATGAAGTCTCATTTCACGCATATATTTGGATTTTTTTGTAAATTCATAGAAGAAAGACATCTGATGTTTTTATATAATTCACCTATAATACCATAACTTGATTAATCAATGCAATTTGTAATTACTGATAAAGTATTTATTGATTTTCCCCCCTCTGAAGTAAAGATTTAGAAAACGGCCTTACGGGTGATGCAGTTGCCAGTAGATGTCACTGCTGAACAAGGGCAGCGAAGACATTCTCTAGTGGCATTAGGACTCTGGTAAAATCCGTCTTTGCATTCTTCACAGTGGTCCCCTTTGCTATTTTCCTGGCAGTTTAGACAAGCACCTAAGAGAAGCAGATTGTTTTTAAAGTTAACAATTTACTCTGAAAGCCCAGTAACTTTAAAAAAAATCATACCTTCAACAAAGTCACTGTAAGAGTAACCAGGAAAAGTAATAGTGATGGGATTCCATTTTACTTTAACACTAACCATGTCTACAAGTTCAATGTTTCCCTGCTGCTGCAGTCAGATTCACATTGTTGGCAGAAAACATCAGGCCAAGAGCAGTTTGTGGGAATAAAAGGGATTATTTTGGCTTACAGACTTCAGGGGAAGCTCCATGATGACAGGGGAAAACGATGGCATGAGAGGAGGGTGGACATCACCTCCTGGCCAACATCAGATGGACAACAGAAACAGGAGAGTGTGCCAAACAGTGGCAAGAGGAGCTGGCTATAATACCCATAAGCCCACCCCCAACAATACACTGCCTCCAGGAGGGTTTAACTCCCAAAATGCCATCAGCTGGGGACATGGCATTCAGAATACCTAAGTTTATGGTGAACAATTGAATCAAACCACCACACCAACTAAGGAAAGGCTGGTCGAATAACAACAGATCCTGGTTAGTTGACTGACTACATATTACAAACAGACAAAATGTGTGTAAAAAAATAAATCTAAGTATCTATTAAGAGAAGAATAAATTATGGTATTTCCATATTTTAGATTCTGTAGTTAAACAAATGTACTAAACCTATATGCATGAGCATGAAAACATATTTATTATAATTAGTTGAAAAAGCAAGCTGAAGAATGACACATACAGAAGAACATTTATTTTGTAATTTATAAAAACCACAGTAAGCAATATTAAGCATATGGGTACACAAGACATTAAATCAAATTGATGAATAAATACACAGTAGACATTTAAGTGTGGAAAGGGGTAGAAGATGGAACTAAGGAGAAAACAAAGCTTCAACTCCTTTTGAAATTTTCTACGTCAAGTGTATAACCATATACATATGGATAAATATGAAGCAAAATATCACACTACTAGTATTTATTAAATCTGTATGTGGGTACATATGTATTTGTTATATTATTTTCCACATGTTTTTTTTTAAGCCATGGAAACGTTTTTTTTTTTTTGTTGTTGTTGTTCATTTTTATTTATTTGAGAGCAACAGACAGAGAGAGAAACAGGCAGATAGAGAGAGAGAGAGAGAGAATGGGCACGCCAGGGCCTCCAGCCACTGCAAACAAACTCCAGATGCATGTGCCCCCTTGTGCATCTGGCTAACGTGGGTCCTGGGGAATCGAGCCTTGAACCGGGGTCCTTAGGCTTCACAGGCAAGCGCTTAACCGCTAAGCCGTCTCTCCAGCCCCATATTTTCCACATGTTTTTATATTTAACTTTTCAAAGTAAAAATTTAGAAATTAATAAAGTAAAAGTGAAGGAAGCAAAGTTATATGTTTTGCACACCACTCCTCTGGCTTTTCCTGAGGATGTCTACAGACACTGAAGCTGTTTAACATCTGCAAGCAGGGACTAGGAGAGTAAGTGCACGTATAATCCACATGCTTTCTTTTGGGGCCGCAGAGGTTCAACGGGACCATTCTAACTATGACTACATAAATAAATGAATAGGTCTACACATTAATCCAGGGATATGATAAAATTTTATAAGAGGAGCTAAAAATTGTAATGATAATGCTACTCATAAAGT
This sequence comes from Dipus sagitta, assembly GCA_036346955.1. Classification (NCBI taxonomy): domain Eukaryota; kingdom Metazoa; phylum Chordata; class Mammalia; order Rodentia; family Dipodidae; genus Dipus; species Dipus sagitta. The sequence goes on from CM070770.1 coordinate 133,326,381, forward strand.
CTTATGTGATTTATGTTCTTTACTACTGAAATATTTACACAAAATGTAGAGAGAATGAGACTGAAAGAAAATGATCTAACAACTAGAGTAAGATATGAAAACCAAAAGAATGAAAATGCTATTAATATATGAGTTTAATTTCAATTCTTAAGTGATTATAGCAAATTCTTTCAAATTTCAAGAACTTACTGTGATAGGCACCTCAAAAGTTTATCAGAATACTTAACTTTGATTTAAATCAAACTTGCATGTAAATATCATCTATTTTTTAAAAAAATACTTTTAAATTTTATTTACTTATTAGAGAGAGAGAAAGAGAGAATGAGCATGCAAGGGCCTCTAGCCACTGCAAACGAACTCCAGACACATGCGCCACCTTGTGTGTCTGCCTTTATGTGGGTAATGGGGAATCGAACCTGGGCCCTTAGGTTTCTCAGGCAAGTGCCTTACCTGGTAAGCCATCTCTCTAAGTATCATCTCTTTAAATCATGTTTTTATTATTTTATTATTATTGCAACTGAGATAAAGTCTCATGTAGCTCAGCGGGGCCTCAACTTTACTATGTAGCCAAGTCTGGCCTTGAACTTCAGATCCTCCTGCATCTACCTCCTAAATGCTAGTATTACAGACATGTATCACCACACCTGAATAAAATCACATAATTTTTAAATACCTGGAAGTGTTAAATATATATTTATACTTATTTGTGTGTGTGTTGAAGGTAGGGTCTCACTGTAGCCCAGGCTAACCTAGAAGTTACTATTGTAGATCCAGGGTAGCCTCAAACTCACAACAATCCTCCTACCTCTGACTCCTGAATGCTGGGATTAAACGCATGCACCACCATGCCCAGCTTGATATTTTTGTTACACTATATAAAGTAGTATACACTCATACAATGCTAACAATTGAGGTACTAGTTTCTTTCCAGATCTTTTTTTTTTTTAATTTATTTTTGTTTTTTTATTTGAGAGTGACAAAGAGAGAAAGAGGCAGATAGAGAGAGAGAATGGGCATGTCAGGGCCTCCAGCCACTGCAAACAAACTCCAGACGCATGCACCCCCTTGTGCATCTGGCTAACGTGGGTCCTGGGGAATCGAGCCTCGAACCAGGGTCCTCAGGCTTCACAGGCAAGCGCTTAACCGCTAAGCCATCTCTCTAGCCCTCTTTCCAGATCTTATATCCTGATTTCTCTAGCTATGTAATTGGTGACAATAAACGTTAGCTTAAAATTATACAAAGTTGTAGATTTAGGTTGTAAAAATAAAACAATCGTAAATATCAGAGTGTTCCATATTTGGAGAAGTCAAAACCTGGATGTTGTGTCTGTAAAATCTGTGTGTCTGCTCTGACTCTATTACAAATGCTCAATGGAAAGAATCTTTAAGAGGAGGTCTAAAGTTTAACATAATACCTCAAAAAAAGCCAACAGGTTTGTAACAGAATTAGGATGTGTGAGATAAGAGACAACCTAATAATTAATAATAAACGCCCTGTGCATGTGTTGGGCCCTGAAAGGCCCAGGCGTGAGGCCTAGTGGAACTTCCTGAGCCTAGCTAAAGTTTGGCGACCTGTCTCTGGCCAGCTAGGACTCAGCAAGACGCCTAATGGCTTCTTGCCTGCTACTTCCGCATGGGAATTAGAATTATCATTTCAATAGTCACAGTTTACTATTGGCCCTTACCTGTCCCCCTCATCCTAGAATCCTCGCCTTCGTCCTCAACATTATATAGGCAACTGCTTGTAACAATAAAGTGAGTTCCTGCTTCGACAAGACTCCCGACTCAGTGTGGTTTTTCTCCGGTGGCCAGGAGAGGTTCTGAGTCGCCGGACGCTCATCTCCTCCTCAACCCCTCAGGAGGAACCAGCAGGCCTGGTCCTTCCCTCAGCACTACCTGCCCCCGCCCGGCGGAGCCCGGCATGCATGGTGTGAGAAGAAAAGCTCATATTGCTTTTTTGTTTTGTTTTTGTTTTTGTTTTTCAAGGTAGGGTCTCAATCTAGCTCAGGTTGACCTGGAATTCACTATGTCATCTCAGGGTGTCCTCAAACTCATGGCAATCCTCCTACCTCTGCCTCCCCAATGCTGGGATTAAAGGTGTACGCGACCATACCCGACTTTCATGTTGCTATTCTTATTAAAAATGCTAGTGTATGCATGCTTTGCTACTCTAATACCACTGGGCCTAACTACATGTTTATTAATCTGGGGCTTTTGACTATTCTAGATTAAGAACCCAAACCTTTGAGACTATTTAGTAGGATAAAATATGTTCTCTTTATGTCTCACTTTTCTCACCTGTAAATTATGAAAGCTGAACTATATGGGTCTTAGTTTCCTTTAAATCTAAAATTTGAAGAAGATCTTGCTCTCTCTCTCCCCCTCTTTTTTTTTTTTTTTTTTTTTTTTTGAGGTAGGGTCTCACTCTAGCCCAGACTGACCTGGAATTCAGTATGTAGTCCCAGGGTGGCCTCAAACTCACAGTGATCCTCCTAGCTCTGCCTCTCAAGTGCTGGGATTAAAGGCATGTGCCACCACTATACCTGGCTTGATATTTCTTTTATAGTAAATGATATATAAAACCTAGGTGGTTTAATCATTTATAAGTAGAAATGTTTGCTCATCTGAAATTTCCTTTTTTTAAAATTCAGGTTGTATTTTTAGTGATGCAATTTATAAAAAAGCATAGTCAGTTTACATAGTGAAAAATGTCTAGACTTAGTGCAGATACCTTGCGTTTGTCCTCAGGACTTGGTGGAAGAACACTTACAAATTAACACTGTAGCATTACATCTGCTACTGACTACTTGTGTGATATTTAATAAGCTATCTATCTTGTTTCTTTTGTAATAAACTATTAAGCTGGTAAAAACAATCAGGTGGTTTAATATTGTTCATTATGCTTTGTGTATAATCCCTGCAAACAACAGCACTATCTTAAGTCATGTTCTCCTTGCTGGGCAAAGATTGGAATAATAACAATAATGATGATGATGATGATGATAATATAATTGTTCCTTAAGCTGATATCATATTTCCTGGCTAAGTATTTAAAAAATATGATATGGTAACATAAAAATTAACTGGTCAGAGAAAGGAATATAAGATATCTTTCCAACTAAATTCCTAGACAGAACCTTGACAACATAAATTGTCACCTGTCAAAAAGCCTATTCCTGAGCTAGAGAGATGGCTTAGTGGTTAAAGTACTTGCTTGCAAAGCCTACGGATCCAGGTTTGATTCCCTAGTACCCAAGTAAGTCAGATGCAGAAGGTGGTACATGCATATGGAGTTTGTTTGCAGTGGCTAGAGGCCCTGGCATGCACATTTTCTTTCTCTCTCTCTCCCAAATAAATCACTAAATAAATAAAATAAAAATTAAAAAAATTTTAAAAGTGTTCCTGTTTACATATTTATTTTGCCATTTCGCAGTACGCATGAAAATACAGAGAAAAAGTCTGATTCTCTCTGCATAATAGAAGGCAACTTTACCCTGTCATACTGAAAGGCCAGAATGAAGCCAGTGTGAATAAGTAAGAGTAACAGAGAATAAGTTTAGACAGGAAAATGGGGTCCAAAACAATAAAATTAAGCATACAATGTAAAGACATCTAAATCCTATTCCAGGGGAGATGGGAAGCTATTGCAGGGCTTAAGTATGAGAATGCTGCAATTAGGTTTTATATTTTTTAAAGTTGTTACATGGAGACTAGACTGTGGTGGGATAGGGACCTGGGGATAAGAAAACAGGCAGAAGGCACAAAGACCAGATGAGGAAATGTCAAAGTTATATAAAGAGATGCTAGTGGCTCAGACAAGGGTTCAAGATCAATGGTTATATTCAGAACATGTTTTGAAGCTAACGGAACTTGCGTATTTGCTGTAAGAAAGAGAAAGGAATCAAATGTGGTTCCTAGGTTTTAGAACTGAGCAAAGGGATGAAAAGAGTGAACAAAGAACACTAGGAGTAGAGAACATTTAGGATTATAATGCTAAAGCATTCAAGTGAAGTCGTCTGTTGGATATCTGACTGTAGAAATCAAAGGAGACATATAAATATGATAATAAGCACATGTCCACATAACCTTTAAATTAAATCCAGGGGAATGAATGAGATCACTTAGGGGGAAAGTATAAATGGAGACGATGAACTTCTTGAGCTCTGAGGCACACCAGCGTAAAGCTGACCTGAGGAACATCCAGCAGAGCTGATGAGAAGGAAAGGATATGTTGTAAAGGAAGAAAATCAGGAAAGTATGATATTGTGCAGTGAAGGAGGTTACTGAGGAGAAAAGAAGCACACATCTGAGTCAGGCAGCTCTGGCCAAGTTACTCACCAGGGACACTGCAAAGACATGTAAGAACCCTGAGTTCTCTCTCAAAAAGAAGCCTGCTATCTGAAGACAAGGTTCAAAGTTGAAAACTAATAGGTCCTCCCCACCTCCATTTTAAGGGAAATATGCTCAAGATTCTAAATATGTTTCCTTGAAATCTTTCCATATTAAGAAGTTTGGCTTTGATTATTGCAAAGGTCTAATTATATGGCACATGTCATTTTATATACTGCTTCTTTCACATTCTCATGTATTTACATATCATTCTTGAGGGCATTTTAATGATAACAAACTAACAGCTACTATTTACTGATTGCTAATAATGACCAAAGCACTATATTGGGGCTGTACAAATGTATTGCATTTAATCTTTATAGCAACCTATTGGGCAGTTACTATTAATATCCCAAATTTACAGATGATGAAACAGATTAATTTATCTAAGATAAAGTCAAGATTTTATTTTCTGTGTTCTTAACCATGTATTGTCTAGACAGCAGTATTGGCTTATTTATTATATAAACTGGAACATCTAATTTTTTAGATCATAACTACTACTCTGGTGAGCATGAATTTAGAATTACTTTCTGAAAGCAGAATTGCTGGATCAAATATTTAAGAGGCATTGATATACACTGTCAAATTTCTTTACATAATGTTTTTCTCAATATATTTTACCACACACAAAAAAGGGATCTTTGAAAATCTTCAATCTAAAATAAAAGTTACAGAGACCAGAGGAGGGGCTGGGAATGACTGTGAAAACACACAAAATGGCCACCAGGGGGCAACCATATCACAGCACTGTTGAAAAAAATCTTGTTAAAAGACTATATAAACTTCTAGGTTAAATAAAGGGCTATACTCCTTCATGTTGGACTCTACTTTCATTTTATTTTCATACGGGCAAACCACTGATTTTTCTTACTACAATACACTTTCAGAAATCCTAATCATTAAAAGGATTTCTTTTGCCTTAAATTATCTCCAGAGTATGCACAGGTTACCACTTACATAATAGCAAAGAAAGCTGCCTCATTACTGCAAAAAAAATTAAGTAAATAAAGTAACTGAAAGGACCCCCAATGAAGCCTAACCTTAGAGAATTTTGGCTCTGCTTAGGAGTGTAGCACCTGCTCTTGTCTGGTTAAATGCATATATTATGCCCACCAAACTTCCCTGTAATCACTACACTTAATGTTTATACCCATATATTAATGCTACTCTCACTTTTGGTTAGAGAAGCTCCTCTTTTCAGAGGGCAGTGACCACTGGGATGACCCAAAAGGCAACATAGTGCTGAGAAGAAGTGACGGAGGAGTGCTCAGCACTGAAACATCTCTAGGCTCAGGGTGCATTGTGGAAGAGATGGTGGAAAGAATGTAAGAGCCAAAGAAAGGATACCACTCCTTACAATGCAACTGGACAGACAGAAATTGGCCTCAATATACATGACCTCATAGTGCCTACCTTCACAAGACCCTCATAATAAGAGGAAAAGATGACATCAAAATAAAAGAGAGAATAACAGAGAGAGGGAGGGGATATGATGGAGTGTGGATTTATGATGGGGAAAGTAGGGGAGGGGAGGGAATTATGCATTATTGTCTGTAAGAATGGAAGTTGTCAATACAAACATAAAATAAAATAAAAAATTTTGGCTTTGACCTGTAACTGCCAGTACCAGGAATCAGTGCTACCCACATTGAGGTATTGATAGGAAAGACCTACAGGGTCCGCAAAACATGACAGGCTTTCATCAAAGCACTTGATTACCTGCCTGAGGTAAAAGGTTAGACCCTATTGCTAAAGACACCATAAGCTACCGGAAGAGAGACAGCCCCCAGACAGCCTGTCTAGTGCTAGAAAGTGCTACATGAGCTACTGAGAAAGTGGCTAACAATGGTGTGAGCAAGCAGGGGTCTAAGCTACTCAGAAGCAACCAGCCTGACAAGAAGTACACACCAGTGCAATGTTGGCACACAACCTTTGGTGGGTAGCTAATGGCTTTCTGATTGATTAAGATATCCGCTCAGTGGAAAGGGACCCAAATCTGGAACTTAGGGACCAGGTCAGAATCCTATGGAAACAAAGATTATGCTCTTCAGTGTCAAGTTCCTACTTCCTATTGGAGAATCTGTTTTTCTTTTTCAGAAGGTAGTGAGACCCGAGGAGATAAACCACCCTTCACATCTCAGTCAAAACCCAGGCGAAACCACAGAGGAATTGGGGAGAGAAGCAAGAGTGCTGTTTGTAAGGTAAGCCTGACAAGCAGCACCAGGGAGACAGATGGTGAGGATACTCAACACCTACCAAAACAGAAATCCAGAGGCTCCTAAGAGCTCATCACTGAAGTAGACTTAAGACATACCCACCAAGGCTCAGGGAATTTTGCAGAAGAGGGAGTGGAATGATTGTAAGAGCCTCAAGTTGGGATGTCATGGACAGAGGCACTGCTTCTCCCCAATAACTGACTGCTGCACCCACAACGATAATCCACAACCCCATGGGGAATACCAGCAACCGCACAGGGGTGGGCCCCCTGAGGAATGAGGGCAGGGAGGAGGAAAAAGATAATACCAACACATGATGTATCCATACAAAGTATGTTCTTTTTGGTTTTTTGTTTTGTTTTGTTTTTAGATTTTTGAGGTAGGGTCTTGCTCTAGCTCAGGCTGACCTGGAATTCACTATGCAGTCTCAGGGTGTCCTCGAACTCCCGGCAATCTTCCTACCTATGCCTCCAGAGTGCCAACACACCCAGCTTTCAAAGTATGTTCTTAATAAAAATAATAATAACAAATAAACAAAGTAAGAAAAAAAAGAACCACCAATGTGCATGGTTTTCTGGAACTGTAAAAGATCTAGGGAGCAACATAAACTGGTTCAGTACAAAAAACATTCCTCTCATTATCCAACATTTAGCCTTACCTTTTTCTTGTATGCTTTTCCATGTATTTGTTCATTTAGTCAACAAACCTTGAGTACTCACCATATGGCAACATCTGTGCTAGAAATTGTATAAACAGTGGTGAGCAAGCCTGATTGTTCCCGCCCTTATGGAACTTAGAATGTAGTTGGTGAACAATATATGAATGATAACTACAAATTAATAATATATTATAAATTGTGTCAAGGACTATAAATGCAAATGTATTTGAGAATATGTAGTGGAGTTTTCCCTTCATATAGAACATCAAGAGTGCTTTCTAGGGCTGGAGAGATGGCTTAGTGGTTAAATGTTTGCCTGTGAAGCCTAAGGGCCCGGGTTTGAGGCTCAATTCCCCAGGACCCATGTTAGCCAGATGCACAAGGGGGCGCACACGTCTGGAGTTCGTTTGCAGTGGCTGGAGGTCCTGGTGCACCCATTCTCTCTCTCTCTCTATCTTCCCCTTTCTCTCTCTGTCTGTCGCTCTCAAATAAATAAAAAATGAACAAAAAAAATTTTTTTTAAAGAGTGCTTTATAATGAAGTGACCTTTAGTTGAAGATCTAGAATAAGAATGCTTTGCTAGGGCCAAAGGGCTGAGGTGCGGGTGGAGTTGGGTTAGAAAGAATATTCTAGGCAGAAGAAAGATTGTGCATCAGAACCACTGAACAAGGGCACATAGTTGGTTTTAGAAACAGAAGCCACTGTACCTGGACCAGAAATAATAAAGAGAAGGATCAGCACATAAGTATAACATGCAACTAAGCAAGGAACCAGAACACATAAAGAAAAAAATCATATAATTTCTCTCACTTATTTTCTCTATATACATTTTACTAGAGTAGAGAATTAGAATAAAGAATAGGCTTTCAACTAGATAGTAAGATCCTATTACTGAAGACTTCACATGCTAGGGCTTCAGGTCACTGAGAATCAAGTGGGAGCTGAGCTGGAACCTCCTCCCTATTCACTAGCTGTCAGGATGCTGCAAAGAGCTATGTAGCCATTTGGGGGAGAAAAGTCATCAATGGTGTTAACCACAGTGGACCCTGTCAGTTTTACAGCTGGCCAGCCATGCCAAATATACCAACTGGTGCAATGGTGGCATGTCTGTTATGGGGAAAAATAACTTCTGTCTGATTGGACTTGAGGCCTACTCCAGGGAAGGGAATTCCTGCTTGGTAGTGAAAATTTAATCCAAAGCTTCTGGCTGGGGAAGTCATAGCCCTAGGGGGGAAACTACTACTGTTGTCTGGCTAAATGAATATATTATGGCCATAAACTGTCCTATAAACATGTTTATTTCCACATATTAATGCTACTCTCATTTTTGGTTAAAGCTTCTCTTTTTAGGTATCACTGACCACTGGGGTGGCTCAAAACTCAACAAAGTGCTCAGAAAAAGTGACAGTGGAGTGTTCAGCAACAAGTGAGACATCTCTATCACACCCTCCAAGGCTCAAAGAACATTGTGCCAGGTGTGGTGGCGCATGCCTTTAATCCCAGCATTCAGGAGGCAGAGGTAGGAGGACTGTTATGAGTTCAAGGGCCCCATGAGACTACATAGTGAAGTCCAGGTCAGCCTGAGCTAGAGTAAATAAATAAACAAACAAACAAACAAAAAACATCATTTAAGAGGTGGCACAAAGAATGTAAGAGCCAAAGAAAGGGGAGGTGTGTTTTGCAATACAGTCTTCCAGACAGAAAGTAGCTGTGGTATTCATGACTTCACAGCAGTCGATGCTACCTACACAAGACCTGCATAATAGAAGGGGGAATGACGGCACCAAAATAGAAGTTGGAAAGAATAAGGGATTCAGTGGAGGAGGGATTCAAGAAGTATGGGTAAAGGGAGGGTGGTAGAAGGGTATTATGATCATGGCATATCACCTATATGTAGGGGGCTGGCAGTAAAAAGTTTTTAAAAAATGGAATAAGTTTTCAGTGTAGAGTTTTCCAGGGTACTTTTCAATTTCAAATTTCTGCTATTCTGTTATTATAAAAACATTTGTAGGGCTGGAGGGATGGCTTAGCAGTTAAGGCATTTATCTGCAAAGCCAAAGGACCCAGGTTCGATTCCCCATGACCCATGTAAGCCAGATGTACAAGGGGGCGCATGCATCTGGAGTTTGTTTGCAGTAGCTGGAGCCCTGGCATGCCCATTCTCTCTCTCTTTCTCTCTCAATCTCTCTTTGTCGCTCTTTCTCTCTGTCAAATAAATAAATATTTTTTAAAAAACACATTTGTACTTATCAAACTAGTGTGTCTTGATTTTTTTGTTTGTGTTAAAAAGTCTTCAAGGAAGTTCCTCTAATCAAGTTTAGGAGAATTTCAGATCAGAAGTTGGTTGTCTTCAGTTTTTAACAATTTGACTAAGTTTGACTAACTGTGGTTTTCATTGTTTTTATACTGCTTGAGTCTGCTGAGCTTTCTGAATCTGCGGTTTGATTTTTTTTTTTTTTAAATCAGCCTGGAAAATTCCTAGCCATTAACTTTCTGGGTCTCCCATTACACTTATGTCAGACCTTTTGGCTGTGTCCCACATGTCTTTCCTGCTTTGTTCTGGCCATCATGTTTTCTCTAAATGCTTCACTTGAAATTTCTTTTTTAGAGGTAGACTCTCATTCTAACCCAAGCTGATCTAGAACTCTTTCTACAGCCCAGGCCAGCTTCAAATTCACAGTGATCCCCCTACCTCAATGTCTCGAATGCTGGGATTAAAGATGTGAGCCACCATGCCTAATTTCCACTTTAAATATTTTTAATTGCACTGTCTACCTTGTCTTCACTGGGCTCAACCTGCTGTCAAGCCCATGCACCAAGTTATCAAGTTCAGATATACTTTTCAGTTCTAGATTGCCCCTTTTTTGGGGGGGGGGTAGGGTCTCACTCTGGTCCAGATTGACCTGAAATTCAGTATGTAGTCCCAGGGTGTCCTTGAACTCATGGTAATCCTCCTGCTTCTGCCTCCCAAATGCTGGGATTAAAGGTATGTGCCACCATGCCTGATCCCACTTCTTTTTTTTTTTTTTTTTTTTTTTAGAGTGCCATTCTCTATAGAAGTTTTACCTTTTCACCCACTTTATCTGATTTGGCCCTTCACATCAATTTCAGTTACTTTAAGGTCTTTATATGCTAACTCTAGCACATGTATTACTTGTTGTACCGCATCCATTTTTTTATTTTGGTCATATTTTCTTCTCTCTGCATTCTCTGGTATTTTTCACTGCATGCCAGGCAGTACATGAAAGAACCAGAGAGAGTCTCCTTTTCCTCTACAAGGTAGATGTGATAAAAAACTCATGTCAATCCAATCAGCCACTGAGATGAGTTGCAACCAGAGTGCAATTTTAAGTATTAGCCAGTTCATCTCTGGTTCATCTATTCTTCGTATGACCCTTTAAGAATCTGGCAGACTTGTCTCCTCAGCCCTGGTAGACTGTGAGATATTCAGTATTGGCCGTTAGTGGTTTGAGTGTTAAGTCTTATTCCACACGTCCTCCGAATCTGGCAGCATCTTCAGAAAGAGGAGGCTGTATGCTATATGCTTCTCTCTCTGAAAGAAGCACAAACCCTCTCTGGAGCAGCCTCCCACTTCTTGCATAGTCAACTATGGGAAAACTGGCCTTGTGCTTCGGGTCCTCTAGTTGACAAGTACCATGCAAGCTCCAGATGATATTCAAAAGCTCTTCCTCTAGAAGAAATCTTTTGCTAAGGCCAAGCCTATATCTTAACCTGTGTCTAGAATCAGCAAATGCCCTCTGGGGAAAAAGAATCTGTTATGAGTATCCAGCTTGACTGGAATGCAGCCATCTAAAGCTGAAACTCCAGGACTATGCCTGAGTAACTGTAATGTGTTACCTTGCATAGTTTTCCTGCATACCTCAAATACACAAAAAATTACAGTGGTAAATGGAGCCTTACAACTGGAATGTGTGCCATTTGTACCAGGATCATGCTTGATGCCTTTGAGATAAGCTAGATACTTTCTGGCTTCAAAGAAAGCCACTTTTGTCTTGAACACCATATGAGCCTTTACTTTCTGACCCAAGTTGTGAGTACCAACAAATCTGACTACCACTTTTGACCATATTTCTGTCAGTAAGTCCTCAATAAATCACCTTCTGCCATAGTGGATCCGACTCTTTGGTATCATGATGCCTGGTGATCAGGTCTTTCACACTGGATTTTCCCCAGGATCATCAGTTCACTTGGAGGATTTCTAAAAAACTTGACTTTTTTTTTTTTTTTTTTTTTTGCATTTTAGCTTGTGCTACTCTCCATACTTCCAAAGCTCTCCAGTTGAAATTATTTTTTAAAACTTATGTATCATCTTTAAGTTGTTGTAAAAGGAGGTTAACTTGCTATATGTCCTCTGACGTTTTACTTATAAGAGAATGGCCTTTATAAACTATTTGAGAAGAATCAATACATACTGAGAAACTTCAAAATGAAAGGAATAACACAATCATTATGTGACAAAATTAAGGAAACTGTGTACCTGTGAGAGCATCACAACTGAAAGACCGATTATTGCATTGGCAGGGCAAGCAGCCATTCTTACTAAAGCCATAATATCCATCTTGGCATTGGTTACACGTAGCGCCGATGACACCCACTTTGCAATGGCAAGTCCCAGAACTGCAAATGAAAGCAAAAACAATGAATAAAAATAAAAAAAATTGAAAGCTTTATTTCCCAACACCCCATGTAGATGACCTTAATGTAGCAAAGAGTTTCAACTAGATTCTAGTTACTAGAAGTATGAGTGATTTTTTCAATTTTTTTTTCTGTTTGTTTTTATGTTTGTCTCCTTGATACATGGTCTCACTTTGTAGCCCACTGTGGTCTGGAACTTACAGTGTAGCCTCAGGCAGACTTAAAACTTGCTGTGTATGTAGCTATGTAGCCCAGGATGTCCTGAAACTTGCGATCCTCTTACCTCAGCCTCCTGAAGTAGAAAACTTCATAGCAGTACAATAATAGTAATAATAGCAATAATAATAATAATAGTAACAATTTATTATAATTTAATCCTCTGTGCTTGGATAGTTTAAATAGGTGATAAAGGATCTGATGGTTAATATTAGTTGTGAATTTGACAGGGTCTAGAATCACCTAATAGACAAATCTCTGGGCATGTTTATGAGATTAGGTTAACTGAAGTGGGAAGACTACGGGTAGCACCAATCAATAGGCTGAGGTCCCAGACTGAATAAAAATGAGAAAGTGTGCTGGGCGTGGTGGCGCACACCTTTAATCCAGCACACAGGAGGCAGAGGTAGGAGGATTGCCGTGAATTCGAGGCCACCCTGAGACGACACAGTGAATTCCAGGTCAGCCTGAGCTAGAGTGAGACCCTATCTCGAAAAAAAAAAAAAAAATGAGAAAGTGAGCTGAGCACTAGTATTCATTGCTTCCTGTTTCCTGACTGCAGATGCAATGTGACCAGCTGCTTCGTGCTCCTGCACCATGCCTCTTGGCCATGATGGACTGTAGTCTCTCCCTTAAGTTGATTCTTACTGGGTGTTTGTCATCTCAATAAGGAAAGTAACTAATACAAGGCCCATGGAGAATATAAATTCCCAAAGTGAAATCTTTGTTTACTGAGCACTAGGGCACAGAGCTCACACTTCTGCTATATTTCATTTCTGGATTCTCACACAGTTCTACTGGCATCCAATCCAATTTGGAGAAAAGAATAAATTCTACATAGCCCTCACCCACCTTCTGCCTAAGGAATATGAAGACCATGCCAGTACATACCCATTTTGACTCTAGAAACTTGATACAATTGTTTATTTTGAGCCTAAGAGGTATATAAATCATTGTTCTGATAGTTAAGGTAAAATACACAATTAAATAAATATGACTATAAAGGGAACCTTTACTGTATCCTAGAATAAATTATGAAAACTCTAGACTGTCAACCATAGAAAAAGAGAGTAAAAATAAAAATGAAAGAAAAAAATTATTTTAGTATCCTATTAATTTCTATTTACTTATATATTCATTATAACGGTGATAATTATTTCCAATCATTAAAACTCAAACTTGTGTCATTTTCTTTTTTAATTAAAAAAATTAATTAGGGATTTCTGAGGGAGGCAAGAACAGGTATAGCTTAGCAACCTGGAACTCCACTTAGCTTGGGCTATACACACACCCCTTTCCTAACAATGCACTTGGCAACCTGGGACCTGAACCTGCATCAAGCTGCAAATACACTCCACTTCAAACAACACAGTGAGTGTCTCTTCCCTTGTGAGATTAGTTTCCATACAAACATGTCCTAGAACATATCTAGGAATGAGAGGTAAAAAACCAGTCCAGTCACAACTGGTTTGAGTGCATGCACAACTAGACAAAGTATGTCCCCCCAAGTAAACCCCTATGTACCATCCAATACTTATGCATGAATAAGCATACCAATGACTAAAGTCAACACATTATTGGAAAAGGACATGTGCAGTGAACAAAGGCTTATATAACCCAAGCCTGTCAATCAAAGCATAAAACCACCTATGCACCACCCCGAGAACTCATCCTCCTCCTGAACCTCATGAAAGAAAGTCCTGGGCAGTAACCCACTGCTCCCTTTCACTCCCTTGTACTCCCCCACCTTTGTACTTTTGCTTTGCTCTCTAATAAAAATTCCCACTGCTTTGCTATTTGTGTATACATTTTCAGTTCTTTAAATAAGACACTAAGAACTTGGAAACACCCAGACAGCTATGTTCCATAGACTACCAGCTACATTCCCATAAACTGAATTGGAAGAGAGGCCAAAAGGTAGGAAATCAGATACTTCAGATAGATCAGGGTCAATAGTAACTCTGGATGGACTTATGGAAGACATATCTACCAAGCCTCTCTCTTATGTAACTTTGTAAAGCAGAAAAGATACCCCCTGCATACACACAAATATATATCTAGATGAATACACCAAAGTACTAAGGATCTAACAAAAAAACAACAACAAATCAACACTCATCAAACATGAGAAGCAAGATCATATGAGTCGGTAAGAAGGAACCACTAAATTCCTTCATATTATCAGGAAACTACAAAGAAAAAATATACCTTTCAAAGAATGGCTAACAGTACATTATTAGCCAATTTCTAAGCTTTCTAAAGTAATCAAACCATACTTTCCCTTTATTTCTTTAGAGACATTATTCAATATACAAATGTAAACAGGCCAGGCGTAGTGGCACACATCTTTAACCCCAGCACTCGGGAGGCAGAGGTAGGAGGTTCACCGTCAGTTCGAGGCCACCCTGAGACTACATAGTGCATTCCAGGTTAGCCTGGGCTAGAGTGAAACTCTACCTCAAAAAAAAAAAAAAAAGATAAATAGTTACTTGTAAGGATGGTATCTGCCTAATTTACTACCTACCCGGTATTCCAAAAAAAATTATCATGAAATGATGACTGATAGCCATAATATAGCCAATGTTCTCAAAGTAGCTGCTAGCCCTGTAAGGGGACTTTCCCTTTAGAATTTGGTTCGGGGCATTCAAACAACTGATGTAAGCAGGCATTTTTCTCCCTGGAGATTCTGCCCCTTCATTAGCTACTTAAAAAATACAAGAGTAACTTCATGAATCCTGATGAACCCATGACTGAGTCTAGATGCCATGCTTTATCTAGGTATATTTTTTTAAACAACAGGAAAGGAAGTGATTTTTTATTTTAAAAATAGTGGGTGCCGAGTGGGAAAGTGTGGTTGCAAGGCTGCACTAGAAGTGCTTTTCCATCATGTTACTCATGGCCCATGGCCATTTTCGGCATGTATAAGAATTAAATCACTCAGCAAACATAAAGCTTCCTCTGTGTGACTCCTTTTATAGAATAAAGCCTTTACAACGTCCTCTTTCATGGGCTCCCTCTGTTAAACACTGCCGAATGCTTTCTGAAGCAAAGGTCAATGATATAAATGTAATGTGTGGGGGGGGGGGAGCTGCTAAAAGACCACTCATGCTTACCCATAGATTTAAAGCCAAAGGACCAAAGTCTACAGCTTCATGTCTAGATGAGAAGAGTACAGTGCCAGATTTTGAATAGAAATCGGAAATCTATATACCACTGAGAAAAGCTAACAAAAATTTTAAGTTAGAGTTTATTCATTGAGTGTTACTTCTTAAACATTTGAGTTTATAGTAAAGTATGAATGTCATACAAATAATTATGTCACAAAGAATATCAAATTATTCATACAAAGTATAAGCTTATGCTAATGCTAAGTATAAGTAAGCATATACTACACTTTTCTTAAATTATCCTACATGGGATTCTTAGATTTTTTTATGCCAATGCTTAGTTATAGAATTTGTACCATCATGGGTATGAATAAATATTGTGAGGCTTTTCTATTTAAAAAATATTTCTTGGAGCTGGTGGTTTAGATCAATGGCAAGAGTATATAGGCTTACATGCACAAGGCACTGGGTTTAATACTCAGCAACATAAACAAAGGCAAAAAATATTTTTAAAATGATAGAAGCAAATGCTGGGCTGGAAAGATGGATTAGTGGTTAAGGTGCTTGCCTAACAAGTCCAAGGGCCCAGGTTTGATTCCCCAGTACCCATGTAAAGACAGGGTGGTACATGTATCGAGTTAATTTATTGCAATGGCTAGAGGCCCTGGCATGTCCATTCTCTCTCTCTCTCATAAATAAGTGTTTAAAAAATAAACAAACGTTATTCTGAATGAGCTATTAATTAGAGAGACATATGAGGTCCCCTAATCAAGACAAGTTTCTGTCAAAGCACTAAGACCCTATTGCTGAAGACACCATATGCTGCCAACATAGACCATAGAGAGACCTGGCTGGAATCCGGAAGACAGCCAGTCCCCAGACAGCCCATCTAGTGCTGGGAAGCAATCCATGAGCTATTGGGGGAAAGTGGGCAACAATAGTTTGATCAACCAGAGAGCTACTCAGAAGCAAACATTCTGACTAGATGTACAAGCCAGTGCAACAGTGGCACACAACCTTGGTGAGTAACCAATAGCTTCCTGATTGGCTAAGAGATCTGCTCAGTGTAAAGGAACCAATATCTGGAATTGGGAACCAGATCAGAATCCTATGGAGACAAAGATTATGCTCTTCAGGGTCAAGCTCTCACTAGTCCTTGGCTAAAAGAGGAATTACATGCATCAAATTCTCCCTAAATTAATAGTGCTTCTCTCATTTAAACTATGCTAACTTCATGCTCCGTTGGAGAACTCGCACATCAGCCAAGCCACAGCTAAAACCACAGAGAAATTGGGGAGATGAGCAAGAGTGCTGCTTCCATGGTGAATCTGATAATCAGCACCAGGGTAAAGGAGATAGACCCTGAAAATACTCAACACTTGCAAAGCAGAGATCCAGAGGCTCCTAAGAGCTCCTCACTGAAGTAGACTTAAAACACATTCACCATGCTCGGGGAATTTTGCGGAAGAGGGGGTGGAAAGATTATAAGAGCCACAGGTTGAGACATCGTGCCCAGACATATCCCCACGACCCTGAAAAAAAAAAAAAAAAAAACCTGACTGCTGCTCCCACAATGCATAACCTACAACCTCATGAGGAATGCCTCCAACCCCATTGAGGAGGGTTTTCAGCAGATTGGGAGCAGGGATGAGGGAAAAAAGGGTACCAATACATGATGTATCCATACAAAATATGTTGTTAATAATAAGAATAATGTTTTTTCTCAACATGAAGCTATCCATTCCTCAAGGGAAACTCAAGAATGTATCAACCTAAAATATGGCACATTAATGCTACAAAAATTTTAAAGGTTTTGTTCTGCAAGGTGTGTCTATAGGGAATATTCAGAATTTCCATCATTTCATAGTCATATTGATTAGGTGGGAAAAGTGGAATACAGGAAGGAAGATTATCATGGTTTATGGAAAAAAAAAGCCTCAGGGGTCAGGGGAAGAGCTCAGATTACATTCCAGCTCTGCTAGTGACTAGTTGGCACAAAGTACTAATTCTCTTTTAGCCTGGGTATTCTCCTCTGTCAAATGAAGAGAACTATGTAGCAACCAGTGTAGGCTTATTGTGAGAACTGAAGATCATGTACACCAGGCACTTAGCACGTGCCAGCAATACTCATACTCAAACATGAAAGCAACTATGAAGATGATGAGATATTCCTAGGTGGTGATTTTTCCCCCAAGAAAATTGTAAGAATAGGTTACATTTCCCAGTAGGCAGAGAAAAGGAAGACACTATGTTATTTACTTTTACAATTTTAGTTTAGGGGCTGGGGAGATGACTCAGTTAATAAAGCCCTTGCTGGGCTGGAGGGATGGCTTAGCGGTTAAGGAGTTTGCCTGTAAAGCCAAAGGACCCAGGTTTGATTCCCCAGGACCCACGTTAGCCAGCTGCACAGTGGCTGGAGGCCCTGGCACACCCATTCTCTCTTTTTCTCTCCCTCTTTCTCTGTCAAATAAATAAAAACAAAATATTTAAAAAAATAAAGCCCTTGCCATACAAGCTTGAGGATAAAGTTGGGATACACAGCACCCAGGTAAATGCTAGATGGGCATGGCAGCTGCCTGTAGTCCCAGTGCTCTGAAGGTAGAGACAGGAGATCCCAAGAGCAAACCAGCTAGCTAGACAAGCTGAATTGGCATGCTAGTTGGCATAAATGGGCTCCAGTGAGAGGAGAGTGATAGAGGAAGACATCCAACATTAACCTCTAGCCTCTAACACACACATACACCTACATGCAAGCAAACACACACACACACACACACACACACACACACACACATACACACAGCCCACATGTAATATCTACATAAAAAGATTCTAGCTTAAAAATCAGAAAAAAATGACAATGACAAGAAATTAAGGGGTAACAATACTTGGAGCAAATATATGACTAGGGAAACAATGTTTGTAAAGAAAACTTTCCAATTGAGAAATCCCATATTATGTGGATCGAAGCCTAATAGAACTTTGTATTGACTAGATAGTGATGAGTTTTAAAATGTGAATTATCAGGCTGGAGAGATTGCTTAGTGGTTAAGGTGTTTGCCTGCAAAGCCAAAGGACCCAGGTTCGATTCCCCAGGACCCATGTTAGCCAGATGCACAAGGGGGAGCACATGTCTGGAGTCCATCTGCAGTGGATAGAGGCCCTAGCGTGCTCATTCTCTCCCTCTTTCTCCCTCTTTCTCTCTCAAATAAATAAGTAAATAAAAATTTTAAAATGTAAATTATCTTGGAATGTTTTTGTCATCAAAACACTATCTTCTTAAGATTTACAAGATATAAGTTGCTTATGTACACATTTAGATATGATCAATTTTGCCTCAAGAAGTCACAAAATAACTAAGAAATATGGCTGTAATCAAGGGAATTACTTTATTTATGGCCTTGTTTTCCTTCCTTCTTCCTCACATGGTTTACATGTTGGCACTGTGACATGAAAGAACAAGAAATATAAAAAGTACATTAACTATGTGTATCAGTTTTCTCCTTTTTAATAACTAAGAACATTTATTTTGGGAAGAGACTCAAACTACTAATTAAAACGTAGTCTGAAAGCAGTAGAAATTTGCTGTTTGTAAACTCTTTCAGCATAATAAAAATAAGTTTTAAGAAGTAGCAAGAAAATTTTCCCACTAAGAAAAGTTTTACATGGGAAAATAAAATGAAAAGTTACTAATACTTTTTTTCATTTTATGTTTAGGTAATAGTCTTATAAAGATAATTAAAAATAGTATTTCCTTTCTCATGTAAAAGATATTCAATAATTAGACATTTTGGCAAAAGATTGTCTGCTTCTCTATCTTTCTAGTCATGGAAAAGATCATTATGCAATGAGCAAAGCTCCTTTTCTGGAGAAAAAAGGATAGCTTTATTTTTGAAAACATTGGACTATTATGCTGAACATTCCTTGTATTTTTGAGGACAAATAGTCTAAAATATGTTAGAGGAAAGCTACAATCAGGCAGAAATTCTTAATGCTTCAAAGAGGTATTACTTAAATACAAAAATACTTTATGATAACTATCTTACTATAATCAAATTTAAGTTTGTTTGAAAAGTCAAAAGTAAAACTTAAAGGCAAAAAAATCAAAGGACCATATTTCCAGAGCCATAACCCAAGTAACCTTGCATAATTCAACTAGGAAAATTATTTCTTCCATACTTTTTTCTTTAACAGAAGAAATAAGAGTCTAAGAATTCTGAACCCACTCAACTACTCTATTATTTGGACTGTGATTTCTGTATTTGCAAAGTCATTTTGAAAAGAGAAAATGTAAGACAGACATAGAGGACCAAGTATCCAGAACTGAAGTTGCTTAACATTTGATTCTTTTGTAACCATTACAAAAGATCATTTAATGGAAGTATAATTGATATCTGATTTATGTATTGCTGTGTTTCACCAATTCACATGTAGGATCTACAATTTAAAATTCATTTTCTCACAGAAATCACAGCATAAGCAGAGGTCTAGTTTCAGATTAGCAAACAAAAATAAGTCTCACCTTAAATGCTGAGAATAATACTGAAGACCAAGTCCTTTAAACCCAAGTTCTGTATTCTATACAGGCAGAGTGGTTAGTGGTCAAGAGACAGCATTACCACTGGTGCAAAAGTAGCAGGAAAGTGGTAAGAGTAACCAATTGCTTTCCAATTGGATTTCAAGCCCACTCTGCAGGATGGGAATCACTCCTGGTACTGTAAACATGGCCAAAAGACTGTGGCTAGAGACCTAAGCTCTAGGGGAGAAGCTGATACTGTGGTTATGCTAATTGGACAGCATATCAAACTACCTTCTAAATACCCACCTTTGTTTCCATAGATTGGTATTGCTCACAGCCTTGAATACAGGAGATTCTTTATGCAAAGGGTAGAGGTGAATATAGAGATCCACAGAAGAAGCTTTTCATGTTAATCTTCTCCTGGATCGACTGTTAGTCATTCAAATATTTCTTTAGAAAAAAAATGAGAGTTTAAAAACTACCATTGCCAGGGCTGGAGCTTAGTAGTTAAGACATTTGCCCGTGTAGCTTAAGGACTCAGGTTCAATTCCCCAGTTCCCATGTAAGCCAGATGCACAAAGTAGTGCATGCTTCTGGAGTTTGTTCGCAGTGGCTAGGGGCCCTGGCATGCCCATTCTCTCTTTCTTCTGTCTGTCTGTCTGTCTCTCTCTCTCTCTCTCTCTCTCTCCTTGCAAATAAATAAATATTTTAAAGTTTTTAAAAAATTCTATTGTCAAAGAAACTAGACACTGATCTGTCTCAATAAAATTCTAAGACTTATGACCTTAGATTCCTGACAGCATCTACAATTATTTGTAAATTCTCCTATTTTGGCCTGTTTCTTTGCAAAGTTCCTTTTTTCTTTTCTCTAACAGTTTACTGATAATTTCTATTTTTAAATTGAAAAAATATATCATTTATACAGAAGTAGGTAAATTTAAAGACAATACAACTTAAAGAAGACTAACAAAGCTAATGCTGACACCCACTAAGACATGTGGAGCACTGTGTGGCCCTTCTCAATAACTCTTGCCCAGAAGAGCCTTGTGTGTTGATTATTCTTTATCTCCTTAAGTCTGACCATTTCTATTGTTTTGCTAAATGCTATATAGTAATGCCTGCCCTAAAACTGTGTATAGGTTCAATGTCCTTTACCTGAGCTGCATGGGACTAAAAGCATTCCACATCTTAGACTTTTTCACATTGAGGAGCACCTGACTTTTACAACTGCTGAAGTTACCTTCTTGTTGCTGGAACAAAACACCCAAACCTTCTTGTTGCTGACCCAAAACAGCTGACGAGAGGAAGGTCGTTTATTTTGGCTTGTCTTCAGAGGAAGCTTTATGATAGCAGAGGAAAGCATAGCATGAGCAGAAGCTAGACATCACCTTACCAACAGCAGGAGGAAAACAGCACCAGGTGAGTGAGCTGAACTCACACTGGCAAGCTAGGGGCTAATAAACCTCAAGGTCCACCCCCAGTGACACACCTCCAGCAAGGCTCCACCTCCCAAGCTGTCCAAGAATATTGGCCAAAATGAGGACCAAGAACATAAAACACTTGAGTTTATGAGGGACATCTGATCCCACCCACCAAAGTATCTCTAATCCAGAAATTGGAAATATCTTGAAATTCAAAACTTTATCAAGGTCATGAGCTTTGAATTTTGCCCAGATCTTCAAATTAGGGATTCTCAGCCTACATAAATAAAAGTTGTGATGTGCTCTTTAATTTGTCTTCTTTTTTCTTAATATAAAGTTATGTTTTGAGAATGACTTGGGATAAGTTATATAGTTGTATAATTTTTTTCCAGAGCTATAGATTAAACTAGGGACCTCACACATACAAAAATACCATCATTTTTTTGTTATTGTTGTTCTTTTGAGGTAGGGTCTCACTCTAGCTCAGGCTGATTAGAATTCACTATGAAGTCTCAGGGTAGCCTTGAATTCACTACAATCCTACTACCTCTACCTCCTGTGTGCTGGGATTAAAGGCGTGTGCCACCATTCTCAGCCCATCATTCATTTTTAAGTGCCATTGTATTGCATCACATGAATTTACTATCTAGACATTTGGGGTTACATCATGGTTTTAAATTATAGTCTTCTGATTACTAAATAGTAAAGCATACTTTTATATTTAAAGATTTTATTTCTATTTATATTTATATTTATATACTGATTAGAGACAGAGAGAGCAAGAGAGAGAGAGAGAGACAGAGAGAGAGAATGAGAGAATGGGCATGCCAGGGCCTCTAGCCACTGCAAACTCCAGACACATGCGCCACCATGTGCATCTGGCTTATGTGGGACCTGGCGAATCAAACCAGGGTCCTGAGGCTTCACAGGCATGCGCCTTAACCACTAAGCCATCTCTCCAGCCTGCTTTTATATTTATTTGTATTTGAGTTTCCTGTTTAATAAAGAGTCTGCCTATAAAGCCGGGCGTGGTGGCGCACGCCTTTAATCCCAGCACTCGGGAGGCAGAGGTAGGAGGATTGCGTGAGTTCGAGGCCACCCTGAGACTCCATAGTGAATTCCAGGTCAGCCTGGGCTAGAGTGAAACCCTACCTCGAAAAACCAAAAGAAAAAAAAAAAAGAGTCTGCCTATGTATTCTTAACATTGATTTGTAAAAATTTTTTATGTATTTCTGAAAAATTGCCAGTTGCATGTGCTATGATTATCTCTTTTCACTTTGTGGCTTGTCTTTTCACCTACCTTATCAGATCTTTTGACAGACAGAAGTCTTTAATTTGTGTGAGTGTGTGCACACAGGTGCATGTGTGCATGGATTTTTTTGTATGGCTAGTTTTGAAAAGATAGCTAGGCTAACAGATACACAAGGGGGCACATAGATGCACAAGGGGGCATATGCATCTGGAGTTCATTTGCAGTGGCTGGAGGCCCTGGTGGACTCATTCTCTCTTTCTCTCCCTCTCTCTTTCTCTCTCTCTGCCTCTTTCTATCAAATATATTAATTAAATATATTTTTAAGATGGGAAAAAAGAAAAGATAGCTAGGCTGAAAGAGCAGTGTTCTGAATACCTCCATATATATTTTGCCTTGCACACCACTTATCTAACACCTGCTTCCAATGCCCATCCCTTCAGCCATACTTACTCTGTATTGCTCAAATACATTAGGTCTGTTCCTTCACAGTCCCCTTCCATAGGGGATCCACAAAACACATTCCCTACTTCATTCTGCTCTTCATTCAAACACTATATTCTCAATAAGGCTATGCCCAGCCACACTACTTAAAATTAAACTTTCTCTTACAATAGATTTTATTTTCTTCCAAATTACCTCACTTCTTCTCTTTTTCCTAATCTAGAATTCCAGCTCTAAAACATCATGGGGTTTGATGTGCCTGTTCACTGCTATATTCCCAGTGCATGGCACAGTGAGGCATGCAAATCTGTGCTGAGGCTTGCATAACCTGACTCCAAGACCTATTTAACTTCTTCAGTAGCTCATGATAA
Source organism: Dipus sagitta (assembly GCA_036346955.1). Taxonomy (NCBI): domain Eukaryota; kingdom Metazoa; phylum Chordata; class Mammalia; order Rodentia; family Dipodidae; genus Dipus; species Dipus sagitta. Next base: position 133,349,630 of record CM070770.1, read on the forward strand.
CCTCTAAGTGTAATAATAGTTTACATTTTAGCTCATTTAGTATTTTCCATGCACTTAATCTTGATATTTTATACCACATTTACATAAACTCCTTTAAATGTGGGAAATAAGTATAATAAGACCTGTGATAACTGGCCCATCATGTACCAGTCAAAATCCAGAGAGTCTTCAGGTTTGTTGTTTAAAACAAGACAAAGAAAAGATGACAGGGGGTAGGGAATGTGTTACCCTTCAAAGAAAAATCTATTTTGCTTAAGCTCATCTAATAGATTTGCTTAATCAATTAAGACCCTGTCAAACAGGCCTCATTAGCTTATTTAAAGAAAGAGCAGAGGCTGGAATGCCCCATGAAATTTACTTTTTTTTGTACATATAAACTGAACTTGGGTTTTGGGGGACAATTATTTATTGTCCACTAGATCAATGGTTTTGAAATTTCACCAAAAGGGCTTATTGCAACATTGAATGCTAAGCTCTATCTCAAGAATTTTTGATTCCATTGGTTGTGAGCTGGGCCTGAAAATTTGTATTTCTGATCAATTCTTAGATTATGTTGATACTGTTATATGAGGGCCATATTAGAGAACCACTGTACAAAATTAAATTGAAAAATATCACTGTACTTATTTCACTCTATTTTTATATGCTTAGCCCTGACTGACAAAGTTAAATTCCATCCCTAGACTTAGTGCTAACTTGCTAATTTGGTATCAATACCAACCTAAGATGAGGATACTTAAGGCAAATGACCCCAGGGGCCCGTCATCAAGCCCCCAATTACTTTGACCTTAGTCCTCTATGTTCTCAATGACTGAATTACAACTATTGTCCCAAGTCTCAATGCCTGGCTCCTACTCCCCAGTGGCCCAGCCTCCTCACTTCCCACCCCAATGACGAGATCCATGACACTTGTTCCAGACTTCCCACATATCAAATGCCTGTCATTTAAACTCCAGCAAATCAGACATTATGGTACTTCAAACCAGCTTTGATGTTTATAATGTTCTACCTTTCCTTTCAAAGGATTCTTATGCATATTCTCATTATTTCATGTTGCTATCTATACACCATTTATTTTCATTACAACCTGAATCTGATTTTTTAATTTTTTTTGTTTATTTTTATTTATTTATTTGAGAGTGACAGAGAGAGAAAGAGTCAGATAGATAGATAGAGAGAGAGAGAGAGAGAGAATGGGCACAACAGGGCCTCCAGCCACTGCAAACAAACTCCAGACGCATGCACCATCTTGTGCATCTGACTTATGTGGGTCCTGGGGAATCGAGCCTCGAACCGGGGTCCTTAGGCTTCACAGGCAAGCGCTTAACCACTAAACCATCTCTCCAGCCCCTGAATCTGATTTTTAGATCATGCCTTCAGTGTCTGTCTCTAAGCCAGCAAATCATTATGTTGCTTCTTTCAGCAAATAGGTCAGTCAAGAAATCGAATGTGTTTTCCAATATTTTTTCCTTGAAATAGCTACAATATCTGATTTATAAGACATTATATTCATTTGCTGAACTCTTTTTTTTTTTTTTTTTTTTTTTGAGGTAGGGTCTCACTCTGGCTCAGGCTGACCTGGAATTAACTATGTAGTCTCAGGGTGGCATCGAACTCACAGCGATCCTCCTACCTCTGCCTCCCGAGTGCTGGGATTAAAGGCGTGTGCCACCACGCCTGGCTTCATTTGCTGAACTCTTAAAAAATCAACTCAAGATAAGCAAAAAACTTTTTTTCAACTGGTCATAGTGTACATGTTGGAAATTGATCAACAGGTTTTGTTACTGACAATGTAAGATGTACTTTCTTATCTACTTAATATTATACAATTTTTCCACAGAAAAAAATGCACTTATTCATTAATTCACTTCATGTGTGCCTCTCTTAGGTTAATAACTCCTGATCTAGAGCAGAGGGACATACATATACTAACTCAGCACTGAATGCCATGGAATATTTTTGTTTTTTTAGTGGGGGGTGTTGCTGTTTGTTTTCTCTTGAGACAGGGTTCTACTATACAGCCAAGGTTGACCTGGAACACAGCATCCCCTCCAGATTCAGCCTCCAGAGTGCTGGTATTACAGATGTGCTCCACCACTCCTGGCTTCCCATGGGAATTTAATGTAGGGAAAAACATGGAATATGGTATTAGAAGATAGTAAATTGACTCTTCTCATTCTGGTAGTTAATGTTTTTCCAAGTTTAGGCTTATGTAAATTTTTTTGAGGTATGGTATCACTGTGGCCCAGGCTAACAGGAAACTCACTCTGTAGCTTAGGCTTATCTTATTACATAACCATTTGATTATTACATCTCTTCTGTAATTTGGTGAATAATCATACTAATCTTTCAGAGTAGTTGTGAGAATGAAATTAGAAGATAAGAATACTAGTGATTATAAATGACTTTGTGGATATTAACAGATTAACATTCCCTGGAAACCTACTGAATTGACTAACATAAGAGGAAGTTTGGAAAACCCATTGGAGAAAAGGGAAACAATGCACACTGTTGGGGGCACTGTATGCTACTACAAACATTATGGCAAACAGCATGGAGGTTTTTCAATAAATTTAAAATAGGGCCAGGGAGATTGCTCAGTGGTTAAAGGTGCTCACTTGCAAAGCCTATAAGCCTGGGTTCAATTACCCAGTATCCACATAAAGGCAGATGCACAAAGTGACACATGCATTTGGAGTTTGATTGCAGTGGCAAGAGGCCTTGACACACCCATACTCTCACTCTCTCTCCCTTTTCTTTCTGCTTATAAATAAATACAAGTATATTTTTTAATTTTTTAAATATTTTAATTTTATTTACTTGACAGAGAAAGGGGAGAGGGAGACAAAGAGAGAATGGGCGCACCAGGGCTTCCAGACACTGCAAACAAACTCCAGACGCTTGTGCCCCCTTGTACATCTGGCTAACGTGGATCCTGGGGAATCAAACCTGGGTCCTTTGGCTTTGAAGGCAAATGCCTTAACTGCTAAGCTATCCCTCCAGCCCAAATACAAGTATTTCTTAATTTAAAAGAAGGCCTATCACATGATCCAGCAATCCCACTAATGCATACATATCTAAAAAAATGAAATCAGTATAGTGATGAGACATCTGCACTCCCATGTTTATTGCAGCACTATTCATGATATCTAAGAAATGCAAACAACCAAACTATCAACTGATGAATAAAGAAATATCAACACAATAGAATACCACTGAGCTACAGAAAAGAATGGAATTGTCATTTGTGGTAATATAGATGAAACTTAAGACCATTAAGTGAAATAAACCAGGCACAGACAGACAAGTATGGCATGATCTCACTCATACATAGAATAAAAAGTTGAGGGCTGGAAACATGGCTTAGCAGTTAAGGTGCTTGCCTGTGAAACCTCAGGACCCACATTTGACTCCTCAGATACCACGTAAGCCAGACGCACAAGGTGACACTTGCACAAGGTCTCACATGCATACAAGGTGGCACACATGTCAATTCAATTCAATTACAGTGGCTGGAGGCCCTGATGTGCCAATTCTCTCTCTGTCTCTTACTCTCACTCTCTCTCATTAAAAAGAAAAAAAGGTCAGTCTGTTAGGCTTGCCTCAAAAAAAAGTTGAGCTCACAGAAATCCAGAGTAAAATAGTAGTTACCAAAGAATAAAGGGAGAAGAGGATGAAGACAGATAGATCTAAGGAGATTTCTGTGTGCCATTGCAACATAGAATAACTAGAGATACCAACTGTGTGTGTGTGTGTAGTTTCAAACAAAGAAAGGATTTTGAATGTTTTTACCATAAAGAGATGATTAAACACTTGAGTTACATCTACTCAATTTGAGTAGAATATGATACAGTGTGTACAAGTATTAAGACACCACATAGAGCCAGGCATGGCGCACACCTTTAATCCCAGCACTCAGAAGCCTGAGGTAAGAGGATTGCTGTGAGTTCAAGGCTAGCCTGAGACTACAGAGTAAGTTCCAGGTCAGCCTGGACCATAATGAGACCCTACCTCAGAAAAACAAAAACAAACAAAACAAAAACTTAATTTAAAACCAAATTGTCAAAGTACATGAAATCTATCATACCAGAGAACTCATTTAGTCTTTACAACAATAACAATGCAATTTGAACTAATCTTACACACGTTGAAGGTCACAATAATTATGGATGAAGAACTTATGTCACTTTCCAGAGGAAACCTGGAAAAAACTTAAAATCCAAATATCTCTCTGGGATGAACAAATTTAGATATTCTGAGTGGAAATTATATTTGGGGAGGAAAAAGTATGGAATAGTCCTGTAATTCTCTCCGCCCTCTAGAAAACACATTTCTTGTGATGAAAAAAACTGAAATGGAAAAAAAGTCACGCTGATTTGATTTTCTTTCAAGGGACACAAGGGGAAGACAAAGCCTTCTCTGTAGGAACAAAAGTCCTTCTATTTCAGCCCAAGTCTGCTAGCATAAGTTCTTAAAGTTCTTCTTTTCAAAATGCGGAGAAAAACATCAAATCGGGCTGTGAGTTTAACTGTATATTTTATTTTATTTTTGTTTTTTATTTATTTGAGAGCAACAGACAGAGAATGAGGCTGATAAGAGAGAGAGAGAGAATGGGTGTGCCAGGGCCTCCAGCCACTGCAAATGAACTCCAGATGCGTGCGCCCCCTTATGCATCTGGCTAACATGGGTCCTGAGGAACTGAGCCTTGAACTGGTGTCCTTAGGGTTCACAGGCAAGTGCTTAACCGCTAAGTCATCTCTCCAGCCCATTAACTGTATATTTTAGTCACAACATCATATATCTAAAATTTGCAAATGCTCATGCCAAGTTTATTCCTTTATCATAATTTCTCTGGACTTTAAGAATTGTCACCATAGAACTGACTTTGTTCTCATAGTAAGAGTACTACTATTGATACATACTCATTTGATTGACTACTCCAAACAATCCTGTTTTCCTTTCATTATAAAATATTAGACGTAAAGAAAAAATTTTTAAGTACAGACAGGGGCTGGGAAGGTTGCTCAGTGGTTACAAATGCTTGCTTGAAAAACCTGCTGACCTAGGTTCTTTTCCCCTGCACCCATGTAAATCCAGACACAAAAAGCGGCACATGGGCTGCTAAATACTTAGCAGTTAAAGTATTTGCCTGAAAAGCCAAAGGATCTTGGTTCAATTCCCCGGAACTCATATAAGCCAGATGCACAAGGTGGCACATGTGTCTGGAGTTCAGTTACAGTGGCTGGGGGCCCTGGCATGCCCATATTCTCTCTCTCTCTCTCTCTCTGCCTCTTTCTCTCTCACTCTCTCAAATAAATTAAAAAAAAAATTTAAGTGGCACATGTGTCTGGCATTTGTTTGCAGTTGCAACAGACCTTGGTGTATGTGTACATGCATGCATACATACATGTAAATAAATAGTTTTTTTAAAGTACACACAGTTCTTACATGGTTATAACCAACTTCTCCTAATGTTTACAACTTTTTAATATAATCACAGAATATTTATCAAAACTGAGAAGTTAACAGATAATGCTGCTAACTTCTTACTATATTTACAGACAAGTGCCTTAACCACTGAGCAATCTCTCCAGCCCATTTATTTAGATTACTGTAAATTTCTCTAATGTCTTTCTTCTGCTGAAGGTTCAGTCCTTACTCATCATGCTTCCTTAACCTCTTCCATGCATATAGCTTTAAGATTTTTCCTGATCACTTGGAAGCTTTTGAATAGTTCTGGTTAGGTATTCTGTAAAATGGTCCTCAGCTTGGATTTGTCTAATGTCTTATCATGATGTGACTGAGATTATGAAGGGCGAGGAAGAATACTACAGGAATTCACCCTTTCTGTTTTCTGGTTTCTTCATAATAGGGAATTCATGACTTACTACTGATGCTATTTTATAACATTTAAAAATTTCTGAAAACAATTTCTTTTGAAGCAGGGTCTCACTCTACCCTAGGTTCAGGTCAAACTCATACCAATCCTCCTACCTCAGCTTGGGTAAAGGTATGGGCCACCATGCCCTTGCTGATAATGTGTAATATTATCATTAACATAATTTTGGTTTTTATATTTTTTGAGTCAGAGTCTCACTCTAACTCAGGATGACCTGGACTCACTGTGTAGCCTGGGCTGGCCTCAAATTCACGATGATTCTCATAACCTCAGGTATACTCCCAAGTACTGGGATTATAAGTATAAACTGCTATGCCAAGTTATATAATTTTCAATGCTAGGAACCTATTTGCATGGAAGCTAAACTAAATGAATGGTTTATTTAAAAAAAATAAGCAGAGGAACCAGGCAAATTTACTCACACATATAGTACCAACACTAGGAGACAAAGAAAGGAGCCAGCCTCAGTGACATAGGAAGACCTTGTCTCGAGCTGGAGAAATGGCTTAATGGTTAAGGCACTTGCCCGCAAAGCCTAGGGACCCAGGTTGCAAATGCATAGGGAGTTCATTTGCAGTGGCTGGAGGCCCTGGCATGCCCATTCTCACTATCTGCCTCTTTGTCTGTCTCTCTGTCTCTCTCTCTCTCTCTCTCTCTCTCTCTCTCTGTCTTTCTCTCTCAAGTTGTCAGGCAACTATCTCAACTTGCTGATAGGCAACTCAAGGCCCAGACAATAGGGATAGAAGGGTTTGGGGGCAGGGCAAAGGGAGGAGGAAGACAAACACAAAATTAAATCCAAAATGAGCTGATACCATAGAAACCTTTATCCTTGGAGATAGCCTAAAAGATATAACCCTCAAAAGGAATAAGGGGGGAGCACCTGAAAAGTAGGGCTTTAGTGAGGGTAGGATAAAGCCTAAGCTTAAAAGACATTTTTTTCTGTCTCTGACCTGTAATTCCCAGTACCAGAGATTGGTTGCTACCCATATTGAGCTGTTGGTCTCCAAATCAAGACAGCTCTCTGTCTGTCAAAGCACTTGATTACCTGCCTGAGGCAAAAGCTAAGACCCTATTGCTGAAGACTCCATATGCTGCTGACACAGAACATGGAGAAACCTGGCTGGAATTCAGAAGAAAGCCAGTCCCCAGACAGCTAGCCTATCTAGTGTTGGAAAGCGCTAGATAAGCTACTGGGGGAAAAGGGCCAACAAAGATCTGAGCAACCAGAGGTCTAAGCTACTCAGGAGCAAATACCCTGACACGATGTACACACCAGTGCAACAGTGGCACACAGCTTCAGTAGGTAACAAAGAGCTTTCTGATTGGCTAAGAGATCCACTCAGTGTAAAGGAAACCATATCTGGAATTGGGAACCAGGTCATAATCCTGTGGAGACAAAGATTATGTTCTCCAGTGTCAAACTCTCACTAGTTTTTGGCTAAAAGATGGGTTACATACCTCAAATTCTCCCTAAATTAATAATGCTTATCCCATTTAAACTATGTTAACTTCACTCTCCATTGGAGAATCTGTTCTTTTTCAGAAGGTAGCAAGACTGGAAGAGATAAACTACCTCTAGCTTCCATGCTGTTCCTGATAACCAGTGCCAGGGTATAGGAGACAGACCCTGAGGATACTCAACACTTAACCAAAGCAGAGATCCAGAGGCTCCTAAGAGCTCATCACTGAAGTAGATTTAAAACTCATCCACCATGGCTCAAGGAATTTTTGCAGAAGAGGGGACAGAAAGATTGTAAGAGCCACAGGTTGAGACATCATGCCAAGAGGCATTCCCTCCCCCTCAAAATAATGGACTGCTGCTCCCACAATGCTTAAACCACAACCCCATGGGGAATACCTGCAACCTCACTGAGGAGCATCCCCAGTGGAATGGGGGCAGGGACAAGGGAAAAGAGGGTACCAACACATGATGTATCCATATGAAACATCTTGTTAATAACAATAATAATAAACATTTAAAAATAAGTAAATAAATAAATAAAAATTTTAAGTTTTTTAAAAAAGACCCTGATTCAAAAACCAAAGGCTGGGAGATAACCTAGTAAAAGTACTTGCCTAGCATGCATTTGGCCCTGAGTTGCACACACACACTACAAACATGTGCATGTGCACACACACACATTTAAAGCATTTAGCGTGAAATAAAGCAAAAACACAATAAATGATAGTGCACTTAACCTGGAACTATTAGGGTTACAGGCTAAGTATCCCTATCTGAAAACCCAAAATATGAAATCCAAAACTTCTGATTTTTGTTTGTGTGCTTGTGTGTGTGTGTAATGTGGTATGTGTGTGCATGTGCACAATGTGTGTGGTGTATGCCTGTGTGTGTGCCCTTTCAGCATCCCATGTGCTCACCTACAGTGGCTGGAGCAGAAAGGCAGGTGTCCCACTCCATCATTCTTCCATCCATTCTCCTTTTGAGCCAGAGACTCTGACTGATACCAGAGCTTGCTGCTTTCAAGAGCTCAGGAAATTCCCAGGTCTCTGCTCCCCTTTTAAGGACTGGGGTTACAGGCACACATGGCCACACCCAGCTGTTTATGTGGGTTCTGGAGATTCAAACATGGACAATTTCAGGCCCCCTCAGGCTTTTATGCTTGCACAGGAAGCATAGTTTACTACTACCTAGCCATCTCTCCAGCCCTGGAATCCAAAACTCTTTGAGCAAAGACATGGCATCAAAAAGTTATGGAGTCTGGTATATTTCAAATTTTGTATTAGGAATAAATAAATATGTGTAAAGTCTACACAAATATTTCAAACTCTGAAACACTTCTGGTTCCAAGCATCTTGGATAAGGACTATACATCCTATGGTAACAAAAAATAAGGTGGAAAGCAATTGAGGAAGACATCTGACATTAACCTCCAGCCTCCCATATGCACACTCATGTGCATGCACATGCACACACATAATTTTGAACATGCATATACATACACACACACAACCCAAAATAAGATGCACTAGTGGTTGGTAGTATTTTCCAAGTTTCACAGCATTTTTATCTCAGAAGGCAGACTACAGACCAAAAACCACTATGCGTTTATAAGGCTTTAAAACTTTTTTACTTGTAGTAAAATGAACTATAAGGAAGAAGTTTAACTACAGATTGTATTTGTGGTTGCTTTCTTCTTTAGCAAGAGAAGCTTACAACTGCTTTGACATTTGGACAGAAGTAGAAAATAACTTTGAAGCAGATCCTCCTAAAATGAATCATGTAAGTTAGCCTTCCCTCAGTTATGAAAGTACAGGCTAAACAGGTCCCACTGTCTGGAACGAAGAGTTTAACAAGACCCTTTGTGTTTGGGATGCCTATAAAAGGTGTCTCACCCTTAAGGATGGGGACAACTTGGGATTTGTTAGTGAAAAGATTCTAAAAAGATGCCCTCGGTCAGTACTCTTGGGATTGGCTTGTACATGTGGCAGTATGTATAAACTGAAGGGGTGGATAGTTAAGATCAGTAGCATAGGAGCCCCAATTTTTAGCATCCTTGAGTAAACCTGACATTACAGGAATAGAGCCATCCTTCCTTAAAAATAAAAATCACTGGGCCGGGCATGGTGGCGCATGCCTTTAATCCCAGCACTTGGGAGGCAGAGGTAGGTGGATTGCAGTGAGTTCGAGGCCACCCTGAGAATACTGAGTAATTCCAGGTCAGCCTAGACTAGAGTGAAACCCTACCTTGAAAAACCAAACTCCCAACCCCGCAAAAATCACTGGGGTTGGAGAGAAAGCTCAGGGGTTAAAGGTGCTTGCCTGCAAAGCCTTCCAGTCCAGGTTCAAATCCCCAGCCTCCCTTTGATGGGCATTTGTTTGCAGTGGCAGGAGACCCTGGCATATACAGACAGATGGAAAGACACATGTAAATAAATAATAAATTTCTTAAAGAATTTAACTATAGGGGCCTGACAACAGTGGCACGAATGGTGGGTGGGCTCTGTTCTCCATGCTCCCACAGTGCTTTGGAGCGGCTCGGCAGGCTAGGTGTTGGCGCTCCTTCCACCCTGCCAGCAGCTTACAGCAGCCCGGCATGCATTCATTGTGTCCCACCAACCCTCAAAAGTGTCCTTTGCCTGCCTCCCTGGTGGTTTGGTTCTCCTCCTTGGCCTCATATGCAATGTGGTAGCTCAAGCCTGGGACAATGGTGTGCATTCCTTATATGTCATTCCAGTTCTGCTCTGGATCTTCAAAAAATTCCTGGAGTAATACATACCTCCTGGTTTCCCCTTTCGTCAGTCATATATGGCTAGAAAGGTGGTACAAGCCTCCAATGATAAAAATAAAGCAAAGCAGATGCAAGAGTGTAGGTGCAAATGGAATGCCCACAAAAGGGCCAAAAGAAATCTCTGAAAAAAGCAAGACTACTATAGTTTATCACAAATGATTTCAGCTAATATGAAGCACCTTTGTAGCTGTCTCTGACACCACACAAAGAATTCTGGATAAACAGTTTAGCTATTTACCTGAGTCTGGTCAGGAAGCACATGGTATTTATATTTAAAATTTACTTAAGTATATTTAATGACCTCTTCACAGGTTCCCATTTCATCAGAACAGCTTTTATTTCTATTACTGACATTAATAATATGAAAAAAGGCTTGTGCCAGTAAACAGTCCAAATTTAAAATCCTTGGGCTTCTAGCATTCTTTCACATGAATTTGACTGCTGTCTGCTCTAACTATAGGTTCTGCTCATTGGAATGGTATAAATTTCATAGTGAAAGTAGTACAGTAGATATTAACATGAAATAGAAAAGATTTTACTGTCAAGCAGAGCAGTAGTTTATCTGAAAGAATAGTGACTACTGTTTATGGCTCTGAGGAAGATGGAAAAGACAGAGCCATGGGCAAGTTCTGTGAAGAAAGTAACATCTACATGTGTGAAGTGTAAGCATTCCCTCTGTTCCTGCAAATGCATTAAACATTCACTTTAACTTGTAAAAACAGGAATTTAATGACACTCAAGATAAAATGAATAACTATAGAAAAAATAAAAAGCACTATTGGGCTGGAGATATGGCTTAGTGGTTAAGGCTCTTGTCTGCAAAGCCAAAGGACCCAAGTTCAATTCCCCAGGACCCACGTAAGCCAGATGCATAAGGGGGCACACGCATCTGGAGTTCGTTTGCAGTGGCTAGAGGCCCTGGCATGCCCACTCCCCCCCCCCAGCACCTGCCTATTTCTCTCTCTCTCAAATAAATAAAAATAAAATATTTAAAAATACACTAAAATAAAAAGCACTACTGACAGTAAGAATTTAGACAACTAAAAATACCAACACAATAACGAGCAAGCATCATGCATTTAGTTTATGCAGGGACCAGACAGCTACTCAGCAATTTGACAAAGCAGTGAGAAACAGTAGTAGAACTAATCAGAACCCTATTCTCTTTATACGTAACATCACAGGAGAACTGACCTCTAGAGCTATTGAACAATTAGGATTTAACTGTTGGAGAACGGATGACCTCAAAAGGAGAGGACTGTACTTTATACAACTGTGGTATGGGAGGGTCACAGTAATTAAGTGGAAAAATAAATTTGAAGTATGACTATATTTGAACTCTGTTTATGGAAAACTTTGTCACCTATATAAGCTTTCAAATACCTCATGTCAATATGTTTGCTACCCCTAAAAACTTCCTTCTGAAGAACAGCACCTTTTAAAGCTCTTAAAAGATAAAGGGCCTTTGGTTTTATTCTCAGCAATACAGAAAGGGCATGGGTATGGAGACACTGTTGGACATTTCAACAGCAAGACTTAGTAGAGACTGAAATCCTATGAGACACAGTGGGTGTCAGAGTACAATTCTTGAATCCTGTAACAGAAAAATAGGAAGCATGGGGAGAGTATATGGACCCCACAAGGAAGCTGAGACTGAGTATTTCTAAACAAACCACCTTTAGAATTGTATGTCTATATTGATGCACAAAACACATTTCTAGAGATCTGCACAGAAACACTACTATCATGACACTTAACCCTTTTTACTAATCTTTACTCTCTCAATATTCTCCCTACTCTCACTTATAAAACTCAATTTCCATTCTCATTAATTTTCCCTCTGCCTTTAACCACTCCTGATTACACATACTTATAAGTCTACTACTGCTACAACACAGTGCCTTTTTTACACCTGCTTTAAAATTTTGTTTAATGAATAAATAAATAAAACCCAAGGCTGGGGAGATTGCTCAGTGGTTAAGGCACTTTCCTACAAAGCCTAACAACCTGGGTTTGATTCCCCAGTACCCATGTAAAGCCAGATGCACAGAGTGGCGCATGCATCTGGAGTTTGTTTGCAGGGGCCAGAGGTCCTGGTGTACCCACTTTCTCTCTCTCACTCTCTCTCTCTCTCTCCAACCTCTCTCTACTTGTAAATAAATAATAAATAAATAAATAAAATAAAAAGCCGAATCATTTTTCTGTCCCTTTTCCCTGTGATCTAATCTCAGTCAGACTTCTCACATACACTTACCCTTGCTCTTCTTCTACTTGACATCCCGAGTAAGCACATCTCTGAGACATTAATCTTACTGTTTCCTGTTCCATAAGCCTTTCCCACTTCTATAGTCTAAATCCCTTTTTCTTCTTTAAAACTGGTTAAATGCTAGTGCTTCAATGCATTTAGCTGTGCTTCCCACAGATGTGATGTCTCCCAGCTTCTCAATCTTTTTATCCTTATCCATTTTGTGATGTGAGTCAGTTTTTACATTTTATTTTAACTTTATATATTGTACATAAATATAAAATTTTAGAGTAGGACAGAAACTCCTCTATAATGAGACTGGTTATCTTATTTATATATATTTCTCAAAACATTATTAAAGTACCTGCACATATAAATAATATTTGGTACCAAGAAAATAAATATTCAACTATTGAATAAATAGTACCTTGAGATCAACTACTACATTTATATAATTTGATAATACTATTAGCATATGCACAACTACAGGTGGGGCAGATTCTCAAAAACCAAATAAATGATATTTTTAATACTATTCATAACAATTTAAAACATTTTTTCAAAAATTCCAAACTAGCCTAAAGGTGGCTTAATAAAATTAAACAAGAGGAGTCTGTGATAAGGTGTAGAGACAGTGCCATGCTTAATTAGCATCAATATCAGCTCAGTGACATCTTGTCACAAAGGTCACTGATAGCTATAAAGGTGAGGATTTTTCCATTCATTTGCCTACAGTTGTTATCTAGTTAATAATTAGAAGATTAGGAGAGAAAATTATGCACAGTATCAAATGGAAGCTTTAGATACAAAACACATCAAAACAAAGTTTTCAGGCAGTCTACTTAAACACAAATCTTAATGTTCTCATGGCCCATTTTGGAGCAAAACACTCTCTGGCTACTCATTAACAATCAAATTTTAGTCTAACTTAATTTTCCATGAACTTGACATGGCACTTGGTATAATGTACCTAATATATCTTCTAAGACATAAACCATTTGACAGTATACAAATGTTTATTGAAACAAATGAACCACAACTGGATAAAGGCTAAGAAGAGTTACCTACTCTTGACCCCTAAAAAGTCCATTTCCAAGGAAAAACACATTTAAGGGTACAAAAAAAGTAACTGAAACCTGAGGTTGGTATTGTTTCAAGAATAAAATTGTTGGTATATAGAATAAACTTATTTTAAAATAAAATTAAAGCCATGAGGCTTTGTTACATTTTCCTATCAAATAGTGTAAAACTATAATAGCTTAGATGATTTCTTGGATTTGTTACAGAATGTACATGCAAGTATCAACCAGACAGCTGTCTACCTGAATGTCACACAGTGTCATGTTTAAAACTTAACATCAGGGCTGAAGGGATGGCTTAGCAGTTAAGGTGTTTGCCTGCAAAGCCAAAGGACCCAGGTTCGATTCCCCAGGACCCACGTTAGCCAGATGCACAAGGGGGCACACATGTCTGGAGTTTGTTTGCAGTGGCTGGAGGCCCTGGCAAGCCCATTCATATTCTCTCTCTCTCTCTCTCTCTCTCTCTCTCTCTCTCTCTCTCTGTCTTCCTCTGTCAAATAAATAAATAAAAATAAAATATTTTTAAAACTTAACATCACTCTCCAACTTGCTTATCTTAAGCTTGTATTCTTTATCTAGTTAGTGGAATAACTCTTCATTCCTATACCTAAGCCAGAAAGAAACATGGGAGTCATTGCTCATTTCCCCTTATTCCATATATATATAAAGCAACTATTTAATCCTACAGATTTTATCTGGCAAAACTCTCTTAAACTGGTTCCCATCTCTGTGCAAATGTCAAAACCTTAGATTAGGGATAGAGAGATGGCTTAGTGGTTAAGGTGCCCACTGCAAAGCCATAGAACCCAGGTTCGAATCCCCAAGATCCATGTAAGCCAGATGCACAAGGTAGCACATGTGTCTGGAGTTCATTTGCAGCAGCTGGTGGCCCTGTTGTACCCATTCTCATTCTCGTTATCTTCCTGCCCCCTCTCTCTCAAAAAAATAAAAATAAAATATTTTTTTTAAAAAAAACTTAGATTAGCCAGGTGTGGTGGCGCACGCCTTTAATCCCAGCACTTGGGAGGCAGAAGTAGGAGGATCACCATGAGTTCAAGGCCACCCTGAGACCACATAGTGAGTTCCAGGTCAGCCTGAGCTAGAGTGAGACCCACCCCCCAAAAAAAACCTTAGATCACACTTTGGACTTCTCTTCTTTAAACTGTTACAATAGCCTTCTTACTGCTCTTCTTGCCTGAGCTCCCTCCTTCTATTCACCAGACTTCTGGCAGAGTGGTTTTCTTAAAAAGCAAATCTAATATCATCTCCCATTCAATACTGTTTACAAGACAAATGAATTTGATGGCACATGAGCTACTTTTGGGTCTAGCTCTGTTTACTCTTCATTCATTCCATTGGTTCACTTATCAAATGCTTACTTAACATCTACTACAGCCAGGTGTTAGAGATACAACAGAAGAAAAATAGATGGACGTCTCATTTTCTGTTATTTTCTAATTTCTTTCAACCCTTCCTCTCATCACTACAAAGCTTTGCCTTCAAGAAATAGTGAACCATTTGCAATCTATTAAAGATACCTTTTTTATTTTTTAGATATTGTATTTATCTGCAAACAGACAGGAAGGGAGGGAGAAAGGAAGGGAGAAAGAGAGAGAGAATATGAGAATATGAATAAATGCACCAGGACCTCTTGCCACTGCAAACAAACTCCAGATGCATGCACCACTGTGCATTTGGCTTTATATGAGCACTGGGGAATTGAACCTGGCCAGTCAAGCTTTGCAAGTAAGTGACTTTAACTACTGAGACATCTCTCCAGCCCACCTTTTTCTTTCACAGAAATTTCTACCCATTTTTCAAATCACAATTCAAACATGAAGTCCTGTCTAAAGACCTTCCTAATCTGCTTGTTTACTTTGTAGACACTGCCATTTTGTTTCCATGCTGTCAGTCCACTAGCCTGTTCTTATGGAGAACAAGGATAATGTCTCTTGACGTAGTTGGCAAATGCAATGCCCTTGTTGAATGAAAATGAGTGGACAAAGTGACAAAGCTTTCCTCACTGTTGTTTTTAGTGATCAAATAGCTTTCTTCTTAAATTTTCCAGAACTATGCACAAAGCAATGAACTTGCATAAGCAGCTGTTATTCCCAACTATTACACAAGAGATGAATTTCACACCCCTATATGGATGTTTACTGAAGGTATTTTGTTATCTTCCCATATGAAATTAATTTTGTCTTCTGTTCTGGGGCATAGTCCCCTAATTGAAAATGCAAAGAAGTATTTCAAGCTATATAATGTATAGAAGCAAGCTCAGATTTTAAGTAAAAAAACATCAGATAATCATAGAACTTCTTTGTTATCTTACTAAGGCAGTCTAAAGTAATGACTCTTAAACTGGGTGTAGTGGTGGACATCTTTAGGTAAGCCTGGAGCTACTGAGTGGGATTTAAGTCAGCCTGGACTAGAGAAAGACCCTACCTTGAAAAAAACACCAAAGTAATAAATCTTTTATACTAACCTATATTTAAAATACCAGTTTCATATACTTATTGACATATAAAGTCATATCTGACAATATTTAAGAATTATATAAAGAGATTCAAGCTTATACTAACATATTTCTTATTGAGATAAAATACTATCCATTCATTTATTAATAAGCATATGTCAAAATGTGAATCAGAAATTATTAGGAATGTATTCCAAAAGCAAAAAATAAAAAGTTCAGATGTTTTAGACCAATTCTTTCCAATGAAACAGGATAGAACACCAATTATGACATGAGGGGGTGGCCATCTGTCAGTGCATAAAGGACTTTGTGTTTGCATACAAAGAAATTGCTCAACCCACTACCTGCTACCAGAGCCAAAATCTATCTTCACTGGGGCAACTCCCACTGACAAAAAAGATGGAGATAATGAACAGGGAAATGAATGTTTTAAAAACCAGTTGTTTGTTCCATAGACTTTCATTGTGTGAGAAAATCAGGATAGATTGAGTTCACTTTTTTTACTTCTATTTGTACTTAAAGAGAACAGGGAAGTCAAGGCAATAGAAAATTTTAGTAATCATAATTATAGAGAATTCACTAAAATTCTTCTAGATTGTTCTCCTAGTAAGGTCTTCTCATCTCTCAGCTTCCCTAAGTCATATCTATCTAATAAGGTACATCTCAGTTCCCTTCTTCCTCTGGAATGCCTCCCCTGACTTCAGTTCACCTGCTTTTGGTCCTGTGCTAAGTTACTTTGTAATACACATCATATACTTACTCAACAAAGGGCTGATCCTCTCATGTCTAAGCTCTAGTTAGCCAAAACTGAAATAAGCTCTCACCAAGCATGAGCCCTGAGATCCATTCACTAGTACCACAAAAAAAGAAAGGAAATAAAAAATACAGGTAGATATTCTAAATATAATTTGTATGGGCATGCATTTGAGGGGGAGGGCAGGGTAGAAGAAGCACAGGTAAGCAAGTACTATATTCTCAGTAACAAAAACGAGAGTATGGGCCTGGAGAGATGGCTTGGTACTTAAGGCACTTGCCTACAAAGCCTAACAACCTGAATTCAATTCCCCAGAACCCATGTAATGTCAGATGCACAAAGTGGCACATGCATCCGGAGTTTGTTTGCAGTGGGCTGGAAGCCCTGACGTGCCCATTCTCATTCATTCTCTCTCTCTCTCTCTCTCTCTCCCTCCCTCCCTCCCTCCATCCCTTCCTCCCTCCCTCTCTCCCTCTCTCTCTCTCCCTCTTTCTCTCTCTCTCTCTCTCTCTCTCTCTCTCTCTCTCCAGGGTGTGGTGGCACTTGCCTTTAATCCCAGCCCTTAGGAGGCTGAGGTAGGAGTATCACTGTCAGTCCGAGGTCAGCCTGAGACTATATACTAAACTCTAGGCTAGAGTGAGACCCTATCTCAAAACAAAACAAAACAAAAAACTAGTAACAACAAGAGTATCGGTTTCCTCATGATAGAAGTCATATGGTATGGTGGTAAAGTCACAGGACTTGGAATCAGAAGGCCTAATTTGGAATTCCTTTCTGCCACTTACTATCTTTGTGACCTAGTAACCTATATACAAGGAGTTGCTGTGAGGATTAAGAAAACAACTATTTTAAGATACCAAACTTTATAAGTTTTCATCACTGTTGCATTTGAGTTGTAAACTTCTTAAGCAAATTGATTTCTATATTTTTTTAACATTTTGAATTTTTTTAATTGTTTATTTATTTATTTAAGAGTGACAGATAGAGATATATAGAGAATGGGCATGCTAGGGCCTCCAGCCACTGCAAACGAACTCCAGATGTGTATGCCCCTTTGTGCATCTGGCTAATGTGGGTCCTGGGGAGTCGAGCCTCGAACGGGGGTCCTTAGGCTTCACAGGCAAGTGCTTAACTGCTAAGCCATCTCTCCAGCCCTGATTTCTATATTTTAATAGAAGTACATTATACAATATTGTACAATAATATAATATGATTTATAAGGCATCTAAACTACATACTGGTAAAGTCTAAATTGTTTTTTTTTTCTCTCAAGAAGTTAAAGTTCTTCAAAAATACTCCCTCATTTAGGTTAACAATATTCCTTTGAAATTAATGCAAATAAGAATTTATTGAGTGATGGGTACTAGGCATTTTATATATACCAACTCATTTAACTTTTCTAGGAAGAAACTGAGGCCATGAAATAGAATGAGCTGCTCAAGGCATAGTAAAGCTCCCCAGAGGCACCAGATCTTGGAGTCATAGCCAGGTTACATTGATTCTAAAGATTATGTTCTTGGGCTGGAGAGCTTAGTGATTAAGGTGCTTGACTGAAAAGCCTAAGGACCCAGGTTCGATTCCCTAGAACCCACATAAGCCAGATGCACAAGGTAAAGCATGTGCACAAGGTCATGCATATCTACAAGGTGGTGCACGCATCTGGAGTTTGACTGCAGTGGCTACAGGCCCCAGTGTGCCAATTCATTCTCTCTCTCTGTCTCTCTCTCTCTCATAAAAATAAAAATAAAAAAGATGTTCTTTTCATTACCTAAGATTATTTCTGCAGCTTTTTGACTTGGGATCCACAAAAAGCTAAATATTCATACAATGTCAAAGAATTACTTCCATTTCAATAGAAAGCAAACCTCAGATAATAGGCATGGTTCCACTCAATTGTCACCTTCAAATACAAAGTAATTTAATCTCATCTCATCCTCAAAAAGAGAACGACATCAGTCTATTTGCCATTCTTTCTTAAATGGAGAAAATGAAGTTTGAGCTTTACATGCCCAAATCTAGAATTTTAATGAGAAAACAGTAAGCCAGGCCTGGTGAGACAGCTCTATCAGTAAAAACCTTGCTGTGCAAGCATGAGGACAGGAGTTTGGACTCCTAGCACCCACATAATTGCCAGATGGGCATGGAGGTCACCTGTAATCCCAGCATACAGGAGATGGAGATGGAATTTCCACGGCAAGTTCTAACTAGACTCCCTGGATTAGCTCAAGTAAGAGACCCTGCCTCAATAAAACGAGCAGGAGAATACTCATGGGAGACAGTGGCCATCAACCTCTGGCCTACACGCACACACACACACACACACACATACATGCATACACGCATACATGGATTCACACATATACATGCCAAGAAAAAAAAAGAACCCAAAATACATTTCCTTAATCTGATATTTAAAAATGTAACAAGGACTTTTATGCTAGAAATGCCTGAAAGTGAGCCCTTCCAGAAAACAGGATCCTTCCTCAGTTATTTTTTTCCATAAATTTAGAGAAACCATCACAATCAATGCAAAAGTGGTGGCACCAGTACTTTTGAAGAACCGAAGCAGTGAATGAGAAGCTTTTTAATCCTGGTATTAAATATAACATACAAAGTGACAGAATAAAAGCATACAAAATACTTCATAAATCTGTAACACTGTAGCTCCCCCCTTTTTTCTTTGTTAGAAGAAGTCTTTTTAGTTGTCTTCTCACTATAAGGTGAACTTCACCGGCACCTCGGCTGCTCACCTGTTACAGAAGATGCTGAGGGCTCCATGTGGACTACAGTGACATGGCAGGCAAAGGCCAGAAGTGTGATTCAGGTAAAAGCCCTCCTTGCAGGCTTCACAGCGAAGACCCTCATAACCTTGCTGACACTCACACTGCCCTGTGGTTTGATTGCAACGCTTCACATCCAGGCTTCCAACCCCAGAGCAGTTACATACATACTCTGAAAAAGAGCAGAAAGGAACATTATCACTATGATGCAATGTCTTCTTAGTCAAATGAATTCTCATTTTTAAATATAAGCATTGTGACAAATTTGTAAGTCAAAATAAAAGTAACTCCAATTCTTTCTATTGTTTAGTTTATTTAAATTAGGAAATGTAAAACAGTAGAGTACAAAAGTTCAATATAATTCATATTGCATTTTGTTTGTTTTTTAAATTTTATTTATTTGTGTGTGTGTCAATGCAAATGAATGCCATACATATGCCACTTTGTGTTCAGTATTATATGAGTTCTAGGGCATCAAATCTGGGCCAGCAGGCTTTGCCAAGTACCTTTAAGCACTGAACCATGTCCACAGTGCCTACAGTTCATAACTTTAAAACTGACATTGTCAATGTTCATTATAATACTCCGCATCTCCTACTTCCTTACCTTAAACCCAAGTGTATGTGTGATTAGTTCTTCTGAAGTGGAAGCCTGCATAGGCAGGCTCATCTACTATGGCTCTTGAAGTATATGATAGAAATGACAACATGGTAAATAACAAGGAACTCCACTACATAATAGAAAATGTTCACATGATTAACTTTAGTAAAGTATACAGGTCATACAAGATTGTGTTTTAGAGTGAATGAGAAGCTAAATGCTCCATCCAGGAAGAAACTTGATTAAAATTTTAAGGTGGGGAAACAGTAAACAATAAATCCAGAGAAGAAAGTTTCATAGTTCATCCTTATAAAAAAAAAAAAACAATCATAGCTGGGTGTGGTGGCACACACCTTTAATCCCAGCACTCAGGAGGCAGAGGTAGGAGGATCGCCGTGAGTTCAAGGCCACCCTGAGACTCCACAGTGAATTCCAGGTCAGCCTGGGCTAGAGTGAGACCCTACCTCGAAAAAAAAAAAATCATAATTCAAATATTTTCCCAAATTAAAAGATTTAGAGCATAATCATTTGATTTAGGTATGTTTCAAACAGTTCTTTGGATGCCAATAATTTAGAAGCCCTCGTATTAGCTATTTAATGCAAATATTCACTTAAGAGTTTTTGCTAGTATTTCTACTCACTTTATCAAGAGGAAAATATTTCAACATATCAACAGGGGACTTTGTAAGCAAAAGATGTATATAAAACCAACTATAAAAAATAAAAGTGCATATATTCTAGGACCCAGCTTCATTACTAAATTTTGCTAATGAACTTTCATGAAAGAACCCAGAAGTTTCTATGGTACAAATTATGCTTATAAATATGTAAGGCACTATATAAAAAGGCATGATACAAATAAACATTTAGCCTGTATAAAATATAGTTAGTATTATTCTAATTATTTCATAATTAGAAAATTCAGTCTACACAGGTCATTATAAGAACATTTGCTTCTCTATTCCAGAAAAAAATTAAGCTTTAAAATTCCTTATGCAATCACAAATATCATATCCATACAAGTTAAAACAAGGAATTCCTAAGCTTCTTTAGTTCCTAAGCTTTCACATCAGCCTATTTCTTCATACTTCTTTTAATTTATAAATAGGAAAATATCTTGATGTATGATTTATTTTTGTATATTTCAAGCATTGGTATTGAATTACAAAACCTAATGGAGAGGTTTTTAGTTACAAGGTTAGGAAAGGAATCAGCTTTGCTTGAAAATCAGGACTTGGGGGGCTAAAGAGATGGCTTTAGCAGTTAAGGTACTTGCCTGCAAAGCCAAAGGACTCAGGTTCAATTCCCCAGGATCCACATAAGCCAGATGTACAAGGGGGTGCACACATCTGGAGTTCTTTCGCAGTGGCTAGAGGCCCTGATACACCCATTCTCTCTCTCTCTGTCTCTCTCTGTCTCACTCTCTCTTTCTCTTTTCCTCTGCCTATTTCTGTTTGTTTGTTTGTTTGTTTTTATTTATTTGGGAGCAAAGGACAGAGAGGAAGAGGCAGAGAGAGACAGAGACAGAGAGAGAATGGGCATGCCAGGGCCTCCAGCCACTGCAAACGAACTCCAGACGCGTGCACCCCTTGGGCATCTGGCTAACGTGGATCCTGGGGAATTGAGCCTCGAATTGGGGTCCTTAGGCTTCACAGGCAAGCACTTAACCACTAAGCCATCTTTCCAGCCCCCCCTGCCTATTTCTGTATCTCTCTTTAAAATAAATAAATGCAGGGCTGGAGAGATGGCTTAGCGGTTAAGCACTTGCCTGTGAAGCCTAAGGACCCCGGTTCAAGGCTTGACTCCCCAGGACCCACGTTAGCCAGATGCACAAGGGGGCGCACGCATCTGGAGTTCGTTTGCAGTGGCTGGAGGCCCTGGCGTGCCCATTCTCTCTCCCTCTCTCTATCTGCCTCTTTCTCTCTCTGTCTGTCGCTCTCAAATAAATAAATAAAAATAACAAAAAAATTAAAATAAATAAATGCAAATAAAATATTTTTAAAAATCAGGACTTTTATTTGGGGTCTGGAGGATAGCTAAGTTTTAGAGCACTTGTCTAGCAAGTAGAAGGCTCTAGGTTCAATTCACAGCACCACAAAGAAAAAGACTCATTGTTCCCCTAGGTGTATATAAGAATGACATTTATTTGACAGAATTACATTTTTGGATATGTGTGTGGTAGTTTTTGTATATAATGAAGTTATGTTCAGAGGTTTGTAATCCTTCCAATAAAAAGTTAATGGCAAGACCTTTGCCTCTCCAAAAATGACCAATACACTTAAAATAACAATTTTACTTGAAATTTGTTAAAAATCAATGTTCTTAACCATTGAGATATAATTAGCCATATTTTAAAAATTTTAATTGACTCCAGAACTCAGATTTTTTTAAAGATCTGTTTTTTAAAAGTATATTTTATTTATTTGTTTGAGAGGGAGAAAGAGTCAGAGAGAGAAAGGGGCCTCTAGTTACTGCAAACGAACTCGAAATGCATGTGCCCCCTTGTGCATCTGGCTTACCTGGGTCATGGAGAATTGAACTGGGATCCTTTGTCTTTGCAGGAAAACACCTTAACCACTAAGCCATCTCTCCAGCCCAAGATCTGAGTTTTTTTCAGTAGAGTTCAAATGGGTAAAACTCCAGTACCAAATTCATTGATTTGTTATTTCTATAGAGTAAGCCCAATCTCTTCAGTTCTCCCCAACATACTCATTAGTTCTATCTCTGAACCTTTGTTATTCTATGCTGGTCTGAAATGTTCTTTTTCACATATCCAAACTTATCTCTCATTTCAAGAAAAAGCTGAATTTACTCCATCATAAACTCTATTGCCTTTACTATGAATCATAACACCATCTACTACCTTTAACTCTCCTATGAGACTAATTTAAAGAGGCAATAAAGCAAAAGAGACTGTAGAGGCAGGCACTCAGCTATGGTTTAAAACCCTGCATTCTTACTAACTTTATAACCTTAGGCAAGTTAGTTAACTCCTTGTGTTTCCTTTTCTCATCTGTAAATAGGGCATAGTAGTAACATCTAGGTCATAGCCCCAAAGTGGAGTGTGAAATACAGCAACAGCTAGCATGAAAGCTACAAAAAAGAGGGAAGTGATTCAGGTAACACAAATATAATTCAGACATTTGATTCATAGCTCACAGCTTTGTTATGAATGAAATCAGTTTTGGACAATATTTGGGAAACAGAATTAGTGTTGTATTATGTATGTAGAAAACAAGTTTTTTTGTGAGCCACCTAGATAGAATGCAAGAGAATATTCTATGTATAATGGGCTCCAAACATGACTATCATATATGCTTACAAACACAGAGCTGAAAACAAAAGGATATAAGATAAAGTTTTAAAGAAGAATGAAAAATGATTATTTACTGAATATTTATACAATCATGATAGCAGGGTAAATGGCAAATACTTCTTGAATACAATTCTAATCCAGTGGTTGAAAAGGGCTGACATATCAAAGCACAGATGCAGCATCATGTTCATACTTCTATTGAAAGTAATCAAAGACAAGGAAGTGTGAACAAAGCACCACAAGTGTCAGGGAACATGTGCATCTTCTTGCTCATAACAAACCCCAGAATCTCAGACTCTATCCCAGTGACTGACCTCAAATCAAGTGACCCATGCTGAATGAAGTGTGAGCAATTGCAACAACTATAATATATTCTTTGTATTCATTATGTCAGGATAATTGATTACCTTGTAAGTAAAATACCAAGCCTCTCAAGTTCTAGACACTAATGTGGAACCAGATAAAAGTTAATGCAGAAATAATGCAATTCCTTTAATAGAGAGCTGGCAAAATGAAAATGAAGAAAAGGGTATTTCAATTGACAACAGCAATGGGATAGACCTATATCCAAAGACCACAGAGGAAGTGCTGACTTTTAATGAGGTAGAATCAGACAACAGAGTTACACAAAGAAGTCTGTGACATGATTAATGGCAAGCCACCAGTGCAAATATTAATGGAAATGAAATAACATGAAAAAACCACCAAAAGCTAACCATAGACAATATGGATGAAATGTCAAAAAGTTCAGTTACCTAAGAGTAAATATGGAATAAACTTTTTCAAATGAGCACATTACCTTTCAATGCCCTGTAATTCTTGAGAAAAAAAATTTATTTTGAGGCAAGCCCAACAGACGGGCCTTTTTGTTATGCGAGAGAGCAAGAGCAAGCAAGAAAGATAATTGGCACACCAGGGCCTCCAGCCACGACAATCAAACTCCAGACACATGTGCCCCTTGGTACTCATGTACAATCTTGCACACTTGAGTCACCTTGTGAATCTGGCTTACATGGAACCTAGAGAGTTAAACATGGGTCCTTAGGCTTCGCAGGCAAGCGCCTTAACAGATAAGCCATCTCTCCAGCCCTTGAGAAAATTTTATAAAGAAATAATTAAAGAGTAATGTAAATATTCACAGAGAGACCGAAATCTTGGGCAATCTTTTTTCTTTTGTGTTGTCTGGTTTCTGAAGAACAATGAAACATAGTCATTTGAATCCTGAAAGAGAAAAAAAAACTAAAATCAAACTGGTGTCAAACTGTTTTAACTATCTGGCAATTGAAATAGAAAGGCCCATAAAAAAGACAGCAGCTCTCCTGAGAATTTGAACTTATGGATGATTCCAGCATAAAAGTCAAAGGAATCATTGAATCTACATCTTCAAGTATTTTTTTTAACCAAG
The DNA here is from genome assembly GCA_036346955.1 of Dipus sagitta. NCBI lineage: Eukaryota > Metazoa > Chordata > Mammalia > Rodentia > Dipodidae > Dipus > Dipus sagitta. The sequence continues at coordinate 133,374,434 of CM070770.1, forward strand.
GATCAAGAGATGAAATATTTTTAGCAAAAGGAAAGAAGGGAAAGGAGAAGGGAGGGAAGATGGGAAGGAGGAAGGGAGGAGGAAGAGAAAGACAGAGAGGGAGAGAGAGAGAATGAGGTTATGGGACAGTGGATAAAGTGCTTGTTGCACAAGAGTGAGGATCTACGTTCAGACCCCAGCACCTACATAAATGCCAGATGGGCATGCCTGTAATCGCAGTACTGAAGATGTGGTGACAGAGGATACATTTGGGCAAGGTAGCTAATTAGACTAGCCAAATTGGTGAACTATGGGTTCAAGTGAGACTCTGCCCCAGTTTAAGAGAGAGAGATAGCCGGTGTGGTGGCACATGCCTTTAATCCCAGCACTTGGAAGGCAGAGGTGGGAGGATCGCTGTGAGTTCCAGGTCAGCCTGGACTAGAATGAAACCCTACCTCAAAAAAAAAAAAAAAAAAAAAAAAAAAGAGAGAGAGAGAGAGAGAGAGAACAATTAAGAAAGACACCCAACATCAACTTCTGGCCTATACACACACACACGTGCACACACACATACAAGAACGCACATCTACTCATACACCATGCACACATACATAAGCAAGCAAAGAATAAAAGAAAACAAATTGCCAAATGTTATTACAAGTTTTGTAAGTGTCCCTTCTACATACAAACACTTAATCCTGTTAGGAGATTCTCTTTTATTATACTAATGACCTTTATCAGGGGACTTTTCTCACACTGAGCAAATTTTTCTCTTCATCCAACTTTTAATCATCTATGCTCCTGCTCAGTAACATCTCTATTATATCAGCCAGGAATGGTGACATAGGCCTATAATCCAAAATACTCTGAGAGGCTAAGGCAGGAAGATCACAAATTTGATGCCAGCTTTATTTTCAGACCCTATCTAAAAATAAAAAGTAAATAGAGAGCTGGGGATATAGTTCAATGGTAGGGTGATTTTCCCAGCATGTACAAAGTCTTGAGTTCAGTCCCCAGTGCTAAGTACCACACACACAAAAAAAAGGTCCATTATATTTTCTACAGAATGTTCAGTGTGTTCAAGCCTTTGAGCTACTTTACAATAAAGATGTGAGTTTTTAAAAAATCCAGTGGAGCCGGGTGTGGTGGTGCACATCTATAGTCTTAGCACTGGGGAAGGAGAGACAGAAGAATCAGGAATTCAAAGCCAGTTTCTGGTACATAGCATATTCAAGCTAACCTAGACTGGTTTCTTCTCTCTCTCTCTCTCTCTCTCTCTCTCTCTCTCTCTCTCTCTCTCTTTCCTGTGGTTCCTGCCCTCTCCTCTTCCTGGGTTATCTTCTTCTTCCCCCAAATAGTCTCCTCTTCTGCTTTCATGTCATATGTATTCCATTACCCTCTCTTTCCCTTCCCTTAAGCTCTGTTCCGCTCCTCCCATGACTCCCCTTATAGTTTCATAATCTAAACATGCTCACAAACACACACACACACAAATTTTAAATCTAGACTCAATAGATGAAAGAATATATGCAGTATTTGTCTTTCTGAGTCTGGCTTTTTCACTTAACAAAATGATCACCAGTTCTACCCGTGTTCCTGCAAATGGTACAATTTCATTTTTCCTCACAGCTGAATAAAATTACGTTGTGCATATGTATCATATTTTCTTACTTTTTTGTTTGTTTTTCAAGGTAGGGTCTTGCTCCAGCCAAGGCTGACCTGGAACTCACTATGTAGTCTCAGGGTGGCCTCAAACTCATGATGATCCTCCCACCTCTGCCTCCCAAGTGCTGGGATCAAAGAATGCACCACCACGCCCAGCGGTATCATTCATCTGTTGGACATCTAACTGGTTTCATTTCCTAGATATTGTGAACAGAACCACAATGAAAATGGATGTGTAATTATCTCTGGTATTCTGATATAAGAGTTCTTTTGTTAGATACCCAAGAGTGGTATAGCTGGGTCATATAATAGTTCTACTTTTGATTTCTTAAGAAACCCCCATACTAACTTCCATAGTGGCTACACACGTTTACATTTTCACCAGCAGTGTAATAAGGGTTCTTCCTACCCTATATCCCTACCAGCATTTGTTACCTTTTGCTGTTTATGATAGCCATTCTGACCATGGTGAGATAGACTCTCAGAAGAGTTTTAATTTGCCTTTCTATAATAGCCCACTTACTGATTGGATGATTTAGGAGCAGTGGTTAATGTTTAGTGCTTATAGTTCTTCATTGTGGAAGAAGGAATGAAAAGATTGTAAGAGATAAAGGGTGACACTGTTTACCCCATTGAGACTGCTTGGTGCATTCATGACCCCACAATGAATACCACCAACCCCACCAAGGAGGTCCTCAGTAGAATGGGGGCAGGGGAGAGGAGATATAAGAGTATAAACTGATGGGAATATGACCAATACGTTCAACTGTAAAGTTCAACATAATAAAAAATTATAATTTTTTAAAATAATATTCTTGGGGGGGTTAAAAATAATAATATTCTTTGTACTTCTTTATATAGTCTAGATATTAATTCCCTATCTGAAATGCACTTTGCAATTTTTTTTTTCAGTTCTGTAGGCTATCTCTTCACTATCCTGATTGTTTCCTTTGCTGTGCAGAAGTTTGTAATTTCATTTCATCTCATGTTTCAATTCTTGGGGTTAGTTGTGTGCTATTTGAGTCCTTTTCAAAAAGTCCTTGTCACTGGGTGTGGTGGCACATGCCTTTAATCCCAGCACTTGGGAGGTAGAGATAGGAGGATCACTGTGAGTTCAAGACTACTCTGAGATTACATGGAGAATTTCAGGTGAGCCTGGGCTAGAGTGAGACCCTACCTCACAAAACAAAACAAACAAACAAAAAGAGTCCTTGTCTATACCTGTATCTTGAAGTGTTTTTCATTTGTGATTTCCTCTAGCAGTTTCAATGATTCAGTTCTTACATTAAGGTCTGATTAATTTTTTTAAATTTTTTATTTTATTTATTTATTTATTTGAGAGTGACAGGCAGAGAGAAAGAGGCAGAGAGAGAGAGAGGGAGGGAGGGAGAGAATGGGCACGCCAGGGCCTCCAGCCACTGCAAACGAACTCCAGATGCGTGCACCCCCTTGTGCATCTGGCTAACATGGGTCCTGGGGAAATGAGCCTCGAACTGGGGTCCTTAGGCTTCACAGGCAAATGCTTAACCACTAAGCCACCTCTCCAGCCCAAGGTCTGATTAATTTTTAGGCAATTTTGTGCATAGTGAAAGATTTGAATCCAGTTTTATTCACCTACATGTGGAAATCCAGTATCATTTGTTATCAGGCTGTCTTTTCTCCAATGTTTGTTTTTGACACCTTTATAAAAAAACTCAGGTGACTATACAGGTTGGAGAGATGACTTAGAAGTTAAGGCACTTTCCTGAAATGCATAATGACCCAGGTTCAATTGCCCAGTACCCACTTAAAGCCAGATGCACAAAGTGGTGCATGCATAGTTCATTTGTTCATTTGCAATGGCTAGAGGCCCTGGCACACCCATTCTCATTCTCTTTCTCTCTCTCTCCCTCCCTCTCTCTCTCTCTTTCCCTATCTCCCTCTGTCCCTGCAAATAAATAAAGTTAAAACATTTTTTAATAAACTTAAAATTAAAAAATTACTTAATACTATAGGGTTATTTCTGGATTTTCTATTGTATTCCATTCTGATCCCTTAATTACTGAATAGTAATTTCATTCATGTTTTCTAATATCCTCAAATGTCATTATATATTAGAATATAAGCCAGGTGTGGTGGCACATGCCTTTAATCCCAGCACTCAGGAGGCAGAGGTAGGAGGATCACTGTGAACTCCAGGACACCCTGAGACTACATAGTGAATTCCAGGTTAGCCCAGAATGGAGTGAAATCCTACCTCCAAAACCCAAATACATACATACATACATACATACATATATATGTATACACACACACACACACACACACACAAAATCACTGTTTTAGTCTGTTCTTAAAGTTTTCAATATTCCTTATATTCAGAAGACATAAAATATACTGCAATTTTTATCATCTTCTATTCAACATTAAATCAACAAAAAGCAAGGGGCTAGAGAGATGGCTCAGTGAATAAAGCACTTGCCATGCAACTCTAAGTAACTGACTTCAGGTCCTCAGACTCCACATAAAAGCCAGAAGTTATAGTAGGGTTCTGTAATCTCAGTGAGCCTATGGCAAGAAGGGAGGCAGAAACAGAAGAATTTCCTAGTAGCTCACAGAGTAGTGAACTAGCAACTCGGCCTCAAACAAAGTAGAAGGCAATAATCACCCCTAAAGTTGTTCTCATGCCTGCACACATGCACCATGGCACAAGAGTGCCTGCACTTACATACTTACACTCACACACACACACACACACACACACACACACCAAATAAATATGTTTTCTTAATTAGGGCTGATGAGATGGCTCAGCAGTTAAGAGTACTTTGTGTGCAAGCATAAGGTCTGAGGAAGCTGAAAGATCACTCAAGTTCAATTCCCAGGACCTACATAAACAGATGGGCATGGCCACATGTCCTTAACCATAGTCCTATAGGAGAGTAGAAATCTGACGATCACCAGAACTCACACAAAAAAAAAAACCACAAAACAAACCAACCAACCCAGAAAGATCCTGCATCAATAAGAGACTCCAGCTCAAAAAGAATGGGCAGAAGAGTGATGTACCAGGACACTATCTTCTGCTCTGGCCACCTAAGACAAGCATATCCCTCCACAGGAGAGTGAAGACCCTGTAAGCAAGTGCATGGGGTGCCATATCGGCACATGTATATACAAAACACACATGTGCACATGTGCAAATAAATTAGCAAAGAGAGCCAAGAACAATATTGTATGCCTTTAAACCCAGCATTTGAGAGGCTGAGGTAGGAGAATCACCATGAGTTTGAGGCCAGGCTGGGGCTAAAGAGTGAGTTCTGTGCCAGCCTGAGCTAGAGTAAGACCCTATCTTGAAAAAAAGAAAAGGAAAGAAAAAAATAGCAAAAAGCAAAATATATTTAAAATATATCGAGCCGGGTGTGGTGGCGCACGCCTTTAATCCCAGCACTCAGGAGGCAGAGGTAGGAGGATTGCCGTGAGTTCGAGGCCACCCTGAGACTAGAGAGTGAATTCCAGGTCAGCCTGAGCTACAGTGAGACCCTACCTTGAAAAACCAAATAATAATAATAATAATAATAAAATAAAATATACTGAGTTCAGTAAATGTAACTAAAATTTAAAACATTCAACTCAGCTTTACTAAATTTAAATTTATGTGAAAATTCTAAAAATTTATCCATATGAGTCATAAGCAAAGTATGCTAAAATATACTTTTATATTAAAATAATTATAAGGATTGAAGATGTATAGTTAAGTGGTAGATCACTAGCCAAATACACACAAGGCCCCGGGTTTAATCTCTAGCACTACAAACAAACAAATAAATGAAAAAATTTTACAAGTTATTTTTCAAAGTATCATCAGGGTTATGAATACAGCTCAGTGGTATAGCACTTGTCTAGCATGTGTGAGGCCATGGGTTTGATCCCCAGCATGGAAAAAAAAAAGTGCCACCAAATTTTTGCAGCTGCATTGGAGACACAGTCTCAAGCAGTCCAGGCTGGTCTCAAACTCAGTACACAACCAAGGATGACTTTGAACTTTTGACCCTCCTGCCTCTACCTTCTGAGTGCTGGGATTATAGGTGGGCATCACCAGATGGAGCTTTTTAACTTTTTAAAATTTATTTGAAGGGGGGAGGAGGTGAGGGGCAAATACAGAGAATGGGCACTAGGGCCTCTAGCCACTGCAAACAAACTCCAAATGTGCATCTGGTTTTATGTGGGTACTAGAGAATTGAACCTGGGCTTTACAGGCAAATACTTCAACTGTTAAGCCATCTCTCCAGCCCCAGATTCCGTTTTATGTGGTGCTGGAAATTGAACCCAGGGCTTCATCCATGCTAAGCCAGTACTCTACCAACTGTTACGCACCTTTAGCCCACAACCCAATTTTTAATTTTTTTAAGTATTCCTTAATATAGGAGAAAGATTTTCCTCCAAAACTTCAAAATGTCTACAGATTGTATATATCTAATTGGACATGCAAACAACACTTTAGTATCTCCACTAGGAAAACATTAGTTTGTGGGTCAATATCTAGAGATCATTTATAGTTATGTAGATACAGTTTATTGTTACATGAAATAGGCTAATTGTAGGATATAAAACATTTGAGGAGGTTTACGAACATTGTCTTATTATATCAGTCATGGTGGCACTTATCATACTGTAACAATCATTAATATTTGACTATCCATATTATACATAGTATATTTTACCAGAAAAGCATAATCAGTAAGTATATATCTAAAGAGCCGATAAATATTTATCAGAGCACTAACCATTCCAATTCTACATGCAAACTGGAAATGGTAGCTCCTACCTGTATTGGCAGCCTTAGAAGGCTGAAACAAGAAGATTGCTGGGTATTCAAGGCCAACATGGTCTACATAGTGAGTTCCAGCCTAGCCTGAGTTATAGAGTAAGCTCTTGTCTCAAAAGAGCAAGCAAACAAATAAATTTTAAAAATTCTAAGTGAAAAAGAGATAGTACTTATTAGACAATTTAGAACCACAATCTGATTTGTAAAAGCAAACTGAAGTAGTCCCACCCTCTACCCATACATTACAAACATTGTAAGATCATCCACTGAATGGAAGTCAAAAGGCAAGCTGCAACAGGTATAGCTCAGTACTAGAGGCTGGAGTTCATAAACTGGAAGCCTTAGTTCAATCCTCAGCACCCAAAGATGATAGATGATAGATGATTGATAGATAGATAGATAGATAGATAGATAGATAGATAGATAGATAGATAGATTAGATAGATAGACAGACAGACAGGAGGATGAATAGATAGATGATACATATAGGCAGGCAGATAGATAGGCAGACACACACATATACAGATAATAAATAGCTATGTCTTAGACTAGCTAAAACAAATAAATAAAAGCTGAAATCAATAATTGCTGGAAAGGATACTGAACAACTCAAACTTTTAAAAATTACTAATGTAAATACAAAACAATATCAACACTTTGGAAAAGATTTTGACAATTTGCACTCCCAGAAATTTATCCAAAAGAAAACACATATTTACAACAACACTTGTATACAAATTGTTGTAGCAGTTATACTCATAATCACAACCTGGAAAGCATCCAGATGTCCTTCAACTGGTGAATTAATAGACTATGGTAGAGACACAACAACAACCGAATAAAAGGGAATAAACCACTGTCATGCATGAAAGTGATGAACCTCAAATGTACTATGCTAAATTTTAAAAAGGCACATTCTGGGATATAGCTTAGTGGTTAAGGCACTTGCTGACAAAGACAAAGGACCCAGGTTCAATTCCCCAGTAAGCATATAAGCCAGATGTACAAGGTGGTGCACGCATCTAGAGTTTGTTTGCAGTGGTTAGAAGCCCTGGTGTGCCCATTCTCTCTCTATCTGCTTCTTTCTCTTTTTCTCTCTCTCAAATAAATGAATAAATAAAAAAATTTTTTTGTTGGCATTTTGAGGTAGGGTTTCACTCTAGCTCAGGCTGACCTGGAATTCACTATGTCGTCTCAGGGTGCCTCGAACTCATGGCAATCCTCCTACCTCTGCCTCCCGAGTGCTGGGATTAAAGACATGCACCACCACGCCCAGCTCAAATAATGTATATATATATATATATATATATATACACACACATACTGTTGTTGTTGTTGTTGGTTTTTTTGAGGTAGGGACTCACTCTAGTCCAGGCTGACCTGGAACTCACTATGTAGTCTCAGGGTGGCCTCGAACTCATGGCAATCCACCTACCTCTGCTTCCCGAGTGCTGGGATTAAAGGTGTGCGCCACCATGCTGGCTCTAAAATATTTTTTTAAAGCCAGCTTCAAGATGGACATCATATGACTCTTCTTACATGGTGTTTTTGGAAAAGGCAAAACTATTGTGGCAAAAAATTGATCAGGGGCTTTCCAGGAGTCCTGGGTAGGAAGAAAGAAAGGCTAACTACAAAGGAGAAACACAACAGCATTTTCAGATGGTAATGAAACTGTTTTGCATGTTTGTTTATGCATTTGTCTAAGCTAATAGAACTGAGAATTAAATGAGCAGATTTTGTTGGTTGTATATTTAAAATTAAGTACAATATAAAGAAAGGAGGTCTTACTAGATTGGATATTTAAATTTCACTGGTGGATGCCTTTGTGCACAAACAAACTAGACTGTGTCAGCATAGTTAGCATAGGACCCAATTAATATCCAATCCTTTTAAAGGCAAAGTTACTATTAGAGGGAGTGATTAATGTTTCAGTTCATAATTACATAAAGAATTGTGAATATTCTAGCACTTAAAGTGCAATTTAACTAAAAGGAATTGAATCTCTTTTTTTCCTTCAGCTTCAACTTAAATTTTGGTTTGTAATGGCCACTATGCAGAATAAGAGAGAAGTGATAGAAATGAAAGATAAAGATGCATAGGACTCCCATCCTTTTTAAATATTTTATTTTTATTTATTTATTTATTTGACAGAGAAAGAGGGAGGGAGAGAGAGAGAGATAATGAGCGTGCCAGGGCCTCCATCCACTACAAATGAACTCCAGAGGCATGCACCCCCTTGTGCATCTGGCTAATGTAGGTCCTGGGGAATTGAACCTGGGTCCTTTGGTTTGCAGGCAAATGCCTTAACTGCTAAGCCATCCCTCCAGACCTCCCATCCTTTTTTTTGTACATACTTGTTTATTTCCTTTTGAGATACAACTTTAAAAATCCAGCACTGTTCATCCACAGACTATGAAAGTGCCCGTATGTAACACTGTGGAATCTTTCCAGTCTAGCCAACACAGAACTTCAACCTATTTCATCCACAGACCAGGAAAGGCATGAATCTAGCACAGTTGAATCTATCTAGTCTAGCCAACACAGAATTTCATCCAAAGACCAGGAAAGTGCATATATGTGTAGCACCGTGGAATCTATCCAGTCTAACCAACACAGAACTTTACCCTTTTTCAGAAGCTTACAATAGGATCGACAGAAAACATCTCTTCTGTTTTTCAAATTGAAAAAGAAAGAAGGATTGCTCAGCAGTTAAGGTGCTTGTCTGCAAAACCTCACAATTTAGGTTCAATTCCCCAGTACCAGTGTAAAGCCAGATTCACAGAGTAACACATGCATCTGGAGTTTGTTTGCAGCGGTTGGAGGCCCTGGTATGCCCATTCTCCACTCCCCCCATCTCTCCCTCTCTCTCTCTCTCTCTCTCTCTCTCTCTCTCTGCTTGCAAATAAATAAATAAGTATGTAAAAATTGGAAAAAAAGATGACTATCAAAATCAAGGAACACTTAATTCAACCTGATTATACATCAAATGTTTTTTAAAAAAACCAACAGAGTATATTAACTATAGGTCTGAATGCATGGTGTATTTTAAAATGTGCTTTTTATTAGGACCATATTTCATGTTTGTAGGCTTGGAGAAAATAAATCTCAGAAAGGCCTCATTCTAGGGAAAAGGAATTAGAAACAGTTTTTATTTTGATAAAGAGTCTTACTCTAACATAACACTGATACTCAAATTACATTTCACATTTATGTCATACTAGGGTAGGATCATAAATATTTGAAAAACTGGGAAATTTAATATTAAAGGTGATGAGTTGTTTGAGTTAAACCAGACTTTATAGAAATGTGGAAAGTTTTCAAGCTACCTCTTACACAGAAAAGCTTTAAGTTTTACTTCTTAAAAGAAAAATGTATCCACTGGACTGCCTAACCACAATTTACTATAGAAAAAAATATTTATTCTGATTTATGACAGGCATATGAAAATATTGAAGCAACATAATCCAAATTTTGTAGAAGTTTCTGTTTTACGTTAATGTCTGTACTTCGCTTACTGCCAGCTTTCCACAGTTCAAAGGCAATTCATTTCACTAATAAGACAAGGTGACAAGTTCTGACAAGGTAACAGCTAGCTTTTACTATTATAGTGACAATGATATTACTAGGCATTGAGCATGTCCTACACATGTATGAGATATCACACTAGAACTATGCACAAATGACCTCCTTAGTTCTCCACTACAATTTTATGATGTAGGCATCTTGAATGAGAAAGCTGAATCTCAGAAAAATGAAATGAATCATACAGCCTACTAAGACTGGAGAAATTAAGAAACAGTATCAGACAGACGCAGGACACCTTAAAGTTATACACTTTGCTAATTAACTGGTTCTATGACCTTCAATAAGTCTAAGTGCTCTGAGTTGTAGTATCTGATTTTTACCATCTCTCATAAAAAAATAAAAGGTCAAAGTATCTTTGGCAACATATGCTTCTTTTTTGTTGCTGTTGTTGTTGTTTTTTGTTTTTTCAAGGTAGGGTCTCACTCTAGCCTAGACTGACCTGGAATTCACTATGTAGTCTCATGGTGGCCTCGAATTCACCATGACCCTCCTATCTCTGCCTCCCAAGTGCTGAGATTAAAGGTGTGCACCACCACGCCTGGCCATATGCTGCTTTTCACTCATAAAAGTTTGCTTCACCAGCTGGGCATGATGGTGCACATGCGTGTACACACACGCACAAGCACACACACACACACATACCATGAAAATAAATATAAATAAAAATTTTTAAAAGAAAGTATGGTCCCAAATTTTATGTGTCTCTTATTATAGTCTGAAAATACACAAAGTAAAATAGCAACTATAGAATTACTTCTGAGGATGAAATGATATATGCATGAGATGGTACTTTTTTCCTTTTTCTTAATTAGTTATGGACATACTTAGTATGTAAACATCATATGTTGGTACCATCCTTTCCCTTATCCTGCCCCTTTTTCAAAGAGATCTTCCTCATTGGGGATGTAGATCAGCCACATGGGGATTGTGGATCATGCATTGTGGAGGCAGCCATTGGTTTTGAGGGAAAGGCAATGTCTCTGTGCATAATGTCCCAACTTGTGGCTCCTCTGGCCCCTCTTCCACAAAATTCTCTGTGCCATGTTGGATGCATTTAAGTCTATTTCAGTGATGAGCTCTTAGGAGCCTCTGGATCTCTGGTTTGGTAGGTGTTTAGTGTCCTCAGTGTCTATCTCCTTCATCCTTATGCTGATAATCAGGTTCACTAAGAAAGCAGCACTCTTACTTATTTCCACAGCTCCTCTGTGGTTTCAGCTGGGCCCTAGTAAAGTGTGATTTCCCTCCTCAGGTCCCGCTCCCATCTGAAAAAGAGAAGCAGATTCTCCAACAAAGAGTGATGTCAGCACAGGTTAAAAGAGATAACCATCATTCGTTTAGAGAGAATTTAATGGGTGTAGACCCTCTTGTAGCCCAAGATTAGTGGGAGCTTGATTTTGAAAAGCAAAATCATTATCTGGATATGATTCTGACTTGTTTCCCAGTTCCAGATATGGGTTCCTTTTTACCAAGCAGATCTGTTAGCTAATCCAGGAGCAGTTGGTTACCCACTATGGCTGTATGCCACTATTGCACTTGTGTGAGCATCACATCAGGTTGTTTGCTTCTGAGTAGCTTAGACCTCAAGTTGCTCAGACAGATATTGGCCACTTTCCCCCAGTACCTCATGTAGTGCTTTCTATGCTAGATGGGCTGGCTGGGGACTGGCTCTCTTCCAAATTCCAGCCAAGTCTCTCCATGTTCCATGCTGACAGCTTATGGTGTCTTCAGCAATAGGGTCTTACCACTAACCTCTGGTGGGTAATCAAGTGCTCTGACAAAAGTCTGTCTTGTTTTGGGAAACCTTATAGGTCAGTTTTTTGCATATGGTTATCCAGTTTGTCCAGCACCATCTGTTGAAGATGCTGTCTTTTCTTCAGTCTATGTTATTGGGGCCTTTGTGAAAGACCAAGTACCTGTAGTTACTTGACCTAAAGTCTGGATCCTCAATTCTGTTCCATTGGTCTATATTTCTGTTTTTATACCAGTACCATGCTTTTTTTGTTTTAAGCTGGACGTGGTGGTGCATGCCTTTAATCCCAGCACTCAGGCAGAGGCAGGAGGACTGCCATGAGTTGAAGGCTACCCTGAGACTACATAGTGAATTCCAGGTCAGCCTGAGCTAGAGTGAGACCTTACCTCAAAAAACCAAAAAAGAAAAAAAGACTACTGATTTTTGTGTATTGATTTTGTATCCTGCTACTTTGCTGAAGGAATTCATCACCTTTAGGAGTTTTGAGTTTGAGGCTCTCAAGTCATTTATGTATAGGATCATGCTGTCTGAAAATAGGGCTAACTTGACTTCTTCCTTTTCAATTTGTATCCCTTTTATTTCTTTCTCCTGTCTTATTGCTTGGGCTAGGACTCCTAGTACTGTGTTGAAGAGCAGGGGTGAGAGTGGCTCCCTGTCTTGTTCCTAATCTCAGTGGGAATTCCTTGAGTCTTTCCCCATTAAGTATTATTTGGGCTTTAGGTGTTGTATATATAGCCTTTATTATGTTGAGATATAAACCATCCTTGCCTATTCTCTCCAAAATTTTGATCATGAGGTGATGTTGTATTTTGTTGAAGGCCTTTTCTAAATCTACTGAAATGATGTGATTTTTGTGATTAAGCTTATTTATGTGGTATATTACATTGACAGATTTCCATATGTTGAACCAACCCTGCATTCCTGGGATAAAGCCTATTTCATCAAGGAGGATAATGCTTCTAATGTGTTGTTGAATTCAATTTGTGAGGGCATTGTTCAGGTTTTTTGTGTCTAAGTTCATCAGGGATATAGGCCTATAGTTTTCTTTTTTCTTTTTTTTTTTTTTTTTTTTTTGGATTATAGGTAGTTTTCTTTTCTTGTTGTATCTCTGTCTGGCTTTGGTATTACGGTGATACAAGCTTCATAAAAGGAGTTGAGGAGCTTCCCCTGTTCTCTGATTATGTGGAACAGTTTGAAGAAAATTGGTTTCAGTTCTTCTTTGAAAGTTTGATCGAATTCAGCTGAGAAGCCATCTGGTCCTGGATTCTTCTCTTGGGGGAGGTTTTTGATTACCTTTTCAATCTCAATGGGTGTAATAGGTTTGTTTAGGAGATTAATCTGCTCTGAGTTTAGTTTTAGTATGTCCAAGAATTTATCCATTTCTTCCAGATTATCCACTTTTGTGGAATAGTGGTCTTGGAAGTAAGTCCTAATGATTCTTCCAATATCAGTTATGTCTGTTGTGATCTCTCCTTTTTCATTTCTAATTTTGTTAATTTCAAGCATCTCTTTTTCACTTGAACAAATTGTCCAGAGGTTTATCAATCTTGCTTATTTTTTTCAAAGAACCAGCTCTTTGTTTCATCAATTTTCTTAATTGTTTTTTTAAATTTCCAATTCATTAATTTCTGCTCTGATCTTGATTATTTCTTTCCATGTAAAACTTTTTGGGTTGGATTCTTCTTGTTTTTCCAATGCCTTTAGATAGATGGTTAGGTTATTGATTTTGGATCTTTTTGTTTTTGTTATGAAGGCATTTAGTGCTATGAATTTCCCCCTAAGGATTGCCTTCATTGTGTCCCGTAAGTTTTGGTACGATGTGTTCTCATTGTCGTTCAATTCTAGAAATTTTACAATTTCATTTTTTATTTCATCCACTACCCATTTATTGTCTAAAAGTGTGTTGTTAGATCTCCAGGAGCTGATGGAGTTCCTGGCACATCTCTTGCTGAAATGGTACTTTTTTTTTTTTTAATGAGTGACAGACAGAGAGAGAAAGAGGCAGATAGAGACAGGGAGAGAGAATGGGCACGCCAGGGCCTCCAGCCACTGCAAACGAATTCCAGACGCGTGCGCCCCCCTGTGCATCTGGCTAACATGGGTCCTGGGGAGTCGAGCCTTGAACCGGGGTCCTTAGGCTTCACAGGCAAGTGCTTAACCGCTAAGCCATCTCTCCAGCCCCTGAAATGGTACTTTTTGCTTAATACAAGACTGGCCCACTTTTTGGGAAATGTGGCAATGTTTCCAGGAAGCGAAATCAAAATTGAACATGTCGTAAGTTCTCTAAAGCCAGAGTGAGAGCAGGTACTACTAAGAATCAGACCAGGTCAAACGAAAGCTTTTTATAATTTTCTAGCAGGGGTACTTTCCTTTAACACATAACTCAAATAATTAATAATTGTAAGCTTCCTGAAATCATGGAAAGGGTGGAAGAAAGGCACTCTGACTAAATGCCAGAAAAATATTTACTATAGATTAAGATCAGTCATTTAAATACTTTCCTCATTAGCACTTTGAATCCCTTTATTCCCTAAAAGTTCCACTGTCTACTCTCCTCCATGCTCCTGGGTATTAGAGAAAGTTGCTGAATAAAGAACTGGTCTGATAAAGGTTTTATGTCACTACGTCCCTAGAATTGCTCCAAGATCCTTGAACTTGACGTGTCTTATTGTTTGTATGCCCATTTGCCTGCAGTGGCTGTTTTTCTGAGGCTTTCTTCCATTTAAGTCTTCCATTCCACCCTTTAGCACATGATTTTGTTTCAAGTTTCATTGTAACAGATCCCCTCTCTCTTTCTCATCTTTTTTCTTTTGTCCAACTGCTTAGTTTTCTCTCCATTTTCTGGCTTTCCAGCTTCATTAAGATTAAACGATCTTTCCAACTGTGCTTATCATATCCTCACCCATCACTTTTTAAGATTCTACTATGCCCACTCCTAACCACCAACTTCCACCCTTTCAGTTTTTCACTTTTTACAGTTTCAACCTTCAAATAAGCATTGAGCTTCTCATAGTCTACGATATATTCTGTTTAATCTCCTGTCCCATACAACTACCATTCATCTTCTAAATTAAATTTCTCAAACCAAAATTCAAATTTTTATTCTTCTTTACATGTCTGTATTAGTCAGCTTCAGGTTCACTGAGATGAACTTCCAGACCAGGCACAGTTATGGAGGGATTTATTGAAGCTTACAGATCCAGGGGAAGTTCCATAATGGCAGAAGAAACTAGCCTGCTTTCACAGGCCCAAGCAGAGAGAGAGCAGTACAAGCCTAAAGGTAAAAAGCCACAGCACACTTCAGGAACTCCAGCTAGGCACACTTTGCATATCTTTAGATTGTAATCTGAAATCCACCGCCACACCTTAAGATCCTCCACCCAGTGACCTTGCCTCCAGCCAGGTGGCTAGAGATGCAAACTACAAATAAGCAACTGAATATATTGGGGGCCATCTATTCTATTCAAACCACCACATTCCGCCCCTGGCCCCCAATAGATTTATAACCATCACACATTATAAATTGTACTCAGTTCAATTTCAAAGGTCCCCACAGTCTTGACCAATTTAAGATATGAAGACCTGTAAAATCAAACAAGTTAAACATTTCTAACATATAAAGGCACAGAGTAAACATTTTCAACTGATATAAGGCACAGCAAGGAGAAACTAAAACAATGCAAACTCAACCACCATCAAACAAACATCAAACTTCTGCAGTTCAAGTTCAATATACCCAGAGACTAACAGTCTCCAGACTTTCCAATTCCGCCCCTCCAGCTGGGCAGAGTACCCAGGGAACACTTCCATCCCAGGCCAACAGTGTCCTCTATGGTAGCCCTTGCACAGTCCTGGTATATACAAAACATCTTGAGGTCTTCATGCAAACCATGGTCCATCTTCCAAAGGCTCTTTCAGCCTATCAGGGCATCATGCCCTGCCTCATGCCACATCTCAGCAGCAGCTCCTGGAACCATGTGCAATTCATGACCAATCTTCACATTTTCCAAAGGCTCTTTCAGCCTATCAGGGCATCAGGCCCTACCTCATGCTGCATCTCAGCAGCAACTCCTGGAAGCATGTGCAATTCACGGCCACTCCATGCATTTTTCATGCTTCTGAAACCAATATCAGGTGTGCAGGACACAACCATATTTTTAATTCAGGGACGAAACAAATCATAGCCTTGAAAAGCAGGTTCCTTCTCCAGTCAACTCTTTCCAAAAGTGTTTGCATTTCTATGATACTCTTTCCTCAGGCATCCTTTCCATTGTTTTAATGTAAAGCAGTTGGACCATCTTCCTTAAGATTGCTAATGTGTTTGACAATAGCAGGTTCAGTAACCTAAAACCATCTCTGTGCCTGTAATTTTAACTTGCTTGAGATTTTCCAGCTTAAAATCTTAAATCTCTCAGTCCAATATCTTCAGCCAAGCACATGAGTCCATTACAAATTTAACCTTGATCAAACTCTCTGGGCCTCAGCAGCAGAACGCAGCCAGCCCTTATGCCAGTAGCCCAGTTCCAACAAAGTCCTTTGCAGTCTTTCCTTCCCCTTAGAAAGCTGATAAGCCAAGCTTCGAAGTTCAATGCTGTCTGCACTTAGCATTCTCAAACTCTCATCAGAATAGTCCATAAAACTTGGCTTACCACTCCAGAAGACATCTTCAGTTGCAAGCATCAAGTCCATGCCTATTCCTCCAAAACAAAGGTTCCAAAAGATCAACGTCCACATGGCCAGGTACATCTCACCCCACTCCTCGGTACCAAATTCTGTATTAGTCAGCTTCAGGTTCACTGAGATGAACTTCCAGACCAGGCACAGTTATGGAGGGATTTATTGAAGCTTACAGATCCAGGGGAAGTTCCATAATGGCAGAAGAAACTAGCCTGCTTTCACAGGCCCAAGCAGAGAGAGAGCAGTACAAGCCTAAAGGTAAAAAGCCACAGCACACTTCAGGAACTCCAGCTAGGCACACTTTGCATATCTTTAGATTGTAATCTGAAATCCACCGCCACACCTTAAGATCCTCCACCCAGTGACCTTGCCTCCAGCCAGGTGGCTAGAGATGCAAACTACAAATAAGCAACTGAATATATTGGGGGCCATCTATTCTATTCAAACCACCACAATGTCCTTCCCTTAATGCTCTGGAGTATTTTTCCAAACTCTGCTGAAAATGCTCTCTCAAAAGTCAAAATAAAGGGCTGGAGAGATGGCTTAATGGTTAAGGTGCTTGCCTGTAAAGCCTAGGGACTCATGTTTGACTCTCTAGATCCCATGTAAGCCAGATGCACAAAAGGTGAGGCAAGTGCAAGATTGCATGCTCATTAGCCACAAGCATCTGGAGTTTAACTGTAGTGGCCGAGACCTTGGCATGCCAATTCTCTCTGTCTCTCTCCCTCTATCTCTGTCTCTTTCTCTCTCTCTCTCTCTAAAATTAAAATAAATAAGTAAATAAAATTTTAAAAGTCAAAAACATCCAAAACAACAATTGTTTTAAGTTATATTTTTCTTTATCTTTTGCTATCTATTCCTGGCCCTCCCTACTCCCTGCTCTTTTTTTTGTGCTCTATATTAAACCCCGGGACTCACACATGCTAAAAACATTCTCTGTCCCTAAGCTATACTCTCAGATCTTCCTCCTTCCTTTCTGGAATCCTTTCCTCCCTTGGACTCTATGTCATTAGACAAGTCTATAAGCATTAGAAGAGAAGTTACTATATCAATTCCTGTCCTTTTGCTTCCATACCTACCATATGTGATCCTCATATTAATGATTCCCAGTGAATCCTGCCTCTCCCTGTCCACACCTCTTTGCTTTGTGATGTTGCTATAATTTCCTATCAAAAGGTAGTTTGTTTCTCAGCCCTTGAATCAGTCTTATAAAATGTGACATACTTGAGTCAATATTTCCAGACATAAGTCCCAAAGTATCTTGCATCTTCTGCCTTCATTAATTTAGGACCCAACTGCCACTGAGAAAACTTGGGCCAGCCTTTCCCTAAGGGGAACCAAACATATGACTGAAGCTGCCTTAGGCCCTCTAGTTCTAGTTGATATACCAATCTGGCAGCATGGGTAGGCCCACAGGAAGCCAGTAAAACCATCCATAAACATAAACAAGTCATTTTTACTGCTTTAAGACACTGATGTCTGTGATGACTTATTGATGCATAGCAAGAGGCAACAGTTATCCAATGACATAAAGAAGATGCTTTCTTTCATCATAGATTGTTACATTAAAATGGCTTCTTGGGCTGGGGATGTAATTCAATGGTAGAATACTTGCCTAGTATGCATGAGGTCCTGAATTCATTTCCCAGCACCACAAGTAATAACAACAACATTTTTCACTTTATCATTATTTTTTAAATATTTTATTGGCATATTCATTTATTTGCAAGCAGAGAAAGAGAAGGAGAAAGATAATGAGCACTGCAGGGTCTGTTGCCATTGCAAATGAACCCCAGAGCATCTGGCTTTCTATGGGCACTAAGGAATTGAACCCAAGCTGTCAGGCTTTGCGTGAAAGTGCCTTTAACCACTGAACCATCTCTGCGCCCCAACAACATTTTTTTTAAATTCTTCTTTTTCAGATTCTAGAATCTGGATGTAACACCATACTATACTCTAACTATTACATAAAGGACAAGTTAATCTTCAAGTCAGTGCTTGCTTATAAAGGTCAGTGTTGGGCTAGAGAAATGGCTTAGCAGTTAAGACACTTGCCTGCGAAGCCTAAGGACCAAGGTTCAATTCCCTAGAACTCACATAAGACAGATGCACATGATAGCACATGCATCTGGAGTTTGTTTGCAATGGCTAGAGTGGCATGCCCATTCTCTCTCTTTCTCTCTCTCTCTTTCTCTCTCTCTCTCTCTCTCTCTCTCACACACACACACACACACACACACACACACATACACACATACACAAATAAATAAACAAACAAAAAAAGAGTTCAGTGTCCTGTAATCCTAGCACTGGAAAGTTAAGGTAGGAAGAATACAAGTTTAAGGCCAGTCTGGACTACATAGAGTTGTAGGCCAGTCTGGGGTGCATGACAAGACTCTGTCCCAAAGAAGAAAAAAGGAAGGGAGAAAGGGATGGAGGGAAAGAGGGAGGGAGGGAAGAAAGGAAAGGAAAGAGAAGACTATTACACTTTCTTATCTTGCTTTTTGTTTATTTATTTGTTTTTTGTTTATTTTAGGTATGTCTCACTTGAGTCCAGGCTGATCAGGAACACACTATCTAGCTCCAGGCTGGCCTTGAGCTCATAGAGATCCTCCTACCTCAGCCTCCTGAGTGTTGGGATTAAGAGCATGCACTACCATGCCCAGCCCTCTTGGATTGTTTTTATACTTGCTTTCTCAAAAGACACCTTATGGAGATATCTAAAATTAACTCTTTTTATGATAATACACAGAAGAAATGGTGTAGTAATAATTTAAGTTTGTTTAAAATTAAATTTATTTTGGAAACATCCAAACTTAAACAAAGCTGATATGTATGTAAGAAGGGAACTATCAATTGATATTAGTGACATGTTTCTTAATTGCTGACTTCTTGCTTCTTTGACATAATTAGTTTTAAAGATTTTTCTTTAATTGTGGTATTTTATATATATATAGCATTTATCGTTTTAACAGTTGACATACATACATTCACATTATTGATGTGACCATCACCACTATCTCTATCTCCATCCTTACTACATTTTTATTTATTTGAGAGAGAGAGAGATACTGAAATAGGCAGGTAGAGATAGATAGAGCATGGGCGTGCCAGGGCCTCCAGCCACTGCAAACAAACTCCAGACACATGCGCTCCCTTGTGCATCTGGCTTACGTGGGTCCTGGGGAGTCAAACCTGGGTCCTTTGGCTTTGCAGGCAAGCGCCTTAACCACTAAGCCATCTATCCAGCCCACATTTTATTTTTTATTTACTCATTTGCTTTATTCCAAAATCTTAACATACCAAGAGATAACAGTGAAAAATAATGAAATTTCCTAAGTCCATACTGATGTAAATAAACAACTAAATGAAAAAAAGGGCAGTAGCGATATTTCTTCCTTAGAGTAGAATTCCAATTAGTAAATATAGAGTGATAAATTAAAAACAAACAGCAAGATGTGAATCTTGGCATGTGACAAAGCCTCATTTAGTGTGTTGGAGGCGGGGCTCAGGCATCCGAGTCAGCATCACTAAGCCAGTCTGGGAATTCTTCCCCTGCTTACCAGGGCCTCCTCTAACAGAGGCAGAGGCAGAGGCAAGACTTTGGGTACAGTTTGTTCTTACAATATCAGTAAATACAGAAAAGGGAAACTCAGGTGGGGAGGGGCACATGTAAACTCAACAGGCACTCTGAATGCCTCCTCAACCAAAGGAGGGTTCTGAAGAGGCTTAAAGAAAACACATTTCTACCTCTGACTGTCTCCATCCAGGGAAACTGACTTTAAAGCCACACATGGTTACAGAACAGGTAACCATAACCCAGAGGATCCCTACACTTAAATCATGATACTCCTTTGCCCTTTGCCTCTAGTTTTAAACTCTACAAAGTCAATACTTACAAATAAGCTTTTACCATTTAAAAAAAAAAAACATATAAGGGGGGCAAAGACACCACTTGCCTAGCATGTGTGAGGCCTGAGCTAAATCTCCAGCACAAAAAAAAAAATTTTTTTAAAAGAAAGTAGAAGACTACAATCAGGCAAATGCCATGGTGAACCCATGGTTCCCATGGGAACTCAAGAATGTAAACAAAATTAGTGAGTGAGAGTTACTTTGAGAAACAAGATAATTGCACAGACTCCAAGTATGTCTCAATCAGCTACTTAGTAATAACCAATGGAAAAATAACAAGCAAAATAAAATCTGGCAGACACTATGTCATGTGATCAAAATCAAATCACACATCGTAAGCCATCTTCAGCATGTGCCCATTTGACAGAACGCACTAAGAAGGCAACACTACTATTCTATGGCATCTTGCTCAAACTGTACAACCTCAGTCATGAGAAGAAATCAGACAAACCCAATCTCAGATAATTACAAAATAATTGACCAAAGATAAAGACTATTCCTGATTAGATGTACCTAACATGTGAAATCCTGCATTAGATCTAAGACTAAATAAGGGCATTGGTGGAAAATGTGGTCAAATTCAAGTGATATTTGTAATGAGTAAATGGCATTAATATCAATGTTAATTCCTAGTCCCATAATTCTGATAGATATGATTTTACAGGATGGTATCATCAGGAGGAGCTCAATGAAGAATATATGGGAGTTTTCAGTACTGATTTTTTCAAATTTTTAAAAACCAAAATTACTTCAAAATAATGCTTTTAGGTCGGGCGTGGTGGCACACACCTTTAATCCCAGCACTTGGGAGACAGAGGCAGGAGGATCACTATGAGTTCTAGGCTGCCCTGAGGCTTTATAGTGAATTCCAGGTCAGCCTGAACTAGAGTGAGATTCTGCCTTAAAAAAAAATTGATAAGCCGGGCATGGTGTTGCACACCTTTAATCCCAACACCTGAGACTACATAGTGAATTCCAGGTCAGCATGAGCTAGAGTGAGACCATACCTCAAAAAACCAATAATAATAATAATAATAATGCTTTTACATACAGAAAACAACTTATAAATTTAAATTTTCAAGATCAGAGTAAACATATCACAAAGTAAAGATGCCCCTAGTCTTATAATCAGTTTAAACTCAAAGTTGAAAATAGTGTGTCAAAAATGCACTTAATGCTAACCTCCCAAACATCATAGCTTAGTAACTGTGGAGGACACTCCAGAGCGTTTGGCATCTACCCTTCACTGCCACTGGCCCCACATCACAAGGACATCACAACACATATTGCTAGCCCAGGAAAAGGCCAAAATTCAAAATCTTAAGAGCAGTATCTACTGGATGATGCATAAAGCTTTCACGTCACCTTAAAGGTGGAAAGTCATTAAGTCAGGGACTATCAGTTATATCAAAAGATTGATTCAATATTGAAACTAAACTCTTGTGTTGGAGATATGGCTCAGTTGGGAAAGTGCTTCCCTTATAAGTTTGAAGACCTGAGTCTGATCATCAGACCTATATTTAAAGCCACTTATTACTGGTAATGTGCAAGTATAATCCCAGCTCTAAGGAGGCAGAGACAGCCAGATTCTTGGGGCTCACTGGCCAGCCAGTATAGCCTACTAAGGAAGATCCATACCAGTAAGACTCTGTTTTGTTTTGTTTTTAAAAAAAGGTAGATGGAAAAAATGGATATTTTTTCCTGGAAAAAAATTATATTCCACGTTGTTCTCTGGCTTCCACATTCAACTGAAAACCCTGTTTTGGGGGCAATCTTGCTATTTGAAATCCTGGTCTGAAACTATTTGCCCTGACCAGGTAAGTGTTTGTTATCATATACATGAGATATACTTTTACATCAGAAATAAGTCTATTTGTAGTCAACAGCACTAGACCCTAAATTTGTAAGGCATCTGTGGTAGTTACTTTCTAGTTGTCAGCTTCACAGAATTTAAAGAAGTTTGCGAAATTAGGATCAAGAATTCTGAGGATGAGGCTGGGGGGATAGCTCACTTACCATGTAAGCACAAAGGCCTGAATTTAGATCCACAGCACACATGTAAAAGCTGGATGTGGTGGTGCATACCTGTAATTCCAGAACTGGAAAGGTGGATATAGGAGAATCTCAGGGGCTTGCTGGATAGCCTGGGTTGCTGAACCAGAGAGTTCCAGGTTCAGTGAGAACCTAGTCTCAAAAAGAAGTAAGTGGAGGGCTGGAGGGATGGCTTAGCGGTTAAGGCATTTGCCTGCAAAGCCAAAGGACCCAGGTTTGATTCCCCAGGACCCACAATAGCCAGATGCACAAGGGGGTGCACACGTCTGGAGCTTGCTTGCAGTGGCTGGAGGCCCTGGCGCACCCATTCTCATTCTCTCTCTCTCTCTCCCTCTTTCTCTGTCAAAAATAAAATATTTTTTTTAAAAAGTAAGTGGAGATCGGCGTAGTGGCACACACCTTTAATCCCAGCACTCGGGAGGCAGCAGTAGGAAGATCACCATGAGTTCGAGGCCACCCTGAGACTACATAGTGAACTCCAGGTCAGCCTGGGCTAGAGCGAGACCCTACCTCAAAAAAACAAACAAACAAAAAAGAGTAAGTGGAGACTGACTGAGGAAAACACCTGGCAGCAATCTCTGGCTTCTACACATACATGACCTCTGGCCTCTACACATACATGCATATGTACCCACACATGTAAGAATATGCATAGAGCTAGGTGTGGTAACACATTCCTTTAATCCCAGCACTCCAAAGGGAAAGGTAGGAGGATTTCTGTCAGTTCAAGGCCATTCTGGAGCTACAGAGTGAGTTGCAGGTCAGCCTGGGATGGAGTTAGACCCTACCTTGAAAACAAATAAACAAACATGCAAAAAAGAACATGTACACATGCGTTAAAAAACAAATTCTGGACAGATAGGCTATGATAAACTACTACATTAATCTAGAAAGAAACACTTACCTTTTGTGTTGCCATTTCTCCATAAGTACACATTTTCTGAAAGTTCATGAAAATTTTACCATTTCATAAGATTTGATTTTTTTTTTTGTTGTTTTTGGGGGGGGTTTTTTTGTTTTTTGCTGTAGGGTCTTGCTCTAGCCCAGACTATTTTTGAAAGGTATATTTTATTCTGATAACAACTATCAAATGTAGAATGTACTAAAGAATTAACCAAGTACTTGGGATGCAAGGTCACTAAGAAAACCTGCTAGAGATGAGCTGAAAACCTTGTCAGTGTAGAACAGCTGACAGAAAGCTGTAAAAAGCTACACTGCATGCAGTTCCATGGGAAAGAGAGAAATCGCCAGTGGAGATAAACAACAGTGGACACTGCAAGCCTTAAATTTGGTGAGCCAGGCCAAATGAGTCAATGGGTGCAATAGTGGCATGATGGGAGAAACCAACCACTCTCTAATTGGACTGGAGGCCTCCTCCACAGGAGGGAATACATCCCTGATACTGAAAACCTATGATGAGGGAAGTCATGAGCCCTGGGGGTGTAATGTCTGCTGGTGTTTCGCTAAATGTATATACTATGCTCACCAAACTGTCTAGTAAGCACGTCTCTTGAAGTTTATAATCATATATTAATGCTAATCTCACTCTTGGTTAGAGAAGCTTCTCTTTTCAGATGGTGGTGACCTTGGGATGACTCAGAAGGCACCATGGTGCTAAGAAGTGACAGAGGAGTGCTCAACACTGAAATATCTCTATCACACCTCCGAAGGCTCAAAGTCCATCGCGGAAGAGGTAGCAGGAAGTATGTAAGAGCCAAAGGAAGGGTAGGACTCCTTGCAATGCACTCTTCCAGACACAAAATGGCCTGGATATCCATGACCTCATAGTGCCTGACACTGCTTACACAAAGCCATTATAATAGGAGGAAAAGATGATGACATCAAAATAAAAGAGAGACTGATTGAGAAGGGGAAGGGGTATGATGGAGAGTGGAGTTGCAAGGGGGGAGGGGGGGAGGGAATTACCATGGTTAATTGTCTATAATTATGGAAACTGTCAATTAAAAAATATAAAAAGAATTAACCAAGTACTGCCAGAGTCTTGAAAGAGTACTCTATCATATTATCAATGGGACTGTATTCTAGCTCAGTGACTATTCTTTTTTTAATTTTATTTATTTATTTGAAAGAGAGAGAGACAGAGAGTATGGGTACACCAGGGCCTCCAACAACTGCAAATAAACTGCAAATGCATGCATCACCTTGTGCATTTGGCTTATGTGGATCCTGGGGAATGGAACCTGGGTTCTTTGGCTTTGCAGGCAAGTGCCTTAGCCACTAAGCAATCCCTCTAGCCCATCAGTGACTATTCTTAAATGTATGTAGGCTTTTTCACTGACAGCATGACCATGATATCTTGAGTTTAGGGGGAGGGAGGTCAATAGAGAATTAAATACAGAAACTGAATTTGAGCGACTAGGAATATGGCTCCAAGCCACAGTAGAAAAAGATCAGTCAGTGAGGTCAAGGTACTTGGGTCCCCTGCAATCTTGAAATTCAAGCCCTCCTTGTAAACTGGAATACTTGATACCCAACTTATGAGTGTGGTACAAACTAGAAAAGGGTCAGCTGGAGAGATGACTTACTGGTTAAGGCACTTGCTTGTAAAGCCAAAGGACCCAGGTTCAATTCCTCAGGACCCATGTAAGCCATATGCACAAGGTGGCACGTGAATCTGGAGTTCATTTGCAGTGGCTAGAGGCCCTAGCACACCCATTTTCTCCCTCCCCCCCCTCTGCCTCTTTCTCTCTCACATTCTCTCAAATAAATAAATAAACAATTTTTTGAAAAGAATTAGAAGAGGGGGCTGGAGAGATGGTTCAGTGGTTAAGGCACTTACTTGCAAAGCCTAATGACCCAGGTTCCATTCCCCAGTACCCATGTAAAACTAGATGCACGAAGTGGAGTATGCATGTGAACTTCATTTTCAGTGACTGGAGGCACCAGCACATCATTCATTCTCTCTCTCTCTCTTTCTCTCTCTCTCTCTCTCTCTCTTAAATAAATAAAAGAATTAGAAAAGACAAAAAAATAAGACAGTAATTTCTATTTCTCCACTCTACTCAGGCCATCAGGCTTTGCAAGCAAGTGCCTTTAACCACTGAGCCACCTCTCCAGTCCCTATTTAGAATATTTCTAGTACATTTAGAGATCGCTGATCATCCCTTTTAGTCTACAATTCTTGCAATTTGTAGTAATAGCTAGGGATACTGCTTTACCAAGCAGGTTGTTTTATAGTGTGCTTGTCTCACAAACATGAAGGCCTGTATTCAATCCCTAGTATCCACATAAAAAATGCAAGGCATGGTGGCTGAACACAGTGTTTCTGAAGATCACACCTGAATGTGTGTGCATGTGTGTACACATACACACACAGACAAAATACAATAACTACATATATTTCTGAAATGTAGAGTGAACAAATAGAAAAAAAAAGAGGAGAAAGAAAAAGAAAGAAGAAAAGAAACCAACGGAGCAACTTAAAGCCAAGAACTATTTGCTTAATATAATGTCTAGAAAATTCATTCAGAAAAAAAAGAAGGAGTGCAAACTGATATTCAGGACTGGGGAGATGGAACTGTGGTTAATGGTATGTGCTTGCCTAACCTGCTGGCCTGGGATTCAATTCCCCAGTGTCCACTTAAAGCGAGATGCACAATATGGCTCATGTGTCCTGAGTTCATTTGTAATATCAAGATGCCCTGGTGCATCTATACTCTCTCTCTCTTAAATAAATAAATAAATAATATTTTAAAAATTGAGCGGATGGAGAAATGTCTCAGTGGTTAAGGTGCTTGCCTGCAAAGCCTAAGGACCAGAGTTTACTTCTCCAGTACCCATGTAAAGCCAGATGCACAAAGTGGTGCATGTGTCTGGAGTTCGTTTGCAGTGGTTAGAGGACCTGGCATGCCCATTCTCTCTCTCTCTCTCTCTCTCTCTCTCTCTCTCTCCTTTCTCTTTCTCTCTCTGTTAAATAAATAAATAAAATACTTTTTTTGTCTTTTTTTTGTTTTTTGAGGTAGGATCTTGCTCTACCCCAGGCTGTCCTGAAATTCACTTTATAGTCTCAGGCTGGCCTCAAACTCATAGCAATCCTCCTACTCTGCCTCCCAAGTGCTGGGATTAAAGACATTCACCACCATGTCTGGCAAATAAATAAATAAAATACTTTATAAAAAATTAAAACTTCTATCCTAAGGCACCTAGTGATACAACATAGGAACTCTGTCCTAATTTTCATAAAAATATTCCACATATTATAGTTTAACATTCATATACAACCAATTGTTAAATATATTATTAAATGGATAGTTTACTAAGAATAAACATATATATTTATATATGTACATATATGTATATATGTGTATGTGTGTGTGTGTGTATATATATATATAACATCACAAAGGTGGACCAAGAAAATACATGAGTTACAATGGTAGAATGCTGAGTAAAGAGAAAAATCTATTGACCATGGTTGCAACAAAGATTAACAGGGAGAAACAGGGGTGGGAGAAACATATTGGAAAGGTTATACTGGGTTCCTGAATTCTAGTATTGACTCTTGCTTTCATCCTAGACCTGGGTGGGGGTACTCTGGAATATCTATATCTTATTACAAACTCATAAAATGATTCTGTTGTACCTGAAAAGTTTGTCAAAGTGCAAAATTCGGGGGCTGGAGAGATGGATTAGTGGCTAAGGCACTTGCTGCAAAACCAAAGGACACAGGTTCAATTCCCCAGGACCCACCTGAGCAAGATGCACAAGGTGGTATGTGCATCTGGAGTTTGTCTGCAGTGGCAAGAGGCCCTAGCGTGTGCATTCTCTCTATATCCGCCTCTTTCTCTCTCTCAAATAAATAGAAAATTTTAAAAATTAAAAATAAAAATTTTTAAATGTTAAATTTGGGCTGGAGAGATGGCTCAGCAGTTAAGACACTTGCCTGCAAAGCCTAAGGACCCACATTCAAGTCCTCAGTACCCATGCAAAGACAGATGCACAAGGTGGTACAGGCATCTGGAGTTTGTCTGCAGTGGTAGAGGCCCTGATACACCCATTCTCTATCTGCTTCTTTCTTTCTCTCTCTCTCTCTCTCAGTCATTTTTCTCATAAATAAAAAAATATTTTAATGCAAAATTCTGTTTGGGGTTTGTTGTTTTTCGAGGTAGGGTGTTACTCCAGCCCAGAACAAAATTCTTTTTTTGTTGTTGTTTTTGGTTTTTTGAGGTAGGGTCTCACTCTAGCTCAGGCTGACCTGGAATTCACCATGTAGTCTCAGGGTGGCCTCGAACTCACCATGATCCTCCTACCTCTGCCTCCCGAGTGCTGGGATTAAAGGCGTGCGCCACCATGCCTGACCACATGAAAATTCTTGATTACTGTAATGATGTGATCAGAGATACGCTTCAGAAGCAAAAATAAATAATAACAAAAATAGCAATAATGACAACAGTAACCTATTTATTTGTTTGCAGTACACAATATACTGTTTTTATGTACTTTACATGCACTAACTTACTAAAAATGTACACAGGAGGCCAGGCATGGTGGCCCATGCCTGTAATCCCAGCACTCTGGAAGCTGATGTAGGAAAACTGCATGAGTTTGAGGCCAGCCTAGAGCTAGTTCCAGGTCAGCCTGGACTGGAGTGAGTCCCTGCCTTGAAAACAAAAATGTAAAAGGAACTTTAAAATGACAGGTATAATCTTTATTATAGATAATAATCTTTATTATATATATTTATTACATATAAATAATGAAACAGAGGCATAGAGAAATAATTTCCAAGATTGGATAGCCATAAAGAGTCTAGCTGGGATTATATTATCCTAAGGGCAGTGTGAAAGAAAGATCAGAAACAACAGATTTATTAGTGAATTATAGTAGCAATCTAAAGGACAACCTGAGTTTTGCAGAGTCACTGGTGGCAATTCTATCTTCAAACACACAGGCAAGTTGGCACACTAAGCAGGATTTAATGTGTGTCTTATATAATAAAGTTTGCTTGCTTTCTGAATAAACAAACGTGGCAAAGTGGAAAATGTACCTCACTACAGGTGTCTCGAGAGCAAGAAGCCTAATTGATTTGGAGTTAAAGAAAGGAAAATAGCTGAGCCCTGAGTCATTTCCAAGGATACTGGAAGGAAACACCTTTTCCCTATAAACTAGAAGAGGACTATCTTACTTTGTGCTCTCCATCTAACCCTCTGAATCCTCAAAAAACAAAGTCTTCCCACTCTTCTGCCATCCTTCAGTACTATCAAATACTTAGTACAAACACTGTTTTACACTGTGAGCCAGGAAGCTCTGCTGTAACATCGTGACTAAGCATTTGTGTAACATCTCATATTCAGAAAGAAGAAAGCCTCTTCTTACTCCCCTGCCCTCTCCTGAACTTGCACACACTGATGGAAGCCAACCAAACCAACATACACACACAAACACACACACGATACTCAAAAGAAAATAAGATGGCCAGAAGCCATAAGGTTAAAACAAAGATTAGGAGGCTTCATTTCTTTTTCAAATGAGAATTTGGATGCCAAAGACCTTGTTCCTGCTTGCAATAACATACAGGTAAAACTGCATTGTGTGTCCTCAAAAAGATATTCATACAACCATTTTCTTAATAACACTTGTCACAATAGCTAAATGCTGAAGACAACCTGTATTAGCTATTTTCCTTGCCAATGTGACAAGTCATTTGACAGTATCATCCTGAGGGAGGAAGGGTTTTTATTTAGGTGGTAGAGTCCATCATGACAGGGAAGGCATGGTAGAGGGCGGATTCATCTGTGGTGGTGGGAGTTAATGTACAGCTTGTGTTTCCCATCCTAGTGGATTAGGGAGAACATTTTAGATGGAAGCTCACCCAGGGACCTACTTCCTCCAGTTAGGCCCCACTTCCTAAAGTTTCCATAGCCTCCCAAAACATTACCACCAGCTGGGGAACAAGTAAAAATACATGCAGTTATGGGGGACATATCATATTTAAATCATAACATTTTGCCCTTGGCCTCCACAGACTCATGGCCATCTTATAATGTAAAATGCATGCAGTTCAGCTTCAAAAGTCTCCATAGTATTAAGACTCAATACTGTTGAAAAGTTCAAAGTCTCTCCCAAGGCACACTATTAACTGTGAATCCCTGCAAAATCAAAGAGAACATCACATTCTTCCAATATATATGACACATAGTGAGCATTCCCACTCCAAAAGGGAGACATTGGGGCACGGCAAGAAAAGAGTGGGCCAAGGCAAGATAAAACCCCAGCAGGTGGAGGGGAGATAGCTCTGAGATTAAAGGCACTTGCTTACAAAGCCTGCTGGCCCAAGTTCAATTCCCTAGAACCCATGTAAAGCCAGATGTAAAAGTGGAATATGTGTCTGGAGTTCCCTTTAATTTGCATTAGCAAGAGGCCCTGTTATGTTTTCTTTCTCATAAATAAATACATAAATATTTTAAAAACACAACAGGGTAAACGGCAAATCTTGTACTCTATTATCCAGCACCTGGGGCTATAGAAGCATCACCTAGGCTCTACTTGACTTGGGTAGCCACTCCTACAGCCCTGTCACCTGCAGAATAAGTGGCTCTTCATGGGTCCACTCACTTGGTACTAGCAGCTTTCCTTGCTATTCCTGACATTGCCAACATCTTGTAGTCTCCATTCCAACTATGTTTCACTTTCAAAGCCTCCCACATCAGTCTCTCAGGGCCTTTTACAGGGCCTTCCCTGCTACACTTTGCTTGGCTTCACAGACTTTTCTCTGAAAGCTCAGTGTAAGTTTCCATGACCCTGTAACTCTTACATTCTGTATGACTACAAAACAGCATTATGTGGTACCATCAAGTTCTGCTGTCTGGCCCTCTTTTGCCAGAGCTGCAACAGTCCCTGAGTACTTGTATGCCAAGGGTTTAAGAGCAGGAGAAAAGGGAGCTATGTAGTGTGTACAGAGTTAGTTGTAAGATGAGAAAGTTCTGGAGATCCGTTTCATGACAATGTGAATATTCTTAAAGCTACCAAATTATACATTTAAAGTGGCTGAATGGTAAATTTTATGGTTTTAGCATAATTTTATTAGGGAAGAGTTATAATTATACAATATGTGTTTATTCATTTCTTAACTAACCAAAGAAATGAAGGAATCTGAAATGCTGGCACTTAAGGATATAATTCTCTATTCTAACACTACCTTCTTCTGTCACTCTTAACAGAGGCTAAGAACAGTGAGCTAATTTCCTAAATAAAAATTGAAGCCAGGGGCAGACTAGAATCTAAAGAATGGTTTTAACACTTAAACTATGAGCCTCGGTTTTCTCATCTATGCAAAATATGGGGATTAAGTGGAACAATGCAGTGCAGGGAACCATAGTTCCCTTCCCCCTCCCGCATCCCCCTCCCTCAGCTCTAGGAAGAACAATTATCTAGTTGCTAGAAAGTAACTAAATGATAAGGGAGAGAAGTGGACAGGGGAGAGAGGGTGCTATATGTGTGCTGTGGGAGTGCAACTTTATATAGTAAGGAGTAAGGACACATAGCATAAGTGTATACTAGAGTTTTCCTGGTAGAAGTTCTTTACATGTGCTTTTGGGTAAGGTATGAAGGTTTAAAAAGTCCAAAGCAAGATTTTGTTGAGTTACTGGCCAAATAAATGAATGAATGGATATAAATATAAGACAGTAAGAAAAAGTTCAAGAACATGAAAACTAAGAACTTTAATTCTCTGCATTTGTGAAAGAAAAGATTCTTAGCAAAGCACAGGTTCACTAATTCAGTCATTCAACAAACTTGTATTGTGCCAGAAAGACTATAATTTCTAGGTAATGGAGATACAGTAAGAAAGACAGCTTTAACCCCTACCATCATAATACAATTTACAATGTTACAGAGGAAAGAAAAATAAGGACGCAATATATTGTATTACTACTAAATGGAAATATGCACGGTGTTAAAAGAACACATAATGGGGTTGGGGAGGTGACTCAGTAGGCAAGAGCACTTACCATACAAAAATGAGGGCCTGATTCACCCTGAGGTTTATTCTCTAACACCCACATAAACAGCTAGGTGTGACCATGCATGCCTGTAATCCCAGTCCTGTGGGGAGCAGAGATCAAAGAAACGCTGGGGCTTGGTGGTAAACCAGTCTGACTAAAAACAGCAGCTCATGGTCCATGAGAGACTCTGTCTCAAGGAAACACATGAATGAGTGGTATTAGAGGACACTCAATGTTCTTGTTTGGCCTCTGCACATCTTTACACACATGTGCATACATCACATACACAATCCACACCATGTATATGACACACATACAAAATAAGGCATATTACATGTTTTATACATGGACAAACAATCCATGCTTTTCATAGGAAGAAACATCTAACCTGGGAACAAAGAATGAGGAAATATGATTAAGCTAAGAGTCTAGGAGATTATCCCAAAGGGAACAGCATGTGTAATGACATGGAAACAAGATAGGATAGTACCCTAGAAACTGAAAGCAGTTCATTGTGGCTAGGGTACAAAAGAGGATGCAAGCTAGGGTAGCATGGGAGGCTTTCCTCATAGCAACTGAGTAGCCATGGAATGATTCTGGACAAGAGAGAATGATATAATCAGCTCTTCATTTTAGAAATAGAACTCTGGGGGCAGTGTGAAAACAGTCTGGGAATGAACGAAGGCAAAAAGATTTTAAGTAGCCTGCTAAAATAATTCAGTTGAGAGACAGACAAAACCCAGAAAAATAAATGCCAAAGACATGTGAATGCTATTATGGCCACAAGAGATTCATTATTACCTGTATCTGACAGCACACTTGTGTCCTAAATATCTAGAGTTCTGTTTGTTGTTTTATTATACTGGGTTACATAAGGCCATTTTCATGCAAGTTTATAATGTACTTTGAGCATATTCCCCCATACCCAGCTACCCTCCAATATCTCTCCCTCTCCCTCAGTAGTACCCTTTGTCTCCCTAGACAGTTTTGCTTCTCTTATATCATCTGTACATATGATATTATATATTAAGTCTAGGAACCACAAATGAGAGGAAATGTGATATTTGACTGTCTGAGATGGACTTATTCACTTACTAAGGTTTTTTTTTATTGTCATAAAAAGAAAAAAAAAGTGTCAGTGTGTCTTGCTCAGAAAGTAAAGGAAAAATGTATTGAAGCAAAGACCCTAGGAAAACAGCCCAACAAATGTTGCCAGGGCTGTGCTTTAGAATCTCCTAAACTCATTATGTTCTTGTATGTATAATAACAATGTTCAACTTTCCCTTTCCCCAAACAATTTTTCTACCTATTATAAAAGTCTCTGAGACCTGGAGATTCATGCCTGGCTATGTCAGAGGCAAGTGCTGCTTTTCAGCTGAATAAACAAAGACAGACAATGAAGGTAATGTGGCAAACGGGTCTGCCCACTCAGATATTTTCCAAAGTAAGGGTTCATGCTGGGCTCTCTCGGTTGGAAAGCTCTGAGGAATAAACATTCCAGATATATAACTGAACTAATATCAAAGTCATAGTTCATCAGCACTAACATGTCTGCTAATTGTTGCGGGGACAGTATAAAACTTAGGGGAAATTAAAAGGCTCAAGGGCTTGAAAATTAAAGAACAGAAATAAAGAAAATAGACACACAGGGGTATTCTGTTGACAACCTCAGACCTGACACACATTAATATAATTTTATTCACCCACAGAGACCGCAGAATAAATAAGAGCTCTGTGTGTGTGTGTGCGCGCGTGCGCACGCACACGCACACACACACATACAATGAAATGTGGCTACAAAATTAAACCTATTTGTATGTTAGGATATACTCTAAATATTAATGTTTTGTATCAACCCAATATTAGAATGTTTGGCTTGAATGATGCAAAATTGAAGGCAACTTCACTATCCTTTGAACAGTACATTCCTAACCAGGTCTGCTCAGATACACAGAACACTAGTGAATGGTAGGACAGACTCTTCAGTGACTAAGCAACAAATATCCTGGAGTTTACAAAGAACATGTTATAATGAAAGTTCCCCCATCAATAGACTATTTGCCTGATTTGTTTTCATAGCTGCAACTGACCCACTGCTAAAGACCAAATGTTCTCTGCATTACCCTAAAGTCACTCCATGAGCTAAAAATTAGGATAGGATAGGAAGATGAATGTACTTTCAATTGGAACACAATTAAGAAAGACAGAGGAAATTAGGAAATCAAAGACAACAATACCCTAAGTGTAAAATTAATGTGGGTCATAGAATTTAAAAAGAAATATAAAGCCGGGCGTGGTGGCACACGCCTTTAATCCCAGCACTCGGGAGGCAGAGGTAGGAGGATTGCCATGAGTTCAAGGCCACCCTGAGACTCCATAGTGAATTTCAGGTCAGCCTGGGCTAGAGTGAGACCCTACCTCAAAAAACCAAATATATATATATATGTATATATATATATATATAAAGTTATGTTTCTTATACACAATATATATTTATGGATGAGCATGAGTCAAATGATAAATTTCAATCCAAAGTGTTTTGCAGCTTATGTTCTGATTGACAAGTCACCTTTTTGAACCAGTTTCTTCACATGTAAAAACTGGATAATAAACTGCACCCTACCCTGCGAAAATTCAAAGATTATTTATCAGTTTTCATCCTCAGTTGGGCTATCCTAGGTATTTAACAATAGAAACAATAAAGACCAAAAAAAAAAAAAAGCCACCAATTTTCTCTGCAAAAAGAAAAGCTCATACTTAGGTTTGGCAAAGTAAATGAATGAGACAGGACTAGTCATGAGGTGATCACTGTCTAGATGAGTAACAGGTACAAGAAAGGTCATGACTCATAACCTCACTCTGTACATTATTGTCTATGTCCAAAAATCAAACCTCTAGATTCACCTAAACCAACAAAATAATTCCTTTAGTCATTCTGACTCTGCATTAATTATATTAAGAAATCATAGCCGGGCGTGGTGGCGCACGCCTTTAATCCCAGCACTCGGGAGGCAGAGGTAGGAGGATCGCCATGAGTTCGAGGCCACCCTGAGACTCCATAGTGAATTCCAGGTCAGCCTGGGCTAGAGTAAGACCCTACCTCGGAAAACCAAAAAAAAAAAAAGAAATCATTAAGCCGGGCGTGGTGGCGCACGCCTTTAATCCCAGCACTCGGGAGGCAGAGGTAGAAGGACTGCCGTGAGTTCGAGGCCACCCTGAGACTCCATAGTGAATTCCAGGTCAGCCTGGGCTAGAGTGAGACCCTACCTTGAAAAAACAAAAAAAAAGAAAAAAAAAAAGAAATCATTAACTTTTGCTTAGGTATGATTTTAAATGGAGAAACCTTTTCTCAAAAATATATCTGAAATAGGGCTGGAGAGATATCTAGCAGTTAAGGTGCTTGCCTGCAAAGCCCAAGAACACTTGTCTGAATCTCCAGGTCCCACGTATAGCCAGACACAAAAGTGGTGCAAGCATGCAATGTTGCACGTGCACACAAGGGGGAACACGCATCTGGAGTTCGTTTACAGAGGCTAAAAGGCCTTAATGCATCTATTCTCTCTCTCTCTCTCTCTCTCTGTCTCTCTCTCTCTCTCCCTGTTTCTGCCTCTTTCTCCCTTTCTCTCACACGCAAAAATTTTTTAAAATTACATACACACACACACACACACACACACACACACACACACATATATATATACACACACACATATATATATCTGAAATATTCAAGATGAAATGTTACAGTGCCTTCATTTATTTCAAAATAATATAGGAATGAGATAACTATGAGGATGGCAATGAAACAGGATGGTTGAACAGGTGGACCATAGGTAGAAGAAAGGTCATGACCCTATTCTGTTCATTGAGGCATATGCTCAATTTGTCCACAATAAAAAATATTTAAGTGTTTATGTTCCTCTCATGGGTATATTTTCTCGCACACGCCTTTTTTGTGTTTGTGATAACAAGATCATCAAATCCCTAAACTCAGAGCTAGACAAATTCATTACCATATTAATTTGAATATGGCAAACAGTTGAAATTCTTTTATTAAAGTTTCCAAAATGTTTGGAAAGTAGATGAGTTGTTTATCCAATGATGATTTTTAATTTTTTTTTGTTTATTTGCAATCACAGAGAGAGTGAGATACAGAGAGAATGGATAGGTCAGGGCCTCTTGTCATGCAGATGAACTCAAAATGCAAGCATCACGTTGTGCATTTGGCTTTATGTGGGTACTGGGCAATCTAACCTAGGCTGGCAGGTTTTGCAAACAAGTGCTTTAACTGCTAAGTCATCTCCCCAGTTCCCAATGATTTTAACAACATATTTACTGAGTTCTATCACTGTACTCAACTATTTTAAGTGCCTTACCAACATTATCTCCTACAGTAGTCACAACTCTGTAAATGAGTGGACAGAGAGGTAAGCAGGTGATAAAGCTGGGACTGGAATCCAGGCAGTCTGACTTGAGAATCTGGACTACCAATGACTAAATCCTCATTGAAGAATACTGGTTTACACCAACATGCATGGCTTTTTTTTTTCTTCTTTTTTTAAATAATACTGGTTTGGGTGGTAGCATGGGAAAGAATTAAGAGGGAAAGAAAACTACTTTAGACTCAAAAGTATATGAGCATTTTCTTGCCAGAGAAAGCAGTGTGATATAGAAGGGGGAAAAAGAAAAGAAATTGATCAAGTATTGAACTGCGTTTATTTCCCATTCATTATTGCAGGTTACATGAATGACCTTGAGTAAGTTAAATATCTCTCCACCTCATCTATACTCTGTAGGTCTGAGACAATTCTAGAAAGTGAAAAAAAAGTATGTAAAGGAATCTAATATCTAAGTATACTACAGCATTTGAATTTGTGTGCAAGTGTGTTCCTCCACCGACCTGTGAAGGCCTAAGTCATTCACCATTCTCTCCTCAGCCCCTAGCACAGTGCTTTGCACAAGGAGGTGCTTGTGCATGGATCAAACTAACACTAGACCCATCAAGAGGCCTAGCATCAACATTTGTTGGGTCTCTAATTTTAATCATCTAAGGCTGTGTATTGCACCAATAGGCAAAACAGGTTTTAAATGTTTGCTTAACAAGAAAGGATAGGAAATCCCCTCTATTATTATGTTATTATAACATACAAACCCTTTAATCCGAAATTAGTGCTGGAAAGGAATTCAATAGACAGCTAGTGGCTTCTAATTATGTTTGCTGGGGATCATTTAGACTTTTTTAGATACAGTGCCATTTCCAGACCAATCTATGCAAAACACAAACTTAACATGTCATTTCCTGGCTTATACTGCACCTCTTCATGGTTTTAAGAATAAATTTCCAAGAATAATAGGGAAAGCACTTCATGATTCAACACCACCAACTATTCCAGCCTCAAATGTCACCATCCCCTGTTCCACCCAAACATTTTCTCTCCTCCTCTCTCCAGACACTTCCAGCTTCAGCTCTATAAACAGCTCATACATGTACTCTTTTTCTGTACTGTTCACATGTTGCTCCTTTTCCTAGAGTCACTTCCTCCACCATCTGGATAATTCCTATTTGCTTTCAAGACTCAGTTCAGAGAAAACGTCCTCTAGAAATCCTTTCCTGACATCTTCCTTCACTCCCTAAAAATCTTGGTGAAGAGTCCCTTCTGTGCTCCCATAGTTCCTTGTCCATATCACCATGAAAGAACTTACCAGCCAGTAGTGTAATTTTCTTTTTCACAAGCAGAAATCCTATTTTATTTATCTCTCCAGCATCTTGATAACTGACACTAAGTGACCAATGGACAGCTAAAAAAGACCTAATAATTAATAAAAGAACTTTATTATGTTAATACTGCCTCTGAGAAAGGCAAGTATAGTTATTAACAAAAGTACATCCATTTCCTATTACACAAATAAAAATGAATACAGAGCTAGCAGCAAAGCTGAATGGTAGAGCCCTCACCTAACATGCTTGGGGTCCTAGGTTGAATTCCCAGAGCCAAAAAAAATACAAGTAAAGATGAATGCAAAGTTAAATTGAAACAACTTAGTGAAATATAGTTAAAAACAAATATGAGTTTAGCTAAATAAATAAATAAATAAACGAAAGCCAGGTGTGATGGTGCACACCTTTAATCCCAGCACTCTGGAGGCAGAAGTAGGAGGATTTCTGAGTTTGAGGCCAGCCTGGGACTACAGAATGAGTTCCAGATCAGCCTGGGATAGAGTGAGACCATACCTTGAAAAAAAAAAGAGAGAGAGAGAGAAAAGAAAGAGGACCTGAAATTTTGACTGGTTGACAAAAAAGAGGAGAAGGAAGAGACCGTTGCAGATTGGTTCAACAATAAGGAATTAGAATGTAATGAAATCTTGACATTTGTGGCCTTAGTCCTTAAAGACTACTAGATATGTGATTTTTAATTGTGTATATTTCTAAATGAGTACTGTATTATATAAGGTTATTGACTAAAAGAAGTAGAGCAAAAAGACATGCTGACCTTGGGACAAGCTGTAAAAAGTCCTATTGCTTACAAGAAAGGCAATATGCTAAGAAAAAATGAGTCTCCAGGACAGCAAGTTTGCTAACCTTTTATGCTATAAATACCTAAAATCCACTTGGATTTTTTTTCAAAAGTCTTATACACAAGTTAAAAAAAAAGATTAATGCATGGAAAACTACATAACTGGGTCACAAAACTTCTGTATCAACTTAATACCATTTTTTGCTACTATTTCTGCTTCTGGAAACTTAGGTTGCATCTTTTAAACCAGCTACGATATCCCTCAGTGTTTGCATATATATCATTTTCCCTTAATTGCCCAGATGGCTAATATATAAGTTACTCATCTGACTCCTAACAGATATAACACTTTCTCTTCCAGAAACCAGTCCACCGTACAGACCAGCTAGGCTAACAAAATAATAATAATAACTGAAAACAACAAAAAATGGCATCAGAATAGTGTGGGATGATAAGCTTTGTTCTTTCAGATAACGTACAGACTTTCTACTACAATACACAGAATCAAGAGAAAAGTAAAGAGTGCAGTAAGCAAACCTA
The DNA here is from genome assembly GCA_036346955.1 of Dipus sagitta. NCBI lineage: Eukaryota > Metazoa > Chordata > Mammalia > Rodentia > Dipodidae > Dipus > Dipus sagitta. Next base: position 133,412,879 of record CM070770.1, read on the forward strand.
CAGTATAGGCAGAAAAGCAGTGACAACAAATGAGAAAAGAGAAGCAAAGATGGCAAGAGGGAATAACACCTTTAAAACTAACAAGAGTGGTTAGAAGGATGTAATAGAGAACATTACATGCCATCTATTTCTAGTATGCTATTTTCCAAGGTAGGAATAGCTTCAAAAAATATAATGGATCCCAGCAACATGGACTATTGGGAAAACAGTCTCCTTTAGACACTGGTTCCCCATTAGTAAAATGCAGTACAGTAACACTGCTAAGCACTAGAACTGAAAAGATTGGAAGTATTTAATAGTCAAAGAATTATAAGTAGTAAAGGAAACAAGTGCTCAAAATACAATAAGAAAAAGAACATCTTGGGCTGCAGAGATGGCTTAGCAGTTAAGTCCTGCAAAGCCAAAGAACCCAGGTTCGATTCCCAAGGACCCATGTAAGTCAGATGCACAAGATGGCACATGTGTCTGGAGTTCATCTGCAGTGACTGGAGGCCCTGACTTGCCCATTCTCTCTCTTTCCTTCTTTCTCTCTCTTTCTATCAAATATATAAATAAAATAAATAATTTTTTTGGTTTTTGTTTTTATTTTTTTTGAGGTAGGGTCTTACTCTAGCCCAGGCTGAACTAGAACTCACTATGGAGTCTCAGGTGGCCTCAAATTCACAGCAATCTTCCTACCTCTGCCTCCGAGTGCTGGAATTAAAGGCATGCACCACCACACCTGGCAAAAATACTTTTTAAGAAAACAGCTAACAGCTAAATTTAGAAGGCCAACTTATGCCACGAATTCTATGTGTTTATGTATGTTATTATTTAATCCTTACAACAACCCTTCTCATGTCCATTTTTTAGATGAGGACACTAAATTGTACTGTCTAAGGTTACATAATGGTAAAGAATTCAAATCTTAATAGCCTTGCTCCAGAGATGATAGATACCATTAACAATAATAATTTTCCTTTGGTATGTGTATATAATATATGGCAAGTATGCACTTATATGTGTTCAGTGTGTATACATGTATGAGTGCAGACATGCATACACCATGCACATGTACATGGAGGCCAGAGGAGGATGTCAAGTGTCCTGTATCGCTCTTCTACTTTATTTCCCTGAGACAAAGTTTCTCACTGAACCTAGAGTTCACTCTTTTTTTTTTTTTTTTTTGGTTAAACTGGCTGACCAGAGAGCTCCAGCAATGCTCCTGTCACCACCTCACTCAGTGCTGAGGTAATAAGCATGTGCAGCCTGCCTGGATTTATGTGGAGATTGAATTGCATGCCTGTGCAACAAGCACACTTACCCACTGAGCCATCTTCCAAACAATAATAATTCTTAAGTTAACTTGAAAAGCTCTTTCAACTTAACTTAATAATGCTTTTATTCATGCCAAAATACTAACCTCTAAAAAGCCCACTAAACTCTGGTTTACTTTACATTTCTACTATTCCATTGCCATTACTCAAGTCATTTTATAATGATCAAATCCCATTTTTTAAAATGAGTCTTACTTATTTTTATTTTTAATATATTTTATTTGTTTATTTGAGAGAGAGAATGGGCATGCCAGGGCCTCCAGCCACTGCAAACAAACTCCAGATGCATGCGCTCCCTTGTGCATGTGGCTTATGCAGGTCCTGAAGAGTCAAACTGGGATCCTTTGGCTTTGCAGGCAAATGCCCTAACTGCTAAGCCATCTTTCCAGCCCCCTTATTTTTATTTTTAATAATGTTTTATTATATTTTTAAAGTATAAATCCAAAAGTTTGCCCAATAACCTTTCCCTCCCAGAATAGATACAATCTCAAGATATGGTTGATTAGAATGTTAAGTGAGGCAAAAAGGTTTTGTGTTAAGCAAGTGCAGTATTTCAGACCATTTTTGTGGCTATTGACTATGGCAGTAGTTCTAGAAAAAAATTTTAAATTGCCTTCGTCTGATTATATTTTTGAATAGAAGGAAGAAGTACCCAAAGTTGAATAAGTCTGTCTCTGTCCTCTTATTTTTTGTGGTCTATTTGGAAATATAGTACTTTGAACTTGCCATTCTCATTCTTTCTGGCAGTACCATTCACAGTGACAATTTATTTTAGGAGGCTTCTCCTATTTAATAAATAGTTACTGAATAAGTAGATATGCTAGGAATTAATCTAAGTGCTAAACATAGAAAGCTGGGTGTGGTAGTGCACGCCTTTAATCCCAGCACTCGGGAAGCAGAGGTAGGAAGATCGCTATGAGTTTGAGGCCAGCCAGAGACTACATAGTGAACTCCAGATCAGCCTAGGCTTGAGTGAGAACCTACCTCAAAAAGAGAGAAAGACACAGAGAGACAGAGAAAGAGAGAACGAGATCTGCCTTAACAGAACTAAAACAACTATGGTCTAAAGATAATGGCAGGGGAAGGCTTATGCCTCAATATATGTAGAACACATCTTATATGGAGGTCAGAGAGTACAAACATCATATAGCATAGCCTATAAGCTATATGAAAAGATGTTATAATGGAATTAGGTACACAAACAAATACTTAAACTAAGATCCTTCAAAAGCAAGTAATCAGGACTTCCAGTTAAGATGGCAGCATAGGAACCATGAAAGCAACCTGGTGGTGAGGGGGGAAGCAAAAAAAAAAAAAAAAAAAAAACAGTAAAATATACTCTTCTACTAAAAAGTGAAGGTGTATAAGAAATTATCAACCACAGCAGAGAGGCAGGAGAGATCCAGAGCATCTAGAGACCACAGAAGCAGATCCAGTAGCAGAGGCACCCAGTCCGTGCAGTAGCAGTCACCAGGCTCAACCTCAGCGGCAGGAAAGGCCAGGTGAAGGGATTTTCCACTCACCCCAGCCTCCTTGCAAACTCAAGAAATGTGAAGGGGAGGACTGAAGGAACCAGCAGCTCATGAGGAAGTGGATCGCGAGGACCAGCGGGAGAACTTCAGCCACCATCCACAGCATCCCCTCCTCCCCCATCACCAGTGCAAGCGCCAGAAAGCACCAGTGACCTGAGGAAGGAAGCGCACATGGCACCCAGCACAGGCTATCAGAGCAGCGACCCACCAACCCAGCCAGCCTATCTGAGCCCACAGCACAGCAAAGAGGGACCCAAGAGGGCACGCAGCATAGCTGAGATGAAAGCCATCCTAAAAGGTAACTAGGCTTACAACAGGTCAGTACCCACGAAAAAAGCCTGGTATATAGGCTTGAATCAGAAGTGCTAATTGCACCTTCCATGGCAGGGTAAGTTATGTGTTAAATCTGATGGATGGTTGGATTTGCCATTCTTAAATAAGCTATATTTTGGGGTTGTCCTTTGTTGCTTCCTGATTTATAGTGCCTTTGTCTCCTCTTCGGTCATTTGTTGGGGGACAGTCTCACTCAGTCACAAGTTGACCTTGGAACCCTCTACAGACCAGAAATGTCAGCTTCCCAGTTGACAGGATTAAGGGTGTGGGGCAACATACATCCTTATGGACTTTGACTTTGTTAGAGGATCTGTTTGTTTTAATACCTACTCTTGCATAATTACTTTGTGCTGGTTTTCCTTGGATGTGTATATTGTTCAGTTAAATTATTGAATTTGCCTGTACTTTGTTCCACCCAGCCTACTAGAATACTCGCACAGAAGGCAAACCCAACACCTAGGGTCACCTTTGTGGTTATTCTGAGAGTCTTTTAAGAGCCACACCTAGCACCTTAAGCTCCTACCCTGAAGATATATAACATCAGATTGACTAATACATCTAAGAATACTACAGATAATTAGAAAACCCAAGCATCAAACTAATCCAAGATGCAAAAATATCTACATTATAATAAAAGAAACACAAAATAATCAAGGCAATATAATTCCACCAAAAATTACAAATCCATCATAAATGACTGCTGATGAGACTGATTTAGAGGAAATGCCTGAGAAATATTTTAAAAGAATGATTATAACTACGCTCAAGGAAATCAAAGGAATCAAAGACACAGGAAACCAATTTAATGAAATAAGGAGGTCAATATAACACATGAATAAGGAAATAGAAATAATAAAGAAAAACCAGTCAGAAATACTAGCAATGAAAAACACAGTTGGTCAAACAAAAAACTCTGTAGAAAGTCTCACCAATAGAATGGATGAAGGTAAGAACAGAATATCTAAACTAGAAGACCAGGAGGAAGATCTAATGCAATACAACAAAGAGAAAGACAAGCTAATAGGAAGGTATGAATGGGAATTTCAAGATATTCAGGACACTATGAAAAGATCAAACATAAGAATTCAGAGTATATCAGAAGGAGAAGAATTTCACTCTAAAGGCATAGTAGGTATTTTCAACAAATTCATAGAGGAAAAATTCCCCAAATTGGAAAAGAGATGCCAATGCAGACACAGGAAGCCTTTAGAATACCAAATGGACAAAACCTGGAAAGAACCTCTCCTTGCCATATTATAATTAAACTACCAAACATACAAATCAAAGAAAATATACTGAAAGCAGTTAGAGAGAAAAATCAAGTCATATATAAAGGCAAGCTCTTCAGGATAATAGCAGTTTACTCAACACAAACTTTAAAAACCAGAAGGGCTTGGAATGATGTATTCCAAGTTCTGAAAGACAATAACTGTCAACCAAGATTACTTTACCCAGCAAAGCTATCTATCCAAATTGATGGAGAAATAAGGACATTACACACAAGAACAGGATAAAAGAATATATGACAACCAAGCCAGCTCTACAGAAAATGTTTGAAGGGATCCATGCCGAAGAGAAAGGAAAGCACACATATGAGGAAGCAGGGAAAAATGAATCATACGTGAAAAACACTTAATATAAGAGAGTAAAGGGGAAAAGGGAAGCACTACGAAACAAGAAGAACGGTGAGTACAAATACATATCTTTCAATAATAACTCTTAATATAAATGGCCTTAATGTCCTAACCAAAAGACACAGACTTGCAGAATGGATTAAAAGGCAGAATCCTTCTGTTTGTTGCCTCCAAGAAACTCATCTTTCCATACAAGATAGATACTATCTTAGGATGAAAGGATGGAAAATGGTATTTCAAGCAAATGGGCCTAAGAAACAAGCAGGTGTTGCTATCCTAATATCTGACAGGGTAGACTTCAAATTAACATTAGTAAGGAAAGATAAAGATGGTTACTTTATATTGATTAAAGGAAAAATTCAACAGGAAGACATTACAATTCTAAATATAAGCACCTAACATGGGTACTCCCAATTTCATCTAACAAACACTATTAGACTTAAAGTCACAGATAACACCAAGCACAACTGTAATGAGTGACTTCAACACCCACTCTCATCTATTGACAGATAATCCTGGTGAAAAATAAACAGAGATACATCTGAATTAAATGATGGCATAGAACAAATGGACCTAACAGACATCTACAGAACATTCCATCCAAATGCTACAGAAGACACATTTTTCTCAGCAGTACATGGAACATTCTCTAAAATAGAGAATGTATTAGGACACAAAGCAAATCTTAACAAATACAAGAAAACTCAAACAATTCCTTGCACTCTATCTGATCACAATGATATTAAACTACAAATCAGCGACAAGAAAACTACAGAATATATGCAAAATCACAGAGACTAAACAATATACTACTAAATGATGATTGGGTCATTGAAGAAATCAGACAGGAAATCAAAAAATCAAATGATAATGAGAACACAACCTACCAAAACCTTTGGGACACAATGAATCCAGTCCTAAGAGGGAAATTTATAGCTTTAAGTGCCTGTATTGATAAATTAGAAAGGGTGCAAGTAAACAACTTAATGATTCACCTTAAGGCCTTGGAAAAAGAAGAACAAGGAAAACCAGAAATCAGTAGACAGGAAGAAATAATAGATTAAGGCAAAAATTAATGAAATAGAAACCAAAAATAATAATAATACAAAGAATCAATGAAACAAAGACTTGGTTCTTTGAAAGGGTAAATAAGATTGATAAACACTTAGCAAATCTAACCAAAAGAAAAAGAGAAGAGAAAAAAATTAATAAAATTAGAGGTGAAAAAGACACCATTACAACAGTTACCAAAGAAATTCAGAAAATCATAATGATATACTTTAATAACATATACTCTACTAAGTTAGAAAATCTGAAATAAATGAATGATTTCCTTGATTTATATGACCTACCAATATTAATTCAAGATGAGATAAACCATTTAAATAGAACTGCAACAAGTACAGAAATCCAGACAGTTATAAAAAAAATGTCCCAGCTGAAAAAGTTCAGGCCCAGGATTCACTGGTGAATTTTACCGGACCTTCATGGAAGAACTAACACCAATGCTTCCCAAACTTTTCCATAAGATAGGAAAGGAAGAAATACTACCAAACTCCTTCTATGAATCCAGCATCACCCTGATACCAAAACCAAAGATAGAAAAAAGAAAAAACAATCTCCCTCATGAACATAGATGCAAAAATTCTGAAGAAAATACTAGCAAACAGAATACAAGAATATATCAGAAAGATCATTCACCCTGACCAAGTAGGCTTTATCCCAGAGATGCAGGGATAATTGAATATATGCAAATTGATAAATAAAATACACACTATATACATAGACTGAAGGCGAAAAATCACATGATCAGCTTAATAGATGCAGAAAATACATTTGACAAAATCTAACATCCCTTCATGGTAAAAGTCCTACAGAAACTTGGAATAGAGGGACTGTATCTCAACATAATAAAGGCTATTTGACAAACCTACAGCCAAACCTCAATAGCCAATAGCCAAAACTACTTTGAACAACAAAAATGATGCTGGTGGTAGCACCATATCCTATTTTAAGCTACATTACAAAGCCATAGTAACAAAAACAGCATTGTACTGGCACAAAGACCCACATGCAGATCAATGGAACAGAATAGAGGACCCAGATGTTAATCCAGGCAGCTATAGCCATCTGATTTTTGACAAAAATGTCAAAAATATTTATTGGAGAAAAGAGAGCCTCTTCAACAAGTAGTACTGGGAAAACTGGATATCTATATGTAGAGGATGAAAATAGATCCTTGTCTCTCTTCATGCACAAGAATCCAGTCCAAATGGATCAGGGACCTTAATATCACACATGAAACTCTGAAACTGCTAGAGGAAAAACTAGGGGAAACTCTTCAACATATTGGCATAAGCAATGACTTTCTGAATATAACTCTAGTTGCTCAGGAAATAAAACCACTAATCAACCACTGGGATCTCATAAAATTACAAAACTTTTGTACAGCAAAGGACGCTGTGAATAGAGCAAAGACACAACCTACAGAATGGGAGAAAAATCCTTGCTGGTTATACATCTGACAGAGGATGGATATCCACAATATATAAAGAACTCAAGTAGCTAAACAATAAGAAATCAAACAACCCAATTAAAAAATGAGCTATGGAGCCAGGCATGGTGGCACATGCCTTTAACCCCAGTACTTGGGAGGCAGAAGTAGGAGGATCGCCATGAGTTCAAGGCCATTCTGAGACTCCATAGTGAATTCCAGGTCAGCCTGGGCTAGAGTGAAACCCTACCTCGGGGGGGGGGGGGGGAAGCCTATGGAACTAAATAGAGAGTTCTCGAAAAAAGAAATACAGAAGGCATATAAACATCTAAAAAAGTGTTCTACATCCTTAGTCATCAGGGAAATGCAAATTAAAACTATTTTGAGATTCCATCTCACTCCTGTCAGAATGACTATCATCAAGAAAACAAATGACAATAAATGTTGGCAAGGATGCAGAAAAAGGGGAACCCTTCTAACCCTTCTACAATGTTGGTAGGAATGTAGTCTAGTACAGCCATTGTGGAAATTAGTGTGGAGGTTCTTGAGATAGCTAAAAATAGATTTACCATATGACACTCCTAGGCATATATCCTAAGGACTCTTCTCACTATCTTAGAGATACTTGTATAACCATGTTTATTACTGCCTATTCACAATAGCTAAGAAGTAGAACCAGCCTAGATATCCCTCAACAGATAAATGGATAATAAAGATATGGTATATTTACACAATGGAGTTCTATTCAGCAGTAAAGAAAAATGAAAATTGTAGGGAAATGGATGGCTCTGGAAAGGATCATACTAAGTAAGGTAACCAAGGCCCAGAAAGCCAAACATCACATGTTCTCTCTCATACATGGATCCTAGCTACAAATGTTTAGACTTGTGTGTGTGAGCTAGAACCAAAAATCAGTAGCAGAGGCCAGTAATCTAGAAAAAGGTTATAAGGGAAGGAGGAGAGGAAAGCACTTAAGGGGGTGGTACTGTATATATGTAAGTAGAAGAACAGATTACAGGGATTGGAATAGCCTAAGTGGGGCCAGGGGAAGAGATTGAGTAAAAGAAGGGTGGGGGAGGGTCAATCAAAATTCAAGATGTTATGAATAAGACATATGAAAGCTTACTTTTTGGATAATGGCACACCCAGAAGCCATAGACTGTTACTAGAAACTTTTCAGTGCCGGGGATGGGATACTTTCCAGTGAGTTGTTGGCCAGGGAGGTCCCTTTCCCTCTAAAACATTATAGGCTATTGCCAAGATCCTTGGTTTCCCACCAGAAACAGATGGTAAAACCCTGTTGCTGAAGACTCCACATGCCTGGGTGGCAGGGTCACTGAGAAATCAAGCTGGGGCTGAGCTGAAAACCTCCTCCCTGTAGGCCAGCTGACTAAAAGCTGAAAAATGCTGCACTTCATGAAGCCCTATGGGAGACAGAAGTCTTCAGTGGTGAAAACAGTGGATACTGGAAGCCTCAAGTTTGGCCAGACTGGCCAAATGACCAAACAGATATAATCATGGCATGTCTGTTCTAGGGAAAACCAACTGCTCTCTAATTGGACTGGAGGCCCGCTCTGTGGGAGGGAATACATAGCCTTAGGGATGCAAAGCCTGATCTCATCTGGCTAAATGCATATATTATGCTCACCAAACTGTCCTGTAAGCACTACACTTAATGTTCCTATTCATATATTAATGCTACTCTCACTTTTGGTTAGAGAAGCTTCTTTTTTCAGATGGTGGTGACCATTGGGATGACCCAGATGTCAACATAGTGCTGAGAAGTGACAAAAGAGTGTTCAGCACTGAAACATCTCTATCACACACTCCAAGGATCAGAGTCCATTGCAGAAGAGGTAGCAGAAAGAATGTAAGAGCCAAAGGAAGGTTATGATTCCTTACAATTCAATTGTCCAGATAGAAATTAGCCTCAATATCCATGACCTCACAGTGCCTAATAATACCTTCACAAGACCCTCATAATAGGACGAAAAGATGATGACATCAAAATAAAAGACAAATGGAGAGAGGGAGGGGATATGATGGGGAGTGGAATTGTGAAGGGGGAAGTGGGGGAGGGGAAGGAACAATCATGGTTTATTGTCTGTAAGTATAGAAGTTGTCAATAAAAAAAGTTATACATTAAAAAAGCAAGTAATAAGCCGGGCATGGTGGCACACACCTTTAATCCCAGCACTTGGGAGGCAGAGGTAGGAGGATCACCAGGAGTTCGAGGCCACCCTGAGACTACATAGTGAATTCCAGGACAGCCTGAGCAAGAGTGAGACCCTACCTTGAAAAAAAAAAAAAGCAAGTAATAAACCAGGCATGGTGGTACACGCCTTTAATCCCAGCACTTGGGAGGCAGAGGTAGGGGGATTGCCATGAATTCGAGGCCACCCTGAGACTACATAGTGAATTCCAGGACAGCCTGGGCTAGAGCAAGACCCTATCTTGAAAAAACAAACAAACAAACAAAAGCAAGTAATCAATATATCCCTTCAGTAATGGTAGAAATGTATAAAGTACAATAGCAACATGAGACTCTCTGATTCCCCACCAAGTGGCTCATGTCAGAGTCCTATTTTCCTGGCCCTCTCTGCAGCTAAGGCAATCACAAGTGACTCCAGTGACTGTGGCTGAACTAATCATATGTACCTTTCCTTGGCTCACAGTTAAAAGCTAATGATAACAAGGAATGAACATAAGGCCCTCTCTGACGTTTGAGGGGGAGATGAATGCAGTGTAACACTAAGCAGTAGTGCCTGCTATCCTTCCCATTACCCAGGGTTAGCAGTGACCTAAAACAAACTACAGCATCTGATGCTCAGTGGTGTTATCAGTGACAAACTGAGTGTGTGAGATCAACAGAAATACTACCTCCATGGCTTAACTTCAATTCCCTTGGAGACTTGGGGGATTCCTCAAGGTCTTTGTAATAAACTCCATTTCTGATTGAATCACAAGTGTTGGTTTATGATTAAAATTCCTATTTAAACTGAAGAAAAGTATATTCCAACCAAGTAACAAAGTAAGAGCCCAGTTAATTTAACAATTTAAGAAAGGAGACTCTATGGCTAGAGACCTGAATTTAAATCAAGGTTCTACATTTTACTAGCCCTGAAAACTTCCTCAGTGTATTCAATTGCTGCTTAATGGACTGCAGATGATAATACACGTTTCTTATTAGGTTCTTTTGAGAATTAAGTGAGGTCATGGTGATTCACCTAAAACTCTTAGTATCTGACCAAAAAATAAAATAAAATAAAACCCTTCACAGATGATTGCTTCACTACTACTAATGAAGATAATAAGTATGGTATATGCAGGAAGGTACAGCAATTATACTAGAGCACAAGGGGTGGATCCAGGAAATGAGAACAGATAGATGGAGAATTTTTAAGTCATTAAGGGATTTATGAGCTGGGATCACTATTTTTAATGGGAATATTATACTGAAATGTAAGTATTAAATTATTAACTAGGAGACAAATGTGATTAGGTTTTGCATCATATATGTATTCCCCCCACCAAAGTTGGACTTGACCACTGTACTTGTACACTTGTTGGTATAGTATCATCACTGTTGAATATTGATATTGGTAGTGGCTTGATTCAGGTGTCCCCCATAGACTTAGGTGTGCTGAATGCTAGGTAGCCAGCTGATGGAGATTTGGGAATTAATGCCTCCTGGAGGCAGTGTATTGTTGGGAGCGGGCCTATGGGTATTATAGCCAATTTCCCCTTGCCAGTGTTTGGCACACTCTTCTGCTGTTGTTGTCCACCTGATGTTGGCCAGAAGGTGATGTCCACCCTCTGCCCATGCCAATTGTGGAGCTTCCCCTCAAGTCCATAAGCCAAAATAAACCTTTTTTCTCACAAGCTGCTCTTGATCAGGTTTTTCTGCCAACAATGCAAACCTGGCTGCAACAATATCATACATACCAAAGCTATTTAATTCTTTCTAACAAACAAATCCTCCAGAATTTTGCATATCAACCACTAATATGTTTTGCAAATATATCAGATGGTTTAGGTCTATATATACTTAAAATAATGCTATTCCTCTGTTTGATCTGAGAGCACTTATCCTGAGAAGAGAATTTGATAAAATGGAGAGAGGAATCCATCCTAGAGTGACTGGCAGAAGTATGGTTCATATTTACAAATCAATATTCTTCTGTGACTTTTGTATAATCAAATGTCACCTACTGTTACAACGTATTATGCATCAGCATCTTGATCTACAGTCCATATTAAGTGGGTTACCAAAGGTCTTACTGTCAATCAAGAACAATCAGTGCTGTTGTTTCTCAGTGTGTGGTATTACTTGCCAAATGTTAACGACCATCACATTGTCTATTAACAACAACCCTCTGGGGCTGAATGGACAATCTCATAGTCACTCTCCAGCTCTGCTTTACATTGCCATGCTCACCTACCTGTTTGTCTTCATCTAAGTTCCACCATTATCTCTTCTCTTTACCATACTCCACACCTATATCTGCCTTTCGGGAATATCCTTTGATCTAATTCTGATTTTTACAGGAGGTACTGAAAGCAAACATAGACCACTGTGTATAACTAGAATCAGTGCTCAGAAGGAAAATGTATGAGTTTGTTGGAGGAAGCTGGAAAATGTAACGAAATCAGAACCCTAAAGGTGTTTTGAAATCACTTAATGTTTTATACAGCACTCTTGAACTCTGTTGTGTATGTATTATTACACTCATATGACGAGGGACGGTGCTGAAGCCCAGAGATATTATGGGATTTGCACTGCATCTGTGGATTGTATTTTAAAAATATCACTGTGTCAACAGGACCAAATTGTCAAGTCTTTCTATTGGCTTTATCTTATTTTCCCTTTACAAATTTTCCATAGGAGTATGTACAATGGCTATTTCAGAGACTTCTTAGGGTCCTATCTTTGTATTTGCTCAATTTTTTTTTTTTTTTGAGACAGGATCTCATGTAACTCAGATTGGTTTCGAGCTTGTTGTGTAGCCAAGGCTGGTCTTGAACTCTTGATCCTCATACTTTCCGAGTCTTTATATTTGCTTTTTGAGGGCTTTCATGTAGCCCAGTTCTGAACAGCATCATTACTGTTGTATCTAGCAACATGGTATGGGATAATGCTTACTTGCCCTGGGTCACTCAAGCATATTTGTCCTATCCTGCACTTTAGATCCACTCATTAGAGAAGGTTGATCTATGACAATGTGCAAGTCTTCCTGACTATCAATGTGTCTACGGTGTGTTAAAGAATGAACAAGGGTCGCATGCATCTGAAGTTCATTTGCAGTGTCTGGAAGCCCTGGCGTGCCCTTTCTCTCTCTCTCTCTCTCTCTCTCTCTCTCTCTCTCTCTCCCTCTCTCCCTCCCTCCCTCCCTCCCTCTCCCTCTCTCTTTCTCTTTGTGTCACTCTCAGATAAATGAACAAAAAATTAAAAAAAAAAAAAGAATGAACAAACTGGGCTGGAGAGATGGCTTAGTGGGTAAGCACTTTCCTGTGAAGCCTAAGGACCCCGGTTTGAGGCTTGATTCTCCAGGACCCACATTAGCCAGATGCACAAGTGGGCGCACACGTCTGGGGTTCGTTTGCAGTGGCTAGAGGCCCTGGCACGCACATTCTCTCTCTCTCTATCTGCCTCTCTCTGTCAGTCGCTTTCAAATAAATAAATAAAAGTAAACAAAAAAAAATTTAAAAAAAAAAAAGAATGAAGAAACCGCCGGGCATGGTGGTACATGCCTTTAATCTCAGCACTCGGGAGGCTCACCATGCAGTTCAAGGTCACCCTGAGACTACATAGTGAATTCCAGGTCAGCCTGACCTACAGTGAGACCCTACCTTGAAAAACCGAAAAAAAAAAAAAAAAGAGAATGAACAAACATTCTTTCTGATGTTTTCCAAATGTAAATAGGTAATAAAAGTAATATTAATAACAATAGCCAACTTTGAGTATTTAATATGTACAGATTGTTAATATATGTACTGATTATCAAAAACTGATTGACTTGCATGTATTAATTAACTTAATCCCTTCTCAAGGACATTATTATTCATTATTGCTTTGATTTCAAAGTTCAAACTTGATAGAACAGAGATCACTATGTGAGGTAGGTGCAAGTATCTTGAAGGCTAAAGCTAGTCTTCTGCATATTCTTTACAATAGCACCTAGGCCTTCAGCAATATGTGAGCCAAGCACATGGGCACCCTGGCTTCTCTCACCACAGGATTGAATGAAAATAGCACATGCCCTGGGCACGGTGGCACACATCTTTAATCCCAGCACCCAGGGGGCAGAGGTAGGAGGATTGCTGAGAGTTCAAGGCCACCCTGAGACTACATAGTGAATTCCAGGACAGCCTGACCTACCATGAGACCCTACCTCAGAAACCCCTCCCCTGCAAAAAAAGAAAAGAAAATAGCACATGCCTGGCTTGGTTTCAGATTGTGTTAGGCTTCTAGGAGCTACCTGCACCTAAGAAAAATCATGTCTGTACTAGAGAGACACAAGAAAACAAGTCTCTGGTCTAGAGCTGACAGGGAGTACCAAACAAAACATCACATGGAACCTTAGATCACTATCCAATAAAAAGGTATGCTTTGAGATTACCTGACATTCAATATAAATGTGGTGAATTTTTCCCATGTTCATCTGTCATATATTTGACATCAGAGTACTTAATCCAACTTGCATTTTTGTTTTCAAAACAAATAAGTGATCTCATTTATTACTGTGAGAAATGAAACAATATATACAGCAATAAAATATTAAACTTGGTGATAAAAGGCTTTATGGGATCATTTTTTTTCTATAACTACTAGGAGACACCTAATAAATTCAATTAAAGTAACAGCACCACAGGTGTTACTCTAAACTTCATTTGGAAACTGTCTCTTTTCAAACATTAAACTATTTGAAATTATGCGAAAGAACAGGTTCAAAGCAATATATCCATACAGAATTATTTCAATGGCAAGGAGAGGAATAAAATAAAATCTGTACCTCTAAGATGGATCTTTCATTACTGAGTTCTTTTTTTGTCTTTATACTTCTTTACATTTTCTAAAATGAACATATATATATATATATATATATATATATATATATATATATATATATTAACCACAAAGATGGTTAAGTAGAATCTATTTAAGAAAGAACAGCCATGAGCAATGCTTGGCGATGCATGCCTATAATCAGGAAGATTATGAGTTCAAAGCCAGCCTGGGATACACAGGTAAATTCCATGCCAGCCTTGGCCAGACACTGAGACACTGTGGCAAAAACCAAAACAAGGGCTGGACATGGTGGTGCATGCCTTTAATCCTAGCACTCAGGAGGCAGAGGCAGGAGGATCATCATGAGTTCAAGGCCACCTTGAGATTACATAGTGAATTCCAGGTCAGCCTAAGCCAGAGCAAGAGCCTATATTGAAAAAAAAAAAAAAACCAACAAAATAAAATCAGCCACAATAATATTAAATATTTATAAAGCATAGTTTATGTTGAATATGAGGTAAACTTTTTTTTTTTTTTTTTTGGTTTTTCAAGGTAGGGTCTCACTCTGGTCCAGGCTGACCTGGAATTAACTCTGTAGTCTCAGGGTGGCCTTGAACTCATGGCGATCTTCCTACCTCTGCCTCCCGAGTCCTGGGATTAAAGGCATGCACCACCACGCCTGGCTGAGGTAAACATTTTTATTTTCTTGAGGTAGTTTGGGAAAAAATAGCACTTTAAAGGATCCCAAACCTTTCAAAAGCATTAACATAACTGATTACATAAATATATTAGCTAGGGGTGCAGTGATGGCTTAGTGGTTAAGGTCTAGCCTACAAAGCCAAAGGACCCAGGTCCAATTCCCCAAGAACCAAATAAGCCAGATGCACAGTGGGGCACATGCATCTGGAGTTCATTTGCAGTGGCTAGAAGCCCTGGCATGCCCATTCCTTCCCTCCCTCCCCATCTCTTTCTCTAAAAAATAAATAACTATTTTTAAAAATATGTTAACTATAAAGTAATATAAAATGTATTTCATACAAGAAGCCACATATAAATGCATATGTATTTCTTTGTTGTCTTTAATCAAAGCTATCTTATTTATATTATATCATAAACAAATATAAATGATATAATCTGGAATAAATAAAACATCTTGAATTCTTCAATTCTATACCACCTTTATGCTTGAGAAAAACTCAAAGTAATTTATATGTTACTTCTCAAAAACCTTGGGAGACTAGAAGTAATAGGTTTCATTTTATATTTAGAAAAATGAAGTAAAAGGACCATTAAAATGTGTTAAACAATACACAAAATGAATGAAAGACAGACCAGAATTTGGTTTTTCTGCATGCCATTCCACCAACTAGCTGGACCATTCAGCCCTGCCTTTTGTGGGCAAGTTGAAGCAACAAACGAACATAAAAATTAAAACCAGTTGAACAGGATAGGTTTGCAGGCAATATACCTACAGTTCAGTATAATAATACCCAGCAGCTAAATTGCTTTGTGTGTTTGGTACACTGTCTATTCATTGGCCCACACAACATCAGTGGATGGTGGGTTTATACTATTAATGCTGAACACATAGAACTACGAATATAATGAACATGAAGTCAAATGAGAAATGTATAGCAGAAAAAGCCTGGTGCCTTGATTTAACCAAGTCTCAATACACAAATAAAACAGAATAAGTATGTTGTAATGCCAAGCATCCCTTCATCTCCCTCATCATTTCCAGTAACCATTTCCATACTACAATTATATTTCTATAAATGATTGATAATACTTAACAACCCCTAAAATGGTATTCAGTTCATCCAATTTCATTCAGAGTGGCTCAAAAGTAAACATTTCCTAAAATACTCTAAAAGAAATTTCACCTTTATAGATCACTACCAAAACCATAAGAAACTAGGAATATCATGTTATCCTTATTGCTAACCTTTTCTTTTTGCCCATATATGTGAAATAAAAATATAAAAAGGTCCCTTGTAATAATATGCTAGTTTCTAGGAAGCATGCAAAACTGAACCAAGTTTCCAAAACCAGTTATCTAAAAGGTCTAACATTTACTAAGTTATTTAACATTCCTCATGCAAGTTGAAAACATTCCTACTCCTTATCACTTTCTCTTTGACCAGGCAGAAAACATTCCTTCTTCCAAATGAATAAATTTCCCTTCCCTTGGAGTTTAGCTGTCTCTCTGGCAAGGCATTATATAGAACAGCTGTTATACTGCCAGTACAAAAGCAATCCCATCTGATCTAATTATAAAACATATGGATAGATTGAAACCAAACTTTTGGGGTGATCTGTGTCTTTAAGGGAAGAAATAAATTAAAAATCTTCCATTAGTAAAGACTAAAAAGTGTCATGAATTCAACTTTTGGATAATTTAAACAAGATCACTTTTAATAAGTTACTTTAATTAATCTTAAAGTATTTGGTGTTTTTTTTTTAAGTTCCCTAGACTGAAGAAAATGGAGAATCAGTTCTCTATTCTCAACCTCTACCAAAGACTTTAGTTAACTTTTCCTAATCTTGTATCAAATGTTGGATATGCCATCCCTACATTAAGGTTTGTCAGGCCTCAGGAAAAGTCTCCTCCCTTGCATACTGTCTTCTGAAGTTTCCTTTGTTTATACTCACAACTCAATAACTCACTAGTACTAATGCTAAGCTAGTGACAGACTTATAGGTTAGATGAGTCCATGTAACAAAAGCTCACCTAATCTCATATAAGTAGAGACTTACAAAGTTTTTCAACTTTTTACCCATCATTTTCACTGTATTTATTTATTTATTTTATGACTATAAAATTAAAACTTGATATAGTGATAGAAAGTTCAGAAAA
Organism: Dipus sagitta; assembly: GCA_036346955.1. Taxonomy (NCBI): domain Eukaryota; kingdom Metazoa; phylum Chordata; class Mammalia; order Rodentia; family Dipodidae; genus Dipus; species Dipus sagitta. The sequence continues at coordinate 133,430,054 of CM070770.1, forward strand.
ACACAAAAAGGGGAATTAAAATTGTTCATAATCCCATTAATTTGGCTTCACCACTTAATATTTTGATAGGTTTCTCTCCAATGTACCTATATTGCTACTTAATGCAAGTATTTTAATGGCTCTATAGAAGTCAGAAACTATTATAATCTGCATAATATTTTAAAGTAGGAAAGTTTTTTTTGTTTTCTTTTGGTTCTTTAGAGGTAGGGTCTCACTCTAGCTCAGGCTGACCTAGAATTCACTATGTAGTCTCAGGATGGCCTTGAACTCACAGCGATCCTCCTACCTCTGCTGGGATTAAAGGCGTGCACCACCATGCCCGGCTGAAAGTTCTTTATTTAAAGAATATATCCAATATACAAATCAAATGAGAACAGAGCTGACCAAAATGTAGGCAGTGACTTGAGCGTGAAAGGTGAGGAATGGGGGTTGGAGGGTCCACAAGTCACACCGCTTGACCTCCCTAGTCCAAATAATGGCTCCCAAACACATCTGAGGAAACCCCATCACCAAATAATATAGTTTAAAAGCAAAAAATTTCACCTTTCTCATTTTACAAATTCAGTCATTTGCCCATGATCACAGGACTAGTAAAACAACCTAGAGTTCCATGACTTACAGACAAGGACTCAGCTTTCCAAATTATCTACTCTTTATACAAAAGCCATCAGATATTCACTTCTCTATTGTTGTTCTTTTAACAAGAAAAAACAGAAGCATCAGAGTTATGAAATAAAATAATAATACTGAATGCAATATATTAGATCTCAAGCAGTTCTACCTGCCCTAATTAGGTTTTCATACTATTATGAACAAAGTAGAAAGTTAAAGAAAAGTTCATTTCTAAACTAAGACAGAAAGAAGGCCATGATTACATTTTTCTCAAGAACATACTACATGTCTACTGTAGCTACAAACTCCTCCTTTACCCATTCAGTCACTAAATACTGAGAATCTGCTTGTGGCTAAATAGTGAAGCTATAATGAAACACAAACCAAAGTTCATGTCCTCATGAAGGTTGTAAACTGATAAGCTTAGGCAAGTTTCTTAAATTTTTTGAATCCCAGTATTTGCTGTCAACAACATAAGGATAAAAAAATTATCATTTTGGCCGGGCATGGTGGCACATGCCTTTAATCCTAGCACCTGGGAGGCAGAGGTAGGAGGATTGCTGTGAATTTGAGGTCAACCTGAGACTACATAGAGAATTTCAGGTCAGCCTGGGCTACAGCAAGACCCTGCTTCAAAAAAAAACAAACAAACCATAAAAACTTTTATTACTTATTTTATTTTATTATTTATTTAACTACTTAAGAATTAATGATATATATTTAAAACCTTCACAGGTAATCAGACACATATGCTCAATTAACATTAGTTACCTGCTCCGCCAAAGTGTTAAATATCAGATTGGAAAGGAGAGGTAAAAGAGAACTAAATGTCTCTGCTACTAACACTTGAGGCAATACAACTGAAATGGTAGGTTAACATAGTCCAAACAGACTCCTAAGCTAAGAAAGAAGTATTCTAATGTGAAAAGAGAAATTTACATGAGCCTCCCAATCACATTCTGCAGTTTCGCTTGTTACCTCCATCAACATTTATTTTCAATTACTGCTGGGTTCTGTCTACTATATCCAGCAAAACATATTGCCTAGGAAAGAAAATGTAAAGTAGACAATCTCCTATTCAAAAACTATTTTGTTATTTAAATATGAACAACTAAACCAGCCAACGAATGATACTCAAAAAAAATAAATTTCAAAGTCAACACTCAGAAAAAAATTATCAAATATGAAGCTCACCAAAAACCTATAAGAATTTGGCCAATACTCACAAGTTAAAGTATGAAAAAAAAGACCAGAAACTAACCCTTTTTCTCACTCATATAATACATAGAAATCAACACAATGTGGATGGCAAAGTCTTGAGGATTTTAAGAATACTATGTAAACCTCAGTGCATTGTCCACTGGTTAATTCTTAGAAACACTCTATTCACTATTAATTAACTGTATTTCTACAGGGACTATTCTGTCATCCTAAAGATCAAACATTTGTTTCTCAACAAAATTAGGCCTGTTATACTGAGAATGCATTCCAATCAACCCACCAACAAAAATAGCTCATATTATTCATAAATAGAAAAAGAAAAATTATTCCTTAAAAACTTCACTTTGGGGCTGGAGAAATGGCTTAGCGGTTAAGGCACTTACCTGTGAAGCTTAGGGACCCAGGTTCAATTCCCCAGGACCCACATAAGCCAGATGCACAAGGTGGCACATGTGTCTGGAGTTTGTCTGTAGTGGCTAGAGGCCCTGGTGCACCCACATTCTATCCCCCCCCCCCACAGTCTCTCTCTCTCTCTCTTTCTCTCATAAATAAATAAATAAATAAATAAAATTATTAAAATATTTTTTAAACCTTCACTTTTTAAGAGGCACCTAACTTTGTTAATATAGCTCTTTAAAATTTGTTATTGTTCCTCAGGAGGAGGGGAACATTAAGTAATAAAGACACCTCAAAGGCTGAGGGCACATCTCAGTGATATTTTATTTGTTTAGCATATACAAGCCCTTAGTCTGATACCTAGTATAGAAAAAAATAGGCTAAAAGAAAATATTTTCTTTATTTCTTTCCAGGGATAATTATTACCATGTCCTGAATATTGTATAAATGATATTTTATTATCAAGTGGGCTTAGTAATTTAAATAAACAAAAAAAATAAGAAAAAGTCACAGAGAAAGATAAGTTTGCTCTGAGTTAAAAGGGTTCAACCCCATGCACCCTGATACCAACACATCTTCAAGGACTTTTGTTCATCTAGAAGGATCTCTTGGAAGAATTAGGCTTTGAGGAGGTGCTAAAAGAGGACAATGTTGTAAACTGCTAAGCAGAAAAGGTAATTTGGTTACTTAAGTAACACAGAAAAATGGAAAAGGCTAAGAATGAGACAAGTAAGAGGAACCAACACATAAAGGATCTACATTTAAAAAATAAACAAAGAGTAGAAGAAACTTTTTAAATATTTATTTATTTACTTTAGAGAGAAAGAGGCAGACACAGAGAAAATTGGCACACCAAGGCATGTGACACCTTGTGCATCTGGCTTACGTGGGTACTGCGGAATCAAACTTGGGTCCTTAGGCTTTGCAGGCAAGTGCCTTAACCACTGAGAAATCTTTTTAGCCTGAAAAATAAACTTTTTAGAGAGAAAAAATAGTGAAAGATTTTTGTGAAAAAATCTGTGAAGAGTGACATTACTCAAGGGATTACTTTGACACAAATTTATTAGATGTACTTAGGCAGAAACACCTAAAAGGATATTAATTTTGAGCAAACCTTTATTGTGATTCAAACATAGGGGATCTGGGGGCTGGAGAGATTGCTCAGGGCTTAAAGGCACTAGCTTGCAAACACAGAGGATCTTAATATAATCCTTATATTTTTGCATCAGAATTTTTTTAAATCCCTCCTTATAGTTACAAATGCAGATGAAGTAGCTTTTTTCTAGTGAGAAAACAAACAAAAATTGATAACTCTATAAAATGATTATAGAAAATATTCCTGTAATCTAATGCCAAAATTAGCAATAAAGATGTCATATATTATATCTATAGAAAACAAAAACCTCAAGAGAAAGGTAGAATGCATAGATTAAAGCTATTTTTAATTAAAAATAATATCTAACATTCTCCTAGCTAAACATGATAAGATATCAATATTCTCTTCTGATCTATAAAGTGCTATGTAGAGCAGTAATCTCTCTACTCATAATTTACCCTCATCAGTAAAAACAGTACTATAATACTTTTCTTCCATTCTTTTTATGAGGGTGCCAAGAGGTCTGGAAGTTAATGTACACATGTTTAGAAATGCTGAGATGAAAAGTAACACACACTTTATTTTTATGGGTCTTTAGTAAAATCAAGATAAAAGGACCTAGTCAGATTAGTTCAATGTGTAAATTTTCAACTAGCCAGAAGGCTTCCTGGAGACTTCAGTCAGAAGATTTGAAACTAATGTTCTGGAGTTTATGCTGTTCCAGAAACTAATCAGGCTAAGGAATTTCTATACAAAACTAGGCACTAAGACTAAAAGCAAGACACAGCAACTTGGAGAAGTCTCTGGGCCTTGCTCTAAAAAGAATTCAAAGTTATTTATCAAGGACCAGATTAAACCTTAATAAAAAAATAAGAGCTTCAAAAAATAAAAATAAATAAGATCTACAGCATAATATCACAGTCCTAAAATATTATAAAACAGAAAAGTAGATGAGGTGGGCTGGAGAGATGGCTTAGCAATTAAGGCACTTGTCTGTGAAGTCTAAGGACTCAAGTTCAACTCTACAGATCCCAAGTAAGCCAGATGAACAAGGTGATGCAAGCGCAAGGTCACACACACAAGGTGACACACACATCTGGAATTTGATTTGCAGTGGCTGGAGGCCCTGGCGTGCCAATTCTCTCTCATTCTCACTCTCGCTCATACTCGCATAAAAAAATTACAAAGAAAAAGTAGATGAGGTGAGTGAACAACACACAGAGGAGTGGATGCCAAAGGGCATTGGCTTCTGGGCCTCAGTCTCCTCATTTATAAAATACAGGCAGGGTTTAAGAATATAGCTCAGTGACAAAGTATGTGTCTTATCATTTGCAGGGCCCTGGATTCAATCTCTAGCTCCAGAAATTTTTTTAAGTATAGTAATACCTAAGTACCTCACTGTTTTGAGAATGAAATCTAATCATATATAAGACAGTCAGTGCCAGGTGCATAATGTACATGCAATTACTATAACATTGGTCCACATGTCCCAGACCTGGTGCTAAGAATCAGAGGCTCCAAACCAAATCTACCCTTCTATGAAAATTTAGGGCTACTGTGGTCTTCACCCCACTGAGTATATTATGATAAGAGATATTTCAGGGCTGGAGAGATGGCTTAGCGGTTAAGCGCTTGCCTGTGAAGCCTAAGGACCCCGGTTTGAGGCTCGATTCCCCAGGACCCACGTTAGCCAGATGCACAAGGGGGCGCACGTGTCTGGAGTTCGTTTGCAGTGGCTGGAGGCCCTGGCGCACCCATTCTATCTCTCTCCCTATCTGCCTCTTTCTGTCTCTGTCTGTCACTTTCAAATAAGTAAAAATAAACGAAAAAATTTTTAAAAATAAAATAAAAATAAAATTAGAAAAAGAGATATTTCAATATGTTTGATCACTAGATACTCTCTCAGTTTCACTGGGATATTCTTATTGACTTCCTAAAATCTGAAAAATTTCCTAATACATCCAAGCCACAAAGATTTTTGATAAAAGATTATGAATCTTTATTATCTTTGGAGCTTGTAATAGCTTCTATTTCCATAAGATAAATGGGATCTTCTTAAAGAACCACAGGGAATAAGAAATAAAGCCTAGCAGTAGAGGCTAACAGACTGAAGAAAACATTTCCCAGGACTCTGGATTCCCAGAATGATCCCTTTCAATACTCAGGAGATGGAGGCAAGACGATGGCAAGCTGGAGGCTCACCTGGTCCACAAAGCAAGTTTCAGCAGAGCCTCAGCTACACAGCTAGACCTTATCTTAAGCCAAAACAAATTTTAATAGAATGAAATTTATTTGTAATATTTTAGTTACATGCCACAGTAAAGATTTCAAACTATAGATTCTACAGCTTGTTTAAACAAAGTTTGTTTTCACAACCTGGATCATAAGTAAATAATTAAGAGTCCTTGAGAGGCACAAATGTACCTTGAATCATGCACATTTAATCATCACAGAATTTTGAGCTAAAAGGGACTCGGGAATTCATCTAAACTATTATCCCCTCCCTTCCAAACCATTTTATCATTCATGAACTTACTCTTCCCTATGAGGTAAGAATAACCTGCCTTGACTTGCAGAAACACCCTGAAAATCATGTGAATAAACTGGGTGGAGTACACTGACAGAGTTAAAATCTAGAAAGATGATATGAACTTAACAACTAATTGTATGAGTTTGGTAAATGCCTCAAATTATATTTTAGAAAGCCACAAAAATTTCCAGGTCCAGAAAGAAGATTCATCTAGCACATATTTTTAAAAATAATCAAGAGTCTAGTATCTTTATAGACTTTAAAAAAATAAATAAGATTTGGCTGCCAGAAAACAACTGTGCTTAGAGACTGACTACATCATCAGTATTGCATCCAGAAGGAACAAGGTAACCCTCTCTCCCTCTCTGCTATGAGCCATGCTGGAGTGCCTCCGGGGTATCATGTTTGGCTGTTCCACATTTTGGGAGAGGCAAAAAAAAAAAAAAAAAAAAAACACTGAAAAGACCCAGAAAAGAGGTGACTAGGACAGTGACAAGATGTGAAGCACATTAAATAAAGACCAGCTGAAGGAGCTGAAGTTACTTAGCTCAGACTCAGAGCATGACTACTGGCTCTAAAACCTGAAGAACTGCCTTGGCCCAGAGAAAACAGACTTGTTCTACACGGCCACAAAGGGCAGAACCAGGCCAGTCAGTGTTAACTTCAGGGAGAGATGTTTCAACTGAGCTTATAGAAGTGTTTATTAAAATATAGAGCCATGTTAGGAGTCAGTGGCTTCTAAGGTCCTATGCAGCTTCCGAAGTTCATAATTCTTATTAAAAATCAAGCATTTAAAGCCAAGCATGTGTGGCAGCACTTGGCTTTAAACCCAGCACCGGGAGGCAGAGGTAGGAAGACTGCCATGAGTTCAAGGCCACCCTGAGACTACACAGTGATTGCAGGTCAGCCTGGGCCAGAGCGAAACCCTCCCTCGGAAAAAGAAAAAGAAAGAAAGAAAGAAGGAAGGAAAGAAAGAAAGAAAGAAGGAAGGAAGGAAGGAAGGAAGGAAGGAAGGAAGGAGAAGGAAAGAAAGAAAGAAAGAAAGAAAGAAAGAAAGAAAGAAAGAAAGAAGGAAAGAAAGAAAGAAAGAAATTAAGCATTTAGCCAAAGGAAGGAAGGGTAGGACTCCTTACAATGAATGCACTCTTCCAGACACAAAATGGCCTGGATACCCATGAACTCACAGTGCCTGGCACTACCTACACAAGACCCTCATAATAGGAGGAAAAGATGATTACATCAAAATAAAAGAGAGACTAATTAAAAGGGGGAGGGGATATGATGGAGAGTGGAATTGCAAAGGGGAAAGTGAGGGGGAAGGGAATTATCATGTGTTTATCATCTATAGTTATGAAAGTTGTCAATAAAAAATATTTTTTAATCAGGCATTTGGGCTGGAGAGATTGCTTATCAGTTAAGGCACTTGCCTGCGTAGCCTAAGGGCCCATGTTCAACTCTCCAGATCCCACATAAGCTAGACACACAAAGGTAAGCAAGTGTGCAGTCACACATGCCCAGTAGGTGGTGCAAGTGTCTAGAGTTCAATTTCAGTGGCTGAGGCCCTGGCAGGCCACCTCTCTCTCTGTCTCTGTCTTTGTCTCTCGTGCTCTCTCTAAAATAAGATTTTAGGGCCTGGAGAGATGGCTTAGTGGTTAAGCGCTTGCCTGTGAAGCCTAAGGACCCCGGTTCAAGGCTCGATTCCCCAGGACCCACATTAGCCAGATGCACAAGGGGGCGCACGCGTCTGGAGTTCGTTTGCAGTGGCCAGAGGCCCTGGCACGCCCATTGTCTCTCTCTCTCTCTCTCTCAGCCTCTTTCTCACTCTGTCTGTCGCTCTCAAATAAATAAATAAACTAACAAAATTTTTAAAAAAATTTAAAAATTAAAAAAATAAAATAAAATAAGATTTTAAAAATCAAGCATTTGTCATTATCTCAGCATCCTTTTTTGCACAGATATGTGTGTGGTATGAACGCATATAAGCGTGTTTATATGCATTGGGTGTACATATATGTATGCATATGTGTGTGTTCACATGCATGTGGAGGCCAGAGGTTGACAGTGGGTCTCTTCCTTGCTAGCTCTCCACTTCATTTACTGAGGCTGGGATTCTCACTGGAACCCAAACTTTGCCAACTCTGCTAATCTAGCCATCTTGCTCAAGGGATCCTTTGTACCTCCTCTCAAGTGGGATTACAGGTAGGCCACCAGGCTTACCTGCCATTTATGTGGGTATTGGGGATTTGAACTCCTTACACTTGCTCAGCAAGTGTTTTATCATAACACTGAGCCAACCCCTACTTCAGGGTCTTATTATTGATTATTACTCTCAGTATACAGTATTTCCTTTTACCCTTCTTAAAATGACTTGTCCAGCCAACCAGTTACTGTGGTGTTGCACCAGGTTTGTGGGAGGGAAGTGCCAACTTGTTGAGCAATTATTTTCAGTTTGCAGATCAGTAGCCCTGTAAATACAAGGGCCCTAACTGAAGGGTAGGTAAGATTTCTCTGCTAAATTTCCATGAGAGAAATTCTCAGTAATTCAAACAGCACCTATAAGACCTTTCCAATCAAATAATACATTAAATGGCACCTGGGTCTTATAGGACTACTGAAATAAAATATTCTGGACAATCATCTTCCCAAATGCAAGGGAATCCAGCTTTGAAAGCCAAATCAGTTGTCTCAAATGCAAACAGATGTTTTCCTCTGTCAAAGAGCTATGTTTACTGTTTGAAGTAGACTGGAGCCCATGCTCAGATTAAAAAGTCTACATTTGATTAATCACTATGAAGCTAGTAGACCACAAAGTCAGTTAAACTGCTGAGAACTAAACACAGGTCATAGAGAGTGAACTTGCAGACAAGTACAAAACTACAAAATATTTAAAACAAAGAGTGACTAAGAGTTGGACATCCTAAAACCTTTTTATTTGAAAGACAACCATAGAGACAATTATATGCTATAAGCACAAGGAAAGTACTAAAAACCTTGAACAACAGTTCAAATGGTAAATATTAATCAACTTAGCTTTGTTTCACTCAAAATTTATTTGGATCCTAAATACTGATGAATTAAAATACTAGAGAACATAATCAATACGTGGTAGACTTAAAATACATCCTTCTCTGGTTTTTACGGCAATCTGAGTATGTCTAAATTAGAAACTGGCTCAATAACGTATGACATATTTTTACAGTGGAAAGTGTAATTGCTGAAAAGAAGAAGGTAAACTCTGGGTACTGGCATGAAGAAAATAAAGTTCCCACTGGGCATGATGGCTCTCACCTGTAATCCCAGCACTCAGGAGGCTGAGGTAAGAGGATCACCAGGTCAGCCTGGGCTACACAGTGAGCTCTCGGTCACCCTGGACTACAGAAAGACCATATCTCCAAAAAAAAAAAAAAAAAAACTAAGTTCATAATACATAGTTAAGTTAATACAGCAAGTTGCAAAATGGTATGTGTAGAATCATTCCATTTTAATATTTAAAAAACAATTGAATTTTTCATGGTGCTGAGGATTGTGCACACTAGACCAGCCAGTGTCCTACCTCTGAGCAATACCTCAGCCCTAAGAACTATTTTTAAATACTGTGTGTTCTTATATGCCCAGAAAAATATTTTCCTATTTTTTTACATTTCATTCATTTGCACATCTATGTGTACATGTATGTGCATGTATTGCATGTCTCCTGTGTCCACATGTGCCACTCTTTGGGTCTGGCTTTACCTGGGTGCTAGGGAATCAAACCTGGGCCAACAAGCCTTGCATGCAAGCACCTTTAACCACTGAGCCATCCCTCTAGCCCTAGAGAAATATTCTTAAAATATAAGAGAACACTAACAGAAGTAACCTCTAGCACTAAAAGGCAGTGAATGAGTGACTTTCACTTTAACTTTTGTAAACTTCTGATTGTCTTTTTGCCAGCAAGTTATTTCTGTGTTTATAAATAATACATGTAAAGTCAATTATATGGACTTATTTATCAGACACTAACCAAAGTAAGCAGTTGCTACTTATCCAATTCATCTTTTTTTCTATTACGTTTTACGAAAGCAAAATTTAAAAATCTTAAGTACCTACTAGGTTTTTGAAATGCTTTATACTCACAACACACACACACACACACACACACACACACACACCTGCTTATAAACATAGCTTACACACATGTGTTGCTTCTTAGGTACCAGGACTGTTCAAGGCACAATATACACATTAACTTATTGAAAGTATACAATCTCTCTCTTTTTCTTCTCTCCTCTCCTCTCCTCCCTCCCCCACCCCCACCCTTCTGTTGTCTTTCTGGACAAGTTCTTGGTATGTAGCTCGGGTTCATCTCAATTTAACATGTAGCCAATGCCGGCTCTGAACTCCAGAGACTCCTGTCACTCTCTCCTCACTGCATCACCACACCCACCTGGTGTTCAACTTACATAATTTTCACAGCAATCATATAAGATAAATACTATTATTATCTTCAGCTCATAGTTTGAAAACAGTGAGGTCAGAAGGATTAAGTAACCTGTCCAAACTTACATACACAATAAGGGGCAGAACTGAAATTCAAACCTAAAAATAGATTCTAGAGTCTACACTTCCAACCACTAAACTTTGTCTCTTAGTAATATGTCAGTCTCTCTGTACAAAAGCCAAAACTCATCGCAGGTTTAAAAAAAAAAAACAGCTAGTTAATACATTCCTTTAAGCTGGAAGAGATCCAAATTTGGCTTTTGGGGGTGAATAGTCTGCATTCCTACTTATATCATTGACAAGCTCCAACTCAATATTCAAGACTCACAGCCATGTGGGAAAATTCTCTATAAACTCAATTAGAGTCCAAAGTTCAAACCTGATTCCACAGTAAACCAATGAGCCTAAGAATTAGGTCAGAGATCTAGCTAGACAGAGCTTTGAACAAATCTCCATCACAACACAAAGCAACAGAACCCAGAAACTCTTGTCCAACATCTTGGGTAGACTTTACTTCCAGGCCCACTATAGATACAAAGGGGAGAAAGAACAGGAGTCAACTCCAACTTTGCTTAAAGACTTGAACCAACAAGAGAAGCCTCATTTTATATTGTTAACTCAAACAGAAATCAGCATTTGTCAGTGTCAGCAATATTGAATGTCCTAGTTCTGAGGGAGAAAAAATGGGCATCTGTGCTTAAACTGCCCAAACACTGCCCTCAGTACTGAGAAAGTTAAAAAAAAAAAAAAAAGTGGAAGGAAGGGATTTAACCTAATTTATAAATGTGGTCAACCTAAATAGACACCTGTCCCAAATGACCAGCTGAATCTACTTATTTGCAGAGAAAATATGAATTACAATGCCATTTTTGTTTTTAATTTTTTGGCCTGGAGTGGTTTGTACTAGTTTGTTAGCAAAATCCTCTCAGTATCTCTTCCACCTGTCCCACACGTGATATGTACATAAACAAGAAGAAATGAACAAGGACACTGGAGCTTTGGAGGAACCCCTTACCCTCAGCATTTGACTTAAAGGGCTGATGGAGCACCAAGCAAGCTTTCAAACTTCTCCAAATAATGCAGGTTGGGGTGGGGAGGGGCTAGCTGGGCATACCGAACCCAAAAAGTTTGCGCCTATCCTGGGACTCTGAAAAGGCCAGGAGACCTGTTTAGGAAGAGATACGATGCTTTTTACACAGCAGCCTCTCCCTCTGCAGGGAGCACAACCCAAGGGGATAAGAACAGCAGAAGCTGAGCAGAAATCTGGTGGTGGTGGGGGGGGTTCTTTGGGGCAAGAATCGATCATTTCCAGCCATGCTCCAGAGCATAGATTGCCCGAGGCTGGGCATCCGCTGAGGAAGGGTCGTGTGCCAGGAGGGACGCGCTGGAACTCACCTGTGGGAGGAGGAGAAGGGGCCTGGGTGGCAGGTGCGGTGGGCGGGACCGGGCTGCTGCTGCCGCTGGGGAGCGCGGCGGTCGGGGTCCCGGCAGTGGTCGGCGCCGGAGCGGTGGTCCCTACGGAGGCTGTCGGCGCCGGGCCAGTGGTCGTCGAAGGGTGACGGGTCGGCGTGGCTCGGGTCGGGTCCGGAGGAGAGGCGGGAGTGCGCTCCGCCTCGGGAAGGCTGCTGGCCGAGGGGCCCGGCGGCGCGTGCCCGGTGGTGGGAACGGGTCCCGACGTCAGCCGGGGAGGGCTGGTCTCCGGGGACCGGGCAGAGGGGGTCGCAGCCGGGGGTGGGCGGACCGCAGTGCGCGGGGGGCCGGTCCCCCGGGCCTGGGCCGTGGGAGCCGACTCCTTAGGGAAGAAGTCACTAGGTTCGGCCCTCAGTGTCGGGCCCGGCGACACGTCCACCTGCCCTTCGGCCCCGCCGCCACCGGTGACATTGCCCGCCGAGGCTGCTGAGGCGGCGGCGGCGGCGGCCGCGGCGCAGCACAACAGGGCGAGGCCGCCCAGGCTCGGCAGGCTCCTCATGGCGCGCTCGGCTCCGCCATTCATTCATTCAGCCAGTCGGTTGGTCAGTCATCTTCTCTTCCCTGCAGTCTGACCGAGGAAGCCGCGGCAGCAGCCACCGCCACCACCACCGAGCGCACCATCGCCACCTCCCTCTGACAGGCGGCCCGGCCCCGCGGGCGGGCCCCAGCACCCAGCGAGAGACCTGGCCAAGCGCGGACAGCCCGCCCTCCTCGAGTGACAGCGGAGCTCAGCCAATCAGAGGCCGCGCCGGCCCACGTGACCCTCCCGCTTCCCGGCCTCTTTGTAGACGCGCTGGCCAATCAGAGAGCGTCGAAGGGATGGGGGCGGGAGCAGGGTGGCCCGAGCTGCTTGCTCTCCAGCCTGCCGGGCTAGCGGCTGATCCCGCTTTGTCTACTGAAAGAATCGGGGCGCGGGCCTCGGGCACCCGGCGCCACGGAGCAGACAAAGAACTCACCCCGTGCGGCGGACTGTAGGCCAAGTCGTCTACTTCACCGGGCTAGGAGTGTAACCCGGGGCGGGGAATCCGTGATCGGGAGCGTCTCCGCCCTCCTGAACAATGGGGCTCGGGTGGGGACTGGGTGACAAGCACTGCGATAGCCGAGGGAGGAGGCCGCGAGGGTGTATATGGAACTCAGCATCCCCACTGCTGTCCGGGAGGGCCTGATCTCAGCCCTGCGGGGTCTGAGCTGTCATTCCCATTTCAGAGATGGGGAAACTTGCTAAGAGCTTCATTGAACCACGATCTCCCCCTCCCCCCCCCGCCTTCCCGCCCCCTATCAGGCACCTGCTATGGGCCTAGTGTTGGGGCAGTCTAGAGAGCGGCCTGGAACACAAGGTGCAAGCGTCTTGCATGGGGAAGGGCAGAGTCCCATGAACACCTTACCCTGAACCTCAGGAGCAAGCTGAACCTGAACCTGAACCTCAGCTTCTTGTCTTTCTTACTGAATGGTTTTGTGTCCTGAGTGCAGTTTTCTCCCCACTCAAATGTAGATGACAAGGCACATCCCATCCTCCTTTGCAGAACTGTCGAGAGAATTAAATCATGTGCAGAAAGGGTTTAACCCAGTGCTTGGCCCACCATTGTATACCGTCATTAATGCTAACTACACTGAGTGCACTGTGTCAGGACAAACCTAGGGGTGGAAAGGAGCCCTTGGTCTCTGTGTCCCCAGGGATTCCTGCCTGTTGCAGTGTCTGGGGTGGGGTTGATAGCAGAGCTTGACCCTGGATGACATTAATCCCTGTATGAAGTTAAATGTCAGGCACGCAGCCTCCCACTATCGCCCAGGATCTAGTGTTAGGTCTGAAGCTGCTGTAGCTGAGTAGCTTCCCGGTGTAGCCAGGCAGAGCTACTTTGTCATCTGATGGGTTTAATCCTAGCCTCGCTGCTAACCAGTCCCAGCCTCCCTTGTGGTGCTTGCCTTTGTGCATGGTTTCCCATTAGTCACTGGCCTCAGACCAGACCGGCAGGATGAGATTTGTGTGTGTTAAGGAAAGCATGCATTTATTTGCCTGCGTGAGTAGTGGGTGGGGAAAGGATAAGTATGTGCTTGTGTAGGAAAGCATAAACACATTTATAAGTTTGTGTATTATATGTGCCCGTGTGAGTCTAAAAGAGGAGCTATTATATGTTCATACATTAGGGGTTTTTAACATATTAACATGTATGTGTGTACTGGTTTGTGTTTCATGAAAATGTGTTTTTGAATGTGTGGTTATCTCCCAGTATGTCTTGATAGGTCTATGTAAGCAAGAGGGGGTACGGAAATGAGAGAGATGTGTGAGTGTTCTGGTTTCAAAACCAATATTTAGCAAGCACTAACTGAGGTTCTATTTTTATTGCTCTTTAGGAAGGGAGTGGACATGGCATGCCCCTCCTCTGTATTTTCCTGCTGATCCCTTCTGGCTCCTCAACCCCAACCAAAATATCATATACTCTAAGACTCTTAGTGGAAATCATCTCTCTCTCTTCATTTCCCCACTATCCTTTGTTTAATCATTGATTATAGCTCAGACTCTACCAACCTATCTCTCCCCTGCCTCTTCCTAAAAGGATTAAGGATGGCTTTCAGAAATATGTACAACAGGATAAAGTGAACCACCAACAGGACTTTGTTATATCTTCTGAGCACACATCCACCTTAGAACTTGAACTTGTGATTGATGTGTCTATCTTCCCATCAGGCTCTCTGCTCACAGTTTCTAACAGTGAACATTAATGCATGCTGATTAAACTGAAAAGAGATCCTGTTATGTCCATGGAAAAAACTTGGGTCTTTAGTCACAGACTCTGATCTGTATGTTTGCTCTCCTCTTTGAGCCTCAATTTCTTCATCTAAAAAATGAGGACAATAAATTCTTGAATAGATGAAACAGAACATTTGTGTGTGTCAATGTCTGTGCATATTCATGTGTGTAAGTGAGGGTGTGTGCATGCCATGGTGTGTTTGTGAATAGATGAAAGAGAACAGCTGTGCATGTGTATGCGTGTATGTTCATGTGTATGAGTGAGGGTGTGTGCATGCTCAGTGTGTCTGCAGAGGTCAGAGGACAACTGCCAGTGGTGATCCTCACCTTCCACCTTGTTTGAGGCAGGGTCTCTTCAGCTTCCGGGCAATTCATCTATCTCCATTTCTTGCCCTAGGTGCTATAGCATCCGGTTTCAAGTGGGTGCTGGGGATCCAAACTCGGCTACTTATTCTTGTGTGGCGAGTGCTTCATCCACTAAGCCATCTCCAAACACTTTTTTTTTTTTTTTTGAGGCAGGGTCTCCCGCGAGTCCAGACTAACCTGGAACTCACTCAGTAGCTCCAAGCAGACCTCCGATGCTCAGCAATCCTCCTAACTCAGCCTCCCAAGTGCTACAGAGCCTAAAAAATGGCACTCAGTCTATGGAGGCTCACATTCCAGTTTTAATTTTCATTGCTACCGCTGAGCTTAGCCGGAGGACCAGAGCAGAAACCTCTGTCCCATAAACTCCAAATCAGGTGACATGGCTTGACAGTTGCCCTACTGGATATTTCCAAACGATACCTAAAAACTGCTGGGTTGGCCCTGTCTGTGCTGTATCAGAGATTCTCTGTTGGTAGAAAAGAAAAGCTGATGTGGCTTCTTTGCCAGGAGAATCACAGAGTAAAGGACTGAAAGACCTTGGCGAATGATCCAGGCCAGCTCTGCCTCAGGCAAGAATCACTCATGCTGGGCTTCCCGGATGGGACAAATTAGCCCATACTGTGTCTAGGAAATGTTGAATTATTTTCAAAGATTTTTTTTTTTTAGTACAGAGTCTTACTATGTAACCAAAGCTGTCCACAAACTCCCAATCCCCCTCCCCAGGCTCCAGAGTGCTGGGATACAGGTATGCACCGCACACCCAACTCTGAAAGATAATTTGAGTGCGATAATCTTTGTCCACTCAACATTAACTTTTAAATCCACTGCTCTGCCTTTATCTCTAATGACATTTTGTTGTTGTTTATCTTGTTTCTTGAACAGGACTCATTCTATAATCCAAGCTGACGTGGAACTCGCTATGTATCCCAGGCTAGCCTCAAACTTATGCCTGAGCCTCGTCAGTGCTGGGATTACATGGGAAGGCCCCCATGCCCAGCTTGACTTTTCTTTTTACTTCTAAGAACTACTTTATGTTGGACTGGAGAGATGGCTTAGCGGTTAGGGCAGTTACCTGCAAAGCCAAAAGACCCAGCTTTGTTTCCCAGGACCCACATGAGCCAGGTGCACAAGGTGGCACATGCATCTGGAGTTTGCAGTGGCCTAAGGCACTGGCATGCCCATTCTCTCTCTCTCTCTCTCTCTCTGTCCTCTCTTTCTCTCTCAAATAAATTAAAACTTAAAATATTTTTTATAAAAAAAGAGATACTTAGCCGGGCGTGGTGGCACAGGTCTTTAATCCCAGCACTTGGAAGGCGGAGATAGGATGATTGCTGTGAGTTTGAGGCCACCCTGAGATTATATAGTGAATTCCAGGTCAGCCTGAGCTAGAGTGAGACCCTACCTCAAAACAACACTAACAAAAGAGAAAAAGACTTTATGTTTAAAAATGGGAAACACAGGCTGGAGAGATGGTTCAGGGCTTAAGGTGCTTGCCTGCAATGCCTAATGACCCAGGTTCCATTCCCTAGTACCCAAGTAAAGCTAGATACACAAAGTGGTGTATGCTTCTGGAGTTCGTTTGCAATGCACCCATTCTTTTTCTGTCTCTGTCTGTCTCTCTCTGCTTATAAATAAAATATATTTTTTAAATGGTAAGCACCTTAAAATCAGAGAAAAATATTGTTATTATCTGCTCAACATAATTATATAATGTCATTGTAAGGGTTGCTATCAAGACAGAATAGCACATATTAATAATAGATAATAGAGCTTAGTGTATGCTAGACACTGTACCACTATGCACATGAGAGATTAACCCTTAGAAAACCATGAAGCAGGTACACACCTGTTTGGGCAGATATAACAAAGCACCACAGATTGAGTGCCTTATAAACAATAGAAATTTCTCACTCCCATAGTTTTGGTGGCCAGGAAATCCAAATTCCATGTGCCAGCAGATTCAGTGTCTGGTGACAGCTCTCTTCCTGGTTTAGAGATGACCATCTTTTCACTGTCTTCTAGAGACAGAAGAGACAAGGTAGTATCCTGAAGTCTCTTTTATAAGGACACTAATCCCATTCATAAGGACTTTGCTCTCATGATCCATCACCTCCTAAAGGCCTCCAAGTGCCATCATGTGGGGGGTGAGGTTAGGATTTCAACATACAAATGTTAGCATGTTATAGCATATTATTACAGATAGGGAAACTAGGACATAAAGAGGTTAGGCAACTTTTCCAAGGTCACTTACTAAGGAATGGAGCCTGAAAACAAATGAAGGTTAGCTAGCTTCAGCTGGTCTTCTTTGTTTTTGTTTCGTTTTTAAATATTTTATTTATTTATTTATTTGGAGAGAGAGAGAGAGAATGGGCACACCAGGGTCTTTAGCCAGTGCAAACAAACTCCAGACAAATGTGCCACCTTGTGCATCTGTCTTTATGTGGGTTCTGGGAAATCAAACCTGGGTCCTTTGGCTTTGCCAGCAAACACCTTAACAGCTAAGCCATCTTTCCATCTCTGTTTTGTTTTTGGGGGTAGGGTCTCAATCTAGCCCAGGCTGACTTGGAATTCACTGTGTAGTCTCAGAATGGCCTCAAACTCATGGCAATCTTCCTACATCAGCCTCCCGGAGTGCTGGGACTAAAGGTGTACTCCACCATGCTGGGCCTTGGCATTCTTAACTATAAAGAGAAAGTGCTGATAATGTTATGAAGGAAAGAGAAGATAAAAGTTATAGCTGTGGCACTGTGTAATGGGATGTTGTCTGGCATTTTTCTTGTTGCCCCAGACCAGCAGCTGAAGTCCAGGGCTCTCAAGAAAGCTGTCAACCCACCCATAGCAGCTGAAGCCTCAGAAATCAGGGACAGAGGAGGCCTGTTATGAGCAGCCTGACCTTCTCCTGTAAGAAGTGCAGATGCTGTGAAGGGTCCAATCCAGTTCCTCTTAGTACTGGGCCCAGTATCAAATCCACAGAAGTGGCTCAAAAATTGGTGAGCTAAAAGGAGTGTTGTGATGTAGCAGGCACTGCTCAAGAGTTTTGCATTCATAACACATTCCTCATAAGCAGGACTATCACCTGTGCTTGAAAGAACAGGAAACATTCTCCAAGAGGTTAAGAGACTTGGCCCAAGATCCGCCTGAAGGCTCTTCTCTAGAGTCCAGTCCATTAATGTGGCCACTGGGAGCTGTACATAGTAGGAATCCAAAAGCCCACACTGAGAGAAGGGCTAGACACACACTACATTTACCCCTCCTGCTAGAGTGGCCTTGAAGAAAAGAGAAGCTTTGGAAGGAAGAAAGCAGAATAATATGATGGATGTGGCTCGTCTAAATAGCTTCTCCCAGATTTGCAATAAAATACAGAAACTTTCCCCTTCCTGGTTTCATTGAAACAGCAGTGCTGACATGGACTCTTTCTAATCCTGTGGGATCCTGACCTCCTATCAGATGTGGCTGAATGCAAGGTTTGGCATCTTCTGCAGACAACTGTAGGGTTACTAGGGCCACTGTTAATCAAGACTGCACAGCAAAGAACACTGACAGAAGCCTCACAGAGGGGAAAATATAAATGTCTAAGGGGCATGAAGTGCTGCCTATGCAGCGAAGTCATCAGCACTGCAAACCCAGACAAGGAGTTGCTATTCTTTTAAACCTACTAAATTCGTGAAGTCAGAGTTTTCATTCACTGGAAATACTTGCTACTGCCTCGGGAGTGTTTCTCACTACTGATAGGAATAGAAAAGTTGATAGGCTACAACTTGTCCAGGAAATCTCCAAGTTCTTTATACTCTTCTTTGACTCATAATTTCCACTTTAAAGAAACTATCCCAGGGAAATAATCAGCTATACATGCTGATGTACAAAAATAGGATGTTTGCAATAGTGGTAGATGCCTAATTATAGCACTCAAGAAGTACAGGCAGGAGGGGCTGGAGAGATTGCTCAGTGGTTAAGACACTTGTTTGCAAAACCTAACAACCCTGGTTTGATTTCCCCAATACCCACATAAGGCTACATGCACAAAGTGGCACATGCATATGGAGTCTGTTTGAGGCAGCTGGAGACCCTGATGAACCCATCCTCTCTGTCTTTCTTTTCTCTATCTCTCTCTGCTTGAAAATAAATAAAATAAAAATAAATATGTTTAGAAGTACAGACTGGAGGATCATGAGTTTGAGGCAGTCAGCCTGGAGAGCTTGTCTCAAAAAAATGAAGATTAGAAAAATCTAAACAATAAGCAATTGTTAGGTACTTTGTGTTCTCTAGTGTTTCTGTGCTAGAATATTAAATACTTATGAAACAAATTCATGAAGGAAATTCTGGTAATATAAAATTATAAAAATCAGCTTACATAACTGTTTATGCTATGGCCCCTATTATATAATATGATAATATGGAATAAAAGACAGATACAAAATATGAGCACTGTTATTTCTGAATGATTGCATTATGGATATTTTAAGTGTCTCTCCTTCACACTTTTCTGTGTTTTTCTCACCTTTTTTTTTTTTTTACAATGAACAACTACTGCTTCTAAAAATCAGTGCTAATCCCTTGAATTCACTTGATAGGAATATGCCTGTCCATCCCCTGGTAACTCTTAGTTACAAACACATTAATTGCAAAGCACTATCTTCAAATGATGATGCTAAATGCTAAAGCCCTGCTGTAAAGGCCCTCTGATGCTAAAATAAGTCCAGAAAAGCACTTGCTGCAGGTCTTGGAGATCTACTGAAGGACGTCATTCACAGTGGGAAGCAAGTCAAAGCCTTGTTCATCATCAGTGTTGGCAGCAGAGCAAAGAATTTGAACCATTCCAGAGAGGAATGGGGTCGGAGCTTCCAGAATAACTCTTTCCCCTACGTTGCTATAATTATAATAAAAGGGATTACTGACAAGCGCACAGCAAATGGAGCTTTCCCAGCCATTTTCTCATTTAGGCCTTGCGGCAGTCCTGGAGGGAGGGGAAGGAGCAGTAGTATTATTAACAACAGTGGCTGGCATTTACTGAGTGTTTACTATGTGTGAGGCACCAATTCAGAACACTTAGAACCTTACGCTATGAAGTAAAATGAAACATTATCCCCATTTTATAAGCAAGTGTGTTGCTTATTGTCACTTAAAGTCGTCAAATAATTTGTCCAAGGTTACCAAGGCAATATGTGAAAGGACTTTAGATCTCAAGTCCAGAGTGGTTTTCACCCCTGCTTACTGTACTTCCTCCATTTTTTTTACTGCTGTTATTATTAGTAATGTGAGAATAAAGAGCCCTGAGTTCAATCTTGGTCATTCTAGCTGTGTAACTTCATTTAAGTTACTTCTGTGTCTCAATTTCCTTCTCTGTAGGATGAGCACCATCTTATTTTGCTCACAGGGCTCAAAGAAAAGCAAGGCAACTAAACATTGAGCCAAAGCTTTGCCCACAGTCAACACTCAAACAAAAAAGCACACGAGGCTGTAGAGATGGCTCAGCTGTTAAGGTGCTTGGCTGCACAGCCTAACAACCTAGGATCAATTCCCTAGTACCCACATAAAGCCAGATGCACAAACTGACACACATACTTCTGGAGTTCATTTGCAGCAGCAGGAGTCCCTGGTGTGCCCATTCTGTCTGTCTTCTCTCTCTCTCTCTCTCTTTCTCTCTGCTTGCAAATTTAAAAAATATATTTAAAAAAAAGTTGAGGGGCTGGAGAGACGGCTTATCAATTAACGAACTTGCCGCAAAGCCTAAAGACCCATGTTGGACTCCCCAGATCCCATGTTAGCCAGACACACAGGTGGTGCATTGTAAGGTTGCGCAAGCGCACAAGGTGGCACATGCATCTGGAGTTTGACTGAAGTGGCTGGTATGCCAATTATCCTCTCTCTCTCTCTCTCTCTCTCTCTCATAAAAAAAATTGAGCCAGACACATGGTGGCACACACCTTTAATCCTAGCATTAATCCCAACACTCAGGAGGCTGAGGTAGGAGGATCACCATGAGTTCGAGTGTAGACTGAGCTACTGAATAAGTGTCAGTTCAGCCTGGGCTAGAGTGAGACTCAGCCTCAAAAAAAAAAAAAAAAAAATGGTACATATCCGATTTTCCTAAACTGTCTCTTTATAGAGTAGGTTAAGGCCACAAGTGTACAAATGTCCTAGGAGTTCCATGACCAAAGCTTCTAGACTCACAGAGCAGTCCTACTCCCTCCCATGCCCTCACACCCCTGATGGGTGTTCTAGAATCATAAAAGTATCATATTCCTCCCATGTTCTCACCCCCTGATGAGTGTCCTTTACCAGTGGTGTGACTGCCAGAGGGCAGCATCAGGACTGAGGAGAACTTGGCACAGTAGATACCCAACTCTAATTTCTACTTGAGGCTCTCCTGAAAGTCCTTAGGCCTTTGAGGTGATGTTGCCTTTTGTTGGACTATTTCACAGTAGTTGTTTTGATTCTGTGCTGGCTTCTAGGGCTAAGTAGTAGGGAAACCCTACTTTAAAGGAGCAAATGTCTGTCTGAACTGGTCACAAAAAGAAAAAATATCAGAGCAGGAGAGAAAATTGGGCCTTGACCCTTCTAAACATATCCTTGTATAGACGATAAGCCAAGACCCACAGAAAGAAAGGGCCTTGACAAGACCTCACACTGCAAAACAGCAACAGAATCAGAGTCAGAACCTAACTCTCCAGCTCCTAAGCCACCATCAGAATCAAACCATTTCTTACAGAGGAGGCAGCTGACAGGTAGTGTAAGTCCTAAAGTCTACTGGATGGACGCCCATGGGCATTCCTACCTCTGACTCCAGGACCAGGGCTTTCTTCTCATTATCAGGCTCCCTCTTCAGTAATTTTCCTCCTAGAGCCACAGAACTGGTACTCTGCTGCAAGCTTATTATTGGAGGGGAAGGCTGTATTTTATACAGTGACAATAATCAGCAGCTGCTAAGAGGCAACAGTGAGGGCCTTGGGAGTGACAAAATCTTCCAAATTAGGTCACGTTAGTATAAGTAGTGAAGTAGGAACATTTTTGTCATCCCATCAGACCCAAATTATAACACAGAATAACTGAAAAATATCCCCTTCAGGTGGTCAGTGAAAGCCTCTCTGACGATGTAATAGTCCACCTGAAATCTGAAAAAGAGGCAACTGCAAGAATAAGAAGAAATGATAAGTTCAAGACTTGAAGGAGTTAAAAGCAGAAAAGGAGGTAAGAATGAGTGCTGCCTCCTAGACATATGTCCTATGGACTCATCTCACTACCTTAGAGATACTTGCTCAACCATGTTTATTGCTGCACTATTCACAATAACTAGGAAACAGAACCAGCCTAGATGTCCCTCAACTGATGAGTGGACAATAAAGATGTGGTACATTTATACAATGGAGCTCTATTCAGCAGTAAAGAAAAATGAAATTATGAAATTTGCAGGAAATGGATGGATATGGAAAGGATTATACTAAGTGAGGTAACCCAGGCCCAGAAAGCTAGATACCACATGTTCTCTCTCATATGAGGATCATAGCTACAAATGTTTAAACTTATACATGAGTTGGAGTAAAAATCCATAGCAGAGGCTAGTAAGCTAGAAAGGGTCTATAAGGGAGGAAGGAGAAGGGAGGACTTAAGGAGATGGTATTGTATATATGTAAGTAGATGAACAGATTACTGGAGGTGGAATGGCCTAAGTCAGGTCAGGGGAAGAGATTGAGTAAAAGAAAGATGAAGGTAGAGTCAATCAAAATTCAAGATGTTATGAATAAGCCAGGTGCAAACCTACTTTTTTGGATAATGGTGCACCTAGAAGCCATAGATTGTTACTAGAAAAATTTCGGTGCCAGAGATGGGATAGCTTTCAGTGGTTTCTTGGATAGGGAGGTCCCTGATGCCCCCAAAACATTATAGGCAATTGCCAAGGCTCTTGGTGTCCTACCAGAAATAGATGGTAAGACTCTATTACTGAAGATACCACAACTTTGTCTGCAAGGTCACTGAGAAATCAAGCTGGAGCTGAGCTGAAAACTTCCTCCCTGTAGACCAGCTGATAGAAAGCTAAAAAAAAAGCTACACTTCTTGTAGCCCTGTGGGAGAGAGAAGTCATCTGCAATGATAAATAACAGTAGACACTACAAGCCTTAAGATTGGCCAGCCAGGCCAAATGAGCCAATAGATACAATAGTGGCATGTCTGTTATGGGGGAACCAACTGCTCTCTAATTGGACTGGAGGTATGCTTCATGGGAGGGGATACATGCCTGGTACTGAAAACATAATCAAAAGCCTATGGCTTGAAGATCATGAAACCTAGGAATATAATATCTGCTCTTGTCTGGCTAAATACATGTATTATGCTCACCAAACTGCCCTGTAACACTTTTCTTAACATTCACACCTATATATTAATGCTACTCTCATTTTTGGTTAAAGAAGCTTCTCTTTTCAGAAGGCAGTGACCACTGGGATGACCCAAATGGCACAATAGTGCTGAGAAGTGACAGAGGAGCATTTAGCACTGAAACATCTCTAGCACACATTCCAGGGCTCAAGGTCCATTGCAGAAGAGGTGGCAAAAAGAATGTAAGAGCCAAAGGAAGGGTAGAACTGCTTACAATGCAATCATTCAGACACAAATGGCCTTGATATCCATGTCCTCACAGTGCCTAGTACTACATTCACAAGACCCTCATAATAAGAGGAAAAGATGATGACATCAAAATAAAAGAGAGAGGCTAGAGAGATGGCTTAGTGATTAAGGCTTGCCTGTGAAGCCTAAAGACCCACGTTCTACTCTCCAGATCCCACCTTAGCCAGATGCACAAAGGTGCTGCAAGCACAAGGTCACACATGCCCACTAGGTGGCACAAGCGTCTGGAGTTGAATTTCAGTGGGTGAGGCCCTGGCACACCAATTCTCTCTCTCTCTTTCTCTCTCTCTCTCTCTCTCTAAAAAAGTGAAAATAAATAAAAGAGAGACTAATTGAAAGAGGCAGGGGATATTATGGAGAGTTAATTTGTGAAGGGGAAGTGGGGGAGGGGAGGGAATTTTCATGGCTTATTGTCTAGAATTATGGAAGTTGCAATACAAAAGTTGAAAAAATGAGTGATGCATATGAAATGTGGAAGGAGCTAAATACTGTAGGGCCCTGAAGTTATATAAGAAAAGTACATTTTGTTCTCAGAGAAATGAGAAGTCAAGGCATGAGAATAGATCACAGGACAGCAGGGATGGAAATACAGACAACAGGAAGCAGAGCTGCCAGGTATGAGAAGACGGTGCCCTGGTTTGTGCTGGAGAAAGATTCAGGATCTATTTTAGAAGTGGGGCTGCCACGACTCACTACTGGATTTGAAGATCAATGGAGTCATTCATTCAACAACCATCAGTGAGGTACATCCCTTGCTTGGTATTAGGGATAAAGATATCCCTATGAAGATCACAGCTTGGTCGGGGAATTAGGACAGAAAATAGACAAATACAATCATTGAAATGAGTACTAACACTACCAAGGAGAATGGATCAAAAAGAGGTCTGCCTAGGAGAGGAAGAAGTGAGTTAATCTTGAAGGAGGAATCAGAATAAAGAGGAAAAGAGCTTTGGAGTCATAGGACAGAGCTGAAATGGCATCAGCAATCCAGTACAGGAGCTGGTAATTATTAAGCTCCAATAATGTGCTGGGTAGGATCAGAAGGACAGTCATCAGTCCTTCCATTAGAATCCTATGAAGAAAACACTGTAATCATCCCTACTTTACGGATGAAGGAGTGGAGGTGCAATTAACCTCTGTGATGCAACTCAAGCAAGATTACATAACCCTGAATGGCAAAGCCAGGCTTCAATCCCATGCAAGTTGGTTCACTCTGGGGCCTTGCTCTAACCACCATGGCTATCTATGGATGGGCTCTGCCCATTCGAGGGCTGACATCAGGTAAATATAGTGATGGAGTGCCAAGGTGAGGCTGATGAGAGGTGAGGCAAAGGACATGCAAGTATTTTGCAAACTCATTCATCCTCAAGCAGATTATCTCCACTATTATTAAATAACTGTCTTTCCTTTCTGTGAGCAAGAATACTGTCTCAACAGCATCTCTGGATTATGAGCCTTACAGGACAGGACAGTGGCTACTTGGTGGTGTGGGGGAAGGGTGTCCATTCAGAGGGAATCACCAGAGAGAATGGATTATGGTGAACCTGACCTGGAGTTCAGAAGTATCAAGGTAGCCTCCAATCCTAGTGCTTCCCCTTGCTTTTACATGGCCTTGAGTGAGTCTCTTGTCCAGCCTGGTCTTTAGTTTTACCATTTCTAAAATACAGAGAAGAGATTCTAAGGATTTTTGCAGCCTTTGCATTTTGAATATTGCTTCTGATGATGGCATTCTGCTTCTCTAGTCTAGATAATGATTGACAGGCCATCTACCAAAGCAAAATGCCACCTTGGATAAGGGTGGCACCTTCCCACTGGGTAAGAAGCTTGAGGCCATAGTTTCCCCAAGCCAAATACCTCCCATCTTTCCTGTCCCATTGAATCTGGTCTGTTCCCTTCCTCACTGTTACCTGTCTGAGCAATGACAGTATCTGGACACTGTGCCTCTGAGGACACAGCTATAGATGCAGCTGCTGTCACTATTCTAGCACATCCTGTTTTGAGTTTTCTGTGTGCTGCTCCAGACTCCATTACCACTGGCTTGAAATGCACTGTCTTGGAATACAAAGTGTTCATGTCGGGTGGAAGAAATGACTTAGTGGCTAAGGCATTTGCCTGCAAAGCCTAAGAACTCATGTTCAACTCCCAGATCCCACATAAGCCAGATATGCAAGGTGACACAAGCACAAGATCACACATGCACACAAGATGCTGCACACAACTGGAGTTCAATTGCAGTGGCTGAAGGCCCTGGTGTGCCAATTCACTCTTTCTCTATTACTCTATCTATCTATCTATCTATCTATCTATCTATCTATCTACCTATCTATCTTGATCTCTTTCTCTCATGGAAAAATAAATACATAAAAATTAAGATTAAAAAAGTGTTCATGTCGGCTGGACGTGGTGGCACACACCTTTAATCCCAGCACTTGGGAGGCAGAGGTAGGAGGTTCACCATGAGTTTGAGGCATACCAGGTCAGCCTGAGCTAGAGTGAGACCCTGCCTCAAAACACAACAAAAAAAAAGTGTTCATGTTGAAAGAAGCACTGATTTTTTTCTCTTCATGTCTTGGGATCTATAAAATGAGAACAGACTTATAGATTGCAAAAAGAAAAAAAAAAACCTTTACATCAAAGCAATGTGATCCAAATCCTTATTTTTGCAAAACTTTGTAAACTGTAAAGCTCTTTCAGATATTATTAATCCATGTACAGTTCCTCTCAGACCTCATTTCAGTCCTGAATTGGTTTGGATAAGCATGGAGTTGCCAGATAAAATGCAAGATGCTAAGTTAAATCTGTTTCAAGTAATGATAAACAATTTTTAGTATAAGTATGTGTGGTGGTTTGAATGTATGGCCCCATAGACTCAGGCTTGAATCCTGAATCTCCTATGGGTGAAGCCCTACTGGGGAATAAGTCTGTCACTTGTGGTGGATTTTGGAGTCCAGGCCCAAGGTGCATTTGGGGGCAGATTCAGAGTCTATCCCTAAAGTATATGGAGAACAGCTGGAGCTCTGGCTGTTCATGCTTGCTGGTGGTCTGGCTGTTTGATGGTGTCTCTCTGCTATGCATCTATGAAATAAGCTGGCTTCTTCTGCCATTGGTGGTGTTCCCCTGGATTTTGTAAACCTAAAATAAACACCTTCCTCCCATAAGCTGTTTCTGGTCCCCTTGTCCCAGCAATGAGAAACTGACTGCAACACTATCCCAAATATTGCATAGGAATTCTTCTATTTAAATGTCATTCATAGCCGGGCATGGTGGCGCACGCCTTTAATTCCAGCACTAGGGATGCAGAGGTAGGAGGATCGCCATGAGTTTGATGCCACCCTGAGACTACATAGTGAATTCCAGGTCAGCCTGGACTAGAGTGAAACCCTACCTCAAAAAATAAACAAACAACCAAAAATGTCATTCATGGGCTGGACAGATGGCTTAGCAGTTAAGGTGCTTGCCTGCAAAGCCAAAGGACCCAGGATTGATTCCCCAGTACTCACGTAAGCCAGATGCATAAGGGGATGCATGCCTCTGGAGTTCATTTACAGTGGCTAGAGGCCCTGGTATGCCCATTCACTCTCATTGTCTGTCTCCCTTCTCTCCTCTCTCTCTCTCTCTCTATCTCTCTCTCTCTCTCTCCTTACAAATAAATAAAATAAAATGCCATTCATGGAGATGGAGAGATGGCTCAGCAGTTATGGTGCTTGCCTGCAAAGCCTAAGAACCCAGGTTCAATTCCCCAGTACCCACATAAGCCAGATGCATAAGGTAGCACATGTGTCTGGAGTTCATTTGCAGTGGCTAGTGGCCCTGGCATGCCCATTTTCTCTCTCCATCTGCCTCTTTCTCTCAAATAAATAAATAAAGCATTAATAAGAGAAAAATCTATTTTAAAATGTCATTCATGGGCTGCAGGGATGGCTTGGTGGTTAAGGCATTTTGCCTGCAAAGCCAAAGGACCCAGGTTCAATTACCCAGGACCCACATTAGCCAGATGCACACGGGGGTGCAAGCATCTGGAGTTCATTTACGGTGGCTGGAAGCCCAGGAGTACCCATACTCTCTCTCTCTCTCTCCTTCTTTCTCTGTCAAATAAATAAATATAAAATATAAAAAAGTTTTTAAAAACCCATTCATTGTTTATCTGAAATTCACATTTAACTATCCTGCAATTTTATTAACTAAATATGACAACCTAGTCAGGGATTATAATCTCAAAGAGGTAAACTTATTTCCCAAACTCTTTGAAGAATCCTGTCTGATATTCCTTTTTCTTTTTAAATATTTTATTTATTTTTTAAAATTATTTATTTATTTATTTATTTATTTATTTGGGACAGAGAGTAAGAGAGAGTGTGAAAATGGGTGCACCAGGGCCTCTAGCCACTGCAAATGAGCTCCAGATGCATGCATCTGGTTTACATGGGACCTGGAGAATTGAATCTGGGTCCTTAGGCTTCACAGACATGCACCTTAACGGCTAAGCCTTCTCTCCAGTCCTAAATATCTATTTAGTTAGTTATTTTGGGTTTTCGGGGCTTTTAGGGGCTGGGGAAAATTCTCAGTGGTTAAAGACACTTGCTTGCAAAGCCTGATAGCCCAGGTTCAATTCTTCAGTACCCTTGCAAAGCCAAATGCACAAAATGGCACATACATTTGGAATTCGTTTGCAGTGGTAAGAGACCCTAGTGCACCCATATTGCCTCTGTCTACCTCTTACCCTCTGTCTCTGTCTGTCTGAGATAAAAATATTTTTAAATGAAAATTGGGGCTGGAGGGGTGGCTTAGTGGTTAAGGCATTTGCCTGTAAAGCCAAAGGACCCAGGTTTGATTCCCCAGGACCCACACATGCATCTGGAAGTCATTTGCAGTGGCTGGAGGCCCTGGCGCACCCATTCTCTCTCTCTCTCTCTCTCTCTCTCTCTCTCTCTCTCTCTTTTCCTCTTTCTCTGTCAAATAAATATATAAAAATAAAATATACTTTTTAAAAAATTGAAAGTTGTACTTCCTTAAGGTCAATGTATCCACCACTTAGCAGATTAAGGTTATATAAAAAATCTATTCCTCTGTGAATCTGCACCCTGTGTTTATGTATGTATATCATACAGCGCATTTTTAGATTATTTTTTTTCTTTTTTAATATTTTTATTTATTTATTTGAGAAAGAGAAAGAAGCAGAGAGAGAGAGGCAGATAGAGAATGGGCCTGCAAGGGCCTCCAGCCACTGCAAACATACTACAGACGCATGTGCTACCTTGTGTATCTGGCTTACATGGGTCCTAGAGAATTGAACCTGCATCTTTTGGCTTTGCAGGCAAGCACCTTAACTGCTAAGCTATCTTTCCAGCCCTGTGTTTTTTGCTTTATTGAGTCATGGTCTAATGTAGCCCTGAGAGGCCTCCAACTCAAACTTGCTATGTATCTTGAACTTCTGATCCTGTCTCCACCTCACAGGTGCTAAGATCCCAGGCAAGCACCACCACACCTGCTTAATGTAGTTCCAGGGATCAAGCCCAGGGCTTTGTGCATGCTAGGCAAGCCCTCTAAATCTGAACAACACTCCCAGCCCAGAAAATTCATTTTTAATTCTCATTTCCCAAGTTGGAGAGTTGGAGTTAGTTCAGAGAAGATGCTTGGGAAATGTTCACTCAACTAATGTGTTAGTTTGTTTCATTTTGGCAGTGCTAGGGATCAAACTCAGGCCTCACACAATCTAGGCAAGTGATCTACCAATGAGTTACATCCAGCAGCCCCCCTAATGGGTGTTCTGGGCCTCTCATTTCTACAGGAACCCTGCAGTGTGAAAGAAAAAGACCTGACAGAGAATGGTCCCAGGAAACAGAGACAGGCTTCACTGCCCTTCCTGGGTGGCCTTCCTGGGTGAAAGATGAATAGAGATGAGGCTCAGGTCCACACAGTAAACTCAGCCATCGTGAAGTTACAACCAGGAAAAGGCTGACTGCCACAACACTCTCTTCTTGCTCCAGGCTAAACACCATAAGGAGGCTTACCTAGGACTGCCATAGACAAGGACATCTTAATACAAATACTGCCCAAGAGGCTCCTACATGCGAAAGACAGCTGTACAAAGTCCCTCTCCTGACCTCGAGAGGAGTAGAGCAGTCTGGGGCACCAGTGGTACAGCCTCCAGGTATCTCAGGTGTAGATTCAGCTAGTGTCTCTCAGGATGGACATCTCACTGACATATCACATACACATCATACGCCCAGCAGGAGCTGTGAATAAGCACTCCAAGACACTCTGAGAAGCCTTGAGCTGCTGACGACAGAGGTCGGGGGTCTTGGCTCTGTCCCAGGCCATCAAATCTGAATGATGTGCTGCTGAGGAAAGTGAGTGAGCCCACACATGAGTACTTACCACAGACCTGTTTTGTCTGTGTTTAAGGTTCACTCTTAGAATCATAGAATATTTGAGTCAGAAGAAAGAAACTTCTAAAGCATCCTGCTTTGATGCAGACACTCTGGGTCTTCCAGAAGAGAAGGAAAGAATAGATTCAAGCCCACACAATAACTTGGCAGCAGAAACAGGCCTGGAACGCCTCCTTCTTGGTGCCACATTCCTGATGCAGCTCTCTGTGCTAAGCAAACAGCAGGTGGGCGGATGTGGTGTCCAGCACCAAGCTATAACCCTGGCACACCATTAGCAGCCTAATCTGGTCTGTCATCCACTCGCCACTGGAGGCTCTGCAATGCACACAATACAAATCAGAGAGGAACTGGGCTCAGCCAAAACCCTGAAATAGGAGTTGAAATGGTTCACAGAGACCATCTGGTCTAATTCCCTCAACATACAGTCTCAAGACTCTGTCCAGACACCAGTGAATAACACGAGCTTGCAAGTGGGTGGCAGGCCAGATGGAGACAAGAGGGAGTTGAGGAGGCAAGGCAGGAGGGGTTGGACAAAGTGGGGAGCTGGAGCAGTAAGCAGCAGCATGGCCATTCTGACCCCATCAGCTGTGCTCAAAGTTCTTTCTATATTGTACTAAAGTCCATCTCTATGGACTTCTGCTGCTGAGTCAGGTTCAGCCCTCTGGAGTCACACAAAAGTCATTCCTATGGTAGATCTAGGTAGGCCATGGCTCAAGTTAAACAACTAAAGCTGTCAAGTTGGGCAGGAGCCCCAATGTGCATGCAGCCCAGCCCCACCCCACCTGGCTCTCTCCCGTGCCAAGTTGATATACATATATATACCCAACTTAGGAGGAAAAAAAATAATGCTGAGAGAAGGAGAGTGAGGGCAGCGTGCCTGGGACTCTTGGATAATTCCTCTGTGGGCACTGGCACGGCCATCAACTCTGCACAGAGAACATAAAGCCCTTGTCGCTGTTCTCTAGGCTTCTGATCTGCTGAGGGCAAGAAATGGACATATAAACAAATAAAACAATTTCAGGAAATGAAAGTGCTAAGAAGAAAACAGAGGCTGATAATGGGACAGAAAATA
This sequence comes from Dipus sagitta, assembly GCA_036346955.1. NCBI lineage: Eukaryota > Metazoa > Chordata > Mammalia > Rodentia > Dipodidae > Dipus > Dipus sagitta. The sequence continues at coordinate 133,461,053 of CM070770.1, forward strand.
TTTCAGGGCAGCATGCCACCGTGGCCATGGGAGAGGCCACGGAAGATGCAAAGCCCCTGAGTTAGAAATGAGCTTTCTGTGTCATGACAGAGGGAGGACAAAGCCAGAATGGGCAGAAGCCAGTGGAAGAGAGGAAGTGGCAAAGGAGGGGACATCTGAGACGTTTTGGTCTGAGCCACAATCTACTGCACTGAGCTAAGGGAAGATTAAATCATGGTGATGGTTCCCCATCCCGACCCACGGCAAAGCAGCACTCTCAGCTGCGAAGAGAACTGTGAAGGTCAAGTGCTCCCACACAAATGACTGGTGGGATCCCCGGAGCAACTCCCCTGGAATCGGCAGCCCAGTTCTCAAATCCACAGGAAGCATCTATCCCAGATTTCTTTCTAGGCCAGCCAGCCTCGGGTGGTTGCATTGTGGCTCCATCCAGGCCCACTACTCTCCTAGGTTTGTGGGGATTTTGTCAACTTCCTTCATGGGGCGCCTTCCCTTGTCTTCAGGGTCTTCTGGGGGCGTGGGTTCCTCACCCTCTATCCCAATGAGGCCTGTTTTCAGAGTCTGCTTTGGCAAACAGTTTGTCCTAGGCTATAAATGGTACTGTGCCCTCTCCCAAGAGTCGCATATTTCACCAAGAATCAAAGTTCTGAGCCAAAGGAGTGCATCTAAAGTTGTGTCACTTTGGTTGCTGCCATCCAGTCAGGTAGGAGAGCGGCTGTTGAGAAAGCAGGTTGGCGCAGCCCTGCCTGCTTGGTGCTGAGCTTCCAGCGTCCAGCCGTGCTGGCTTCTTCAGGTAAAACCGTTCTTCCTGCTCGGAGCAGACATGTGACGCTTGGTAGACAGAGCTCATGGGAGACTCCAGAACTTGTGCAGGACCGTCTCGACTGCCACTTGTCCAATTCCTGCAAAAGCAGTGAAGGCAGGGGTGGAGCGGCCCTGAATAAACCAACAATCAGAAGACTTGGGATATCCTCCCAGAATGTTCCCAGGGAAAAGAAAAACCCAGCCCCTCCCGGAATGCTGCTCTGCTCAGCTCAGCAAAGAGTGAGTGCCTCGTCATCTCCTTGGCACTGCTTCTGTGTTTCTTTCCTATTTCAGACCACAGTGAATGCACAACCTCTGTAGCTGGCTTTATCTTTGCTTAAGATAACCTAACCCTAAGTGACAAAGCAAAATAAGAAAGAAAAGGAAAAATCTGATCCTATCCTTTGGCTCCTGAGTTTGCTTCTGGTCATTTGTCCTAAGGAAATACTCCCAAAGATTGTCTTAAAACTTTGCGTAAGAGCCAGGCATGGTGGCTCACACCTTAAATCACAGCACTAGGAGGCTGAGGTCGGATCACCGTGTGTTCAAAGCCAGCCTGAGACTACTGAGTGAATTCTAGGTCAGCCTGGACGAAAGCAAGACCCTACCTCACTGAAGAAGGAAGGAAAGAAAGAAGGAAGGAAGGAAGGAAGGAAGGAAGACCAGTTTTTCTTCCAACATTGGGCTACTCATTACTCCACATTTTATTGGGTGGCTGGGATAAGAAATGCTTGTTTCCAGCCTGGGATTCAGCAAAGTGAAGGTCCTGTCTTAACCAGGACTCTACCTTCTCAAGATTAGCCCAGGAAATGGAATCACAAACAGCATGTGCTCATCAAAAATAGGAAACTTTACTTAAACAAGACTTAGCCTAGACTAGGAACCAAAGAAACTTGTCCTTCTTGAAAACTACTATGCTTCACTAACCAATAAGGCCAGGGTTCTTAGCTGTAAGCAACAAAAATCTACCAGGGATAGTTTGATAGCAATTACCATTGTCATGATCGCCATTGTGCTGGTGGTACAGATACTGTGCTAGGCTACAAAAGGGCCTACACCTCTTAAATTCTCTCTGAAATAACACTGGCTATCCCATTTATCTCGTGCTGACTTCTCTCTCCACTGGAGAATCTGCTTCTCTTTTTCAGATGGATGCAGATCTTGAGGAGAGAATTAGCCCATCGCATCTCACCAGGGCCCCAGCTGGAACCATAGAAGAATTGGGGAAATGAGCAAGAGTGCTGCTTTCTTAATGAACCTGGTATCAGCACAAGGGTGAAGGAGAAAGATACAGAGGACACTCGACACCTACCAAATCAGAGATCCAGAGACACAGAGGTTCCCAAGAGCCCATCAATGAAGTAGACCTAAAACGAACCCAACATGGCTCAGGGAAATTTGCGGAAGAGGGACCAGAAAGATTGTTAAAGCCACAAGTTGGGACATTACGCACAGAGACATTTTCTCTTCCTCATAACTGATGGCTGCCCCCACAATGCATGACCCACAATCCACATGGGGATAACTGGCATCCCCATTGCGGAGGGTCCCTTGGGAGGGGAGGGGACAGCGATGAGGGTAAGGATGGTACCAGCATGTGCTGTTCACACACTGAGTATGTACATAACTAATAAAAAAAAAAACCCAAACATGTAAAAAGGAAAAAAAAATGAAGGGAAGCCAAGGAAGCTTATAAAGGCCTAAGAACATCAATTATGGCAGTAAATATAAATGCTTTCATTTTTCCCATTAAAAGATAATGAAATACAATAAAAATTTATTTATTTATTTATTTATGAGAGAGAGGCAGATAGAGAGAAGGAGTGTGCCAGGGCCTGTAGTCATTGCAAATGAGTCCAGATGCATGCACCACCTTGTGTATCTGATTTTACATGGATTCTGGGGAGTTGAACTTGGGTCTTCAGGCTTCGCCAGCAAGTGCCTTAACCGCTAAGCCATCTCTCCAGCCCGCATTATCTCTTTTCAATCTATTATCTTGAAAAGGGAGGCAATTTCTCTGTTAAAGATTAAGTAACTAAGACAAAGGAAAGTTGGGAAATCTGTCTCAAGACCACAGATTTAATCAGTGGGAGGGATCTTCAAAGCAAGAGCTGACATCTAAGCCTGAGGTCATCCATCAGCTTGCACCGTGATCTACAGCAAAGCCTGCGAGGGTCCAGCAAGCTGTGATGTTCCTCTACTTGGGGTCCTTGTTACTTCAAGATAATTTCCAAAGAGAAAACTAAAGCTCTTTTATTTATTTCTTTCTTTGGAGGGGAGGGTATAGTCTCATGGAGCTCAGGACTGACCTTGAACTCCTGCTTTTCTTGCCTCCACCTCCTGAGTTCTGGAACTATATGTATGTGCCACCATTCCCAGGTCTAGGCTGGGCTTTTAGCATTCACTCTGGTGGGGTTAGGAGCCCACTTTCCCAGCTCATACAAACTGGTAGCCACAGTGGCTCAGCAGCAGAAACACCCTCAGGACTTCAGGAAACATCTGCAAGTCCTTAAGGAGGCCCAACCTGCCCCTTATCACCTCTCCAGGGGAGATAGCAGGTCTGTCCCATCTACAGGGGAAAGACAAACACTGCTTCTATTTTCCAGGCCTGGGCTTTGCACATGGAAAAATCCATTCTTACTCAGCTTTTAGGTCTGGCCACCTTGGGAGCAGGCTCCATCCTAGGCCAGGGTGACAATCCTAAAAGCAGGCCCACCAACTGCCTTTAAGGGTTTTCAAGGCAACAGTGAAGGCAGCATTGGCAATTCCAGAGATTGGTGCAAGAAAGGGGATGTGGTATAAATAGGAAAGTACAAACTTGACAGTCAGAAGGACCTGTTTCTTCATGTCCTGCCTGTATGGCTTCAAGCAAGTTTCCTAACCTCTCCAAGTTGTTTCCTCATGGGGAAGAAATGTAAATAATTATACTTTTATTGCACAGCAACACTTAAACCTGCTTAGTCCATGGTGGGAGCTCAATAAATAATTATGAGTACTCATATTACTAGCAATAATAGAGGCTGTAGTCAAGCATCGATAAAGGGTGTTGTTATAGAGAAAAAATATAAGATATGCTGGGTTTTGACAAGTAAGGAGGAGTTTATTGAGTGGTGGGCAGGAAGTGTTTCAAACCAGTAAGGACAGTTTTGTGCAGGAGCACGAAATGTTCAGGAACCATGAGTGGACCACTTAGGGAACTACTGAAACATTCCATTAAGCTCAAAGGGCCCTCGGCTGGGCCAAGAGGACTCTCTGAAGTCCACTTTCTACTGTCTTCAGATGAAAGAACCTATGACCTCTCCGTGCAAATCCATAAGCCAGCATTCTTGCAAAAGGTGCTGTGAAGCAAATCACCTCCACACCCCTGGCCCCACCATCCACAGGAGGCAACAGAGCTGAAAATTCCACTCCATGTGCTCAAGTCACCTCACTCACCTCTGGAGCTTGGCTTCAGTTCTTTCCTGTCCTGGGTGCATAAGCTCTCTTAGTCCTGTTGTGTTACCTGAAAAATGAGACTAAGAGCACCTTACTCAGTCTTGAGCAGGCAGATGGGCTGTCACAGCTCCTGGCCATGGCAGGTGCTCTGCTCTTGGGAAAGGGGGCCACTCTCCTCCTGAACTCACTGCAAGGCTGATATATTCCTCGAAGGACCCCAAACTTTTCCCCAATAAGGGCAGAAGAAAGACTTTCCCCAAAATGGTATATCACATGTATTATTCTACACTTGATCTTTTCAGTGAATGATGACCATGTCAGTACATGTAGATCTCCATCCTTTTTATTAAGGTATAATTCATATATCACAAAGTTCTTCATTTATTTATTTGCTGGGCCTCAAACTTAGCATACTATGTAAGCATTCCACCACTGAGCTACATTCTTTTTTTTTTTTTTTTTTTTTTTTTTTTGAGACAGTTTCATGTATCCCAGACTGGCTTAAACTTACTACATAGCCAAAGATGACCTTGAACTTCTGATTCTCCTGCCTCCACCTCCAGAATTCTGGAATTACCAGAGTGTGCCACCACTCCTGGTTTTTACAATGCTGAGGATTGAATTCAGGTATTCATGCATACTAGGCAAGCACTCTACTAACTGAGCTATATCCTCAGCTCCCTACATTCAGTCTTCTAAATTGTATAATTCAAAGGTTTTTCATGTATCCACATGGTTGTACAACTATCATTAATATCTAATTTCAGAATATTTTAGGGGTCTGGATAGATGACTCAATAGTTAAAGGCACTTGGCTTGCAAAGCCTGCAAGCCCAGGTTCAATTCTCCAGTAACCACATAAGGCCAGATGCACAAAATGGCACATGCGTCTGCATTCATTTACAGTGGCGAGAGGCCCTAACACATCCATGTTCTTCTCTCTTTCCCCTTGCAAATAAGTAGATATATTTTTAACACAGAATTTATTTCAATTTCTTTGTTTATTTGAGAGAGAGAGAGAAATAGGCAGGGAGAGAGAATGGGTGTACCAGGGCCTCCAGCCACTGCAAATGAACTCCAGACACATACGCCCCCTTGTGCATCTGGCTAATGTGGGACCTGGAGAATCGAACCTGGGTCCTTTGGTTTTGCAGGCAAGTGCATTAACCACTAAGCCATTTCTCCAACCCCAGAACATTTTTATTATTCCCCCACAAAGTGTTATATACTAATGGGCAATCATTCCTCATTCCTCATCTTGCTAAACCTTGTAAATACTTGTCTTCTTTCTCCATGAACTTGCCTGTTCTAGACATTTCATAGAAAAGGAATCATACATGACTTTCCTGTTTGTCTTTCTCTTAGCATAATGTTTTTAAGGTTAATATACATAGTGTAGCATGCACAAGAACATCATCATCATTCTTTTCCTTACATGGACATTAAATCACATTTTGTTTATTCATTGGTTGATGAATACCAGTTTGTTCCCACCGTTTGGAAACTGTGAAGAATCCCATTTATTTATTTATTTATTTATTTATTTATTTATTTATTGATTTTTCAAGGTAGGGTCTCACTGTAGCCCAGGCTGACCTGGAATTCACTCTATTCTCAGGGTGGCCTCGAACTCATGGTGATTCTCCTTCCTCTGCTTCCGAAGTACTGGGATTAAAGGTGTGTGCCACCACACCCAGCTCCCATTTCTTTTTAATAGTTGCATAGTAGGCCATTGACTGGATGAAGCATAGTTTACTTAAACATTTCCTACTGAAGGGAGATGCTGGTCTCTAAGTTTTGAGTAGTGTGAAATCATGTTGTCACAACATCCTCCTACTCTTCCATAAGAGCAGTCAAAATTTACCCCATTTCCTGAGGAAATTATCCAGCAGAGACAAAAGGTTATATTGACAAAGATATTAGTTGCAGCAATTTTTACAGGAATACAAAATTGGGAACTACTTTAAAAGTCCACAGTAAGGGGCTATTTAAATAAATCCCATTGTTTGATGAGATAATGTACAGTTGCTAAAAAAGATCATTATAAAGATATTATCAAGTGAATGCTAGTCATCTAAAGCTGAGAAAAGAATATATAGCAAAATGCAGAAGGGTGTCACTTGTCCATACTGGCTCCCATAACAGCAGGAAGTGAAGCGAGGCAGCACATGCACACTGCTGACCTTGAGTGTCTGATCCTGTCCACCACTGTGATGAGCTGCAGCCACCCTTCCTCACTAAGGAGTACACTGAATCGACTGAGGGTGCCAGGAGAGGTCTGCACAGGGAAAGACGGACTGCTCCCAGGTCACAAAGGGGAGCTGAAGTCACTGTTCTCTTAAGATCCCCAGAGGTGGACCCCCATCATCTCAATAGCTGTGGAACCAGTCATCGGTAGAGGGAAGGGTGACTTCATGTGATTGGTACCCTCTGAATTTTGTACATGCTGTGCTGGAGTTCTTAGCAAACATTCAGTATCTAGGGCAAAGGCTGACTGTCAAGTGTTAGCTTTCACTCACTGTACCTTCCAGGGGAGCAAAGCAAATATATTCAGCCACAGCAATGTGAATGCACTTAACTGAGCCAATTATATGGCCCTCCTTCTAAAAAGTACACTTTCACCAGGCTGGGTGGTGCATGCATGTAATCCCAGCACTCTAGATGCAGACACAGGAGGATCATGAGTATGTCATGAGTTTGAGGCCAGCCTGGGAGACAGAGAGAGAGAGAGAGAGAGAGAGAGAGAGGGAGGAAGAGAGGAAGAGAGGGAAGGAAGGGAAGAAGAGAGTAAGAGAGGAAAGGAAGGAGGGAAAGGAAAGAAAAGGAAAGGAAAGGAAAAACTGCCAGCCCAGGTTCAATTCCCCAGCACCCATGTAAAACCATTCAGGGGCCAGACTCATTTATCGTAGCAAGAGACTCTGTCTCAAAGGTGAAGCACAGACAACTCCTTTGACCTCCATACGTGTGCTATTGCATGAATACACATATGTATAGTCACATATAAATAAATAATTAATTTTTAAAATTTTTTAAACAATTTGTTAGAGAGAGATAAAGGGAGGAATGTAGGGAGGGTAGGAGGAGAGGAAAGAAAGAAGGAAAAGAGGAAGAAAGAAACAAAAAGAAGTTTCCTACTGCAGAATCATGTATAGTACACTCACTGCCATTTGAAGTACACATGTAGCAAACCAATGAAGAACACAAAGCCCTCAACATTCTAATGGGAGAACTTCAGCCCCAGTAGAGATTGTTGGTTGGTAGCTCATTTCTTTAAACTTACGGTTTTGAGTTTGTTCTGTGATTCTATATTTTGTATGAGTTATAATAAGTTATATTTCTGTCTAAACCCTATAAAAATATAATAATATATAGCCTCATATATACTAAATACGTATAATCCAGCACTTGGAAGCCTGAAACAGGAGGATGGTGAACTCAAGGTCAACCTCCTGGACTACATAATGAGACCCTATCTCAAGAAACCAAAATTATTATATATGTGTATATATATGCATGTATTTAGTTTTTGTTAAACTCTGTATGAGAGAATATAAAATATATTTATTTTAGTGTGAAAAAAACAGAATAGGGACTAGAGAGATAGCTTATGAGTTAGGGCCCTTGCTGGCAAAGCCTAGGGACCTAGGTTTGATTCCCCAGAACCCACGTAAGCCAGATGCACAAATTGGTGCATGTGTGTGGAGTTAGTTTGCAGTGACTAGAGGCCCTGGCATGCACATTCCTATCTGCCTCTTTCTCTCTCAAATAAATAAATTACTTGATTGATTATATACAGAATAGCTTCCAAGTTTTCTGCTATCAGCTTCCACTGAATCCACAGAAATATGAAATTGCTACCAAAATGTCCCCAAGTGTTAGGGAGAAATTTGAAGTTGTAGTAATTGGTAATCCCAGCTACACTGCTGTAATGGAGACTGCAAAATGCAGCTCCAAACCTGATCCAGATTAATTTTTATCTTCCAAAACTCAACAGCCAGGAGGGGTTGGCGAGGTGACACTGCTACAGGCAGTTTCCCCGTTGTGCTGCCATCCCCTGTGGTGGGGGGTGATCAACACCTGCTGAATCAATGCTAGGCTACTGCTCCTGGGAAAGAAGAGCCAACACCCAAGGCAAGTCTGCAGGTGACCTGGAAAAATGTCCACCTCAGTTCTTTCCATATGTATCCTGTAAGTCCACACTTACTCACATGGCCACACCCAGCTGAAGAGAGGCTAGGAAATACAGACCCTAGCTGGGTAAGCCTGCTCAGAAAGAGGGAGAGAAAGGATTTGGGGGAATAAGTTGCCATCTGTTACAGAAGTTTAATTTTATAAACTTTACAACATAAATAATTATGCCACAATCTCATCATGGAACTACTGACATTCTCTGTGGTGCTTCCCACTTAATATGAATATGCATGACATTTACAAAGGTGTAAAAATAATGTACATGGAGTTTTCACATTCTACCAGAAATAAATCAGCATGATCAAATAAATAATACTCAACTGAGACAATGATGAACTGCTTCATCTGTGACACAGGAAAGATCTTTTCAAAATATTTTTCTTAATTTTTATTTATTTGTGTGTTTGTGTGTATGAGCACACCAGGGTCTCTTGTCCCTACAAATGAATGTCCATCTGGCTTTACATGGGTGGCTAGAGAATTGAATCTGGGCTAGCAGGCTTTGCAAGCAAGTGCTTTTAACCAGTCAAGTCATACCCCTAGCCTCAGCAGAGATCTGTTTTAAACACAGGAGCCAGCATAGGTGTGAGCATAGGATGGCCGCTGTCAGATGTTACTAGAAGGAGTACATGTTTGTGCGAACTTTTCTGGAGTGCAAGTGCTGGTGTATTTGAACGTTTTTGCAAGCTTAACCTAAGGAGAACATTCAGAGGTGCGGCTTCAGATGTGTGTAAGCGGTAGGCATCAAAGCCTTGTTTATACTGCTGAACACAGAGTCAGCCTACATATTCAACAACATGGAATTGCCAAAATGGATTACAACTTATCCATGTGAAAATGTGCAACTCTTAAAGAATGCAAATAATATGGAAACTCTAGTCAGATAGTGAGGAAAATACACTGAAAAATAGTATATATGTTCTAATTTTACTTTTCTTGGCAAAAACTATCCAAAGATATGAATGGACTAGAAAATTATACATCAAAACTTCACAGTAGGGCTACAGACATGACGCAGCAGGTTAAGGTGCTTGCCTGTGAAGTCTAAGGACCCAGGTTTGATTCCCCAGTACCCATGTAAACCAGATACACCAGGTGGCACACGTGTCTGGAGTTCATTTGCAGTGGCTGGAGGCCTTGGTGCACCCATTTGCTCCCCACCCCCTCTCTATCAACCTCTTCCCCCCCCCTCTCTCTCTCAAATAAATTAAATGTAAGAAATATTTTTAAAACATTACAGTGGGGCTGGAGAGATGGCTTAGCAGTTAAGGAGCTTGCCTGCAAAGCCTAAGAATGCTTGTTCAAATCTCCAGATCCCACATAGTAGCCAGCCACAAAAGTGACACAAGCGTGCAATGTTGCACATGTGCACAAGGGGGGTGCATGCATCTGGAGTTCATTCATAGCAGCTAGAAGGCCCCTGGCACGCCCATTCTCTCTCTTAAAAAAAAATGATGATGATGATGATGATGATAATGATAGAAACATCACAGTGATCTTTCTGGGTGAGTTGTACTGTCGGTGAATTTTACATCTTTGTGTGTGTGTGTGTGTGTGTGTGTGTGTGTGTGTGTGTGTGCATGTAACGCAGGTGTTACATGCACGTATATGTGCATACATGTGGAGGCCAGAGGATAACCTCAGGTGTCATTCCTTAGGCACTGTCCACCTTTTCTTCTTTACTTATTTGAGGCAGAATCTTCCATTGGCCTGGAGCTTGCCAAGTAGGCTGACCTGGCTGGCCAGTGAGCCAGGGACCTGCTGGTTCCTGTCTCCCTGGCACTGGGATTAAAAGCACAAGTCACCATGCCCAGCCTTTTTGTGTGGGTTCTGGGGGTTCTCATGCTTGCAAATACAAGTACTTGATCAACTGCAGTACCTCCCCAGCCCCTATTTTTACTTCTTTATTGATTTTAGTATGTTTCAATTTTTTACAAAAACATACAATACATTTATACTAAAAGGGTTATTTAAAACACTGCATTAGGTGTACAGAATCCTAACATGTTAGAGCAGGAAGACTCCTCTACAGCAGTGCCCTTGTGTTACAAATGGGGCAAGGGAGACCCAGAGAAGGTGAGGGACTTGTCTAAAGTAACACTACTAATCAGAACAGGTATTTGGACCAAGGTATTCTCTCTCCAGTCCTGGATTCTTTTCCCTATGCCATACAAAGAACTTTTCTAAAAACACCTTGACTAGTATTGAGGTGCAAACAAAATAGGCTTCAAGTTCTCTGATGATTAACAAACAAAATATCTTAAACCTCCCTGCCCCCAAAGTTTGGGTGTTACTACTGTTGGCAAAATAAACATTCGCTCTGACAGAACACAAACGCTTCCTTGCTCTATTCAAAATACCTGCTGAACACCACAGCATGTCATTTTTTTGATTCGAGAAATCAAGAGGAAAAAATATAATTCTTGTTTTCTTTCTCTTTTTTAAAAAATTTATTTATTTGCAAGCAGAGAGAGAAGATAGACAGAGAGAATGGGTATGCCAGGGATTCCAACTGCTGCAAACAAACTCCAGATGCATGTGCCACTTTGTGCATCTCGCTTTACGTGGGTGTTGGGGAATCAAACTCCAGTTGTTAAGGCTTTGCAGGCAAGTGCCTTGGCTGCTGAGCCATCTCTCCAGACCCTTCTTTCTCTCTCTTTTTTAAAAAATATTTTATTTGTTTATTTGAGAGAGAAAAAGAGAGAGAAGGAGGCAGATAGAGAATGGGTGCACCAGGGCCTCCAGCTACTACAAACGAACTCCAGACACATGAGCCACCTTGTGAATCTGGCTTACGTGGATACTGGAGAATTGAACCTGGGTCCTTAGGCTTCGCAGGCAAGCACTTTAACCACTGAGCAATCTCTCCAGCCCCTTTTTATCTTTTTTTTTTGCATGTGTGTATATACATATGTCCATATGCTCATGTGTGTACATCTGTGCAGAACCCAAAGATTCACATTGGTGTCTTCCTCAGTCACACTCCACCTCATTTTGAGACAAGGTCTTACAATAAACCAAGAGCTCACCAGTTCAACTAGACCAGCTAGCCAGCAAGCCCCAGGGATACCCTATCTCTGCCGCTCCAGTGCTGAGAGCAGAAGCATGCTATACCAGGTTTTTACGTGGGTGCCGGACACTGAACTCAGGTCCGCATGCTTGCACGGCAAGCACTTTACCCACGGGTCCATCTCCCTAGACCCTATGCTTCTTATTTTTGTGGTGCCTACAGCATCTACCTTCTGCTGAATTTGCCGAGTGCCTACTGTACACACATTATCTGGTCTCTCAGGCTTTTGTGTATTGTATTCTTCCAGCGATATAAGCTACACTTCCTCAGTTACGGTTAAATGATATGCACTATAACTTAATGCTATTTCTAATTTCATAACAACCTGTCAAACCCCTATCATTACCCCTAGTCTATAGACAGTAGACCTGAGCAGCAGCAATATTAGGTGGATGTCCCACAGTCACACCGACAGAAAGTGGCAGAGGTGTTTTCCAATGCACATCCCTCTGCCTTCAACCTGGGTTCCTTTCCAATACTGTAGCCACATCCTGTAGCACACCACAGAGCCTAAGACCAAGGTCTCCAGGGAACTAGGAAGACCTACTGCATTCACTTGGATAAAGCCCAGGAATCTTCCATCTTCGTAATATCCCTATAGACATGGCAGCCTCTGCTAAAGATGAGGAACCATGTTGCATTCAGGTTCACATTGCTGGTAGAGATCACCCAACCAACAGCAGCTTGTGGGGAGAAATAGAGGTTTATTTTGGCTTACAGGCTTGAGGGGGAAGCTCCATGATGGCAGGGGAAATGATGGCATGAGCAGAGGGTGAACATCACCCCCTGGCCAACATAATGTGAACAACAGGAACAGGAGAGTGTGCCAAACACTGGCAAAAGGAAACTGACTATAACACCCATAAGCCTGCCCCCAACAATACACCGCCTCCAGGAGGCGTAATTCCCAAATCTCCATCAGCTGGGAACATAGCATTCAGAACACCTGAGTTTATGGGGGACACCTGAATCAAACCACCTCAAACCACTAATATCTGTCTCCAAGAACTACCCCCAGGACCCGTTTAGAAGCATCAATCCTCTGATTCCACTAGGGGGAAGCATAAGTCAATAATATGTCCACAAAGAGTAACACAGTTGAAGAATCACTGAGGACATTCATGCATTCATTGGACCTACAGTGCAGTCCTGCTGGGTGCTAGGCATCGTGCTGGGCCATGGAGGATGATTTCTGCAATTCTCCTGCTGTTGACAAACTGGAAAAGCTGCTTTGTAGCAATGGCGTGGGTTGGAAAGCAGAGCCATTTCTGGCAGCCTTGTCCTTTGAAAAGGTGGAAATCTGTAAGCCCATCCTTTGATTGTGGGAGGTGTCTTGGCTTGTTCTGAGCAAGAGAACATAGAAGTGACTCCTTAAGTTCCAGGGTGCAGACTTCCAAGCCTTACTGTTTCTACCTCTGCCTCCTTGGAAAGCTTCTACCGTTGGGTACAGAAGCCCAGGGTAAAAGATGATGCAGAGAAGTACAACTGTCCCTTGGAGGTGCCAGGCCTGTGAGCGAGTGTGTATACAACCATGCACGCCCAGACAAGCCACCACCACTGTCGCTGCCTGGGGAGGCTCAGGTGAGCCCAGGCAACTCAGGTAACCCATGGAACTCAGCAAAATATAACCATTCTCTTATTGTTAAATAGATTAGGATAAAGCATTAGACAACTGACAGAACAGAACTGAACAGAAGAGTTTTCATTTGTTTAAAACTTGTGGGAGCAAGAAAGATTGCTCAGTAATTAAAGGTACTTATTTGCAAAGCATGCTGGCCAGGGTTCAAATACCCAGTACCCACATAAAACCAGATGCATAAAGTGGCACATGGGTCTGGAGTTCATTTTCAGTGGCAAGAGGCCTTGGTGTGCTCATTCATATTCTCTCTCTCTCTTCCTACAAATAAATAAAAAAGATTTAAATTTTTTTTCAATATAGAATAAGAGAAAAAAAAAAACACCTTGAGGCTGTCCTCTGACCTCCACACATGTGCTGTAGCCATGCGCACTCATGCAAAACACATCAGGCACATACACGACATATCCATACACACACATAAATAAAATGAGAAATAGTAAAATTATTTACTAAGGAATACTCTGCAACAAGTATTATGTCATCCCAGGTGTGGGGGCTCTGTATCTGTGAAATACAGGATGAAAGCCACCAGCCTCTCATGAGGGAAAAGAGATAAGAAATAATTAAGCTCCTCGATCAGTAGTCTCATAGGGAGATAAGTCTGTTATGGGAAATACTAAGGTTTTGGACAGGGTGAGCATGGATAGTTATAGAAAACTGAAATTTGAGGCTAGTCCTGAGTACCGAAAAGGAGCAAAACTAAGATTTGAAAGAGGAATGTACCAGGAAAATGTTACCATAAGCAAAAAGATCTCCAAAGCAGGTAAATTCCTAGTATAAAGGAGAATAATCTAGAGGCCAGTGGGATTTGTGTCAGGTAATATTTTAACTGACTTAGAGTTCCTCATAGTTTCGCCTTCCTATTACTCCATCCAAGGAAATGCCAGCCGTTCACTTTCCCTAAGTCCTAATTCAAGTGGACAGCATTCTAAAGCATTTGCTGGGCATAGTGGCACACATCTTTAAAGGTAGGAGAATTGCTGTGAGTTCAAGGCCAGTCTGGGACTACAAAGTGAGTTCCAGGTCAACCTGGACTAGGGTGAGACCTTGCCTCGAAAATACCATGCCCCCCCCCGCAAAAAAAAAAACCCTCATAAAGCACTTGTCAGAATATGATTAAAAGGTTTTCTGGATTTTTGAACCAGCAAGTTATTTTCTACTTTTCTGCAGTCTTAAAACAGTAGAATAAACAATGGGGCCCTTGTTGAGAGGGTGAACTAATACTCTGTGCTTTCTTTCTCCCCCAAAATTCTTGAGACGTTATTTCAGTGAAATGGAGGGATGGAGGTTGGGAAGATAGTGAGTGCAGTCAGAAAAGTGCTTTCCATTCAAGCATGAATATTTGAGTTTGATCCCAGAACTCACAGAAAAAAAAAAAATGGAAAAGCTGGGCATGGGTGCACACACTTGGGGCTTGCTGGCCAGCCAGTCAGACCTACTTAGTGAACTCCAGGCCAATCAAAGACTCTGTCTCAAAAAAGGTATGTGGAAGTGCAGTGGTGGCACACAGCCATGGTGGGGAACCAACTGCTCTCAATTCGGCTAACTGATCCCCTCACTGGTATGAGACCCATAGATGGAGCTGGGAAACAAGTCAGAACCAGATCCAAACATAAGCCCACTCTCCAATATCAAGCTACCATCAATTGTGGGCTACAAGAGGGCCTACACCTATTAAATTCTCTATAAAAAAAAAGGGGGGGTTATCTCATTTGTCCTGATGCTAACTTACTCTCCGTTGGAGAATCTGCTTCTCTTTTTCAGATAGATGTAGATCCTAAGGAGAGAGCCACCCCATCATACCTCAAAAGGGCCCCGGCTGAAACTAAGAAAAATTGGCGGAACAAGCAAGGGTGCTGTTTTCCTGATGAACCAGATACCAGCACAAGGGGGAAGGAGATCAGCACAGAGAAAAATCAACTCCTACCAAATCAGAGAGCCAGAGCCTCAGAGGCCCCCAACACCTCATCACTGAAGCAGACCAAAAATGAACCCAACATGGCTCAGGGAAATTTTGCGGAAGAGGGGGCGGAAAGAATGTCAGAGTCACATGTTGGGTCATGATATGCAGAGACATTTAGCTTACCCATAACTGTGGGCTAACTCCACAATGCATGACCCGTATACCTCAACAAGGAGGGGCCAAGGGGAGGGGGTAGGTCACGGATGAGCCTAATAATGGTACCAAACTGACTGTATTTGCTGAATACAAAACTAACTAATAAAGAAAAAAAAAAGGTGTGTGGTATATAAGGAACAACACCTGAGGCTGCCTTCTGGCTTCCACATGCATGTACACATACATGCCTACGCGTGCACGCACACACACACACACACACGCGGAAAGATAGAGTTGAAGAACCCACAAGGTAAAATATAAAAAAAGGAAGTCTATCTAGAACTAATGTGTATACCTGGGAGCAGGAAATGCGGTGTGGAGAGGTAATGGAGGTGGCAGAGAGAAAACAGTTTGGAGGAAAGGCCTAAAAGGTTGGTTACTGCCTGACCCGAGGTATTGTCTTTATGACTTCCAACCCTTTCCCTTTAGAAACCAGCAGCAAAGCCAGGCCACATGGGCCACACAAGCCAGGGCAGCCAAAGGCCTAGCAAAGGGAAACAGTGAAGAGAGATCACACCCAGAGAGGCTGTGCCTGCCCCTGCTGCTTCCTGTGAGTTCGAGGGTGGATCCCTGAGCAGAAAATGAACCCCACCTAAAATGATGGCATTAGACTCAAGGATCAAAAGCAGTGATTCTGTGGCTCCTGGCGTTCTGTGACCTGAGCCATATCTCTTTCTTTCTCCTTAAATCTAGTAGGAGATACACAGACCAACGCCTGATCCTCAGTGCCCCCTAAATACTACCATAGAGCAGTTGTTGTCCTGGGGGAAATGAGCCCACAAACCACACTAATTAGACTCCGCAGGAACACAGGGCAGCTAGAGGACAGCAAACATCCACCACCCGCAGCAAGATTACTGGAACAGACCAACCAAGAACGTGCATACATTGAAAGCAGTATGTGCCCCTCTTCCTGAGTAAATGCCAGGAAAATAAGGACTTTCAAAATATGAAGCAAAAATGGCCTGGATATCCATGACCTCACAGTGCCCGACACTACCTACACGAGACCATCATAACAGGAGGAAAAGATCATGACATCAAAATAAAAGAGAGACTGATTGAGATGGGGAGGGGATATGATGGAGAATGGAGTTTCAAAGGGGAAAGTGGGGGGAGGGAGGGTATTACCATGGGATAATTTTTATAATCATGGAAAATGTTAATGAAAATTGAGGAAAAAAAAACAAAATATGAAGCAAGAATAGAAAACTCATTTTACCTCATCAATGAAGTATAATTACCATGTACATCTGAACTGTTTATTTTGATGAGTTTTTGTATCATATTCCTCCGTGCAACAAATCTGCACTATCATCACAATGATGAATACCTCCATCACCCTCAAAGGTTCCTCCTGCCTCTTCATCTTGGTCCATTTAAGCAGTTCTTACAGAATACTAAGTGGGAAGCTTATAACCAGAATTTCATTTCTTACAGTTCTGGGAGCTGGAGGTCTAAGATCAATCAATTTGTTGGCAGCTACCTTCTTCAGGATACCACACATTAAGGAAGGGACAAAGTAATTGGTCAGAGTTTTTTGTTTTTTTTTTTTACAAAGGCACTAAGAACTCCAGCTTCATAACCTCACTGCCTCCCACAGCCCCACCTCCTAATCCCATCACCTTGAGGGTAAGAATTCAGTGTGTGAATTTGACCATGGGGGATACAAACATTCAGACCAGAGTACTTTAGCAAGCCATCCTCTCTAATCCTCCATCCTAAATAACCGATATATGCTCCTCCTTTGTTTTTGCTGGTGGTGGTGGTGGATATTGGTTGTGGTGGAATTGGTAGTGGTAGTGGCGGTAGTGTTTGTTATTGTTGTTTTAAGACAAGGTGCTGCTACTGTGTAACCCAGGTTGGCCTCCAACTCATGACCCCCTTGCCTCAGCTTTCCAAGTGTTGGGATGACAAGTATAAGTTCAGCTTGGAGATTCGTTTTTTTATATACAGAATTTTGTATGAAAGAATCCTGTAATTTACCTTCTTTTGCCTGGATTATTTAGCATCATTTTTCAATATCTTATTTATTTATTTGAGAGAGAGAGAGAATGGGTACATAAGGGCCTCCATAAAAGAACTCCAGATGCATGTGCCACCTTGTGCATCTGGCTTATGTGGGTCCTGGGGAATCGAACCTGAGTCCTTTGGCTTTGCAGACAAGCACCTTATACTAAGCTATCTCTCAAGCCCTATTTAGCATCATTTTAAGTCCACCCATGTTATTAAATATACAAATGTTTCCTTTTTCTTGTAGTAGAGTATTCCACTGTGTGTGTGTGTGTGTGTGTGTGTGTGTGTGTGTGTGTGTGTGTATTGCACATTTCAGAGCTGGGAAATGGTTCAGCAGGTAAGAGCATTTATTGCACAAGTATGAGGACCTGAGTTTGATACCCAGCACTCATGTGGCTGTGCATGCCAGTAACTCTAGTCCTGAGGGGAGAGCAGAGACTGCAGGCTTGTTGAGAGACTCTGTCTCAAGGAAATAAGGCAGAAGAGTGATAAAGAACATCCCATGTCTTCCTCTGCCTCTGCACAGATGTGCACAAAGCATGCACATCTGCACATACACCACAAGACCAATATGTGAGTCCACTTACCTGCTAATAAACACCTGGAATGTTTCCAGTTTGTGGACTGTTTCAAATAAAGATGCTGTAAATTTGTGTACAAGAAATTCCTGTTCCTTTGGGGTAATAAAAACTACGGAATAGCTGAGTCATGTGGTAGATGCTTGCTAAACTTTTTAGAAACTGGCACATATTTTTCTAAAGTGACTGAGCCATTTTATATTCCCACTAGCAGTGTCTGAGAGCTCCAGCAGCTCCACGGCCTCACCAACACTGCAGTTAGTCAGCCTTTTTAATTTTAGCCTTTCTATTGGATTGTAGTGCCATCTAGTGGCCTTTTGTTTTCCCTGATGACTGATGGTAAGCATTTAGGCTTACTCATGCATACCCCTCCATTCTTGGCAGACTAGTGAGGATATTGTGAAGTTATCTGGTGGCATTCTGTTATATTATGCATGTTCAATCAAGCCCAAAGGGAATAAATACAAAACGTCCATCCATCTCGGTAGTAGCAGGAAGGTGAGTGGGTACCTGCAGAGACGCTTCTCTCAGGAAGTGATGACTAGGGCTGGAGGGATGGTTTAGCAGTTAAGGTGCTTGCCTGCAAAGCTAAAGGGCACATGCATCTGGAGTTTGTTTGCAGTGGCTGGAGGCCCTGGTGTGCCCATTCTCTCCCTCTCTCTCTCTCAAATAAGTAATAATATGTATTTAAAAAACTGTCTAAAAAAAAACTTTTACAAAAAGTGATGACTAGGGAGCTGGCTCAGTGGATGAAGCACTCACAGTTCAAGCTAAAGTACCTGAGTTCAATCCCCAGGCCCAGGAAAAACCAGGAAGCTGTGGTGGACTTCTGTATCCCAGTGCCCTGCTGCTGATGGCAAGGTGGAAGGCAGACAGGAGAATTTCCCAGGAGCTCAAGGCAAGTCTAGCAAAGAACAGAAGACTGAGAATCAAGAGTGAGAAAACCTGGCTGGAGGGATGGCTTAGCAGTTAAGGCATTTGTCTGCAAAGCCAAAGGACTCAAGTTCGATTCTCCAGGACCCATATTAGCCAGATGCACAAGGGGGTGCATGTGTCTGGAGTTTGTTTGCAGTGGCTGGATGCCTGGGCGTGCTCTCTCTCTCTCTCTCTCTCTCTTTTTCTTTCCCCTCTCTCTGTCAAACAGATAAATTTAAAAAAAAAATTTTTTTTTTTGGTTTTTCGAGGTAGGGTCTCACTCTAGCCCAGGCTGACCTGGAATTCACTATGGAGTCTCAGGGTGGCCTCGAACTCACAGCGATCCTCCTACCTCTGCCTCCCAAGTGCTGGGATTAAAGGCGTGTGCCACCATGCCCAGCTAACAAAATATATTTTTTAAAAAAGACTAACATGGGGGGCGGGCTGGAGGGATAGCTCAACAGACATGCCCATTTGCTGCACAAGCATGAGGTCCTGAGTCTCATCCCCAGCACCCAAGTAAAAATCCAGGCATGTCTGTGGAAAGAAAAAAAAAAAAAAAGAGTGAGAAACCCTGCCTCAAATGAGGTGGAAGGTGAGGACCAAAGTTGTCCTGTGGCCTACACGCACACTCACACATGAACATGCACACACACATTTTTAAAAAGGTAGGGTGATGACCCCTTCTCTGAGGCTCCAGGGGAAGCATGCCCACACAGCCTAGTGCTTGGAGCACTGAAAATGTGCCAACCCTTGAGAGATGTCCTTATCCTCTCCCCTCCACCAGGCCCCACTGCTGACAGTACCTACAAAACGTTTCCAAGAGCCCGCACTTGGAGAAAAGAGGCTTGGACCAGAGCACTCTGTAGTGTTCCTCAACCCAGCTCCATCCTCTTCCAGTGGTCCTGATTCCTGAGGAGGCACCTTAGAAATCCCACCCTGTTGCAGGGCGCTCCAGTCTCACCAAGGATTACATGAATCTCCCTTATGGGATGGCTGGAGATAAATGGAAGCTGTGGCTTTAGGATCTGACAGACCTGTGTACTTGTCTGCTCTGTCATGAGCCACTTAGCCTCAAGCTTAACTCTCTAATACCAAGCGCTCCAAATGGTAATGGGGGTCACAACTTCTAGAGAGGGCCTGGTGTAATTTATTTATTTATTTATTCATTCATTTTTTTATTCAATCATTTATCTATTTATTTATTTTTGGTTTCTTGAGGTAGGGGTCTCACTCTAGTCCAGGCTAACCTGGAATTCACTATGTCCTCTCAGGGTAGCCTCAAACTCATGATGATCCTCCCATCTCTGCCTCCCAAGTGCTGGGATTAAAGGCATGTGCCACCACGGCAGGCTCATTCATTCATTTATTATGGACACAGGCTGAATTCAAATCCAATATGTAACCTTGAACTTGTGGTCCTCTGGCCTCCACCTCCTGATGTTGGGATTACAAACATGTACCACCACACCCATTTATTTCTTCAGCGCTGGGAATGGAACTCAGGACAGCTTGTGCATGCTAGACAATAACTCTGCCTGCTAAGTGCTCTACCCAGCCTTATACCACATTTGCAATAAGCCAGTGCTGAATGTCTTTGGAGAAATATGGGATCCTAGGGGATATTTCTAAGCAATATTCTCTCTCTCTCTCTCTCTCTCTTTCTCTCTCCCTCTCTTTGGTTTTCTGAGGTAGGGACTCACTCTAGCTCAGGCTGACCTAGAATTCACTATGTAGTCTCAGGTGGCCTCAGACTCATGGTTCTCAAACTCCTGCCTCTGCCTCCCAAGTGCTGAGATTAAAGGCACATGCCACCACACCCAACCTAAGCAAAATTCTCTAGGAAAAATCAGAATTTGCCTGTCTATAACTAAAGAAAAAGTATTTAAATGTTGTCAAGATTATGTAGAGCTTGAATAGAAAATTTGTTCTACATTCAGAATATATTTAGAATAAAATAATACCAACAGTTCTCCATTGATTCCCCAGAACAGCTGACCCACCCAACATATTTAACTCTATTTCTATGTAATATGCTTTTATCTCTTTTCTAGGTACTTATGTTATGGCACATGAGGGTTTAGCATTACTGTATGACTCATACTTACCCTTTTTTTTTTTTTTTTTTTTTTTTTGTCTTTTTGTTGTTGTTTTTAAGACATGGCTCACCATGAAGCCCAGGCTGGGCTCAAACTCACCTGTGTATGAGCTTCCTAAGAGCGAGGATTACAAGTGTGCACCATGACAGCCAGCTAGTTGGAATAGTTTTATTAAGAAGTTCTTCCTCTCATCTACTATCTGGAAGCTCAAACACTATTTCATTAATGTTTGAAAAATCCCAATGCCAGAGATCCCCCTCTGTGAGTTATTGATCAAGGAAGTTCCTGAGCCTCCCCAAAACACTACAGGCTATTACCAATGCTCTTGGTTGTCCACCAGAACTAGATGGTAGGACTCTATTGCTGAAGACACCACATGCTTCAGTTGCAGGACACTGAGAAATCAACTTGGAACTGAGCTAGAAGGCCCTCCCTGCTGGCTAGCTGCCACAGCGCCGGAGAGTGCAATGTGGCCTGCTGGGAAGAAAAGTCATTAGCAGTCTTAACCAGTAGTGGACCCTGTGAGCTACACAACTGACCAAGAAGGCAAGATGTGACCACTGGTCATGTCCGTTATGGGCATAACCAGCTGCTCTCTGATTGGATTCGAGGCCTGCACCATGGGAGGGAATTCTGCCAACTGTTGAAAACCTAGTCAAAATCCCTAAGGCTTGTGAGGTCGCATGCCCTAGTGGAGAAGCTACTACTGCTGTTTGGCAAAATGGAAATATTGTGCCCATCAAATTGCTCTCTAAATACTTATGGTTCTGCTCTCACTTTTGGTCTGAGAAGCTTCTTTTTGCAGAGGGCAGTGACTACTGGGGAGATTCAAAACTCATCAAAATGTTGAGAAGTGACAGTTGAGTGCTTAGCACTAAATGAGACATCTCTATCACACCCTCCAAGGCTCAGGGACCACTGCAGAAGAGGTGGTGGGAAGAATCGAAAGAATGTTGTTGTCTTGCAGACATAAAGTGGAGGAGCCAGGCATGGTGGCACACACTTTTAATCCCAGAACTCAGGAGGCTGAGGTAGGAGGATCGCTGTGAGTTTGAGGCTGGCCTGAGACTACATAGTGAATTCCAGGTCAGCCTGGGCTAGAGCAAGACCCTACCTTGAACAACTAAAGATAAAAAAAATACAGGGCGTATTTCAATTGCTTAGCAATTTTGTCAACTTCAGGTAGTGACATATGTGCCTATACTGACCATAAAGATCTCATCGAGTCATATAATCCCACCAAAAACTACATCTAAATTTGTTAGCAACATAGCTCCAGCTGACAAAGACTAGCAATTTAGGACATTTGTACCTATAATGCTAATTAAAGAGAGTCACTTCCCTGGCAAAACCTTGGTTATCACACCTAGGGAGGTGTCTCACTTCCTTGTGCTTCATTATACCTCTTGCGTTTGTGTGTGTCCTACCTCAGAGTATGATAAAGCAGGGACCATGTGTAATTTCATCACTGAACCCTCAGACCCAAACATAATGCTTGATACAAAATGGGGCTTGGGGGCTGGAGCAATTGCTCAATAGGTGTCAAAAGACACTTGCTTGCAAAACCTGATGGCCCAGGTTCAATTCCCCAGTATTCACATAAAGCCAGCCGCATTGAGTGGAGCTTGATAAATATTTCTGGAAAAAAATAATTTGAGCTATATGATACCTACAGGTGTTATATTTTTAAATTGTGTTTTTCTTTAAGGTCATGCACATGGTTGGAAACAGAAAACATTTTTTAAAACCTCATTAAAATACTTGTCATTATTTTTATTTATTTTTTATGTATTTGCAAGCAGAGAGCTAGGAGACAGAATGGACGTGCCAGGGCCTCCAGCCACTGCAAACAAACTCTAGATGCATGTTCCACTTTGCACATCTGGCTTTACATGGGTACTGGGGAATTGAACCCAGGTCGTTAGGCCTTGCAGGCAAGTGCTTAACTACTGAGCCATCTCTCCAGCCCTTACTTGTCATTCTAAAGAGGTAATCACTATCACCCTTTTGATGTATTTTATTTTTTTTGTGCATACATATACTTAAATCCTTTAATCTATTTTTTCACTTTCTATTTATTTTATACATAACAGGTTATACTTTTATCCCCTTGCCCCTGCTCCTGTTACCCTGGGGCCCTCCTCAGTGGGGTTAAAACCATTGACTCTCTGGATCATGCTATATGCCATTTTGTCTATTTTTCCACTCAGTGTTTCTGCAGTTCTCTCCAGTTATGATTCGATTATGCATTAGTAGCATTATTTGATAGGTATTATTCCAGGGTAGGACACAATTCCCACACAAAATTAAAGGTACCTGGAAAACAGTAAGGACAAATTTATTCAGATTGCCTAGTGATGTCTTATATGGAAACTGTAAGAAAGAGGGTAGTTAAGTGCAGTAGCAAAACACATCCAGAGTGGGCCAAAACTTTTTAAGTATAAGAAAGTCCTTCATATAATTAATGTATTCAGCAGCAACAGAACCCTGTCCAATTCATCACCAGATGCTATTCCCCAACATTCCACCAGGAGGCAGAACAGGCTAGGTAACAGCAGAGATGCTAACCCTTCAGAGGCTGTCACAAACTCGACAGGCTCCAGCCCCAGATCTGATTATTAGACTGAGCAGTAAATTGCATTTTTTTTAACAAGCTTCCTGGTGATGCTGACATGCTGGAAGGGAACCATGCAGTGGACGTGGACGTGACGAACCCAAGCAACCCTTCCTACCGTAAACCACCTAGCTCTCCCTACCCTCAGAACTACGCAATATGAGCACACGGAAGAATGACATAGCTCTTGTTCTCCAGTCTATGGGAGAAAAGCGAAAATGGAAACCACAACAACAACAAAAAAACCTTTTTCTATTATTTGCACCTCTCCAGTTCTTCTAACACAAACTTGTTAAGTGTTTTGGTTTGTGTGGTTTTTAAATCCCCCATCAGATAGAGTTCATGCCTTGTGCCCTTAAAGCTTGAGTGAGCAACTAACTTACAAATTGCTTTACAAGGCTGAATCTGCAAAACTAACAAAGTCAGGAATGTTGCTATCTTGTGAAAACTTTCAAATGGAAAGGCTCCTCTCTGAAGTTAACAAAAGCCTGTGGCAGAAGGCACTGGACAGCCCCTCTCTGTCTCTGTCGTAGAGTAGACAATTCCGGGATTTTTCCTGCTGTCTGGATTAACCCCTTATTTTGAACTTCCATATATTATAGTAAAATTTTTTGGGGGGTAATCTTTGAATTTATGATTGCCTATGTTTTCAATATTATTGATTACATGTAGTATGTCTTCAAAAGTTCATATTAGAAGTCAAAAGAAATAGGAAAAAGCAAACATAAAAATGTCTATTAAATATCATGTAAAGCAACCCTGAGATACCTGTGTGTGTAGCATGTGTGGCATGGTGTGTGTGTGAACGTGTGCAGATACATACCCCATACACACACGTACAAAGGCCAGAGAACATTCATCTGTGTTTCCTTGTGGTGGGGGTCTCTCACTGGCCCCAGAGCTGTCATTTCCAGTCAGACTGGCTGCAAGCCCCTGCAATTCCCCTGTCTCCAATCCCCACAGGACTAGGGTTATAGGAATACATGATTGCCCATCTGTTTATATGGGTGCTGGGGATTGAACCCAGGCCCTCAAGCTTGTGTGACAAGTGCTCATATCCACTGAGCCATCTCCCCAGCCCTGAGATACCTTCTTTATATGTGTGAGATTAGAAATCGTGCTAAAATAACCACTAAAAACCAATGTGGCAGAAAGCACACATCCAGCCAGCACTGTAGCAACATCGATCAATTTAACTCGCTTGGAAAGCCACATTCTAAACATAATGGCCATAGTATGTTTCTTACTAAAAGCAGATTTCTGGGGCTGGAGGGATGGCTTAGCAGTTAACACATTTGCCTGCAAGGAGAAAGGACCCAGGTTCAATTTCCCAGGACCCATGTTAGCCAAATGCACAAGGGGGCACACACGTCTGGAGTTTGTTTGCAGTGGCTGGAGGCCCTGGTGCACCCATTCTCCCCCCCCTTTCTCTGTCAAATAAATTAATTCATTAATTTTTTTTAAAAAACAGAGATTTCTGGACACCAAAGTTGTTCTTTATTGACTTGGACAATAAGTATTAAGTGTCTACTTTGTTAAGTGGTAGATAAAACTGTGGTTCAGTACAGTGGCACAAGCCTACAAACTACAAGACCAGCATTTAGGAGGCTGAGGCAGGAGGATGAGTTTCAGATCAGCCTGGCCTATCTTTTTTTTTTACTCTGTCCTTCCCCCCCACCCACCCACACACACACACTCAAAAATACTTTTATGAACTCTGCCTACAAATTCAGGCTGGTGAGATCGATTCCTCAGCACCTATGTGAACAGCTAGGCATGGGCTCCACATGTCTATAATCCTAGCCCTGGTGGAGAGCAGAAACTGGAGAATCACTGGGACTTGTGAAAATGGCAAGCTCCAGAGTCAGTGAGACTCCATCTCTAACGATGTGGATGGACAGTGGAAGTTGGACATCCAAAGTTCTTCTCTGGCCTACACACACACAAACACACACACACACACAAAGAAACAATAATTCACAGTCATATAAAGCTATACACATGTGAAAGAATTGGGAGTATTATTAACTGTAATGGCAGAGTGTGGGGTAACCTTTCCCACAGGTTTCTATTAGATTGTCTTTAGTAGTGTTTGCCTAGCATGCCCAAAGTCCTGATTTGAGTCCTAGCTCCCTATAAATGGAGCATGATGGTACATGCCTATAATCCCAGCATTAATCAGAAGTTCAAGGCCATCCTCACCTACATAGCAATTTCAAAGCCAGCCTGGGATACGGGAGACCATGTTTCAATCAATCAACCAATCAATCAATCAATCAATCAAATATAGGAACAGGGCCTGGCATGCTGGCGCACACCTTTAATCCCAGCACCTGGGAGGCAGAGGAAGGAGGATCACCGTAAGTTCAAGACCACCCTGAGACTACATGAACAGAGTGAGACCCTACCTAGAAAAGCCAAAAAAAAAAAAAAAAAAAAAACAGGCTTGGCCCCAGCACTGGAGGATAGGAACATACGACACTCCATGAGGAGCAGAGAGAATAAAGTCCCAGGTGCAAGGGTAGGAACAAAAAGCAACAACTATTTGCTAGAAAGGATAAACTGGGTTCAGTGTCACGGTTAAGGAGTTTTGTTGGTTAAGAGCAGCCACATGTTTAGAGGCATAACCATGTGGGGGCATATACCCCTGTAAACACCACGAAACAACTTGAAAGTGCACAGATGGTGATGGGGAGGCAGCAATCAAATTTTGAACTATCTGACCAACAGAGAAAATAGGGGAACAAGAAGGGTAGGGAAAAAAATCCACGCTTATGGAGACTAGCCATCAGGACTTCAATCTCACTACTTATACTACTCCTCTAGGAATACTCACTGCTCCGTGCCTCAACGGTTGTGCCCATAAAACAGAAATAACAAACTGCCCCCATTAAGAGTGCTGTGGGGAGACCAAAGGTACTGAGCCACATTGAACAACTGTCAAGGAGCCCTACAAATTAAATTGAGAATAATAACCCTACTCAGGAACACACTTGGGAGATAGTACAAAACAGAGGAAGACAGCTGGACGTGGTGGCGCATGCCTTTAATCCCAGAACTCGGGAGGAGAGGTAGGAGGATTACCATGAGTTCAAGGCCAGCCTGAGACTCCATAGCGAATTCCAGGTCAGCCTGAACTAGAGTGAGACTCTACCTCGAAAAGCCAAAAAAATAAAGAGAGAGAGAGAGAGAGAGAGAGAGAGAGAGAGAGGAAGACAGACTCCAGGCCTGGAACCTGGAAAATAGTAATTTTCTTTACGTTTGCATCCACTCATGAAGGTTGCCAACATTTCTACCCTTCCCTGTAAACTTACTGGCTCTCCTTCAGAAACTGTTATATTGTTGAGCTTATGCTCTAGGACATGCAGAGCCACTTGAGATCACAGGAAGGGCAGTTCCATTTCTAAAAACATTGTAAACACAGCCTCATTTTTTTTTCTTCTACCGTGCTGTAATCAAAGCCAAGGTTACACTCATGTTAGAGCAAGTACTCTACTATTGTGCTACACTCCCCACCTCAAATATACTTTTTTTTTTCCAGTTCCCTGAACTGACTGGGGGTGGGGGTTTGCAAAAAAGAGTCATAACTAAACAATGTATTTTAAGAAAATGCAGCTTTATTACTTTCAAATACAAACAATACTTGGGCTTGGCTAGCCAAACGTTGCCTAATTGACAGAACCTGCTTTCATGTATAATTTATAGTTACAACAGTCACTCGTGGATAAAAGAATGATTCCTAGATGCGTGCAAATAACTTCTCATCTTGTAGAATCACACATCACTCCACTACTTGCTTAAATAATCCCTTCTTCCCCATACCCGACTCAGTTCAAATAGCAACTTCACCTTGTTCCCTCAGACCACAGCAGCAAATGGCTGAGACATGAGTTGATGGATTTCACCTGTTACTTCAGATGTTGGACTGGTGAGAACCCAGCACGTCCTCCTGGGTGTTCTCATCGAGCGTACTCCATCTAAGTGGGTGAGATCTCTGTTCACTATGTGAGGACAACGACTCCAAGAAAGAGATGAGCTGTTGTCTGCCAGGTTTAAATATGTAAAACCACGTTTAATTTGGGCACACTGATGAAGAACAGAAGCAGCTGAATTCTGTAAGCTGCAGTAAGAGGGTTTATATTGGTCAGGACTCAAATCCTTGCGGGATGGAAGTGAACCACTGTGGAGACAACAATCACACGGAAACTAGACAGCCAAACACTTTGTACTGAGCTTAGTCATCATCCAGGCTGACAGGGCTGATGGGGATAGCAGCAGACTATCCAGTAACTTATTGGAGGATTTACTCTGAAAAGATTTCACATTCCCACAGCAGCTGCAGAGAACCTCCAGCAAGAGACACCACTGAAGATAGCCAGTGGGTGATCTGTCAAGAAGACTAACCGGTTCATGCCTCTGTGAAGTGTGGGTATACTCAAGACTTGGTTGTCTTAACTGTCTTAGCAAAAGCACCGGCATAATCAGGCAGGTGGCAAGGTGACAGAACAGCTTCTCTCCCGTCCTGACAACTCTAGTACACAGCAAACGGTCGGCGTGTGACTGCACCTGGGAGTAGCAACCTGCTCTACGCACTTCCCACAGAGAAAGGGAAGTGGTTCATTACACCAAGGTCCTGAGAAGGCACAGAAAGCTGTAAGAGAGCCTTTAGGAAGATTCATCCATAGGCTCCTAATAAACCAGGACATGTAATTAGATCTTTAAGGAGCTGGCTATGTTAGCCAAAGTAATGTGCAAAGTCAGAGTCCACTAGTCTCAGCTGTTCCTGTTAGCTCAAAATGCCTAAGCTACATTGATTGACACAATTTCTTACTATCTGTGTTTCCTATTTCCTTTTCTCTATTTCACAAATGTGTAGCAGTAATTATTCTCTTTGTCAGAAAATACTAAAATTACATAATCTTTATTCAAACTTGACTAGGCATTTTCAAAGGCCAGAGTGGAGAAACTGTTCAACTATGAAAAATGAAGTTCAAACCTTAGATTTTCGTAGTAGTATATGTTCCCCCATATTCCACTTTTGAAAGACTATGCAAATACATATATCTTGCTGTAAAACTTCCTCAAAGTCCAGTCCTTCCACTGGAGGACTTTCTTCTTACTTCTCTGCTAGTGTGTAGGTGTGTCTAACCTATGGCCCAACAGCCACTTATGCAGCTCAGGACAGCTATGAAAGTAGCCCAACACAAAAATCATAAACTTAATTAAATCAGGATTTTTCTTGTAACTCAACTGTGTGTTTCCCAAGTGTCAACTTTGAAGATTAAAACATTGTGTTGCAATGTCAAAAAACCTGTTCAAGGGCTGGAGAGATAGCTTAGCGGTAAAGGCACTTGCCTGCGAAGCCTAAGGACCCACGTTCAGCAGTCTAGATCCCACATAAGCCAGATGCACAAGGTGATGCAAGCACGCAAGGTCATATATATGCACAAGATGGCACAAGTCTGGAGTTTGATTTCAGTGGCTGGAGTCCCTGGCGTGCCATTCTCTCTCTGTCTCTCTCATTAAAAAAAAAAGTACTAGAAGCATCAGGTTAGGACCAGATTTGATCATGCTCGCTACTGCACACAGTAAGGCTTGTTCAGGGCAATGGAAACAGACTTACTAACACACTCACAACCCTTCTCCCCCTGAAGCCAGAAGCTGTTACTGTACCCTTGACAAGCAAAGAGGCCTTTCTTCTGACACACAAGGCCACCCAGTAACTCTAATACTCAGAAAAGATGGTCTACTGCTCATAAATCAGAATTTAGAAATGGGAGCATTTACTAAAGAGGCAAAGGCAGTCTCCCTGTCTCTGAACTTCTAAGAAAGCTGAAGTCAGCATATGCACAAGTCAGGCCCTAACTGAATAAAAGCAGCTGGAAGAACTACAACTTTATTTGCCCTGCCCGTTTCTGGGACTCCACTTTGCCTTATTTTGTAAAAGGGATGAGCCAGTTTTCCAATTCTTTATAAAAGCTGGCAGGTAAGCCGGGCATGGACGCCTTTAGTCCCAGCACTCAGGAGGCAGAGGTAGGAGGATCGCCATGAGTTCGAGGCCATTCTGAGACTCCATAGTGAATTCCAAGTCAGCCTGGGCTAGAGTGAGACCCTACCTCGAAAAACAAAAAAAAAAAAAAAAAAAAAAAAAAAAAAAAAAAAAGCTGGCAGGTGTATGAGTAAAACCAGCATGTATGAAGCAATTGTCAGGTGAAATAAAGCCATCTACAAAGAGGAAATCAATGTCAGGTCTCTGCTGCCTCAAGTACCACTGTCAAAACCCAGCTGCACCATCCTGGTAACTTCTGTACTCACCACTGAGGACTGAAAAGGGTCATCAGAATTTCAAGGTAATATTATTTTTTGTTGTTCAAGGTAGGGTCTCACTCTAGCCTAGGCTGACCTAGAACTCACTATGTAGTTCCATGTTGGCTTCGGACTCACAGCAATCTTCTCAAGGTAGTAATGTTTAATCAAGCTTTTCCTGCACATGACTTTATCAACTTGCCCTTTGTAGCTACTGAATATGCCTGAAGGTGAGATCAATCATCTCATTTAGGCTGATTAACAATTAAAGTCAGGCATCCCCATCATTGCCCAAAGTCTCCAGGGATCCCTGCAAAATTCTGCTTGCCATCTGGTCCCATTTCTAGGAGGATAAAACAGAATTCAAACACTTGGGGAACTGAGGAAGACGTTCTTTCCCCTATTCCCCATGGGTTTTCAACATAGCTCTTAATTAAACCTATTCCTGAAACCAACTAGTTAGTGATTTGTTAACCTCACAGACTCCGAGGTCCACAGTAACACTAAGCTATTGTAGATTCTGGGAGAGTGGGGTGCTTGCTCTAGTTTGCCTCATCCTCAGCTCTGCCAGCAGTCCTTTGCCCCATCTGTCCAATGACGCACCTTGCATGGGAGGCAGCAAGGAGGAATGACCCATATTCCCAGGCAGACTTTCACAGAGGCTCTAATCCTTATGTTCAACTTCAAATGACTGTTGGGTCTGTGGATGAAATATGTTGCCCTTCACCCTGCTCCTACCACAAGGGAAACAGATTCTACTGCTGCTCTCTTGGCTTCTTCTAATGTTTGTGGTGATTATGTTAATTATTTCCATTGCTGAACCACTTACTGCATTACTAACTTTCAAGTGAGAGGACAGAGGACAAAGCTTATAGCCAATAGTCATGTTTTGTTTAGTTCACCTAAACTATCTCCCATCAATTATCAACACTTCAACAATGACAGGATTTCAAATAAACATCCAGATTTCTAGTTCCTCCTGAAAATGGCAGGCATGTCAACGCTGGGATAAGTGACTGGCGTGTTTTAGCCTTTCCAAGGTTCCACAAAGTTCTAACCAGCTCTGTACTCACTGGCTACTTGCATGACTACCTTTTGAGTTTGTGAACCTAAACCTCAAACATTTTGAAAATGAAGAAAATGAGGACCTGGAGAGGGAACATGAACCTGCCTGAGGCCAAAAACAAGGTTAGGGGCCAGGTAGGAAGGTAAGTCAGGCTCAGGTACCATTACTTCCTGGTTAGCACATGGACTCCGGTGAACCCTGATTCCTCTGAACATCTCCTCCACCAATTACTTAGGTTTCCTAAGTGGAATCTGTTTTCTCTACACGCCCTTACAGTCATCTTTTTCATATAATTGATTTCCTTACAGATAACACCTTTGATCCAGTATTTATTTCATGTAAATATTATCCCCAGCCCAAAGAAACAAGGATCAGATAAAAAGTGCATTATCATCTTTTGCACACTTCAGTGGACATAGGACTGGAAGGAATCCTAGCTGAACACCTGGCTACACAGCTAAGGCAGCGGGGCCCAGAGAAATGATATGAGTGAGGTTGTTGAGTTACTAGGTAATGGATGCCCAGTAACCAATCTTCCAGCTCAGTGCTCTTCTATTACTCCAGGTCACCTCTGTGCATTCACCTGGCTGGGGAACAGCTTTCTCTACATGGAAAAAAACTACAAAAAAAAAAAAAAAAAAACCACTCACCATCTTAACCATGGCCAACCTTGACTGCCAAGAATGACAGTTTAGAATGAGTTGTGAACAATCAAAGGGGAAAGTAGATTTTTTGCAGAACCAGTATTTGGTGGAAAGTTCATGAGTGCCACAGGACTCAGCAGTCTTTTTAACAGACTTATAAGGGCTAAGCCCCATGTAAGAGAAGTTGCTAACATCATCATAGCACCTTTGCTTAAACTTCAAACAAACAAAAAAAAAAAAGCTATGGTAAAAAGCTTTTAATAAGAGACTGTGATTTCATAGGCAACCAATTAGCAGATTAATGAATCATTTAACTTTCTTTACTTAAAACCAGTATTCCACTCAAGAATGACAAACCCTAAAATGTATCCTCTTATACTGACCAACATAACTAAGTACAAATGAAGTCAACAGTGTGCCCCATTAGCATGCTGCGGTGTATGTCAATAAAACAAGCCCTCCCCGCCCAAGCCCTGGCCCCTGGATAACATCGATAAATGATTGTGCACTGCGTGATGATACCATTAGGTGAGAACTTTGGTTCATGCAGTCGGCTGCCACAGAGGTTGCACCCAAAACCCACAGCCCTGGCATCCAAAGTTAGTCAGTGGTAATGGCTCATGGTGTCAGCCGTGCTCCTTCCACAACACCAGGTGAATACTGTGGTCAGGCATGCTGGTGGCAAAAACCAAGCCCGTGTCATTGTGCCCGTCCAGTCCATTCAGCCAGGACGCTTCGCCTGCCAGGAAGCTGGAGCCTCTCTTTGATTTCCTGTACTCCGGCAGAGGCCAGCGGCTAATCAGGCTCTCTGTCCTCAAGTCCATGATGTACAGGTAGCGGTTGTCAAACAGCAAGGCAAAGACATCTCCAAAGCCAAGCAAGGCCAAGTTTGCTACCTCAGGTGTCTTGATGACCCTACAAAGAATCAGAGTTACGGATCAGGAAGCAGAAGGCAACTTTGCATCTATTTATGCATCTTTTCTGGAGACATTTAATATCACTGTAATCTTCTGCAGACATTTAAAAATTCCACACAAATTTAGAGTTAAGTAAAAGTTTAGAAAAATTTAGGAAGAAAGCTCAGCCAACCTGTAAAAAGTGAAGGAGAAGAACCTTTCAGTCTGACTGGCATTCAGGGAAGAGGTAGAATTTAATGAGTTTGGAAACTCAAAATAGCTATCCAAGGTACAAAGGAGCTTACAGATTATATATATATAAGCGAGTATTCTCATTTTTCAGATGTGAAAACTGAAGCTGTGGGTAAATACTTTGCCTCTGGCAAAGGATTCACAATCTGCCACTTACCAGTTAAAACTATAATGTAAGAGTAAGCTTCTACCATTAGGCAAGAAGAAGTCAGACCCACCCAAAGTTATAACACTGACACATTCTGAAACCCAGAACAATAGAGTAACAAAAGTGTTACTCTAGCCCCAGGCAGCAAACAAACAGGGCTAGGGGTTCTCTCTAAAAAGAGCTTTTCCAAAATAATTTAGAAATACAGATTCTGAAGTTTGTTAGAAAAAAGCAAAAAACTGCTGGGCATGGTGGTGCACACCTTTAATTCCAGCACTCAGAAGGTAGAGGTAGGAGGATCGCCATTAGTTCAATGTCACACTAAGACTAAACCCAGGTCAGCCTGGGCTACAGCAAAACCCTACCTCAAAAAACAAAACAACAAAAAAAAACTAAGTTGGGACAGCAGCCCCAACTTTTATAAGATGGCAGTTTCTAAACATAAATGACAAGGAAGGACACAAAATGAAAGCAACATAGCTAAGCAGAAGCATGAAGGAAGGCAGGAGGGAGGGAGAGAGGGAGGGAGAGAGGGAAAGAGAGAGGGAAGGAAGAGAGAAAAAAAAAACACCTTTTATTACCTGCACTCTACAGAAGCAAAAGATTAAAGAAAAATCAGTCTTCTTTAGAGGCACTAGGAAGAATTATGAGACAACAGTATACAAATACTCAACGTGGCAACATGGTTAGACTCCTGGGGTTGGGAAGGGCAGCTTAGGTATTAATGACACTACCGGACTAGGGGCTGGTCTATATCCAAAAGTCCAACCAGAATAGGGAGAGCCTGGTAACCAGGACAAGTTAAGAACAGACAAATGGTATTAGCTGAGAGGAGAAGAATGACAGGAACAAAGAAACTACAGATCATTACTGTCAAACAGTGGAAGATGTATAAAGAGAGACCTAATATTACAACCTGTAAAAGACAGAACTAGGATAAAGGCAAAAAGTTACAAATTAGATTTCATTTTGATATTAGAAAGGGAGGGGACATTTTTTCATTTAGCATTTACCATGTGTCAGGCATAAAACCAACATGTTATCTCAACCCTCACAATGGGGTAAGGTAAAGGTACTATTATCACCATTATATTAGTAAGTAAACATGCTAAAATTAAAATGTCTTGCCAGTCACATGACTAATATGATGCAAACCTATACTTGAACCCAGACTTGACTCCAGAGCCTATACTCTTTTCTCTATATTCCTAAGAGAAAAGCAATGAGCATGTCTAGTCGAGGAATACAGCTTTCGAGTAAATGGATGAGGGCCTAAGTAAGTGAACTTCAACTGAACAGATGTGTTCTGAGTGTCAGACATTCTGAGTGATGACTCAGTCACTGAAAAGAGAGATGTAAACAGGATTTGTCCTTTTGAACAGGGAAAGCACAGCCTACAATGGACATAATGGGAGTATGACCAGCCTGGGACAACAAAATAAGTGCCAGGTCAGCCTGGACTAGAGTGAGACCCTGCCTTGGGAAAGAAAAGAAACTGAGGTGTGGTGGCGCACACCTTTAATCCCAGCACTAGGGAGGCAAGGTAGGAGGATCACTGTGAGTTTGAAGCCAGCCTGAGACTACAGAGTGAATTCCAGATCAGCCTAGTCTAGAGTGAGACCCTACCTCAAACAGAACAAAATAAAACAAAAACAAAAACAAAAAACCACTGAGAGCTAGAGAGATGGCTCAGTGATTAAGCACAAGGGCCTGGGAGCACCAGAGTTTGAATCTGCAAATCCCATGTAAACAGTCATATGCACCTGTAACCTCAGCCCCTCAGGGAAAGCAAGAGACCTGAGAATTGTCAGAGCCCCAAAAGCTCCAGAATCAGTAGAGACTCACTCAAAACAAGACTAGGTGGGAGAGCAATGGAGTGAGATACCCAACATTCTGCTACAGCCACTGTAGGTAAGAGTCCCCACCACAGGTGACTGTACAGGGGCGCCATACCACCCCATCCTATCCCCCCCAAAACTAAACTGAGCATTACCAATTCAGAGAATATTAAACAGCCTCTCTCAATTTTCTTCTGCCACAGGCATGTGTTTTTCTTATAATTTATAATCTCTGCTTCAACAAAAAATTTTAAACAGGCATGGTGACTCAAGCCTATAATGTCCATACTTGGGAGGTGAAGGTAGAGAATCACATAACTTCAAGGCTAGCTTAGGTTATTTGGTGAGTTGTAGGCCAGCCTGAGTTACAGAGTGAGACTGCCTTAAAAAGAATTTTTAAAAATTCTGTGATACTAAGAATATACAATGGGACAACATGTCTATGAGACTGACAGGAAATGCTGGATCTCTGCATGAATACCAGACCAAAGAATGATCTCATCTTCCTCAACTAAAAATGAAAGAAATGTTGCTTCTAAAGGAAGGCCATCAATTAGATGGTTATACTCAAGAACAGTGTTTACCCAATCACTAAACACTCCCTCAGGGACAGGTCTTCATAAGCAGAACTACAAGATGGATCCTGATCCATGTAAAAGGGAAACTGAGGTTCTGATCAATGTATTCCAGAGGAGTTATAGCCAAAACCACATTCATCATTTTCCACCTTATATTCATTTATTCCACAAGTATTTACTGACAACCTTATGTGTGCTAACCACTGTTGGAACCAGGAGTAAGTAGTGAAGAAAACAGTTTCTTACACTATCTGTCCAGAACTGAATTTATTAGTCAAATCTGCTTATCTACTTCCTCACTTGCTCATTCAACCAACTGCCCAAGAAGGAAGCACAGTAGTTATCTAACTTTCCTCCTTACTCAAATGACAGATCAATCACCAAGTTTGAATGATTTTACCTTCTAAAGTTTTCTCTAATGTATACACTACTATCTTTAAGCTCTGGTCCCAAAACACCATCTTGGCTTGCAACATTGTCAACAGCTTCTACTAGTTTCTCCCCATCTACTCTTAACCCCTTTCATTTGGGGAGGGGAACTTGGTATGTAACATACACTTACTGGGGGCAGGAGCTCACCTACCATGGCTAGAGTGGAATGTTGTGTATCTTGCTCCACCGCTCTTCTGTCTTGCCTCCTTCTGAGCCTCCCAAACTCCAAAATCAGTAGACTCTGGCTTGGGGGGCAGGGAACTCTAACGATTCTCAGGTCTCTGCTCCCCTGTGGGACTGGGGTTACAAGTCCAAGTGGCCATGCCCAGTGTTTACATGGGATCTCGACATTTGAACTCAGGCAGTCTCAGGCCCCCTCAAAGCCCTCATGCTTGTGCAGGAAGAGCACTTAATTGCTGAACCATCTCTCCAGCCTACTTAGCCCCTTTCAAAGTTACCGAACTGAAAATCTGATTCTATTTGATGACTCCCTGCGGCTCACCCATCTCCACTCACACTAGTGACTTCCACAAACAGATCAGTCTTTCATTCACACCTTACTCCACATCTAACCCTGGCACTTAATAAAGGAGATATATTTTCAACCTTTAGACTCAGCTCAAAGATATTTTCCTCAAGGTAGTGCCAAATTATGTCACATTTAGTCCAGCCATTTAAACATGTGTATATAATTACTTTATTTTTCTGTGTAGGAGTGGAAATTAAACCCAGTCCCACAAGCTAGGCAAACTCTACCACTAAGTTATACCCAGTCCCTGAAATTAGCTATTATATGTTTGTCTTCCCTCTTGCTGATCAGTAATTTCCATGAGTTGGTAAGTATTTCTGCTGCTTCCCAGTATACATTAGAATGCCTGGAACACAGACAGGTACTCAGTGAATACCTGCTAACAAATGAAGCAGTGGAACAAAGAACACAAACACAAATTCCTACAAGAGATCCAAAGCAAGCTGGGAAAAAAACAGCTGGACAATGTAGAAAACCTTAGCTATACATTCATTACCTCTCAGATTTATTGAACAAACATGCTATCATTTGTGCATTGCTTCTTTTCAATTAGTTTCTAAGCTTAAGTAGCCCTACAAGGTTGTATCACAAAGTTGAGGCCACAAAGTTTTTACTAGGATTTCTGAAGAGGATGGTTTATTTGTTTTTGGAAGGAAAAAAAAGCAAGCAAAATTGCCTCTTTTCAACTCTGGACCTAGCATTTCCTCCAGCAAACAATAGTGCAAGTTCATTACTTAAAGACAATGTACCCAAATACTAAATACCAACAAAGGTTTTTACTGGGATTCTAGACTAAGCAGGAAGCATGCATAAGACAGGCAAACACAGGACAAGATGGAAACCTTCCTTAAACTTTAGCTAAGCATCAAAAATAATATCTCTGTGCTGGAGAGATGGCTCAGTGGTCAAGGTGCTTGCCTGCAAAGCCAAAGGACCTAGGTTTGATTCCCTAGGACTCACATAAACCAGATGCACAAGGTGGTGCTTGCATATGGAGTTCATTTGCAGCAGTTGGAGGCCCTGGTGCACCCATTTATTTATTCTCTCTCTCTCTCCCTCTCTCCCTTCCTCCCTCCCTCCCTCCCTCTCCCTCTCTCTCTCTCAAATAAATAAATACTAATACCTCTAACTACACCTTACCTGTGTACCCAT
This sequence comes from Dipus sagitta, assembly GCA_036346955.1. NCBI lineage: Eukaryota > Metazoa > Chordata > Mammalia > Rodentia > Dipodidae > Dipus > Dipus sagitta. The sequence continues at coordinate 133,498,371 of CM070770.1, forward strand.
CCACTCCCAAATTTTCAGTAACAAATTTTAAAAAATTCAAGTAAATTCTTTCATTTATCATAAACACTGACTACCATTAGCTTCAAATATACTAATAGATACTGCAAGTCTCTAACAGATCTATAGTATGTAGGACACAAAAATTATTTATCCATGGAACTCTAAACTTTCTTTGGAGAGGTCTGGGGAGGTAGCTCAGTGGCTAGACGCACTGGCCCAGGTACAATTCTTCAGCACCCAAATGAAGTCAAACACAAAAAGTGATGCATGACTCTGGCATTAATTTTCACCAGCAAGAGAACTTGGTATACCCATACAGACACACGATGCAAAAAAAAAAAAAAAAAAAAAAAAAAACTTTTTAAAGCCTGAAGACATGGCTCGGTGGTTGAAGGTGGCTGCCTACAAAGTCCTCAGTACCTGCATGAAGCCAGATGCACAAAGTGGTGCATGCATCTGGAGTTCATTTATAGTGGCAGAAGATCCCGAGGTGCCCATTTTCATTCCTTTTCATTCTCTGCTCTCTCTCCCTCCTCCACCTCTCTTTTGCAAAAACATAAATTTACATATAAATTTCTTTGGCAAGGAGTGGTGATAAACACCTGTAATCCCAGTGAGAGGCTGAGGTAGGAGGATCGCCATGAGTTCCAGCTCAGCCTGGGCTAGAATGAGAACCTGCTTCAAACCAAACCAAAGCAAATTTCTGTGGAGGAAAAACTTGCAAATTATCCTGAAAGGAGAAGAGGCTCATGATTCAGAGAGGAGGGCTTCACACATAATCCTTCCTCATTTGCTTACTGCTTCTGACACATCTGGGTATACTATTTCATATGTATATGTAAATATGTATATATACATACACACACTGTCTTGTTCATAATTGATGCAGTATTTCCTACAAGCAAGCAATTGTCTTGTATATTCAAATATTCAGTCTTTACTACTGAACTGCAGCAGACTTTCAAAGGTAAAGTATACAACCCAAGGAAATATTACCTGAGAATATCATAACTGGCAAAGTCCCACTGGTAGAGACCAAGGGCCGAACTGCAGACAATGTATTTGCCGTCAAAATGAAGTCTTGGCTGCAGGCAGATACTTCTATCTTCAGAGACAGACAACGTCTTTAAGCACTTGCAATTGATTTCTCTCCCAATTGGCCAAATCTACAGGAAAAAGAAAATAAGATGATAAATCACACACCTCAGAAAACCTTGTCATACAATATGGCTTGAAAAAAATTCAAACAAAAAACAGGGTAAGAGCAGGGCATGGTGGTTCACACCTTTAATCCAGCACTTGGGAGGCAAAGGCAGGAGGATCACTGTGAATTCAAGTCCAGCCTAGGACTACAGAGTGAGTTCCAGGTCAGCCTGGGCTAGAGCAAGACCCTACCTGGGGGGGGGGGGGGGGGGGGCAGCACTTGCTGATGTAAAATGCAAATATTCTGGTTTTATAGTCAAGAAAGTCATGAGTTTCATCATTCTCCTATATAATGTTAGGTAAAATATTTAACTCCTGAATGAAGATAATGCCTACCACAAAGTGATTTTTTTTAAAGTCTTATAAATCCTTGGCAAGTTGTTAAAATAGATATAAATGCTTTCATAGTTCAGATCTAAGAACTGAGAAAGGTAGGAGGTATGTGTTTTAAGAGAAGAGTCTAAAAGGCTGAGGCAAGACAATCTCAAGTTTAAGACTAACCTGAGCTACAAGGTAAGTAAGACTCAAAAAACAAAAACAAAACAATAAAAACTGAGTGGAAAACAAATTGTTATGGATTTCTCTTTCATTTGCTACTGAGAGTCAGAAATGGCATAGAGTACAGAGATAGTGAGTCATACCCTTTTCCAATGGGTTTAAGATGACTTTGACTAACACATTTTTTAAAATTTTTATTTATTAATTAATTTGAGAGAGTGAGGGAGAGAATGGGAACACCAGGGCCTCCAACCAGTGCAAACAAACTCACAGATGCATGCACCACCATGTGCATCTGGCTTACACGGGCTCTGGGGAATCGAAACTGGGTCCTCAGGCTTCACAGGCAAGTGCCTTAACCAGTAAGCCATCTCTACAGCCTGATACATTTTTATCCCTCCTGGCAATAATCTCCCTTTGTCATATCTCCTTAATTTTTTTTAAATTTAGCAATTTTTCTAAAAACTTACCTTGATTTCATATTTGTCTGCACTTAAGAGAATATAATCTCCAGGACTATGCAGGAGAGATTTGACTTTGCACCTCTGCAAAACCACCTGCAAATACAAGCATTTGCATTAGAGAAAGAGCCTTTTCATGTTCTTCTTATATTTTTTTCATATTTAAGTTAAAATATGAAAACAAGCTTAAATAAATATAGCATGCTAGAATACCTAACCTATAACTCTATCAGTTTACTGCTTAATTCCTACTATTTTTTTTTTTTTTTTTACTACAATTATCTCTGTTAGCTTTATCAAGAAGCAACTAGGACAAGGGAGATGGCTCAGAGGATAAAGCACTCGCCATGCAAGGTTAAGTACCTGAGCTTGGATTCCCTAAAAGCCACATAAAGTCAGAGGCTGTAGCACATGGGGTCTGTAATTTCAGCACACCTATGGCAAGATGGGAGGCTGAAACAAGAATCTGCCAGCAACTTTCAGGCCAGCTAGCTTGACAAACAAGGCGGTGAATGAGAGACCCTGCCTCAAATGAGATAGAAGACGAGGACTGACACCCAAATGTTGTCCTCCAACCCAACCCACACAACACTTGCTGTGGCAAGTGTTATCTGCATTCATGCACACACACACACACACACACACCCTGGCAGCATTTAATCTTACCTTTAATCTTAAAGTTTGGGGGTGGGGATAGGCATGCCAAGGCTTTTAGCCACTATGAATGAACTCCAGACCCATGTACCCCCTTGTGTAGATGTGCAACATTGCATGCACGTGTCACTGTGTGCCTGGGTATGTGGGACCTGGAGATTTGAACATGAGTTTTTAGGCTTTGCAGGCAAGTGCCTTAACTGCAAAGCCATCTCTCTAGCCAAGGACTAATTTTTAAAAATTATAAAATGTGGGCTAAGGATGTAATTTAGTGGTGCAGCACTTACCTAGCATGCACAAAGCCCTAGGTTTAATTCTTAACAGTGCTATAGTATTTAGGTATGTATATAAATATATATAAATATGACAACATAAATGTAAGGAACAGAAAAAAGCCCAGACACAGAACACAGAAATGATCTGCTTACATAAGCATGTACAATATAAAGGGAAAATATCTGACTTTGCAACCTTGGAAAAGACCAAATAACCACTCTCTTTGCTTATGTGCTGAAGACTAAACCCAGACCTTGTACGTATTAAGACAGCACTCTATTATTAAGCCACACAGCCAATCCTGCTTTCTGTTTCAATTTGTTCATCTTTAAAATAGGAGGTAAGGGCTGGAGAGATGGCTTAGTAGTTACGGCACTTGCCTGCAAAAGCCAAAAGATCCAGGTTTGATCTCCCAGTACCCATGCAAAGCCAGAGAATACATCTAGAGTTCATGTGCAGTGGATAGAGGCCCTGATGTGCCCATTCTCTCCCTCTAATAAATAAATGAAATATTAAAAATAAAATAGGAGGCAAGCACCTATTTACTTCACATAAATACTGTGAAGATGAAATAAAACCATGCAAATCACAGTAATAATAAAAGTAATGTAATGGAAGCTACTATTCTCAGTTGGGATAAATATGTTACTTATTAGGTCCTACTGGTTTTTCAGATCAACATAAGGTAAGAAGGCAGACAAGATTCACTCACTGAGAAGCCTGGGATAGATTCAGCTGAACCTGACAGGCCTGTTGGCACCTTACTGTGTACTATCCTAGCATCTCATTTAACATTCCTAAAAATTTAGCATATGATAAAACTCAAGTCCTGAAGTCCCAGACATCACAGGCATTGTCCTGACACTGTACAAATCTACTGGTTTCTCCATAACATCAAGTTGCTTTGTAATATATTATTTTTGTTTATAACCTACTGCCCAATACATAGTTACTTCTTACAAATTGCCCTTTATTTAATTTCACCTATTTCAGAAAAAAGACATATTACCCACTCAATCTAAAACTAACCAGGCAAGAATCTCTGATTCTTTATTACCCACAATTAGTTGATTTAGGGGGTTTTACTTTAAATATATATCCTTGCAAGATGTGATGGCACACACCTTTAATCCTAGCACTTGGGAGGCAGAGGTGGGACTGCTGAGTTCAAGGCCACCCTGAGACTACAGAGGGAATTCCAGGTCAGCCTGGGCTAGAGTGAGTTCCTACTTCAAAAAACCAAAATAAATAAATAATAAAAATATACCCTTCACGTGTACCCCTTTTTCCTCAATTCCACCTAAATCCAGCACCTTCTGCTTAGACTAAGCCTAAGTGGACACCTTGTATCCACTTGTTACTTTAATCCACCAATCATCATTCCACATTCAACCTGTTTCTTTTTTTTTTTTTTTTAATTTATTTTCTTGAGAGCGACAGACAGAGAGAAAGAGGCAGACAGAGAGAGAATGGGCGCGCAAGGGCCTCCAGCCACTGCAAACGAACTCCAGATGCATGCACCCCCTTGTGCATCTGGCTAACGTTGGTCCTGGGGAATTGAGCCTCGAACCGGGGTCCTTAGGCTTCACAGGCAAGCACTTAACCGCTAAGCCATCTCTCCAGCCCCTCAACCTGTTTCTTGACATAAGTAAATTTTAAAAACACTTGATCATAAGTTCCAACTGCTTCCTAGGACACTTCTAGTATCTACTATCACTTCTATGGCCTACTACTTCCTACATGATGACCACCTCTCTCCTACTTCCCCTGCTATAGCACAGATGCATTGTCCTCCTTAGATCATCAAATGTTCAAAGTTCTTTCCCATCCCTGACCCTGCTTGGGTGGGTGGGTGTAATATATTACACTCTCTGCAACTTGCTTTTCTGCTCCTTTCTACATGTACCTCCTATTCATGGTTTGCCTGTTCTTAAAAAAAAAAGCATTTTTCTGAACTAATACTTTCCTAGATGTTCCAATACAACACTGTACTTCTCCTTCACAGAAATTAATTTGTAATTATACAGCATTTATTTGTGAAAGTACTGCTTAGCAACTATTTCTTTTCTGAGACTAAAATCCACTGGATAACACCATAGTCTACTGTGCTCACTTCTATAGCCTCAGCCCTCCAGAAAATAGCACAGAAAGAAAGATCAAGTGTTTACATATGACATATTCATTATCAGTATTCCATCTGAAACTCACAACCACCTTGTTTTGAAAAATAGAAAACATCACAATAGCTTGTTGATACATTTTTCTTTGTCCCACTTGTGTTTTTGCAGAGGTGGGGCCTCATGCATGCTAGACAAGTGTTCTACCACTAAGCTATACACCCAGCCAATCCTACTTCTTTCAAGTACTATGGGTTGTTTTGATTTTTTGTTAGTTTGTTGTTATTGGTTTGGTTTTTGGCTATGTTGATAATCAAACCCAGAAGCCTCATGTCCAAGTACTTCATCACCAAGCTATAGCCTCAGCCTGCAAGCACTATTTTTACAAAATGAAAGTTGCATTTCTAATTAAAAGAGGGTCTCCTTATCCCAAGATGATCTCAATCTTGTGATGATCTTTGTACCTCAGCCTTTCCAGTGCTGGGATCACAGGTATGTGCCACTACACCAGCTAATTTTTTTAGACTGTTTACTAAGTGGCTTTTACTGTTGTCCACTTTCATGATGCTGTATCAACTATGTTGATGACTCGTCTACCATTATACAACAGTGTCTACCACCTCCATTTCCCAACAGTGAGGAGCCTGACATCAAGGTGTCTTGGGGCTAGAGATATGGCTCACAGGTTAAGACACTTGACTGCAAAACCTCACAATCCAAGTTCAATTCCCCAGTACCCATGTAAAGCCAGATGCACAAAGTAGCACATGCATCTGGAGCTCATTTGCAGCAGCTAGAGGACCTGGCATGCCCAGTCATATTCATTCTCTCTCTGCTTACAAAAAAAAAAAAAGAAAGAAAATATTTTTTAAAAAGATGATGATTTTTTAGTCTTCCTACCTTGGTGACCCACTCCGTATGCCCAGTGAGTGTGTTCAGGCATGTCCCAGCAGATAAAGCCCATACTTTCACAGTGAAGTCTGCAGAGCCACTGACCAAGATATCCAGTTCATCATTGTAGTCCACACTGAACACTGATACACATAACATGCACAAAGTTAAAACATGCCTCTGTCAATGGATCATTTACAATAAGCATTCAATATGCAACTTGTTCTCCCCTAGCTGTCCAATTATATAATTTCATAACCAGAATGAAAGTACTCAACTGGCAATCTTATAATAAAAATAAAACCGATTTTAAAATTTGTATTATAGAAAAATAACATATTCCAGATATTAGTCTAAGGTTGGAAAGTCCTAATAACAATTTCTTATACTTATGTCAGTTTCAGAGTGACAAGCAAAACCAGTGATGGGTACAATGACATTTCTTCTGAAGTCTGTCTGCTTGTTGCTACACGAAACTGTGCAGAAAATCAGAACATGTATGTAGCCCTATTTAGACATGCAATGATAAGACAAAAATGTAAAGAATATAAACTGCAAAACAGTACTCAGAAAAAGCTGGGCCAGGCCTTTAATCTCAGTACTTGGAAGGCAGAGGTAGGAGGATCGCTGTGAGTTCAAGGCTACCCTGAGACAACATAGTGAATTCCAGGCCAGCCTGAGCTAGAGTGAGACCCTAACTCGGAGAGGAAAAAAAAAAAAAAAAAAACTCAGACAGAAGAAAAGCCAATGTAAAGAAACAAGTATCTAAAAGGTCAGACTAAGTCACTCACTCAAAACAGAGTATGAATCTCTTCATACACCTAATACCTAAGTCAATGCAGGCAGTACAAGTATTCAGCATTTGTTTTGAAATGTCTGCCAAGCTCTAAAGGACACTGAGGGCCCACAGATGAAGATGCTGGTCTTTCCTTTAAGAAACTATATACGAGAGGCTGGAGAGATGGCTTAGTGGTTAAGCACTTGCCTGTGAAGTCTAGGGACCTAGGTTCAAGGCTCGATTCCCCAGGACCCACATTAGCCAGATGCACAAGGGGGCGCACGCATCTGGAGTTTGTTTGCAGTGGCTGAAGGCCCTGGTGCTCCCATTCTCTCTCTCTCCCCCTATCTGCCTCTTTCTCTGTCACTTTCAAATAAATAAATAAAAATAGAAAAATATTTTTTAAAAAAAGAAACTACATACGAGGGATGTAAGAGAAAATCCAGAAGAAAAGAGGGTATCTCTTTCGAGAGAAACACCAACAAGAATGACTACTCTGCCCAGAGCTATCAGAAAGAACTTGGGCTGCATTCACTAATAGACTGGGAACAGTTTGTGGTTCTTTTGGTTTGCACTAGGATGCAAAAGTAAAGAATCCCTGCACTTTCTGCCTATCTTTGTAGCAGCCCAGACTGAACTGGGGAGCACATCAACACGATAGAAAGTTGTGCTCAAGCAGGGAAGAGGTGTTAATGTCCTCTCCTGTTAAAAAAAAAAAAAAAAAAAACTTCAGGGAAAGGCAATAAACAGGATAATGTGGGTAAATAGAACAGCAAAGGCATGAAATTAAGAAAAACTACAAGTGTCTAGGAAACAGCAAGCAGAAAAATTTTTAGAGCTAAACACTAATTCCCAAAACAAGTGACAGCATATAGCAAAGACTGGAAAAAAAAAAAAAGTGAAAAACAAAATAAGGAAAACTGCTATTAGCAGCAAAACAGTTTTAAAGAAACATTAGCACCAGACACAGTACAGTACTGTTAATAAGAGTGAATGAGACAGGCAAGATCCCCTTCCTATGGGGCTTATGAACTGGTGGGATAGTAAGGCTGTGTGTGTGGCTGAGTATTAGAACAGGTACAACAGTTACAGGGAACCTACAGGACAGGATCGCAGGCTATTCAGTCACAGAAGGCCAGTCGCAAACATGATACTCAGGAACAGACTGAGTGGAAGAAACAGGGCCTGCTGCACAAAGCTATTCATAAACATGCTCAGGAACAGACTGTGGCTCCTGGAGGTGAAAGCAGTGCATGGGTGGAGTGGAGTGGAGCTGCGAAGTGGCCTAGAATTATTTCTACAGTGAATTCCAAAATAAAATGCAAAAGCAGAAGCTCATGCCCAAAAGTACATTATTCTGCAAAATAAGGCCTCTGTGCATTTATAGGCAATATTCAGGTATGTTTATCTCGAGGTAGCTACTTATCTTACTCACTGACTGAATCCAATCTGTATAGACCACACAGTCTATGAACCATCTTCCCTCTTATGGATTTTCAGTTCTAAATCTACAAATAAAGTGGTATAAATTTACAAGTATAGAATTACTTAATTTCAGCCAGGCATGGTGGTGCATGCCTTTAGTCCCAGCACTCGGGAGGAATAGGAAGGAGGATCACCATGAGTTTGAGGCCACCCAGAGACTACAGAGTGAAATTCCACATCAGCCTGAACTAGAGTGAGACCCTACCTTGGTGGGGTGGGGGGGGGGGATCCAGACTTACTCAATTTCAAAGTATAAATCCAATAAAAGTAAATATGACCAACTGTTCAGCAGGGACTATATAGGACTAGAGGAAGACTACTCCCAGCATACAAACACGTAGAGGAATTTTTCAAAGGGCCAAGGAAAAGCAAAATAGTGGAAAATATTTCAAATAAGAATGACCAGAGTAAGGCCAGGCATGGTGATGCATGCTTTTAATCCTAGCACTCAGGACGCAGAGTAGAAAGATTGCTGTTAGCTCATTAGCTCGAAGTCAACCTGGGACTACAGAGTGAGTTTCAGGTCAGCCTGGGCTAAAGTGAGACCCTACCTCAGGGGAAAAAAAAAAAAAAAAAAAAAACAGAATAAAAGAAAATAAATGCAGTGACTGACAAAGAGGAGAGGGAAAATGTTAGGCTAAATTAAGAAAAAAAAAAAAAAGTTTGATATACTTGACACCTGGTTCTAGAGACAGGGCTAAAGTAATTGTAAAAACCCTTGAAAAAGGACAACCCACCCGCCCCAGTGTGCCCCCGGAAGTGCTGGGTCCTGGCTCCGGTACTCCATTCCCAGCAGGCCACAGTGTTGTCAAAGGAGCCTGTCACAAGCTTCTGTTCATCGAACTTCACCGCTGCACAAGTGTGGGTCTGGATACCATAAATGCACTGCCCTGTGCTTACATCCCATAGTTTTGCAGACAAGTCATCTGACCCTTCAAGAGAAAAGCAGGGATAATAATGTGAAACAGGCACCCTGAAGGAAAATCAGCCCCCCAAATGTGTATTTTCTCTCAAAAGAGGCCCTCAATAGTCACATTCTGTAGCCATCCTTGATCCTTTCCCTTTAACAGTCTAGTTATGGAAGGGTATTAGACTAAATCATCCCTTCATGCTTCCACTAGAGACATTCTATTACATCTCTGGTTACTGTGAGCTTTCTGATTTCAACTTGAAATGGGTAGACATTTCTTATGACTGCATGTTTACACTGGCATGCATGTCCACTAACCAACAATCCTAAATAAATAAATGCTGACTAAGAAAGTTGTTTGCTGGAGCACAGTACACTCTAAGGCAAGTCAAGATAAGCCTCAGATCACGGGCTAGCTTCTACAAAGCTAAATGGTTAATTCTTGAGCCACCTTTGAAATATGTCAAGAACCTCAAAGAAAACCAGGGGTAAATTACCTCTAGGCATTCATATCAACTCCACAAAGAGCTTAATTGTAGGGGAATATAGGTTTATTCTGCCTCTGATGAAAACGTTAAATTAATCATGGTGATAATTCAGCATTTTGCTTAAATTAAGCTTAAAAATCTACTAATTATCTCTTGCTTCACAACTTACTTTTAGAAACTCAATTTAAAAAAAGACATTTTGAGAAAAGATTAAATAAAGTCATTATGATCAGGACATAGCATTATAGGGAATCACCAAATAGCCAATTTTCTACAGGCTGAAATGGCTAAATAAAACCAGCCACAAAAATTCTACCTTTAGCCAGGCTGGTGGCGCACACATCTTTAATCTCAGGACTGGGGGGGCAGAGGTAGGAGGATCGCTGAGTTCAAGGCCAGCCTGGGACTACAGAGTGAGTTCCAGGTCAGTGTGGGCTAGAGTGAGACCCTACCTCAAACACAACACACATGCACATGCACACACACACACACACACACACACACACACACATGCGTGCATGCACAAATTCCACCTTTAGTCAAGAGCCACCATTTCAAACAATAAATAACCATTGTTTATGAAAGACCACAAGCAAGACTTAACATGGGCAAACTGAGGGCACATTAAAATGAAGACCATATTTATTGTCACATTGCTATTTTTGTCTTGAGAGTAGGACTTGGTTGGTAATTCTCGATGGGTGTACGAAACATCAGAATCATCCAGCGAGTTTTATTGACACATACAAGCAGTACACTGCAGATATAGTCCAGAGCCTAACATATGTGTGAAGCCCTGGGTTCTATTCCCACACACAAACTGAAAAAAAAAAATAGACATTCATACAACACATAGGGAACCATCTTCAGAAATTCTAATTTGGAATATCTGAAGTAGAATTCAATAGCCTTAAAAAGTTTGTCAAGAAATTCTCTATTAATATTCTGAGAACCAGAGGTCTACAATAGCACTATCAAACAGGAATATAATGTAAACCAAATATATAGACATTCTAACAATTACTTAGAAAAGTTCAAGGCACATGAAAATCACTTTTATTTAACTCAGCATGTCAGAAGCATCAACACAGCAATATGTAACAAACATAAAATTAACGAGATACTTTTATTATTCTTAGCCTTTGAAGTCTAGTATTTCACATCTCAATATGAACTAGCAATAGTTCAAGAACTCAAAAACCAAACAGGGCTTGTGGGTACTATGCACCACCACAACCTAGCATGTATGCCCAACCTTTTGACAATGTGGCACAAATGTTGTCATCTATAAAGTTCACATTCAAGAACCACGTAATCATGGACTGGAGAGATGGCTCTAGGGTAAGGCACATGCCCATAATGCTTAACAACTAGAGTTCGATTCCCTAGTACTCAAGTAAAGCCAGATGCACAAAGTGGCACAAAGCATCTGGAGTCTGATCAGTGGCTAGAGGCCCTGGTGCACTCATATTCATATTCATATTCTCTATCTCTCTGCTGAGCATGGTGGCACATGCCTTTAATCCCAGCACTCGGGAGGCTGAGGTAGGAGGATCACTGTGAGTCTGAGATCAGCCTGAGACTACATAGTAGTCAGCATGGCCTTGAGCAAGACCCTGTCTCGAAAACCACCCACCCCCCAAAAAAGAGAAAGAACCATTATAATCAGGCTGGGGATATAACTCAGTGAGTAGAGTGTTTGCCTGCAATGCATGAAGTTCTCGTTCAGTCCTCAGCACCACATAAACCAGGTGTGGTAGTACATATATATAATCCCAGCACTCTCAGCCAGGAGGTAAAGGCAGGAGGATCATAAATTCAAGGTCACTCTTGGCAAGTTCTAGTCTAGTCTAGCCTGGCTATAAGAGACCCCATCTCAAAGAAAATAAAGTTCACACAACTTAGCTGCCAAAGCAACTCACAAAAATATGTTATTTGTTTTAAAAATACATGTTTGTTTGAGAAAGAAGAAGAGAGAGAGGTAGATAGAGAGAGAGAATGGACAAGCCAGGGCCTTCAGCCACTGCTAATGAACTCCAGACACATGCGCCACCTTGTACATCTGGCTTATATGGGTACTGGGGAACTGAACCTGGGTCCTTAGGCTTTGCAGCCCACCTTACCCACTAAGCCATCTCTACAGACCCTCATAAAAATATTTTAAGTAAGTACAATTTTGCATTGGACTGCAGTCATAGTGATCCTCAGCCACATGCAGCCCTTGAGCATAAGGTCAGACATGCCTAGAGGTCTTTCAGCGTATGCATTTGGCAGCTGTATTCTGAGGGAGTAGGAAAAGAAATCATATTAGGTCCTATATGAGATTGGTTTCTGATTTACTGTCGGTGTTTAGCTGGGATCTCATCATTCACCAAACATATAGTGAAACAATTTTTGTGTCAGGCAGAGCATCAAGTCTATATAGAAAGACAAAAAGGGTAATAAATGTGCTTAACAACATCACATACTATACACTTAAAAATGGTTTCAAGCAGGACATTGTGGCGCACAACTTTTAATCACAGCACTTGGGAGGCAGAGGTAGGAGAATCATATGAGTTCAAGGCTACCCTGAGACTACATAGTGAATTCCAAGTCAGCCTGGGCTAGAGCAAGACTCTACCTCATAAAATAAATAAATAAGGGCTGGAGAGATGGCTTAGCGGTTAAGAGCTTGCCTGTGAAGCCTAAGGACCCCGGTTCGAAGCTCCATTCCCCAGGACCCACGTTAGCCAGATGCACAAGGGGGTGCACGTATCTGGATTTCGTTTGCAGTGGTTGGAAGCCCTGACGCACCCATTCTCTCTCTCTCTCTCTATCTGCCTCTTTCTCTCTCTGTCTGTCACTCTCAAATAAATAAAACTTAAATAAACAGATAAATAAATAAAAACAAAAAGGGGGGAGGTCTAGATATACAATAAAGTGTTATACAGCCTTTAAAAATTAATGAAATTCTGATGTATGCTATATGAAGGAACCTTGAAGTCATTTTGTCAAGTGAAACCAACTACTACACTATTACACTTGTGTGGAGTTCATAGAATAGTCAAATTTATACACTGCAGAATGGTGGTAGCTAAAGACTTTAGGGAATGGCAAACAGACAATTAGCATTTAGTTGGTACAGTTTCAGTCAGAAAAGATGTAAAAAGTTCTGGAGATGGATGATGGGACAGCTTCTTAGTATCATAAACAAATTGCTTAATAGCATCATGTACTATACACTTAAAAATGGTTTCAAGCCAGGCATAGTGACACACACCTTTAATCCCAACACTCCTGCAGGCAGAGGCAGGAGGATCGTCATGTGAGGCCATCCTGAGACTTCATAGTGAATTCCAGGTCAGCCTAGGGTACAGCAAGACCCTACCTCCAAAAACCAAGAAAAAAAAAAAAATTTCAATGGGGTGGGTGTATGCTTTGCATGTGTAAGGCACTGGATTTGATCCCTCCCACATACTGAAAAAGCAAAAATAACTAAAAAGGGTTAAAATGGTAAAATTTGTACAGTTTAGAAAAAATAATAACAAAACCAAACTGTTTCAAGTAGTTTGTACAAGAAAGCATGTCCATAACAAATATTTTTAAATAACTGAGAAGATGGCTCAGTGGATAAAACACAATGTTCAAGCATGAGTTCAGATCTCTAGACTCCATGTAAAAGCCAGAAGCCATTGTATTCCTGCCACCGAGACAGGACATTTCCCAGATGTTTACAGGCCAGCTAGCCTGGCAAACACAGCAGCAAATGAGATGCTGCTTCAAACAAGGTGAGGACTGATACACACATAAGTTGTGACTTGACTCCCCCCCCCACACACACACATACATGTGCGGTGGCACAAGCTAGTGGTAGAAGTCTATTCCTAACACATAATCCTTTAGGAGTCACCACTAGACTCTGTCTCGACTCCCACTTTCTGCACTAAATAACCCACTTTTTTTTTCATGTAGCCTATAAATGAAAGAGAACTAAATAAGTGGAAACTTTATCATAGTTAATAAAAGAAATCCCTATTAAGTCAGAAAATAGAAGGAAAACATTTTTCTAATAAAAATGTTCAGGATGGGTACATAACAAACCTAGGCAGAAAAATGAACTGTAACCCAAACACAGTAAACCATCTTATCAAGTTAAGTTTAGACATGTAACTGAGTCAGCTCTCAAATGCCTCCCCAATGCCTTTGATTGTTGACCAACTGAATAAACATATTCCAGTTCCTCATTAAAATAGGTTGCAATTCTCCTTGAAATTCTTCATTGCCTTTCTGTTTCTTCCGCTTGTTTCCCTAAGCATACTTGTAAAAGATCATCTACTTTAGGCTCTATTTATTCTTCTGTCCCCTCTCTAAATCTCCTTTTAAAGTTTTATTGTTCTAGCCGTAAGTGGGAAGGTACTTCTTAATTTTTCTGTAGCCCCAAGTACTCTTCAAAGTTCTGACCCTGTAGTTCCAAATGTCTTAGGAATTCTCCACTTGATATGATATACATCAGGCAATTAAGTTAGTTCATCCTAAATTGAACTCCATCTATTCTTTCAAATTCACCCTGTGATTTTTGATGTTGTCATTTTATCATAAATCTAAAACCCTCAGCCACTTCTGAAATCTCTCTTCTCCTTGCCAAATATTTAAATCCACTGTCACATCCTGTCAACCCTAATAGCTGCTCTTACACTCAACTGTTTCTTTTTAATATTTTTAAAATTACATCTACCCTTCCTATCTCTATTCCTATTTCTAGACCTATTTATCCTGACCTACATTCTACAAAGTTAATACTCTAATTTGGAAGTTCAGAACCTAGAGGCTGTAAAACCTCCCTAAGAGGTCTAGATAGTGTGGCATCTCATTTTAGAAATAGGCAGGAGTTGTTTCAGTTGTCACAATGATGGCAGTATGGAACATTACTGGTATCAGGCAAAGGTCAGGAATGATGGAACATGCAATATTTTGGGAAAATACATTTTTTTAAAAGTCTTCCACTTTGCAAGACATTCTTGATGCCAGATATTTGCTAGCGAAAACCTTGTTTATGGAAAGGAGAGGGCTGATCAAGAGTTTTGGGGTCATGGAAGCCTGCACCAAGGTTCAAGGAAGCCACCAAGGTCAGACATGTGTAGCAGGGTTGGATTCCCCACAAGGAGTCCCTTAATGGGCCACTGCATGAAGCTGTGAAAGTGAAGCCCAAGTTGCAATGACAATGCCGGACCATGTGACATCTGAAGGAAGCTGCCAGCAAAGCCAAAGGACTCAGGTTTGATTGCTCAGTAACCACATAAACCAGATGCACAAGGTGGTACATGTACTTGGAATTCATTTGCAGTAGCTAAAGGCCCTGGTGCACCTATTCTCTCCCCCTCCCCCACCTAGCTACCTCTCTGTCATATTAATAAATAAATATTTTTAATAGTTAAAAAAAGCAGGAAAAATATTGTAAGCAAGGAGACCATTTAGGATGATAAACTAAACCATGAAATGCCTTAACTCAAATGTACTTTATAAAATTGTCAAAGTATCTGTATTTCAGAGATGTATTACCACATGTCCTTATACAGAATGCAAATCTAAAATAATCTTGAGTAATTACACAAATCAATTAAAATTGATTGTGGTGAGACTGAAAAAGAAGCAAACTAAGACATTGCTGTGGCCAGGGCATCAATTCAGAACATCTGGAAAAGCCATAAAATCATTCATGCTTCTAGATCTGCTAATTCTATTTTTCAGCTTCTGCTTCAAGTAAGTAATTCAAGGGGGCAGGGGAAGGAACATAACAAAGGTATTTACAAAAACAGATACAACCTGAATATGCACTAGCATGGCTAAATGAGGATACATTTGCACAAAGCAACAGTTTACGCTTATTAAAAGTGACAAATACAAATATTAGGCAATACACTAATGTTCATCAAGAAATATTTCTGAGGGCTGGAGAGATGGTTTAGTGGTTAAGGTACTTGTCTGTAAATCCTAAGGAGCCATGTTCTACTCTCCAGATCCCATATAAGTCAGATACACAGGTCACTCAAGCACACAAGGTGGCACATGTGTCTAGAGTTAGCCTGCAATGGCTGGAGGCCCTGGCGCACCCATATTCATTCTCTCTCTCTAGCTCTCTCAAATAAATAAATAATTTTAAAAACCAACAAAATATGTCATCTTAAAATGTGGACATGGCCAGGCGTGGTGGCACATGCCTTAAATACCAGCAAGTAGGAGGTAGAGGTAGAAATGTCATGGATTCAGGTCAGCTTGGGGCTGCAGATTGAGTTCCAGGTCAGCCTGAGTTACAGTGAAACCCTACCTCAAATAAAATAAACAAACAAGGAAGCAAAGCCAAAAAAAAAAAAAAAAAAAAAATCAGGCAAGACAGGAGATCACGGCCATGAGTTCAAAGCCAGCCTGGAACTACAGAGTAAGTACTCTGTAGCCTACCTTGGAGTGAGATCCTACCTCTATAAAGCAATAAATAAATAAATAAACCAGCATTGTGGACATGGATTATTAAAATCATTTGTAGAAATACATACCCACTATAACTCAACATCAACAAACAAAATTCTAGATTTTAACAATTATATGTCATAAACAATCAATTTCCGACTTTAAAAATACCCAACTGCCTTTTTTCCCATGCCAACTCTCAGCTTCTAATTCTTAGGTACAAGTATCTTAAGGGAGGAAATACCTGCCCCCTTCATGGGCTAAGGAGATGACTGAATGGATCACATGCTATGCAAACCAGAGAACCTGTGTTCAGATTCCCAACATTCAGGTAAATGTCAGGCCAGCATGGTGGCCCACCTGTAATCCCAGGGCTCAGAAGGTGGAGACAGAGTCCCCTGGGCAGGCTAACTAACTATACTAGCCAAATATAGGAGCTCTGAGTTCAAGTGAGAAACCCTGTCTCTGTAAGTAAAGTGGAGAGAAACTGAGAAAAACAGCAAACATCAACCTCTGGCCCATACACACACACACACTTGTACCTTGTATCTGCATGTGCCCACAAACATACAAACATGCATACACAGATGCATGTACATCACATAGATATACACACGCACAGAAAAGTATCTTCCTTCCCCTTATTGCACAGGCAAGGAAACAAGTAATTTGTCCAAAATCATGTAACTACTTGCTAGAACTTACATTACAAATATCTCACAAAAAAAGCAACACCTGCCATTCCAAAGCCTGAGTTTAAGAAGTTACTAAGATTATACCCTTAGTAAATGTTAAAAAGATATGCTTGACTCTCCCCATCCACAAATACTTCCAGTTATCTCTCACCTGTACAGAGAAGTCCATCTTTGTAGTAAAGTGCATACACTCTGGCACTATGTCCAATTAATGATGAGGTCTCAAAGGCTTCATGGTCCTCCAGTTGCTTCATTCTCAAAATAGCCTTCAAATAAACCTTCTTCCAGTGCAAAGCGTCCTGAACAGAATCATCTATCTGCCAGCCCAAATTTCTACACGCAGTCTGCCACACCTCTGTACAGGCACTTATCACCTTATTCCACTGCTTAGAGACGAGGCAGCACGTGAGTAAAGTCTGAGGATCGAGCCACTTTAACAAATAAAAACTGAGCTCCAAGGGAAGGAGTTTGAGGAAGTCCCGCTTGAGGAGAGTCTCCAGGTTATTGGAGAGATGTCTGAGCTGGACTGCCCCACTCAGACTAATCAGGTGATCCAGAGTTTCATTTTTCTGCAAGTCCGTCAGAGAAAGAAATGTAACAGAAATGTTATCAAGCCATGTCTCAAAGTCCTTTCTCTCCATAAGGTTATGGAAATATTTACCTGTGGCACATCAAAATATTGTATTAGTTCTGCTCAAAAAGACCATTCAAGCAAGACTGCTAATAAATGAAGTATTAAAAATTAGTATTAAAACCTTGGCATCATAACTTTACACTTAGTTATATTACAACTTTATAGTTAATTCACTGTATCTGAAAATTTTACATGCACACAAAAGAACATACATCTAAGAAAACATACTTTAACAAACTATGATTTTTTTAATATAAGCCAATGAAACTTGGGTCTGTGTGTGTGTCTTGTTCCTTTTGAAGTTTAGCACATGCCACATGCACTGTTGCCATAAAAGATTTGTAGAGCATTCATTCACAATGAGTGTATTCTATAATACAACTGCCCATCAAAATCATTATTAAATCACTTTTTTAATGAAGTCTGTAATGCACTCTATTTGGACACTAAAATCAAAGAAACAAGTACCAAGATATAACAAGTACATAGCAAATCTCCAGAGTAGTAACCTATAACATTAGTTAGGTTTGTTAGGCACAATCTGATTTGTTACCAAGATTACACAACTATTTGTTTCTATAATTGCTCTTCAAGTAAAAAGGTGCAAAAAAAATAAGCAAATGTAAAAAGGTATGTGCTTCAGGCTCTACTGCCCTTTAGAAATGAATAGTTTGCTTTTGTAAGCCTCATGTGAGCTACTGACAACTCTTAACCATATGCCCTAGAGCCATGAGGGCCCCAGAAGTCTGCAAAATAAGGCAAATTAATAATATTGTTGGGCACAGTGGAATGTGCCTGTATTCCTAACTACTCAAACACTCAGGGAAGAAGATTAAGTTTGAGGCCAGCCCAGGCAACAGAACAATCTCAAATCCAAGCAGACAGAAAACAAAAACAAAACAAAACAACAACAACAAAAAAAAAAAAAACCAGGTATTATTTTCACTTTGCAAATGAAGAAACTACAGGAAAGAAGATAAACTGCCTACAGTTACAAAGCAAGGGAAAAGCAGAGCAGACTGATGCCTTCGTCCTCAAGATCAGTGTACCAACTGGCATGCCTATAATTCCAACACTCAAGAAGTGAGGTTGGGAGGACTGAAATTACAGGCTGTAAGGCTACAAGAGCTAGCCTTTAAAAAAAAAAAAAAAAAAGACCAAAAGCACTCCCTCTTCCTCTCAAGTCAGGGACAACCAAATTACTATAACCTGATAATAAGCTGTGAGGTACTACGTCTGATTACACCATTTTCCCTTCTGAGAAAGTGATGAATTATTCTAAAGATAATTGGGACAAAACGATTTTGAAGTACCCTGAATTTAGGTCAATAGATAACAACTTTCTCTTAATAATGGGGACTGAAAAAGTGGAAAGAAAATAAAAATAAAACATCAACTATTAAAATTTGCTATAGGGAGCTGGAGAGATGGCTTGGCAGTTAAGACACTTGCCTACAAAGCCTATGACTCAGGTTTGATTCCCCAGTACCCATGTAAGCCAGATGCACAAGGCGACATGTGTGTCTGGAGTTCCTTTGCAGTGGCTAAAGGCCCTGGTGTGTCCATTTTCTGCCTCTCTCTCAAATAAATAAATAAATAATTTTTTCCCTTTCAAGGTAGGGTTTCACTTTAGCTCAGGCTGACCTGAAATTCACTATGTAGTCTCAGGGTGGCCTCGAACTCATGGTGGCCTCGAACTCATGGTGATCCTCCTACCTCTGCCTCCCCAGTTCTGGGATTAAAGGTGTGTGCCACCATGCCCAGCAATAAATAAATATTTTTTTTTAATTGCTATGGGTTGATATGGGTGACAGGTACAGAGGGGTTATTTTTTTTTATATTTAGACATTTCCATGGTTTTAAAAATAAATTGCCTTTCTAATTCATCTAAAAACTGCTGTTTAATTTTTAAAACTATGCCCATATTAATCAGGAAGAAAATAAATTTATTTCTAGATATGTCACCTAGACTACATCTATACAAAAAGCCAGATATTATCTTCCAACCTTATAAGTGTCAAGTGAGTAAAAACTAACTTTCTAAGCCGGGCATGGTGACACATGCTTTTAATCACAGCACTTGGGAGGCAGAGGTAGGAAGATCACCATGAGTCAGAGGTCACTCTGAGACTACACAGTGAATTACAGGTCAGCCTGGGCTAGCATAAGATCCTACCTTGAAAAACAAACTAACAAAAAAAAAAAAACTTTCTAGTACCTACTTTGGCAAGAACATTCTTAGACAAAAAGCAGCATGATCTACTAGTAGAACAACAAACCTTTTAATTGTATTATCTGCTATCCACCTAGTAGTTTCAGTTTCTGGAACTTGACTGACTTCAAGATAATGCTCTTGAAGTCAAAGGTTTTGAGCTAGAGGACATACTAGTTTATATGAAAATTTTAACTGCTTAAAAATATTCAGCTCACATAATTTTACCAAATTATCACAAGAAAACAAGTTTTTTTCCTGTTCTTAGCAACCCTTTATAACATTTCTAGAAAATACTGCTTTTAAGAAAAACTATTCACAAAACAATGCTTTTCTTTAGTTATCTGTAATTAAAAACACATGCTCTGAAATTTTTCTCTCTTAATATTTTATTTTATTGCCGGGCATGGTGGCACACACCTTTAATCCCAGCACTCAGGAGGCAGTGGTAGGAGGACCGCCGTGAGTTCAAGGCCACCCTGAGATTACCTAGTGAATTCCAGGTCAGCCTGGGCTAGAGTGAGACCCTACCTCAAAAAACCAAATACATATACATATATATATATATGTATGTATGTGTGTATATATATATTTTATTTTATTGACATACAGTATCACTATGTAGCCCATGCTGGTATCAAGATCCTCCTTGCCTCCAACTTCTGTGTGATACAATTATGGGTGTGTGCCACCCCATCTGTCTTTAGAATCATTTTTTACAGTGAAAGTTAGAGGGCTTTGTCATCTCAAGTACATACACCATAACACACATCTGTCACAGAAAGGCTTATTTTATGTGTGCTTCATTATTAAATGGCCACAGGGAAAATTTTACTCAGTAAAACATTGCCACGTTCTTATCATTCATGAATGTTTTCGTGAATATCTAAGAGATATCCACAGCTTTCAATGAGGCACCTGTAAAAAGCCCAACCATTTCTGAGATTTACATATTCTCCTAACAAGAATTTTTTTGTCCAGTTCTTAAAGATTATCCTGTAAAACTGTTCAACTCCTTATGATGTTTTCTAGTTCATCTCCATTATGAAAGACATGTTAAATAAATAAAGTATGATGTAAGAAACATCAATTTTTACTCTCCTAAAAGAATTAACTAACTTTGAAGGAGACTCTTTAAGGCTGCCGGTTTAATTGGAACTCTTTCAAGGTAGAATCCAGGAATAAAGGTTTCAGGAAGTGGGATTTCAAATCAACAAGTGGAGCTTTGAAGCCATCAGAGCACTCCAACAATGGAATAGCCACCTCCAGAGTGGGTGATTTCCTATTACTGTGAAGACTCAGGACAGCAGGATAAAGAGGCAAAAATGGGATAAATGAAAGTGCTGGACAGTCAATTGTTTTTTACTGATTCAGCCACTTCCTATGTGATCACAGGAATGTACAACTAAAGTCTAAGCTATAGTACAATGTCAGCAATGTGAGAGCCAGAAATAATGCAGGGACTGGATTGTGTAAATGATATTCTTACAATCATTACTATGAATACTGGGAGTAATTTTTTTGTGGCACAGGGTGGAAATGGACAGGACCTACTAACAGCCCTTTCAACCTCATGGTCTTATCAAAAGTTTCTCTTTCTATCTAGAAGAAAAACTCAAGGACTCTAACATACTGGGTCTAATTTTACAATTAAGGGCATTTATTAGCTTGAGATTGCAATTGCTTGTAGGTTCCCTTTGCTCTACACACCATACATCCCTTATTATCTTGTCCTTTCCTTCCCTTCTCAAAGCTAAATATTTAGCTTGTTTTCCAGTTCTCAACAGTAGCAATAACCATCAGGAAGTTCTAAAGAAATGTGTGGTGTCATGAAAACATTCCTAACTTGGGAGGTGGGAGTTTGAGTTTGATCTCTGGCTCTGCCATGAAATCCTTATGTCCTTCTAGGCAACTCTCACATTGACATAGGTTTTAAAGACTGAAGTATTGCCCACAAACATCACCTCATTTGATCTTAACAAAGTTCATGGAAGGCATCAGTACTACTGCCCTTAACTAACAACTGAGAAAATTTACAGCCCAAAAAATGGATTGGCTTTCCAAGAATTGCAGAGAGAGTAGCAGCTCAACATCTTACCTAGTCCCCACTCTCTCAAAGTTAAAAAAAAAAAAAAAAAAAAAAAAAACAGGGAATTTTGGATGAAAGTGTGAATGTTTTCCCTCCTTCATAATCTGGGCCAGTAAAAAGTGAAGGCCAGAAGTTTGCTGTTGGGAAGGAAGCTTAATCTTCTCCTTTGCCTATTAGATAAGGCCAGTTAAAAATCCAGATATTCTGAAAATACATACACATATATACACACATAGATAAGCTTACATGTGCACAAAACATTTTTGAATATTCAAGAAACCAGTAATGCTGGTAGCTTCCAGACAGAATAGGGCAGTTAAGGAAAAAGGATGAAACCTCCCTTAATTGCATTCTTATTTTCTTTTCTACTTTTTCCTTCTTTTGTGAAAGGGTCTTGCTAAGCAGATCAGGTTGGTCTCAAATTCACGAATCTCTTGCCTCAGTTTCCTAAGTGCTGGACTACAGGAGTCTACCATCGTCCCGAACCTAAAAGCCTTGAGTTTTAAGATTAATATTTCAAGTTTTGAAAGAATAAAAGTGTTTATAAAATATGAGCTCTGCAATTTCACTTGTGACTAGGTGACCTTGGGCATTTATATCAAGCCCAATTTCCTCACTTAAAAAAGGTATCCAAGGCTTTTGTGAGGATTAAAAGAGATAAGACACATTAAGGCGTATCTGCACAGTACTTGGCACACTGTAACCGTACAACAAATGTCAGTTACTGTTATTGTTTATGATTAATATTGTAATTTTTGCTTCTTTTAAAGCAACATACCACATACACACCTGTTTCCAAAGCATCCCCACAATTACTACACACAATACAATTCACCGTATTCACAAACTACCTGTCCACACTTCATCATCTTTCAAACTCCTAGTAGCCCTGAGGCACCAACCCCACTTAACAAATTTCGCAGCCAAGGAAACTGAGCACACCAGGAGGCAGGATCTTGAGACCTTATTTTCCTGTCTCTAAAATGAACTCCAAAACCCTCGGCCCCGTTCGTGGCTTCTCTGGTGGCCGGCTCGGGGCCGTGTTCCGCGCGGCACTGACCTGAGCGAGCGCCCCGGGGCCCGGGACCTCGCGCCCGGCTCACACCGACTAGGCGCGCTCGGGCCGCCAGAGCCTCGCAGCGGCCGGGTCCGCTCCGCAGCCATGGCGCCTGCAGGGAGAGAAGGAAAACAAGCCGCGGCGCGGCGGGTGAGCAGGGGCGCGGCTGCGCGAGACCCCCGCCCGGCCGGCCCCGCCTCGAATACAGACCTGGACCTGCGGCCGCCGCTCAGGGTCCGCAGCCTCACAGGGGAGCGGCTTCCGGCGTCGTCGACGTCATCTCCGCGCGTCGCTCCCGCGCCCGGCGGAAGCGGCCGCACTTCCGGTCTCCGCCCGAAGGGGAAAGTGGGAAACGGAAGCGGGGGGAGGGGCGGTGCGTAGAGGGTCTGAGCACGAGCTGTGCGGCCTGTGCATGCTTAGAGCTGGACTAAAGCTTTGTTTCATGCTTTATGTCCAAATGTATCTGGAGTATGTACTAATTTAACCAAACTCATCTTGCACCAGTTTAGCGGGAATTTTTCTTAGTATTCTCACTTCACAGGAGAGAGGGAGCTGTAGCTTAAAAACTGAGATGTATCTAAATTCAAATAATCCATCCAATGCTTTTTATAATAACCCATTCTTGTTAGAAAAAAAAAAGCGGGGGCTGGAGAGATGGCTTAGTGGTTAAGGCGTTTGCCTGCAAAGCCAAAGGACCTCGGTTCCATTCCCCAGGACCCACGTAAGCCAGATGCACAAGGGAGCGCACGCGTCTGGAGTTCGTGCTGGCGCGCCCATTCTCTCTCTTTTTCCCTCTCAGATTAAATTAAAAATCTAATATTAAAAAAAAAAAAGAAAGAAAGTGGAAAAGACTCGGCTCAACAGCAGAGACAGGCTTTACCCAGGAAAAACCAGGAAAGGGTTCTGACCAGGTAGGGCAGAAGCCATTTCCCTTACACACTAGGGAATACTTAGGGAGCGTGGGGGTCATTGGAATTCTTTGGTTGCAGGATAGTCCACCTTGCCTCAAGGCTTAAGCCACTTCACAGGGAAATGATAAGTGCACAGGTGGTTTGGGGCTATTCTAGAAAAGTGATCATTGGGATGGGTGGTCTGGGCCATTCTTGGGAAACAGTTAACAATGAAATAGAGTCCAGTCTCGTTCTAATAGTTCTGGAGGACAGGTGAGTGAACAACAACAAAAAAAAGGGGGGGGGGCTGGAGAGATGGCTTAGCGGTTAAGCGCTTGCCTCTGAAGCCTAAGGACCCCGGTTCGAGGCTCAATTCCCCAGGACCCACGTTAGCCAGATGCACAAGGGGACGCATGCATTTGGAGTTCGTTTACAGAGGCTGGAAGCTCTGGCGCGCCCATTCTCTCCCTCCCTGCCTCCCTCCCTCTCTCTCTCTCTCTCTCTCTCTCTCTCCCTCCTTCTCTCTGTCGCTCTCAAATAAATAAATAAACAAACAAAAATTTAAAAATAAAACAGGCGTGGTGGTGCATGCCTTTAATCCCAGCACTCGGGAGGCAGAAGTAAGGATTGCCGCGAGTTCAAGGCCACCCTGAGACACTACATAGTTAATTCCAGGTCAGTCTGGGCCAGTGAGACTCCACCTCAAAGAAAAAAAAAATCCTTGCCTGCCCGGAGCAGTTGTGGGAAGAAAACAGATAACACCTAAGCAAAGTGTGCAGCAAGTTTCTGCAAATGCTATAGAGGGAAGAGAAAAAAAGAAGAATGTTATGGGAGTTGGGCAATCGGGTGATACAGATTTGAATCACAATACACTGTGCCTAAAACCTAGTCACTTAGCCTCTGAGACTGTTTTTCTCATCTTGATAACACGTTATAGCTGGCTGGAGTTCTTCTGGTTGTTCTATGCGGGTAATGTGGGGTAAGCCCGGAGAAGCTATTCAAGTGCTCTTTGACAGCTGTTGTTTACCTTGTGTTTGAAGGCAGCAACCAGCGCCAGCAGGCCGATTAGCCCAGGTGGCGCCCTCTTGCGTTACAGTCCTCATACAGTTCTTCAGTATCTGTATCCTGAGCTCCACCTACAAGTGTTACACCTCTCATGGTAGCCCTAGGAAGTCAGGATGTTTCTGCCCCTGGCATTAGCTGCCCTTGCAGCTTTTAGAAGACCCGGACATGGATATTCCTCAGCCCTATTACAGCTCTTGTGTAGGCCAAGAAAGTAGAGATTCCTTAGCCCTTTACTGTGTCCAGTAGTGCAGCTCATGGCCAGGAGTGCCTGAGACCTTTGGCTCTAAAGACTTGACAGCGAGCGACACCAGGTAGGCCCAGAGTTTGGCGGGTGGAGGCAGGAGGATCAGGAGTTCAAAGTTTTCCTTGGCTACGTAGCGAAATCCAGGCCAGTTTAAACTACATGAGACTCTCAAAAATAAAAAGTAGAAAAGATTTGACAGCTCCACAATACTTTCCCAGAGACCAGGTCCTGGATCATTATAGTCTTTTATTCATTTTCAGCTCTCTGATCTCTTACCATCTATTTCTGCTGTCCTTTTTCCC
The DNA here is from genome assembly GCA_036346955.1 of Dipus sagitta. Classification (NCBI taxonomy): domain Eukaryota; kingdom Metazoa; phylum Chordata; class Mammalia; order Rodentia; family Dipodidae; genus Dipus; species Dipus sagitta. The sequence continues at coordinate 133,523,767 of CM070770.1, forward strand.
CCTGTCCTTGCCACTCTTATTACAGCTCAGCTGCAATTTTTTAGCTGTCATTCAGCAAATGTCTTGCCACTTTTGCAACTCACCCTCCCAATTACTCAGCTGTTGCTGCCACAGCTGTTTCACTGCCTCTACCAGCACCACCTCTCTATTGTCAATGTTGCTTCATGTTTATGTGTTGGGGGATGCATGTGGAGGTCAGAGGACATCTTTGAGGCATCTGTGCTCCACCTCCTTTGAGACAGGGTCTCTTGCCACTACAAACTAGCTGGCCCGTGAGTTGTGGATTCTTCCGGCTATAGCTCCCATTGTCACAGGTGCATTGGGATCACAGATGCATGTTTCACTTTGTATCCCACTTTACATGGGTGCTGGGGAATTGAACCTCAGGCTGGCAGGCTTTGCAAGTAAGTGCCTTTAACCACTGAGTCGTCTTCTTGACCCCTCTCTGCTGTTTCTTCATGTTACCAGCTTAGTGTCCACACTACTGAAAGAAAAGACCCCTTGAAAGAAACCTTTTGTTAAGCTTAATGTTGCAACACTAGGGGAGACAGCACAAGAGAGTATCTCTCAGCCAATTCACTAAGTGAGCCTGAGCAGCTGGCTCGTGTAACTAGAGAAAGGGTATTTGGATCAAGTTTGTATTTGGGCCAATCACAACCTTTGCATCTTTAGTCTGCATCACAGTGGACCCTCTCTCCCAGGTTACCATGGGAAGTGCTCCTCTCTAGCCTAGGAGATAATAGTCATAGGGTCATCAAGGGTTTACTGAAGGGCCAGGCACGGTGGCACACGCCTTTAATCCCAGCACTCAGGAGGTAGAGGTAGGAGGATCACCGTGAGTTCAAGGCCACCCTGAGACTACATGGTGAATTCCAGGTCAGCCTAAGCTAGAGTGAAACCTTACCTTGAAAAACCAACATAAAAAAAAAGATCACTGAAGGGCTGGAGAGATGGCTTAGTGGTCAAGATGCTTGCCTGTGAAGCCTAAGGACCCAGATTCAATCCCCCAGTACCTACATAAGCCAGATGCACAAGGTGGCACATGCATTTGGAGTTCCTTTGCAGTGGCTAGAGGCACTGATGTGCCCATTCTCTCTCTCCCTTTTTCTCTCCCTCTCAAATAAATAAAATATTAATTTTTAACAAAAAAAGTGTCCACTGAAGCTTGTGATAGCAAGTGTGGTACAAACTTCAAACAGCCTTGGCTGAGACTGGACCTTCAAGAGCTGCAATATTCAACTGCTGTCATTTTGTAATTGTCTCAAGGCATCCTTGGAATGCTCAGGATAGCTGGTTGGGGCATACAGGTAATCTAACTTGCTGTGTGATTGATGGTCCCTTTGCTCAAGGCAATGAGGACAGCAAGGGAGAATCCAACAGCTGCTAATCAGGGAGTCTAATTGCCTCATATCCAAGCTTTACTTACTTAAAGGAAAATGAACATCAAACAGGATTCTTATAATAAAGGCTTAAAGGGGCTGGAGAGATTGCTCTGTGGTTAAGACCCTTGCCTGAAAATCCAAAGGACCCAGGTTCGATTCCCCAGCACCCACATAAAGCCAGATGCACAAGGTGGCACATGTGTCTGGAGTTTATTTGCAGTGGCTAGAAGCCCTAGCATGCTCATTCTCTCTCCCCCTTTATCTCTCTCTTTAATAAATAAAAATATAAAAAATACTTAAAAGAATTTATTATTAACTCATAGAGAGTTTAATACATTCTAACAGTGCTTCACACAAGCTCAGTGCCCAGGGAGAGGTGAGCCCTCTTGTGTGCCTCACACATAGTACTCTCATCTCATTGTGTTCAGGAAGAGGAAGCAGACAAATCTTCTAGCATCAAGAACTAAAATGGGCTCTTCCTCTCGGTCCCATATTGAACTCGAGTTGGAAGAGGCGAGTCCGGTCTCAAAATGGAGGGCCATGATCCAAAAGAACCAGAGCAGTTGAGGAAGCTGTTTATTGGTGGTCTGAGCTTTGAAACTACAGATGACAGTTTGAGAGAACATTTTGAGAAATGGGGCACACTCACAGATTGTGTGGTCATGAGAGACCCCCAAACAAAGCGTTCCAGAGGCTTTGGCTTTGTGACTTACTCATGTGTTGAAGAGGTGGATGCAACAATGTGTGCTCAGCCACACAAGGTTGATGGGCGTGTAGTGGAACCAAAGAGAGCTGTTTCTAGAGAGGATTCTGTAAAACCTGGTGCCCATTTGACAGTGAAGAAAATTTTTGTTGGTGGTATTAAAGAAGACACAGAAGAGTATAATCTGAGAGACTACTTTGAAAAGTATGGTAAAATTGAAACCATAGAAGTGATGGAAGACAGGCAGAGTGGAAAAAAGAGAGGATTTGCTTTTGTAACTTTCGATGATCATGATACAGTTGATAAAATTGTTGTTCAGAAATATCACACTATTAATGGGCATAATTGTGAAGTGAAAAAGGCCCTTTCTAAACAAGAGATGCAGTCGGCTGGGTCACAGAGAGGTCGTGGAGGTGGATCTGGCAACTTTATGGGTCGTGGTGGAAACTTTGGAGGTGGTGGAGGTAATTTTGGTCGTGGTGGAAACTTTGGTGGAAGAGGTGGCTATGGTGGTGGAGGTGGTGGCAGCAGAGGGAGTAATGGTGGAGGTGATAGTGGTTATAATGGATTTGGAGGTGATGGTGGCAACTACAGTGGTGGTCCTGGTTATAGTAGTAGAGGAGGCTATGGTGGTGGTGGACCAGGATATGGAAACCAAGGTGGTGGATATGGTGGTGGAGGAGGAGGATATGATGGTTACAATGAAGGAGGAAATTTTGGTGGTGGTAACTATGGTGGAGGTGGGAACTACAATGATTTTGGAAATTATAGTGGACAACAGCAGTCAAATTATGGACCCATGAAGGGGGGCAGTTTTGGTGGAAGAAGCTCTGGCAGTCCCTATGGTGGTGGTTATGGATCTGGTGGTGGAAGTGGTGGATATGGTAGCAGAAGGTTTTAAAAACAGCAGAAAAGGGCTACAGTTCTTAGCAGGAGAGAGAGCGAGGAGTTGTCAGGAAAGCTGCAGGTTATTTTGAGACAGTCGTCCCAAATGCATTAGAGGAACTGTAAAAATCTGCCACAGAAGGAGCGATGATCTATAGTCAGAAAAGTTACTGCAGCTTAAACAGGAAACCCTTCTTGTTCAGGACTGTCATAGCCACAGTTTGCAAAAAGTGCAGCTATTGATAAAATGCAATGTAGTGTCAATTAGATGTACATTCCTGAGGTCTTTCATCTGTTGTAGCTTTGTCTTTCTTTTTCTTTCATTACATCAGGTATATTGCCCTGTAAATTGTGGTAGTGGTACCAGGAATAAAAAATTAAGGAATTTTTAACTTAAAAAAAAAAAAAAAAGAACTAAAATGGTGTGCGGCTGGGAAGATGGTTCAGCAGATAAGAGTGTTTGCCATGCAAGCATGAGGACCTAAATTTGATTGCCAACTCCCATGTTAAAAAAAAAAAAAAGTTGGCCGTGGCTTCACATGCCTGTAACCCTCCCTAGTCAGGTAATCTGACTGAAAAATGGCAGCTCCGTGTTCAATGAGAGACTTAGGGAATAAACCAGAAGAATAATAGAGGAGGACAGAGACACACACACCTAAAACTGTCAGATGCTACATACTTGTAAACACTCTATATGCCTTTATCTTGATTCCCAATAGTTATTAGCCCCATATTGAGAGGTAGGGAACTAAGGTCAAGTTTAAGGATCTTGCCTTAGGTTATAGTAAATGGCTGTCATAGGATCTGAACCAAAACCAACTGTAGACCACAAACTGTGTTTCTGTAAGGTCTCATAAGCCACACTCATGCACACATATGTAGACATGTATTCACATGTATCTTATAACCTTATAGCTAATAAGGCTCTCAGCAATGATGAAAATGTTCTCTCAAGGCAGACGTGGTGGAGTACGCCTTTAATCCCAGCACTTGTGAAGCAGAGGTAGGAGGATCACCATGAGTTCTAGGCCAGCCTGAGACTACATAGTGAATTCCAGGTCAGCCTGAGCTACAGTGAGACCCTACCTCAAAAAACACAAAACAAAACAAAATGTTCTCTCTTAGTGCTCTCCAATAAGGTAGTCACTAGTCTCTTGTAGCTTCCAAACAGTTGAAAAGTGCCTAATATAATTGAACAAAAATTTAAGTTTATTTTATTTTTAGTTAATTTAAATTAGGGCTAGAAAGATGGCTCAATGATTAAGGGCATTTTGTTGTGATGCCTGATAATCTAAGTTGGATTCCTCAGTACCAAGGTAAAGCCAGATGCAGAGTGGCACATGCATCTGGAGTTCAGTTGCAATGGCAAGAGGTATTGGTGTGCCCATTTCTCTCTCTCTCTCTCTCTCTTTCTCTCTCCGTATGTCTATTGCTTTCTCTCTCTCTCTCTACTTGAAAATAAGTAATAAATTTTAAAAATAATTTAAATTTATATAGCTACATGTGGCTAATTGTTGCCATACTGGAGATCATAATATACAGATATGAAATCTAGACAATGAGTCACATATGCATTTAGTGGCAAAACACAGCAAGATTCTATGTAGAGCACTTGAAGCATTTGGGATGGAATTCAAGATCATGGTTCTCAAAATCAAGTCCCAACAGAGAAAATTTGATTTGGTAGGCAACAGGAAACCACTATAGACTTCTAAATCAGAGATTAGCTGGTGACAACATCAGAAGACATGTGAAAAGATATGGATGCACCAATTTGGGTAACCCATATAAAAGTAAAGGATTAGAGAAAACCAAGTACCAATATCTGTTTGTATCAAGTGGTCTCAACCTCAGTAAGGTAGAATTTTGATAAATCAAAGTGAAAAATTTAAATGGTGTTTCCCTAGAGATAATATTTCTTGAGTCTGTCATGCATAGAGAAGCGAAACTGAAAATTTAAGGTTCAGAAAATAATCCAGGAGTAAAATGTATAACTGTAGGGCTGAAGAGATGGCTTAGCAGTTAAGACACTTGCCTGTGAAGCCTAAGGACCCAGGCTCAATTTCCTACTACCCACGTAAGCCAGATACACAAGGTGGTGCATGCGTCCGTCTGGAGTTCATTTGCAGAGGCTGAGGCACTGGCGCACCCATTCTTTCTCTCTGTGTCTGCCTCTTTCTCTCTCTCTCTTTCATATAAATAAAGTATCTTTTTTAAAAATTGTAACTATAAAAACGAGGGCTAGGGAGATGGCCCAGGGGTTAAAGGTGCTTGCTTACAAGACCTGCAGATCCACAGCTCAATTCACAGCACTCAGAGCCAGAAGCAAAAAGTGGCTCAGGCATCTGGCATTTGTTTGCAGTGGCAGGAGACTCTGGCATGCCCATACACACACACACACACACACACACACACACACACACACACACGTAAATAAATAAGTAAAAGGAAAAAAAGAAAAAATTGCAAAATAGAATTTATGTTTCAATAAATATTTTCCAAGTTTCATTTAATTGCTAACTTTAGTACCTATAAAAATTCCTTTTTTTTTTTTTTTGTTCTTTGAGGTATGGCCTCACTCTAGCTCAGGCTGACCTGGAATTCACTATGTAGTCTCAGGGTGGCCTCGAACTCACAGTGATCCTCCTACCTCTGCCTCCCTAGTGCTGGGATTAAAAGGGTGTGCCACCATGTCCAGCTTTTCAAAAATTCCTTTTAATTTGAATCTTTAGGTTAGATTTTTCAGTTTGTAAACATTTGAAAGATTGAAAAGATTATACTAAGTGAGGTAACCCAGACTCAGAAAGTCAAATGTCGCATGTTCTCTCTCATATGTGGATCTTTGCTTCAAATGTTTGGATTTGTATGTGAGTTGGAATAAAAGTCAGCAACAGAGGCCAAGAAGCTAGAAAGGGGCTATGAGAGAGAGGAGAGGAGACAGCTAAAGGGGAGGATATAGCAGACATCTAAGTAGAGAGAGAGAATGCTGGCGGTGGAATGGTCTAAGTGGGGTCAGGGGAGGGGAATGGAGGAAAATTAAAGATGTTATGAATAAGCCATATGGAAACTACTTATTTTCTAGATAATATATATGTTAAAAAGAGTTTGGGCAGAAGCATCCTGTGGAGGTGGATAATGTACTCAGAAACATAGATTGTTAATAGAAAATTTTCAGTGCTGGGGTGGGATACTTTCCAGCAAGTTGTTGGTCAGGAAGGTCCTGATGCCCCCAAAACATCACAGCCTATTGCCAAGGCTCTTAGTTGCCCACCAGAACTAGATGGTAAGACACTATTGCTGAAAACTTTGGGGAAAAAAAAAAAACATTCACTAAGGGTCCTACGTATTCCTTTTTTGTTTGTTGAGGTAGGGTCTCACTCCAGCCTAGGCTGACCTGGAATTAGTCTCAGGGTGGCCTTGAACTGAGATTAAAGGTGTGCACCACCACACCCAGTTCTAAGTATTCCTTGACGTTTAAAACAGTTTTAATGTGTGCATATACCAGGAATTGGACCTTATTCCAATTGCTTACCATCTTGAATTAGACTTAAAAAAATCAGTTTTTCTCCTTGGGTGGTGATGCTATGGAAAGGTGGTAGGTGAACAGTCCTTGGAACCTCTCCTCATCTTCTACCAGGAACTCAGCATGAAGTCAAGGATTCACTTTACCGAGATACATGAGGTTGGAGCTTTCTCTATTCTTTGTGCTGGATTTACTCTGGCTGTAATATGATCAGCACTCACTCTCCTATGCAGCCTGCTGGTATTCTGGGATAAAAGCTCAGGTTGATTGGCAAGAAACCTTATCCTTAAAGACTGTAGCACAAAGTACTGTACTGCAGTTGTTGTTAGACTGGAGTTATCCTGACAGACATTTGGGCACAACTTGGTATCTGGACTTTATAATTTTCAAAGCCTTGAAATTTCTCATAGACAACATGCAGGTAAGCTTTTGATATTTTTTGGAAGCATTAAAGCTGCTGAAGTTCAGCACTAAGGAAAATGAAAAGGATTGCAGATTGTAACTGTAAGAGTGTCTTTTGTTACTTTGTTTCCTATTCAATAGACATGGACAAGGAAAGGATACCAGTCAGGATTCTCCAGTGGTTAAGAGTATGCTTTAGGGCTGGGCTTGGTGGTGCATGCCCTTAATGCCAGCACTTGGGAGGCTGAAGTAGGAGGATCACTGTGAATTCAAGACCACCCTGAGACTAAATAATGAATTCCAGGTCAGCCTGAAAAACAGTAAGCTTTAGAATCTGACAGTTTTGAGTCCAAATCATGACCCTACCCCAATCCCTTTTCCACTGTGTGTTCTTAGGCAAACTACTAAACCGCTCAGATGCTCAGCTTAATTTTGAAGTTAATCTATCTGAAAGGGGGTATTCCCTTTTTGATTAAAACTCTAACAAACAGGGCTGGAGAGATTGCTTAGTGTTTAAGGCATTTGCCTAGAAAGCCAAAGGACCCAGGTTCAACTTCCAAGGACCCACGTTAGCCAGATACACAGGGGCGCACGTGTCTGGAGTTCATTTGCAGTGGCTGGAAGCCCTGGTGCACCCATTCTCTCTCTCTCTCTCTCTCTGTCAAATAAATAAATAAAAATATTTTTTAAAAAAACTCTTAACAAACAGAGATTTAATTCCCTTAATGTCCTCCTGGCTGTTACAATTCTATACATTTCCTTCCAGATAAAAGTTTCCATCTCTTTGGATGATCTGCAGTAAATTTGGCACAGGCCCATCCTAGGTCTCTGAGAAACTCTGCAAATAGTAGGAATCTGCCCATGTGGACCAAAGTATCTGTTGGGTTAGATACTGTCAAACCAGACTCTGACTCAGTATTAGATTAAATTGAAAGTTGTACTACAAGAGTGTAAGTGCTTAATAAATAGCCAGTGTGTGCTGGCCACCAAAAGCAGCCACACCATGGAAAATAGCCCTTGACCTCTGAAATTAGAGAAGAAACTGATCCAAGTGCTTCCATTCAAGAAAGGACAGCATATATTTTCCTTTAAGTTTTAGTCACAGTGGCACCACTTGATATGTGATCTCTGTGTGTCTGTCTTGAGTCTTCTTTTTATTCCCAGTGTCTCACATAGTATCTTGTATATAGTATATGTTTTTTTTTTTTTTTTGAGATAGGGTTTAATTCTAGCCCAGGCTGACTTGGAATTCACTATGTGGTCTCAGGGTGGCCTTGAACCCTTGGCAATCCTCCTGTCTCTGCCTCCCAAGTGCTGCGATTAAAGGTGTGCGCCACCACACTCAGAACTACATAAGTTTTTATCCAGATAAGGAATCATGAAACTAACACTTTTATTCAGTGTCTACTTTCTGCCAAACACCAGCTCAGCAGCACGGGAGAAGAGAGACACATAATGCTTGCGGTCGAGGAGACAACAGCCAGGAGAATAAGTAGATAATAACATTAGTTAAACCCTTTAGAATATACTGCTAAGTACTGTCGGTTCACTGTGGGAGGTAAATGGGAGTGGCATTGACCCTGGAATGAACATGTCTCCTCTTCATACTTAGGTGATGCTCTGCAGACTGCGGACCCACCAGTGGTGCTTCCTTCTCTTTAATGTCATACTATTTCATGCCCTGCTTTTTGGAGCGGACTTTGTGGAAGAATACTTTCTGCATTCTTTGCCTCACGTAGATATGAAAGTTCTTGAAATTAAGGATAAGGCGAGAAAACTGAACATGGAACCCCTAAGAAGTAATCCATCAAAATACTATGTCCTGAGCCAGTCAGAGGTGTGTGATGGGAAGAACATTTTTTTGCTCTGTCTCATCTCTAGTAGTCCAGGAAATAGAACAAGACGGAACCTCATCAGGAAAACCTGGGGTAATGTGACCAGTGTCCAGGGGCATCCTATCCTCATACTATTCACTTTGGGAATGCCTGTTTTGGTAACTATTCAGAAAGAGATAGACAAAGAGTCTTATAAGAATAATGATATAATTGAAGGAATCTTCTTGGACAGTTCTGAGAACCAAACCCTGAAGATCATCACAATGACCCAATGGGCTGTGACTTTTTGCCCTAATGCCCTGTTCATTCTCAAGGCCAATGAAGATATGTTTATTAATCTACCAAGCATTGTAGACTATCTCCTCCATCTGAAAGACCACCTCGAAAATGTCTATGTAGGAAAAGTTATCCATCAGGATATACCCAACAGAGATCCCCATAGCCCAGGGTTTGTCCCTTTTAGTGAGTATCCAGAAAAATACTACCCAGATTACTGCAGTGGCGAGGCCTTTGTAATTTCCCAAGCTGTGGCTAAGATGATGTATGTAGCTTTCAGAGATGCACCTATTATGGTACCTGCTGATGTGTTTGTAGGAATCTGTGCTAAGTCCATTGGTCTTATTCCCATCCATAGTTCAAGGTTTTCTGGGAAAAGACACATTAGATATAACAGATGTTGCTATAAGTTCATTTTTACGTCCTCAGAAAACACAGATGCTGCAATTTCCCTGGCATGGAAGGAAATTAATAATGGGAAAGAATGCTCAGTGTTTGAGACTTACTATGGGCTCATTTCCTGCAAGCTTCTAACATACCTTGATGACAGCTTTGAACACTTTCACATGGGGTGATTAGTATACCTTTGTTTTTATTTTAAGTCTATTATTTTTAAGTGGTTCTGTTCCCATTACAGAAAGCCACCCTCTGCCCCCATGTTTTATGTAGTTTGTCTGAATCGTTGTCCACTCTTAGCACAAATATAAAATGTTCTTAGTGTTTCAATGTACTGTCTTGTTGACATCTCGCTTTAAGGAATTTAGTGGTGTGATTCTTTTCCAAATAAAATCTGTTAGAGAGACCATTACAATTAATTACAACACATATGCTATGTATATAAGTTGTATATATTGTGGTGTACAATATAGATATGATATTTTGACACATGTATAATGCAGTCTCAAATGGCTAAATCCATATATTTAACATATGTTACCTTACATATTATTCTGTGGTGAAAACACTTAAAATCTATTCTCCTAGCAGTTTTCAAATAAATAATCTATTGCTGCTAACTATCCCTTACCATGAAGTATAATAGATCTGTACTTATTCCTCCTGTCAAACTGATTTTTTTATCCCTTCACTAGCATCTCCCTGGTCCCCTCATCTCCTAGCATCCAGAAAAGCATCACTTTACTGTTACTGAGGTTGGTATTTTATTTATACTGCATATATAAGTGAGAACATGTGGGTATTTGTGCTTTGTACATGATGTACACCCATTCATCCATGTTGTTGCAAATGACAGGATTTCCTTCCCAGGGATGAATAGTATCCCACTGTGGATAGAATCCACATTTTCTTTAACTGTTCATCCAGTGTTAAACATTAGGTTGATGCTATATCATGCCTAGTGTGAGAATGCTGAATGATCATGGGAGTGTAAATGGCTCTTCAAAATTCTGATTTCATTTCTGTTATGGATAAATTTGGGATTCTGAGGTGCTTCCTGGAACCCCATGCCCTGAGTTCACATCTGCAAACTAACCAAAGAATTGGCAATTCTAGGTTCAAGAAAATGATTTTTTTTCATTTTGCCATTTAATTTTTTTTCTTAATTTTTATTAACATTTTCCATGATTATAAAAAATATCCCATGGTTGCTACCCTCCCTCCCCCCACTTTCCCCTTTGAAATTCCATTCTCCATCATATCCCCTCCCCATCTCAATCAGTCTCTCTTTCATTTTGATGTCATGATCTTTTCCTCCTCTTATGATGGTCTTGTGTAGGTAGTGTCAGGCACTATGAGGTCATGGATATCCAGGCCATTTTGTGTCTGGAGGGAGGACGTTGTAAGGAGTCCTACCCTTCCTTTGGCTCTTGCATTCTTTCTGCCACCTCTTCCGCATTAGACCCTGAGCCTTGGAAGATGTGATCGAGATGTTACTCAGTACTCCAGTCACTTCTTTCAAGCACTATGATACCTTCTGAGTCGTCCCAAGGTCACTGCCATCTGAAAAGAGAAGATTCTCTACCCAAAGTGAGAGTAGCATTAATATAAGGGTATAAATATTAAGAAAAGCGCTTACTGGGCAGTTTGATAAGCATGGTATATACGTTTTTCCAGACATCAGCAGATGTTACACCCCTAGGGCTCCTGACTAATCCTGTTTTAAGTTTTCAGTATCAGATATGTATTCCCCCCCCCCATGGAGCAGGCCTCCAGTCCAATTGGAGGGCAGCTGGTTTCCACCATGACAGATGTGCCACTATTGCACCCATTGGCTCATTTGGCCTGGCTGGCCAATTATAGGGCTTGCAGTGTCCACTGTTGAGTATCTTCACTGGTGATATCTCTCTCCCATTGAACTGCATGTAGAATGGCTTCTTCCAGCTTTCTCTCAGCTGGTCTACATGGAGGAGGTTATCAGCTCAGTTTCAGCAGAATTTCTCAGTGGCCTTGCCACCCAAGTATGTGGAGTCTTCAGCAATAGGGTCTTACCATCTATTCCTGGTGAGAAACCAAGGGCCTCGGCAATGGCCTATAATGTTTTCGGGCATCAGGAACCTCCCTGGCCAACAACTCACTGGAGGTATCCCATTGCTGGCACTGAAAATTTTCTAACAATGATCTATGGCACCTGAGTGTTCCATTGTCCAAAACCAGAGGATTCCGTATGATTTATTTGCATCCTCTTAGATTTTGATTAGCCCTCCCTCCACCTTTCCTTTACTCAATCTCTTCCCCTGACCTCACTTTGGGCCTTTTCACCTGTTGGGCTCTGAAAGGCCCAGGTGTGAGGCCTAGTGGAACTTCCTGAGCCTAGCTAAAGTTTGGTGATCTGCCTCTGGCCAGACGTGACTCAGCAAGACACCTAATGGCTTCTTGCCTGCTACTTCCACATGGGAGTTAGAATTATCATTTCAATAGTCACAGTTTACTATTGGCCCTTACCTTTCCCCACCGTCCTAAAATCCCCACCTTCGTCCCCAACATTATATAGGCAACTGCTCATAGCAATAAATCGAGTTCCTGCTTCAACAAGACTCCCGACTCAGTGTGGTTTTTCTCCGGTGGCCAGGAGAGGTCTGAGTCGTCGGATGCTCATCTCCTCCTCAACCCCTGGGGAGGAACCAGCAGGCCTGGTCCTTCCCTCGGCACTACCTGCCCCCGCCGGCGGAGCCCGGCATTCACCCCCGTTAATCTATTCTTCTACTTACATATATACAATATCAACCTATTAAGTACTCTCCTCCCTTCAAGAAAATGATTTTTAAAGTACCACACTTTACTCAGATATCAGAAAGAAAAGGGCTGAAGATGGGAAGGGAAAGAGGGGAGGAGGAAGACCATGGAGCCCTGGGGCCCATGTATAACAGGGAAAAGGGCTCAAGATGGGAAGGGAATGTGGGGAGAAGGAAGATCATGGAGCCCAGTGGCCCATGTACACTATGTGGAGCCCAAGGGCCCATGTACAAACATGGATCTTAGAAGAAAAACATGAAAAGGGGTTTTAAAATGTGCACTTCCAAAAAGATAAGTGAAGGACTGGAGAGATGGCTTAGTGGTTAAGGTGCTTGCCTGTGAAACCTAACAAGCCATGTTCAACTCTCCAGATCCCATGTTAGCCAGACGCACAAAGGTGAGACAACCACAAGGTTGCACATGCCCACTAGGTGGCACAAGCGTCTGGAGTTCAATTACAGTGGCTGAGGCCCTGGTGTGCCAATTCTCTTATCTCTCTTGCTCACTCTGAAAAAAAAAATGCTGACAAAAAGATAAGTGAAGACAGTAATAAAAAGTAAAAGGTATCTCTTCCTACCCTGGCAGGGAGAAAGGGAGAGTTTACCAGGCGAGGACCCAAGAACTTTGCTGCCACAGTTCCAGAGCCAGTGAGTGAGCCAGAGAGAGAGGGAGGGGGAGGGGGAGGGGGAGGGGGAGGGGGGAGGGGGGAGGGGGAGGGGGAGGGGGAGGGGGAGGGGGAGGGGAGGGGGAGGGGGAGGGGGAGGGGGAGGGAGAGAGAATGGGTGGGTGAGTCAGGGAAGATAACAGAATTCATGCCAGCCCACCTGGACACACCTACCCCAGGTGTCCCAGACAATAGGCCTGGGCCTAGAGGAGAAATACACCCACACCTGGGCAGGGTGCAGGCTCAAGAGAGATCTAAACACTAAATCCCTTGACTGAAGCAGGTGGGGAGAGCTGAGATAGGCATGGCGAGCATATGATGTCCTAAGGTCCCTCCCCTTAAGGGAGGTCCTGGTTCTGCCTAGTTAAACTAACTGCCTACAAAGGAGCCCCCTACATTTCCTTTGAAAATATTCCCAGACGTGGGTTTGCTGGGTCCCATTCTAGTTCTATTTTTTTTTTCCCCCTAGGTAGGGTCTCGCTTTAGCCCAGGCTGACCTGGAATTCACTATGTAATCTCAGTGTGACCTCCAATACATGGCGATTCTCCTACCTCTGCCTCCCGAGTACTAGGATTAAAAGCACCACCACACCCAGCCTAATTCTGTTTTTTTAAAAATATTTCTTTATTTATTTAGACAGAGGAGGAAGAGAGAGAGATCAGAGCCTCCTGCCTCTACAACCAAATTCCAGACACATGTACCACTGTGTGCATCTGGCTTTATGTGAACTGGGGAATAGCAGCCAGGTCTGAAGGCTTTGCAAACATCTCTCTAGCCCATAATTCTACTCTTAAGTTTTGAGGAAACGCCATATTATTTTCCATAAAAGCTGCAAATATTTTTGCTCCTAGGCTAGAGAGATGGGTCAGCAGTGTGCTTTCTGCACAAGCATGAGGGTCTGAGAGACTACCCGAGTTTAGATCTGTCTTCAGATTCCATGTCAAACAGCTGAGTGTGGCCATGTGCCAGTAACCCCAGCCCTGCAGGGGAGCAGAGACCTGAGAAGCTTCTGAACCCCACAATGTCTGGAAGTAATAAAAGGAGGCTCCGACTCAAAACAAGACCAGGCTGAAGAGCAATGTGGCTCACCAGACATTTCACTCCAACCTCCTCAGGCGGGTGAGCCCCACAGCAGGGGAGCATCTGGGGCACAACAAGGGCACATGCATGTGCACACACATGCAAGCAAGCAAAAGAAAATTTGCTCCTACTGTGTGCAAGGGTCTCCCTTTCTCCACATCTTCAACATTTGCTCTTTCATTCTTTATATATTAGTCATTTTGACAGATATGAGGTAATATGTCACTGTGGTTATAATTTACATTTTTCCTGGTGATTGGTAATGTGAAGCATTTTGATCATTTATGTTTCTGTGGGGAGAGATTTTTTATGTTTTTGAGACAAGATCATGCAGGATGCCCAGACTGGTCTTGAACTCCTGGATCCACCCACTCCAGCCTTCCAATAGCTGGGACTTCAAGAGCGCACCACTGTGCCAATTCTGCTCACTATTTCCATGTCATCTTTTAAGAAATATAGGGCTGGAGAGATGGCTTAGCAGTTAAAGTGTTTGCCTGCAAGCTAAAGGACCCAGGTTCAATTCCCCAGGAAGCACATAAGCCAGTTGCACAACAAGGTGGCAATGTATCTGGAGTTCATTTATAGAGGCTGAAGGCCCTGGCATGTCCATTCTCTATTTACCTCTTTCTTCCTCTCTCTCCAATAAAATAAATAAATAAAAGAAATGTCTAAAGCCAAGCATGGTGGTGCACACCTATAATCCCAGCACTAGGGAAGCAGAGGTAGGAGGATCACTGTGAGTTCAAGGCCACCCTGAGACTACATAGCGAACCTAGAGTGAGACCCTACCTTGAAAAACCAAGTCTATATAGGTCCTTTGCTTGTTTTTACAATTGGATTATTTTCTTGGTATTGAGTTCCTTGTATATTTTGGCCAGTAACCTCTTACCAGATGATATATATGAATTTTAATGTGGTACTGGAGATTAAACTCAGGTTTTCATGTTTGCAAGGGAAGCACTTTACCAGCTCAGCTCTCTCTCCAGCCCTAGTTTGATATCTCATTTGCCTGTTTTTGCTTGTGTTGTCAGTGCTTTGAGTGTTACTGTTATATACAAAAAAATCTTTGTAGGCTAGATAGATGGCTTAGTGGTTAAGCGCTTGCCTATGAAGCCTAAGGACCCCGGTTCGAGTCTCTGCTCCCCAGAACCCACGTTAGCCAGATGCACAAGGGGGCGCATGCGTCTAGAGTTTGTTTGCAGTGGCTGGAGGCCTTGGCCCGCCCATCTCTCTCTCTCTCTCTCTCTCTCTCTCTCTCTCTGTCACTCTCAAATAAATAAATAAATAAATAAAGTTAAAGATATCTATTAAAAAATCTTTGCACTGATCAATGTCATGGAGATGTACTGCTGCTTCAGTCTTGCTTTTGCAAAGTTTCTCATCTTGTGTTTCAGGTTTTACTTTTTTTAAAATTTATTTTATTTTTATTTATTTGAGAGTGGCAGACAGAGAGAGAAAGAGGGAGAGAAAGAGAAAGAATGGGCGCATCAGGGCCTCCAGCCTTTGCAAATGAACTCGACACGTGCGCCCCCTTGTGCATCTGGCTAATATGGGTCCTGGGGAATGGAGCCTCGAACCAGGGTCCTTAGGCTTCATAGGCAAGCACTTAACCGCTAAGCCATCTTTCCAGCCCTAATTTTTTATTTTTGAGGTAGAGTCTTACTCCAGCTCAGGCTGACCTGGAATTCACTATGTAGGCTCAGGGTGGCCTTGAACTCACGGTGGATCCTCCTTCCTTTGCCTCCTGAGTGCCTGGGATTAAAGACGTGCACCACCACGCCCAGCTTTTAATCTTTTGTTTTGGGTTTTACTCTTTTGTATATTGATTTTCATATATGCTATGACATCAGAGTCTAACTTCATCTTTCTACATGTAGATATCATGTTTTCCCAGTACTATTGAAGATCATTTTCTTTGGCACTGTGTGTTCTTACCATCTTTTGGAAGTGGAACATTCTTAAGGAATTTTTTTTGTCTTTTGAGGTATGGTCTCTCTCTAGCCCAGGTTGTCCTGGAATTCACTGTGTAGTCTCAGGCTGGCCTCAAACTCACAGCAATCCTCCTATCTCTGCCTCCAGAGTGCTGGGATTAAAAGGTGTGCACCACAACGCCAGGCATACTTAAGGTTTCTGAGCCCTTGGTCCCTTTTTATGGCAGTCCCATGCTGTTCTGATTATTATGGCTGTCTAGTATATCTCGAAGTCAGGTTTGCATTGCTGGCAGAAATCACCCAAGCAAGAGCAGCTTTTAGGGAAAAAGGGTTTATTTTGGCTTACAGACTCCAAGGGACACTCCACGATGGCAGGGAAAATGATGGCATGAGCAGAGGATGGACATCACCCCCTGGCCAACATAAGGTAGACAATAGCAACAGGAGAGTGTGCCAAACACTGGCAAGGGGAAACTGGCTATAATACCCATAAGCCTGCCCCCAATAATACTACTGCCTCTGGGAGGCTTTAATTCCCAAATCTCCATCAGCTGGGAACCTAGCAGTCAGAACACCTAAGTTTATGGGGGACACCTGAATCAAACCACTACAGGTAGTGTGATACTTCTAGCTTTGTTCCTTTTGTGCAACATTTATGTGGCTATCTACTGTGTTTTAAAAAATACTTTAAAAATTTTATTTATTGGAAAAGGAGAGAAGGAAGCAGAGAGAGTGGGTGTGTCAGGGCCTCCAGCCACTGCAAACAAATTCCAGACGCCTGCACCACCTTGTGCATCTGGCTTACTTGGGTACTGGGGAATCAAACCTGAGTCCTTAAGCTTCACAGGAAAGTGCCTTAAGTGCTAAACCATCTCTCCAGCACTATTTACTGTCTTTTATGCTTCTACATTAATTCTATATATTTTTTTCTATTTCTGGGAAGTGTCTTTGAGATTTTGACAGCTTGCATTTCTTTAACCTGTTGATAGATTTTAGATAGTAGTATAAACATGCTCTTGTTTTGAGTCAGGACTTCTGTATGCAGTCCAGGCTGGTTTTGAAATTGTGATCGTTCTGCCTTAGCTGAGACTCAGCTCCTGAGAAGCGGGACATAGCTTCAATTTGAATTCCAAACCCAATGGGGCAGTGCCAACTTGAACTGCATAGTGATGTGGGTCCTGACAGTGGGAAGCAGCAATGGCACAGGCTTTGTGAGGCAAAGAGAAGTTGTAGCAGTGTCTGAGGAATTGAGGAGCACAGTGAACAGTGCAATGTTGATTTTAATCCCCATGATAGTGAGATACCTCTACAGCTCAAACTCTGAAGGGCAGATTCAGATCCAAGTGGGATGCTGGGGCTCTTCCTCCCAGTGTGGGAATAGATCTGCCAAGGCTGTATCCTGGGGGTGAGAAGTTGGCACACAGGTTCAAGCACATAGGTTGCTCCTCTAGGCCACTTTTCTGGACTCAGGACAACAGGGAGGCTCAGACCCTGAAGAAGCATGGCTCTTCCACTAGGCTTATCTATTCCTTGAGTAGAGCATTATATGGGCTCGAGAGGTGGGATCACAGTTGCTGTGCAAGGCCTAGGTTCCAAATAGCAAGGGGCAGGATACAGCAGCAAGTGGGATAGGAGAGATGAGTGCTTCTTAGCTTCTTACCACGAGGAAGCAACTCGGCTAGGAAACGGTGCACTGCCATGCATGAGCATGGTGCCAGGATGGCAGAGCCTCAGGATGGAGACGAAATGGCTATTGGATCTCCACCTCAAAGCACGATGAATTCTGGCATTGGCTCTGGTTTTCAATACTGCTTGGAGCCTTGAGCACAGGATCTAGAGTGAGCAGCAGCCTGGGATGCAAGCTAGCTCTCTGGCAGTGGTGCAATAGCTGAGGTGCTGGCAGGCTGAGTACAGCCAGAGTGCTGCAGTGTGGTGGGGCTGCAGCTCTGGAACCAGTCTGCGGGTTGAGAAAGACCTTTCCCCCAAAGAAATTCCACATTACAACAGCTGCTTCAGGAGGTGTCGTAGGGGAAGGGCATAGCTTTGATTTCCTCTCTGGGGCTTCCTGGCAGGAATGGCTGATGGTCCCCCAGCAGCAAGATATGCAGGTGCCCTTAGAGAGCAGGCCACTGGGGAAATAGTGACGGATGCTGACGACGCGCCTTTAAATTTTGTGTGTGTATATGTATGGGCACACATGTATGCCAAGGTGTTCATGTGCAAGTCAGAAGCCAGCCTCAGGGTGTTTCTCCTCTCCTTCCACCTCCAGCTCTGCTTCCCATTGCCATGGGTGGGTCGGGATTACAGAGATCATGTGCCACTTTGCATCTGCCTTCACATGAGCACTAAGCCATCTCTGTAGCCCCTAATAACCATAACCTATGCCTTTCTTTACTCCTCGTCTTTTTTTTTTTTTTGGCCTTTGGGCAATATTTCTGTTTGTGAAAAGCTATACCCACACTTAATTTACTAAATGCAAAATAATGTAGAAATAAAAAATTCACAAGTACAAAACTAGAATGAGTATATAGGCTATATATAAAAGAGGTGTTCTTCGCTGAATCTGTTAAATAAAATCATTATCATGATTTAAAATGGTGGTTGCCCTGAGCTGGGAGAAAACAGGGAGTGGGAAATGATTAATGAGTATAAAATTTTAATCTTTAAAATAAACGGAACAGGAGCACAATGGTATATGCCTTTAATCCCAACATTTGGGAGGCTGAGGTAGGAAGAGTTTTCTCATTAACATATTGTGTTCCCTTCTCCAAAACCACAACAGGGCAAAATGTATTGATAAACATCAACTAACTTCAAAATAATATACAAGTTTTTGTTTTATTTCATTTTATTTACTTGAGAGAGAAAAAGGGAGGGAGAGACAGAGAGAGAGAATGGGCATGCTAGGGCCTCTAGCAGCTGCAAACAAACTCCAAATGCACACACCACCTTGTGCATCTGTCTTACATAGGTCCTAGGGAATCGAACCTGGGTCCTTAGACTTCACAGGCAAGTGCCTTAATGGTTAAGCCATCTCTCCAGCCCTACTTTTTTTCCCCCTTCAAGGTGGGGTCTCATTCTAGCCCAGGCTGACTAGGAATTCACTCTGTATTCTCAGGGTGGCCTCAAAGTCAGGTCAATCCTCCTACCTCTTCCCTCCATCCCGCAATGCTGGGAGATTAAAGGCATGCACTACCACACCTGGCCAATTTCACTTTTTAAATTTTTTATTTTATTTAATTAATTTTTTTGAGGTAGGGTCTCACTCTGGCCCAGGCTGACCTGGCATTCAGTCTGTATTCTCAGGGTGGCCACTAACTCATTGCAATCCTCCTACCTCTGCCTTCCAAGTACTGAGATTAAAGGTGTGCACCACCACATCAGGCTTTTTTTTTTTTTTAAGTATTTTAAAAAATATTTTTATTGGGCTGGAGAGATGGCTTAGCAGTTAAGCGCTTGCCTGTGAAGCCTAAGGACCCGGTTCAAGGCTCGATTCCCCAGGACCCACGTTAGACAGATGCACAAGGGGGCGCACACATCTGGAGTACATTTTGCAATGGCTGGAAACCCTGGCACGCCCATTCTCTCTCTCTCTCTCTCTCTCTCTCTCTCTCACTCTTTCTCTCTCTCTGTCTGTAGCTCTCAAATAAATAAAAATAAACAAAAAATATTTTTATTTATTTGCAAGCACAGAGGTAGAAGACAGAGAGAAGATGGGTGCACCAGGGCATCCAGCTGTGGCAAATGAACTCCAGAAGCATGTGCTACCTTGTACATCTGGTGTTATGTGGGTACTGGGGAATTGAACCTGGGTCTACTGGCTTTGCAGGCAAGTGCTTTAACTAGTAAGCCAGTTCTCCAGCCCTTAATTTTATTTTAAACATTTTTATTTATTTGCAATCAGAGAATGAATGACTATGAGCACACTAGGGTCTCTTGCAGCTACAAATAAACTCCAGATATGTACACCACTTTGTGGGTACTGGGGAATTGAACCCAGGCCGGCAGGCTTTGCAAACAAGCACGTTTGGCCACTGAGCCATCTCCACAGCCCTATTTCATTTTTTTCAGTGGAATAAAAGTAACAAACCAACAACAGCAGCAGCAACAACAACAAAACAAACGAAAAAACCCAAGAAATTTTGTTTAAAGTATTTACTCTTTATACAGAGAACATAATTTAGTAATTCCAAACTACTTGTATTTTAAAGGATATATCCAAATTTTGAAAGTGCTATCAGAAGAAAAAAGACCAAATTAAAAAAAAAAGTGAAAGAATTCAGCAGATTTTTAAAAATAAGGTTATGAGTATGTCCATAAAATTTTTCTGAGAACAAGACTTTCATCTTGTTGCAAAGATTATGGCAGTCACAGAACCTGAAAAACACTAATTCTCATGTGCTCACGTCTTGCCTTTCATCTATTCCAAATTCCTGGTTCCACTTGTTGTTTCAATGTAGAAACATAACAATGTTGCTGATAGCATTGTATCAGATACTCCATGACAGCTCTGCAAAGCGGGAAAAGTCCGTTTTATAAAACACAGATGCAATCAAATGCCTTAGGAGACGTTCTGGTCCAAACATGGTCCTCTACATGAGACTCTAGAAGAAGTCATTCAGCTCCTTCCACTGCTGTCGTGGCAACAGACTTCACATAGTATGGGCCTTCACTTAGGTAAGCTCTGAGCCTCAAGTAATTTTGGTTCCCAAAGATTTCTGCTGTTGTTTTGGAATTGGCAAGTGCTTTTACCAGTTCATATTTGGAATCCTTTGAAACTTTGTCATGTTCCACAGATCGGTCCATCACATACTCTATAAAGCCTGGACTGTTAAACATAAGCTTCTGAGCCCAGGGCTGGTTTGCGATGGCCTGAAATGGAAGACAGAAACAATACAATTTGTCTAGGCCTTAAGAAGTTAGGTTTGTTAGTGGGGTGACATAATAGAAATAAATCTGGCAATACAAGCCTTAAAAAAAAAAAAAGCATGTTTTGCCTAAGTAACAAATTCCTGAGAAGTTTTTTTTTTTTTAATTCTGAATATTAAAAAGCTTCATTATAGGGCTGGAGAGATGGCTTAGCAGTTAAGGTGCTTGCCTCTGAGGTCTAAGGACCCAGATTTGTTTCCCCAGTATCCACATAAGCCAGACGCACAAGGTGGTGCATGTGTCTTGAATTTGTTTGCAGTGGTTAGAGGTCCTGGTGTAGCCATTATCTATGTATCTGCCTGTATCTCTGTTTTAAATAAATAAATATTTTTAAAAGCTTCTTTACAAAACCTTTCATCACAGTGTAAAAGTTATAATAATAAGGTACTTGTTAAATTAATTATAAGTCATGCATACAGAAGCTAACACTAAATAATTACTCACAAAAATAAATAATGACATGAATAAATCTACTATATGAAAAAACAGATAACAGTTTATATATAAGGCCTGATTATAGTAGTGGTAAAATAAAAGTAAGTGGAGAAGAAAGTATACTCTAAAGAAACTCTCATACATGTACACAGGATAATGTATCTGAGAGTACCCATGCAGCATCATTTGTAATATATGCTACCTAAATGTTCATTTGCAGAATGACACACTATGACTATCCAATGAAAAGCTGACTTTCTTTTTATTGTTGTGTTGTTTTTTCTGAGGTAGGGTCTCATTCTAACCTAGGCTGACCTGGAATTCACTATGTAGTCTCAGGGTGGCCTTGAACTCACTCATGGCAATCGTCCTACCTCTGCCTCCTGAGTGCTAGGATTAAAGGCATGCGCCACAATGCCCGGCCAAAAGCTGACTTTCTAACTCCTTTTAAGATAGATGTATTTTAAAAACATAATGTTGAAAAAGTAAAAGCAAACAGCATGATGCTGTAAACAGGGTGATACAATTTACAATGTTTAAAAATATGCAAAATACTATATTTTATACATATATGTAATAGAAATAGGAAATCATTATGGACCTATAAATCCTGCATTTTGTAATAGCAATTAGATTCAAGAGAAGGAAGAATGGGACTGGGCAGAGTTAAACATAAAGCAAGCACTTTATTCTTGAAATATTTCATATTTCATGCAAAATAAATACTGAAACTATAAATAAACTTCATGATTTAAAATTCCTTTCAGTCATTATCACATTTGGGGACGCACACACACATGGCTTATTTTACACTGGCTGGCAGACAGCAAAGTGGCCAGAACAGAAGGGAGAATGGAACACCTAATCAAGGACAGAAGGAAAGAGGCAGGTCCAAGTACTCCACAGGAGAGTATTGTAGGGAATTCTGGACCTCAGAAGCCAGGGAAGGGAAGTCCAAGCTTAATGCCAATGAGAGAGGATGATACTGAGAAGCAGAGAAAACTGAGAGAAGGAAACAAAAAGAGAAGAGAAACAGAAACAAAGGGAAAGGGACAGAAAGAGGGAGGAAGGTCTATGCAGCATAGGGAAAGAGAGACAGAAAACCAGCACACAAAGATCAAAAAGAGGCCAAGCTCTCCTTTCTCAAGTTTAAAGCAGTTTTAGGGATGGAAAAATGGCTCAGCAGTTAGGCACTTGCTTACAAAGCCCAATGGCCCATGTTCAATTCCCCAGTACCCACATAAAACCAGATGCACAAAGTGGTGCAGATGTTTGGTGTCTGCTTGTAGTGACAGGAGGCACACCCATATTCTCTCTTTCCATCCCTCTTTCTTAAATAAATCAACAAAATATTTATAGAGACACTTGTTAAATTTAATAAATAACAAGCACGTTTATAGCCTAATTTCTTCCTCTGTATTCTACAGACCAGCAACAACAATGATACCTTAGGATTGTTATAAATTTAGTATCTCAAGTGCCAAGAGCCATCTTAGAACTACAGAATCAAAATCTATACTTCAACAAATTAATTAATGTTTGGGCAACAATGGCCTATAAAAAACAGCATCCAAGGATGAAAAGTAAGCTGAAAGAAAAACAGCTGGTACTAGGGAGATGGCTTAGTAGGTATGAGTGCTTACCAAGCAAGTGTGAGGGACTGCCTGCCTGAATCTGATTTCCTAGCACCCATGTAAAAAGCAGAAAAGGGACTGGAGAGATGGCTTAGTAATTAAGGTGCTTACCAGCAAAGCCAAAGGACTCAGGTTTGATTACCCAGTACCCACATGAAACCAGATGCACAAGGTAGTCCATGTGTCTGGAGTTCGTTAGCAGTGGCTAGGGGTCCTGTCATGTCCATTCTCTCTATCTGTCTCTTTCTCCCTCAAATAAGTACATAAGTTA
Organism: Dipus sagitta; assembly: GCA_036346955.1. Taxonomy (NCBI): domain Eukaryota; kingdom Metazoa; phylum Chordata; class Mammalia; order Rodentia; family Dipodidae; genus Dipus; species Dipus sagitta. The sequence goes on from CM070770.1 coordinate 133,546,910, forward strand.
AAAAAACAAAAACAAAAAAAAAAAAAAACTCTTGGGCTGGAGAGATGGCTTAGCAGTTAAGGTGCTTGCCTCCAAAGCCTAAGGACCTATGTTTGATCTCTCTCCAGATCCCATGTAAGCCAGATGCACAAAGGTGAGGCAAACGCAAGGTCACATGTGCTCACTAGGCGGCGCAAGTGTCTGGAGTTCGACTTCAATGGCTTAGGCCCTGGCATGCCAATTCTCTCTTAAAACAAAACAAAATCAAAACACACACACAAACAAAAAAGCAGAGCATAGCTGGGCATGGCGGTGCATGCCTTTAATCCCAGTGCTTGGGAGGTGACGTAGGGAGAGGATCAACATGAGTTCAAGGCCACCCTGAGAATACATAAAAATAAAAAAATAAAAAGCAGAGCATAGCCACAAACATCTGTAATCCCAGTCCTGTCAGGACAGAGACTGGAAAACACTGGAGCTCCTTGAATGGCAGCTCTAGGTTGAGGGAGTGACTTCATTTCAAGGAAATACACAGATGAGCAATAAAGGAAGACACCCAAAATTCTTCTCTGGCCTTTGCACATGTGGTATATCTTCACACAATGTCACACACAGAACCCACAGTCTATACATACATACACTGAAAAAAAAATCCCATCTAATAAGCCAAAATCACCTTTACATTTATAGTCAACTAAGCAGATGATAGGGAAGGCAAAAGTAATAAAACAACGATGTATTCGATGAAGAAACCAAAATAGCTATCTCACCTGATGACAATTACAAGGTGAAGCACTACAAAAGCCTGTTTAAAAATATTTAGACTTCCTAAATTTGCAAAGTCTTTAAAAGCACCATATATCTTTGCAAACTCAGATCACTTACTACACCCTCAGGAAGCCTTTCTCTTTTGTTTCCTCATACCTAGGCCTCGTATGCTGTTAAGACTATTAAACTGACAACTATAGACCTTTTGAGCTCAGGCATTGTAACTGCTGGGATTACAAAGATAAATAGATACAGCTCCTACTCTCCACAAACTCTGCCTGAAAGGGAAAGAGATCAATTAATAAACAATTTCAACATAATTAGTATAAACAACATAATATAATCCTTGTTTCAGCTACAATTATAAGTAACTTTATAATATATACTGCATGGCTCCCTCAATAGACAGGGAAGTTCCAGAAAAGGCTCACATTTAGCAAGGGCATGGGAAAAACTCACATGTGTCCTGAATGTTCATGTTATGAGTAGGAATCTCATTTAGCGTAACCTTGTCAAAATGGGCAAAGTGCCCAGAAGACACCTGAACTAATTCTTAAGTAAGTAAGTAAGGTTAACAAACAAAAAACATGCTGAAAAGCATGTTGGATGCAGAAAGCACAGCAAAGGCTCCAAAATAAGCAGCAACTTCGGGCTGGAGAGAGAGCACAGCTGGTGAAGTGCTTGTCTTTCAAGCAAAAGACCTGAATTCAATCCGTAGTACCCACATTAAAAAAAAAAAAAATCTCAAAAAATAAAAAATTAGCCAGGCATGGTGGCACATACCTTTAATCCCAGCACTAGGGAGGCTGAGGCAAGAAGATAGCCATGAGTTTGAGGCTAACCTGAGCTACAGAGTTCCAGGTTAGATTGAGCTAGTGAGACCCTACTAAAAAAGAAAAAGAAAAAAAAAAAAAGAAAGAAAGAAAAAAAAAAACGAAACCAGCAAACTGGCTTCACTGGAACATTAAGTGCCAGAGGAGAATGGTAGGAAATAAGGCTCAGGAAGGTGAGGGATGGGTTAATTGATCATGAATGATAAGGAGCTTGGAATTAATTTTTGTAAGTACTCATGTATTGAAATGGCAGTTCCTGAAGGACCTATGGAGACAAGAATACCTACTGTGAACACTTTTAAGGCAGCACAGTGTAGTTCAGGGAAAGGCTGATTACTGATGCCACGGAAGAGCTCCAGAGAGTCCCGAGATAAAGAAGAAAACCAGGATTCTGTCATCCTCAGGAGGTCATCAGTCTGCTGCTCAGGCTGCAGGACAGAAAAGGAAAATCTCATGACAAGGTCAGGGTATTTAAGAAGAGCATACATCCTAAGTCAAACACCCAGGTTTAATTATACCTACATAACCCATGCTTATCAAAGCACTCTTCACAATAAGACACGTAATAGAATCAGCCAAGGTGCTTATCAGTAGGTGAATGGATAAAGAGAGTGTAGTATATACACACTATGGAGTCGTATTCAGCCATAAAGAAAAACAAAATCATGTTGTTTGAAGAATGGATAGAACGGGAGATCACTAATAAGCAAAACAAGCCAGAATCAGGAGGTGGGGTAATAAGACAGGGTATGAGGGGAGTGACTATGATCCAAGTATGTTACATACATATACGAAAATATCACAATGAAGCCTATTATTTTGTACAGCTAATAAAAATTGAAGCTGAGCATGGTGGTGCACGCCTTTAATCCCAGCACTTGGGAGGCAGAGGTTTAAAAAAAAAACAGGTTTAAATGGCACTTAGCAATTTATTTGCTGTGTGATTTTTTTAGTTAAACCTGGAACACTCACCCCCAAACCCAGGGTAGAACTTTCCTATTTTTGTTGGAAGAAGTTAAGCAATCTGTAGGGTCTCTTTAGTTCTACTTCTCTATGATTGTATTTTAACTTAAATGTCACTAGTCATATGAGGGTTATCTTCTTTGTAAAAGTAAAAAACATGCCATTTACTTAGTCAACATTTATATTAACTTGTATTATGTTGACTTTCTCCCAAACATTTCCCATGGTGACTCATTAACTTCACCATCTACTTACTGGTAAATACAGGAGAGATGAAACTGCATCCAAACACCTAATCTTTAGCTCTGTGGATGCATTCTTTGCTTGATGTCCTATTCTCATGAGCAGGCGTTCAAAGCGTGTTCCTTTGAAGAATAACAGCAATATTTTTTGTAAGTGGTAAAATATACATGGGATAAAACCATTCTCTCTCTCTCTCTCTCTCTCTCTTTTTGAGGTAGGGTCTAACTCTAGCCCTGGCTGACCTTGAATTCACTTTGTAATTTTTGGTGGCCTCAAACCCATGGAGATCTTACCTTTGCCACCTGTGCTGGGATTAAAGGCATGCACCACCATGCCCAGCATAACTTGCCATCTTAAAAACACAATTCTGTGTCTTTAAGCACACCCACTTATGCAACCACCACCACTACCCCACTGCAGAACTGTTCTAACAACCCAGACTGAAACTCTGTAGCCACAAAACAGTAATCCCCATTCTCCCTATTCTCTTCAGGCCCTGGACTTTGTTTCTATGGATGACTATGCTACATGACCCAAACATCTCATAAGTGGAATAACACAGTAGCTGTCTTCAATGCCTGGCTTGTTTAAATTGGAATAGTATCTTCAAACTTCCTTTTTTTTTTTTTTTTTCCGAGGTAGGGTCTCACTTTAGCTCAGGCTGACCTGGAATTCTCTATGTAGTCTCAGGGTGGCCTCGAACTCACGGTGATCCTCCTACTTCTGCCTCCCAAGTGCTAGGATTAAAGGCGTGCACCACCACACCCAGTTTTCAAACTTCCTTTGTACTGTAGCATGTGTCACCATTCTCTTACTGTTACAAAGCAAGATTCTATCGTATGTAGATACTGTTATCTTATTCATTTACCCACCAGGGAGCCTGGGGTAGTTTCTACTTTAATAATGTTGGTATGAACGGGGTGTACAAACAACTGTTGAAGTCTTTGTTTTTAGGACTTTTAAGTTTAGCACATTCCAAGAGTGGAACTGCTAGACAAGATAATTTTTATGGAACTTCTATAAAAAATTGCACAATCTCACATTCCTACGAAAAATACAAGATTTAGGGCTAGAGATGGCTTAGCAGTTAAGATGTTTGTCTGCAAAGCCAAAGGACCCAGGTTCTATTCCACAGGACCCACACTAGCCAGATGCACAAGGTGGCACATGTGTCTGGAGTTTGTTTACAGTTGCTGAAGGCCCTGGTGTGCCCATTCTCTCCCTCTCTCTCTGCCTTTCTTTCTCTCAAATAAAATAAAATAAAGAAAAATGTGAGATTTTATTTCAACATCCCAAGTTTAATTTAAAAATTAAATAATGGCTACCCTAATGTGTATGAAGTGAAAAATGTAATTCTTAAAGACATTTATTTATTTATGAGAGGAAAAGACAGAGTACATATTAGGATGTTATAAGACTGGTATCAAAGGACCTGGATATGAGTAGCAGCTGCCCCAGTCTATATAATCTTAGAAAATTTTCTAAATTCTCTGAGTTGCAGCTACCTTATTTGAAAAAAATGAGAATGGGGCTGAAGAGATGGCTTAGTGATTAAGGTACTTGCCTGCAAAGCCTAAGGACCAAGGTTCAACTCCCCAGAACCCACATAAGCCAGATGCACATGGTGGCACATGCGTCTGGGAGTTCATTTTGCAGTGGCTAAAGGCCATTGTGCACCCATTGTCTCTCTCTCTTCCCCTTCCTCCCTCTCTCTGCAACAAATAAATACATAAATAAATAAATATTTTTTTAAAACTAGGAATAACAATGGATGTTCTATGAAGGACTATATATAGGTTATATGTAAAAGAACTTTAAAAAGTACATATAGTCCAAAAAAAAAAAAAAAAAGTACATATAGGGCTGGAGAGATGGTGTAGCAGTTGAGACACTTACCTGTGAAACCTAAGGACCAAGGTTTGATTCCCCAGTATCCGTATAAGCCAGATGCACAAGATGGCACATGCATCTGGACTCCGTATGCAGTGGCTAGCAGCCCTGGAGTGCCCATTCTCTCTATCTGCATCTCTCTCTCAAATAAACAAAATAGGGCTGGAGGGATGGCTTAATGGTTAAGGCATTTGCCTGAAAGCCAAAGGATCCAAGTTCAATTCCCCATATCCCATGTTAGCCAGCTGCACAAGGGGACACACGCATCTAGAATTTGTCTCCAGTGGCTGGAGGCCCTGGCATCCCCATTCTCTGTCTCTCTTTCTCTCTCTCCCCCTCTTTCTCTGTCAAACAAATAAATGAATAAAAATATTTTTAAAAGTAAACAAAATATATTTTAAAAATATCAAAAAAGTACATAAATGTCACATAACATATACTTCACAAGGGTTTTCAAAATAGCGCCATATTATTTTGGGGGTGTGGAATTTGTATTGGTACAACACTCACGGATATAACATAAACATCTTTAAAATCTTGTTATAAAATTTTGTATCTTTTTTGGCATTCAATATGCAAATAATCTTAGGAAATATTCAAAAGCCTGAAAAAAGTAAGTGTTGTGCCTTTTAATAAATGAGGAAAATGAGGCTGAGAGACGTGGCATAAACAGAAACTCAAAAAGCTATTGTCAGTGTTAAAAGTAGTGCACAAGAGTCTGTGTATCATAAAAACTAATCAAGGGAAATGTAGAAGTAAAACAATGTTTTATCCTAGTTAGTTGATAGAACCTAAACAGTGAGAAGCAAAAGCACACAAAGGTTTTTAGTAGTAACTGAGACTTGACAGTAAACTAACCTAAGCACTGAATCCTGGCCTCAAACTAAAGTATATCTAAAGAGTCAAGACAAAGCATACCAACCTGCTTTTTGTAAAACCTGTTTTCCTTCAACACTGGATCCCAGGACTCCAACAGTGTCTACAGCTACACCAATCATGGTGGGGTCCTGACTTTCGGTCATTTCAAACACTTTTTCCAGAAAGACAGGGTAGCGCTCACAGATTTGTTGAGGACTATCCATAACAGCCAAGTTCCCAAAAAACTTCACAAATCCTAAAGACACAACAGAGTTTTTTAACACAGGAGAAATCAAATTTTTTGTTTTCACAGGAAGAGTAATAAATTACAGGTTAGAACGGGAAATAGACTAGAATAGTATGTGGACATTAGAGACCATAAAGATACTGAAGCACATTTTTTAAAACATAGTTTTCATGATAAAAGATGTAAAACAAATTCTTTTAAATTTTTTGTTTATTTTTACTTATTTATTTGAGAGTGACAAGTAGAAAGAGGCAGATAGAGAATGGGTGTGCCAGGGCCTTCAGCCACTGCAAACCAACTCCAGATACATGAGCCACCTTGTGCATCTGGCTTATGTGGGCCCTGGGGAATCCAGCCTCGAACTGGGGTCCTTTGGCTTCACAGACAAGCGCTTAACCGCTAAGCCATCTCTCCAGCCCGGATGTAAATTTTTCTCACGTGCCTCTTTGGCTTCAAATGGGATGACCATGCTTTTGTCTTTTATTCTGGTCAGTGTATCATATTTATTGATTTGCACATCAGTCCTACTAACTGTGATTCATGATTCTTTTAATGTACTGTTGAATTTGGTGGCTGTGGGTATCTGTGAACAGGAACCAGTTCTAAAGACAATAATCCTTATGCTTCATTAATAATATACTTCAGAATCAAAATTCATACTCTTACCTGGCAAATAGAAGCCGGAGAAAGGGTCCGAGTCTGCTCCAACAATTATATTGGAAACTTGGTCAATTACTCCTTCTTGAGCGAGGTATTGCCGTCCATGCTGGGTACACGCCAGCGATGTCACCATTTCTATACAGGTGGATCTAAAATAAAAAAGGACAAAATTAGAGTTTGCATATGATCTGCATCCTTTTATACTTGTCTTTGTATGGGATGTATTTGATTTAATTCTTCACACCACATATGAACTGTCCATAATCTTAAGTCTCCTTTTCAGATGAAGACAAAAGAGCAACCAAGTTTTAGCATCTCATTTGCAATCACATTTATTATTACAAGGTAGGCTTCAGAATCAAATCCTGCCCTTTTGATTGGAGACCCATTATTATTTCTATAACAAACACAACTGTTTCCAAACAGAATTTTCTGAGGTTTTGTTTTATTCTGCAATGTCAAACATACACAAAAGCAAAAGTAACACAATAAGGCACCATGCACCCATAACCCTATTTTTTCCCCTTCTTTACTTTCTTTTATTATCGTCATAGTCTCCGCATCAAGATACAAAGCAACAATGGCAAGTTGTTTCTTAAAGCTTAGCATTAAATCTTTCCACATTTTAATTTTTCAAAGAAAAAAAATCAAAACTCAAAGTTATTTGAAGTCTGAACATACTTCCATGATTAGCTGAGCTATGTAAAAGTTGGTGGATTTATTCTTCCTGCTGCATAAGCAGGTCTAGGCCCTAGAAAGATGGGACTAGGTTATAATTGCTTTGAAAAGCGTGCTACAAAAATGGATGGCTTGCCGGGCATGGTGGTGCATACCTTTACTCCCAGCACTTGGGAGGCAGAGGTAGGAGTATCATAATGAGTCTGAGGCCACTCTGAGACTACATAGTAAATTCCAGATCAGCCTGGCCTAGAGCAAGACCCTACCTTAAAAAAAAAAAAAAGGATGGCTTGTTATAAGCCAGGTTACAAAGTAAGGAAAGGGGCAACAGAGGGATATTTTCTTCAAGAAAAAAAAAAAAAAAAAAAAAAAAAAAAAAACCAAAAAACAACAACAACAAAAAAAACAAATATAGTGTATGAAGAGACATGGGCCGTGGTTTTTTTCCCCAAAACGGTTGGAGGGGGTAACACCTCAACGTGAGCTCTAGAATCGTATGTCTGTGGAGGACCAGTAATTGCCTTGTTGGGAAGGTAACTGCTGAGGAGGGAGGATGGCTATGTTGACCATTCACACCTTCCTCAGGCAAGGAATGAAATGGAAAGTTCATTGTCCAGTGGCTGTGAAAGTAAGCTGAAGCTTCACTGGTACTGAATTCTCTAAGAGGCTTCTTCTAGAAACAAACAACTCAGACTCTCCCTCTTGCTTCATCAAAGAAGTTATTTTTGTTCCAGAAATTAGAACTCTATTATAAATATTACCAGAGTAGAAACTGACTTTGTGTGAAGACTCTCTGAAACTTTTAGAACTATATATAGGATAGGCTTATTATAATGTATTTCACTCTCCAATGCTGCAAGTTAGATATAACAAAGGAAATCTAAATTGTCAATAAATGGTCTCCCAAGGGAAAGTAATTCCATCTCAGCAATTTGACAAAGAGCAGAGTCACTCCCACAAAGGGAGATTTTATGTAAGAAATATGTATTGATCCCTTTAGAAAATGTAATTTTCATACTGGGAAAAAAGCATACTCAATACTTTGTGCTGTTAGAAATTAAAGTACCTGTTGACATAGGGTAAGTGGCATGATTATCATAAAACCAAGCTCAAGTATTTTTCAATTTAATTCCAGGAGAACCAATTAAAGAGCTTCAAAATCCAAGGACAGACTGGTCCAAAAGCATTTCTTCCTCTGTCCTTTCTTCACCTTGCTCCTTCTCTTTCCGGCACGTGCAGTCCTCTTTCTCAGAGGCTTCATCTCAGCTTTTTTTCTCTTTGATTCTTAAGCTTTTCTATACTGACTGGTTCAGTTTCTGTTTCTCCCTTCGTTTTCTTTCTTTGGATGCTCTTTTGTTTGTTTAAATCCACTTCCTCAGAACTACTTTCTGTTTTTTCCCTGCCTTAGTCTAGGTGCCTTTTTATTTTTCCCCCTCTGGTTTTATGAGGTAGGGTCTCACGCTAGCCCAGGCTGACCTGGAATTCACTCTGTAGTCTCAGGGTGGCCCTAAACTTTAGCGATCCTACCTCTGCCTCCCCCCGAGTGCTGGGATTAAAGGTGTGCGCCACCACGCCCGGCCCTTTTCCTTTTCTGATGCATGTTTATGACCAGCTTGAGTCACTGGCGCTATAACCTGAGCAGAGGTATTTGTGAACTCCAAACTCTATGCTGTATGAACCACAATTGTATTCTTGCTGACTAAAGTTCAGGGGCATTGGTTTTTCTGAGAAACAGTCCCTGGTAAACTGACAGTAGCCCAGAGTCTTGTCTCAGCTTGCTGTCATGAGCTGGGAACCAGCTCTCTAACTGTGAAACACTGCGTGGCCTTGGGGATAGGTCTGGATGGTTCCACATGGAAATCTTGGGTCTAACATTCTATACCTGGGTCTGGAATCAACCTCTTCTCTGTACCCACCATTTCTTAAACAGTTCTCTCTCATTCTTCTGAAAGAAGTCTGCTTCTAGACATCAGGGTTTCTGTACTTTAATGTAATTTTCGAGTTCATTTGGACTTGTTTGAATGGTTCATTAGGTTGATAAAAAGGGATTTTCTTCTCTAAGGCAGGGGGAGGCATCTACAATTATTGTCCGCCCCCTCCCCGCCAACGCTGCCAGCTGGCCAGGGAAGAGGCTGCAGTGGAGGCGACAGTGAGCAGGTGGGTTGGGGGAGGAGAGAAGTTATTTGTTAAAAGCACCTGGGAAGGTCCCTCCCCACCCCTCAGGTGGGAAAGCTCAGAGAAGGCAGTCACCAGTTCAGCCACTGTCTGGCCCACAATGGAATTCCTGAATGTTGGAGACACCATAGAAGTGAACAAAAGCTGCTGCTACCACCAGGACGCAGAAAATCTGATGAGACTAGAGCCGTGTGTCAAATTTTCCAGGAAAGAAGTGTTCAGGAATGCAAGCAGCAGCATAAAGGCCAGCGCTAGTGATACACAGCCCAAGGAAGAACCTGTCCATCTGGCCCACTGTGGAGGCCCTAACAAAGCCCTCAATGATAGTAACGTGCATGGTAGGTACACCAACGCTCAAGCCAAGTCCCAGAAACACTCCTGCTCTTGTCTGCTGGTGCTTAGAGTGGTAAACCAGTCCCATTGTGCCACAATGATGGCAGAAATGCCCAAGACATAGACAATGGTGAGGTGGATGAGCCAAGGGTTTGGGGAGCAGTAGAAGGAATTATAGAGCCAGAGGATAAAAATCCCCATAATGAGTAGAGCAATCCCTGAATAGTCCAATTTGGAAAAAGTCCAGGTGACTTTGAATGACAATACAGTGTGGAAGGGTCAGGAGAAGCAGAGGCAGAGCACTGCACCCAAGAAGAACATCCCCAAAACCACCTTCTCCTGCACAGGAGCCACGAAGTACGTATTTGGTCTGAGCATGGTCAATATTCCCAAATACATTAACAGAACAAAACCAAGCAGATGGGTCCAGATATTGCCAGTTTCTGTGTGAATGCAGAAAATACTCTTGAAGCAAGTTTTAAAAGAGGGCATAGGTGGTCTATGGCCATGTAGCAGGTACTCATTGTCTTTCAGATAGTCAGGAAGTACATCATATGGGACAACCCTCCAACATCACTCCCAGACCTTATACACAAACTCCTCTGTCCACTCCATAGCATGGGGGGCCTGCAGGGAAGGTGTGAGTACTTGCACCTCCTACTCTTCTTCCTAGGGCACTGGGCAGGTTTGCTCTTCTTCGTGGTGTTGGCAGTCCCTCGCTGGCCCTTCTCCTCCAGCAGGAGTCCCAGTTCAGCCAGCTCCAGCACGTCAGTTTCCCTATTACAGCCAGAAGCACCAGTGCCCTGTGCCACCACAGATACTTTGTGGGATGACATCTGGCTAGTACCTCAGTACCCTACAGCTTCAGCTTGGGAAAAGATTGGGGTCTTCCAGGCTCAGGGGCAGATTTTCCTGTGGTGATGGATAGGAAGGGTGGGATGCCTCTGCAGGGAGACCGCAGACCCCGGAGCTACATTCTGTGGTGCTGGAGGTGGCTGCACCCAAGCAGTGATCAATCCTCAGTGGCCGCCCAGCACTGGAAGGGGTGTGCAACCACATGCGCATCGCCTCCTTCACACTCCCATAACCTATTTTTATAGTAATCACAAGTCTGATGTGGGTGTGATGGGGCATGCCTTTAAATTAATCTCAACACTCCAGGAGGCAGAGGTAGGAGGATCGTTGTGAGTTCAAGGCCACCCTGAGACTACACAGTGAATTCCAGATCAGCCTGGGCTAGAGTGAGACACTACCTCAAAAAAATCAAAAACAAAAACAAAAAACAAACAAAAAAGTTTGAGGGGTATGAAGAGATGGCTCAGCAGATAAGGCACTTCTCTACAAAGCCAAAGGACCCAGCATCAATTCCCCAGTACCCATGTAAAGCCAGATGTACAACAAGATGGTGCATGCATCTGGAGTTTGTTTGCAGTTGCTAGAGGCCCTGGTGACCCCCCGCCCCTCCAGCTCCTACTCTCAAATAAATAAAGTATTAAAAAAAAAGTTTGAGAGGCTTGGGAGATGGTCAGCATGTTAAAGGTACTTGCTTGTAAAGCTTGGTGGCCACGGTTCAATCTCCTATTCACCCACATAAAAGTAAAATGCAAAAAGTGGCACATGCATCTTATTCATTTGCAGCACTCTTGAGATCCTGGCATGCAGGGGTGCATACCCACACATGCATATAAAATCCTAACATCAAATCATGATCAAATATCTACAAACAGCATTTTGAAGTTGTTACTAAAGCTTCTTATCTTACCACCTGCAAATTTAGCTATGTCAGCGATAGATTTAGATATTCAAATGCTTTGAAGCAATGTAACTAGTGAATGACTTACATGGAACAACTGTAACACTATTATAATGGCAGAAACAGGAAAAAAGGTGCTCAGCAGTGAGGATGTAGTAAGCGCAGTAAGGAAACATTGGGCTGATATTAAGAATCTAGAAAATAGAAAAAACAGGGAGCACCAAGAGACTGGAATATCATTCATTTGAGGAGGTATATCAGCTACTACTAAGTTTCTATGGTTAATTTGCTTAATCCTCCTATTTTCTTTTCAGAGTTGTTACTGGTCTGAGAGATAGAAAACTGAGGTATGCTGGGCATGGTGGTGCACACCTCTAATCCCAGTGCTTTTGGGAAGCAGAGGGAAGAGGATCACTGTGAGTTCTGGATCACTGCACATTAGACAGCACCCTGAGACTATAGTGAATTCCAGGTCAACCTGGGCTAGAGTGAGACTCTACCTAGAAAAACCAAAAGCAAATAAATAAATAAAAATAAACAAAACTGAAGTGTAGTCAGACCTGGGGACATGAGCCTGTAATCTCAGTTAATCAAGAAGCTAAGGCAGGAAGACTCCAAATTCAAGCCCTGCCTTGGCTAGAGTTCAAGGCCAGCATAGGCAATTTGGTTGTGAGAGATAATCTCAAAATAAAAAGCAACAAGGGGTATGGTGAAACAGTTCAATGGTAGGGTTCTTGCCTAGAACATCTGGGTTCAATCCTTAGTATTGTCCCAAACAAACAAAATCAGACACTGAGGTACAGAAAGGCTATACTCATCTGTCCAAGGTCAAACAGTTAGTGAATAGAAGAGCAGTATGCAAGCTCAAGACTTTTTTAAAGCCCATATTTTAAAATACATTTTATTTATTTATTTGACAGGGAAAGATAGAAAAAGAGAGAGAGAGAATGGGTGCGCCAGAGCCTCCAGCCACTGCAAACAAACTCCAGATGTGTGTGACCCCTTGTGCATCTGGCTAACGTGGGTCCTGGGGAATTGAACCTGTGTCCTTTGGCTTTGCAGGCAAATACCTAAACCAATAAGCCATCCCTCCAGCCCCATATTTTTTCTATCATGTCACAGAGCTGTTATTTGACAATGTCCAAAGAATCCACTTGAAAACTGCTAAGTCATTCAAACTGCCAGGTATCATGAAATTACAACTGTTCAAGAGTAGAATTTATCAGGGACAGAGAATAGAGCCACTTAAAGATAGCTAACTGTCTTACAGGGCTTTGCTAACATGGTAACAGATATAATGACATATTTTCTAAAAGCCCTTCCTAAAGACACATGTCAGCCATCAAACTGCAATCTAGATTTTCCTAGCAAAGATCATGCTAAGTCCCCAAGTTGTTTCCTGACCCTCTGGAAGAAGACATTTTACTCTACACCCTCTCAATCAACACACCTGACCAGCACATCCTCACCAGTCAGCTCCCTTAGGAGCTGGGTCACCAAACCACTCGTGGTACAGTAGTTCAAAGATTCTGATGACACAGAAGAGATCTTCACAATCAGCTGAAAGAAAAGAACAGAACAGAAAAGAAAAAAGGGTCAAAACGGCCTCAAACCTATTAGATCTCATTGTAAGTTAAATGCATAACTCTGGACCACATGTAATTGAATCCTTAAGATCTATCATTTGACTCTAGGAAAACTTTACACAACAAATTATTCTGACATAGAACTATTCCATTCTATCTGAATCTATCTACTTTATATCTAAGGAAATCAATAATTAGAGCATAAAAGCTTGCATTAGCACCAGCAAAAATAAAAACCATTCATTCAGACTGGGCTGTAGCTCAGTAATAGAACACATTCCTAGCACACACCAAAAAAATTCATTCATGTATCTGTCAGTAATTTCTTCAACTGACAAGTATGTCTTGAAGGCTTATTAAAGAACATAGGTGGTAGAATCAGGTAAGGGTTTGTGTGTGCATGCGTGTGTCTGGTATATATCTTTATAGTATATGCATGTGTGCGTAGATGTGCATGCCTGGTGCACACACCTGTGGAGGACAGAGAAGAATGTCAGGTGTCCTTCACTGCATTTCTGCTTGTTTCCTCAAGTCTCTTACTGAACCTGGAGCTGTTGATTTTTGGTTAGACTAGCTGAACAGCAAGCCCCAGTGATTCTCCAGTCTCTGTTCCCCAACAGGACTGGGGTTACAGCATTTGTGGCCACGTCCAGTCATTTATGTGGATGCTAGGGAATCAAACTTGGGATGAAATACGGCCCTCATAGTTGCACAGAAAGCGTTCTTAACTGCTGAGCTATCTCCTCAGCCCCCAAATAACAGATTTTTAAAAGACCATTCTTACATATGATACAAAACATCATAGTATACATGATAAATACATGTAATTCTTATCTATCAATTACTCTAAAAACAAGCCATCATGATCACATGTAAGATATAGTGATGGTTAATACTGTCTGTCAGTGTGATATATCTATCTAGAGTCACTTAGGAGAGAGCCTATGGGCATGTCTGTGAGGGTTTCTAGACTGGGAAGAGGTAGAAGATGGACAGCACCAGCATTCATTGCTTTCTGCTTCCTCACTGTGGATGCAATGTGAGCAGCCACTTCTCACTTCAGTTAATTACTCCTTCAAAAATAAGATTAATTACTACACATAATAAATAGTATACTGTGTTTTAAGACTGTACCACACACTAGACTGGGAACACATTCCTGTATCACCAGTACATTATATATATATCTGGACTAACAAAGATTATACACCTGATAAATACACGTAAGATGAGCCATCTTGCCTTCCTAGTAAATTTACTACTTTTTTTGGTAAGCATAAGAAAATATGGTTTTAGGGCTGGAGAGATGGCTTAGTGGTTAAGGCACTTGCCTGTGAAGCCTAAGGACTCAGGTTAAATTCCCTAGTACATACACCAGATGCACAAGGTGGTACATGCATCTGGAGTTTGCAGTAGCTAGAGGCCCAGGTGTGCCTATTCTCTCTGTCTCTCAAAAAAAAAAAAAATTTTTTTTTTTTTTTTTTTTTGAGGTAGGGTTCTACTCTAGCTCAGGCTGACCTGAATTCAATATGTAGTCTCAGGGTGGCCTTGAACTCACGGCGATCCTGCTACCTCTGCCTCCCGAGTGCTGGGATTAAAGGCGTGTGCCACCACGCCTGGCTCTCTAATATTCTTTTAAAAAGAAAATATGGTTTTAGGGAATGAGGAGATGGATCAGTAGTTAAAGATGCTTGCTTGAAAACCTGATGGCCCAGGTTTGATTCCCCAGTACCCATGTAAAGTCAGAGGCACAAAGTGGTAGTACATGCATCTGGAGTTTGTTTGCAGTGGCAACAGGCCCCAGTGCACCCATGTTCTCATTCTCTCATTCAAATAAATTTTTAAAAAATTCAAAAAGAAAGTATGGTTATAATCTTACCTCATATACTCTGTATCGAACAATGTCATTTGTTTTCATTACATTTTTCAAATCATCCAGCAAATTGCTTTCAAATAAAGCCTCCAGTCCAGCTTGGGTTAGTGAGATCCTTGACAGGGATTTGATAGCCTTGTAAGGAAAGAGAGTATTTCTTAAGTCATAAAGATACAGACTATTAGATGGAGAGATGTCTCAGTGGTTAAAGGTGCTTGCCTGCAAAGCCTGCCAGTCAGCCCAGGTTCAATTCCCCAGCACCTGCATAAAGCTGGACATCAAATGATACATGTGTCTGACAGTTTGTTTGCAGTGACAAGAGACACTATATAGACTATATACATCTATTTCCCAAGATTGAAGTGAAAATGAATTCATAAAATGCACAAACCCGGGCTGGAGAGATGCTTGTCTGCAAAGCCAAAGGACCCAGGTTCCATTCCCCATGACCCATGTAAACAAGTGAAAAGGTGGCACATGCATCTGAAGTTCATTTGCAGGTCTAAAGGTTTTGGTGCACCTATTCAATCTCTCTATTTCTCTCTGCCTCTTTCTCTCTCTCTCTCTCTCTCTCAAATAAATTTTTTTAAATGCACGAACCCAATGAGTAGTGTCACTGAATTTCAGCTCTTGTTATACTGAAGTGGAAAAGATCAAACAACCCAATGAAAATCTGACAGATGATGTAGATATGTGTCTTAGGAGCTTACTACTATTTGATAACATCTACACTAGATTACAGATTCAATTCCACTTTAATTCTCATTAGTTCATGTCCTGTCAGACTGGAAGCAGTAACCTAAGAGTTAAAGCTTGGCTCAATGACAATTTCCTCCATAAAGACTTTTCTTCAAAATAGCAACTTTAATTCACTCATTAAATACTTGCTATGTATCTACCAACCATCCATTTTAACCCCTCTCTTAATTCAGAAGGCCTTTTCTGACTCAGGGCATGTAGCAGACAGCTTCTGGTTTGCTGAGATGAACTTCCAGACCAGGCACAGTTATGGAGGAAGGGATTTTTATTGAAGCTTATAGATCCAGGGGAAGTTCCATGATGGCAGAAGGTGGCCTACTCTCACAGAACCAAGTAGACAGAGAGAAGCACAAGCCAAAAGCCACACAGCACAGCATACTTCAGGGACTCCAGCTAGGCACACTTTAGATTGAAATCTGAAACCCACCACCACACCTTAAGATCCACTCAGTGACACTGGCTCCAGCCAGGTGGCTGCAGATGCAAACTACAAACTAATTAAAAAAAAAAATGAATATACTGGGGGGCATCTATTCAAACCGCCATAGGGCTTCAATGTCTCTATGTGTTTAACCGACAGTTTTAACTTACCGCTTCAGCTACGGATAAATTCTCTCCGCCAATGCAATAAACAATCTGTTTTAATAGTTCAGCATTATTCAGAATCTCAGTAACAGCCTCAGAATTCTCAACAATTCTTCCAATCTGAAGGAAAAAGAAAAAAACAGACACTCTTCCAAGGTAGTATAAAATGGAAGCACATGATATCCAAATTTCCCTGGTGTCCAGAATTCACAATGACCCAAATTTATTGAAGTCAATAACACAGTACAGTCACACCTTTAAGTGGAAAGAAACAAAGAGTGGATAAAGAACAGAAACAGATGAGTGAATACAATATAAATCCTAGTATGTCAACTTTTAATTGCGTTGATCTTGGACAAATTTAGTGACTTCAAGATAATACTTAGCCATAAATCTACACTCAACTAGTACGATGTTTTGGACACCAGGGTAAGAGTTACTATTTTAATTTGTTGCCTTATTGAACTTTATAACAGCGCTAAGTTCATGCCACTACAAAAGGATCTAACACGGCAAAGTAGCTGTATGCATATCTGAAAAATCATTTAAATAATTTTCTTTAGACTAAGAACTCCTTGAAGAAAATAGATTTACCTTGGTAACTCCAATGACATATAGCACAATACCTGGCATGTCAATGGATTGCAGTCAGCAATGGATAAGTGAATGAATGAGGTGCTTCTTATGAGTTAGTAAGATTTCATACCTGGGACAGAACAAGGATTTTTACAGAATCATCACGGTGAGTCAGTCCCTTCTGTAGGTCAACCCTGAGGTTTCTGGCCACATGAATTGGCTCCACAGCTTGGAGCAACCGCTCCAGAATGGATACACACAAAGTGGTCTGCTCCCTAAAGGAGATAACATAGATCTCATTAGTTCTTTTCCTGTAAGACTGGAAGCAACAACTAATACAACCCAACACCTACAGCAGTTTCTACTCAGTCACCGAACACTTGTTGTATGTCTAGTATCTGCCATGCCTGTGTTGGGGCTACAAAGAAAAACAGGACATGTTCTCTAGCTGCAGAGCACTCCTTCTAATGAAAGATACAGAAAAACCAAAGGTAGATATATGTAAATGCTACAGTCTGTGGCCAGGAGCTATGGAAGCTTTAAAAAGTTTACAAAGGGAACCGGGAGATGGCCTGGGGGTTAGAGCTTTAAAAAAAAAAAAGTTTACAAAGAAGCCAGATGTGGTAGTACACGCCTTTAATCCTGGCATTTAGGAGGCTAAGATAGAACTGCCATGAGTTCTAGGTCAGTCTGGGCTGGAGTGAGACCCTGCTTCAAAAACAACTTTTTTTTTTTTTTTAATTTTAAATAAGGAAGGCTAGGGAAACAGTTCAGCAGCTAAAGGCACATTCATGCAACCCTGGCTGCCAGTCCAGATTTCAATTCCCAAGCACCCAAGTAAGCTAAACCCAAAACATGGAACAAGTATCAAGGCAGGTGTGGTGGCATATGCCTTTAATCCCACTACTCGGGAGGCTGAGGTAGGAGGATTGCCATGAGTTGGAGGCCACCCTGAGACTACATAGTGAATTCCAGGTCAGCCTGGGCAAGAATGAGACTCTACCTCAAAAAAATAAAATAAAAATAAAAATAAATAATCAAATAAAAATAATTTTAAAAAATGTTTTATTTTTTATTTATTTGAGAGAAAAAGGTGGGGGGGGAAGAAAATAGACATATCAGGGCCTCCAGCCACTGCAAATAAACTCCAGACACACGCACCACCTTGTGCATCTGGCTTATGTGGATCCTAGGGAATTGAACCTGGGTTCTTTGGCTTTGCAGGAAAACACCTTAACCACTAAGTCATCTCTCCAATTAATAAAAATAATTAAGTTTACAAGGTATAAGGAACATTTCTGAGGACTAACCCCTGACCTACGTTTTAAGAAAAAATAGGAGTGATGTAAAAGGAGTAGAAGCAGAGGCAGGAACAGCACATGAGAAAGCAGAGAGAAGAGAGACTACTAGTACTTCAAATGAACCATACACACGAAGCCAGTCAGAACAAGAGGGGTAGAGAGAAGGCAAAAGGGTAAAATGAATGACAAGAACTGCAACTGAAAAAATGCACAGAAGCCATATTCTGAGCTGTCTTTTTTCATGCCATCCTTGGAATTTAGGCTTTTTCCAGAGAAGCAATGGCAAGCAATAAAGTAATGTTAGGCATAGAAGTAACACACATGACATGTGATTTATATAGGTTATTTTTTTTCTCATTTTGTTTTAGTACTGGGGATGAAACCCAGGGCTAGCCACGTATTTTACCACTGAGCTACATCCCAGCCCATATTTGGTTTCTGCCAAGTAAATAAATTAATTAATTAAAAAATTCTGTGGGGCTGGGGATGTAACTCCGTGGTGCTACATATACTTGGTATGTGCAAAGTCCTAGGAACAATCCGTAGTGCCAAAAAAGGAAAAAGAGGGCTGGAGAGATGGCTTAGCTGTTAAGCTCCAGGACCCACGTAAGCCAGATGCACAAGGTGGTGCACGTGTCTGGAGTTCATTTGCAGTGGCTGGAGGCCCTGGTGTGCCCATTCTCTCTCTCTGCCTCTCACTATGTCTGTTGCTCTCAAATAAATAAATAAAAAATTTAAAAAAATAAAAATTTTTAAAAAAGAATGAAAGATCAAAGGAAAGAAAGACAGCCACTCAGCATCAGTGTCAGTGAAAGAAGGCAGTTAATGCATGTGAAAGGTGAAGTAGTGAGCCAGTGAAGTAGCAATAAGGATGAGAAAGGGAGAAGATATGAGTTGTAGGTAAAATGTGCTAGGTGTGGTGGTGCACACCTTTAATCCCAGCACTCAGGAGGCAGAGATAGGATCACTGAGTTTGAAGCCAGACTGTGACTAGAGAGTGAGGTCCAGGTCAGCCTGGGCTACAGTAAGACTCTACACCGCAAAAAAAAAAAAAAGGTAAATTAATCAGAACTTGGTAACTACTAGTTGTAGTTACAGGCCCTGTTTCAAGAATAATTTATTTTTCTTAAAAGGCAGTACAAATAAATGGGATAATAGATTGCTAATGAAAGTATGTAATTATATTAGCTTAACTCTTTTAGACTGTGACTAAAGAATACAAATCAGCTGAACGTGGTGGTGCACACCTTTAATCCCAGCACTCAGGGGCAGAGGTAGAAGGATCGCTGTGAGTTCAAGGCTAGTCTGAGACTACACAGTGAATTCCAGGCAGCCTGGGCTAGAGTGAGACCCTACCTCAAAATAAAGAAAAAAAGATAAACTAAAGAATGCAAATCAAAAACCTTAAAAATGAAAATGCTCTTTTAACTTAAAAGTTTATTTTACATAACTGAGCCTAAGGGACCAACATTTTTACATTAAAAAAATAATAACTGGGCTGGAGAAATGGCTTAGTGGTTAAGAGGCTTGCCTGTGAAGCCTAAGGACCCAGGTTCAGCTCCCCAGATCCCATGTAAGACAGATGCACAAGGTGGCACATGCATCTGGAGGTCAACTGCAGTGGGTAGAGGCCCTGGCACACCAATTCTCTCTCTCTCATAAATAAATAAAAATTGAAAAATTGCCCAAACAAAAACCTACACACAAGTGAAAACATATCATATGTTGTAACAGTGGATACCAACCATTGAACAGATACAAGGTGGTACAGCCACTCATTCACAAAAAAAGGGAAAAGTACTCATGCTACAATAATACAAATGCACATTAAGAATATTACACTAAGAAGCCAGATGCAAAAGGTTTCTTTCTTATGATAATTCTACTTAAATGAAATGTCCACAACAGACAAACTAATACAGACAGAAAGTCAACTCCTAACTGCCAGGGGACCAAAGGGAGATGGAAAATGACTGCTTCTGATTTTTCAAATCATGATTAAGGCAGCTGTGGTGATGCACAAGCTAGCATTTGGGAAGCTAAAGTAGGAGGATCACAGCATTTCCAGGCCAGCCTGGGCTAGACAGAGACCCAGTCTCAAAAACAAAACAAAACCAATGCTATTAAAGCTAGGTGAGTTGGTATGTGCCTACAATCCCAGCTATTCGGGAGGCTGAAGCAGGAGGGTGATTTGAGCCCAGGAGATTAAGGCCAGCCTACACAACATAATGAGACTGTCTCAAACTCATAACAATAACAACAATAATAAAAACAAATAAAGTTTGGTCATATAAAATTCACTCATTTTAACAATTCTTAAGCTGGAGAGATGGTTTAGTGGTTAAAGTACTTACCTGAAAAGCCAAAGGACCTAGGTTTGATTCCCCAGGACCCACGTTAAGCCAGATGCACAAGGTGGCACATGTGTCTGCAGTTTGGTTGCAGTGGCTGGAGGCCCTGGTACACACATTCTATCTATCTTTTTCTCTCATACATAAATAAAAATTTAAATTTTTTTTCTAAAATTATGATTGCTAACAATTCTTAAAATGTACAGTCCTGGGCTGAAGAGACAGCGCAACAGTTAAAGCACTTGCCTATAAAGCCTAATGACCCAACTTCAATTCCCCAGTATCCACGTAAACCCAGATGCACAAGCAGCACATGTATATGTAGTTTATTTGCAGCAGCAAAAGGCTCTGGCACACCCATTCTCTCTCTATCTCTCTCCCTATCTGTGTTTGCAAATAAATAAATATTTTAATTATTTTCTGATATATTTTATGTATTTGTTTTATTAGAGAGAGGGAGAGAGAGAATGGGCATGCCAGGACCTCTAACCACTGCAAATGAACTCCAGATGCATGCACCACCATGTGCATCTGGCTTACGTGGGACCTGTGAATCGAACCTGGGTCCTTAGGTTTCACAGGCAAGCACTTTAACCACTAAGCCATCTCTCCAGCCCTAAATAAATATTTTAAAGACCTACCATTCTCTGGCAATAAATATATTCACACTGGTGCAACCATCAATTGTCAACCACCAATGATTTTTACCCACTGACTATTCACTCTCCCCTTCCCCATCCCCTAGCAACTTCTGTTCTACTTTCTAGCTCTCCAAATTTGATATTCTAAATATATAAGTGGAATCATGTAACATTTGTCTTCTTATGTCTACTTACTTTATTTAGTATAATGTCTTTAAATTCATTTATTCATTCATTCTTTCTTTCTTTTGTTGTTTTTGTTTTTCGAGGTAGGGTCTCACTCTAGCTCAGGCTAACCTGGAATTCACTATGTACAGAGAGAGAAAGAAAGAGAATGGGCACACCAGGGCCTCTAGCTGTTGCAAATGAACTTCAGACACATGCACCATCTTGTGCATCTGGCTTACATGGATCCTAGAGAATTAAACCTAGGTCCTTTGGCTTTGCAGGCAAGCACCTTAACCACTAAGCCATCTTCCCAGCCTTTATTTACTTATTTGAGAGAAAGAGAAAGAGGGACAAAGAAAACAAAAGCAGGAAGAAAGGAGGGGGGAAGAGAGAGAATGGCCATGGCAGGGCCTCCAGACACTGCAAATAAACTCCAGAAGCATGTGCCACCTTGTGCATCTGACTTTATGTGGGTACTGGGGAATGGAACCTGGGTCCTTTGGCTTTGCCGGCAAGCACCTTAGCTGCTAAGCCATCTCTCCATGTCTTCTTAATCAAATCTTTTGCCCAGTCTTTTTTTTTTTTCTTATTTATTTATTTGAGAGAGACGGACAGAGAGAGAAAGAGGCGGGGGGGGGGGGGGGAATCCAGCCACTGCAAACGAACCCCAGACACATGAGCCACCTTGTGCATCTGGCTTATGTGGGTCCTTTGGTTTTGCAGACAAGTGCCTTAACCATTAAGCTATCTTTCCAGACCTTTTGCCCAATTTTTTGGCATGTACAATGTGTTTGTGCACACGAGAGTGCACGCACACAGAGGCTAGAGGTTGATGTCAGATGTCCTCCTCACTCTGAACCCACTCACTATTTAGAGCAGGCCCTAAGCTCACAGCAATCCTCCTGCCTCAGCCTTCAGTGTGCTAGGATTATAGGTATGAGTCACCAGGTTCAGCTTTCTACCTGACTTTTGAGACAGGGTCTACTACTGAACCAAAAGCTCACCACCAATTTGCCTGACTAACTAGTCAGTAAGCCCTAGGGATTCTCCTTGTTTGCCTTCCCAGCACTGTGATTACAAGTGCACACCACCCACTCAGCATTTTACACGATGGTGATACAAACTCAGAATCTTATGCTTATGTAGCAAGCACTTTAAGGACCTCCCCACCCCACAGGAAGACTATTTCTGTGCACAGTTTTGTACATGAATGTTGTGTTATTTGTAATATTCATAAGCAGAAAACAGCTCAAATATTCATTGGATATATTCATACAGTGGACTACTATTCAGCAATGAAAACCAATGAACTGTTCATTAATGTCACATGGATAAATTTCAAAAACTACACACACACTCCATCAGCCAAAACCTCAGAACACACATCTATGGTGATGCAAAGCAGATCAGTGGCATGAAGAAACTTCTGGGAGTGAAGGATAATGTTCACATTTTAATTGTGGTAATGGCTTCCTGGATATATTTACACACATCAAAACTTGCAAAATTGGGCTGAAGAGATGGCTTAGCAGTTAGGTGCTTGCCCACAAAGCCAAAGGACCCAAGTTTGATTCCCCAGGACCCATATAAGTCAGATGCATAAGGTGGCACATGAGTTTAGAGTTTGGTTGCAGCAGCTGAAGGCCCTGGTGCACCCATTGTCTCTCTGTATCTGCCTCTTTCTTTTCAAATAAATAAAATAAAATAAATAAATAACTTGTTAAATTGCTGGGCATGGTTGCACACACCTTTAATCCCAGCACTTGGGAGGCAGAGGTAGGAGGACTGCTGTGAGTTCAAGGCCAACCTGAGACTACAGATTGAATTCCAGATCAGCATGGACTAGAGAGAGACCTTACCTTGAAAAAACAGAACTTGTTAAATTACCCCCCCCAAAAAAGTTAAAAACTTGTTAAATTGCAAATTTTATTATGCACAGTTCATGGTATATAAATAATAATGCTGCTTTTTTTTTTAAGTAGTGGTGGATTAAACCGCACATTGTGCAAACTGCAGGTCACACGGATTCTTTTTTTTTTTTGCATCTCAGAAATGCATTTTACTTTTATTTGAAGACAACTTAAAATGGATTCTTAAATACCAAACAAGTCAAAGAGTTAGTAACTTAAAATCATTCCTGTTGGGCATGGTGGCACATACATCTAATCCCAGCACTGGGGAGGGTAGGAGGATTGCTTTGCGTTAGAGGCCAGCCTGGGCCAATGTGAGACCCTATCTCGAAACCCCGCCGCTCCCCCCACAAAATCATTCGTGGTCTTAATTTTCCTCATAAAAACTATCAAGATACTAGATTTATACCTACATGATCAGAACCTGAATCAACCTAGCAACATATGTGATTTAGCCAAAATAAAATCAATGTATGTGGAGACTGCTAGAGTATTATCCAGAGAAAATCAATTTAATTGGCACCGGCACTACATGTCCAGTTCTGACACGCTTCCTTAAAACACCACTCCATCAGGAAGCAACTGCCTTTCCCAAGGACCTTATTTCCCAAACTCCTAAATAAACTTCAGTTCTTGTTGCCAACTTATAGTAAGACCTTGGAAAACCTCTTCACTTCGATATGAAGAAAGTGGCCAGGCATGGTGGCCTGTAATCCCAGCAGTTGGGAGGCAAACAGGAAGATTGAATCTGAAGTATCTTGGGCTACAAAATGAGTTTGAGACTAGTGCTACAGTAAGACCTTGTCTTTAAAAAAAAAAAAAAAAGGAAAGCCGGGCACGGTGGTGCACACCTTTAATCCCAGCATGTGGGATGCAGAGGTAGGAAGACTGCCATGAGTTTGAGGCCATCCTCAGACTACACAGTGAACTCCAGGTCAGCCTGAGCTAGACTAAAACCCTACCTCGAAAAACAACAACAACAACAACAAAGCAACGAACAAGAGCAAAAGACCAAGTACTCTCTCTAAACACTATAAGCCTCATCTTATATCTGGCATTATATTATATACTGTGCTCTAGGAGTGATGCAACAATGAAAAAAATAATGGCCCATGCCTTCAGAGAACTTACATACTAAAAGTATTACACATACAGAACTTTAACAAAGCAACTGTCAAGAATCATAATCAGGGATGGTGAGATGGCTTAGCAGTTAAGGAGCATGCCTGCGAAGCCTAAGAGCTCATGTTCGAATCACCATGCCCCATGTAAGCCAGATACACAGTGACACAAGCACAAAATGTCACACATACATGCAAGGGGGTGCATGTGTCCAGAGTCCATTTGCAGCAGCTGAAGGCCCTGGCATGCCCATTCTCTCTCTCTCTCTCTCAAATAAGTAAAAATAAAATAAAAATATTTAAAATAAGAATCATAATCAGAAATAATGACCATAGCTTTCAAAAAAAATTTACCTGGGCTGGAAGGATGGCTTAGCAGTTAAGGCATTTACCTGCAAAGCCAAAGGACCCAGGTTCAATTCCCCAGGACCCAAGTTAGCCAGATGCACAAGGGGGCACATGCATCTGGAGTTCATTTACAGTGGCTGGAGGCACTGGCGTGCCCATTCTCTCTCTCCCTCTTTCTTGGTCAAATAAAAATAAATAATTATCTATTTACAGAGAGAAAGAGGAAGACAGAGAGTGAGTATGGGCATGTCAGGGCCTCCTGTGACTGCAAATGAACTACAGATGCATGTGCCACTTTGGGCATCTAGCTTTACATGGGTACTGGTGATTTGAAACCAGGCCTTTGCAAACAAGTACCTTTAAACATTGAGCCATCTTCCAGACCAATTACAGCTTCTTAAAAGCTCTGAGGAACAGTCACTTGCAAATGAAGTAATGAAGAAATAGTTTCTGGAGGGAGATGGCATGTCTGCCAGGCCTTAAAAGACAAACAGGAGGGAGGGCATTTCAGTTGGAAGGACTGGTGTGAATAAAGTTAAGAAAGTGCAAGTCATGTTCTAGGAACATTAGTGTTGTCACATGGGTGGTAAAACAGTAGAACTTAAGTGGAATAAAAGAAAAAAAATGCTGGCAAAAAAGAATGGAAATATACTGGGAAGGGCTCAAATACCAAACTAAGAAGTCATGATTTCACATTGTAGGCAAGGGAAACTACAGGAAAAAACATGACCTGACTGACCTGAAAAGTTTACTGTGGTTGCAGGGTAGGAAGGACTAGTGAGAAAAAGAAACTTAAAGAGGGAGAGCATGAGAGCCTAAGTTTAAATGAGAACAAGGGGCTGAGGAGATGGCTCAGTGGTTAAAGGTGCATGCTTGCAAAGTCTGCTGGCCTGGGTTCTATTCCCAACAACCCACACAAAGCCAGATCCAAAAGATGGTACATACATCTGGTATCTGTTTGCAGTGGAAAGAGGCCCTGGCATGTCCATACACACACATATGCAAATTAGAATAAATAAGACATTTCACATGTAGGTCTGAATCATGGATTTAATGAAGAAATATGAAAAGAGAGGAATCTTAGGCCACAGCCAAGAAAGCCCTCTGAAATGACCCAGCGTTGATTCAGTAGTTCATGGTCTTTTCAAGTTAAAAAGGCTATTTTTAAATTTTGGATCTTTTCTTAAAAAATATTTTTATCTGAAAGAGAGGAGGAGAGAGAAAAAGGAAAGGAAGAGGCAGAGAATGGGCACATCAGGGCCTCTAGCCACTGCAAACGAACTCCAGACACATGTGTCCCCTTGTATATCTGGCTTACGTGGGTCCTGGGGAGTTGAACATGGTTCCTTTGGCTTTGCAGGCAAATGCCTTAACTGCTAAGCCATCTCTCCAGCCTTCCCCCCTCTTAACTCCTTAAGCTAGGCATGGCTTAACCCAGCACTCAGGAGGCTGATGTGGGAGTAGGTGGGATTGGTCTGAGTTTAAGGCCAGCCTAGGCTAGAATGAGTTCCAGGTCAGCCTGGGATAGAGCATGACTCTGCCTCTAAAAGCAAAACAAAACAAGCCAACTACTTTAGATGATGGAAATTATCAGGTACAAAATGGCTCAGCAGTAAAGGCGCTTGCTTGCAAAGCCTGCTGGCAGAAGTTGGTTTCCAGAGTACCCGCATAAAGCCAGTGGCACAAAGCGAGCATGTGTCTGGAGTTCATCTGCAGTGGTAAGAGGCCCTGGTGTGCCTATGCTCTCCCAAATGTGTGTGTGTACATAAAAAAGTTGCTATACTAATATTTTTTTTACTTTTAATTTTTTTGAGAGAATTGGTGCTCCAGGGCCTCCAGCCACTGCAATTGAACTCCAGACGTGTGTGCTACCTTGTGCACATGTGTGACCTTGCATGCTTGTGTCACCTTGTGTATCTGGCCTACGTGAGATCTATAGAGTCAAACATGGGTCTTTAGGCTTTGCAGACAAGAGCCTTAAATGCTGAGCCATCTCTCCAGCCTGCTACCCTAATAATTTCCACAGCAACTGCACATAATCCCATGTTATTCAAGGCCATGGGATGTGTGTGTGTGTGAAGGACTGTCTTTTTTTTTGGGGGGGGGGGGGTTTCGAGATAGGGCCTCACGCTGGTCCAGGCTGACCTGGAATTAACTATGTAGTCTCAGGGTGGCCTCGAACTCACGGTGACCCTCCTACCTCTGCCTCCCGAGTGCTGGGATTAAAGGCGTGCGCCACCACACCCAGCTATGGACTGTCTTTTTAAAGTTCATGCATAATGGGACCATAATATTTGCATTTTTTTCATTTAATGAGATCTTTTCACATTCACATATATAGATCTACTTCAACAGTTTAAATTGTGGCATAGTGTTACACAGTTATGTCCCTTTTTATGAATATTAAGATTGTGCCTAGTTTTCTATCACATACATCACGTTTTGAATATTCCTCTGTATGCGTTTTATGCCAAGTATACCGGCATCCTTACATTCTTGTAAGGACAATGACTTAAAAAGAGTAAAGGTGTGGAGCTGAAGAGATGGCTTAGTAGTTAAGGCATTTGCTTGCGAAGCCTAAGGACCCAGGTTCTATTCCCCAGTCCCCACGTAAGCCAGATGCACAAGGTGACACATGTGTCTGGAGTTCAATTGCAGTGGCTGGAGGCCCTGGCACACCCATTCTCTTTTTCTCTATCTGGGGCTGGCTCTCCTCTTTCTCTCTCAAATAAATAAAATAAAATAAAGGTGTGTGATGGATACTGCCATGTTTCCCAGATAGGATCCCTTTTGAATAGGAGGAATGTCAAGCGTTTGTACACATGGTAGTTGGTGGTGTTTTTTAAAAAACATTTTATTTATTTATTTGCAAACGGGGGGGGGGGGAAGCATGGGCATACCACTGCAAATGAACTCTGGCTTTATGTGGGTCCTGGGGAATTGAACCCGGGCGGACATGCTTTGCAAGGAAGGGCCTTTAACCCCCGTTGACGGGAGTTTTTGCAGTTGAGCAACCTTGTTTTTAATTCTCCAGTTCCCCTTTCCTGAATATGCGGTGAAGTCAGGTGATCAAGAAAACATGCCCAACGGGCTTCCCTCAGAGAGTGGACTTGAGGTCCCGTCACCCTCACCCATCCCAGTCTCCGTGCACGGAGTTCTCTCACCGATTGTGCTCGTCAAGCAGAGAGAAGAGCGGGCCGAGGCGCAAGTCCGCCGCTTGCTCTCGAAGCTCGCTGAGCGGCACGGCCTGCACCACCGACTGCAGTGCACGTAGCTCCTCCAGTGGCGCTTCCAACCGAGTCACCTCCCTCAGGAGCGCCATCGCCTGCGCAGCCATCTTGCCAGCTCCAGCCCGCCCACTCACCAGGTTCCGGTGCAGGTCTCCAGATCTCGCGAGATCTGCGGGCGCTCAGCAGCTTTTTATACGCACCAAGTCTCGTGAGACGAGACCCTCCGTGAAGCGTGACAGGCCGTAGGTGGAGGAGCTTGCCCGTCGGTCTGGCGTCACCGGGGGTTTCCCTCAGCTGCTTGCGCGCGCTTTTCCGAGTCGCCTCGGTAAACAGGTGTGGATCATACTCTGTCGCCTCGGAGACGCGGACGCACCGCGAGTAAACGGCCTTGAGCATGGTCTCCTGGCCCCACGCCGGCGGAACTCCATTGGAAGAACCCGAATCCCGAGCCGGGCGCTCATCTAGAGGACGAGGCGGAAATTCTTGAGAAGTTTAGACGAAAGAAGGCGCGAGTCGCCGGGACGTGGGGCACGTTCTGGCGGCATTGCGTCAGGGGGACGTCCGATGCAGGAACCTTGTAGGCCGGCGTGGAGAAGTTTCTGGAAGCTGATATAAAATGCTGCGCCGGCTCGGGTTCTGAAGGGCGGAGACTGCGTTCGCGGCTGCAGTGGAAGGGCCGCCCGCGACTCCCAAGGCCATTTGCATCCAGGCCAAGTGCATCTGTAGGTCTCTGGTGGCAACCAATGGTCATTGCGATCCAGATCCGTTTCGTGCAAACGAGAGATGACGAGAAGTTTCAAAGTCGCTGCCACCTTGAAATATTAGGTTACTTGAGGGGGTAGGGGAGGGGGGCAGCAAGAACCACTTAAAAAGCTGCTTGAGGGCTGGAGAGATGGCTTAGCAGTTAAGGCACTTGCCTACAAAGCCAGTGGACCCAGGTCCAACTCCCCAGGACCCCAGTAAACCAGATGCACAAGGTGGCGCATGTGTCTGGAGTTCCTTGCAGCAGCTGGAGGCCCTGACGCGCCCATTCTCTCTATCTGCCTCTTTCTGTCTCTCTCCCTCTGCC
The DNA here is from genome assembly GCA_036346955.1 of Dipus sagitta. Classification (NCBI taxonomy): domain Eukaryota; kingdom Metazoa; phylum Chordata; class Mammalia; order Rodentia; family Dipodidae; genus Dipus; species Dipus sagitta. Next base: position 133,575,808 of record CM070770.1, read on the forward strand.
AAATCAATAAATAAAAACAAAATATTTCCTGTCCCTCTCCCTACTTCGTTTCTCCATTCTCCCTCTCTTCAGCCCTCCCTCACTTCCCAGCTGGCTTGCACCCTCTACTCCCCTGACCCCACTGTACACTGCCTCCAAGTGTGTCTCAGATCCTCTTCTGCTGTTCTAGCAGCAAGCAGCAGAGGCACACTCTCTCCACCCTCTCCCTCCCCAAAGCCAGGTCACCCTGAGCTGCAGCAGCAGATTCAAGACTCCAGAGCCGTTAACAAGTGCCCCCATTTCTTTTTTTTTTTTTTTCAAATTTTTATTAACAACTTCCATGATTATAAAAAATATCCCATGGTAATACCCTCCCTCCCCCGCCTTTCCCCTTTGAAACTCCATTCTCCGTCATATCCACTCCCCATCTCAATCAGTCTCTCTTTTATTTTGATGTCATGATCTTTTCCTCCTCTTATGATGATCTGGTGTAGGTAGTGTCGGGCACTGTGAGGTCATGGATATCCAGGCCATTTTGTATCTGGGGGGAGCACTGTAAGGAGTCCTACCCTTCCTTTGAAATGCCCACATTTCTAAAAGCGTGGTCTCAGAACTTAAAGACGTGGTTGCTGTCTGCAATCTGGCATGCCTATGGCAAGAAGGAGCCAGAGACAGAATCCTTGGAAGCTTGTGGACCAGTGAGCCTGGCTTACACATAGGCAAGCAAGACACACCCTGCCTCAAGACAAGGTGGAAGACAAGAACCAACATTCTTAAGTTGTCTTCTGACCACACACACGTCATAGCACATGCATACATGAACACACACGTACACATCACACAAAGATTAAATATAAATAAAAGTTGAATGAGCTCAATGGTGTGAACCATAACAATATATATCCACAAACCAGGAAGGAGACCAGTCATTATAACTAGACATAAAGATAAGCCTAAGGAAATTTAATGCTGTCTAATGCTGCAATTGATATTAATCCTTTACTGAATCAAAGTTTGGTTTTCAGCCAGGGCATGATGGCGCATGCCTTTAATCCCAGCACTTGGGAGGCAGAGGTAGGAGGATCACTGTGAGTTCAAGGTCACCCTGAGACTACATAGTGAGTTCCAGGTCAGCCTGGGCTAGAGTGAGACCCTATCTCAACCCCCCCAAAAAAATGTTTGGTTTTCAAAAATTGTTTCAGTAAGTTTCTTTAGACTTACCAAAAGGTGGAAAAGAACCTTCAGATGAAAGGAGGAAAGAAAGCAAACGGTGGAGTAGGTGGTGGAGATGAATGCAATATCTGAATCCAAGGGGAAGGCTGAGCCCTGCTGTGGGTCTGAGACTCATAATTTTATAAGGGGGGGAAAGGTAGATGTGGTGGAGAAAAAAAGTTTCAGAAGTAGCACCTGTACTCTGAGCAGCACTAAGATTGGATAGATGTGAAGATACTACCAAAGTGATTTAAAAAATAAAATTGGAGCTGGAAAGATTGCTTAGCAGTTAAGGCACTTGCCCCAGATCCCACATAAGCCAGATGCACAAAGGTGAGGCAAGCGCAAGGTCACATATGCCCACTAAGTGATGTTTCTGGAGTTCAATTACAGTGGCTGAGGCCCTGGGACACCAATTCTCTCTCTAAAATAAAATTGGAGCTGGGAGGGGTGGCACATGCTTTTCATCCTAGCACTCAGGAGACAGAGGTAGGAAGATTGCTATGAATTTGAGGCCACCCTGAGACAAATAGTGAACTCTAGGACAGCCCAGGATAGAGTGAGACCCTACCTCAAAAAAAACAAAGAGATGGCTCAGTGGTTAAAGGTGCTTGCTTGCAAAGTCTGCCAGCTCAGCTTCAAGTCCCCAGTGCCCATGTAAAGCCAGATGTCTACAGTGGTGCACGTATCTGGAGTTTGTAGTGGCAAGAAGCCCTGGCATGCCCATTCTCTTTCTCCTCTCAAACAAAAATACTTAAAAAGCACTCATTAGGAATTTCTGAGGGGGAAACCCAAAACCCTTCTGGAATCTAACTTCAGAATCAAATATGAAGAGCTTGCAGATATCTGTATTGACGGCCAAAGGACATAGAGATTGCTCCTTACAAATAACAGCTCATCAATTGTCAACATCAGCAGCACCCTTCCTTTCATCCTTATTATCAGCAGGCATACATCCATGGCATTTAGTCATTAACAAACTCTCAGTGAGAAAGAGTCCTGTGTGAAACTTGGATATATCATCTCAGGATAATAATTTGAGGGTCTGAGATAAATGGCCATTGACAATGCCTATTCTTATTGTCATAGGTATGAAAGATCATGGCTCTGATTTTTTTTAAGTGGGTTTATAAAGGTTTTCTTAGAGCCATTTAACCTTATTTTCTCTAAGCTTATATATTCTACAGATACTAAGCTTTTGAGTCATAAATGGAAGTTGTTAGTCAACATACTACTTGCTGTTGGAGCTGGAAGGATGGCTCAGTAACCACTTGTTTGCAAAGCATGCCAGGCTGGGTTCAATTCCCAAACCACCCACATAAGCCAGATGCTAAAAGTGGTGTAAGCATCTGGCATTCATTTGCAGTGGCAGGCGACCCTGGTGTGGTGCACATGTGTGTGTACACACACAGTTTTTTTTGTTTGTTTTTTTTTTCAGATTCTAGATCTTGGAATTGTGACATGGTCAATGTTACATGAAGTATTTAGTATTATTCTTCTCTGTTAGTTCCTCATACCTATGAAGGATTAGCCCTTTCTTTACTACCACCACCACTCCAAAATTCACAGAGGTTAAATCATTTGCCTGAGTTGTGCAGCTAACAGTAATGTCAGGACTACAGTTGATTCACTACTTAGTAGACACTTTGCTAGGAAGTGTATCAGGCTTTTAAGAATTTGTAGCCAGGCTGGAGAGATGGCTTAGCAGTTAGGGTCACTTGCTGGCAAAACCTGATGGCCTGGGTTGATTTCCCAGTACTCATGTAAAGTCAGATACATAAAGTGGCACATGTGTTTGGAGTTCATTTGTAGCAGTATTACCTTAGCATGCTCATGCTCATATTCTCTCTCTCTCTCTCTCTCTCTGTTCATAAGTAAATAAAAATATTTAAGACTAAAAGATTTTGTAATCCCAAGGAATTAGGCAGACAGGGAATTACAATAAATGAGGCTATGAACTGGTAATTTGTGGTCCAGATTTGGTTAACAGGTACATTTTGTTTCTTTGCCCAGTTTAAAATAATTTTCAATTTGTTTATAGCATTCTCCCCCCTCCCCTTTTTATGTTTGCGAGGTGTGTTGGTTTGAATTAGGTGTCCCCCATAAATGCATGTGTTTTGAATGCCTGGGTCCCAGCTGATGGCAATTGGGAAGTAGGTCCTTGATGGAAAAATTGTATTTCTGGGGGTGGGCTTAGGGGTGTTCTAACCAACCGCCCTTTGCTAGAGTTAGCTCACTCTCCTGTTGCTGTATTCCACCTCATATTGGCAAAGAGGCGACAGTCAGCTTGTACCTGTGCCGTCCTTTCCTCTGCCACTATGGAGCTTCCCCTCGAGACTGCAAGCCAAAAATAAGCCCTTTCCTCCCATTAGCTGCTACTGGTCAGGCAGGTGTTTGTCCCAGAAATGTGAAGGTAACTACAAAAAGAGATTATTTACATACAATAAAATTTACCAGAGCTGGTGAGATGGCTCAATGGTTAAAGGTGCTTGTTTGCAAAGCCCATGTTCCATTCCCTAGTACCCACGTAAAGCCAGATGCACAAAACAATACATGCATCTAGAGTTCGTTTGCAGTGTCAGGAGGCCCTCGTGTGCCCATACACACCCTCTGAACCTCTCGTTCTCTATCTCAAATAAATAAATAAAACATTCACCTGTTCAAGAGCATAGTCTGTTGAACCTTTAAACTACCACCAGAATCATCAGTAATCTGACATAAAATACTTCTTTAACTTAAACATTTTAACCTTTAACTCTGTACACTAAAATCTCTTCCCCTGTGTTTGGAGTTACTATATTTTAAAAATATTTTATTTATTTATAAGGAGAGAGAAAAAAATGGGCATACCAGGGCCTCCCACTGCTGCAAATGAACTACAGAAGCATGTACCACTTTGTGCATCTGGCTTTATGTGGGTACAGACAGACAGCTTTGCAAGTAAGCACCTTAACTGTTGAGCCATCTCTCCAGCCCTGGAATTATTATTTTAAATTAGGATATTTCATATTAAAAGTTTGGTAACCCTAGCAACAGAGAATTCTGCAGTCCCAAAGGACAGCAGTCAGCTACTGGCTTGCTGCTTTTCCAGTTTGCGGCAGCTCCCTACAATAAACGTTAAATGCTTCTGCTTGAGTGTGAATGCTATGTGTTAAGAGGACTGTGGCACTAACTCTAGTAAAGGCTGTCCAAAGCAGCTGGCCTGGAAAGAGAAATGACTTCATACAGAGAGAAGCAAGGAACAAAAGTTAAGCCAAGGAGAATTAGAAGGGAGGTCCTGGAGAAAAGGTGATGGGGACAGAGAGGCAACTATATTTGGGCTCCATTTGTTTGTTTTTGTTGGTAGCTTGGGAGTCTTTAGAGAAGAGTTTTGTGTATGTGTTGTAATTTTATGTGTTGTGGGCTTTTTAGGTTTTATATTCTAAAAAGTTTTATCTTTTCATCTGTAAATCTCTAGGGATTTCATGTTTCTTTTGTTGTTGTTGCTCATTTGAACAGGAAAAGAAAATAGCACATATTTTTGCAAGGGTCTGAAAATGATGCTCAGATTGTAAGTGTCAGAGGAGAGGTGTGTCCAATAAAAACAACTCCTTTCCCAGCTGTTCACAGTCTTTTGGCCAATGTAGCTGGGAGGGGCAAGGCTAGGCAGTATACAGCGAGAAGGTGGTGGGGAGGTGGCAGTTAAAGCCCTCACAGTGCCTGCCTACCACTGGGCACCCTCCCCGAAGATGTAATTCATTGTCATTGCCTTGTGCTAAGTTACCAGCAGCACCATGGACAGGCCAGAATCACGGTGCCCTCCGTCCACTGTCCTTACATGCCTCCTGGTAAGTGCCTCAGTTTACAACGCTGCCAGTGCCCCTCACCATTAAGCCTCTACCTGGGGACCAAGGGAGGAGGAGCGAGGGAAGAAGATGCATTTCTTTTCAGTGCTTTGGGGAGTTACAGTATGGGCAAGCCAGTAGGGGGTGAACTGTAAGTTCCTCAGAAGCACTACTCAGTCTTGTGCAAACTATAGAGAGCTTCTTGATCACCAGCAACCCCTTTATTTCTGCTTTGTGGGGACAAGTGCCTGGGCTGTGTTTCATTGCTGGAGTGAGGGATTGAAAGAAGGGTTTGCTGGCGAGTTCTCACGTATGTGTTCTGTGATATTTCCTTTTGTCTATTGCAGTTACCGCTGTGTTTTTCCTCCAGTTGTCTGAGGGCTGTTTTCTCATCTGTGAAACATCTTAAAAAGTTACTGTTGCAAATGAGAAGAGAGTTAATGCCAATGAAGAGCGGATAGATTCTAGCAGGCCCTTTTGTAGTGATCACTCCCCTTCTTTGTCCGTTATTTCCTCATTTGTGAAAACATGCACAAATCGGCAGCTCTTCACTTTTGGGGATGGCAAATTTCTGCGTTATTTTTTGAAAGTTCTGGATTTTCACCCCAGGAAAATGTACAAACCATTATTAATGTATAAATGTTGATCTTATGGTGTTTGCAGATTTCTTAAAGCTAGGTGGATTAAAATTTAATATCATTTAGGTGAAGTCTTTATGCCTTGCCACAGACTTGTGAAGTCAACCTTAACCTCTTTAAGGTTATGTATGTACTCTAGGACAAAAAAGGAAGAAAGAATCCAGGTGTGGTGATGTATGCTTACAATCATAGCAAGTGAGAAGTAGAGGCAGGAAGATTGCTACAAGTTCAAGGCCAAGAAAAATAAAAGTGCTGGGTGAAGCAGGAAATACTTGAATGGATATGTAAAATGCTTTATATAAAGGTAAGCTTTAAGCTGGGCTGTGATGGTGCGTGCCTTAAATCCCAGCACTTGGGAGGCAGAGGTAGAGGATCACCAGGAGTTCGAGGCTACCTTGAGACTTCATAGTGAATTCCAGGTCAGCCTGAGCTAGTGTGAGACCCTGCCTCGGAAAAAAAAAAAAAAAAAAAAAAACTAAAGGTAAGCTTAGAGAGGGTATATAATAAAACGTATAGATATGAAAAGGTATAAAGGCTAAGATATAAAAACTTCAAAACGTAAAGATATTTTTGGTGTGTTTTCACATGTGTGTGTAATGTATGCATGTGTGTGTGCAGATGCACATGCCTCATATGCCTACATGCAAAGGCCTGAGAAGTATGTTGGGTGACCTTCTCTATCACTCTGCCACCTGATTTTCCAGAGACAGAGTCTCACAATGAACCTGGAGCTAGCTGGTTTTCAGTTAGATTGGCCAGATAAGGAGTCCTGTTTCCACCTGACTCAGTTCTGGGTTTATAGGCATGAGAAGCCACACCCAGCTTTTTGCATGGGTCTTGAGGACTGAACTCTGATCCTCAAGATTGCACAGCAGGTGCTCTTGTCCTCTGAGGCATCTCCCTAGCCTCATAAAAATATGTCTTTAAAAGCTGTGGTCTTTTCCCATCATAGTAAATGTGTGATGTGGCATTAGTAGGATGGTGGTGAGTATAGCTACCTTTTGTTATAGATGGTGTATCTATTAGGGAAAGTTGAGTGTACTTTATATTCATTTCCTGTCACATTGTAAATTGTTGTTATCCACTGTTGTGTCCAAACTGATCTTTCATGCTTATAATATTTTGTAGTTGCCCATAATAGTTTTTCAAGCCCATACTTGCTGTCTGGGGTGACAGGGGGTGGGAATACAGAAATGAATGGGAGTAAAGACTTTCCTATTTAAAAATAGAGAGAGAGAGAGAGAGAGAGAGAGAGAGAGAGAGAGAGAGCTTCCCACCATTTCAAATAAACTCTAGATGCATGCACCACTTTGTGCATCTGGCTTTATGTGGGTATAGGGAAATTTAACCTGGGCCATCCTTGTAAGCAAGCGCCTTAACCACTGCACCATTTCTCCAGCCCGAGAGGAAAGACTTTCTGTCCAAAGGTGGGGGGGGGGCACATAAAAACTGCTTTGTATTTTAGATCTGTGGTACAACATAAGGAGGGTTAACAGTAGTCCTGGTCCCTACCCACAAGACAGTATCTCCTTCCAAGTCATGAATCATCATTTTCTCCAGATGTTGCCAAATATCCCTAGCAGAGTAAAATCGCAGAGCTGGGAAGATGGCTCAGTGGCTAAAGGTACTTGCTTACAAAGCCTGACAGCCCTGACCCAATTCTCAAGGCACCTACACATCCAGATGCAAAAAGGGGTACAAGTATCTGGTGTGTGTTTGCAGTGGCAAGAGGCCCTGGTACACTCACACATACACACTGTGTTGGGCTGGGGAAATGTCACAGCGCCTAAAGGCTTTCAAAGTCTGCTGGCCCAGGGTTCAATTCCCCAGTACCCACATAAAATCAGACACACAAAGCAGCTTATGGTCCGGGGTTTCTTTGCAGTGGCAAGAGTCCCTGGCATGCCCATACTCTAGCTCTAGTTCTCTCTCTCTCTCTCTCTCCTCTCAAATAAACAAAAAGTGCTAAAGAAGACTGGATTAAATAAAGCTGAAAATGTCCCTTTACACAGTTTACCAGACATGCTCATTATAATGCACAGAGGCCAGAATGGTAGATTCTGGACCGAAGTTTCCTTGCCCTCTGCCTTAGTTACTTCATCTACTAAATTCAAAGTTATATAAGTAGTATTGGGGCCCATTTACCTCAGTTTTTTTTTTTTTTAGAGGTAGGGTCTCACTCTAGTCTAGGCTGACCTGGAATTCAGTATGTAGTCTCTTGGTGGCCTCAAACTCATGGTGATCTCCTACCTTTGTCTCCTGAGTCCTAGCATTAAAGGTGTGCGCCACCACTCCCGGCTGCTCTTCTGCTCTTCTTTGAGTCAGAGGCTCTTGCTGTTGCAAATGAACACTAGTCTGGCCCAGAAGTTTTGGATTGGCCTGACTCTACTTCCCATTGTTGTAGGGCATTGGGATCACAGATGTATGTTATATCTCAAATGACTTTTCATCCTCCATGGTCACTGTCACCATAGCTCAGGATTTTAATGTCTTTTTCTGGAATTAAAAGAACTTACAAAGTAGGCTGCTTTCTGGTTAGTTCTTATTCCCCATCCTCTTGTTATTTTACTCTACTTGACTATATTGCTATTGTCTAACTTTAAAACCTCCACAAGCATCTGTAACCTGAGTCCAAGCCCCAGATTCCCTGGTCTAATCCTTTTCTTTATAATTCTAGCCAGGCTCATTTCCTCCTTATCTCTTCTTAGCCCTCCCCCCCCCCCCCCCCCCCCGCCCAACAAAGGTCCATGCAAACAGGATATTTTATACCTCTTGAGTTTGCACTTGATTAGTGTTTCCCTTCTATTTTATTTATTTCTGATCCAACTCATATGATGTTATGGTTTGACTATGAAATACCCACCACAGACTCATGTGTTTGAATACTTGGTCCCCAGCTGGTGATGCTTTTAGGGGGTAGTGGAGACTTGCTGGAGGAAGTGGGTCACTTGAGGCTGGTCTGGAGGTTTATAGCTTGGCCTTACTTCCTGTACAGTCTCTGCTTCCTGGTTTGACAAAATGTGAACTTGCCTTATATTCCCATCACCACAGAACTACCTATCTTCCTTGCCATGAGGCACTGTGTGTTTTCAAATAAGCCAAAAGAAATCCTTCTTCCTTTAAGTTGTTAGATATTTGGTCACAGAAATATCAAAGGTAACTAATATAAAAAATTGGTATTGAGGGCTGGGGAGATGGCTTAGCGGTTAAGTGCTTGCCTGTGAAACCTAGGACCCCGGTTTGAGGCTCGATTCCCCAGGACCCACATTAGCCAGATGCACAAGGTGGCGCAGGTGTCTGGAGTTCGTTTACAGTGGCTGGAAGCCCTGGCGTGCCCATTCTCTCTCTTTCTCTCTGCCTCTTTCTCTGTCTGTCGCTCTCAAATAAATGAATAAAAAGTAAACAAAAAAATTTTTTTAATTGGTATTGAGAAATAAGGTCATTGGTGTGATGAACTTTACCTCTTCATAGGCCTTTAGAACTGGTGTGTGGGAGGAATCTTACAGAGTTTGGGGCTGTAAGCTAGAGAAACCCTAAAATAGTGTTAGCATGGTGTGTGGATTATTGAAAACAAAACAAAAAGAATGCCTATAGAAATGTGGGTAGTAAGGAGTATCCTCACAATGTTCAGAACTAAGACTGTTGGGAACTGGGCTAGAGACCATTCTGTCAAAGAATCTGGCTGCCATCGACCCAGGTCCTGAAATTTTGAGAGGGTGAACTCAAAAATAATGGACTAAGCCATGTGTGGTGATGCACACCTTTAATCCCAGCACTTGGGAGACAGAGGTAGGTGGATCGCCGTGAGTTCGAGGCCACCCTGAGACTACATAGTGAATTCCAGGTCAGCTTTGGCTAAAATGAGACCCTACCTCAAAAAAACAAAAACAAAAACAAAAAAAAAAAAAAAAAGAAAGAAAGAAAGAAAAGAAAAAAAAAGTAATGGACTAATTTATTTGGCAGAGGAAATTTCAAGACAGCATAACTTTCAGGCTGTGGAATGGTTGTTACTCATTCAATTTACTCAGACTAACAATGACAGCAGAAAGTGGAGCAGAAAGATGTAAAAAAATATGAAGTTTAGCAAGGGAACAAGCATCAGCCCCATTAAAGTTGCTGTGCAGTTTGATGAGGAAAAGAACTTAAACCTAGTTAAAGTCTAGAGAAGGGTGGGTGTGGACAAAGTGGCAGTCACTGTTAAAAGAGATTAGCATCAATAGACCTTACCCCATAGAAAGTTCTAGGGTCTAACAATGCCAACTCATTTGAAAAAAGTTTCATTTGAACAGTGAGTGCTTGAACAAAGGGAGCCTCTATGACATCCTGCTGGAGCAGGCTGCCTAGGGAAATATTTTCTTGGGTTCAGACTCAAAGGTACACAGAGACTATGGCTGCTCTGTCCAAGGGGACCAGCCTATATCTTGAGCTTGCAGCATGCTGAGCTTGGCTTTATCTTAGTGGTGCTGGTTTTGAAGGCATGCCATATGCAAGAGTTACAGTCATGGAAACTTGCAGCAAGGCTTCAGAAAGCTATCAAAAACAGTAAATGTGTAACTGTCAGATTCCCTGTATCGACACCTCCTTAGTGGGCTGTACAGGAAGCTGTGAAGGAAAGCCGAAGTTGCAGTGGAGACGCCAGTATATCGGAGAGTCCAGAAACAAGGAATTTTTGCCAAAGCAAGTTGTAGGCACTGAGTGGAGCCAACCCAAGACAGAGGTCATGAGTACAAAGTGCAGCAGAGTTAGAGAAGTGGGACTACCCAAACCCACGGTTGGTACTGTGATGATGACAGATGCTGGACATATTGCAGCAGGATTTGGTGTTTGTGCTGATGGTTTTTCAATCTGGCTATAGTCCAGTCTTTTCTTGTTGTGCCCCCTCACCTCTCTCTTTTTGTTGTTGTTGTTGTTATTTTTAGTTATTTGAGAGTGAGAGCGAGAGAGAGAGAGAATGGGTGCGCCAGGGCCGCCAGCCACTGCAAATGAACTCCAGGTGCATGTGCCACCTTGTGCATTTGGCTTACGTGGGTCCTGGGGAATTGAGCCTCAAACTGGGGTCCTTAGGCTTCACAGGCAAGCGCTTAACCGCTAAGCCATTTCTCCAGCCCCTTTTTATTTATTTATTAATTTTGTTATTATTTTTCTTTGCAAGCAGGGAGAGATAGATATGGAAGAGAGTCAGAGAGAGAATGGGCACACTAGGGTCTCTAGTCACTGTAAATGAACTCCAGACACATGTGTCCTTGTGCATCTGGCTTATGTGGGTCCTGGGGAATCAACCAGTATCCTTTGGCTTTGCAGGCAAACGCCTTAACTGTTAAGCCATTTCTCCAGCCCTCACCTCTCTTTTTTTTTTTTTTTTAAATTTTTATTTATTTATTTGAGAGTGACAGACAGAGAGAGAAAGAGGCAGATAGGGAGAGAAGACAGAGAATGGGCGCGCCAGGGCCTCCAGCCACTGCAAACGAACTCCAGACGCGTGCGCCCCCTTGTGCATCTGGCTAACGTGGGTCCTGGGGAATTGAGCCTTGAACCGGGGTCCTTAGGCTTCACAGGCAAGCGCTTAACCGCTAAGCCATCTCTCCAGCCCCCTCACCTCTCTTTTGAATGAGAGTGTTTACTCTGGGCCATTCTATGTTGGAAGTATGTATTTTTTAAATTGTATAGGGATTCACAGCTAAAAGAGATTGTTTTGTGTCTCATAATTGAACAGCCTTGGAACTATAAGACTATGAAGACTTTTGAAGTTGAATGAAATGCACTTTGTATTATGGGATGGTCATGAGCTTATGGAGCCAAGTGTGGAATGTTTGGGTTTGGAGGTAAAACGTCTTCTGTTGTGGTTTGAATCAGATGTCCCCCATAAACTCATTTGTTCTAAATGCCCCAGCTAGTAGCAATTTGGTAGAAGGATCCTTGCTAGAGGAGGTGTGTTGTTGGAGGTGGGCTTAAGAGTGTTGTAGCTAGCTCCCCATTGCCATTGCTTGTTTCTCTTGTTGCTGTTTTCCCCCTGCTCACAGGGGGTGATGTCCAGCTTCTAATCTACCAGTTTTTCCCCTGCCATCATGAAGCTGCCCCTAAAGATTACAAGCCAAAATAAAATCTTTCTTCTCATCAGCTCCTTTTGGTCAGATGTTTTGTCCCAGCAACATGGAGGTGGCTCCAACACCCTCCATAGGCTCATGGGTTTGAACATGTGATCCCCAGCTAGTGGTTCTGTTTGGAAGACTATAGAACCTTTAGGAGGTAGCACTTTGCTGGAGGGTGGAGGTTACTGAGGGCTGGTCAAGAGATTTGAAGCCCGGCTCCTCCAGATCTAGTCTCTGTTTCCCAGTTTGCTGAACATGAGCCACCAGCTACTGCATGCTCCTACAGCGACAGAGATGGTCTTGTGTATAGTGTCAGACACTGTGAAGTCATGGATATCCAGGCCATTTTGTATCTGGAGGGAGCAGGTTGTAAGGAGTCCTACCCTTCCTTTGGCTCTTACATTCTTTCCACCACCTCTTCCGCAATAGACCCTGAGCCTTGGAAAGTGTGATAGAGATATTGCAATGTTGAGCACTTCTGTCTCTTCTTTCCAGCACCATGATGCCTTCTGAGTCATCCCAAGGTCACTGCCATCTGAAAAGAGAAGGTTCTCTACCAAAAGTGAGAATAGCATTAATATATGGGTATGAACATTAAGAGAAGTGCTTACTGGGCAGTTTGATAAGCATAGTATATACATTTAGCCAGACAGCAGCAGATGTTACACCCCCTAGGGCTCATGGCTACCCGTTTTAAGTTTTCAGTATCAGGGATGTATTCTCTCCCATAGAGCGGGCCTCCAGTCCAATAAGAGGGCAGTTGGTTTCCACCATGACAGATATGTCACTATTGCACCTGTTGGCTCATTTGGCCTGGTTGGCCAAATATAAGGCTTGCAGTGTCCACTGGTTGATTTCTCTCATCCATTGAACTGCATGCAGAATGGCTTCTTCTAGCTTTCTGTCAGCTGGTCTACATGGAGGAGGTTATCAGCTCAGTTCCAGCAGGATTTCTCAGTGGCCTTGCAGCCCAAGTATGTGGAGTCTTCAGCAATAGGGTCTTGCCATCTATTCCTGGTGGGTAAACAAGGGTGAGGCTCTTCTCTTATGGGATAACCTTTTCTGTCCATTGACACACTACACTGCCCCTTTGGGTAGTGTGAGGACTCTGGCTGAATGGTAAATAGTGAATGGGAGTGGAAAAGAGACATGAGATCTACAGAGATCATTGGGGTGTTGCTTGTTGAGCGCTCTACAGTTCTGGGTCTTGGTGGTGGTCCAGTCACTGTGACTCGTGTAGGTGTTGCCCAGGTGAAGACTGTAGCATGTCTGACCCCTCATTTCTACTCTATTAATTTCTTTTCGAGATCTCTGTCCACAATCATCATTAACATAAAACTTTTGTTATTAATTTTCTAACACAAAATTCTTGAAATGCACCAGACCATAGCAGGGGAGGGACATGGTAAATGAATGCCTACTTAGACTCAGATTTCCAGGGTAATTTCCCTTGTTCATCATGCCTACTCTTAAGATTCCTAAGACGCTGGGACTAGGCTCAGTGACTGTCGCCCTGTTTTTGTCCTAGGGCCATATTGGATAAAAAGCTGTCTGCCTCTGTGAATATCCTGCCCAGAGCATCTTCATTGTGAGTTTTGCCACAGATGATGGAGGGGATTTAGTTGTTTGTTTGTTTGTTTTCAAGGTAGGGTCTCTCTCTAATCCAGGCTGACCTGGAATTCACTATTTAATCTCAGGGTGGCTTCAAACTGACAGTGATCCTCCTACCTGTGCCTCCCAAGTGCTGGGATTAAAGGCATGCGCCACCACGCCTGGCTTGGAGGGGATTTAGGAATGTTTGGGTTAGGTACTGGCTAGTGAGAAGATCATTGAACTAATGTTGAACTGTTAGAGAATGTTTCAAAGGCATTTAATCAACAGTTCACAGTTGACTTGTATTCAAAAATTAGTCATTGTATGTCATCCGAGAAACACAAAACTATTCTGTGTGTTGAGAAAGGAGGAAAAAGGTTATAATTCCCTCAATTGCTCACATCTTTAAGCAATGACTCCCAAACTTGGCTGCCATTTTGACCCCTGAGCTCCAGCCCAGATCTATTCAATTGCTCTCCCTGAGAGTGGGGCCCAGGTTTTTGAATCTTTAAAACATTGTAGGGGCTATATATGTAACTGAGTGGTAGTATGTTTGCCCAGCATACACAAAACCTTGGATTTGCTCTCTAGCATAATATAAAAGAAAGGACAAGGGAGGAGAACACCTCATGTAAATCCTTTAAGTTAGACTTCTTCAAGAGATGACAAGACTCCAGGAATGTTCTGCAGATGTTCCATGAATGTGTTAGAATGGTTGGATTAAATGAAGGGCTTTGGCCAACTCTAAACTTTTTTTAAAATATGGGCTTGGAAAAGATTTTTAAGTTTCTTCCTTAGTAACTCATCTCGTTGGGCCAAGTTTGACAATTCGCCAGTCTCTTCTATGACCATTGAAATTTGATTTTTTGTTTTTTGGTTTTTCGAGGTAGGGTCTCACTCTAGCTCAGGGTGACCTGGAATTCACTATGTAGTCTCTGGATGGCCTCGAACTCACAGCAATCCTTCTACTTCTGCCTCCCGAGTGCGGGCATTAAAGGTGTAAGCCACCATGCCTGGCTGAAATTTGATTTTGTTCTCATCTTCCAGGTACTTTTGGAAGGGAGAAATAGAAGAAACCACTGAGAGCTTGTTGGTAAGTGAGAATAGAGACAGAAGATATTTTGGTAGGGAAGGAGCAGCACCAAGCCTTTGTCTAGATTCCAATTAAAAATGAGCAAAGATTGGCCTGGAGAGATGGCTTAGCAGTTAAGGTGTCTGCCTACAAAGCCAAAGAATCCTGGTTCGATTCTCCAGGACTCACATAAGCCAGATGTACAAGGGGCACATGCATCTGGAGCTCATTTGCAGTGGCTAGAGGCCCTGGCGGGCCCATTCTCTCTCTCTCAAATAAATAAATAAATAAAATATTTTAAAAAATGAGCAAAGATCGTGTTGGAAGTGTAGCTCAATAACAAAGCACTTGCATGGGTGAGCAGTCAGTCTTCACAAAAGAAAACAAAATTAGCAAAAGCCAACTGATTGAGGTTTTATTAAATGTGGTTTTGTTGATATTATCACCATTATTTATTATTATTAACAACTATTTTGTTAATTCTCAGACTTAGATAAAAATCTTGGTGGAAAGGCTACAGAAATGGCTCAGCGGTTAAATGCACTTTCCTGCAAGGCCTAATGGCTCTGGTTTGAGTCCCCAGTACTCATGTAAAGCCATATGCACAAAGCGGCACATATGTCTGGAGTTCATTTGTAGCAGCAGGAGGCCCTGTCATGCATCCATTCTCTCTCACTCTCTCTTCCTACCTCCCTCTTTCTCATTCTGTTGCAAATAAATAAATATTTCCAAAGTGTTGGAGAGGTTGAGAAGATGGCTCAGCAATGAGAGGCACTTGCTTGCAAAGCCTACTGGCCTGCGGTTCAATTCTCAGCTACCCATGTAAGCCAGACACAAAAACTGGCACAAGTATCTGGTGTTCATCTGCAATGGCAAGAGGCCCTGGCATGCCCTACCCCCTCACATGCAAATAAATATAAAAAAAGTTTTGGTGGAAAATTGTCTGCTCAGTTCTTTTTTATCCTATATTGAAACTAAAGCAACAAACTAGGGCTCTGCTTGACTTGGATTTATCTATGCTGGCAGAGTATACATACATGAGGCCAAAGGGACAGAGCCCAATATCTATCTAAATCCCTAACACAATGTTTGCTGATTGAGGCTCTTTGTGAGCAAGTGATCTGGCCTGGTAACCTGGGAAGAATGCTGTCTCCTAAATGGCCAGATTTTCATCATCATCAGATGGGCAGAGCTGGGGCTTAGGTCCTAAGTTAATGGTGATGTTTTCCTTCTGTTACAGTTAATAAAGACAAAGACTGCCAAGGTCCTCATGCTGTTCAGCTACATCAGGTAAGGCTGGCATCTCTTCTTTCTTATGTACCACAGGACCAACCCAGGACATTCTAGGTACCACGTGAATGAGATTGGAAGTGGAAGGCTGGGAGCATGGCCACTGCCTCCCCTAAGACTCTGGGAAAGTCCCTGTTCCTCTCTGAGCTTCAGTTTTTCCATCTGTAAAGCAGGGAGCTATAATTAGATTGTTTAAACCCAGTTTCAAAATATTGGTCTTAGGACTTCTTCACACTTTCAAAAAACTTACTGACACTCCAAAAAAGCTTATGAGTTAATCAAAGTTATGTTTCAGACATGAAAACTGAGGAATTATGACACTTTTATTTTTAAATTTATTTATTTATTTATTTGATAATATAAGAGATATAAACAGAGAGAGAGAGTCAGAGAGAATGGGCTTGCCAGTGCTTTCTGCCACTGAATGAACTCTAGATGCATGTGTTGCATTGAGTATCTGGCTTTATGTGGGTACTGGGGAATCAAACTCTAAGCTATCATGCTTTGCTAGCAAGCACCTTTAACTACTGAGCCATCTCCTCAGCCCTTATACACTATTTTAGGGCTGGGAAGATGGTTCAGCAGTTCAACACTTGCAAAGCCTTTGGACCTGGGCTTAATTCCCAAGTCACTCACATAAACTGGACTCCAAAAATGGCACAAGCATCTGGCTAACTGGTATTGGTTTGCAGTGGCAAGAGTGCCTGTCATGGCCCCTAAACACATGTAAATAAAAATATTAAAAAGTTAAACACTATTTTAGTTCATTCAATATAATAAAACAATTATATATTAATAATAGTATATTTTTATGGAAGTAGTTTATTTTCCAAAGGAAAAAAATGAATGAAAATTTTTGTAAACTGTGGCTTAATAGGATGGCTAGATCTTCTCAGAAGTATCTTTAAGTATTGAGGCAATTTTAAGCTTATGATAACAAATTCGAAGTTTCAACACTTCTTTTACTTGAAAAATGAATTTTATTACTGGCAATAAGGAGGTTATCCTTTCTTCCCCAGTTTTGGGGATGGAACTCAGGGCCTCATACATGCTAGGCAAGTGCTGTTCCACTGAGCCATGCCCCTGGCCCCTAAGTTGCTTTTTTGTAGAGTGACATGCTCACTCTGTTCATATTTCAGAAAATGTTTAGCTCATACTCAAGGCTTAGTAGCCATAATGAGTAAAAATGACAAATTATGGTCATGGAGAGTTGCAGGTAAAGATGGCACTCCGTCAAGCACATGATTATGTGCACATGTGTGTGCATGCACACACACACACATGTACCCACCCACCCACACACATACATTCACACCTACTTTAGCTTGTGACCTAAAAAATCAGGTAAATTTTCAAGAACTATTGAATCTAGTTATAAAAATATCTTACGAGCCGGGCGTGGTGGCGCACGCCTTTAATCCCAGTACTCGGGAGGCAGAGGTAGGAGGATCACCATGAGTTCAAGGCCACCCTGAGACTCCGTAGTGAATTCCAGGTCAGCCTGGGCTAGAGTGAAACCCTACCTCGAAAAACCAAAAAAAAAAAAAAAAAAAAAATCTTACGTATATTTCTACTTGTGTCACACAGACTACTAAAGAGATAAGGGCTAAAATACAGTAAAAATAATAATGCTTACCACTTCAGATATGTGACATGAAATGACTTTTTAAAACTGCCAGCATGTGGCAGGAAAGAACACAATAACAGTGAGTACATTTCGGTGCTACTGTTTTGACTTATGCTAAGTCAACTGTAGTTCTATCTATTATTGCTTTTGTACCAACATGATGTAAAATGTTAGTGCAGTAAAAAGATAAATACTAAATTAGCATGATTATGAAAATAGTTTTACCTCATGGACTCCATGAAAGTCTTCGTGGTCCCCAGAGGCCAATGGACCTCACTTTGGGAACCACTGGCACAAACCTTTGTCATCCAAAGTGTGAGTTTTAGAACTGGCAGCACTGGGAGTTAGCTAGAAGTACAGAATCTTATGCTCACTCCAGACCTGTTGACTCAATGCTACATTTTAACCAGATCTCCAGTGATTCCTATACATGCTAACACTTGAGATGTACTGATCTAATACGGAGGTTCTCAATGCTGCTATGTATTAGATCACTTGGAAACCTTTTTCAAATTACCACTGTAGCCCCAACTCACAGACTCTGACTGAATTAATCTCATGTGGGGTTTAGTAGTTATTCCTAAATATCACCTAGGGTTGGCTGTAATTGCAGCCGGGCTACAAACCACTGCTGCGGATGTTAAATCCTTTTCCTTCACATCTTACAGAACTAGGCTTTTGTGGTCATACAGCTATAGCTGAGTCTCAAATCTAGCTCCAGAGAAGGTCGTCATGTTACCATCACCTTAGCAGAGGTGAAGTGACAAGACACTTTTGGTCCAACTAACAACTTACCCAGTGAAGGGTAACTTCTAGGTTAGGAGAGAACTCCAAAGTTTGACTTCCTATGCCGAAATATGGCTCTCTGCTTGCTTGTTATACCAAAGTATTTTTATAATACTAATATTTTCATGCCTCATTTGTCCTGTCTATAATATGGGATTCATACAACTGGGGTGTTACATGTATTAAAGTTAATATTGGGAGTTTAGATAAGAAGTGCTTTAATACTTTATCTTATTATTAAAGTGACACATATATATGGAGAGAGAGAGAGAGAGAGACTGGCCAAGGTGTTCATGAAGTGAGTTAACCATGTTCATCATCTTCAGGCACTGAACAAAATTACCCCACTTATTCTACATGCTTAAGCACTTGTGCTCATATTGTAATTGGTCAAACATGTTCTCTCATGAGGACTTTAGAGTGGCTCATTTAGCAGAAAGGAAGCAGAGAATTATGACTAGTATTTGAAACATGGGAGATAAAATCGTAAATGCTCACATTTTTTTTTTTTTTTAGTCCAAAAGTGACAAGAACTTGAGCTGTATAGAGAGGGCCATGTAAAAGAAGCAGGAGGAAAGGCAGGGCCCTGTGAGCTGGGGGTGTCACTCAAGATCCTTTGGAGAAGTCAGTGGTTGTGAAGGGCTTTTGATTGATCAACAGAAGTAGTGAGACCTTTCTAGATGGGAAGACATTTAGGAGGAGGAACAACAAAAAGGTACAACATGCTGGGCATGGTGGCACATGCCTTTAATCCCAGCACTCAGGAGGCAGAAGTAGGAGGATCACCGTGACTTTGAGGCCACCCTGAGACTACATAGTGAATTCCAGGTCAGGTAGAGTGAGACCCTACCTCAAAAACAAAACAAAACAAAACAAAAAGGTACAACACAGTGTATGGGATGGTGATGAAAACAGTAGGTAACATTTAATGTGTGTGCACCTCCAGTCACAGTGTTAGGTAAGTGAGTTATATGTTGTCCCTTATTAGACCTCAGCAATCCAACCACTGTAGGCTATTTGGAGAAACTAAGTGACTTGTCCATAATTACATAGCAAATAAGGGCACACACAGAACTTGAGTTCATGTCAATAAGACTCTAAAGGCACTGGCCCAACTGGGAAACATACTCACGAGTGTTGGACCACAGGTGCTGGCCAGTGGGCTGTAGCAGATAGCAGAGGGCCTCCGGTGAGCCAGTGAGTGGGCCAGCTGGGTGTCATCATGTAGCTGATTCTATTACATCCGCTCACAAGGCTCCACTTTCTTTCCAAAGGTTGGTGCAACCTTTTGAAATTCCAGAGGTATTCAGTCTTCTCATGAACTAAGGAGATGTACACTACTTAAAGTGGCTTGAGGCGGCCATGGAAAATTAATGGAGGAAAGTTCTTGCATAGGCTGCCTCTAGCTTTCAACTGCTCTCTGAGCAAAAGCAGGCCTTCTTCTACCTCCCAGCATCTGTGTCAGCACAGAGGTGTTAATGGACCTGCACAGGCTGAAGGTCTGAGGCTCCCAAGGCTGGAAGAAGCTGGGCCAGTGAGGCCTACAGGACCTCAGTGGAATTTGAGTGCTGTATGGCTAAAGGTGGCCAAAAGGTGTGAGGGTGAGGGTATTTAGGTGCAGAGACTGAGGGGAGGTAGCAGAGAGGGTGAGATTTGTTTTCTTTAGATGCTGGGCCTACCTCGAGCACCGAGGGTGTCATTACTCCCTTGATTTTCATGCTGTGGAATGGAACAAGGAATGAACCTTGTTCACCCAGAAGAGTGTGGGATGGATTCTTCTTCTAGACGGACTGTCAAGTACTGCATTCAAAAGGATAGGTTGGGACTGGGAAGAGAGCTCAGCACTTTCTTTGCAAAGCTTGATGGCCCAAGTTCAATTCCCTAGTACCCATGTAAAGCCATTGCACAAAGTGACATATGTGCCTGGAGTTTATTTGCAGTGACAGTAGGCTCTGGAATGCCCAAACATACTCTTTCTGTGTGTCTGTCTCAAATAAATAAAAATATCTGTAAAAAAAAGAATGGTGGTATTTCGGGAGTCAGCAGGATGATTTCTCCTAAGCTTGCATGGCTCCTTGAACCTTGAAGAGGAGGGACTGGGAATAGGCTTACTGAGCATGTGCATGCCAGGGAACTGTTTGGGTTTTCACATAACCTCATGGGTTGGGGGTAAGTTTTGACTCTTTGCTAGCCTTTATATGACAAACTTCCAAAGATCCTGGGGCCTTGCTCAGTGGGGACACAGGTTCTGAGCCCTGGGAATGTGCTACATCAGTGTTCTTCAGATTTGCTGCACAGAGCCCCAGGGCTGACAAGGTGCCTTTGAGTTGAGTTGGAGTGAGGGCAAGGAGCACTCACCCACACTCCTACCAGGGCAACTGTGCCTTTACTTTTAGATGGTGAGCTACCTTACAACATTTGGGTTTTTTTCCCCAAGTTTTATCAAAAGTTTGCAACTCACTGCTGTGGCTCCCTTATGTGGATTATCAAGAAAAGCGGAAGTGCATGAGGTCAAGGATTCTGCGCAGCACAGCTGTGACTTCTCACTGTGCCCACTCTGTCTGCTCTGTGAGTTTCTGGTGAAGAGGGCAGAGAAGGCAGGTGACACTGACACCCAGGCAAGGAGAAAAAGGGAGTTGACCAGGCCCCCTCCATGAAACTCCATTTTGGGGTTCCACTGGCAGTTGGGGGTCGGGATCCACACTGCTATGATACCTTGGTCTCTCCTAGAGGGGAGGTGAGCTAGGTAGTACTAGGCCCTAGCACTGACATCTGCTGTGTTTCTCCCACCTTATTGCCCTCATGTCAAATGGCAGAGGATCTCAAAGGGCCCATTGCAAAGACCTGCCAGGAACTGTAGGTAGAGGCCTCCCAACAGTCCAGAGGGTGCCATTAGTGGTTTTGAGGTTTTTTTTTTTTTTTTTTTTTTTTTTTTTTTTGAGGAGAGGAACAGAGAATGCTGGTGGTGATATAGCTATCTGTATAGCAGATCAGTTTCTGTACATATGCAAATCTTGGAAACTATTTAAAATGTACATGATTCCCACATGGGCTATTTGTTGCTTTGAGGATAATGTCCAATCTTTAGGCCTTCAAAGCCCTTCAGAACCTTGCCTTTTCTTTTTTTATTTTTATTTTTGTTTATTTTTATTTGTTTGAGAGCAACAGAGAAAGAGGCAGATATATAGAGAGAATGGGGCGCCCAGGGCCTCCAGCCACTGCAAAGGAACTCCAGACGCGTGCGCTCCCTTGTGCATCTGGCTAACATGGGTCCTGGGGAATCGAGCCTCAAACCAGGGTCCTTAGGCTTCACAGGCAATCGCTTAACCGCTAAGGCATCTCTCCAGCCCAGAACCCTGCCTTTTCCATCAATGCCCTCACGTTTCTGCTTCTCTGGCAAATGAGTGGCTCCACTGTTGTTCCCACACTTGCGCCATCCCTTCTGCTGGGTGCTTGTGATACTTGGCTGGTCCTTTGTCAGGCCTTGCTTGTGGGCTGGGTTCTTCTCTGCTCTGTGTGCCTCAGGCAGCCTTACATTACTATGAGGTGCTAGGGGTCCGAGTTACGTCCGAATCTCTTTTAAAAAACATATTTTATTTACTTATTTATTTGAGAGAAAGAGGCAGAGAGAGAGAGAGAAAGAGAATGGGCATGCCATGACCTCCATCCACTGCAAACGAACTCCAGATACGTGCGCCCCCTTGTCATCTGGCTTACATGGGTTCTGGAGAATAGAACCAGGATCCTTTGGCTTTGCAGGCAAATGCCTTAACTGCTAAGCCATCTCTCTAGCCCTAAGTCTGAATCTTTTTGAACTCTTGCAAAGGGTTTGGCAAGTATTTCCCAAGTTGAGGTTACAGACATTCAAAGAAATCAACCTTCCTCTATAATATGAAGTTACTTTAAAGCTATCAAATTGGCAAAATCCAAGTGACTTCTCCGTGAACTTTCTTAAAGTGGGACTAACTTCAAAAGAAAATTTTGGCCGGGTGTGATGGTGCAAGCCTTTAATCCCAGCACTCAGGAGGCAGAGGTAGGAGGATTGCTGTGAATTTGAGGACATCCTGAGAACACACAGTGAATTCCAGGTCAGCCTGAACTAGAGTGAGACCCTGCCTGGAAAACAAAACTAAACAAAAAGGCTGGTTAAGTCCCTTTGAAGGTCACAGACCCAAAGAACCTGTGGTAGCCAGCCATAAAGTAATTAGTCTATGAAATATTTTATCAGTTTGCCTGGCTTTTACACATATATTGTAGTACCCCTCCCCACAGATATGTAGGTTGGTGATCCACTACAAACGAAGGAACACTTCAGTGTCCTTTAAGGTCAGTGTGACTCAAGTCTGCCCTGTATGGCCACCATCTTATATATCCCTTCCCAGAATGATGTCATTAGTGTCTCTGTGTGAGAATTTCTTTCCAACAGCCAGATGTGGTGGCACACGCCTCTAATCCCAGCACTCAGGAGGCAGAGGTAGGAGGATTGCCATGAGTTTGAGGCCACCCTGAGACTACACAGTGAATTCCAGGTCAGCTCTGGGCTAGAGCAAGACCATACCTAATAAAACAAAACAAGGGCTGGAGAGATGGCTTAGCGTTTAAGGCATTTGCCTGCAAAGCCAAAGGATCCTGGCTCGACTCTCCAGGACCCACATAAGCCAGATGCACAAGGGGTCGCATGCATCTGGAGACTGTTTGCAGTGGCTGTAGGTCTGGTGTGCCCGTTCACACACACGCACTCTCTCTCTCTCTGCCTCATTCTCTCAAATAAATAAAATTAAAAAAATAAATATTACAAAAAAAAACAAAAATTCTTCCCAGCATTTCTTAGGAAATGTATGTTTTTGGTCTAGAATCTCTAGGAAAATCAGTTGAGAAAATTAAGAAAAGTATAATTATCCTTTGACTACTAAAGCTTACTCATAGAAACGTTACTGAGTTGAAAGAATCCACCTTCAGCTGGATGTGATGACAGATATCTTTTTAATTTTTTTTCGGAGAAACAGCAAGAGAGTGAGTGAGATAAGAGAGAGATGGAGAGAGAAAACTGGTGCACCAGGGCCTCAACCACTGCAATCAAACTCCAGACACTTAACTAGTGGGCATGTGCGACCTTGCACTTGCCTCACTTTTGTGTGTTTGGTTACATGGGATCTGGAGAGTCAAACATGGGTCCTTGGGCTTTGCAGGCAACTGCCTTAACTGATAAGCCATTTCTCCAGCCTGACAAATACCTTGTTTGAGGCCAACCAGTGCTACAAATGGTGACTCTGTGTCTCTGCCCCCACCCAAAAAAAAAAAAAAAAAATAAAAAAAAAAAAATTAAGAAAGAAAGAAAGGAATAAGAAAGAAAGAAACAAACAAACAAACCAGGGCTGGAGAGATGGCTTAACAGTTAAGGCACTTGCCTATGAAGCTAGGAACTCATGTTTGAATCTCCAGGTCCCATGTATCCAGACGCACAGTGACTCAAGCACACAATGCTGCACATGCACACAAGGGGGCACATGAATCTGGAGTTTGTCTGCAGCAGCTAAGGCCCTGGCACACCCATTTTCTCTCTCTCTCAAAATAACAAAAGAAACCAATTCACCTTCATCAAGCAAACACACACACACACACACACACACACACACACACACACACACACACACACACCCTCTGTAGGAAATACTGACATACTGTGACGTACTGTTAAGGTCCTGAGTTGGAAAGAACCAAGACAGAAGCATATCAGGGAGAATGATCACTAGCTAACCTGTCAGAAATGTGTCAGGCCCTATCTACTACTACCACCAAGTTTTTTCTAATTTTATACAAATAGTATACTTAGTATAAATTCTTTTTTTTTTGTAAGGCAAGGTCTAGCCTAGGCTGACCTGGAACTTACTCTGTAGCCCCAGGATGGCCTCAATCTCTGGAAAATTCTCCTACTCCAGCTTCCCAAGTACTGGAGATAAAGGTGTTTGTACAAATTCTATGACTAGTGTTCCAAGAAATTAACTTTGGGAGCAAAATAAATTCTTAAATTGACAATTTAGACAAAATTTTATCTGCTATTAATACATATCCAAATGCTGTAGTATATGAATACCAACCAAATGATGTACCCTGGTACTTTACGCTCTCTTCCTTATGGGCTACAATCCTTTGTAAATACTATGTAGCTTAATATGGCTCTATACAGAGCTTTCCTTAAGTACCTATAATGAGGAAAGGAATATAAAGTATTTTATTAGCTAATAACTTGGAGGAATTTCTGAGAATTCTAACTTCTTGTTCCAAATTTCTAGAGAAAAATGTTTTTTCATTTCAGTAGAAAAAAGGTCCTACAACTCTGGAAATAAAATGGGAATACTACTAAGAATGTGTTGGGCAGGGTTGGAAAGATGGCAAAACGATGGAGTTCTAATACCCAGGAGGCCAGCAGTATATCCAGAGTCAGTTCCTCCAGCCACACAAATGCTGACAATCCCGTTGGTTTTTCAAAGAGAAATCTTACATTGTAAACCAGATATATTAATTTATAACTTTAATATAACAAATGTTATTAAAAGCAGCAATTCAAAACCATGTTTCTTTTCAAAGGTGCACAGATTTATAAGGTCAGTTGGCAGTAATGTAGCTATTATCTGGTAAGGAGTCAGGTGACCTGGTTGGGCCTTGTGCTTTCTTCCTTAGTGGGTACCTTCCACACTGCTCAGCTCCATGGACCCAGAGCTTCTCTGGAGTACATCAGTGAAGGTAGACACACCAGGGCAGGCCTCGCTCTATATGACACATCAGTGAAGGTAGACACACCAGGGCAGGCCTCGCTCTATACGACACATCAGTGAAGGTAGACACACCAGGGCAGGCCTCGCTCTATACAACACATCAGTGAAGGTAGACACACCGGGGCAGGCCTCGCTCTATACAACACATCAGTGAAGGTAGACACACCGGGGCAGGCCTCGCTCTATACAGCACATCAGTGAAGGTAGACACACCGGGGCAGGCCTCGCTCTATACAGCACATCAGTGAAGGTAGACACACCGGGGCAGGCCTCGCTCTATACGACACATCAGTGAAGGTAGACACACCGGGGCAGGCCTCGCTCTATATGACACATCAGTGAAGGTAGACACACCGGGGCAGGCCTCGCTCTATATAGCACATCAGTGAAGGGAGACACACCGGGGAAGGCCTTGCTCTCTGGCTCTTGCGGAAACCTGGAAATTAGACCTTGAAGGTTGTTTTGAAGCCAGACTGGGCCCCACAACCCACACCCCTGCTGGGCTTGGAGCTGGCTTCTCAACTCCTCTACTGCCTGGCCTCACTCAGGAGCCTTAGTGGCAGCAGCTGTGAGGCTGAGGACTGGGCCCAGTGCCCACATGCCTGCCTGGGCCATGGAAGGAAATAGAGGGACGTGGACATGCTGTGCACAGGATATGAGGCAAAGGCACTATAGTTGCTTAAATTTAAGGCAGGGGGCATCTAGCCTATATCAGGGGCACCCTGAATGATCACAAGTGGGGAGAGGTCAAGCTGAGTCATAAAGTTTGAAGTCAGTTCCTCAGGCCTGCTGTCCCACTGTGGCCTCTGTTCTACCCACCTTCGCCTTCCAGCTGGCAGCCTTCAAACTCTAGCCAAGCCAGAGGCCACGGCAGCAGTTGGGTAAGGCTGGTCCCAATCTGGTGCCTCTACCCTCCCCCAAAGGCACTTATTTCCATTTTCCAATCAAGTGAGTCCATTTTTAATACAGAAGCAGCAAAAATAAGGGGTACTTGCCCCTCCTAATTTTAGTTTCCCTCCAAATGGAGCTGAGTTAAATGTCCCTTCTAAGATTCTGTTTACACTCTCAATGACAAGCTTTCTTTCAAGGGGACTTAATGACTCAGGCCCTTGAAATATCCCAACCTGTCCCCAGGAGTAATTATCAGTGTCCGAGTAAAGCAGGTGATACACAACACAGTATGCATGAGTTCTCCGTGTTTCCCATGGGTCCACAGCTGGTTCACAGGTAGGGAGAAGGGAGCAAGGGCTGAGCTTTCATGTTAGTTGTAGCATGTGCCCATGGAAAAGGCCAAGAGAGAGGCAAAGGCAGAATCTAGACTGACCCTGTGTGGCTACGTATGTTTACATGGCGTGAGGCCATGTTGTGTTGTGCTATGTGGTGGGTCTGAGATTTAGCCTGCCAAGGCTTCTCATTCTACCTCCCCCTCCTCCTAGTTCCTCAGGTGTACAAGGACCTCTATGCCAGTGAGGCAGGGCCTGCTCCATGACAATAGCGAAGGGGTATGGCTAGGGACAGACAAATTTCTGCAATCTGTAGAGCTGGTGCTGGCAGCTTTCCCTCTCAGCCTTCATAAAGGGTCCTAATGCTGGTTATTTCAGCACAGACCCAGATCACTGCTCTCCAGGCCTGGGGTCCCAGCCTCTGCCATGAGCTTTCCCAGAGGTGAAGACGAATGCCTGCCACAAAGAGGAAGAGAGGGGTTCCACCCTACTCCTCTCTCAGGAGTACTGCTCTCGATGAGGTCCCAGCAAGAATCTATCCCCATTGGTCAGGTATAAACGATATCCAGTGAGGGACAAATGTGCACATGGAAGATGTGTAAACACACTAACACCCCAAATGGGTTAAGGTGAAGGGATGGAGGACGCGGGACAAAGAGAAACAGGTTCAGGGTTAAGGGTCACAGCCATAGGGACATGAGTTCAGAGTAACAGTTTGGGGTGGGGGGTGTGACGTGTGGGGAAATACCAAACAGAACCAGTGGGACCTTGAAAGACATAGGCAATTAGCACAGCAGCACACAGGCCTTGGCCTGGTGGGCAGCAGGCAGGGGCTTCTGCCAGGCACTTTGGGCTCCATCTATTTCCCTCCTCGCCCCCAGCCTGGAGAAAACAGGGAGCCTATGGCTTCTGCTATCCCTCCTTTGGTTTTCAGGGCTCTGAGCAGCCCCTAAGGGGTGGTCAGTAAGGGGTGGTCCCTTCCCATTCCACCAAATACTGAACCTTGCCCTCTGGAGTGACCCTCCGAGCCAGCACTTGGTACTTCTCCCCACAGGCTAACCGTCCAGCTGCACCAAAGTAGTTGGTGATGGATGACTTGAGATGGGACAAGGACGAGTCATCTTCACTGATGCTCTCAAACGTGTGGCTGTCAATGCCTTCGTCTGGCTGCTCAGGGAACGAAGCCCCCTCCGCACTGCTGTCTGAGGGGCAGCAGCCACTCAGCTCTGCCGCCCGCCGCTTTGCCCGCAGGGGCACATACGCCTTGGCTGCCAGCTTCCTCTTGCGGCTGCCAACTGTCCGCCTGTACCAAAAGGGGAAGAGGGAGATGATGGGAATGAGATGGAGCAACAGTAATTATTCCTCACCCAAGAGTCTCTTAGGGATCAGTCACTATGTCAAGGCCTGGGCATAGATTATCTCACTGCATCCTCATTACAGCCCTGGGAGCAAGGAAACTGAGGCTTTAGGCAAGAAACCAGCTGTGCAGTACAGGAACCAGGATTCAAACCTGGGTATGCCCAACTTGCAAGCTTACGCTCTTTGTGTCCAGAGCCTGGGCTGCAGATGGATGTCACTGCCTGTGCAGCTGGAAGTCTCACAGTGCAGAGGCCCTGCGTAGGCTGCCTGGCCCTTCACCTAGGCTCATCTGGAAGCAGGTGAGCCAAAAAGAGATAGGAAATAAAGGACCTCGTACCGCACAGGCGCGCGCGTGCGCACGCGCACACACACACACACACACACACACACACACACAAAGATAAGGTGCACAGATGCAGAGAAATGGAAGCCAGGATCCAAAGCACCAGTGAGAACAAAAGAAAAGGAAGGCATGAGTTGGAGTACAGGCATAAAAAGGTAGTATTTAGTGGTAAAGCATTTGCCTAGTACATGCAGCCAGATATTACCAATGTAACAGCAGAGCAAGACACCTAGACAGATGTGTAGAGGCAGAGAAGGCCTTAGACACTGCACTTGTAATTTTCCTTTGCAAAGACACCATGTACCTGAAAATACAGCTAGAGGAGCCCAACTGCAAGAGAAACCCTGGCCCCTACAGTACCACCCTTTTGTGGTGCTGACCACCGGCTACTGGGGAATTCTGCCCACTCCCAGACTGTGTTCTCTGCTTCTCAACCAGGCTTGAGATACATGATCAGGAGCCCTGCAGTCTGAGGCACAGTCATGGTGCATAGAGGCCAAGAGGCCCAGAATGAAAGGACATATGGTCAAATAGCGCCAGAACTGCAATCATTAGTCCGGAGGTGTCACACAACATCCTGCAGGAGGTAAAGAGCATCCCAAGGGGAAGAAGCCACAGCAACATGAATGCCTATTCTGTCACCTAACCCCTGGTGACTTGGAATAAGGGTTCTCAATTGAAGAAGACCAGGTCCCCCAGCCTGAGGACCCGAATGTATGGAATGGACCTGTATCCAGAACTTGGAGGTAAATGGGCTGGGGACTGGTATCACTTGCAAGCGTGAGAGATAGTTCTTGTGGCTCACCTGGAGTCATAGGAGAGGCTGGTGGAGGCAGAGCCAGAGGTGCTGGCAGCATCAGTAAAGTCCATGTCTGAGAAGAAGGTCTGGCCTGAGCTGGCACTGAAAGAGAGGAAAAGGAGAGCTTGCTGCTAGCTGCTAGCCTGACCCCAAAAGGCCCTGTGACCCTGGCTCTCAGGGTCCCATGGGACCATTCTGACATGCATCCATCATCCTGGAAGAGGCTCATTGCCACGCTACTCACCCTCATACCTGTTTGTCTTTTTACTACCCATTCAGTATTCAATGACAAGAAGTATAAATAAATAAATAAATAAATAAACAAATAAATAAATAAATAAATCTTCCCTGGTGGTGATGGACACATTGGTGACATAGTCAGTATCTACTAGGCCCTTGGGCAGCACTACAGGTCTGAAGTGCTTCCATCTTGTTGAGGAAAACACAAGGTTGGGATTTTAAGGATTTAGTTACAGCAGCACAGCCAGAACTGGTGCAGGTTCTAGAGCTCTATCTATCTGACTTTAAGTACTTCCTACCTTCCTCTGAACTCTGGCCAGCACTGACTGACCATCAATGACTTTAGGAGTATGATGAAAAAAAAAAAAAAAACAGATGCAATTCCTGCCCTTGTGTGTATCTTAGAATGGGTGCTGTGGGCAGAGTAGGAAGGCCTCCAGCACAGCCTGGAGGAAGCAGTGCCCTGGGTTTTCAGATGAGCACAGGACCTTCCTAGGCAGAGGGAGCAGCATGAGTACAATGTGGAGATGGAGAGTGGGGTAGCCACAGCCCTGTCACTCTAAGGCATGATGAGGCAGAGATTGGCAGGACGGGGCTGGAGAGGTGGAGGCCACAGCTCTGGAGAGCAAGGGGCATTATACTGAAAGTCGTAGCATACAAAGACCCTCAGCAGCCGTGTGTAGTAGAGCCCTTTAAACTGCAGTTTCAGAAGAACCCCAAGGGAGCTCCCATCTCCTCAGGATGCTTTCTTCCCTGCCCCCTTCCTGTGTGCTGCGGGATGGAGGAAGCATCCCACTCCTAGGCTCTGGAGTAGCCTTCTCTGCTGGGCCCCTGGGCAAGACCTTTTTGTACAATTTACAATTACTGCAATTATTATTAGTATTTGGGTTTTCAAGGCAGGGTCTCACTCTAGCCCTGGCTAACCTGGAATTCACTATGTAGTCTCAGGCTGGCCTCGAACTCACAGCCATCCTTTTACCTCTGCCCCCCAAGTGCTGGGATTAAAGACATGAGCCTCCACGCATGGCTTTTAAAAATATTTTTATCTATTTATTTGAGAGAGTGAGCGAGAGAGTGCATGGGCATGCCAGGGCCTTTTGCCACTACAAATGAACTCCAGATGCACATGCCACTCTGTGTGGGAACTGGGACTTGAACCTGGGCCCTCAGGCTTTCAAGCAAGTGTCTTTAACTGCTGAGCCACATTTCCAGCCCTCGATACCTTTTTAAACTCTGGATTTCATCCAGAGTGAAGTCGAATATGCTGGCCAAGTGATGGTTAGTGCTCCAGGCCGAGGTGAAGTCACTCTGTAGACACAGATGAAGAAGACAGGAAGGGCTAGTCAGCAAAAGACAGACTTGTCTCCCCCAAGCAACCTTCTCCCCAGCTGAGGGAGAGCCACATGGGCCAGCCTGCTGTCCAGCCAGGTCGCTGGGGGCTATACTCTCCCTAGGGTAAGGCCTGTCACCTCCTCTTTACTCCAAATCCTGAGCAGAGTGCCAAGTCACCTTTCTTTCTGCCCTGGCTTCATCTTGGCCACCTGGGTGGCCTTTATCTCTCTTGATCTCAGTTATCTCCACTGCAAAATGGAGACCCTAACCCTTAGCCTGCTCCCCTCTGACAGGTGTCAGGAAGCAAAGCTAGGATCAATAATGGCTGTGGAGATGTCTTGTAAACTGTAATGTGCTAAGGAGGTGAGGCATTTTTAACACTACTGCCCACAGGGAGGGCTTTGGTAAGGATGTGGGTCTTACGTGGTTGGGCTTGGCCACTGCCTTGAGGTGTGGCCTCAGGAAAGTCAGTGCCCCACACTGCCCTGTTTCCCCACTGGGGCAGTGGAGCTAGGACATTACCTACCCATGCCCCTGGTTTGTCAGAGCTTGGGGAGCTAAAGGAGTAGTTTTAGGGTGCTTAGCTTTTCCTTATTTCTCTGTAATAGGAAATGGGACACAGGAGAGTCCCCTGGGCCTGGGGAGATTGTTCTGTCCAGGAACCCCTAATGTGTGCTGGCCCTGCACATGGAACTGGAGAGTAAGAAAACCAGGAACTAACACTGGGAATAGCATCTTCCAGCAAAAACTTTGATCTTTTTCTTCTATAAACTCGCCTTTTCTGCTGCTGGAATTCGTGAGGCAACAAACTGTGGAGACAGAAAAGGGAGAGGGTGGCCCAGTCAGAGCCTGAGGGCCAGGGGGTGCTCAGAGGGAGGAGCCTCAGGAGTGTTGGGGCAGGGGCCTATACGGGGTAGAGGTTTGGCTTGGTCAGGGCAGAGGGATCCTGAAGCAGTGGGTATGGAAGGCTCTGGAAAGTGGAAAAAGGCAAGGTGCTTCCCTGGCATGTGCCTCTCGATGCCCTGCTGTGATGCTCCTGAAGAGGAGACTGCTTGGCTGGGAGGGGAAGGGCAGCTCACTCTCTTCCACTTCCCTTCCTTTCACACAGCGGGGGGTCCCAGGATCAGGCTTCCCATGAGCTAGTCAATGACAGCCCTCGCAGTAGTTGGGAGAAGTCTAGGAGCCACTCACTAGCCCTCTAAGGTTGCTTACTGCTGGGACCAGCGGCTTCGGGATTATGTGAATGACATCACATTGCCTGGGCCCATTACACAGCTTTCTACCATTTGCTGGACCTGGGAGCTGGGCGCAGGGATCTCAAGGCGGCTGCAGCCACAGCCCTGGGACCTCAGCACTGACCCAGGCTTGCTCGCTCCTCTCTTACGCAGCAGCAGCAGCTGAGAGGCTCCTCTGTCACTTGGCACCAGCCCCTTGTCAGGGAGCAGCTTTCCAGGTGGGTTGGGCGGGACGCGGATGCGCAGGCGGAAGATGCACTTCTTCTTCTTGATCTCCTTCCCACACAGGAACCTGCAGTGGGCAGGAGAGAGGCCCAGGTCGTGAGCTCATCCTCCAGGGTATGTGGCCAGGGATCACCAGCCCCTTCGGCTTCCCTGAGCACAGAGCTAGTCCAAAGTGACCTCTGTGGGGGCAGGGGGCTGAGACAGTAACCGAGCTTCTCCCTGTCTTTCCTCCTCTGTGTAGTTCTACATCTCCCTTTCTTCCTGGTCTCAACCAGTCTCAACTTGCAGCACACAGTGAAACTCCTGGGACCCAAACACTGGTGTCACCTCAGCCTGTTTTCTCATCTCTTGGCACTTTTCACCTTTCAATACTGAGTGGGGGCCAAGAGGCTTCAGACATGGCCCAAAACCAGGCATGCCCTCAGGGAGTTGACCACCTAGAGGGCAAGAAAAGTTATCTACAAGAGTGGGTCTTGTCTACACCCCAAGTCATAGAAAAGTAAAAGAGGGTCCCTCTGCTAGAGGTGTCGAGAAAATTTTCACAGAAGGGACTGTGTCTTGTTCTCTCTGTAACCTCAGAACCAAGACAGTCTGTCACAGAGCAAGAAGTACTTGTTGATGGAACTCAGTAACTACTTGTTGACTGAAGACATGGATGAAAGGGACAGAAGAGCAACCCAGGCAGAGGGAAGACAGCAGCAAAACCAACGAGTGCACCAAGTGTGGTGGTGCATGTCTCTCCGCCTACCATCTCAGCACTCGGGAGGATGAGGCAGGGGGCTCAAGAGTTTTACACTAGCCGGGCGTGGTGGCGCACGCCTTTAATCCCAGCACTCGGGAGGCAGAGGTAGGAGGATCGCCATGAGTTCAAGGCCACCCTGAGACAACAGAGTTAATTCCAGGTCAGCCTGGACCAGAGTGAGACCCTACCTCGAAAAACCAAAAAAAAAAAAAAAAAAAAAAAAGAGTTTTACCCTGGGCTATAAAGAGCGAAAGAATTGGATGGGGAGCCAAACACTCCATGGTGGTTGGTACCCTGAGTGCATAAAACAAAGGGACAATGGCAGAAGATATATAGGCAGTGCCTGATAATAAAGGGCCTTAGATACTGATATAGGGGGCTGCACATCCCCACAGGTAGTGGTGGCAAGGGATGGACCTGCTGTGAGCTGACAACTTGCAATGGGAAAACACAGGTCTGGGGACCAGTCAGGTGGCTGAGGCCCACCTGAGAGGCGCTTTTTCTTTCCCCTATGCCTGGCTCAGCTCCCCAGCTGGCTGAGTGGGATTTGCACCCCCTATGGAATGGGGCCCAGATAAAACTGAAGCAGGGTATTGGTACCATGTGTCACTTTGCTCCCTAGATGGTGGAAGGTGGGAGGGAAGGGATGAGGTCAAAGGGAAGGGAGGAGTCAAGGCAGGGAACACAGCTTGAGCAAAGGCTATGAGTAGGAAGAGACTTTAAATTAAAATCATACTGTGCCCACAGCACCCCCTTCTCCCTGCACTCACCGGCTTTTGTAACTGTTCAGAGCATTGAGGAGATGCGGTCCTCGATCCGTCACAGGGGTGCTGGTGAGCTAAAGGGAACAGCAGGAGGACAGTTAGACCCAGGCATGGGCAGCTGCAAAGGCCCCAGTCTGGCCCATCCTCTATCTCCCGATGTTCCTGCGTCCTCCCGGTGTTGACCACTGACATACAACATGGTCTCAGACAAGCCTTCTCACCTCTCTGAGCTCATTTCCCCACCTAGCAATGGAGATGAAAACACCTGGCTTAAATATATCAGGAGCTTTACAGGGGATGTAGCCTAGTCATAGAGTGCTTGCCTATCATGCAAGAGGCCCTGGGTTCAATCTCCAATCTTCAGTGCTACTTCCTGGGATCTACGATACAGATCTAGTGCTGGGCAGGTGCGAACAGAAGTTCACATGCAGTAACATTCCCTATGGCACTGTTTCTAAAGGTAGACAAAAGGGGAAAAACTATGCCAACTAGAAGGAAACCAGCACACATGGCTGAAATCAACAAAGCCACTTACAATGTTTATAAAAACTTTTAAGACAGTGAAAAGAATTTATAATACTAACTGAAAAACAGATGATTTAAAATAGCATATACTGTATCATCTAAAACATGAAAACCAGAAAAAAAAATGGGGGAATGTACTTGTGCATTATTTCTATTTATTTCTTGGTAGCATGCCATGTGGGAATATGGAGTTTTTTTCCTTTTGGGGTGTGTGTGGTATGTGCACATATATGTGTACATGCACACGCCCCATGCTCATATAGTGGGATGGTCAGAGGGTATCAGGGTCCTCATCTAGTGCTTTTCTAGCTTATTTCCCTGAGACAGTCTCTTGTTGAACCGGAAGCTCCCCATTTTTTAGGTAGACTGGCTGACCTAGGAGCCCTAGTGATCGTCCTGCCTCTGTCCCCCTCAGCTCAGGGGCTACAGACTTGTGTGGTCATGCCCAGCTTTTTATGTGGAAACTGGGAATCAAATGCAGGTTCTCTCTCTCTTTGGTTTTGTTGAGGTAAGGTCACACTGTAGCCCAGGCTCCAGCTGACCTCATTCTGTCATCCCAGGCTGGCCTCAAACTCAGTGATCCTCCTCTGCCTGGAGAGTGCTGGGATTAAAGACACGTGTGCCACCACACCCTGCTCAAATTCAGGTTCTCCTGTCTACACAGAAAATTCTCTTACTCAATGAGCCACTCCCCTAATCCCATAATATGGATTTTTAAAGTATATTTCTGCATGCTTTTTAAAAATATATTTTATTTATTTATTTATCTATTTATTTATTCATTTACTTATTTATTTATGAGAGAGAGAGAATGGGTACTCCAGGGCCTCCAGCCACTGCAAACGAACTCCAGACGCATGTACCCCCTTGTGCATCTGGCTTATGTGGGACCTGGAGAATCGAACCGGGATCCTTTGGCTTTGCAGGCAAACGCCTTAACCGCTAAACCATCTCTCCAGCCCTCTGCATGTTTTTTGATAATTTTTTCTACTAGGAACATATACAGTTTTTATAAATCGGAAAAAAATTACTTAAAAAACACTAACTTCCGACATGGCTGTATACACACTTTGTACATACTAATTAAAAAAAAACACACTAACTTGAGCTGGGCGTGGTGGCGCATGCCTTTAATCCCAGCACTTGGAGGCAGAGGCAGGAGGATCACTGTGAGTTTGAGGCCAGCCTGAGACGACATAGTGAATTCCAGGTCCGCCTAGGCTGGAGTGAGACCCTACTTCGAAAAACTGAAAAACAAACAAACAAAAAAAAACCAAAAAAAAAAAACACCTAACTCGGCTGGGCATGGTGGCACATGCCTTTGATTGCAGCCCTTGGGAAGCAGAGGTGGGAGGATTGCTAAAAATTTGAGGCCAGCCTGGGACTACAGAATGAGTTCCATTTCAGCCTGGGTTACAGTGAGACCCTGCCTTGAAACAACATTAGCAGCAGCAACAACAAAACACTAACTCTTATCTTTTAAGGCTTTATATGTATGTCTTATAATATTTAATACCATAGATGAAGACATTATATTAATCTTTTTACTAAGCATAAGAGTTTCTTTTTCTTTTTTTCGTTTGGTTTTTCAAGGTAGGGTCTCACTCTAGCCCAGGCTGACCTGGAATTCACTCTGTATTCTCAGGGTGGCCTCGAACTCATGGCGATCCTCCTACCTCTGCCTCCCGAGTGCTGGGATTAAAGGTGTGCACCACCACACCGGCCAAGAGTTTCCTTTTTATTTAGCTTTTTAAATCCTGTCTCATTCAAGAAGGGTTTGGAGTAGTTGAGGATAAGATGCCTCATTCTGCATGTAGTCAAGAGGATGCTGATGGTATTATCAAAGTAGAAGGGGAATCTCCTAGGGAAGGCCTTTGCTCCAGCTCTGGCTCAACTACTGGCAAGTTGCTCTTCAGCTCCAACATTCTCACTCCATGGATCTGGGGCACTCAGGCCTCTACAGACCTGCTTTTCAAAACACAATCATCAGGGGCAGACCCAACTATACTTTCCACCCTAGCCAAGAAATCTGATGTGGGCCAACCACCTAAGACGAGACCCCTTCTCCAGCCGTACCTGGCCCAGGCCCTCAGCTACCTGGGGCTGAGTTGGTAAGGCCCCAGCTGCTCACTGCCCAAACTGGAGGTCAGAAAGCCCTTCCCCAGGCACAGGCTTGGAGACCTAGACTCACATAAGCCACAGCTCCAGTGCAAGAGCTCAAACGTCTACAACCTATCCCTGCACTGAGTGACCCCGTGCAGACATCTCTGGCACCTATGGTCCTATGTACCTTGCCAAGTTGCAGGAGCTCCCAATGATGGTTGACAAAGGCCAGAATCTCCTCAAAGTCAAAGTACTTCTTCTTGCTCTGCACTCCCAGGTTATAAAGGGCCAGGTGAACAATGTCTACCCTGGGAAGGAGATCATGGGCCAGGTGAGGGGCAGTGCCAAAGGAGGGGTCAGGGAGAAGCTGGCAGGGGCAGGCCCCACCCTTTACCATCGCAGAGGCAGTCTCTCGATGTACTCTGGACCCTGGTTACACACGGAGCAGAGAAACAAATAAAACCTGTGGGTGGGGCAAGAGAGGGGCTGGGAAGGGCTCTGACACCCACTCGAGAGTATCCCCCTCACCCACCACCTGCTTTTCTACAGTGTTCAGTTCTGAGGCGTCTGGCCTCTAAGGGATAGGAAGCAGGGACCAAAGAATATAGCCCTACCCTTCACCTCTCCCCAAATATCACTGCAGTGCAGCCTAGTTCATAGGCTGGGCTGTAGTGGTCACTCCTGTCCCCTCTGAGACAAACACACAGTCCCAACATAAAACACCAGCCTCCTTCCAAAAAATCACATCTGATATGATCTACATAATGCCCTCCATTAGCTTCCAGGTATGTCCAACCTATAGTCCCGTAAGCTGCATACATCCCGGGACAGCTATGAATGAGGCCCAAAACATTTGTAGATGGTGTCATGTCACAATGTCTAAAGGTTGGACTGGACACCCCAGCTAACCCCACGAGTTAGATGCCATCCATTTCCCTAGTGACTTCTGCAGTAACACTTGGTGCAACTAGAGCAGGGACTGTCACTCTTCCAGCCCCAGATACTTGAAGAGACCGGAGCTTACAGAAAGCAGGAATTTGCCTAAGATACCTCACAAATCAGCTCCCTTAGTAGTAGTCCAGCATGTTCCTTGAGTTTCCCCTGGGCCAGCAGAGTTACCCCGCCCCCGGTAGATGGCATAGGCTATCACAGACCACCTTGTGTGCAGCCTGACAGGCAATCTGAGCAGGTGGCCACTGTTACTGTTGGTTCCTTCATTGCACCATAAGGCCCGACTGACCTAATGAGCACTTACCGGTCTCCAAACATCATGGGCTCATTGAGGCACTGTGTGCAGGCCTCATGGAACCACTGCCTGCACTGGTAACATTGCAACATGCGCAGGTACCACCTGAAGAGATAGAAGAACGGGCATGGCCACATCAGAGCCAAGCAGGGGGCTCAGCAACTTCTCCCAACACACCCACCCTCCACCAGTTGGGAACTGTGGGTCACAGTTAACCAAACACCCAGGAGCCAGGAATGTCACCTGGCTAGAACTTGCCATCTGGTAAAAAGCACACTACCAAACCGACCCCAAAGCACAGATGAATCAGAGGTCAAATGGCTTGTTCAAAGTCACTCTGAAACATGCAGAGGATAATGATTCCAATCCTGGTCTCTCCAACTTCAAAGTCCGTGTTCGTTCTTTCAGGCCACACTGGAACCCCCACACACTGCTTCCCAAACATCACTAGCAATGAGAGGTTTGCTTAAGGGACTTCATGAAGAATAGCTCCTACAAGCTACATGGGACAGCCCTACATCTTATCTCACCTGGGAGTATAGCTCACCCTGTCATGGCTACCACCAACTACTCACTGTCTATGGATGAAGAGTACAAACGTTATTTCTTTAACAACAGTGGATGCAGGTGTGGTCCGGGTTAATATGCAGAATTCCCTGTTCCACTGCAGACCTGCCCAGTCTTCAGGGAAGCGTCTGGGAGGGATTTCTAACAACCTCCCACGAAACATTGAGAATCACTGCCTTACTGATGCTGTGAAGGTTTCTGTATGTTTTTCTCCATCCGTCTTCCACCAGGCCTCCCTAGCACCATGGGAAGCCGATGAAGTAGGTCAAGTGGCAGTTACCCAGCTGGGCTCTAAGCACAGCCTCCAGACACTTAGTTCTTGTCATCAGAGCTGCTTCTGAGATTCGGGACCTCAGGGGGTTCTCTAGGCTGTCTGAAGAGGACAGCAACCCTGCCTCTTTTGCCTGTGGCTCCTCTCACAATGCCTGAAACAGTCAGCGCAAGGGAGCAGGCTCACTGGTCTGTAAGTCCACAGAGGCCCCAGCTCGCAGGAAGAAGCTAACAGGGAAATTCTCTACCTCACCGCCAATCTAAGCCTCACAGCGCTGCTTGCACCTTTCTGGGAAAGCGATCTCCATGCCTGCCTGCTGCACTGGCTGACACTGAGAGGGCAATCTTAACTTCCACTCCGCAGTAAGACCACCAGCCGCAGTTCACACGTTTGAAGTGTTCAGCAAGTGAATACCAGGTACTGTGTGTGAGCCTTCATGTGAGTTATCTTATGTTCCCTCTGCTCACAACCACATGAAAGGAAACTTAGAGAACTGTGGCTCAGGAGTGGTACTGCAGGCAAGGGGCAGACAAGAGCCAGGATTTGGATGTCCTAGGAGGATGTGGGCCAACTCCCAATCTCTTAGCCTCAATACTTCCTCCTTTCCCAGGTGGTGCCCCACCAAAAAAAAAAAAAAAAAAAAAAAAAAAAAAAAAATCAATCAAACAAAAAAAAATCTGCCGTTTTCTACCCACTGTCCTGGAGGTCAGCCATCCCATCTTATTCTTCAGGTTCTTGCCCACGAAGACCCTACCAGGAACCCTTACTTTCACAGCCTCCTCCTCTTCTCTTCTCTTCCCACCCACCATGCCCAGGGCCCACTCCAGGCTCGCCCAGCTCCCAGGATGCTCCAGCTGGACTTCCCTGGTAGCCTTCTCTTGCTATCCCTCACCCCTTTGAGGCCCCACCCCTAGGGTGTGAACCTCAGCCCCCACCCCCCAGGATGACACTGTTCTAGCGCTGTCCCACAGTCTAGCTTCCCCGCCTCCCTGGGGCTCCGGCCCGGCCAGCCTTACTCTCCCGGGCCGCCGCAGTAGCAGTAGCATTGCTGCTGGTTGGTGCGGTGGGGCGAGTCCCACTCGAGCTCCTCGGGCTGGTAGGACAGCACCATCTTCACGGCCTGCAGTGTCCGCGCGATGGCACCTTTCTTCAGCGCGCCGCCTTTCTGGGGGGAGGGGAGGAGGGGAGGAGGGCCCGGTCACCAACCTCACGTGTCAGCTCGCGACTGCTGGCAAGAGTAATGCGTGTGTGCGTGCGTGCGTGTGTGTGTGTGTGTGTGTGTGTGTGTGTAGAAGACCCAGATATTCTACGAATTACCCATATGTATTGACTGTGGCCATATACATGAATTTTCTCATTTATTTATTTTTATTTCTTCAATTTGACAGAGAGAGAGAGAGAATGGGTGCTCCATGACCTCCAGCCACTGCAAATGAACTCCAGATGCATGTGCTACTTTGTGCATTTGGCTTACGTGGGTCCTGGGGAATGGAGCCTGGGTCCTTAGGCTTCCTTAGGCCAGCGCCTTAACCGCTAAACCATCTCTCCAGGCCTCTCTTAATAGTAAAGCACTGCTGGGGGGGGGGGGCTCTATTCCTGACACCAAACCTGTGTTTTCCAGTGGAGGAAAGCAAGGTTCGGAGAGGCTCTGGAATCTGGCCAAGGACATACAGTTGCTAAATGGCAGATGCTATTGGTCCAAAACCCAAGTGTGGGGAGGTGGAGGAGGAGAGAGGCTGAGTCTAGGGGGCCTCTAGGATACCCAGCTAGTGCAGGGAGGGAAAGAGCTGGGGAAAGAGAGAGCTCACCCGCACAGCTAGGGCGAAAATGCAACGTCTACAGAACCAAGGAGTGAGCTGCGGCCGGTCGGCACTGCCTGCCACCGGGATGTGGCACTGCTGGTGGTAACCTAGGGCAGAGGAGGAGGCAGTGAGTATCCATGAGGAAGCAAAGGCCCAAGGCCAGCTGCGCCAAGGTTGGCAAGACTGGGAGAGCTATGGCAAGCCCTAGGAGCTCTGCCTGACAGCTGCCAGGGCACTGGCTAGCAAGATCCAGCCAGGCAGCCAAGTGGGTATCCAGCTGGGCATAAAGAAGTATTGGTCAGGGCAGGAGACACCAAGCACTGGCTTCCGCACTCGCACCCCTTCCTTCCACCCGTCCTCCCCGCAGAGCAGTTCTCCAAACTATCTCCAAACGACATGTCCCAGGGCACTTTCTCAAAGTTACCCCGGTCATCTCCTTGGGTTCGGAGCAGGGGGGAGGGACCTCACACAGGGAAAGAAGGAGAAGCAGCGAGCCGGCAGAGATCCCAGCAGGTAAGAAGCAGTGTCCAGGAGAGGTCAGCGCAGGGGGAGAGGGGAACGGGGTTGGGGCCTTTGCAATGCTCCGCTCACCCACTCACCCAGGCCACACTTCCCACAGATGAGGATCTCATTCAGAGGCCCTGATGTCTTCCCCAGGCAGATGTCACACTTGGGCTCCTCCCCTGGCACACCAGCTGAAAAAGAGGCCCTCTTGGCTCAGATCCAGCTCACAGAAACAAAGAATCAAAATCCTGCTTTGGGGGCTGAGCCTCTACTGGGCACTGGGCCCAGCATCAGGCCCCTAGGTCTCCCTTTTGAATCCATCTGACCCTGTAGAGGTGCTTATGTTACCTCTTTCCAAAGATAGAGAAACTGAGTCTTGAGAGGTTAAGTTCCTTGCTCAGCTAGGTAGGGAAGAGAGAAGGGAATAAAATCCATGGCTATCTGACATCAAAATTTTTCTTCTTTTGGCCCTATCAGGCTCCCTCTCTTGCCAAATCTAACTTGCTTTATTAAACATTTTAAAAATGCTTTTACGGTTTGGGAGATGGCTTAGAGGTTAAGGCACTTGCCTGCAAAGCCAAAAGACCTGTTCAATTCCCCAGTACCCACATAAGCCAGCTGCACAAGGTGGTACATGCATTTAGAGTTTGTTTGCAGTGGCTGGAGGCCCTAGCACACCCAGTCTCTCTCCCTCTCCCTCCCTCCCTCTCTCTCTCTCCCTCTCTGCCTCTTTCTCTATCTCAAATAAATAAATAAAATAAAAATATTTTTAAAAATGTTTTTATTTGTTTATCTATTTGCAAGCAGAGAGAACAACAGCTAGAGAAAGACAGAGAGAGGATGGGTGTGCCAGGACCTCCAGCCACTGCAAACAAACTGCAGATGCATGCACATTGTGCATCTGGCTTTATATAAGTACTGGGGAATCGAACTCTGGTCATTAGGTTTTGCAGGTAAGTGCCATATCTACAGCTTTTATTAAACACTTTTATGTTAAATAACGTTTTGACCATTTCTTATGGGATAATAATGTACACTTACAATGAAACTCCATATTCTCACAAATAATCATGAACTCACAGCCACTGGTGTTGGGACTATATTTTCATCTATTTCTCCCTCTTATTATTATTTCAAATCAAGATTCAGATACCAAATCATTTTTCATAAATATTTCAATTGTGCCTTTGAAAGATCAGAACTTAAAAAAATCTACATAGACCTTTTATATGTAAAATTAATAACTGTTATCAACAAATTTAGTTAGTGTTCATATGATTTTTTTAAATGTCATCACAATTTTGTGGGGGTATTTTTGGTGTCAGGGTCTTGTGCTTGGTAGGTAAATATTCTTTCACTGAGCTAAATCCCTAACCCCACACATTTGTGTTTTAGATCAAGGTCCAAATAAAGGATGGCTTTTATTCCTCTGGTTTCCCCTCCATCTCTTCATTTTTTTTTGTTGTTGTTGATTGAGGAATAAATGTTTTACATCAGAAAGGTTTATATGAATATGTTAAATGCATCCCTCCCTCCTTTTTTGACAATGCTGGGATCAAAAACAAGCAAGGCTTTTGCACATGCCAGGCAAGCACTATAACCACTGGGCTACATCCCCAGTCCTTACATTTGAGTAGGCAGAAAGCACCTTTTCATTTTGTCTTGTCTTGTTTTTAATGGTTTTAAGCCAGAGTCTTATGATGTGGCCCAGCCTGGGTTGAACTGGTGATCCTCCTGCCTCAGACTCCTGAAGCTCAAAGTTATATAAACACACAAACAGTATCAGTTCTATTATGTATCCCTGGGATGTAACAGGTATTCAAGACGTATTTGCTAACTATGTGGTCATCAGGGACTTCACCTCTTGTTCTTTTTAAAAAAATTTTTCTTTCTTTCTTTTTTTTTTTTTTGTTTTTTCGAGGTAGGGTCTCACTCTAGCCCAGGCTGACCTGGAATTCACTATGGAGTCTCAGGGTGGCCTCGAACTCACAGCGATCCTCCTACCTCTGCCTCCCCAGTGCTGGGATTAAAGACGTGTGCCACCATGCCCGGCTCTCTCTCTCTTTTTTTTTTTTTTCAATTTAGTTTATTTATTTATTTGAGAGAGAGAGAGAAAGGGAGCACCAGGGCCTCCAGCCACTGTAAATGAACTCCAGATGCATGCGCCCCTTGTGCATCTGACTAACGTGGGTACTGGGGAATCGAGCCTCGAACCGGGGTCCTTAGGCTTCATAGGCAAGCATTTAACTGCTAAGCCATCTCTCCAGCCCCTTTTGTGCTTGAATATTCCTCAAGAAGGTAGTATCCAGACTGGGTCTGTCCTCTTGGTCTTTTTAAAGTAATGGATCACAAGTACATTATACCCAGTCTTGAACTTTCATCCTAGGAGATGCCAAGGGGCCACCCTTTTGCATGGTAGAAGCAACCATCTGGCCAGCCAGCAGACAACCTTGTCCTGGCCACACACTACTGTGCTGACATGGTGTTAGCACATGGTGGGTCTGCTACACAAGCCCTGGGAAGATGAACCATCTTTCTCTTGCAGCTGGTTCCTTATGCTTTCTATAGAGACAAGGCAGCAAAGGATGCTCATGGCTTTGGATCTTTATATAATAAGTCTGGGCTTGAGGAATTGGGAGAGGGAACCCCTCTCCTCTGGCTATAGCTTCTTGGTGAAAGGGGTTGTTTGAAAGATTGATAAACTGGATTGGTTCTGAGGCCTCTACTTAGCAGACTTCTTGGAATAATCTTTTCACTCAAATGTTCTTAGAAACTGCCTCTGTGTAGCTCAGTGGCACTGGGCTAAGTAAGCATCTTATTGGATTATCTCACCAATTCCCCCAACCACTCTACGAAGCCTGGTCTTTCACTACC
Source organism: Dipus sagitta (assembly GCA_036346955.1). Classification (NCBI taxonomy): domain Eukaryota; kingdom Metazoa; phylum Chordata; class Mammalia; order Rodentia; family Dipodidae; genus Dipus; species Dipus sagitta. The sequence goes on from CM070770.1 coordinate 133,618,848, forward strand.
TCCTACTTTCAGATGAAGAAATGGGGACTCAGAAAAAATGACATTACTTTCCTAAGGAAGCTAAAGTGGACAGAGCTGGAACACCGCCCAAGATCTATCTGACCCTGGAACCTGCCTCCCGATGGGTCACACCTGTTCTTTACAACATAAATGGCAAACTAAGTTCTTCTCTCAAGTCAATTGTCATAGTGGCTGCTAGGAACTCCGTGATTAAAATAAATGTACAGGTGGGTACTGTGACTGACAAGTGATATCCATCACATACAGGGAAGAATGGCAGCAAGAATGCCCTTAATTTGCCATCTCTGTAAGACATCTTCTGTCTGCAGGGAAGGGATGGTTCTCAGCCCAGCTCCCTTTCCGTCCTGAAAGTTAACAGCTACACCTACGCATGTCCCTTTTCAGGCTTCCTGGGTCACTCGCTAGCCTCCTTGCCCCAGGAACAGTAGCCTTCACCAGTTTTCTTCTTCTTTTTTTAAACTGGGGGGAGGCTGAGGTAGGAGGATCACTGTGAGTTTGAGGCCAGCATGAAACTACATAGTAAATTCCAGGTCAGCCTGGACTAGAGTGAGATCCTACTTCAAAAAACAAAAAGTCCACCCAGGACGCAGAGGTAGGAGGATCGCCCTGAGTTCGAGGCCACTCTGAGAATACATAGTTAATTCACCTGGGCCAGAGCGAGACCCTACCTCAAAAAAAAAAAAAAGTCATATATGTATTTATTTACAGACAAGACCTTGCTATGAAGCCTAGGCTGATCTTAAATTCTCTTACCTCTACCTTCTGAGAGCAGAGGGAGTCATAACAACACTATTATATCTCCCTTAACCAGTTGTTATGAAAAAAATAGTAAAATAATTTTCCTTTACTGGTATTAGACATAGTATTAAAAGTAAAGGTTATTATCTGGTTTTGTGCATATTTTTAGTATGACCTATGGTTGGAAGCTTTATAGAGTTCAGGGTAAAATTTAAAATAAGTTTGTTTGTGACTGGAGAGATGGCTTAGTACTTAAGGCACTTACTTGCAATGCCTAAAGACCCAGGACTGATTCCCCAGTACCCACATAAAGCCAGATGCACAATGACACATACACCTGAAGTTCATCTGCAGTGGTTGGAGGCCCTGGTGCCCATTCTCTCTCTCTCTTTCTCTGTGTGTGTCTCTCCTCTCTCTGCTTGCAAATAAATAAATACATACATAAATAAAAGTTTGTTAGGGCTGGAGGTACAAAACAGGTACAGGCAACACTTGAGTGCCCAAGTGTTGAGAAGACATCTCTGCTGTGAGAACATGACCACCTGTGGGTAGGCATACACAGACAGGCCTAGCTACAGGGGCTGAGGCAGAAGAATCACTTGATCCCAAGAGTTGAAGGCTAGCCCCAAGTTACATGGCAAGACCATGAACGGAGTCAGGCAGATCAGGAGTTCAAGGTCATTCTTAGCTGCATAGCCCCAACAATTCTTCTGTCTCCATCCCCTCAGCACTGGGGTTACAGGAATGTATACACATACATGGCTTTTTTACCTGGGTGATGGGTAACTCAGGTCCTCAAGTTTGCATTTTAAGTGCCCTTGACCACTAAGCCATCACCCCAGTTCTAAAAGAAGTATTTGACTGGGTGGTGCATACCTTTTATCTCAGCAGAGGTAGGATGCTCACTGTGAGTTTGAGGCTAGCCTGGGGTGAGTTTCAGGTCAGTCTAGGCTAACGTGAGACCTGACCTCAGATACAAAACAAAACAAAGAAACAAAGGGAAGTCTTTGGATGGCTACTTCTTACACTGTTACTCAAGCAGAGTTAAGTAGCATCATAAGTTCCCGGTGACTGTCTACTTAATTTGACTCAAGCATTGTGCTTTGACTACCCAGAAGAATGAATGGAAACATCCTACAAACTGACCCCTAGAATCAATTATAGGAGTTCTTAGAAAAACACAGTTCAGCTGGGCGTGGTGGTGCATGCCTTTAATCCTAGTGCTAGGGAGGCGGAGGTAGGAGGATTCCCGTGAGTTCAAGACCAACTTTAGACTACATAGTGTATTCCAGGTCAGCCTGGACTAGTGAGACCTTACCTCAGAAAACCAAAAAAAAAAAAAAAAAAAAAAAAAAAAAAAAAAAAAAAAAAAAAAAAGGAAGAAAAACACAGTTCAGGGGCTAGAGAGATGGCTCAGCAGTTAAGGTACTTACCTACAAAGCCTAACAAAAGCCTAACTGGGTTTAATTCCCCAGTATCTACATAAAGCCAGTTGCACAAAGTGGCACATGCATCTGGACTTTGTTTGCAGTGGCTGGAAGTCCTCATGTGACCATTCTATCTCTATATGCCCTGTCCCTCTCTGCTTGCAAATAAATAAATAATTTTTATTACTCTATTTATGTATTTAGAGACAGAGAGGGAGGGAAGGAGAGAGAATTGGCACACCAGGACCTCAGCCACTGAAATCGAACTCCAGACACTTGCACCACCTATTGGGCATGTGTGATCTTGTGTTTACCTCACCTTTGTGCGTCTGGCTTATGTGGGATCTAGAGAGTTGAACATGGGTCCTTAGGCTTCATAGGCAAGCACATTAACCACTAAGCCATCTCTCCAGCCCAATAAAAATATTTAAAAAAAGAAAAACAGTTCAGATAGGCGTGATGGTGCACACTTGTAATCCACCCTAGTTACATGGGAACCTATCTCAAACTGTTCCTCAAAAACAGTAAAGTTAAAAAAAAAAAAAAAAAAAGAGCCAGGCGTGGTGGCACACTCCTTTAATCCCAGCACTCGGGAGGCAGAGGTAGGAGGATCACTGTGAGTTGGAGGCTACCCTGAGACTACATAGTGAATTCCAGGTCAGCCTAGGACTAGAGTGAGACCCTATACTGAAAAAAAAAAAAACAGTAAAATAAGTTAGTTAAAAATAAGATAATGGTGGGGCTAGAGAGATGGCTTAGCAGTTAAGGCACTTGCCTGCAGAGCCTAATGACCTGAGTTCAATTCCCTAATAGCCACGTAAAGCCAGATGCACAAAAGTGCACCAGTTTTCTTCTTAGGCCAATAAGGAGCAGTGTTCAAGTCTACAGCTGATAATACTGCTTGTCTGCCCTCCTCGTTCTTAGTCCCATGGGAACCAGAGCTCTGCGCAGCGGAAGTACAGGAAGGGCACAAAACACAGGCCGGAAACCCAGCCCAGCGCTCTTTGCACCTGCCTGAGCCACTTCTCCACCTGTCCTGCCTCACTCCTGAGGCAGGACCATTCAGAGGGAGGACCACCCAACTTGCAATCTGATCACATATCAGGTGGGCTTGGAGCTCATGGCTTGGGGCTCGCTGCCAGAGAGAGAAGGAAAAACTAAAGGTGGAGGAGAGCAGACTTGGGGGAGGGGCACCAGGAGCATTAAGAGCACTCACCGTGCTGTATATCCTTCCACAGGACCCAGTACTTGGAGTTATCTTCAAAAGTCACAAGACAGCTTTGCTTAGAGCTGCTGACCTGGGGCCCAAAGAGAGAGCAACATGAGAAGGCCAGGGAAGATCCACACTTGCTTCAGAAGGCAGCTAGGCCAGAAGGAGAGGGCGGCACTGTGCTTCTCCTGGAGCTGGACAATCAGGGGCAGGGGGATAACTAACTTGGTGGGAATGTTGAGGGCAGAAGAACAGGCTAAATGGTCATCTGTGTCCTGCCCAGCCTGCTGGCTTGCTACAGTGCATGCAAAGCCAGACTTGGCTGCTTCCACTTTCAGCTTCTAGGCAGGAGAGACAAGAAAGGATGAGGATGAGCTAAAAGATGCTGAGACTGGGCCCCAGGCCAGGGAGGAAAGGCTCACCCTCTTGATCTTCCCAAGGTAATACAGCCCATCTGTCCACCGGCACAGCACGTACTGGCCCTCCGTCAGCTTGGACATCAAGTCTTTGAAGTTGCTCCTGCTCTTAGCCAGGGTCCCCTTGTTGGGGAGGCAGCTGGTGGCACCATAGGCATCTCGAGTCCCTGACTCCACAGCTCCAGTCTCCATCAGCTTCTGCTGATACTGAGAAAAAAGAGTTTGTTTTTTCCCCCTCCCTCCTTCTTTCCTCCTCCATTTTTTTTTTTTAAACAGAGTCTCACTCTAACCTAGGCTGACCTGGAACTCACTCTATAGCCCAGGCTGGCCTTGAACTCATGGCGATCCTCCTACCTCAGCCTCCCCAGTGCTGGGAATAAAGGCAGCTCAGGGTTTTTATTTCTTGCTTCTAGGCTCCTGAAAGCCTACAAAGGGAAGGGAGAAACTACAATTTCTTTAGTCAGTGCTTCCTATCAGACATTTGTCTCACTGACAGGGAAACTGAGGCATGGTAAGGAGAAGGAGAAAGGTAGAGCTGTGGCCCGTCATGAAGGGAGCTATGTGTGCTACATATAAGAGCAAGTCTCTCCACATGCGAAGAGCAAAGGCTCCTACCCAGGGACTTGAACCCCTGTCCCAGGAGTCTGAAGCTTTGTTCCATATGCACACACACTCCAAGGGTCTTCTTGAAGGGAGTAACTGACAAGTTTACATGTCTCCCCTTTTACACTGAACTCTGTCCAGAAGAAGCACAATCTAGTGATGAAAAGTCTCTGGGGTGGCTTGCGAGCTGGTGAACTTGGCCACCTGTCTTTTGCAATCCCCTTTTCTGTTTACAGTTATAGGATAAATTTAATGGAAACAATTCTGGGGCATTCAAACCTGTTCAAGCTTTTGTTGCTATACATTTGCTCCAAGCAGCTAAGCCATCCATCCCCAAGCCAGCCTCTCCCTCTCGTATTAAATGTGCCATTCTCCCAATCAGGCCCAAAACTCCAGACACCTCAGACTTGTCCAGACAGTAAGCTGCCACAGCAGGCCAATTTCAAGTAAGTGACACTGGCCTCTCCACCCTGTTCAGGCTTCATCTTTTGTCATTCATTCATTCATCTCTTCAATACCTCTTTCTGAAGCCTAGTTCCCTCTGCAGACACCTAGCAGTAGGGCGCGGCCAGGCCACTCCTGTTTCCCTTCCGCTCCACCAGAGTCTTCCGGAAACCTGTGGCTCCCCAAACCTTTACTGGTTATTCAGTGCTGCCTCCTCCTTCCCTCTATGGACTCACTTGGCACCATGCCCCTCCACACACTCTGGGCTAGGGCCAAACACAGCCTCACTCTGTTCCTGGCCCCTTCGGCTCTGGTTTCCTCCTCCCTGCCATGGTGCTGGGCACTTGGTGTCCTATCATGTCCACAAGAAGATCGTCCTGTGTGTGTTCTCACGTTGAGTGTCGGTGAACTCTCGTGAGACTGTAGGACGCTGTCAACAGCAGCTTGCCAGTCAGTATGTGACACTAGTTACACGTGGGCATGCGATGGGCCCTGGGGCAATGGTAGGCAGTCAGAACCTTGGCTTTTCAGAGGGTGGGTGGCCACACCCCCTCTGTGCTCTTCTTCCTCTTTCCGCCTGGGCAGAGGCACTGGGATGCTGTCAGAACTCTTGCTCTTGCCCTGCCACCTGGCTCCCCTGGGCGTTGCGAAGTCCCTACCGCCTGGCCAGGAGCTTGGGCTGGCCTTAGCAGGTTCACAAACTGACACTTCCTCCCCCGCGGAGCCTTTGGAATCGGGCCGCGTCCACCCCTCCACCCCCCACCACCCTTGGCCGCTCTGGGGCCCCGGGTAGCGGCCCCCACCCCGCCTCTATCCTCCCGGAGCGGGCTCCCGCGGGTTGTGATTGGCTGATTCAAACCCATCTGTACAGAAATGCCTGCTTGCGGGTTCCCTTTGGCGTCCAGTTCAAATCCGCGGCACCCGGCGCGCGGGGCCAGGCGGGGGCAGGAAGCGCGGATGATTCATGCTCCGGGGGCCTCTCCCAGGGCAGCCGTTGGCTTTTTAAACGGGTGTTCAGGAGGGAGAAGAGCTTGCCGAAGTTACCCTCTTTGGGTTCTGGCGCTCCTATCCCTCAATTGCACCGGACGACAAACCTCCCCACGTCCCCAACCCGCCGCAGCCCGACTTCGGACGTGAGCAAAATCTTAAAACGTCCCGCTTACCCTCCCTCCACCCAGCCCCGGACTGGACGAGGAAAGCTGCGGGCCAAGCCGCAGAGAGCTGTCTGTCACCCGCGCGCCCCTGGGGCTGGGGATGTGCCTGGGGCTCGGCCGCCCAGCGCGCAGCCGCTCCCCCTTCGCCCCATCCCCCCCCACACCCCTGGGAGTGCAGCTCTCCCCGGGGACGTTCCACCCGCCAGGGTTCGGAAAGGGGAAGTCGTGCGCCGGGGGAGTAGCCGGCGTGCGGTCGGGAGTCGGTCCCGGGCCGCCCGCAGCGCGGGGCTTACCGCGAGGCTGCGCGTCCGCCGGTCCCACTCGGAGTCTGGCCACCAGGCGCATCGGCGGCGGGGAGGCGGTGCGCTCCCTCCGCCCGCGGCTGCCCGGCCGAGTGAGTGTCCGCCCGTGGGGCCGGGGCCGGGGTCGGGGTCTCGGCGGGGGCGGGGCGGGGGCGCCTGCGGGAGGAGGGCGGAGGGGGAGGGAGGGGCCCGGGCGCTCAGGAAGGGGCCCCCCGGGCGCGGGGCGCCATCTTTTTCGCGTTTTCCCGCGAATTATTGACGTCCCGCTTATGTAATTAGCAGGGGCCGCGCCGGCCTCGCCATTGGAGCCGGCGGGTCGCGGGGCCCCGCAGCGCCGCCCGCGACCGCCCCCGGGGCCGCGCCTCCGCGTCGCCACCCCGCGGCCCACGGACACGCGCGGAACCGCCCGCTGTGGGGCGACACAGCCTGGACGCGGACCCAGGACGACCGAATGGAGTCGTTCAGCACCTTGACCTTCCAGCACAAGCATAACAGAACCAGACACACCTCACCAAGTCCTGACACACCATAGCGGAGAGAAGTGCCGTGCACATGGCGCACGGACCTGGAGACACCCAGCGCCCGCAGCACTGACCCCGCAGAGCTACATGCAAAGCACACAACCCGGTAACAACGCGGCCCGTTGGCGTATGCCACCTACGCGCCAAACACACACAGTGCCCAAAGGACAATCGCACACACCGTGTGCACAAACCCGACACATAAGTACACGGCACACAGCGAAAGGGGACATGCAAGAGTCATAGGACAGCAGATCATGTGGGCATGGCTCCAATCAGATGAAGGAAGACCTTCCTCCGGAGAATGGCAGACGTGTCCCCACCCGAACTCATTCTTGGCGCCAGGACTGGAGAGAGCACTGGTGAACATGCACACCTCCATCCCTGCCCTTAGTCCCTAGAGCCCACCGCACCTGCTAGGAAGGCCTTCTGGCTCAGGGAGTGTGTGCATTCATGACTAGCCGCGGACGAACCCTGCCGGTTCACTCTCTCACCTTCTGCACTCGGCTTCTTGGGGTGTGGCCCGACCTGCCTGCAGCCCCTGTCTGACCTCTAGCTCATTTCCCTAGCCTGAGGCTCAGAAGTCTTCTTTTGCCCCTCTACACTCCACTCACTCGGGGGTCTTTGCCATCCTTCCTGTCAGGGTATTTGCTCCACAGCTTAATTTAGCTGTTCTCACATTCACCTCTCTTTGGCCGAGGCTAGAAAAGAAAGCTGGGAGCAGCCCCTCCAGCACGTCACCTGCAGAATTGCGCCATGTATCCATCTTCTGCCGAGAGAACTTATGTTCAAATGGGGGCAGGGCACTCCCGTGGGCTTCTAGGCTGGCTCAGTGCACCTCTAGGACATCTTTACCTATTCTGTGCTGTGGGACCTTGAGTGTCACTTCAAAGGTAGAAACTGTTTCCTCATCATCCAGATGAAGCAGGTGGGAGGTGATGTGTGCAGGTGATCATTGTGTCAAGAATTTGGGACTCATGGAGTACTCCCTTGCGTGGGGTTACAGATGAGGGCTTAGGACACAAGTGAGTAGGAGACAGGGCCTGCAGTTTGGGGTGGGGAAGTGTCATTGTTTATCCATATAAAAGAATGGTAATTTTTACATGGAATTCGAGTCATGGTTCCAGGTCCAGCACTGGCTCTGAACAGAAGGATCTTTTTTTTCCTACTTAAAAAAAAAATTATTTGCAAGGAGAGAGAAAGAGAGAATGGGCGCACCAGGGCCTCTAGCCGCTGCAAACCAACTCCAGATGCATGCAGCATTTTGTGCACCTGGCTTTATGTGGGTACTTGTGTACTGGGGAATTGAACCCCAATCTTTAGGCTCTGGAGGCAAGTTCCTTAACTGTTGAACCATCTCTCCAGCCCAACAGAAGAATCTTTTTTTTAAAAAAGATTTATTTATTTATTAGGGACAGAAGGAGAGAGAGAGAAAGAGAATGAGCTCACCAGGGCTTCTAGCCACTGCAAACGAACTCCAGACGCATGCGCTAGCTACTATGTGCATCTGGCTTATGTGGGACCTGGAGAATCGAACCTGGGTCCTTAGGCTTCGTAGGCATGCGCCTTAACCACTAAGCCATCTTTCCAGCCCCCAACAGAAGAATCTTGAATGAGCTAGTCCACAAGATAGAAAATTTAAAGTCCAGGTTAAAAAGATGGGCAAAGCTTATCAATAGATCATTTGCAAAAGAGAAAGCCTGAATGGCCAAGATGGCCAAAAACATGGAAAAGATGTTCAATACCGTTGTTCACGTGTATGATGCAAATGAAAGCCATGTCACACCATTTCACATCTTTGCCACCAGCGTTGCAAAGAGTAAGAGCAACAATTTGGGGAGTAGGGGTGGTGAGGATGTGGCAAGCTAGACACTCAGACTCCACTGATGGAGATATCAATAGCTACAACTTTGGAGAGCAGTCAGGCAACATCTAGTAAAGTTGAAGATGTTCATACCTTCAATTTAATGTTACTCAACATGTAGCAGTAAATACATAGAAGTTGATTAATTTTTCGTATGTGCATATGCATGGTGTATGGGTGTGTTTGTGTGCATGCGCACAGATGCATGCACGTAGATGCATGCACGTGCTGGGATTGCAAAGAGATAAATTGTGATGGACTCATACAATGGAATAATATCCTGGGATGAAAATAAACTAAAGGCTATGAGCCTTAACATCGATACATCAGGAAAACATGAACACCTGAATTTTAGCTTAGATAGCGTGGAATACAAAACTCAGAAATGTTCAGCTATGCTGTGTAGATATTTTCAGTGATAGGTGGAAGCAGTAATGCAGAACTTCGTGGTAGATACGTACAAGTATTAAATTACGCATGGGCAGTGAAAGACACCATATTTAGAGGGGAGAAACGGGACTGAAATAAAAGTTCTAAAACAAGATATGGCAAAGAAAGCTGGGGTGGCTGGTGCACAGTTATTCCCTCGGATCGTCCCTCCGAGTCTGAGACTTTATCTCTTACCTGTGCCGTTGTATAGCTGTTTCCTCTGGAATTGAGAAGACGCAAAGGAGACTTACAAGCCGAAGGAAAGTTAGAAGATCCACAGTCCCCTTCTCAAGGTTATAAAAGTAGTAAAGAGCTGCCAGAGAGGTAAGACTCTGGAGCTGCCTAGAAGTTGGGCACGGAGCTCCAGGGCTGCGGCTTTACTGAGCTGGCACCTCTTTGGAGGGGGCTTTTTGGCAATGCAGCTGCCCTTGAGTCACCAGTGCTTCTGCAAGTAACCCAAATAAACTCATAAAATCCAGTTCACCAAACTGGACTTGGGAAGAATCATTTCTTTGGTCTGTTGTCAGTGCTCTGGGATGAATTGGTGTTTGTTCATGTCTCTCTGGTTCACATAATATACGTGTCTGAGATATCTGGTCACTGAAGATGGGAGATACAGAAGTCTCTAACATAATGGCAGTTGGGGAGGTTTGGTGTACTCTGTTGGGCCCAGAACTTGTAATTAGGCTAGACTGGCTGGCCAGTGAGCCCCAGGGATCCACCTGTCTCTGCCTCCATAGCCCTGGAATTACAAGTGCATGCCCTGTTTATTTGTGTATAGGTTCTAGAATTCAATTTAGGCCCTTATTCTTGCAAGGCACACCCTTTACAGACAGAACTGTGTCCTCAGCCCTGTTGTCTTACTTTATAAATCAGCTTTATTAAAGGGTAATTCACACATAATAAATAATACTTAAGTTGTATAGTCAGTAACTTATTTTGAGAGAACTCTATTTTGTTTGGAAATCTGTTCAAGTACTAAAAACAGCTTCTCTATGAAAGTGTTCTACCAAGTGAGCATGTTTTCACAAATATGAATATTATTGTCATGCAATCTTTAGAAATAAGTGTTGTGTAGCAGCTGACCAGTCAGATGGATCTTTTTCATTGTCAGAGTTTGGGAGTCAATTTAGAATGTCTTCAGCATGGAGGTGCTGAGTTTCCAAATTATCCTAGAAAGCACAGTCATTAACACTGTTTAAAAAATTAGTTGACAGGGTCAGATTGTGACCTATTGAAGTGTCTGTGGCTGTGGTCAGCTGCCAAGCCATAAACACCTTTACCTGTGGCTTTTGTGGGCAAATGAGAGAAGTCAAGTGTCTTCCTTCTGTGGGGGGGGGGCGGGGAATAAAGGAATGGTGTAGAAAAGAGTTTTCACCAGCTCACAGGGCATTCTGTTGCCACTCCCTCATATCACTGTGGAACCAGGGTGGGTCCCTTTGCTCTGAATTTAGCCTTTCCATCTGTTAAAAATAAAGTTTCAAGCCAAGCGTGGTGGCGCACACCTTAATCCCAGCACCTGGGAAGCAGAGGTAGGAGGATCGCCATGAGTTTGAGGCCACCCTGAGACTATATAGTTAATTCCAGGTCAGCCTGGACCAGAGAGACCCTACCTCGAAAAACCAAAAATAAAAAATAAAGTGCTTCGTTATTCTTGCTTCCAACAGTCAGCAGCCATTGAGGGAGCTGTGCTGTGGGCAGTTTCTGTGCCAGGACCTGGGTGTGCTTTGATGACGAGGACTCAGCTGTGACTTGGAGATGCTGCTGGTCCACAGGTATTTGGAATAGGTGTGCAGACAGGTCAATAGGTAATTGCTAGAAAGGTCAGACAAGGAGCAAGGAGTGGTTAGCTCTCAGTACACAACCAGCGACCTCTAAGGTTCCTCTGATGATCACATCATTTTATGCTATGACCTTGGTCCTTGCAATTCCCTCACTGGTAACCTGGAGTTCATACCTAATCAGAGCTTCCGATTTGATCAGTGATCAAACTGAATTTAGAATAAATGCATGGTTCTTGGTCTTGTTTCACAAAGCATCTTTACATAAAGACTTGACCTCCCAAAACACAGCAGTTTTGTATTTCAGAGTTATTCTGTCTCCTTCCTTGCTTTTTATGAATTAGGTCTATGCATTATATTCAGTGTGATGATAAAAGATGAATTAGATGTATAATTTCTAGCCTAATACACAGGGGTTCATCTATGTCACTTTATAGTAGATCCTTCCAGAGAGGAATGAAGATATCTTTAAAGCTACCCTCACATTAAAATATAAACATCAGCTGAGTGTGGTGGCGCACACCTTTAAATACAAATGTCAGCCAGGTGTGGTGGCACATGCCTTTAATCCCAGCACTAGGGAGGCAAAGGTAGGAGGATTGCTGTGAGCTCGAGGCCACCCTGAGAATACACAGTGAATTCCAGGTTAGCCTGAGCTAGAGTAAGACCCTACCTTGCAAAACCAATATAAATATATAAAATATACGTATATTATATATATACACAAATATGAAGTTATTAGTGAACAACAATATGTACAAGGCATCTTTCTGGGGTTCAGGTAATCCACGATCGATCCCAGTCTCAAGATGGACATAACAGGAAAAAAGAGGAATAGGGAGATGGCATGTGGATAGAGCATTTGCAGCACAAGCGCCAGTATCTGTGTTTGCACCCTCAGAACCCACAGAAAGGCTGGATGCTGTGGTGGGCATCTGTAATCCCAATGCTGTCCATGGCAAGGAGGGAGGCAGAGGCAGGAGAATCTGGGAGTTCACAGGCCAGTGAGCCTGGTGAACACAGCAGTGAACGAGAGGCCCTCCTCAAACAAGGTAGAATGTAAGAACAGATAGCTAAGGTTGTCCTCTGACCTCCATGTAGTACTCATAAACCCTCCCCCAGCCCCACACACAGACAAAAGAGAGAGAAAGGAAATGTGTGAGTGTGAGAGCAAGCTCCTGGGAGCCAGGCCCTCAGCTGGGCATCCAAGAAATACAAGCAATACATGTAATTGTTCAAGGACTAGTCAGAGAACAAACAAGGAGATAGTGGGTACAGCACGATCATGCATAGGAATTGGATAATGGTAGAACTGAGATTCAAACCCAGGGCTGTTGTGTTGAAAAGTCAGTCCCACATCACTATCCCACTTGGCCTCCTTGGTGTCATCATCATTGGAAGACGGCCATGGTGATCACAGAGCGGTGGACTTCGGTGTGGACACAGAGCACAGCGGGTGCCAGGTACTGCCCTGTGCCTCACATGTGGCAGAGCAAAGCCACGAGCCTGCGTGTCTGGCTCCCCAGCCTTACTCAGCATGGTCTTTTGCCTCTGTGAACATTATTTGGTTTTATATGTTGTGATGTGAAACTTTTCCCCTGGGGTAACAAGAACACACAGCCATTCACTCCAGATAGGGCACAAATGACAGGCCAAAGCACAGTTGCACCAAACACAATTGTGGTGAATCAGTGAATTCATTGAAGCTGCTTACAGAGCATGGGTGAGGCGTTACCTGCGGAGCATGAGCCCACTGCTCGAACCCTTGCAGGCAGCTCAGCTGGTAGATGAGTTTTCCCTGGCAGCTCTTTACGACTTGAGTCTCTTCCTACATTTTTTTTTTTACTATTTCTCTAACCTCAGGAAGGGGTCTTGTTACCTTGTAAGTTTCAGCTTTCTGGGACTTGTTTGTCTCCAGAGCCTCCTTCCTCCAACCTGGGCGGGGGTGGAATTTCAATTGGGAGGAAATTGCTACATAACACTACAGAGAGTCTGTCCCCCAGCAGTTGTTTACTGCTTCAGTAACCTTGGGGAGGGGTCTTGTGACCCGTTAGTTTCAGCTTTCCTGGACTTTTTTTTTTCTTGTTTTGCATGAGTCTCCTTTTCCCCTCTAGGATGGAATGTTTCAATTGGGAGAAAAAACTCGCTATTACAATACATGTCCTCATACAGCTCAGACACCTTCGGTACCACATATTCTACGTATTTCATTCCGTATTTCACTCCAGGATAACATTGAAGCACTTCACGCAGCTCATCCCAGTCTATAGCAGTTCTGCAAGGTGAGCAAGATGGCTCTCTCAGTGTGTAGTTAAGGCCCAAGGAAGTTAAGTGACACAGCCAAAGTCACACACCTACAAAGTGTTAGACGTAGAAATTGAGGTCAGTAGGCAGCTAGACTGGACTGGCCAAGTCATTGGCCCAATCTTTGTTTTCAGACAGGAAACTCAGCGCATGAGAAGCTTGTTCAAGGTTATATAGGAAGATGAGAAACCAGCAGATGTGCCATATTTGATAAAAGTCTCCCCCTGCCTAGAGATGTGTCATGTGTTGATTTGTCCACTCTCAGCATCCGTAGGGAGTGTTCCTGTGTGTGTGTGTGTGTGTGTGTGTGTGTGTGTGTGTGTGTGTGTGTGTAACCTAGGGAGTGCTTCTATTGTTAAACACTATTTAACTGGGGCTGGAGAGATGGCTTAGCAGTTAAGCGCTTGCCTGTGAAGCCTAAGGACCCTGGTTCGAGGTCGAGGCTCAATTCCCCAGGACCCACGTTAGCCAGATGCACAAGGGGGCGCACACATCTGGAGTTTGTTTGCAGTGGCTGGAGGCCCTGGTGTGCCCATTTTTTTTTTCTCTCTCTCTGACTTTTTCTGTCTGTTGCTCTCAAATAAGTAAATAAACAATTAAAAAAAAAACCCTTGTAACTAGGTGTTCTGTGACATGTGACATTGTCATGAATTTCAAAGGGAATTCCTGCCTGGGCGGAAATGTCTTAAGTGACCCTTCCGGATATTTTTTTATTTGAAGAGTCTCTCACTCAATCTGTCACAGAATCTCATGGCTCTCGGCCTTGCCTCTCTTGTCTGTTCTGCTCCCAATCTTTGGGCGTAAATTGGGGTAATGGCGCCAAGAGGCTTTTAGACCAAGGACTTGGTGTGGCTTCTTCTTCCAATCTAACAATTCAAGTCCCATGTCCCTCTGCAGAGGAGAAGAAAGATCTGGACCAGAACTGTGGGGTGGAGGAAGGGGGAACTCAGGGTATAGGAGAAGCCTGGGGATAGGAGCCTGTGAACTGACTGCACTTCACTACCGTGTGGTTCAAACCACTGGGAAGCCCCAAAGATCCACAGGGTATATGGCAATTGGAGAAGGGAGCGGTTAGGAGATAGGTGAGCAGAGACTCTGGAGGGAGGCTCTGAGAAGTTGTGGAGGTGGGGATGGTGGGCATAGTATGAATGCACATCAAACCAAAATAGAAAGATGTCAAGGCAGGAGTGAAAGAAACAGGGAACAGCAGACAAGCCTCTGCAGTAAATAGCCTAAGGCAATGCAGGTCACAGAGAAAGTAAGAGAGACTAAAACCATGAGTAATGTGTTCACCAGTCCTTCATGGCCAACCATAGCACTTGGCAATGCACCCTTGAGTGACTGTGGACACATGGCCTCATCATGAACCCATTAGTTACCACTGCCATAATTGGCCTTTCCCTTCTGCAGTCGCCCCCTCTGACCATCATCTGGGCCACTCTCGGTGTTGATTAAGTTTCTTTGTCAACTTAGCTAGGTTATGCAGTCCCACCATGTAATCAAGCACTCATCTTGGTGTTGCTATGAAGGTAGCTCACAAGGCAGTTCACATTTATCATCAATTGACTTTGAGGACATTACTCTCCCTGGTGTCAGTGGAACTTGGACAATCAGTTGGAGGCTGTCAGAGTAAAAACGGAGGCTTCCACAAAAAAAATTCTGCCAAAAAGACTGTAATATTGATTCCCACCTGAGTTGCAAGCCCTGCTGATTTGCTCTATAGGTTTCAGACTTGTTGGCCCCCACAGCCTTGTGCCATAATTCCTTAAATCCATTTCATGAGTAATACACATGTATGTGTATCTATCTTCTGTTGGCTGTTTCCCCTCAGACTGGTTGAGGCACTCTCTCAGAGTCTGAGTGAACAGAGTGCTAGTCAAGGCTTGTCCCAGCAACATGTGTGGGTCTCTTTCCTCCTTGCCTTTTGTCCAAAGACCCCATACTTTCTTCAGTCCACCACACCTAGGGATTCTCCTCCATCCTCCTCCTCCACACTCATGACCCGTCAAAGGCCAGAGGATCAAACTGCAAATGGAAATGCAAGAAGCTTCTCAGCAAGTCTGCACCCCAGCTATAAGCTACAGAAAGGAGGACACAAACCGTCCCCAATCCAGCTAGGCATCTCTGCTCAAGCCCTGATCAAGAGAGTCAGTGCCAACATTTTCACAGCATCCTGAGGTGCCCACAGCACCATGGGAGGTGGTTATTTCCTGCCAGTTTCGTCAACAGGATGACGATCTGACCACGCATCCAGAGTCTTGCTTATTTATCAGCAACGAGGCTGGCCTCGGTCGCTCTTAAGCAAAAGGAAGATTCAATTGCTGAAGGAGAGTAGGGGACCATAAACCAAGCAACAGTCTTGTGACAGGAGAACAGCCCTGAGCCATGGGTAGAGCCCAGGGAGCTGGAGGAACAACAGCCAAGCGAGGGCAGCAGGCACTGTTTGATCCAGGGCTCTCTCCAGGAGTCCTCTCACCACTCACTGCAGAGGATCCCCAAGGACAGGAATCTGAATGGCTTAGGTTGAATTTTCCACAAGTCTGTCCACTCCCCAGACAGAAAGATATGTTATGGAAGAATTTTAAATTAAAAAAAATTTAATGTATTTCTTTTTTTCGAATTTGACATTTTCATACCTGTATCTAATGTGTTTTGATGTTATTACCACCAATTACCATGCTTTATCCCTCTCCTCATTAACACCCTTCTTTTTCTCCATTATTAAACTTTAAAAAATATTTTTATTTATACATATTAGACAGAGAGAGAGAGAGAAAGAGTATGGATGACATCAGGGCTTCCCACAAATGAACTTCTGGTATATACACCTCTTTGTGCATCTGGCTTTATGTGGTTACTAGGGAATTCAACCCAGGCCCTCAGGCTTTATAACTAAGCACCTTTAACTGCTGAGTCATCTCCCCAGCCCCAACCATTATTAAACTTTTATTGGACAATTTTCATACATATACATAACATTTTGATCGTAAGTCCACCCATTACTTGCTTTGGTCCCCCTGTCCCCCTTTCACTGAACACCTTTTCCCCCAACTAGTCTTTTTTCTATTTTGATGTCATTTTTTTTTGCCCTTCTCCATTACCGATGACGAAATGTTGATAGGACCAATATTGTGTAGGTCTTGTGCAGGTAACAGCAGCTGCTGTGAGGTCATGTATGCAACTACCACTTCACGTCCAGAAGACAGAGTTCCAAAGCACCCCTCCCCATCCTCTGGCATTTACATTCTTCCCCTCTTCCACAGTGCTCCCTGAGTCTTGGAGGGCCTTCCAGTGTTTCATTTAACTCTGTACACTCACTCAATGGTCACTTCTCAGCACATTGATGAGTTTTGAGTCTTCCCCGTAGTCAGCACCATCTGCAAAAGGAAGCTTCTGTGTGCCAAGGCAAGAGCAGCACTAATGTAAGAGGATAAGCCTCAATATTTAGAGGGCTCTACAAGGCTTTTAGAGTGATGGTGGCCAGGGGAGGTAGGCACTAGTTTCCCCTTCTTCAAAATGGGGAATTCCCCCAAAAGGGAAACAAAGTTATAAGGTGGAGCTAGATGCTGAGAACATAGTAAGTGACAAAACTCTTAAACCAGTAATACAGAACCTAGAATTGGGACTTGGGTGACCCAAGGTTATGTTCTAGCAACTCTGGGTAAGATATATGATCTCCATGGGCCTTGATTTCCTCCTATGTGAAAAGAGGGACTGACAGCATTGCACCTGAAAAGACTGTAAATGAAGTATTTCAAGCCTTGAGGGTTGTAAGGATGGGCAATGATTGCCAAGGCAGCTTTTCATCCTGGCATCACACTCAAGTCTTGGCACTCAGCAAATGCCTGATAAGTGGTTGTAGTTGCTGACTCACTCAGTAAACAACTGACCACGAGCTTGTACAAAACAACAACAAAACACACCAAAAGGAGCTGGGGAGATGGCTCAGTGGTTAAAGGCGCTTGCTTGCAAAGCCTGCCAGTTTGGGGTTCAATTCCTCAGGCACCCATGTAAAGCTGGACGAGCATTCATTTGAAAAATCAAGAGACCCTAGGATGCTCAACACACACGCGCGCGTGCGTGCGCACACACACACGTGCACATACATGCAAATATATATATTTTTAAAAAAAGACCCACCAATAACCCAACACAATAGTAAGATGCCACTGGACCCTGATCCAAGTTTTTTGAGCTATAGCCTCATAAATGAACCCACAATCGTTTTTCTTTTCTGTTTCTTTTGAGCAACCTTTCTGACATTTTAATTTTAATACGTGAAATCTGGCTACTTGTCTCTGGGAGAGTTTATGGAAAAAGAGCTTCCAGCTGGCTTTGGAGCAGCCCATAAAAATGTTCTGAACACTTTGCCCAGTTAGAAATCAAGAACTGTTGGAGGGAGAGACAGTGACGCCATAGGCGCTGTGAGGCCGCCACACTGCAGTCATGAGTTCCAACCAGAGGATCCTCCTTCATCCCTTCCTGGTTCCCAGTCAAAGGATGGGGCCCAGGATGGGTTAAAGAGAAACCGCAGCTTTCAAGTAGCAGGCAAACACATCTTTTACATAGGCAGCCTGGGATTCAGACTGTTTCAAAGGGTGTAAAGGAAGAAAGGAAAGAAGGAAGGAAGGAAGAAAGGGAGGGAGGGAGAGAGGAAGAGGGAGAGAAGGAGAGGGGAGGGAGGAAGGGAGGGAAGAAGGAAGGAAGGAAGGAAGGAAGGGAGGGAGGGAGGGAGGGAGGAAGGGGGAGGGAAGGAGAGGGGAGGAAGGAAGGGAGGGAGGAAGAAAGGAAGGGCTTTCGCAGCTTTAACTGACGCAGGTAAAGAGAGCCTTAGATTTCATGATTCTATGTTCCCTTGTCTCAGGCCTGACCTCCTTCTGGAAGCCCTCCTTGCTAACCTCTGGCTCATCCATGATTTGCTTCTCCTTGGCTTAAAGCCCTCCAGAGGGTCCTTCTAGCTTCAAGGTCAAGTTTCCTCTTAGCTTATCATACAAAGGTATTTTTATTTTCCTTAAGTATATTTATTTAGTTATTTGAGAGAGAGAAAGAGAGAGTATGTGTATGGACACACCAGGGCCTCTTGCTTCTGCAAACAAACTCCAGATGCATGTGCCACTTTGCTCATCTGGCTTTAGGTGGGTACTGGGGAAATCAAACCTGGGCTTGAAGGCTTTGTAAGCAAGTACCATTAACTACTGTGCATTCTCCCCAGCCCAAAGGTTCTTTCTTTCTTTCTCTCTCTCTCTTTCACTTTCTCTCTCTCTCTCTCTCTCTCTCTTTCTTTCTTTCTTTCTTTCTTTTCCTACTTTGAGATAGGGTTTCAGTCTTTATCCTGGGGCTGGCCTTGAACTCCCAATCCAGTCTCTACCTCCGCAGTAGAGGAGCTGTAGGCGTGTGCCACTAGGCCCAGGTACATGGCTCTCTATAATAGGCCTTTTCCTGCCTCGGAGGTCCTTTCTCATATTCCTCACTGCACCTTTTAATCCAGGTGGGTCCAATAGCCTCCAGTTCCCCTTGTCCCCCCTCAGAGCCTTGGTCTGTATCATGCCTTGGCTGGATGGTGTTTACTCCCCCAAAGGCCCAAACCTCTCCTGGGGGGGGGCTGTTAGGGTCCCTTGGGAGAGGTCAGGTGCTCAGGCTTGCAGCCCCACAGTGATCTTTCTGCTCCTCACGTTTATTTCAACAGGCCCTTTGCGTGGGTGTTACCTGGTACAGAGCACAGCAGCTCTGATGAATTGTTGTGGTGTGTGGCCAAGGCATACAGTTGGAAAGTGTGAGCTGAAAGGCTTGTAGATGATTTCTTTGTGCATCAGAGGTGCAGGGCACCGACTGACAGCATGCGACTCAGGCCTGGCCAAGCTGTTTGCTACAGTTGGGCACTGGGTGCCATTTACCAGTGAGTATCAGCCTGAAATCACAACTCCGTTGTTTTTTTTTTGCCAAAAGTTGTGTTTAACAAAACCTGTTCCTTATTTGTCTGGATGGGCGATGCTGAACAGCCAGCCCCTCCCAGCCTGCCTACTGCGTCCCTGCAAGAGTCACCTGAAAGAAGTATTCCTGTGGCCCAGAGAGCCTGACCTGGGACTCTGCACTGGAAATGAGTCACCTGGTGATTCCGATGCACATCGCATCCTACCCTACGGTATAGGCTCCTGGTGACTTGCAGATCTAGTTAGGGGCAGACCAAGAATGCCCTGTAGGGAACCATGTAGGGTTGGAAAATGAGGCAGGCTGATGGGGGCATTAATGCTAAGGTTCAACAGGGTGCTCTTCAGGCCAGCTCACCAGAAAAAAAAAAAAAAGGTCTGATCTCAGGACGTCTGAGAATTTCATTTTACCTCAGCAACAGTGCGCTGGTATCTTAAGGACATTGCACTGCATGGATTGAGTTTTTGGCTGCCACCAAGCTTGGAGAGCATTTTGTGTCCTGTCCCCAGAAAATGGAGCATCTCGAGGTCTTTCCGTTGTGTACTAGTCTCATTCCTGGCGTCTCTAGTCTTTCCAGCTTGTTTTCTCTTCTTTTTTACTTTTAAATATCTTATTTATTTCCAAGGAGAGAGAGAGAGAGAGAGAGAGGGGAAAGGAGGGAGAGTGAGAGAGAATGGGCATGCCAGAGCCTCTTACCACTGGAAACAAACTCCAAATGCATGTGCTACTTTGTGCATCTGGCTTTACGTGGGTACTGGAGAACTGAACCCAGGCCATCAGGCTTTGCAAGCTAGTGCCTTTAACCACTGAGTCATCTTTCTAATCCCCAGCTTGTTTTCTTTTCTTTTCTTTTTTTAAAATTTTTACTTATTTATTTGCAGTCAGAGAGAGGAGAGACAGACAGAGAGAGAATGGGCACACCAGGGCCTCTAGCCACTGCAAAGGAACTCCAGACACATGTGTTCCTTGTGCATCTGGCTTATGTGGGTCCTGGAGAATTGAACCTGGGTCCTTTGGCTTCACAGGCAAATGCCTTAACTGCTAAGCCATCTCTCCAGCCCTCCTCCCCAGTTTGTTTTCTATGTGGCCGTTATTACATTCCACTCCTATAAAATTTTATTCTTTTGAATATCAACTAAAGAAGTGAAGTGCTTTGGGAATAAGGTGTGGTATAAATAAATAAGCCCATAAAATTAGTAAGTGCTAAAAAAATAAAGGTGACTGAATAAATGACTACTTGAGTGAGTCACATTGTGATCTTACCAAGACTTTGCATGGCGCAGGTGTTCAGGAAACAAGGGGCGGGATAATAGGGTAGAAGGGGGAGGTTTGCAGATGGGAGCTAATACCCTGCCATTACCTAGTAGCTAGGCCCTCAACCACCTTGTTTAACCTCTCAGCCTCAGTTTCCTAGTCTACACAATGGAGATAATTGTAGTGCTCCCAGAATGTAAAGTGCCTGTGTTTTGTAGCATTTTTCCTCTGGGCATAACATGATGCCATCTTGGAGTAAGAGACTGCTTTGGCCCAGGAGCAACGTTTGAGCAGAACAATACAGTGTTATCCAGGTCTGTGGCCATGGTAATGGAGCTATTCACCCTTCCTTGAAGACAGAGGGGAAGGCCACAAGACCCTTACCTGAGATTCCAGCTATTGTTCCCTCCTGTCCATCTCCCCTCCCCCAGCTGCAACTGGTCTTGGGAGATGATAGATAGCATAGGAAATAAAAGGTTAACCAGGGAAACTCCACGAAATCCTCATCCAAGATGGGTGGGATTATGCAGCGATGTGGCTGCCTTTGTGTCATCCCTCCCCCATAATAACCCTGATAAACTCTGCTTCACCAAAGTTGTGTTTTTAGTGCAACTGTGCTGTGTTCTGTCATCTGAGCCTTGTTTGGGGTACATAGACATACACTCATTTTTCCCCAGGAAAAAGTTCATGCAATAGTATTGTGGTGTTTTGAATCAAATGTACTGCATAAGCTCATGTGTTCAGAGTGCTAGATCCTCAGCTCCTGGCAACTTGGAAGGTGGAGCCTTGCTGGAGTAGCGTTGGGGGTGGGCTTAATAGTGTTAAGCCAGCTTTCCCTTTGCTAGAGCCTTGTCTCACTCTCCTGCGTGGCAGAGGTGATATCCAGCCTCTGCTCATGCCATGCTCTCCCCTGCCATCGTTGAGCTTCCCCTGGAGACTGTAAGCCAAAATAAACAACTTTCCTCCCATCAGCTGCTTTTGGTCATATGTTTCATCCTAGCATCTCGAAGGTAACTGCAATAAGCCAGGTGCAGAATAGGCATCTAATAAAACGTACCTATGACCATTTAATAAGTATGCCCTACAATTCAATGGCCTAATGGATATGTTCCCTGGGCGAGGACTCACTCCCTTTGCTTAAGTGGCTGGAGTCTTGACAAGAAAGCCACAGGGGTCTGGTTCTCTCTCCTCCTTACTCCAAGTCTCTACTTATTATGCCCAGGGTACAGCAGTGACAACAGGTGGCTCCCACCTCAACACTCTCCCAGCATGCTCACGGCTGAAGATGCTTCCTGTCTAACCCATCATTCATCTTGCTTGCCTCTGTCCTCTATATCCCTTTTCTGGAAGTCTCTACCTTTTTTTTTCTTTTTCTTTTTTTTTAAAGCAGGAGCTCACTCATGTCCAGGCTGGCCTAGAACTCACAGCAGTCCTCTTCCTCAGCCTCCCAAGAGCTGGGATTAAAGGTATCACCATGCTGGGCCTTCTGGCCATTTTTCAACCTTCACCAGCATCTTGCCTAGCCCTGTACTGAGGCAAGGCATCCTGAACTAGCTTGATAGATGCAGAGTGTCCAGGAGAAGCCTTCAAGATGATGCAGTACAGTGTCTGGAGCCACACATCTGAGGTTGGAACACCAGGTGGACCGCCGAGAAAATCCGGTCTTCTCTAATACTGTTAAGGGGAAGAAAATTCACTAGCTATTCTTGTAATGGACAGTCGCCTTTGGTGAAACAGGGTCTACCTGAATGCCAGTCATCTATAGAAGTGGCACTATAGTGTAGGGTAGACATTCTCAAAGGGCAGTCCCAGACCATGATCATTAACCTCAATTGGCAGCCTGTCACAAATGCGAACTCTCTACCACCCCCTGGGGGCTGTGAATCAAACTGTTGAGGGGAAAACTCGGTACTTTATGCTTTCACTAATTTACAGGTGTTCAGGTTTTGGATCTCTGGACACCCCAGTGGATATTAGTTTGAGCTTCAGTTATCTCATCTGTGAATTGGGGCCATCCACGTGGCAGAGGCTGGCATGAGGATCCTGTCTGGCAGGTGATGGGTACTTAACACCTGCTTCCCGTTATTCCTCAGACCAACTTTTGAGGGTCAGCTACTACAGAATGCTGTCCTGTGACGGTCCCAACCCCAGGATAAGAGTCCCAGAGGTAGGGTGGGGAGAAGTAGGACAAAGGGACGGGATATGTGATCTGAAAATTCGCCCGAGACCCTGAGTGCCAGCCTTAGGGCTTCCCCACTTCTACCTCCCAGGTCTAGCTAACTTTATTCAAGATTTTAGTAAAACATGACCCTCCCCAAATAATATAAATTTAGGCACTTTAAAAAAGTATGGTGGTTGGGAAGAAGGCTCAGTGTCGGATAAAGCACTTGCCATGCAAGTTCAGGTCTCCAGCACCCACTCCAGTAGATGGCTGGTGGGTGCGTCAGTCTGTCTGTAATCCCAGCTCTCACGATAGAGATGGCCAAGCTAGTTAGCTAGACTAGTCCAACAGGTGAGCTCTGGATTCGAGGTTCAACCTTGTCTTAGTATATAAGACAGTGTTTTCAAGGAACACACTTGACATTAACCTCTGGACTCCATACACACCTGCACACAAATGTGTCCACATGCATATGAAAACACACACACACACACACAGACACACACACCCCACATGCTGATTCACATGCAAAAAAGTCTGAATGTGAAATCTCAAAATAATTGATTTCAGGTTGAATCCAATTAAATCAAAAGTTAAACTAATTCTACAAATCATAAATATAAGTTCATTACATTTTCTTTTTAAAATTTATTTTTTAAGGTGTTATTTATTTGCATGCACATGCATGTGCCCGTGTGTGCACATGTGTGTGCGTGCACTGCAGAGTCATCTGGCTTTACATGGGTGGTTGGGGAATTGAATCCCAGCTGTCAGGCCATGCAAGTAAGTGCCTTTAACCACGAAGCCATCTCCCCAGCCTCAAGTTCATTACATTTTCTAAGACAGGTTACCAACTTAATTTCTTTGATGGTGGTTTTGGGAATCAGCTTAACATGGTTTTATATCTTTAAATTCTTTGTACCTACCCTGAATATCTTATTATAATAAAAATCCAGAAGCCACAACAGAATTGCAATTATTAAATGCAGAAGAAATAAAATATAAAATCACCATTAGAACACCAAGAATTTTCATTCTAGTCCACCATTAATAGAGGCTTAAGTTACATTTCTTCCAAGAAGCAACCGGATCCCTGTCTGTTGGGATTCTCTGTTTCTGAGGCCATCTGACCCCCCTTTTCTCCACAGCACCTCCAGCCAGTGGCCGACGAGAGGCAGTGTGCATCCCTTGCCAGTGAGCGGGCCTGGCTGGGTGGAAGGAGCAGCTGAGGCTCCTACTGGACTTGGACACCCGGCAGCCAGCTTATTCCAGAAACCGTGCCTGGGAGAGTTGAGCCGGGTTTGGAATGTGAGTGTCTTCAATGCCTTCCATATGGTTGCGTTGGTACATGGAGACCCAGCCTGGCCTGGGACCTATGGGCCCCATGATTCTGTCAGCCTGCCCTTCTACCCCACTTAGCCACTGTCACACCCCTGGCTGTGGGAAGGCACATTTATTTGTGTTCATTTCCTCTCTCTCTCTTTCCTTTCTTCTCTCTCTGGCTCTCTTTTGAAGCAGGGTCTCACTCTAGCCCAGGCTGATGGGGAACTAAAGGCTATCCTCCTGCCTCAGACTCCTGAGTGCTAGGGTTAAAGGTGTGAACCTCCAAGTTCACCTTTTACTATCTCTTCATCCTGTGCACTGAAATATACCCCCACCTACTGTGGCCTTGACAATGTAGCATTGTGCAGGCCTGCCAGGAGGCATCAGGAGGAGGTGATGAATGAATACCAAATACACACGAATGAAGAAGGCTTTAACTTTTAGCTTCTCCTTCCATATGGCCAGCGCACCAGCTTCAGCTGACACTCCTGGGGGCCCTCTATGGACAATAACCTATTTCTTTACGCTGCTTATAATCCCAGCCTACTCTCGGCCATCCCAGTAATTGGGGGCTCCAACTTTACCCAAGATAGAATGGGGCTCAGGTCTGGTGATGTGTATTTTCCAAACAGTAGGATTGTTATGCAGGAAGAAGGACTCCTGATCCAGGGTTCTTTTCATGTAAGCCCCAGAAAGAGGTAGACTCTGGCCCCCAGACCTACTCTGGCCCTCCAGAGGATGGATTTTCCTCCCTGATATTCCAGTTTCTAGAAGCCATAAGGTAAGGAATGGAAACAAAGCACAGAAGCCAGCACTAAGCCTTTCCTTGCCCTTTCCCTCCTGGTGCCCAGGGACTGAGGGACCATGATGACCACCTTCAACAGCAGTCTGTGCTTTTCATGCTGTGTTTACGTAATAGCTAAATGGGACCTTAAAAGAATTATTTGAATGGCTTTGTTGAGGAACATTTTTCTTACCACAAAATGCACCTTGAGGGGTTGGGAAGATGGCTCAGTGGATCAACCGCTTGCTGTACGAATGAAAGGTCGAGTTCTGATACCCAGAACCTACCTAAATGCTGGGCTGATGTGGCAGCCCACCTGTAATTCTAGAGCCCAGGAGGCAGAAATAATATTCCCAGGTTAAACTGTCTAGGTTAAACTAGGAGAATAGACAGGTTCTGGGATCTGTGAGAGACCCTGTCTCAGTAAATAAAGTGGAAAGAGATCAAGGAAGACACTTGACTTCAACCTCTGGCTTCCACATGCATGTGAACCTACATATACATGGTGTGTCCTCATATATCAACTATATATATACATATACCACATATACACGCACACACAAAGAGAAAAAAAAGTTGCAGTCAGGTTCGCATTGCTGGCAGAAACCACCCAACCAAGAGCAGCTTGTGGGAAAAAAGGTTTATTTTGTGACCATTTATGCTGGCGAGGATGTAGAAAAAGAGGAATCCTTCTACACTGTTGGTGGGAATGTAATCTGGTCCAGCCATTGTGGAAATCAGTGTGGAGGTTCCTGAGTCAGCTAAAAATAGATCTACTGTATGACCCAGCTATAGCACTCCTAGGCATATATCCTAAGGACTCGTCTCACTACCTTAGAGATACTTGCTCAACTATGTTTATTACTGCTCTATTCACAATAGCTAGAAAATGGAACCAGCCTAGATGTCCCTCAACTGATGAGTGGATAATGCAGATGTGGCACATTTACACAATGGAGTTCTACTCAGCAGTAAAGAAAAATGAACTTATGAAATTTGCAGGAAAATGGATGGATCTGGAAAGGATTATACTAAGTGAGGTAACCCAGGCCCAGAAAGCCAAATGTCACATGTTCTCTCTCATATGTGGATCCTAGCTACAAATGATTGGACTTCTACGTGAGTTGGAATAAAACTCAGTAGCAGAGGCCAGTAAGCTAGAAAGGAGATATAATGGGAATGAAAAGGAAGGGAGGGGGAACTTAATAGGATGGTATTGTATATATGTAAATAGAAGAACACACTAATGGGGGTGAAAAGGCGTAAGTGAAGTCAGGTGAAGAGATTGAGTAAAGGAAAGGTGGAGGGAGGGCTAATCAAAATCTAAGAGGATATAAATAAGTCACATGGAAACTTACTTTTTTGGACAATGGAACACTCAGAAGCCATAGATTGTTACTAGAAAATTTTCAGTGCCAGGGATAGGATACCTTCCAGTGAGTTGTTGACCAGGGAGGTCCCTGATACTTCCAAAACATTACAGGCCATTGGCAAGGCCTTTGGTTACCCACCAGGAATAGATGGTAAGACCCTATTGCTGAAGACTCCACATACTTGGGCTGCAAGGTCACTGAGAAATCCTGCTGGAGCTGAGCTGAAAACCTCCTCCATGTAGACCAGCTGACAGAAAGCTGGAAAAGGCCATGCTGCATGCAGTTCAATGGGATAAAGATAAATCACCAGTGAAGATACTCAACAGTGGACACTGCAAACCTTATATTTGGCCAGCCAGGCCAAATGAACCAGCGGGTGCAAAAGTGGCATGTCTGTGTGGGGGAAACCAACTGCCCTCTAATTGGACTGGAGGCCCACTTCATGGGAGGGAATACATCCTTGATACTGAAAGCCTACAACAAGGGTAGTCATGAGCCCTAGGGGTGTAATGACTGCTGGTGTCTGGCTAAATGTATATAGTGTACTCACAAAACTGCCCAGTAAACACTTCTCTTAATGTTCGTACCCATATATTAATGCTACTCTCACTTTTGGTTAGAGAAGCTCCTCTTTTCAGATGGCAATGATCTTGGGATGACTCAGAAGGCACCATGATGCTGAGAAGAAGTGACAGAGGAGTGCTCAGCCCTGAAATATCTCTATCACACCTTTCAAGGCTCAGGATCCATTGCTGAAGAGTTGGCGGAGAGAATGTAAGAGCCAAAGGAAGGGTAGGACTTCTTACAATGTGCTCCTCCAGACACAAAATGGCCTGGATATCCATGACCTCACAATACCTGACACTACCTACACAAGACCATCATTATAGAAGGAAAAGATGATGACATCAAAATAAAAGAGAGACTGATTGAAAAGGGGAGGGGATATGATGGAGAGTGGAGTTTCAAAGGGGAAAGTAGGGGGAAGAAGGGAATTACCATTGGACATCGTTTACAATTATGAAAGTTGTCAATAAAAAAATTTTAAAAAGGTTTATTTTGGCTTACAGACTTGAGGGGAAGCTCCATGATGGCAAGGGAAAATGATGCCATGAGTAGATAGTGGACATCACCTCCTGGCCAACATCAGATGGACGATATCAGCAGGAGAGTGTGCCAAACACTGCAAGGGGACACTGGCTATAACACCCATACCCCACCCCCAACAATACACTGCCTCCAGGAGATGTTAATTCCCAAATCTCCATTAGCTGGGAACCTAGCATTCAAAACACCTAAATTTATGGGGGACACCTGAATCAAACCACCATACAAAAGTAGGAAATTCAAGAAGACAACTGTTGTGAACCTACGGCCTCCATACACATGCACACCCATGCACACCCGCACACATATTGTTAGAATTACATATTTTTTACACTTTAATACAAATTCACGTTTAGAAATAGGATTGAGTGAAGCTGAAAACAAGTCTGCCTCAGGGCAGGTGGTAGGCATGACTTCTGGGACTCTCAGGCAGGAACTGACATTCTAGTCCCCAGGTGGACCTTCTTCTCCAGGAAAACCTCAGTTCTTTTCTTAGTGTCTGTTCACAGACCAACTAGGAAAATTCTCTTTATTAAAGTCAATGGAAGCTGGGCGTGGGGGCACACGCCTTTAATCCCAGCACTCAGGAGGCAGAGGTAGGAGGATTGCCGAGAGTTCAAGGCCACCCTGAGACTACATAGTGAATTCCAAGTCAGTCTGGGCTAAGGTGAGACCCTACCTTGGAAAAAAAAAAGCCAACTGATTATAAATGTTAATTCATCTGTCAGATCACTTTCCAGCAACACCCAGTGACTACTGACTAATGAGACCCTGCCTAACCAGATTGGTTCATAACATGAAATGAGCACATGGATGAAATTTCTATATCCTCAGGCCGCTGTGATGTGCAAGAGAAGGAAGGAAGCAGCACAAACCAAGCAGGTGGCCTGGAGGCTGCGGCTTGGCCTGGGGATGGCAGTATGGTGCTGAGGGAGGAGTTAGGAGGTGTTGGTCAGGGGCAACCTTGGACAGGAACAGGTAGAGGCATCTGGGTTTGTTTCACAGCCCCCCACCCTTTTTTTTAAGGTAGGGTCTCACTCTAACTCAGGCTAACCTGGAACTCATCCTGTAGCCCCTGGTTGGTCTGGAACTTTCAATGATCATTCTGCCTTAATCTCCCAAGTGCTAGGGTTAAAGGCATGCTTTACCACTCCCATTTTTTTTCACAGCCTCTTAATACAATAACTTAATCTTGAGAATGTCCCCTAAGCAATCTCGTCATCAGTTTGCAGGTTTCAAAAACAGGGCTACACATACCGACCTGTAGTGTTACTTACTATTGTTTCTTTTTAAAAAATGTTTTTATTTATTTATTTGTAAGCAGAGAAATATAGAGGGGAGGGAGACAGAGAAAGAATGGGCACCCCAGGGCCTCTAGCCACTGCAAACAAATTCCAGATGCATGTGCCACCTTGTGCATCTGGCTTTATTTGGGCACTGGGGAGTTGAACTTGGGTCAGTAGGCTTTGCAGACAAGTGCTTTAATCACTGAGCTATTTCTCCAGGCATTACTATGATTTCATCAGTCACTAAACATTTGTGGAGGGGTTAGCAGTGTAGGTAAGTGGTACAACATGCTTAGCACATGTGAGGCCCTGAGTTCCACCTCGAGCACCAAACAACTGCACATGTACATTTACTGGATGACTACTGTTTTAGACACTGTGTACTTGGGAGGGGCCAATGAAGTAACAACATTGACTAAAATTTACTGTTTCCTGAGCCAGACCTGTTGATAAGAGCTTCACGTGGCTTAATTTACTGAACCTTCATACTGACCTCATAAGTTGCATAGCTGTGATGCCATTTTATAGACAAGGAACATCCATGAAAGACCCTTGTCTTTAAAGTACTTGAAATAACATTTATCTCCATCCTTCTTTGAAAGGGGCAAGGGGCATGATTTATGTTTATTTCTCTGCATTCACCTCACAGCTCCTGCTCAGAAAAGGATATATATATACAGAGAGAGAGAGAGAGTGAGTGTGTGTGTGGGTGGTGGGGGAACACCTCAGAGCTGCTGCTCAGTGATTGGGAGTCTGGTAGCTACTCATGGGGTTATATGGTATTATCAAGTGACCAGAAATTCTGTTCCTAAGAATGTACTCAAGAAAACTGAAAATAGATGTCTACACAGGGCTTGCACACAAATAGTTATAGTTGCAATTTTCATGCTAGCCAAAACGTGGATATAGCCCAAATGACCATGAATGGATAAATATAATGAATAACAGGATACAGAAATGAGGTATATACATTTAGTGGGTTATTATTCAACAATAAAAAGGAACTATGAATATGTATAGCATGTATAAATCTTTGATAATATCATTTAAGTGAGAGAATGTTCAGGGGATGGAGAGATAGCTCAGTGGTTAAAGGTGCTTGCTTGTAAAGCCTGGTAGCCTAGGTTTGATTCCCCAGCACCCATGAAAAGCCAGCCACACAATGTGGCCTATACAAATGGAGTTTGTTTATAGCCATGCCCATTTTTTCTCTCTCTCTCAAATAATAAATAAAATATTTTTTAAAAGAATGTTCAGTTTGAACCTAGATCTTTGTAGAAGTGGATAATGTTGTACCCAGAAACCACAGATTGTTATTAGAAAAATTTTAGTGCCAGGGGTGAGATACCTTCTAGTGTGTTGTTGGCCAGGGGGGCTCCTGATTACATTACAGGCTATTGCCAAGGCTCTTGGTTGCCCACTAGAACTAGATGGTAAGACCCTACTGCTGAAGACTTCATATACTTGGGCTTCAGGACACTGAGAAATCAAGTTGGAGCTGAGCTAGAAGCCTCCTCCCTGTTCATTAGCTGTAATGATGCTGGAAAGAGCTCTTCAGCCTGTTGGAGGACAAAAATCATCAATGGTCTTCACCAATAGTGAATCCTGCAAGCTTTATGGCTGGCTAGCCAGGCCAGACATTCCATTTGGGACAAATAGTAGCTTGTCTGTTTGGGGGAAAACTAACTGCTCTCTGATTGGGTTTGAGGTCCACTCCATGGAAGGAAATTCCTGCCTGGTACTGAAAACCTAGTCAAAAGCCTAGGCAAATGGCTGAGGAGGTCATAAGCCCAAGGGGGAAACTATACTGTTGTCTGGCTCACTGGATATATTATGCCCATCAAACTGCCCTCTAAACACTTATGTTTATGCCCATATATTAATGCCACTTTCACTTTTGATTAGAGAAACTTCTCTTTTCAGATGGCAGTGTGACCACTGGGTTGACTCAAAGCTCACCAAAGTGCTGAGAAGAAGTGATAGTGGAGTGTTCAGCACTGAGACATCTCTATCATTCCCTCCAAGGCTCAGGGACCATTGTGGAAGAGGTGGTGGAAAGAATGTAAGAGCCAAAGGAGGGGGAGGAGTGCTTACAATACTGTCTTTCAGACACAAAATGGCCTGGATATTTATGATCTCACAGTGGCTCAGGATACCTACACAAGACCTGCATAATAGGAGGAAAAAAGTGATGACATCAAAATAGAAGAGAGACTACTTGGAAAGCAGAGGGGATTCAGTGAAGGGAGGATTTGAGAGGGGGAAAAGAGAAGGTGGTGGGAGGGGGTTATGATCATGGCATATTGTCTAAATTTATGGAAGTTCTCAATGAAAGTTTTTTAAAAAGGATGTTTAGAATAGGCAAATTGATAGAGTCAGAAAGCAGACTGATAACTCCCCAGGACTGGGGTTGGCTGAATGGGGGAGGATTCTGTTGAGCGTATAGGGCTCATTTTGGGAGATGAAGATGGTTTAAAGTTGATTTAGTGATGGTCATACAACTGTGAGAAAAAAATCTCTTGCCACTGAATTGTATAACATAAGTGAGTTTTATAACTTACCATAATATATTAATAAAATTATTACCCATAACTTTCAAATGCTGCGTTCACTAGTTTTGTGTCCTTGCCGGATAACTTCACTTCTCTAAGCTCCAGTTTCCTTCTCTATGGAGTAGTGTTAATAAGAGGTCATCACCATTACCTCTTGAAGTGTGACACATACATATAACACACACTAGGAATGGGATTGTGTTTCACTCTACAAAATAATAGGTTTTATTATGACATATCATATATGTATATAACATACTTTAATCATATTCACTTTCAATTGCTGAGAATTGACCCCAGAGCCTAGTAGCTGCTAGGTTAGCTCAGTACCACTTAACTCCACTCTAGCCCTACAATGACTAACTAGTAAGTGCTCAGGAGTACTTGCCACTGTGTTATGTTCTATGCCCATGATTTTTAAAAAACTTTTTTGTTTATTTTTATTCATTTATTTGAGAGTGACAGAGAGAGAAAGAGGAAGAGAGAGAGAGAGAGAGAGAGAGAGAGAGAGAGAGAGAGAGAGAATGGGTACGCCAGGGCCTCCAGCCACTGCAAACGAACTCCAGACGCGTGCGCCCCCTTGTGCATCTGGCTAACGTGGGTCCTGGGGAATCGAGCCTCGAACCAGGGTCCTTAGGCTTCACAGGCAAGTTCTTAACTGCTAAGTCATCTCTCCAGCCCTATGCCCATGATTTTATTTGGTCTTCCAAGTGCTGTCAAGCAACTCTGTAGGAGACAGTTGTGAAGGATACTGAAACTACAAGAAGGCCAAGCCAGAGAGTTCTGAAAGATTTCCTGAGCTTGGATTCTGAACCAGAAGGCAATCTTGTTTCTGTGCAGTTTGTATGTGTGTAGATTTGGGTGTGTGTGTGTGTGTTCACATATGATTTGGTGCATGTGTGCAGGCCAGAAGTTGACACTGGGCGTCTTCCTCGATCACTTCCTCTTTATTTATTGAGGCAGGGTTTCTCACTTGAACCCAGGAGTTGCTGATTTGGCTAGTCTAGCTTGCCAGCTTGTCCTGGGGACTCCTGGTCTTTACCTCCTGAGCACTGGGATTACAAGTGGGCCACCACTACTGTTTGGCACGAGAAGCCCAGTCTTTAAGCTTGTGTGGCAAGCACTTTATCCACTGAGCCACCTCCTTAGTCCTGTTTTGAATTCACTTGTGCATGCATATGTGTATATGTATATATGTATGTGTAGGTTACAGGATAATATCAAGGTATTTTTCCTATCCTTCCATCCTTTTGCAACAGGGTATCTCTTGCCACTACTGCTTGTGAGCTTCTGGATTCTTCTGGTCTCTTTCACATTACTTTAGTTGTGTTGGGATTACAGACACGTCTTGCCTTTGCATCTGGCTTTATGTGGGCACTGACAAAGATCAAACTTGGGTTTGCAGGATTGCAACTAAGCCATTTCCCCAGCCCCTGCTTTATTTTTATTTTATTTATTAACCCATTTATTTAATTTTTTAACATTTTGTTTGCAAGAAGGGGGAATAAGGGGAGATAGAGAAAAAGAGGCAGGTAGAGAGAATGGATGCACCCAGGGCCTCCACCCCCTGTAAGCAAACTCCAGACTCATGTACCACCTTATGCTTTTGGCTTATGTGGGTAGTGGGGAATCAAACCTGGTTTCTTAGGCTTCACAGGCAAGTACCTTAATTGGTAAGCCATCTCTCTAGCCCCTATTTATTCATTTTCTTTCTTTCTTCCTTTTTCCAAAGTAGGGTTTCATTCTAGCCCAGGCCGACCTGGAATTCACTATCTAATCTCAGGGTGGTCTTGAACTCACAGCAATCCTCCTACCTCTTCCTCCCAAGTGCTGGGATTAAAGGCGTGCGCCACCATGCCCAGCTTATTTATTTTTGAGAAAGGGTCTTGCTGAGTATCCTTGGCTGGCCTGAAACTTGCTATATAGACTCTGCTCACTTCAGACTCCCAGTGATCCTTCTGTCTCTGTCTTCCAAGTGCTGGGATTACAGCTGTGCACTACCAAATTGGCATAGACCTTTCTAAAATAGTTCTGACCTACTTCATTTGGAGAGGTTGGGCCACATTCCCTGAAGCTAAACTTAAGCTACCTACCTCCTTCAAATTGGCTGCTTGCTCTTGTCTTCCTCAGAATGCTTTCCTGTGGCTGATAGTATAGCTCAGTGATAGGGCAAGTGCTACTCGGTCTTCCAGAAGCCCTGAGTTTGATCCCTAGCACTGAGAAGAAGCAAAACAAAAACTTTCCAAAGCACAAAATGCCTCCAGAGAAAGCCTGCACGAGTCCCGACAGTGGCTGGTCTTGAGTGAGAAGGCCCTACCGCTCCGGCTATGCCCAGTGTCAGTCCTTGGGAGGAAGGCTCAGGCTAAGACTTGGCTTGGCCACCTCCAAGCTTGCAGACACCACTTTGACTTGGTTTCCTCATCTAAAAGCATGTGAACTGTGATCCTGTCCTTGTCAGGGAAGTTGGGATCTCGCTCACAATCTGTCTCCTGAGACCCCTGTTGGCAGGAAGATAGCAGCTGAGGCTGGCTCACACCCAGAAAAGCAAGTGCTAAAAATAACTGTCGTGTCTTGTAGGAACATAGGCTGGTCCAGAGGAGCTGGGAGTGGGGAGAGTTGGTGGTGATACTTGTCCACCACCAGGGATCCCCACTTGCAGGGTGTGTGTGTGTGTGTGTGTGTGTGCGCGCGTGCGCGTGCGCGTGCACGCACAGGAGTGTGGGGGATTCCCATCTTCAGCTCCACAGAGTTAGCTGCAGGCTACATGAAGTGAGTGGCCTATTCCCTCTAGCCAAGGCCATAAAAAGAGCTCATTAGTGCTGTTTAGTCACAGGATAATGTGAGCTACAGATGCCGGTCCAAACTTTCTAGGAATCACAGTGTGGTAGTTTGAATGTATGTCCCCCATAGACTCAGGTATGTTATTAAAGATTGTAACGTGGGTCTCCAGCAGCATGGTGGAGGAGGTGTCACTGGGGGCAGATCCTGGTGTGTTTGTGGTTGGATATGAATTTCAGTCCCAAGGGACACAAAGAGACGTGAGTTCTGGTGGGGTCTCTGATGCTGCTGCCTTTTGGTGTCTGCTGGATGGTGGTGGTTTTCTCTCCTCTGCTTGGATTTATGAACGGGAGCCAGCTTCTTCCTCCATTTCACAGAACTTCCCTGAATCTGTAAACTTGAAATAAATCCCTTCTTCCCATAAACACTGTCTTGTTGGATGTTCATCCCAGCAACATGAAACTGTCTACTACATACAGTAAATATCTATTTAATTTATCCCAATTAAAAAAATCATTTTATCATGTTATCCATATAAAAATGTTAATGAGGGGGGCTGGAGAGAGAGCTCAGTGAGTAAAATGCTTGCCTTGCAAGCAGGAGGACCTAGTCTGTTCCCTAGAAGCCATGTTGAAAAAAAGGTGGGACATGATGGTGCATGCTGGTGATTCCAGTGCTGGAGAGGCAGAGACAGGCAGACTCCTCGGGCTCACCGGCCTGCGAATCTACCCTATATGGTGAGTTATAAGATAGTGAGAGACCCTGCCTCATAAAAGGTGGGTGGTGCTCGAGGAACACCACACAAGGTTGTCCACTGGCCTTTACACCCATGTGCACATGTGTGCATGCATGCAATGCTAATGACAAATAATGTCTTTTATATTATTTAATGGTACACATTTTAGGTTCCTAGTGCATCTCAATTTGGTGCATCCTCAATTCAATTGCTACGTTCATTTCCTGGGGCTGCTGTTACATGATACTACAAACTCAGCAGCTTAAAGCAGCATAGTTTTTCTTTTGAGGTAGAGTTTCACTCTAGTCAGGCTGACCTGGAATTCCCTGTGTGACCTCAGGGTGACCTCGAACTCATGGTGATCCTCCTACCTCTGCCTCCCAAGTGCTAGGATTAAAGGTGTGCGCCACCACACCCGGCTCACAGCGGTTGTTTTCTTTTCTTTTTTTTTTTTTTTTACTTTTTATTGACAACTTCTGTAAGTACAAACAATAAAGTATGACAATTCCCTCCCACCACCCCCATTTCTCCCTCCCAAAGACACCCTCCATTGAATCCCTTCTTCTTTCCAATTAGACAACTATTTTGATGTCATAATTTTTTTCTCCCTCCTATTATGGAAATCTTGTATAGGTTGTGTCAGGCATGGTGAGGTCATGAATATCAAGGCCATTTTGTGCCTGGAAGACAGTATTGTAAGCAGTACTCCCCTTCCTTTGGCTTTTACATTCTTTCTGCCACCTTTTCAGCAATGGACCCTAAGCCTTGGAGAGTGTAATAGAGATGTCTCACTTAGTTCGGAACACTCCACTGTCTCTTCTTTTCCACACTATGTGAGTTTTGAGTCACCCCAGCAGTCACCACCATCTGAAAAGAGAAGCTTCTGTAATCAAAAGTGACAGTACGATTAATATATTGGTATAAACATAAGTGCTTAGAGGGCAGTTTAGTGGGCATAATATATTCATTTAGCAAGACAACAGTTGTCATTGCTCCCCTGGGGTTTATGACCTTCTCAACTATAGGGTTTTGACCAGGTTTTCAGACCAGGCATGTATTCCCTCCCCTGAAGCTGGCCTCAAATCCAATCAGAGAGCAGTTGGTTTACCCCATAACAGATATGCCACCATTGTACCAGTTGGCACATTTGTCCTGGCTGGCCATTCATAAAGCTTTTAGGGTTCACTACTGGTTAACACCATTGGAGCCTTTTCTTTTCTAGAAGGCTGCATGCTGTGTAGGTCTTTCCAGCATTCTGACAGCTAGTCAATAGGGAGGAGCTTTCCAGATCAGTTCCAGAAAAGCAGCACGGATTGGCTATCTTGCAGTTTTGGAGGTTAGAAGTCTGAAGTAAGACACATAAGGCCAAAGCAATTGTTTGTGGGGCTGTGCTTCTCCTGGAAGCTCTGGGCAGAGTATTGCTTTTTGTCCCTCTGTGGCTCATGGGTCTCTTATTTAAATTTTTTTATTTGCATGGAGAGGAGAGAAAGAGAGAGAGAGACAGAATGGGTGCACCAGGGCCTCTTGCCACTGCAAATGAACCCTGATGCATGTGCCACTTTGTGCATTTGGCTTTATGTGGGTTCTAGGATATTGAATCCAGGCCATCAGGCTTCTCAAGTAAGTGCCTTTAACCATTGAGCCATTTCTCCAGCCCTCATGGCCTCTCTTTATATTGTCAAAATGCATCTTCCTAGCCACAGAGTCACCATTGTCACCTCTTTCTGCTTTTGTAATTAGTTCGCTTTCTTGGGGCCTTTCTGGCCCTTGTGATGACATGGATCCTCCTGGTTTATCTGTGCATATTGAGGTAACGAGGGGTCGGCACGCGGACGAGGGAGGGTCTTCTGTAGCTTAATGGTAAAAAGGACCCCAACATGAGAGCCGCCATAGGCACAGATGGCCCATTGAACGCCCCAGGACCAGACATCATATGGCTGTTGTTTGCCAGGGGCTGTAAAGGTAATTATTAGAGGGTGGCACCACCCAAAGGATGGGGAGGATACCTTGCAAGCCTGTTTTGGATTATCTTCATAGCGGGCAGCTCCCTGGGGATGGGTATAGTTAGCCTTTAGGGTGATATAGTCCCAAGAAGATGAGGGGTTCCAATAAGCGTCTCCAGTAGTTTCACATCCCTAGCTTGTACTAAAATAAGAGTCTACTCCTCCACATTTCCATGTAATCGATCGGGGACGGTGATGGCCAGGGGCAACATAGAGGGAGAAAGACTGTAAGTAGGACCTCTGGTAAGAATTATAACACCCCCCTTCACCATAAGAGTGGTGAAGATCAATTTCAGGAGCAGTATGTTGTGTAAAAATGGTGCCAAGTCCCCAAGCGTTTGGGCTGCCAAGGGCCATTTTGCAGAGGTCTGGAGTTAGGGTCGGCCAAGGGATGGTCTGAGAAACTATAGAGTGGGCCCAGATCACATCACCGACTTCACTGAGCACGGTCCAGGTGAAATTCATGGGTCGATGGTCAGCGGTGATCAATCCAGATGCCAGGAGCAAGAGGCCAACGAAGGTAGGGGCAGCCATAGTCTTGAAAAGGAAAGGACAAAAACCTCAGGGGGGCGGGGAGCCTTCCCTGGGAGAGGGTGAATTTTTAAGGGGTGAGGGTGGTGTCCATTGATGAACTAGACATTCTGGGAGCCAACGAGGCCCATCATTTTGTTGATCATAAACGCAAGCAGAGCTGTATCCCCAAATGAGGATGGGATTGGGGCCGTGCCACTGAGAAGTGAGGGGATCACGCCACCTAACGAGGGCGTGAGTGGAGGCCGTGGTGGGATGCCAAAGGCGGTCAGCGGCTGATTTGCCAGAACTGTCAAGGGTTAAGAAATTAAGAACAAACAAAGCATGGGCCAAAATGTTTCGTGGGGTATTTTTTATGCCATAAAAGGGGTGAATTTTTAATTTACTAAGTGTAGCCTTAAGGGTTTGATTAGCCCTTTCCACAATGCCTTGTCCCTGAGGGTTATAGGGAATGCCAGTGACATGTTTTATCTGAAGCATAGAGCAAAAGTTCTTGAAAATATGGCTAGTGTATACAGGACCATTGTCTGTTTTAATGATTTTTGGAGTTCCCAATGTAGAGACACATTGAAGAACGTGAGAGATGACATTTCTTGAAGCTTCACCAGCGTGGAGAGAGGCAAAAATGAAACCACTAAAGGTATCAATTGTAACATGAATGTATTTAAGCTTGCCCAAATCTGAGAAGTGAGTTACATCCAGTTGCCATATCTCATTGGAAAGAAGGCCTTGTGGGTTGACTCCCAAATGGGAAACTGGTAAGGAGACGGAACAAGCGGGACAAGACTTAACTATTTCCCTAGCTTGAGCATGGGTGATCTTGAAGGCAAGGCGGAGGGTTTGAGAATTTAAATGATGTATATTGTGAGCCTGTCCGAGGAGAGAGGGTCAGTTAGGGCTACGAGAGCAAGGCAAGTAGCAGCATCCGCATCAGCATTGCCCTGCGTCAGAGGGCCTGGCAGAGAGGTATGAGCATGTAAGTGGCCTATATAGAAGGGGTGAGACCAAGCACAAATGAGATCCTGAAGGGAGCGGAACAATGCAGAGGCATTAGTGGAAGGTTTGATATAGGGCATTGTCTCCAGTAGGGGGACTGACTTAGCAACATAAGCACTGTCAGTAAAGAGGTTGAAGGGCTGTGAAGGGAATTGTTTAAAAACTTCGAGAACAGTGCAAAGCTCCACTAATTGGGCAGAGGAGTATGGGGTATGGAGAGAAGTTGGTTGTCCGTTTATCACGTACGCAGCTGTACCATTAGCTGATCCATAAGTGAATATAGAGGGAGCATCCTTAATAGGGTCATAAGAAGTATTAAGGGGAAAAACAAAAGAGTGAATGTTGGCAAACTGAATAAGGGGGTCAGAAGGATAGTGATTGTCAATAATGCCCATAAAGGCAGAAAGTGCTATAGGCCAATCATCATCAGTCTGGAGAAGCCAGTTGAGTTGGTCAGGACCGTAGGGGAGGAGGATTGTATTTGGATCTTTGCCAAAATGTTGGCGGGAGAGCTTGCGAGCCTTTATGATGAGTTGAGCGACCAAAAGGGGATAAGTGGTTATGACTTTAGTAGGAGAAGAAGAGGTGGACCCAAAGCAGGGGAGAGCCATGATTGTGGTGAGGGTGCCTTTGCCAAAATACACCAGTAGGTGTATGGGTAGTAGGGCAAACAATGAAAACCAGGGGAAGGGCATAATCTATCTGTTGGGCAGTCTGGAGGTTAATGGCCTTCTTTATTTCTCTCAAGGCAGCAAGGGCCTGAGGGGTAAGTTGTCTAGGGGAGGTAGGGCTGGGGTCTCCATTTAAGATGTCATTGAGGGGTAGAAGAGCAGCAGTAGGAACCTTTAAATAGGGTCTAAGCCATTGAATGTCCCCAAGCAATTTCTGGAAGT
Source organism: Dipus sagitta (assembly GCA_036346955.1). NCBI lineage: Eukaryota > Metazoa > Chordata > Mammalia > Rodentia > Dipodidae > Dipus > Dipus sagitta. Next base: position 133,657,767 of record CM070770.1, read on the forward strand.
CATTGAGAGTGGAGAGATGAGAGGTGCGAAGTTGAATTTGGGGAGTTAGTACCTGTTGACTTTTGAGCTCATAGCCCAAATAAAGGTAGGGGTCAGCGGTTTGAAACTTGTCAGGGGCAACTTGAAGCCCATATGATTGCAAATTGGACAGTAGGCGCTGGAGGCAGGAGGAAAGTAGGTTCTGGTCACAGGCAGCTAAAAGAATGTCATCCATGTAATGAAGAATGTAGACAGAGGGAAAAGTCTCCCTGAGGAGGTCAATGGCCATGGCCACAAACTTTTGACAGAGGGTAAGGCTGTTAGCCATACCTTGGGGTAAAACCTTCCATTGAAAGCGAGGCATAGGGCCACGAAAATTTACTTGCGGGACGCTGAAGGCAAAGCAGGGCCTATCCTCAGGGTGTAGAGGGATGGTAAAAAAGCAATCATTTAGATCAATAACTATTTTGAAGGAACCATAGGGAATGGCCACCGGGGAAGGAAGTCCTGGTTGGAGTGCCCCCATGGGGACCATGGCTTTATTAACAGCTCTCAGGTCCTGTAGCAAGCACCATTTGCCAGATTTTTTCCGAATGACAAAAATAGGGGAGTTCCAGGGGGAGGTAGAAGGCTCGATGTGGCCAGCGGCAAGTTGTTCCTGCACTAACAACATTGCAGCCTCTGTTTTCTCATGTGAAAGCGGCCATTGGTCAACCCATACAGGGCTTTGGGTTTTCCAAGTAATTTTATCAGCATGGGGTGCAGGGATGGCAACAGCCGCTAGGGAAAAGAAGACTCAGGGGCATACCCAAGGCCAGAGCGATCGAGTTTTTGGGGAGGAGAAATGGGCTCTGTTATGCCTTGTAAATTTTTTCCAAGTCCTTTCCCTGGAATAAAACCCTGACTAAGCATTTGGGAAGTGACAACACTATTGGGGCTACAGAGAACCATATTCATTTGTGAAAGAATGTCTCTTCCCCACAAGTTGACAGGCAAGCCTGGAAGAACAAAGGGGGTGACTTGTCCTGAGTTACCCTCCTCGTCAGTCCAAATAAGGGCGCGAGAGCTTTGTTGAGGGTTATTGGATTGTCCAATGCCCTGTAAATGGGTATGAGAGGCAGTCAGGGGCCAGGACTTAGGCCAATGTTTGAGGGAGATTATGGTGGTGTCAGCACCAGTATCCACAATTCCATCAAAGGGCTTGCCATCAAGAAGCAACCTTAAAGTAGGGCAATCCAGCGTAACAGAGTGTACCCAATAAGCATCAGAAGAGCCAGGTTGATTGTTATCATGACTTGGGGACATATAATTATTGTTAAGAAAAGTGAGGGGCAACAGGATGTAGCCCGCGTAGTCGTCTCGCCAGCAAGAACGCACACGGACACCAGGATCCTTCTGCAGCAAGCGTTTATTCCAGTTAACAGATGAAAAGAGGAAGACCCAGAGCCCCGAAATGGTGCCGCTTATATAGCCCCTAGGTGGCGTGTACTCTGCTGATTGGCTGCGTGCTCATTACCCCAAATGACGCCCCGGGCTGGGCAGTGACTTGGCGCGCTTTTACCACTTGCACATGCGCTATTCTACTTGTTCACCAGGGCCGAGGCCGGATGTCAGCGCCATCTTGTAATGGCGATCACACTCTCTCGGCTCTCCACATCTCCCCCTTTTTGTTTTAATAAGATGACAACTGCCTCATAGCCCAACCAGCGCAGCACCAAACAACCCTATGCTCGATCAAGCAAATTCCTTCCTTGGGGAATAAGCGATCAAGAGCTCACTCCCTCACCTTATCAGGTGCAATGGAGACAAGTCCTCTGAGTGCAAAGGCCAAGGGAGAGGCAAAAAGGGGAGTTGACACCCATCCCCGTGCAATGGGATATTGTTCCTGGGGGTGCAAGGGCTGTCAATCTCATATTTTGGTGCTGCAGCCACTTAGGCAAGGGCTGATTAGACTTAGATCTCTCATCGACTCAGTGCAATGGGCTAAACCCCTGAGGTGCATCGACTGAGGGTCTCAGTCTAATTAATTAACCAAATTTCAGGAGATGATCCCTGTTCCATAGCCACAAGTGCTTGCGCAATAACGACCTTGTCACGTTGCTGTTGAGCTCTGAGCTTGCAGAACAACCAAAGCAGGAACACTAAGCCACAACATAGGGCTGCACCAAACAGCGCCACTCCCACCCATTCCTTAAAGAAAGAGAAGGCTGAAGAAATCCAGGATGTCAGGCCCACAGCTAGGGAGGGGTCAACTCTAGTAGAATAGGGTCTTCATAATGGATCTTGTCCACTTCTTCGGCTCCCGCACAGGATCTCGATGATTCGTCAGGTATCACAAGTCTACGTGTTAGGCGTTCTGGTAGCCAGAATGGATTGTCTTCTTCCTGTGGAAAAACACAAACAGCTCCCCTGGATCTTATTAAAATAGGATCCGGGCCTCTCCATTGACCAGTCAAAACATCTTTCCACTTAACCATCTCCTGTGGCCTGTTAGGCTCTGAGCAATGACGGTCAGCCGCCGAATGGCCCTGACTGTCCAAATTTAAAAAATTAAGAGTAAAGAGTGCTATGGATATAGTCACTCGCGGGACTGAGGGCAGAGCCTCCTCGACTCCCCCTTTTTGTTTTATTAAATAAGACTTTAGAGCGCGATGAGCCCGTTCTATAATACCCTGTCCTTGAGGATTATACGGGAGACCTGTCAAATGGGTCACTCCCATCTGGTGACAGAACTGTCCAAATTTTTGAGAAGTATAAGCTGGTCCATTGTCAGTTTTAAGAGTTTTGGGCTTCCCCCAGGCACTCCACGCCTCGAGGCAGTGTTGAATAACATGGGCTGCTTTCTCCCCGGTTAATGGGGAAGCAAACATAACTCCAGAACAAGTATCAATGGAAACATGTAAATATTGTAATTTGCCAAAAGATGGGACGTGAGTAACATCCATCTGCCATATTTGTAATGGGCGAATTCCTCTGGGATTAAAGCAAGGAGAGACTAAAACAATGCAAACTCAACCACCATCAAACAAACATCAAACTTCTGCAGTTCAAGTTCAATAGCCTTGAAAAGCAGGTTCCTTCTCCAGTCAGCTCTTTCCAAAAGTGTTTGCATTTCTATGATAGCCTTTCCTCAGGCATCCTTTCCATTGTTTGAATGTAAAGCAGTTGGAACATCTTCCTTAAGATTGCTAATGTGTTTGACAATAGCAGGTTCAGTAACCTAAAACCAGTCTCAGTGCCTGTAATTTTAACTTGCTTGAGGTTTTCCAGCTTCAAATCTTAAATCTCTCAGTCCAATATCTCTAGCCAAGCACATCAGTCCATTACAAATTTAACCTTGATCAAACTCTCTGGGCCTGGGCAGCAGGACGCAGCCAGCCCTTATGCCAGTAGCCCAGTTCTAACAAAGTCCTCTGCAGTCTTTCCTTCCCCTTAGAAAGCTTAATGAGGGCATACTCTACCGGCGCATGGACGCGGCCTCCATCCGCAGCCTCAAACACCGGGAAGGCTTGTAAGAACCTCCTTCTGTCCCCCTCTGAAAGGAAGGAATCTGAACAATGCTTGCCGGCATAAGGCAGAGGAGCACTGGGAATGGCAGGGGCGGCAGATTGAAAAGCCGCGCGGTTCTTATCTCCTATCTTCTTTTGTTTTCGATTTTGCGGTAGCGGCTGCTCATCAAAATAATATCTCTCCTCCCCATAGCGAGCCGCTTCCCCATCTAATTCTTCCTCCTCGGAGGGACTAAGATCCTCAGACTCTGAGCTATCAATTCCTAAAGCCTCCAATTCTTTTATCGGATAAAGAGGCCTCCTTTTTGGACTTCTCTTTTCCCTCTCATGTTTCTCTCCCAGGGCGTCTTTTTCCTTGTCTTTTCTTTCTGTGGACTTAGCGTCCGCGGAAAGGCCTTTTTTCTTAGAGACGTCTTTTTCTTTTTCCTCAAGGGCCCCTAACCTTTTATCCCATTCTGTTTCTGACATGCTGTCTTGTAGCTCCGAATGTGAGGCTCCCATGTTCAAAAAGAAGAGAACGAGAGCCACCATCACAATAGGGAGAGCAAAAATTGCTCCTACCAATTTGGATGAGAGATGAGACAAGTCAAGACCAAACATGCCTCTCAGAACCTACCTTCCTGCAGTTCTGAATCCTTCCCCGTGAATGGGGGGTCTCCTCGGCGCCGGCGATGACAGGCACCCGGCGTCCCGGGTTTTTCGGCACCAGCTGTAGCCCGCGTAGTCGTCTCGCCAGCAAGAACGCACACGGACACCAGGATCCTTCTGCAGCAAGCGTTTATTCCAGTTAACAGATGAAAAGAGGAAGACCCAGAGCCCCGAAATGGCGCCGCTTATATAGCCCCTAGGCGGCGTGTACTCTGCTGATTGGCTGCACGCTCATTACCCCAAATGACGCCCCGGGCTGGGCAGTGACTTGGCGCGCTTTTACCACTTGCACATGCACTATTCTACTTGTTCACCAGGGCCGAGGCCGGATGTCAGCGCCATCTTGTAATGGCGATCACACTCTCTCGGCTCTCCACAACAGGACAAGTTGGGCCACTCGATCCCCAGGCAAAATTAGATGGTTCCTCTCTGGGAGGTGACTAAAACTTGGATATTGCCGGCAAAATCGTTATCTATAACTCCAGGGATGACTTGAATACACTTGAGAGAAGCGCTAGCCCTGCCTAGGAGAAGGCCAAACATGTTGGGGGCATAGGGCTGGACACATTTGTTGCGATTACTTGAGGGCAGGTCTCAGGGGTTAATACTGTGTGGGAGGTGGCACAGAGGTCCAGTACTGTGCTGCCTGCTGTGGCGCGCCAGAGGGTGGACACTGATTCTCCAGTGGGTTGGAGGGAGGGACAAACCTGACCACCCCAAGATTTGTCTGTGGAGTAGGGGCCTGGAGCTAGCCCTGTTGGAAGTTTCCCGGGATAGGAAGAGGTTTTCCTTAAGAGGCTGACAGAGGACGGCCATGAATGTCAGTCCTGGAGCGATATTCAGAGGCCCAATGTTTGCCCTTCTGGTAACGAGGACAGGGTGTAGCAGGGGGAGGGCGAAGAGAAGCAGAGAACTGTTTAGGAGTGGTGCATTCACGAGAGAAGTGCCCAGGTTGTTTACAATTATAACATGTTTTCGTACCCTGAGTGAGAGCAGCAGAACAGAGAGCAGCTCCAATTGCTAAACCAATGGTGTGGGAGGAGCCCATGCCTGCACATAACTTGATATAATCAGATATGGTCTCCCACTTGTGAGAGCGGAGAATAGACTGACAAGCAGGATTAGCATTCTCAAAGGCCAGGTGTTTGATAAAGGGGCTGTTAGTTTCCCCAACACCAAAAAGGCGCTCAGCAGTTTCATTAAGTCTACTAATAAAGTCACTGTAAGGCTCTTCTGGACCCTGTCTAATATTAGCCAGGGAGGCGGTGGCGGCCCCTTTAGGAGGGAGGCGCTGCCAGGCGGTGAGGACTGCCTGTTGTATTTGGGCTAAAAGTCCAGGGGGGTAGCGTGCTTGCCGTTTGTTGGAATCATAGGGATGTTCCCCCAACAATTTTTGTTTTGTCCAATTTTTAGAAACAGCCTTTTGTAAATTATGGCGAGGAAAGTCAGAGCAGTTTTCATTAAATTCAGTGCGCCATAGAACAAAATCTCTGCCGGAGAGAGCCGCACGAGCAAGGCGATACCAGTCATTAGGCGTAAGCCATTTGTCACTATAACTTTCCAGAAGAGTAAGAGTAAAGGGAGCCGTGGGCCCGTAATTGGAGACGGCCGCCTTCAGCCACTCAAGAAACTTTAAATTTAGACTTTTATGTTTAGGTTGGGGAACAGGCTCCGGGGCAGGTTCATCTTCAGAATCAGAGGAGGCAGCATTCCCATCAGCTGGAGCAGCCGAGGGAGCAGGCTCCTCATCAGAGTCCGTATCGGATTCAGGGAGGGGAGCAGAAGCGGGATCAGAGCCGGCCTGTGTGCGAGTAACAGAAAAAGCAAGAAGGCCAGTATTGCGGGTGTGTGCGTCTGCTTTTGTTTTGCGCCTACGGCTGTCAGAGGAAGGATTAGAAAAGGCAGCAAGTTCTTTTGTGACAGAATCAAGTTCCTGGAGAAGCTGCAGCTGAAGTTTTTTATCCTGAAGTGCCCTTCGGAGGTCAGAGACAGAAGCTAATGCGGCAGATTGTAATTCTATGAAGGGAGAGTCAGAGAGAGGTTCAGCAGGCACAGAGGGAAGCAGGGCGGCAGAGCGGTCAAGGATGGGAGCGCAGAGTGGCGGGCAATAGGGAGGAGGTGATACTAGAGGAGCTTTACTTCTGGGGCCTACATCAAGCAATGGGGGAAGGGAGAACCCAGCTTCAATATCCATTAGGGAGGGATAAAGGTGACAGGAAGGCTTTTCAAAGGCAGGAGATTTAGGTCTCTCTTGGGTTTCATCTTCAACAATAACAGAGGCGCAAGCAGAAGAGGGCCTAGAAGAGCGTTTAAGAGCAGCCTCTCCCTTATTGACAAGGGCCTGTACAGCCATAGAATGATTGTGGACCTTAAGAACATCTTATAATAAGAGTAGGCAGAAACGGGGCCAAAGGTATCATAATAATCACGCAAGCAATCTCCAACTCTTAACCAAGTGTTTTCATTTATAGTCCCTTCCTTTGGGAACCAAGGACAGAGATCACCAATATGATCTAAGAATATTTTTAAGTCTTTTCTTTTAACCCTAGTTCCTCATACCTTGAGAGCTTGTTTTAGCCCAGTCACAAAAGAGTCTTCTTTTGAAAATGCTTGTCCCATGGTAAAGAAAAAAATCTTATCTCACCGTCTGAGTGTTTGAGCGGATCTGTCTCACGGGTGGGCAATTCCGTGGCAATCACCAGCAGGCCAGTGTCTAACCCCATCTTCGGGTCGTGGCGGCCTCGGTGTGGGATCCCAATGGGCAGGTAGCAGACGGTGTTTCAGGCGATCCTAGGTTCGAGCCCCACGTTGGGCGCCAGTTGCCCCGGCCAGCGGGGCTTCAACAGGAGCACGGACCCCAGAGAACCTGAAATGAAAGGGACAAGAGACACAAGGAACCGACAGCAAGACAGGAGTCTGATCAAACTGCAATTTTAATTTTTCTCAGGGTGCCTTTTATACAGCAGAACAGGGAAGTTTATCATCAGTTTAGGTATTGCTACAGTTTTGTTTCAATAGGATAAGGTCCGGGCCCCAAACCCACAAGATGTTCCACAGGATAAGGCCCCAGCCCCAAAGCCACAAGATAACGACTTCCTCATTCTTTATGGGTTACATTGTTCTTTCTCCGTGCATGGGTTAACAAACAACTGCAGACCTTGTGACTTTCCAGAACAGACAACTTATCACAAAATGGAGTCATTATTCAAGATGGAGGCACTCTTGGTTTCCTAGTGCCCAATGGTTCCCCACATTTATCCAGGAAACTCTCCTCATATTGATAGGGATTAGGAATAAAGTAGCCCCTATTTTTGAAGGCAACTAGTTACAGGCCCAAGGGGAAGGAAGCAGACAATCTGTTTTGACAGAGCTGATGAACACAGAGAACAGAGTCCTAGAGCTGAAATGCCAAAAAAGAAAGGCCCACCAGAAGGTCAGAACCTCATGTTGACTCCCTTGGAGGCCAGCTGGCCCATATATACAAAGTAACCAATCATTTGTCTAGTTCATCAGCCTTGCAGAAGCTTCCTGTATACATTCAGAGGAGCCAAACCAATCCACCCCAATTTAACACCTAATTTACACCCCAAGGGTATAAAAAGCCATGATCCAAATCACTAGGTGACTACCCACATGCAAGGACCCCTTCCTAGCAGGGGAGCTCTTCTGCTTTACTTTCACTTTCTTTTCTTCTTCTTCTTTGCAAGGGGAGGGTAAGGTCTCACTTTAGCCCAGGTTGACCTGGAACTCACTCTGTAGTTCCAGGCTGGCCTTGAACTCATAGTGTGGTAGAGAAGAAGCTAAAAGTTGAACTGATTCACTGAGTTACTGTAAGTGTTAATTGCTGAGGAGCTAAATTTATCTTTGTCAACAGATGGGAAAATCCTCCAAAGAAAACTGTTCAGAAAAGGCCCAGAGGGATGATAAGAAGGAAAGACAGTTAAAACAAAGTAAAATGGAGTTCATTGTTAGGGTGGCCTGCGTACAGAAATGACTGATAGGCAAATTTCCATGGCTTGTTTGTTCACTTCCCCCTCCCCTGCACTATAAAAACTGCACTCCAGACACACAGTTAGGAGGATTGCTCTGAGTTCAAGGCCACCCTAAGACTACATAGTGAATTCCAGGTCAGTGAGACCTTACCTCGAAAACCAACCTCCCAATACACACACACACACACACACACACACACACACACACACACATATAATTAAAAAAATTAAAATTAAATCTCAGTTCGGGTCTAGAACTTCTTTAGAGAGCTATCTCAAGATCTTTGGTCCCCAGATAAATAAACTCCTCTACTTTCTCTCTTACTGGCGTTGGAATGATCTTTCCAGAGAATTTCAGCAACAACAGTGATCCTCTTACCTCTGCCTACTGAATGCTGGGATGAAAGGCAGGCACCACCATACTCAGTGATTACATTCTTTTCTGTTTTACAAAATATTTTTACTATTTTTTGTATGGAGAAAGAGAAAGAGAGAGGGAGAGAGAATGAATGAATGAATGAATGAATGAATGAATATGGGCACACCAAGGCCTGTAGCCACTCCAAATGAACTCCGTACTCATGTGCCACTTTGTGCATCTGGCTTTATGTGGGTACTCAGGAACTGAACCCAGGTCACTAGGCTTTGCAGTTAAGTGCTTAAGCTGATGAGCCATCTCTCCAGCCTGATCACATTATTTTCTAACAAACCCTTGACTTGTTCTTCTGCCAAATCTGTAATTCTCATAAAGTTCAGAGACTGGCTTGGGGAGTTTTGGTGACCCTTAAGTGGCTGGCCCTCTAACCCCTAAGGTAAACTCATCCAGGACAAAGAAAAGCTCCGCTGTGCTCTCAAAACTCACAGCATTATGAAGATGTTTAACTTGCGCCCATCTGCAGTAGCCCCTTTCCCACGCACTGCAGCACACTTCCCATATCCAAGACTTTAAGCTGTGGGCCTCCTCACATGTAGGGCAAGAGCAGCTCCGGCACAGACCCCCGCTGTGTTGCTCCAGCTCAGACATGAACTAACTGTGGGGCCATGGGTAAGTCACTTCATGTCCCTGGTTGACAATAATTGACTTCCCTGTAAAATCCGTACCCCATGCTCCAGTTTAGACGCAATGAGCCACCAGTGGGAACCGCTTATTGTCTGAAAATGGTGCTTTCCCGTGCTATGAGATCAGAATTTCTAGGAGGGTCAGCAAAGAGCATAAGCTTGGCTGTCTCACTTAACCTATGGGAAAGCTGAGATGTGGGAGACGAAGAGGCATCCCAGAGGCTCCCAGCATGTCGAATATAGAAAGGAAACTTGTCCAACTGGGGCACTGCCCAGGGATTACAGAAGCTACTCTTGGATTGTTTACCCAAGAGTGGACTAGCTGCTTTTTAGAGCAGAGCCCGAGAGAAGGAAGACTGACCCTGGGAATCTTCTGCTGCCAACGCTGCTCTGCTGCTCCTTGCTGAAGGCACTCACTGGTGTTTTTATTGAACAGCAAAACCCAGAAAAACGCGAAGAATTAATGTTACATGGGCAAAGGACAGGCAACATGTGAATGAGGGGCAAGCAACTTTTGACTTCAAACAGTTTTTTAAATATTTGTTAAAGGAAGGGATTTAGGGGTATGACTCGTAGACTCTGCTAATCCAGAACACACACACAGACTGTTTACAAATGCAATCACACTGAGCCCACTTATTGCTTTCAACAATTCTGTGGACAATTCCTTAATTTCTTTAAATTTTTTATGTTTATTTTTATTTATTTATTTTGAGAGAGAGAAAGAGGCAAATAGAGAGGGAGAGAGAATGAGTGCACTAGGGCTTCCAACCACTGCAAATGAACTCCAGATGCATACACCACCTTGTGCATCTGGCTTACATGGATCCTGGGGAATGGAGCCTCGAACCGGGGTCCTTAGGCTTCATAGTCAAGCACTTAACCACTAAGCCATCTGTCCAGCCCAATTCCTTAATTTCAATGACAGCGCTTTGCTTTCAACATATGAGCAGTACAGTTCATCCATATCCACATTGTTCTGAGTCAGGAGTGTAACTAGTCACTGAGGAGTAGAGCAAAGAACACAGCTTAAATTCAGCCAGCATCTCTTCACATCCATTTCAATACTGATTATCTGTGCTCTTCAGACCAAAGGTAAAATAAGACAGAGAAACCTGGTTAGATTGCTCTAAGCAGGTGGGTTACACGGTTATAAGATTAGCTTCAAGGCAAGTTACAAGATAGGAACTTAGCAGAGAAACTATCCCATCATTATAGTCTCAGAAAAGTTATTTGTAAGGCCATAGTTCATTTCCACAGTTTATTTTCACAGTTTGTTCTTATAGTTTATTCCCACAGGAACTCAGTTGGAATACTATGTCACATTGCTTGAACCCTCTCTGAACTGAAGTGCCTTTGTCTGTACAAATGTGCACAGGGCCAATGGGACAATCCAAGGATCTCTCAGGTATGAAGGGGCCTAGGAAAGTTGCAGGACTGTGGCGGGGGGGCGGTCAAGAAGACCCCTGGGTATAAGTGTCGTGGTTTAATTCCAAGCCTACTGACCATCAATTGTGATGAGGGCTAATCTCACCCTCTGCTTAGCTGACCTGCAGTGCTCTGGACATCTCAGAGGCCAGGGCCTTTGGAGGGCCCTCAAAGCCATTGCTGCCCTTTGACCTTTTCTCTCTGCTGCCCTCTGAAACCAAGCCTCGGGAGCAGCAGCTGGCAGGCCTTGCTCTGGAGGCAAATGACCTCCAGACTGCAAGACTTGGTCCTCACTTGGCTCTTCCCCTCCTGTGGGGACTGCCCACCAAGGACTGCTTTGCTTGGGTCCATGGGCCAGGGAGGTGATCTCTGAGTCCAGGAAGAAGAGACTGAGTCTTGAGCCCTAGTGATGTGCTAACCTGGGTAGTTCTCTGACTTCCCTATGCCCAGCTGCATGGTGGGAAGGAAGGGAGGCCAGACAACTCCCCAACAACCCATTGAGGCCTAAAATCTGTGGTCCTTTCACTGTCTCCAGGTATCCAAGGACAAACCTTTGCTAAGCCCACTCTCACCTGCACTGGTGAGCAGGGCCAGCGACAGTGAGAGCTAGAGTCCAGGGAGCTGTGTTGGAGGCTCTCCCTGGCCTGTGCTCACTCCATCCCAGCTGGCTACCCCTTGGAGCTGCAAGAACGCAGGCTGAAGGCACTGGTACCAGCAACACATAGTCTGTGGAAACATCCAGCTACAGTTTCTGAGATATGACATGGGATTCGCCAACCTAACACGCTGAGAAGGCAGAACTCCTGCCAGTGGGATTTGAGGGTGCATCCTGGGGTGGCTAGAGGCAGCGTCTTGTGGCATCAGCCTGTGAGGTACATGGTGCCATCCTTAGGGGCAGCCATTGCATTGGTAACTGGTTCCCGAATGTCTCAGGGTACTGTTTCTCATGGCACGGGGTGAAAAGGTCCGGGTTCCTGCCTCATTCAGCCCATGTCTTTTACTAGGGCTGTGGAGGAAGGGGATGAACTGATCTGAGGCCAGTCAGTTATCTGAGGCAGAGCCAGGACTTCTAGGAAGGGAGATGTTACGGCCCTGATTGGTGATCTCCCAAGTGGGCCAGAGGTTAAGATGGCACTAGTGGTTGCTGGAGGAACAGTAGGTATGGTGTGAGTGTAATAAACCACATCCCCCACGAGGCACAGGTCTACTGTTAATGTGTGTGTGTGTGTGTGTGATGCAGGTGCATGGGTGTATGTGTACATGTGTGTGGAGGGCAAAGGACAACCTCAAGTGTTGTTTCTCAGACACTGTCCACCTTTTTTTTTTGTTTGTTTTTTTTGAGGTAGGGTCTCACTCTAGCCCAGGCTGACCTGGAATTCACTGTGTCTCAGGCTGGCCCCGAACTCACGGTGATCCTCCTACCTCTGCCGCCCGAGTGCTGGGATTAAAGGCGTGCACCACCACGCCTGGCTTGTCCACCTTTTTTTTTTTGAGACAGGGTTTCTCAGTGTTGTAGAACTTGCCTAATTAGGCTATACTGGCTGCTCACTGAGCCCCAGGGGTCTACTCATTTCCATTTCCCCAGAGCCACAATTATAGTTGCACACAGTAATATCCAGATTTTTATTTTATTTGCAAGGGGAGAGAGAGGGAGAAAGAGAGAGGGCGGGGGAGGGAGAGGGAGAGGGAGAGGAGAAAGGGAATGACAGAGAATGAGTATATCAGGGCCTCTTGCCACTGCAAACTAATTCCAGTTGCACATATCACTTTGTTTATCTGACTATACATGGGTACCAGGCCGGCAGACTTTGCAAGCAAACACTTTTAACCACTGAGCCACTTCTCCAGCCTCTCACCTTTTTTTTTTTTTTTTTTTTTTTTTTAGGAGGGCTTCATTCTAGCCCAGGCTAACCTGGAATTCCCTCTGTAGTCTCAGGGTGCCCTCAAACTTATGGTGATCCTCCTACCACTGCCTCCCGAGTGCCAGGGTGAAAGGCGTTCACCACCATGCCCGGAAAGAAAAGTCACTTTTCCAGAAGGAAAAGTCACTTTCTTGCAGGGTGATCTGTCCTAGAGTCTGGCCCCCTCTCGACCTTGACATTGCTATCTGTACACTGAGCATCTGGGTAGTGTGACAGTGTTAGAGAGCACACCTGGATCTCCTGGGGAAGGAAATGCTTTGAGCAGTGGGGGTTGAGCAAAGGACACAAAGAATTGTGCTACTGACCTGAGCTACTGTAACAGCCAGCTCCCTCTGGTGTGGTCCCCAAACCATGCCTGTGCAACCGGGGGTGGGGGGGGGAATGAGGGGCTCTGTGCACACACACACACTCACACACACACACACCCAGATACTAAGGCAAATAAAAACCAGTTCCTGGCACAGCAGTGGCTCCCCTGACTTCATTTCCATCCTTTCCCCAGGCTGCCATTAATCCCACCCAATAGTCCCCCAAGGCCGAGCACCCGCAGACAGGAGGCTCCTCCCCTGAAGAGCAGTCCTGGAGAAGTGCTGGCACTTAATCCAGGGGCCACGTCAACTCCCATTTGATTCCTTCCCACCGGCCCAAATTCCTGGTGATGACACCGCACCGCAGTGGGCAGATCCCGTGCTTGTGAGACCTGCCTATTGCTTGTGGGACCTTGAACGAAAAATTACCCAGTCTCTCTGGGTTTGTTTCTCCATCTATCAAGTTAGAAAAACAAATACTTTCTTCCCAGGTCTGATAGCGCTTCTACGTGTGAAATCATCAAGAGATACAAGTTAAATAATACTAAGACATGATAGCTACCATCATCTTGTTATTTTATGAGTTAACTTGCAAGAGCTGGGGAGATGACTCAGTGGTTAAAGGTGCTTGCTTGCACAGCCTGCCTCTGGGTTCAGTTTCCCAGTACCCACAGCCAGACACAAAATGGCATAGGTTTCTGGACTCCATTTGTAGCAGCGAGAGACGAGTTGTGCCCATACATGTGCACATGCACACACATATAAATAAATACAAATTTAAGAAAAGAGTTTGCAGTCTGTGCAGAACTAAAACCGTACCATAGCAGGTGGCTGTTGGTCATTCTTGTACTTTTCTCTCAACGTTACACTGCTTCTGGTCACTAATCAAGTCACTGGTCTTGGGTTTGAACTCCATGTGGTGAGCTCTTGGTTCCTGGTTCTCAGTGAGCTGGCTGACTCCTTGTAGGCTGGGTGTCCCTTTCTGTGACACAGAGATGAAAATAACCACACTTCCCTCTGGGTCTTTTAGGGAAGTCGCATGAAATGCTGCTGAAAACCTTCAGTGCAGTGTAGAGCAGTTAGCTGAGCACCAGGGTTGTTTACACATCTCCTCTCAGCTGGGGATTCCCAGGGCCCTGACGACAGCAGCTTTGGCATTCTCACAACCACACGGGGTGGTTAGCTTTTACCCTCGTGGCAAAACAGCAACAGGCTCGGCCTGCTCAGTGGATCCTATCAGCTCAGCTGCTTGGGAGCAGAGCGCACGTCTCTCCCGGGTGTGGGCTGTGAGCAGCATCCTGCTCAAGCTTCTTCCACGGGAAGACAGGTCTGCTTTTCAGCACCCCGGGGTGAGCCCCACTCTGGCCCTGGATGCAGGACAGGGGCATCCGGGGAGCCCGAGGCCAGACCCGCTTGCTCAGGAATGGCCGTGCACTTGCAACCAGTTCCCTCACTTCTGCCTGTGTTTCTCCATCAGAAAACAGCCAGGATGATCTTGTCCCTGGCACTGGAGTTGGAAGACCTGAGTGCAAATCTTCACTGACCCCTCACTTGATGCAGCCTTGAGCAACTCGCCCTGTCTGAGTTTCTGTGTGTCTGCCTGTGAGAAGAGGCTAAAGCAGCGTGGGGTACAGGGTGTTCAGAAGAAAAGGAGAACGGTGGGCAGCGCTAGCATGATTCTCCTTACATCTGCAAAACACGGTGCGAGTGTATTCAGATGCTTTCGTCTGCTTCTTCCAGATTTGCTCAAATGTTCGTGGCAGTGCTGGCTAGACTCCAGGGTCACAGGTGATCATGTTTTCTTTGTGCTTTTTGTTGTTGTTCTTTTTCGAGGTAGGGTCTTGCTCTGGCCCAAGCTGGCCTGGAATTCACTATGTAGTCTCAGGGTGGCCTCGAACTCACAGAGATTCTCCTGCCTCTGCCTTCCGAGTGCTGGGATTAAAGGCGTGCGCCACCACATCTAGCAGTACTTTTTTTTTTTTTTTAACTTTCCCTATAATGAGCTACCCTCAGAACTTGGCAATTAAAGACATAGATAATGGCTGTCCTTACTTCCTACCCTGGTCTGTGGGTCACCTGTGGACATAATGATGTGGCCTCTGAGCAAACGTGGCAGAGATGACCACTTGCCCTGCCTCCTGGGCCATGGCAGGAATGGCATCATCCTGTTGGGTTGGCCCTTGGACTGGAAGAAGGACCCATTGGCTCCCAAAGCCAGATGAAGACATGCGTCCCACACTCCCCTTTGGTTTGGCACTCAGTGAGTAGGCAGGCATGAAGGTGCTGTTTGTGCCAGGACATCAGCTCTGAACTTGTGGGAGTGAGACCTTGTTACATCTACCTGCCTGGGGGTGGGTGTGAGGAGCAAGTTGGTCTCCGTGACTGACAAACTATCAGGAGTGGGAACCAGAAAAAGTAGCACTGGCCTGTTTGCAGCCTGCCAAATACACCATCATCCCAGATGGGTCTACTGAAAGCCTTTTGACCTCGGGGGGGGAGTGGGGGTCAGCTGGGGAAGGCCTCCTCATTTCCAAGTGAAGAGGCTAAGGCATGATGGGACATCAGGCCCAGAGCCACACTGGACCTGGGTTTCTCATCTCTTCTGCTCCTGTGCCAAGAACCACGTCAAATGAAGCACAGTCAGTGGCAGAGGAGGTTGGAGGCAACAGCCAGCTTCAGGGTCCCTGGGAAGTTGGGCCAGGGTCCCTGAATGGCTGTGTGAGAAGGCAGGCATGGATTACTCAACCTGGAGCCTGGTCTTGTCTCCTGAGAGTTGGGGAGTCCAGTGTGAGGCCTATGAGGTGGGTTTACATTACAGGAGGGAGGACACAGAGGCCAAGATGGGACATTCAAACCAGGACAGAGTTCTGATGCCACTGGCATTGCCCCAACTTTAGCAATGGTTTTTCTGACGTGGCTCCCATCACCACATATCCAATGAAAACTTTAACAGATTTAAAAAAATCTTTGACTTTATATATTTTTAAAAGTTTACCTGCCCCGTGGCTCAGAGCCCTCATCAATCAACCAAAAGAAATGATGACCTTGGTTAATTGGGTGACCTGGGATTCTGGAAATCACCATGTGAGGCTCTAGGCAGTGAAGCAGAAAGTTAATGCCTGCCTGCACCTCCTCACCACATTCCTTCTGGCTGTTCCTGGAAGCCTGCCGTGACTGGTTTCACCTGGACGAAGGGAAGGGCAATGGCTGGTAGAGGCACTGACTTGGGAACTAGCTGTGCTCCTGCATGCTGGAAAGCTGGGGTTCCCCAGCCCGGTGGCAGGTGCTTTGGTGGGGGAAGGCACCCATCCCACCTTGTGGTACTGAAGTGAGTTAACAGTTGGAAGGCATGAGACTCCCAAATGTTCCCCAGAAGCTTCTATCGACCTAGGCCTCACAGGCACAGAGGACCGGAAATTAGCAGCTTTTTTGTTGTTGTTGCTGTTGTTGTTGGCTGTGAGGAAGATTAAATTAAATACCCAGCTTGAGGCCCTTCCCCCATGTGGATTTAGCCATTCACTTCCAGCAATGGGGAACTCAGTCCAGGCCTGGACATGCTGAATTCACACTGGCTCCTACCCTTTCTACTCCTGGTCCTGGCTCTGAGCCTCAACAGGGAGACAGAACATGTTTCTAGTTCTCCATGGGCCCACAGAGACTTTCTATCCTAGGGCTTCTCTGCTCTTCCATAGTTCTGTCCAGCTCACCATCCACACCAATGGCTAGAACCCTCCCCATATGGACTTAAGTTGGCCTTAATGTTCAGGGCTATGGTACGCCAGCCTCCCAGGATTGTGTGATCTGAGGAGGGAGCAATTCTGTCGACCCCATCTGGATGTTCTGCCTTTGCAGACACAGTCCAAGGTCTCACCATTCTGACCTACTGGCTCAGATCATGTCAGCCTCACAGTCCATCTTTGTCCTGAGGCCTTGGGCTCCAAGGGCAAGCCATCAGCCGTCTGGCTAAGCTCTGCTCCCTCTGAGTCTGAGCTGGTGCCCCCTCAGGACACCTGGCCTCCTTAAGCACTCGTGTCCACGATGCACTTGAGAAACATAGTGTCGTCTTTCACGTAGGCATGCTTGGGCGACTGCAGCCTGCTGAGGGGGAAGAAGAGTGGGCAGCCACTGGCCACGTTGGTTTCGCTCTGAGGCCGCTGAAAGGAGGCTGAGCTCAGATCGGGCCGGAAGGCATCGATGGCATGTTCACGGTTGTTCTGGTCTAGCAGCATGAAGGTGACCTGTGGGGCAGGGACAGGGACGGCAGGAAGGTGAGGCCTCGAGGGATAGCACCAAGGCACGGGGACCCAGCCCACCGCCTCAGAGGACTCTGGCCCGGGTCGCACCTTTGGCCCTTAGCTCACACTGACAAGCGTCAGAGGAGCAGCGTAAGGGTTGCCATGCATGGAATAGCGAATGGAAGGAACAAAGCACCTGCCAGTGCAGCAGCTTCAGAGCTTGTCCATCTCATGCCATAGCTCCACTGGCGTCTGGGACTAAAGAGCAGACTACAGTGCTGACAAGGAGGCTGGACTCAAGAACCCATGTGTGTCCTCTCAGAAACTTCTAGTGCATCAAATTGGGCTGGGGTTCCCCCCAGCTGGACAGAGGGGTGAGAACAGACTCTGCTGAGGGGTGCTGGACGATGCTCTGAGACATTCAGGGAGCTGTGGAACATGGCAGATTTATGACCTTCTATGAAGTGGCTCATCAAAACTGACAGGAACTCTTCCCTGGTACATGTCCTTGACCGCCTCAGGAGGTAAAACCTGCTGAAGCTCTTCTTAACTTGACAGCACTAGAATCCTAGGGAAGGCTTAACAAACCTGATGCTTAGGCCTTACCACGTACTGCACAAGCCCCAAGCTCATCCTTTCTGTCTCTGCCTCTAGTAGACAAGGTCTCACATATTATAGCCCATGCTGGCTTGGTACTCCTTATGTAGCCCAAGCTGGCCTTGAACTTATAACTTTCCTCCTGCCTCAGCCTCCTGGGTGCTGGGATTACTGGCATGTGCTACCATGCTTGTTCATGTGGTGCCTGGGATTGAACCCAGGGTCACGCACATGTGAGCTACACAAGTGCTCTACCAAATGAGCTATGGCCCCAGCCTAGCACTGGACATTTTAAAAGTCCTTAGCACCCTTTGGGAACTGCCGCATACTGACTCATACCCACCTGGGTCACCCGCTCTGCTTGTTTCACATCCAGCTGAGATCTGTGGTCTCAATCTACATGACGTCCCCCAACCCAGTGCTGCTGGCTACCGGCAGGGACTTCCTGAGCTCCTCCAGCCTTCCTTTAAATATTTTTAATATGGCAAACATGATGCTCCAGACACTGCAGCTCCTGCTTCAGGGAGCTGGGTAGGGTGGAGCCTGGCTATGGGATCTGAATTCGAACTTCCTCATTTGCTGGAGTGACTGGCCAGTGAGACTCAGGGATCCACATGTCTCTACCTCCCCAGTGCTGAGATTACAAGTGTATGCCACCACTGCCCAGCCTTTTCTTTTTTGAATGGGAGTTTTGGGGATCAAATTCTGGTCCTCATGCTTGCAAGACAGATATTTTATGGACCTGGATATTTCCCCAGCCCCTCAACTTCTTGTTTCATAATAGGAAACCACTAACGGGGGACTTTCCCAGGTCACATGTCAGCTCAAAGGTAAGCCAGGACCAGGACCCAGTTTCCCATGTGCCCCCGTCCCACCCTCCCTCAGGCTCACACCTTGTTCCGGAATGGCCAGGGCAGCAGGGCATCGTATGCCCCTCTCATGATCACGATGAACAGGGACAGGTGGGTCCTCTTGCCAGTGCCATCCCCGTTTAGGTAGAGCCGCAGGCACAACTTGTAACCATACTTGGCAGTGTAGAAAGCTGAAAGGGGAAGCCAGTGTCAGCATAGCATGGGCAGTGCTGGGCTCACACTCCTCTCCATGAGTGCCAGGGTGGGACGCGCTCTTGGAGTTGCTTAGCTCAGGGGCAGTTAACTGGACTTCAGATTGCAGACATGGACCCTGTGCTCACTAGTTCTGACTCAGTGGAACTTGTAAGGACAGAGTATCTGTGTGTGCGTGTGTGTGTGTGTGTTGGCCAGAGGACAATGTCAAGTGTTGTTCCTCAGGTATGCCATCTACCAGTTTTGATGCATAATCCCTCATTTGATCCAAACTCATCAACTGAGCTACACTCACTGGTCAGCAAGCCACTGCACACCTCTGCCTTCCCAGTGCTGGCATTACAAGTGAATACCACTGTACTTGGTGTGTGCGTGCGTGCGTGCGTGTGCGTGCGTGTGTGCGTGCGTGTGTTCTGTCCTCATGTTTTCACAGCAAGCAATTTACCCACTGAGATATCTCCCCAGCCTAAGTAGCTGCATTTTTTTTTTTTTTTTTTTGGTTTTTCGAGGTAGGGTCTCACTCTAGCCCAGGCTGACTTGGAATTCACTCTGTAGTCTCAGGGTGGCCTTGAACTCACAGCGATCTTCCTACGTCTGCCTCCCAAGTGCTGGGATTAAAGGCGTGTGCCACCACGCCCGGCCAGTAGCTGCATTTTTAACAGTTCTCAGGAATGGCAATGCTGCTGGCCCCAGGGCCATACTGTGAATCACCATTCTAATGAACGTATAGGTGGACGCAGACCCTAGAAAGCTGCAGCTAGGGCAGAGCTGGGTTTAGGCTCCAGGCCTTTGGCACTGGCTCTCTCTGCTGTCAATGGCTTGCCAATGGTTGGGACCCTGAAGGTTGGGGTGAGAGCCTTATATCCAGTATAGCAGTCAACCTCAGCAATGTCCCCAAGGGTGAGTCATCCCTAGTGTCCAAGCTCAAAAGCCCATGGGGCACTGTCTCTTAGAAAACCCACAGAGCATAAGCCCCTGGGTGGAAATGGGGTACAGGGGCAGACAAGAAGGGGTGGAGAAGGGCCAGACTGATGATCTGACATCTCTGTCCACTGTATGTTGGTAGAACAAGAAGTCGGCACACTGCTTGCGCTCCTTTCTTTGGAAGGAATCCAAAGGAGGAAGATCGACAGCAGCATGCCACTCAAGGAACAGAGCTACCCCTACCGTGGGATGGATGGGGAGCCTGCTGCTGCTCTGTGGACTGGGTAAAGCCCTGCCTCTCCAGGGCTCAGCTCTGTGGATCAGAGGAGCTGGGAGCATGAGGACTATTACTTGGGTTAGAGATGAGGGTCTTGGGCACGGTAACCAGTGGCAAACCTCCTCCACCCCTTCACGTCCCATTTAGACACCTGTCAGTACTGAGGCAAAGCACATGGGTATGTGTCCCAGCCCCACACCTGGCTCTGAACAGCTTTGGGTGTGGACTCAGCCTCCCTGGCCTCAGTTTGTTCATCTGTAAAATAAGACTGTGAGTACAGACACTTGGGGAGGCTATGAGATGTCATGTCCAATGGTGGCCCAGTCCTAGCAAAGCCAGGGCCATATATAAGTATATGGACTATATGTAATATATATATATATATATATATATATATATATATATATATATACACACACACACACACACATATATATAAACATACATACATACGTACACATATATGTACATATATGGCTTATATTTTATACTCAGATATATGCAGTGATGGTATTAATTAAGAAAAACATTTGCTAAATAATTACTTTACGCAAACCATTGTGTCAGGACCAGGGGCCCAGAAGTGAGTAAAAAATCATCCAATTCACCGAACACTTCCTCATGAGCTGCCTGCCCATGGTTGCACACAAGTGCCTGTGTACCTAACTCAGTCATCTGCTCTTCTTCATGCAGATCCCTGGCTCCCTGTGACAGGCGCCACATCTGCTTCCATCTTCTATATAAGCTTGGCTCCTTTCTTCTTATTCCTGAGCCTACTGAAGTGGCTAACTAGTTTTAATTCCTGTTATCAGAGTGCAATGAACATTCAGGGAGGCAAGAAGGCCTGGCCAGCCACATGGCCAGTCGTGATGTGTGGCGAGAGTCCTGGGTCAGAGTGCAGTTAGTGGCCCAAGTCCACAGGCCCAGAAAGGCATCTGGTATGGCTGTGGTCTAGCCAGGTTCAGTATGAATGTATCTGCTGTGTGTTCCCTGGGACCTATGGGTACTGTCTCCTTTGTCTCTGTGCCCACAAGGTGTTACCTGGGGAGAAGATGCTGACAGTCTTGCCACACGCTGACTCATGGCACCGCCTGGTGACATTCGTGATTTTCCAAAGGAAGGTGCCATCGAAGGAGGCCTCCTCCATGAGGTACAGGCTCTGTTCCAGCTTGCCCAGGGCCTGGTCTTTTTGGGCAAGGGTCTGCTGCAACTCCACTACCTTCAAGGAAAGCAGGCAGTCAGGGGTACCAACATGGGAACATGTGGACATAGCAGGGCAGAGGGGTAGATTTCACCCTAAAGAGGCTTTCCTGACTAAGCCTCACTCAGTGCCTGTACTCGCCTACACCCCTGCCTGGAGTGCCTTCTCCTTCTTGTTCCCCTGGTTACCTCCTAGTCATCCAACAGCAGCCCAGCTCACCTGATACTTCCTATGAAGTCTCCAGCCATCGCCCCAGCCCGCTGGTCTCCTTCCCCTGGACATTATAGCCCTTGCAGTGGTTTCTACCTTTCTGTGTAGTCAGTCACCCATGCTGCGCTGGACCCCTGCTCCTTTCCTCGCTTGCTCAGCTTATGTAGCACCTGACTGTAAGAACGGTGCCAGGAAGTTGGCAGCTGGGATGGAGACCCAGCACTGCTGCCAGGGAGCCTACCTTTCAACAAGAGTAAAAGGGTAAACAGAGGCTTTACTTGGCTATTTGACAAAGTCTGGTGCTTGGCCTTTCTAGTACATTCTCTAATTTGAAATTTGAAAAATATAAACTTTAGTTTTGGATGTGCTCAGGTGAGAAGAGCCAAGAATGGCAGTATCCTTGAAGAAAATTTAATTCCTAGTTTTCCTGCCGGGAAAGCCGAGATACTGAGAAAGAAAATGCCTGGCTCAGATCTACTTAGGCAAATTATGGTGGGGCTGGCACTAAAACCAGGCCCAACCCAGTGTGACGGTGGTGTAATGTTGCTGCATAAAAGCAACATTACCCTGGGGACTGGCTATATTAGGGACAGTATCATCTCTGGAATAAAGGAGACAATACTGGTGGGCTGAGAACTGTGGGATGTAACGTCAGTCTGGGACTGCACTCTAAGCATGTGGAATCTTCTAGAGAATGAGACAACCATGCTATGATAACATGGACTAACATACTCTGAAGAAAGGAAGCACTTGGTCTAAAGCAGGAAACAGTGGACATAATCCCTGACTATACACCTCTGAAAAGCTAGCTGCTATAAGGACAGAAGTCGCTTGGTTTTATGGGCCCTGAAGGGCCAGGCCAGGAGCAATGCAGGTAAGACGTGACTTTAGCTTAGCAGAAGAAAGACCCTTCCAACAGTGAGACCTGCATAGCAATTGACTTGAGCTGTCCAGGGGAGGAGGAGTGCTCCATGCCAAGAAAAGAACTCAAGCAGAGCTGAATTGGGGTTGGAATGGAGCGAGGCTGACCTTGACTCAAGCTTCTGATTCAGGTTCTTCCTAAGGTCCTAGGACACAGGATGAGTTTGCCTGGGGGTAACAGCTCTGAGCGAGATGAGTGACTAGGAGGAAGGCTGCCTGGGTACAGGGGCTCTCTGAGGTCAGCATGCCTCTGGTGCTCACCCTCTGTTCCAAGCTTAGGATATGCTCACGGTCGAGCTGGCTCTGGTGGATAGAGGCAGCCAGGGCCAGGTGGGAGGCCTCCACCTCCTTGTTGAGGACTGCAACGATGTTCTCGAAGACACGCAGCTTCTCCTCCAGCTGGGTGAGCAGCTTCTCCTTCAGGAGCTGCTGAAGGGCCAGCTCCTGCTGGCTCTTGCAACAGGGGTCCCGGTAACAGTCTACCTCCAGGTCGCCTGTCACCTCCACGGCAGCCTGCAGCTGGAGGTGTGACAAGTTCTGCTCCAGTGCGACAGTCCCTGAGCCCATGCCGGAGCCCAGCAAGGCCTTCCACTCCTTCAGGAACACCAGCAGCAGGTTGAGATGGGAGGCCTGGGAGGTGGCCTCATGTTCCTGCATGGATTGTGGGCTCCCCTGCCAAGAGAGTGGGGGGGGGTGGTTATCACTAGCACTGGGGTGAGAACTATGGGTCTCAAGTCAGTCTGAGATTTGTCTAAGCATGTGAAATCTGCTAAAGTCTGAGGCAGAGCATACTAGGACAATATGGACCAACATGCTCTGAAGAACAGGAGAAGCATTTGGTCTACACAAGTAAATACTTGGTTAGGACATGATCCCTGACTGTCCGCCTCTGAGGAGCAGCTTGAGGATGGAAGGCAGAGGGTGAGTGAGACCCTGAGAGCAGCAGGGAGCCGTGGAATCAAAAGCCAACAAGGGGCTGGGGAGATGGTTCGACTGGTAAAGAGTGCTTGTGCAAGTGTGAAAACCTAGTTCAATCCCAAGCACCCACATTAAAAAAAAGTTGAGCATGGTCATGCTGTAACCCCAAGGCTGAGATAGGCAGAGACGGGAAGACTGGTGGTGTTCATGGTTAGCTCCAGGTTCAGTGAAAAACTGTTTCAGAGAAATAAGATGGAAGAGGGCTAGAGGAGGATACCCAGTGTTTCCCTCTGGTCTCCACATGCGCATGCACAGCGTGTGTGCATCTACATAGACACGAACATACTATGCACACTAATATCACACACACTAAGAAAAGTAGGACCCACTCCCTCAGCCAATGGGAAGTGTTCAGAAGGATGGACCTCAGACATGCCCACAGGGAGCCATGTATACCCTTGTCTCTACTGTGATGATCCTGCCCTGTCCCAGAGCAGACTAATGATTCAGGACCATGGAGAGAGGTGGGATGCTACATCAAGACTTAGAAGAAACATTAGGAATGTCCCAGAGTACTATGATGACACAATAGTGGCAGTTGTTGCTTGAAAGGTCATTAAGGGACATCTAAAAGAGCAGCTTGATGTTCCAGGAAAATCCCAGAAGGGTTGGAGAAGGAAGACCCAGAGTCTGGAGCCATGGACAGATTTGATTTGTCACATGTAGACACTTACCTTAAAGGAGCAGCCAACACCTGCAAAGGGGCATACAATTCCAGTTTCAGCCATCTCTGGGTGAACCTAAAAATGACACCACGTCACTGGATGTTGTGAGGATCCCTGTGGCCATGCCTATGGCTCACGGCAAAGCTCCAAGATCCAGCAGGGCAGGAGCTAGGCTGGGCATGACTTGCCCATGCTGGTCTCTGCCTGGCCGGGTCCTCTCTAGCCTTTCAGTCTCAACCCCTTTGTGAAGCCATGATATTTGTCTGGTCAGGACACATTCCATACTGCTTTGGGGTCATCACTCACTCTTCAGCTCGTCCACGGTGCAGACAACTGGACAGGTAGGACTGGGGAGATGGCTCAGCTATTTAAAGGTGCTTACTTATTGCAAAGCCTGCCAACTCAAGTTAGATTGCCCAGTGTTACCTTCAAAGTGGCATATGCTTCTGTGATCCCAAAGGGAGGTGAAGCCAAGATAATTCCAAGCTTGCAGACCAGCTAGACTGGCGTTTGTTTGCAGTGGCAAGAAAGCCAGTCTCAGAAGATAAAGCGCCACACCTTGTTGACCTCCACACATGTATTGTGGCACACGAGTGTCCCACCCACACATTAACAAAGCAAAACTTAAAAATAAATTATAGGAATGATAAGCATGCCTATGAAAGGAAGATTGGCATCATACCTCATCAAGAAACAGAAATTACAACCACAATAAAACATTTTCTAGAGGATCTAAAATTAGAAAGTTTACAGTACCAAGTATTGGTAAAGATGTGAAGCAGCAAAAACCCTCCTACGTGGGAAAGAAAAATGGTGCAGGCACTTTGGAAAAATCTACATGAGCATCTTACTAAGTTGAAGCCCTGCTTCTAAACATCACTCAGCTGTACACACGTTGCCTTTCAGCCCAGACACTCTGCTCCTAGGAATGTTCTCCAAGCAAAATAAAATCCACGTCTACACAGAGACGCATGCGAATCCTCACAGCAGCTTTCTTCACGGTCCTCCCCTGGCAGTCCTCCAAGGGCAGTCATGGGTGACTGGACCACACATGGCGGTACGTCCACCCTACAGAACCTCGCTGAGCCATCATATTCAATGACTCCCAACATATGTGATAACATGGTCGAACCTTGAAGTCATTCCCCGAATGAAAGAAGGTAGACCATGAAGACTATATGCCCCATGACAACTGTTCTGAAGAGACTCGAGGAGAGGTAAGATTTTAGTGACAGGCAGATTTGCCATTTCCCAGGGCTGGAGAGCAAGGGGTTCACTGTCCAGAGAAGTGAGCAACTCTCTCCAGGGCGGAAACATCCACCAGATTGACAGGAGTGGTGGGTCATCTGACTTTTTAACACTAACCAGGATTTATTATCTGGATACTTAAAGTGAGTGAGTTTTACTGCATGTAAGTCATAACTGGAGTCTACGAAGGCTTGTCTCTGATAGAGTAATCAAAGGATTTGGAGTAAGGGACAGGGGCCTCAGGGCTGAGCCAATACAAAGCCACACAAGTCATTCCTCTCCAAGTAAAACAAGCAGAGGCTGAGGCCATTGGTTTGGGAGGCAGAGCCCAGCCCAGCAAAGGCCCACCCACCTTCCCCACTGCCCTAGGCTTCAGGGACAAGCTGTTCCTAACCAAGAATAGGAAACAGATGTTTCATAGGGGCAGGCAGAGGGCAGCCTTGGCAGAGAGACACAGTGGCTTTGGGATATATTTGCAGCAACAGCCTCTCCAACAGGCTGCTCTCCATGACAGATGGGTTCAAGGGATGCTTGAAGCCAGGTGCACCTAGAACCTGGGTACATGGTCCTGGAACCCTCTCAGGTCCTATGCATCCCTGATTCCCATCTTCTGTGGCTCAATAGTTGAAGCTTGAAGCGAAGGTCTTCCCAGGGACAAGGAGGTAAAAGTAGCCTGTCCAATGCTGCAATTACAGGCATTGCCCACACAGAGTGGATGTGCCTTAGGGCAGTAGAGCTTTCCTAGGGTTGTGTGGGTAGAATAGCCTGCTGCAGGGCCACGTGGATGGCTGGTCCAGTCTTACAATGATCTGTGCACAGGTGGACTCTGTGATCAGCATCAAATGCTGATGGAAGGGCAGGAGTGACTCTAAGAGGCCTTCTGAGGTCCCAGTGGTCAGCCAGAATACCCACTTTGATCACCTGTCACTTAATACTTACCCTCTTGGAGAGTGAGGGTGGGGTTCTAGAGTCAGCCTGTGGGGGTTGAGAGTCTGTTTCTGTCACATCACATCACTTCTTAGCTTGGGGGCCCTGGGAGAACGCTTTACTTCTCCACATATAAAATTTTGCAAAATGGGGATAATAGTACTTTCTTTTTGAGTCATAGAGAAGATTAAATGAGATCATACACATATGTGTTAATATTAGCTACCTACTGTTGCTGTAATAAAACACCATACACTTGACAGTTTATCACTACACAAAGTTATAAACTTCCTGTCTGGAGGCCAGAAGCCCCACTGGGAGGATGCTGGTGGCACTGCCTGATGTCCATCTTCAAAGCCAGCACAGTACCTTCCAGTGTCCTGTGATCTCTTGTGTCCCTCTGGGAAGGACCCTGTGATTACACTGTGTTCACCCAGGCAGTCTTGCCCCTCTGCCCAGTCTCTGCCAAGACCTTCATTTCAGCACAGCTACACCCTCCTTTGCCATTTTTATTGGCTGACAACTCCTCCCCACCAGGATCGTGTGTCAAAGTTTGAACCCTGTATCTCAGAATGAGGACATAAGGCCTTTCAAGAGCTCATGAAGCTAAAATGAGGACATTACAGATGGGCTGTGATCTAAAATGACCAGTGTCCTGAGAAGAAGAAATTTGAACATGCAAAAAATCCAGGGTTTCGACTCTCCAGGGCCCACGTAAGTCAGATGTACAAGGGGGTGCATGCGTCTGGAGTGCGTTTGCAGTGGCTGGAGGCCCTGGCATGCCCATTCTCTCTCTCCTTCTCTCTCTGCCTCTTTCTCTCTCGCAAATAAATAAATAAAAATAAAGTTTAAAAAAAGTTTTTTAAAAAAAAATCCAGCCTGTTATGGACAAGGTAAAAGAGAAGCCTTGATGAAACCCATCTTACCCCACCTGTTATCTTAGACTGAGCCTCTGTGATTGTGAGAAAATGACCCCTGGTACTTGGTCACCTGGTTAGGGCAGACCTCACAAATGAACACTGCCATGGGAGTCACCTTGTCCATAGGCTCTACGGACAAGGATGTAGATATGCTTGGGGGACTTTTTTTTTTTTCCCTCAATCAATGTTCAGCAGCAGTAGTGATACCACA
Organism: Dipus sagitta; assembly: GCA_036346955.1. Classification (NCBI taxonomy): domain Eukaryota; kingdom Metazoa; phylum Chordata; class Mammalia; order Rodentia; family Dipodidae; genus Dipus; species Dipus sagitta. The sequence goes on from CM070770.1 coordinate 133,684,990, forward strand.
GTACTCAGCCTGCTTCTTTCAGCAGCTGGTATATACAATCACTTTATTTAATGCTCATATCTCAACTTCTTTTGCTTTTTATTTTTTTAGAGAGAGAGAGAGAGAATGAATTGGCACACCAGGACCTCAGCCACCACAATTGAACTCCAGATGCTTGTGCTATCTAGTGAACATGCGCAACCTTACACTTGCCTCACTTTTGTGCATCTGGCTTACGTGGGATCTGGAGAGTCAAAAATGAGTCCTTAGGCTTCACAGGCAAGAGCCTTAGCCACTAAGCCATCTCTCTAGCCCCTTGATTTTGATTTTTAATGGATGCATGGCATATATGTGTACATGTATGTGTGTTCATATGTGTGTGGGCACACATGTGCACATCCATGTGGAGGCCAGAGATTGATGTTGGGGGTCTTCCTCAATTACTTTCTACTTCATTCTTTGAGATAGAGTCTCTGGCTGAACCTAAAGCTCACCAATTAGACTAGCCTGACTGGCCAGGGAGACTCTGAGGTTTTCTCCACACCAGGCATTTTACATGAGTTCTGGGGATATGGATCCAGGTCCTTGTGTTTGTGTAATGAGCATTTTACCCACTAATCAATCTCCCCCAGGCCATGTCTCAATTTTTTTTTTTAGTTGTGTGCCATCATGCACAGCAACTTCATTTTTGTTTTTTATTTATTTTGAGAGTGAGAAAAAAGCAGAGAGAGGGAGAGAATGGGCATGTCAAGGCCTTTCAGCCACTGTGAATGAACTCCAGATGTGTGCGCCCCCTTGTGCACATGTGCAACCTTGCATCATTGTGCATCGGGCTACGTGGGACCTGGAGATTCAAACATGCATTCTTAGGCTTTGCAGAAAAGTGCCTTAACTGCTAAGATGTTTCTTCAGCCCTTATTTAAAAAATATATTTATTTGAAAGAGAGAAAGAAACAGAGGGACAGAGAGAGAAAGAGAGAGAGAGACAGAGAATGGGTACATCAAGACCTCTAGTCACCACAAATGAACTTTAGACACATGTGCCACCTTGCGCATCTGGCTTTACATGGGTACTGGTGAATCAACCTGGGTCCTTAGGTTTTTCAGGAAAACGCCTTAATTGCTGAGCCATCTCTCCAGCCCCACATCTCAAATTTTTAATAATTAATTCTACTAAACTCTGTTTCCCACTAGACTTCCTGAGTTGAAAAAGGAGCATCCTTAAATGTGTGATTATCTGAAACATTTACTTGTAAAATGCCAAAGCATCTCCGTGTGCCATCTTGTGGGATCCCTGCCCCAGTCCTCCAGGGCAAGCAGAGCTGTTAGCTCTCCTTAATGCAGACAGAAACTGAGTCAGTGTCCAGCTCAAAGTCATGCCAAGCGTGTGACCTGAGGAACAGGCTGAATCTTCCTGCCCTGTGTTGGCCCTTGAAGGGGGAGCAGCTTCCCCTACATTAGTGCAGGCTCTGATGCTTCCTCACAACACTGGGAAGAGGCAGGACTCTGCAGTCCTGTTCTTCTTGTGCTTGGAGGAGGGGAAGCCAGAGCTCAAAGTGGAGGGGGCTAGAAGACAGTAATAGGAGCCAGGTGTGATGACGCACACCTTTAACCCCAGCACTCGGGAAGCAGAGGTAGGAGGATCGCCGGGAGTCAAAGGCTATCCTGAGACTACATAGTGAATTACAGGTCAGCCTGGACTAGAGTGAAACCCCACCTCGGAAAACAAACAAAACAAAACAAAAAGACAGTAATAGGACCAGGTAAGGCAAAGCCCAAAGGGTGCCCCCCCTAAAAACCAGGAACACAGAGACAAAGGGAATCAGACTCAGGTTGTAGAGGAAGAACACAGTATCTATCTGAGCCAATGGCTGGTCCCATAAATGGCCCCTGTGTGAGTGACCTCCCTACTTGCAAACTGCTAAATATAAACCCAGTGGTGGAATTTCCTCTAGGGAGGAAAAGGGGCAATGCAGACAGAATTCTAGCCCCAAGGGAACACTCTTCTTCCTATCTGGGTCTGTGAAGCCTATGACCTGTGGTGTTCCCAGCCTTACTGGTCACTAAGGCCCTTTGTGAAAAGGCTCCAAGCGTCTCAAGGGACCAGGGGCCTCCAAGGATGGGAGTGCTCAGAGGTGCCAGGAGCATGAGGATCGCCCCAATGTAGGTCAGTGCAGAAACGGGGGGGGGGGGGATATGAGCTTTCTGGGACTGTTAACTTGATGAGCTGGGTACAGCTCTGAAGTTATGGAGGCCTGGACTGTTTCAACTCAGGCCTCAGCTGCTGCATAGGGGAGTCACTCTTCACTCTACAGTCCTGGGCTAGCTCAGTTTGTTATTGCCTGTCAATTCCTACCCCTCTGTTACTGGGCCAGGTTCTTCTCTGCCACTATCTGCTCAGCCCAACCGTCTGGTCCTCCAGGAAGCCCTGACTGACGACGCTGGCTGAAAGGAGCCTTGCCCATCCTTCCTTTCCCACAGAACTTGGTGGGTTGTGGCTCGCAAGGTGGACTGTTATTTAACATGCATAAAGCACCTGGGGGTTGGTCTTCAGTTTGATGGTGGCATGGAGATGCAACCAGCATTGGAAGCAGGAAATGGAGCCTGGTGTTGCCTCCTACTTGCTATGTGATTTTGGTCCAAGGCACCAAATCTCCTTTCCCCTGGGCCTTGATAGAATCACCTTGCAATATTAGTGGGGGGGAAAAAAGGACAACCCCGACGACTGCCACGAGTCACAAGATTATAGATATAAACGATCACATTCAAAAGTGTAAGAGTTTGGGGTTCATTCAAGATCTCGTATTTCAAATGACAAAGATATAGAGATGCAGGTGGGATGTGGAGATCAAGCTAATTGGCAAAAGGCTAATCTTTGCGCATGTTAAGCCTGGGGACATGGAAGACTATGCACCTTGGGTGGAGCTTCTTGGAGACAGGAAACTCACAGCTTCTCCAAAGATTTCCTGATAAACAAACACCCCATGATCTGGTCTGATGCGAATTCGTGATCTTTCTTATGCTCAGACTCCTCATAGCTTTGACTGCCTGAGACCGAATAAACGCTGCAAGTACAGTCAGTTCTGGGAACACCGGAGTGCAGCTCCCTGACTCTCCATTAAATCATATTTTGCATGTTGCGTGTTCATTTCACTCTTGTCCAAACACCACTGGACAGTATGTACAGAGGGACATAGTGGCTTTCCATACATCAGGATGGACCCCAGAGACAGAAGGCTGACTAATCCGTTAGTGGCCTCAAAGGAGACCTCATCTCAGTAAAATAAAGAAAAAAGCACTCTAACTATCAAGAGTCCATCTGACACGAAAGTGTCCACTGTATGGTCATGTGTTGCCTGCTTTGGAAGGATGTAGCTCTGTATGGCAGGAACCTGGTGCACTTTGGGAGTTAAAATAGATAGCTTAGGGATGGAGGGATGGTTTAGTGGTGAAGGCGTTTGCCTGCAAAGCCAAAGGACCCTGGTTCGATTCTGCAGGACCCACGTTAGCCAGATGCACAAGGTGGCGCATGCTTCTGGAGTTCGTTTGCAATGGCTGGAGGCCCTTGTGTGTCCATTCTCTCTCTTTCTCTCCCTCCCTTTCTCTGTCTCTGCTTTCTTGCTCTGAAATAAATAAATAAATAAAATATATTAACAAAAAGTTGATAGCTCAAACTCCTGTCATTTTTTTTTTGAATTGCAAAAAGCTACATTATCTTGAACTGCTTTCATCAAATATCAGCAATAGCGTTTGACCTTCAACTGGCCCTCAGAGGGAAGAGAAAGAAACAGTCCCATTTGCAGGGTCTTAGCAGACAGAAATGAATGAAATACTATTTTCCAGCCCTTAGTTTGTCTTCTGCTTCACTGTTACTTGTTCAGAAAGATCATTCAAGGCAAGAGCCACCTTACTCCTGCCCCCCACCACCACTGTATCCCTAGGGTCTTGTGCATGCCAGGCAAGTCTTCTGCCACTTAGCCATACCAGCCCCAGAGCCACATCTTTAATGAGGTCAACATGAATCCTCTAGTAGTTACTTCTTACAAGAGATAACCAGATGATGGCTCTGGGCTCTTCTTAGGGTGATAGCAATCTCAGAGTCAGAGGACGGGGGCAGGCTGATAAGCGGATGGCATGCACAGCGTGTACCACACAGACATCTTTGGGCTCAGCTCAGCTACTCGCCAACCTGGCTTCTCTGCCCAGCCTCCATCTCCCAGGTGCTCCCACACACTCAAACTTGGTAATTACTACATACGCAAAGGATGAACTTATCATCAGCTACTTTCCTTGGGTCAGAAGTCCCCCAAAGTTCCTACCAGGGGCAGGATCAGAGGAGTCCCTGGTGCTTCCACTCTATGGTTTTGGACAGCTGATGAGGCCACTGACTGGGACCGGCCTCCTTTGTGACTGCAGGAGTGCTTGTCAGCACTGACTCGGTGGGGAACCCAGTGGGGAAAGAAGGGCTGACCCCTCTCAGACGTCTGCCTGCATCCAAGGGGTCTTTGCAAACATCACCCCCCTTACCCTTAGTGCATGAGGACCATGTGAGAGCCACTTCATTTGGTCTAAGGCAGCAAACTTCAAACTGTACCCTGCAGGGCCCTAGAAGTCCCCCAGTGCCTCAGGGGCTAAAACGAGAGAAAGAAATGGGATAACTAAGAGGACCTCTCCAGGGTCCCCTTCTATCAGATCACTTCTACTTATATTGCATTTTACCTTAACAAAGACGAAAAGGAAGCTGCTGGATTTAAAGATATTAAAATGTATCTTATCTGTCACCTAACATTGATACAAGTATTAGGCCTTAATTTTGCTAAAAGGAAAGGAAAAAAAAAACAGTTAAAAACAATAGTTTTAGCTTGTGCAGGCAGTAGGGCCTTGGAGAGCACATAGCCCACACCCTGAGCTCTGCATGTGGGGACAGTGGCCCACAGGGGGTCTGCTTCTGTGTAGCAGTTGATCAAGAGGCAGCCAAGGGAGGCGAAGGAAGTTCTTCCATGGAAAATGTACTTGATCCTCATTATAAGTCTCCGAGGCCCACCAAAGGGAGGGGAGGCTTAGACAGGGAAGGGAAAGCTCATCACATCAGCTCTGGGCAGGGCAGGAAGTTCCCCCACTCTCTGAATGACAGGGACCAGTGCAGAGAAGAGAGAACAAGGCGTGGAGAATCGCCTGCTTCTGGTTCAGCAGCGGGAGGGAGAGGCGCCCTGGCAGCTGCTGACCTACAATCCAGATATAGACCTGTAACCTGGGAAGGCCTTGTGGAACCAACTCCATGTCTTTAATTTGCCAAGGGAGAAATAGGGCCTGGGATTTGCTCCCAGCTAGGCAGTAAGTGTCACAAACTCGTCCCTGCATATCAGGGTCTGGATCCATGCATCACTGTTTGCTGCCAGGGGGAACTGTGACTGAAAGAGCTGGCATCTGTCTCACAGTGGGGGCAATGAGGGTGGCAGAACAGTAAGACCTTGGCTACTGGGTAGCCTGGACACTGAGACTCCCCAGTGGGTATCCTACACCTGTACATGAAGAGCTTGGATTTTGCACAGTGATTCCTACTTGTTTGGGTTTGTGGGTCCAAGTTCTATTTAACTTTACTTCTGTTTTACAAAAATAAAGATTGCCATCTTTTTCCTGTATCTAGTAAAGGCTTTACCAGAAACTCCATCTTCTACTCTCATGTTGCTTCATTTATAGAAAGGACATAATCTCACAGTAAAGGTTGATTCTGTAAGTGGAGATAATTTAGCTTATAAAGACTCACATTAGAGCTCTTGTCCGCTAAGCATGATGGTCTCTTGGGCCAGAGACAGCCAAATTTGACTTTCCAGAACCCATGTACAAAAGCTGAATATGGCCACACATGTGTGTAACTCAGTCTATGAGGGGGTGGAGACATGAGAAGCCCTGAGGATTACAAACTGAAGCTCCGGGTTGAAGGAGAGACCCCCCTTCTCAAGAAAATATGCAGATCAGTGATAAAATGACACCGGAAGGCCTCCTCTGACTTGACTTCGCATGCATGAACGAATACTTTGCCTCCACCTGTACAAATCAAGAAGACAGAGAGATCTTCTTCCCTGGTTGTGCTAACATACCTTCTCCTGAGTCAGAAGGCTTCCTGGGCTCACAGGTTGGTGGTCGTCCCCTCTGCATTTAGGACAGATCCCATCCTTACTATTTCTGGGGAAGCACAAAGGAGTCTCCTCAGTGATGTGCCACAGCTCGCTGGTACCTGCCACCCTCCTGACAGTTCCCAAGACCCAGACCTTTCCTAGAAGGAAATCTGTTATTGACATTCACACAGGTCCATACTCCCAGATCCCCACTGCCAAACCTTGGAAGCTCTGGACATCCACTGTTTCCTACAGGTTACAGTGAGCTGCTCTGGGAGTCCCTACCGGACCTGGCCTCACTTAGCTCCCCCTCATCCCACCTTAGTGTAAATATGGCATGTCTCACTGCAGAAACGGCCATCCAACTGTTTGATTACAGGTTAGTTATAAGATGCTGCCCAGTCCCCACTGGAAAAATTATTCCATGAACTGACTTGCCTTTCTCAAACCTGAAAAACAAATCTGGATTTTAGAACACATCCAGTTCCAGAGATCTAGACAAGGGGTGTGGACCTTCCATTCTCTTACCATTCTCTGTGAGGCTTTGGTCTCTTATTTGGCATGGGCAGATGATTGTGGTACATTAGAACAAGAAGGGGCCTCAGAGTTTGTCTCGTTTGAAATAGTTTCAGAACAGGGTGCCATGTGGGCCTCTGTGTTGCTACAAAGCTCCCAAGTGGTCCTGATTCACAGGCAGCTCCGCTGATCCAGCCCATTTTTAGGTGAGAAAAAGGAGGACTCAGAGGTCCGTGGATGTGCCAACGGGGAATGAATCAAAGGTAGAGTAGGGTAGAGGCACCTCAGGTCCGGCCCCTGCATCCTCCACACGAGCTCACCCCTCTTCTGCAGGCATTTAGTTCATGGGGAAGCTCAGTACCACCTCAGATGGCCAATGTGAGCCCAGAACATCTGGTGGTTAGAACACCCAGTCAAGCTTTGTGCCTCCGCCTCCTCTGGCCTTTCCACCACCATGACCTCTCACTCTTCTTCCCACAGTCTCCGTCTTTGCACCGTGTGAATGTCTCACTGGCCTGACTCAGGGTTTCCACATGAAAAAGCCATAGGGCCTCGGAAATCATGCTGGTGGCATATGGCTATTTAAGGGCGGCTTTGGTGGGAAACTGGCATGAAGCAAGTTGACCTCCTCTCTCTGGAAGGCCTATTTGCAACCGTACAGGAATATAACCATTGCACCTACCTCTCCAGGCTGTTCTGAGCATGCAAAGAAAGACTACTTGGTATACCACAGGTGCATAACATTTGCTTAAAGCAGGATGCTGATGATATTATTAATGTCACACATTTCTCAGTAACTTGTATTTTAAACATAAATATATGTTATCAGCATCTGTATCTTTGCCTCCCTTTAATGGAGGTTTTTAATGTTAATTTGTGTGATTTTAATGTGCATGTACATGTGTTAGTGTGAGCATGGAAGTGCATTCATGTGTGTGCATGTGGAAGCCACAGGACTATCTTGGGTGTTATTCTTCAGGCACAGAATATCTTTTTTGGGGGGGCGGTATATAGGGTATCTCATTGGTCTGGAGCTCACCAAGTAGAATACACTAGCTGGACAGTGAGCCTCAGGGATCCCCTTGTCCCCGCCTCCCCAGCATGGAGAATACAGGCATGTGCGACCACACCTGGTATTTTATGTGGGTACTGGGGAATCAAGCTCAGGTCCTCATGCTTGCAAGGCAAGTACTTTACTGGCTGAGCTGTCTCCCCAGCCCCGAGTTATTTAAATTTTAACATGAATATGTATATTTTATCTGTACCTTTGCCCTCTTTAACAGGCTTTAGTATATTTCCATCACAGCTTGTTACTTACCAAGGGGTTTATATTCATTATTATGGAAGCTTTCTGAATATTGACTCTAACAGTTCTGTGAGGCCGAGGATAGCTCTACAGGGAAGAAAGTGGAGGCTTAGAGCCATCAGGAGTTTGCACCAAGCCACACGTAAGCAGCTGGGTGGGGCTTCAAGGCTCTGCCTCAGCTGTGGATGGACAATGAGGGATGGACATCTTTCTGTGGCTAATGCTCTTCCCACTGTCAGCCAGGGGGCCAGTGTCAGGAAGAAGAGAGCATGGAAACTGAAGCCTAGAGAGGTAAAGTCACCCGCCCAAAGTCACCAGCCTGTCTCAGCCCTACCTCCCATCAGGGAATCCCTCCCTGGCACTTCTGTCCACCCACCGTTCACTCCTCAGCCCAGCCCCTCACCTCAGATTCTCAGAGAGACAGGTTGCGCAGCAGAGGGCACTGGGCTCGGATGGGTCCTGACAGGCAGTAGGGGGGCACCCAAAAGGAAACTCATTTTCATCTGGGGCCAGGCGGGGGCTGCTGGCTGAGCTGGAGGCCATCTTGAGCATCCAGATGGCCTGAGGTTCTGTCTGAGCTGCTCCAGGGCAGAGGACCAGCCCTGAGGTCTTTATGGACAGAGGTGGGTTCTGGCCTGGGCCACCCTCTCTGAAGCCTTTATGGGCTCCTCTCTGGCTTGTGTGGTTCAACGTCACAGCTGAGTCACAGCAGGAATTACCCTTTGTGGTGAAGAAAATCCCCCGACAGTGACTTCAGGCTTCAGGAGTGTCCAGGCATTTTTCAGAGTGAGAAAGAGCAAGAGCAAGTGTCAGAGGAAGAGAGCCGTGTCACATCATCTCAGCGCCACAGAGTTCCTCTGCTTGAGAACCACAGGCTGCTGCTGGCTTCCCACCCCCTCCCCGGGGGAACATTGGTGGGGAAGCCACAGCTGGCCACCTGTCTTCTCCTCGGAGTCCCCTAAGCTGTGCAGAATTCTTAGAGTAGGAGGGGGCTCACCTTCCTGATGGAAATCCCCAGGGTCCTGGAGGCAGGTGTCCAAAAATTCAAGTTCTAGGTCCTTTCGAGTGTCTGGGTGACCTCAGGTAAATGTCATTTTCTCAAACTGGCACTTGGTTACCCCATCTGAAAAAGTGAGTTTGCAACAGGTGGTCTCTGGGCTTTCCAAGTTGGGGCCCCTTATCAGTGAAGCAACCACAAGCAGAAGGAAGACCTCTGATGACTCAACACTGCCTGTGGCATTGCGAATCTCAGTGACAACAGCCCTTCCCTCCTCTGAAGCCCAAGGCCTGTGGGACTTCAGACTCAGCAAGGACCCCTTCCCTACAGCCCCACCCAGGAAGTCATAGGAACTACAAGCTCAGGTTGGCTGCCATGACTTCCTTGCCCTGAGGGGAACAAAGCCCTAAACACATCCAGATCAGCAACCAAGAGGGATGTCGATCCACATGTTCACGAACACAGCTCTGGCCAGTCCATTGTGTGGGGGCAGCATTCCTCCTCAACCCTTACAACCATTTCCTGCAGCCACGTGTAGCTTGGGGAAGCAAGATGCTGGGTCCAAAGTCACATAGCCTCTGATGGGATTCAAACCAGGGCTATGGGTCTCTAGGTTCTGGGCTCTTCCAACATGGAAGAGGTGAGCCTGGGGTGGAGGTCTGATTATCCAGCTTGTCTAGATCTGACAAATGGCAAAGATTAGCTCTGTGTACCTCTCTACCCAGCCTGGTCCTCTACAGGGGTTTGCAGCTATGCATGGTTCTTTCAAACCATAGGCTTTGAGGTTGGGCAGATCTGAAGTGGGATCCTGGTCCACCATTTACTAGTTGTGGAACTGGGGACATAGTCTTTAATGTCTCTGAGCCTCAGTTTCTGCATCTATAAAATGGGGCTGATTATATCTATTTCATCCAACCGCCACAATGATCACAAGAGATGGCGGATGAAAGCATGGTTCCTGGTCAAAGGGACATGTCCCAAAAGCTTTGATACTTTACTCAGATGATAGCCACACCCCTCTTTCTCAAAACCAGGGAAGAGTAATTTTTCTTGTTTTCTTCTTTATTTTCTTCCGTTGTCTGCTGTCGCCCCCACTCCAGTCCACTGAACCCCCACTTTTTCCTACTATTTTCTCTGCTATATTGATATCCTTTTTTTTTTTTTTTTTCGGTCTTCTCCATCAGCAATCACCAGCAACAACCTGTTATGCAGGTCTTGTGAAGATAATGACAAAATGAGGGAAAAATATTAAAATGGCAAGTTTCACATCAATGAACTTAGCCTGAGACTTCCATGAAGCAGGGTAGGTTGGATGCTGTCATCTGACCCTCTGTCCCCCTTCCCTGCAATGATATCACAAGATCTAGGGGAAGCTGACATGTCACTGTATATTATAGCTGCAAAGTCAATGAGACTTATACTCTAACTTGAGTCCATCCAGGCCTCCCAGCAAACCACTTTGATGCCTACTACCAAGCTGTTGGGAAGGCATTCCCTTAATTGCATCCTCAATTATCTTCCCTCCCTCCACGCTTTGGAACCCCACCCAGCCTCTCTATTTTCTCTGACTCCCCACTATGGGCTCCTTCCATCAGCATCAAAATATCCACAAACTGTTATAGTAATAAATGTGAAAAAATAATGGGCACTACTTTTTAGTGCCATGTTAAGTTTTTTTTTTTTTTCTTTTTTACCCCCGAGGTAGGGTCTCACTGTAGCCCAGGCTGACCTGGAATTCACTATGTAGTCTCAGCGTGGCCTGGAACTCAATGGCGATCTTCCTACCTCTTCCTCCCCAGTGCTGGGATTATCAGACACAAAGCCTTACACAAGTGCTAGCCCCGTAAGGACTTTTGTAGACATCATCACATCTACATTTTCCATGACCCCTAAGAGGCTGATGTAGCCCCCGTCACTGTCACTTTACAGCTGAGGGACATAAGGCACAGAAAGGTTAGGTGTCACTGAAGGTTTCACAGGTAGAGAGCCAGGAAGGCTGGAACCTAGATGTGGACTGTTAACCGCACAGGCTTTAAAACGCTCCTCACAAGCTGGGGAGATGGGTAAAGTGCTTACTGCACAGCCTGAGGAACTACGTTCGGATCTGCTGCAAGCAGCAAACAGCACGTGTAACCTCAGTGCCCACAAGGCACGGCATCTCTCGGGTGGGTTTGCTGGGCCTGTCGAATGGGTGAGCTCTGGCTTCAGAGAGAGAGACCTTATCTTAAAAAAAATAATAAATAAATAAAATAAAAAACCAAAGTGAACAGTGACTGAGAAAGAAAAACACCAAGGCCGACCTCAGGCCCCTAAAACTCCTTAAATGTCTGGGGAACTTGCTCGGTCCCCGCCGCCCAGCTCCCCTGGTTACAGACGCCCCGGGCTTGTCCCAGTGTCAGGCTGGGCCCGGAGGGCTGCCCCTGGCCGTCAGTCTTCCTTCTTGACACTCCCTGGGTCCCATCTGCATGGCTCCATGAACCCGGGGTCCCTGCGCAGGACGCCCCCCCCCCCAGCCCCGCCTCCCACGCGTCTCTCCGGCGCCCGGCAAAGCCCCCGCGGCCCGCGCTCCCCTGCGCCCCGCCGCGGCGGACCCTCCCCCGGGGTGGTGACGGTGGTGTCGCCGCGGCCATCCCGGGCCCCCAGGGACCCGCGGCTGCGGGCGGGAAGGGGGTGCAGGGCCACCAACCTCGGCGACGCCGGCGAGGAGCTTCCGGTGGGGCGGAGGAGCGGGCCCGACCGCGGAAGCCGCGGAAGGCAGGCCCTGGGCGGGCCCGCGAGCCGGGACTCGCTCTGGGGGCCGAGCCAGGGGCGGGGCGAGCTCTCCCGGCGCGGGGAAACTGAGGCCCGGGCTGTCTACTGCACGTAGGGTATACCCATCCAGTACAAAGAAGCACAGGCGGGCATTTGAACTCCGGTCTCAAGTCGTGCGAGGGGATGCGTTTGGGAAGCAGCGAAACTGACTGAGCCTTCTCCATTCTCCTGCTTGGATTCTTGCAGAGTCCAGCACCATGCAGGCTTGCCAGGCTCCCTGGGTTGGCACAGTCAAGAAGGAGACGGTACTTAGTGGTTCACAAGGCTGTGCACTTACAAAACTCTGTGCTGTAGGTTCTACTTTGTTGTTGTTGTTGTTTTTTGTTTTTCCGAGGTAGGTTTTCGCTCTGGCCCAGGCTGACCTGGAATTCACTATGTAGTTTCAGGGTGGCCTCGAACTCTCGGTGATCCTCCTACCTCTGCCTCCCGAGTGCTGGGATTAAAGGCGTGCGCCACCACGCCCGGCTTGTAGGTTCTACTTTTTAGTCTGACACAGCAGGTACACACACACACACACACACACACACACACACACGAACATGCGCGCATGGCCACTTAGTCCCTATAAATCTCTGTAGACTTTTTTTTTTCGTATGTATGTGTGTGTCCATGTAGCGGCCAGGGGTTGATGTCTGGTATCGTTGTCTACCCTGTCCTTTTTTTTTTTTTTTTTTGACAGTTTCCATGCTTACAGACACTAAACCATGCGAATTCCATCCCCTCTCCCCACTTTCCCCTTCACAAAACCACACTCCATCATATCCCCTCCCTCTCTCCGTAAGTCTCTCTCTTTATTTTGATGTCATCATCTTTCCTCCTATTGTGAGGGTCTTGTGAAGGTAGTGCTAGGCACTGCGAGGTCATGGATATAGAGGCCAATTACGTTCTGGACGATTGCATTGAGAAGCTTCTCTAACCAAAAGTGAGAGTAGCATTAATATATGGGTATGAACGTTAAGTAAAGTGCTTACAGAGCAGTTTGGTGAGCATAATATATGCATTTAGCCAGACAAGAGCAGGTGTTACACTCCTAAGGCTCATGACCTCCTCCACCATAGGCTTTTGATTAGGTTTTCAGTACCAGGAATGTATTACCTCCGATAGAATGGGCCTCCAGTCCAATTAGAGAGCAGTTGGCTTCCCCATAACAGATATGTCACTATTGGCCTGGCTAGCCAAACTTAAGGCTTGCAATATCCACTGTTTTCACCTCTGATGACTTCTGTCTCCCATAGGGCTGCATGCTGTGCCGCTTTTTCCAGCTTTCTGTCAGCTGGTCTACAGGGAGGAGGTTTTCTGCTTAGTCCCAGCTTGATTTCTCAGTGACCTTGCAGCCCAGGCATGTGGAGTCTTCAGCAATAGGGTCTTTTTTTTTTTTTTTTTTTTTTTTTTTTTTGGTTTTTCGAGGTAGGGTTTCACTCTAGCCCAGGCTGACCTGGAATTCACTATGGAGTCTCAGGGTGGCCTCGAACTCACAGCGATCCTCCTACCTCTGCCTCCCAGTGCTGGGATTAAAGGCGTGCGCCACCATGCCCGGCCTAACAATAGGGTCTTACCATCTGTTTTTGGAGGGAAACCAAGGGCCTTGGCAAAAGCCTGTAATATTTTGGCCTGTAATATTTTGGGAGCATCAGGGACCTCCCTGGCCAACAACTCACTGAAAGGTATCCCATCCCTGGTGCAGAAGTTTTTCTAGTAACAGTCTATGGCTTCTGGGTGTGCCATGATCCAAAAAAGTAGGTTTTCATAAGGCTTATTCACATTATCCTGAATTTTTATTAACCTTCTCTTCATCTTTCTTTTACTCAATCTCTTCCCCTGACCTCACTTAGGGCATTTTGCCCACAGTAATCTGTTCATCTACTTAAATATATACGATATCATTCCCTTAAGACTTCCCCTCTCCTCCCTCCCTTATAGCCTTTTTCTAGCTTACTGGCCTCTGCTACTGATTTTTTTTTTTTTTTTGAGGTAGGGTCTCACTCTAGTTCAGGCTGACCTGGAATTGACTATGTAGTCTCAGGGTGGCCTCGAACTCAGAGCAATCCTCCTACCTCTGCCTCCCGAGTGCTGGGATTAAAGGTGTGTACCACCATGCCCGATTTGCTACTGATTTTTTTACTCCAACTCACACACACATCTAAACATCTGTAGCTAGGATCCACATAAGAGAGACAACATGGGAGTTTGGCTTTCTGGGTCTGGGATATCTCACTTAGTATAATCCTTTCCATATCCATCCATTTCTGTAAAAATTTCATAATTTCATTTTTCTTTACTGCTGAATAGAACTCCGTTGTATAAATGTACCACATCTTCATTATCCATTCATCAGTTGAGGGACATCTAGGCTGGTTCCATTTCCTAGCTACTGTGAATAGAGTGGCAATAAATATGGTTGAGCAAGTATCTCTAAAGTAGTGAGAAGAGTCTGTTGGGTACAGCTAAGGACCCCGGGCCACAGGAGGTCACAGCTGGCCTAGACCCCCACAACTTCGGTCCCAAGGCCTGCAGCAGTAAGACTGCTCCCTCCCTAGCCTGGGACACCTGGACGTCCTGATAAGACTTAGGTTCCACTTTCCTCAGAGCCTTGTGACCTCTTGCTGCTTGCCCAGCACATCCCTATATGTTCACGAGGTATCAGCCAGCAGGCTTCTGACAGGCAATCGCCCTGTGACCTGTACCCTATACCTTTTCCCACCACTGCTTAGACCTTGTGACTCTTTCCTGCTCACCCATGACATCACTACATGCTAATTAGGCGTCAGTGGGACCTTTGTACTGACCAATCCCCTTATGACCCAGTACCTCTTTCCGATCTTTCACAAATGCTTATAAACCCATTCCCCTGACAAATAAATGAGCTGCTCTCTGATGCTGCATCCTGGTGTTTTTTTCCATCACACTCATGGCCACTCAAGACTCTGCTCCACAGTTGCCTGGATGCCCCTAGGGAGGCCGTGTGCAACGGCCGCCTGCAGAACCAGGGACCCACAAGAGTCCTTAGGATATATGCCTAGGAGTGGTGTGGTAGTTTGAATAGATGGACCTCAATACAATCAGTGTTTTATTACAGTTTGTAATTTAGATCTGCAACCCTAAGTGGAGAAGGTGTTATTGGGTGGATCTTAGGGTCTGGCTCTAAGGTGTGGTACTGTGAGATTCCAATCTAAAGATAACCAGTGTCTAGCTTCCCCTGGAGTTTCTGAAGTGTGCTGTGTGGTGTGGCTTTTTCTCTCTGCTTGGACCTGTGAAAGCAGGCCATTATGGAACTTCCCCTGGATCTGTAAGCTTCAGTAAGTCCCTTCCCCCATGACTGTGCCTGGTTTGGAAGTTCATCTCAGCGACCTGAAGCTGTCTGCTACAAGTGGTATAGCTGGGTCATATGGTAAATCTATTTTTAGCTGTCTCAGGAACCTCCACACTGATTTCCACAATGGCTGGACCAGATTACATTCCTACCAACAGTGTAGAAGAGTTCTTCTTTTACCACATCTTCACCAACATTTGTTGTCATTTATTTTCTTGATGGTAGCCATTCTGACAGGAGTGAGATGGAATCTCAAAGTAGTTTTAATTTGCATTTCCCTGATGACTAAGGATGAACATTTCTTAAAGATATCTATATACCATCTGTATTTCTTCTTTTGAGAACTCTCTATTTAGTTCCATAGCCCATTTTTTAATTGGGATGTTTGATTTCTTATTATTTAGTTTTCTGGCTTCTTTGTATATCCTAGATATTAACCTGCTATCAGATGTGTAGCTGGCAAAGATTTTCTTCCATTCTGTGGGCTGCCTCTTTGCTCTATTCACAGTGTCCTTTGCTGTACAAAAGCTTTGTAATTTTATGAGGTCCTAGTGGTTGATTAGTGGTTTTATTTCCTGAGCAACTGGTGTTATATTAAGAAAGTCATTGCCTATGTCAATATGTTGAAGGGTTTCCCCTATTTTTTCCTCTAGCAATTTCAGAGTTCCAGGTCTTATATTAAGGTCTTTGATATAGTTGGACTTGATTCTTGTGCACGGAGAGAGATAAGGGTCTATTTTCATCCTTCTACATATAGATATCTAGTTTTCCCAGCCTTACTTGTTGAAGAGGCTATCTATTCTCCAGTGAATATTTTTGTGAAAAATCAGATGGCTGTAGCTGCCTGGATTTATATCTGGGTCCTCTATTCTATTCCACTGATCTATGTGTCTGTCTTTGTGTCAGTACCATGCTTTTTTTGTTTTGTTACTATAGCTTTGTAATATAGTCTAAAATTGGGTGTGGTGATACCACCAGCCTTATTTTTGTTGCTCAAAATTGTTTTTGTTATTTGAGATTTTTTTGTACTTCCAAATGAATTTTAGGATTTTTATTCTATTTTCATGAAGAATGCCATTGGAATTTTAATGGGAATTGCATTGAATATGTAGATTGCTTTTGGTAAGATTGGCATTTTCACAATATTGGTTCTTCCAATCCAAGATAATGGGATGTCTTTCCATTTCCTAGTGTCTTCTGCAATTTCTTCCTTGAGTGTTTTAAAGTTTTCATTGTAGAGATCCTTCACTTCCTTGGTTAAGTTTATTCCAAAGTACTTTTTTTTTTGAGGCAATTGTGAATGGGAGTGATTCCCTGATTTCATCATCCGCATGTTTGTTGTATATAGAAAAGCTACTGATTTCTGTGTATTTCTTTTGTACCTGCTATGTTGCTAAAAGTGTTTATCAGCTCTAATAGTTTGCTGGCAGAGTTTTTAGGGTCCTTTATGTATAGAACCATATCATCTTCAAATAAGAATAATTTGATCTCTTCCTTTCCAATTTATATCCCTTTTATGTGTGTCTCTTGCCTTATTGCTATGGCTAAGACTTCCAGTACTATATTAAATAAAAGTGGGGACAGTAGACACCCTTGTCTTGTTCCTGATTTTAGTGGAAAAGCTTCAAGTTTTTCCCTTATTTAGTATTATGTTGGCTGTAGGTTTATCATAAATAGCTTTTATTATGTTGAGATATGTTCCCTCTGTTCCCAGACTCTGTAGGACTTTTATCATGAAGGGATGTTAGATTTTGTCAAATGCCTTTTCTACAACTATTGAGATGATCATGTGAATTTTGTCCTTCAGTCCATTTATGTAGTCTATTACATTTATCGATTTGCATATGTTGAACCATCCCTGCATCTCTGGGATAAAGCCTACTTGGTGAGGATGAATGATCATTTTGACATCTTCTTGTATTCTGTTTGCCAATATTTTGTTGAGAATTTTTGCTTCTATGTTCATGAGGGAGATTGGTCTGTAATTTTCTTTTTCTGTACTGTATTTGTCTGGTTTTGGTATCAGGATGATGCTGGTTTTGTAGGAGTTTGGTAGGATTCCTTCCTTTTCTATTTTATGGAAAAGTTTGAGAAGCATTGGTGTTAGTTCTTCCATGAATGTTTAGTAAAATTCATCAGTGAATCCATCTGGGTCTGGACTTTTTTAGTTGGGAGGTTTTTAGAACTGCTTGGATCTCTATACTTGTTACAGGTCTATTAAAATGGTTTATCTCATCTTGCTTTAATTTTTTTAGGTTATATAAATCTAGGAAATCGACCATTTTTTCAGATTTTTAAACTTAGAGGAGTATATATTCTTAAAGTATGTCCTTATGATTTTCTGCATTTCTTTGTTATCTGTTGTAATGGTGCCTTTTCAACCTTAATTTTATTAATTTGTGTCTCTTCCCTCTTTCTTCTGGTCAGATTTGGTAAGGGTTTATCAATCTTGTTCATCCTTTCAAAGAACCAACTTCTTGTTCATTTATTCTTTGATTTTTTGGTTTCTATTTCATGAATTTCTGCCCTGATCTTTATTATTTTTTCCCATCTACTTATTTTTCATTTGCCTTGTTCTTTTTCCAAGGCTTTAAAGTGAATCATTAAGTTTACTTCAGATCTTTCTAGTTTCTTAATATAGACACGTAAAGCTATAAATTTCCTTCTTAGGACTTTCCTCATTGTGTCAAAAATGTTTTGGTGTGTTGTGTTCTCATTATCATTTGAGTCTATGAATTTTTAAAATTTCCTTTTTGGTTTCTTCAATGACCCATTCATCATTCAGTAGTGTACTGTTTAGTCTCCATGATTCTCTGTTTGCTCTGTAGTTTTTCTTGTTGCTGATTTGTAGTTTAATCCCCTTGTGATCAGATAGAGTACAAGGAATTATTTCAATTTTCTGTATTCATTAATGTTTGCTTTGTGTCCTAATATATGTGTCCTCTATCTTAGAGAATGTTTCATGTTCTGCTGAGGAAAAAATGTGTATTCTGTAGCATTTGGATGAAGTGTTCTATAGATATCTGTTAGGTCCATTTGTTCTTGACCTCATTTAATCCAGATGCCTCTCTGTTTATTTTTTTTGCTGGGATAGGCTGTCGATTGATGAGATTGGGGTATTGAAGTCACCCACTACAATTGTGCTTGGTGGCATTTGTGACCTTAAGTCTAATAGTGTTTTTTTTTTTTTTTAATGAAATTGGGAACACCCATGTTAGGTATGTATATGTTTGGAATTGTAATGTCTTCCTGTTGCATTTTTCCTTTAATCAATATAAAGTGACCTTCTTTATCTTTCCTTACTAGTGTTGGTTTGAAGTCTATCCTGTCAGATATTATAATAGCAACACCTTCTTGTTTCCTAGGCCCATTTGCTTGAAATACCATTTTCCATCCTTTCACCCTAAGATAGTGTCTATCTTTTATTGAGAGGTGAGTTTCTTGGAGGCAACAAACAGAAGGATCCTGCCTTTTAATTCAGCCTGCAAGTCTGTGTCTTTTGGTTGGGACATTGAGTCCATTGATATTAAGAGTTATTATTGGAAGATGCATGCACCACCTTGTGCATCTGGCTTACGTGGGTCCTGGGGAATTGAACGGAGGTCCTTTGGCTTTGCAGGCAAATGCTTAACCACTAAGCCATCTTTCCAGCCCTATTCTCTTATTTTAACTGTTATTTGAGTATGATTTATTTTTTCTCTGTTTCCTCATGTGTGTGCTCCAGCCCCTAGTTCTGTTCTCCCCTTCATCCATTCCTTTTATTTTTATTTTTTTCATTTTATTTATTTGAGAGAGAGAGAGAGAGAGTGAGTGAGAGAGCAAGAGAGAGAGAGAGAGAGAGAGAGAGAGAGAGAGAGAGAGAGAGAAAGAGGCAGATAGATAATGGGCACATCAGGGCCTCCAGGCCACTGCAAATGAACTCCAGATGCATGCACCCTCTTGTGCATCTGTCTTACGTGGGTCCTGGGGAGTTGAAGCTGGGTTCTTTGACTTTGCAGGCAAACACCTTAACCGCTAAGCCATCTCTCCTGCCCCGCTTCATCCATTCTATTGGTGAGACTTTCTACAAAGTTTTATTTTTTTTAAATTTGACTTACTATGTTTTTCATTTCTAGTATTTCTGACTGGTTTTTCCTCAGTATTTCTATTTCCTTACTCATGTCTTATATTGACCTCCTTATTTCACTAAATTTGTTTCCTGTATCTTCTTTGATTCTTTTGATTTATTTGAACATAGTTGTAATCATTCTTTTGAAATCTTTCTCAGGCATTTCATCTAAATCAGTCTCACTAGAGGTCATTTCTGATGGATTTATAATTTCTTGTGGAACTATATTGTCTTGATTTTTTTTTGTGTTTCTTGTAATGTAGAGATTTTTGTATCTTTGGTTAATTTGATGCTTGGGTTTTCTAATTATTTGCACTATTCTTAGATGTGTAAATCTGACATTATATATCTTCCAGGTAGGAGCATAAGGTGCCAGGTGTGGTTCTTAAATGACTCTCATAGTAACAGCAAAAGTGACCCTGGGTGTTGGGTTTGCCTGCTATGCAAGTATTCTAGTAGGCTTGGTGGAGCAAAATACAGGCAAATTCTAAAATTCAACTGAACAATATACACATGCAATCAAAACCAGCATGGAGTATTTATGTAAGAGTGGGCATTAAAACAAACAGATCATCTAACAGAGTCAAAGTCCCTAAGGATGTGTGTTGCCCCACACCCTTAAACTTGTCAACTGGGAGGCTGAGATTTCTGGTCTGTAAAGAGTTCTGGGTCGATCTGCCGCTGAATGAGACCCTGCACCCACAAATTACAGAGGAAGACAAAGGCACTATAAATCAGGAAGCAACAAAGGACAACCCCAAAATATTGCTTATTTAACAATGGCAAATCTGACCTTCCATCAGATTTAACGCATAAGTTGCTCTGACATGAAGTGTGATTAGCACTTCCAATGAAGGCCTATATGCCAGTCTTTTTTGGTGGGTATAACCTGGTGTAAGTAGGCCCTGTTACCTATTGGGATGGCTTTGGTGTCAGCTATGTAACACGTCCACTTGGGTTCCTCTTTACTGCACAGTGGGCTCAGGTAGGCTGGCTGGGTTGGTGGTTGCTCTCATAGTCTGTGCTCTGTGCTGTGTAGCTGAATTCCCTTCCCCAGGTCTCCAGTGGTTGCCAGTGCCTGACAGTTGGGGGAGGGGAGGCTGTGAAGGTGCCTGAAATTGTACCAGAGCTGCGTGGCTGGTTCCTGCAATCCTCTTTCTCTCTAGCTGCTCAGCTGGTCCCTGTTGTCTTCTCCTTTAGGTTTCTTGAGTTTGTGAGGAGTCTGGTGCGACTGGAAAATCCCTCCACCTGGTTTCTCCCGTGGCTCAGGCAGATCCTGATGGCTGTGTGGACCCACGCTGCTGTAGAGCCACTTCTGCAGCTGTTTCTGCCTGCTTCTGTGGTCTTTAGAAGCTCTGGGTCTCTCCTGCTTTTCTGCTGTGGTTGATAATTTCTAACACACCTTCACTTTTTGATAGAAGAGTGTATTTGTGGTTTTTCTGCTTATTCCCCCCCCCCCCAGGCTGCTTTGGTATGGCTCCTACACCACCATCTTACCCAGAAGTGTCTACCTTATTTTTTATGAGAAAAGGTCTTGCACTTAACCTAGAACTAACTCATGAGTTCAGCTGGACGAGCTAGTTGGCAAGCCCTGGGGTTCCCCTGTCTGTACCTTCCCAGTACTGAGATTACAGGCACAGCCACCAGACTTTTTATGTGGGTGCTGGGGATCCAAACTCAGGTCCTCCTTCACCCATTGAGCCATATCTCCAGCCATCTGAATCTGTGTATATTAATCAAAGGAGTTACAGAACTTAGTGTGGATATACAGGTTTAGTTTGAAAAATAACTTGTAGTTTTGCACTAATATGACAATGGATCCTCCTTTAATCAAACCTGTAGTACTTGGAGGGCTGAGGGCTGAGGGAGGAGCTAAGTGTTTATTTATTGGTTTTCTTTTGGACTCCTCAGAGGCACTCACAAAGCTTGCTTTAACTCCTAACAGTATGTTTTTTAGACATTATTCTGTTAGAGCTTTGGCTGGCCTCAGACTTTCAGCAAGCTTTCCAAGGGTGTGATTACAGATGTAAGTCACCACACCTGACTCTTGCTTTTGTTTTTTTAAACCAGGAAGGAATGTAAGTCTTTTACCCCTGGCAGGTGGAATACTATCTTCTGGTTTCTGCAAGACAGGCCATACTGACACAGTATAGAGTGTCTGTTCTCTGTTTGTTGGAGGAAGGACCTTGGGTCCCACCAGGATGGGAGATAGCTACCTGAGGACAAGCAGCAGGTCTCAAAAACTTCCAAGACATAATCCCTGTAGTGTGTGCAAGTGTGGCCAGAAGTGGCCTGTGGGACTTTTTCTCCCATCATCACCTTTTCCTCCTGCTCCATCTTCTCTTCCTTCTATTCCTTTGTCTTCCAGTTGTTGTGTTTTGAGACATGCTCTTACTATGTAGCCAAGGTTGGCCTAAAACTGCTGATCCTTCTGTCTCAGTGCTAAGCACTGGAATCACAGACATATGCCACTGTGCCAAGTTGATGCCATTGTGCCAGTTTAGGCCTTTTAACTCTAACAGCAAAGGTTCAAGGAACTCATGTCTCTGACTTAACGATTTGCAGAGTGTTTATTTTTAAAAAAATATTTATTTATTTCCAAGCGAAGAGAAAGAGAGAGAGAAAAAGAATGGATGCACTAGGGCCTCTTGCTGCTGCAAATGAACTCCAGATGCATGTGCCACTTTGTGTATCTGGCTTTACATGGGTACCGGGGCCTGCAGGCTTTGCAAACAAGCTTCTACAGCCACTGAACCATCTCCCTAGTCCAAGACTCGCAGATTCTTTAGTACAATCCAGGAAGTGGCATTCCTCAAGTATTTGGGACCTATGGAAGCTACTTTCTGGTCCCAGTTCTTCCACACCTGCTGTCTTTCTGCCCCAGTAAAGGGTGAATGAAAAGGGCAAGCAGTGTGAGCTCACACACTTCATGTGCCACATCCTGTTTTCAGATCAGTGAGCTCATTTGCTGGAAATTTACCAAGGGAAATAGTGCAATTTTGGAAAGTACCAAAAACTTATCTCTAGTCACTCAGCTTAGTTTTGGGTGCTCTTGAAATAGAGGGGGCACCACCAGAAGACCACTAAATGCCTCGGGAACCGCCTGGCTACAGAAATTGAAAGCCAAGCTGTGAGAGGCTGAACTTGATTCAGAAAGGAAATAAAACCTTTTGGAGACCATTCAATTCGACCCAGTGGAACTTTTCTCTAAAAATAATTTTCAAAAGAGAAGCAGTCCACCTGGCCAAGGCCTCTGATCTTGTGGTCTGAGCAGCCAGCTGCAACTGAGGAACAAGAAAGCAAACAGGGTTGGGAATTTAGCTCAGTGGATGAGCGCTTTTCTAGGAGGCGCAAGGCCCTGGGTTTGGTCCTCAGCACAGCCGGGGCCGGGTGCGGGGGGGGGGGGGCTCGGCAAACACGGACTGGGGATGTAGCTCAGTTGGTAGAGTGTGTACTAGCAAGCCCTAGATTTGATCCCAGCACTACATAAACCAGTCTCACTGGTTCATGCCTATCATCCCAGCACTCAGAGGTAGGGGTAGGAGGCAAAAGATCAGAAGTTCAAGGTCAGCTGAATAGAGAATTCAAGGCTGGCCTGGGCTAGAGACCTGTCAGAAAGAAAGAGTGAAGGAAGAAGAAAGAGAAGAGGAGGAAGAGAAGGAGGGGCGAGGAGGGGAGATGACAGGAGAAAGGAAAAGGAAGGGAGAAAACACAGTGAAGCAGGTCACGGAGGGACATTGCCCTGCCTCAGCAGGTTCTCTTCTGACCCATAGCTGCTCTGTTGGGTCCATTTTGGCCCCATCCTCCAGTAGTCACTCAGTGGTGCTGAAGAGCCCTGTTTGGCCCCGCAGCCCTTAGAGTTTCTGGCTCTTGCACCCTTCAATGAAGAATGTAGGAGCACAGGTAAATCCCTTCCAGAACTGTCCAACCACCTCCTGTCTGCCCTGGTTCCTACCGTGACAGTTATGGCCATTCTAGGATCCAAAGAGGAAAATGGTGAACACTGAGAACGCTCTGGCAGCCTAGTGCTGGGAAGAAACACATTTTGTCTTTCTTCTTTCCACCCACCTATAGAGTGTCTTCTTTTCTGTTTTGCTTTGTTTTATTTTTCTCATCCACCTGATTTATTATTTTGTAGGAAGGTATACATTAATGAATCCTTAATTAATACTTCAAGGCATAACAGCTAGTTTATGTTTTTTAAACTTTTTACTTACTTGAGAGAGAGAGAGAGAGAGAGAGAGAGAGAGGGCATGTCAGGGCCTCTAGCCATTGCAAACAAACTCCAGATACATGTACCACCATGTGCATCTGGCTTACATGGGTAGCCTTAACCACTAAGCCATCTCTCCATCCCTAGTTTATGGTTTTTTTTTTTTTAAAAAAAACAGAAGACTTTAAAGATCATAGAATACATTGGGTGTTTTCAAACTTTGTATGTGCACAAGACCTTGTGTTGTAGTGCTCTCAAATGGAACCCCCCCCCCCACAAACCAGGAGGAAGCAGGGAGGCTCTGTTAGCAGAACAGGTGCCCAGGGGCCAGCACACTTGTCTTCTCTCCTTTCCACCTTGACCTTCAGCTTAAGGTCCTCACCAAAACACATAATTTGAAAATAGCACACATAATTAGATGTGCCTAGGTCCCAGATGTGGAAAGAAAGGCTCTCTCTGTGGCTTGCCTACATCTGCTGTCCCAGTTCATTCTCTCTCTCTCCTGTTTTCTTCTAACAAAGGCATTTTACAAATAGTCTATAGTTCAGAATTAATTGGTAGGATTCACATTAGAGAAGGGAGACATTACACTGATCATCCAACCTCAACACCTGGAAGACTGGGGTCCGTGGTTGTGGCAAAGTAAAAAAAAAAAAAAAAAAAAAAAAGACAAGAATAGTGGCTCCCTTTAATATCAGACATGGCTTTGAGCACAATATCTGCATTTCTCTGTTTAATCTTCATAACACCACTAAGAAGTGGGTAAGAAAATGAGTTTCTCTCTTCCAGATGAGAAAACTAAGGCTTCAAGATGATTAATTTGGCCAAGATCCAGCAGCCTGTGAGTGGCAGTGCCAGGATGAGAAGGCATAGCCTTCCCGCTGCTGGTGATTCTCTGCTGTTTTCAGACTGTGGTGAATGCCTGCTTCTCTCTCGCTGGCAAGCCTCAGTTTGCTCTCCTGCTCTGGGCCCATTTCCTCATCTGTCAAGTGGCAGGGCTACTCTCCAGGATCGTTCATGCTGGCACTCCTGGGGTGCAAATGGGAGCAGTGAGGCCGCCTGACTCCTCACCTGAGCCCAACACCCCAGCCTGTTCTCTATCCTCCTCATTCTGTCAGTCATGTGAATCCATTTCCATCCAGTGTCAGGAGGAGTCTTTTGCTCAGGCAAGTTGGGAGAGAAGGAACTTGAGATAGATTCCAACACGGGAGAAGGTATGGCTCCATGGTGGGGTGAAGATCACAGTTGCAAACATTTTTCATCATCCATAGTGTGTGTGTGTGTGTGTATGCATGTGCATGTACATATATGCACATTTGTATGTGTCTGGGTGTACATGTTTGTATATGCGTGCATATGGAGGCCAGAGGTGAACACTGGGTGTCTTCCAAAGTTGCTATCCATCTTATTTTTTGAGAAAAAAAAAAATCTTTCACTGAACATAGACCTTACCAGTTCAGCTCAACTAGCTAGCCAGCAAGCCCCAGTGATCTTCTGGTATGTGTCCAATGCACTACCTTGTCTGATTTTCATGAGGGTGCTGAGGACAAAACTCAGGTCTTTGTGTTTATATGCCAAGCACATTACCCACTAAGCCATCTCTCCAACCTTGCCATCTATATTTATTGCACACCTATAACATGTTAGATTATAAGCACGGGCCCCTGCTTATAGCTGCCAATGAGACAGTCTTGGTGGCTGCCTGCTAGAATAGGATAATGTGAATGGTCAAGTAAAGGAATCCAATGGGCCAATGACAACAGTTCATCATGCTCCTGTTTGTTAACATGTGGAGGCAGAATGGACTTCATTGCCAGTACTGACCAATGCCAGAGACCACTCTGTCCTTCTGTTCTTTCCTATCATTGCCAGCACTGTGCCCTGTCCTTATCATAGTCACAGCTTGTGTTTAGTAGAAACAATTAGTGAACAGATTTCCTGTCAGCGTCAGCTTAATCTCTCCTGCTGATTTCTGATTCATGAACCAGGAAATTTGACTAAACACATGACTTACAGACTCATACTAAATCAGGAGACCAACTAGTACTGGGTTCTACAACCTGAACTCAACACTGCCTTGTGAATATCTTATGTGTAACAGATATCCACAATACAACCAAGAAGTATACCACAGAGCTTAGAAAAAAAAAAAAAAAAAACAGAGATAGCATATGTAGTTTTTGCTTAGGTGTGATGGTTAAAATGTCCTGAGTTTCCTTCTGTTGACTTCCATTTTGATTATTACTGTTCTTTTTTATTATTATTGTTATTTTAAAATATTTTATTTTTATTTGTTTATTTATTTGACAGAGAAAGAGGAATGGAAAGAGAGAGAGAGAGAGAGAGAGAGAGAGAGGGAGAGAGAGAGAGAGAGAGAGAGAATGGGCATGCTGGGGCCTCTAGCCACTGCAAATGAACTCCAGATGCATGCACCACACTGTGCATCTGGCTAACATGGCTCCTGGGGAATTGAACCTGGGTCCTTTGGCTTTGCAGGCAAGTGCCTGAACCGCTAAGCCATCCGTCCAGCCCTATTATTGTTATTTTACAGAGTGTGCAAGCCAGAAAGATGGAGAGAGAGAATTGGCACAAAGCCTAAGCCACTGCAATCAGACGGCAGTTGCTTGCGCCACCTAGTGGGCACATGCGACCTTGTGCATCTGGCTTACATGGGATCTGGAGAGTCAAACATGGGTCCTTAGGCTTTGCAGGCAAGCACCTTTATTTTCAAGGAAGAGAGGTGAAAAAGAGAGGGAGAGAGAGAGAACACCAGGGCCTCTAGACACTGCAAAGGAACTACAGATGCATGTACCACTTTGTGCACCTGACTTTATGTGGTTACTGGGGAATCGAATCCGGGTCATTAGGCTTTGCAGGCAAGGGCCTTAACCTTAACTAAGACATCTGTCCAGCCCAACTGTTCTTATTATAACTGGCAACTTTTTAAAAAGTGCCTGTTTAAAAGTCCCCCCGTTTTCTGTTGAAGCAGAATATATGAGCGCATGAAATTGTAAGAATATATGAGGTTGATATGTGAGTAGGTGGACCTCAATGAAGTATAGTCATGAAGGTAAAGCATGCCTGACTTCCCCGGTGTGGTTCTCCCAGCTTAGCACACTCCCAGGCACCTAGGAGACGTTCAACAGATATATCTGCCATGAATGACTACTAAGCAAGACATTCATCATAAAAGTTTTTTTTTTCTTCTTTTTTTTGGTTTTTCAAGGTAGGGTTTCACTGTAGCTTTGGCTCTCCTGGAATTCACTACGTAGTCTCAGGGTGGCCTCAAACTCATGGTGATCCTCCTACCTCTGCCTCCTGAGTGCTGGGATTAAAGGTGTGCGCCACCACGCCCGGTGTCACAAAGTTTTTTTTTTTTTTTTTTTAAATTTTTTGTTCATTTTTATTTATTTATTTGAGAGTAACAGAGAGAGGAAGAAGCAGATAGAGAGAAAGAGAGAGAATGGGCGCGCCAGGGCTTCCAGCCACTGCAAACGAACTCCAGACGCATGCGCCCCCTTGTGCATCTGGCTAACGTGGGTCCTGTAGAATTGAGCCTCGAACCGGGGTCCTTAGGCTTCACAGGCAAGCGCTTAACCGCTAAGCCATCTCTCCAGTCCCTAAAGTTTTTATTTCAAACAAGAATAGTTAAGGATGATTTCACCATAACCAGGAGATCTTTATTAAATCTCTCTTTAATCTGGTCTTTTCCTGGGTGTTGTGAAGTCAGAAATGGCATTCTAGCAAAGAGCTGAAAATATAAATCTAGGATTATTTGTTGAAGGAAGCTTCTGTGTCTGCAGTTTTCCTTATCTGAACATATTTCCAGATTATAAGGAAAAGTCCCAAAGCACGGCTAAAGTACTTTGAATTATAGGCACTGGCTATAATTGTAGGCATTGGGGGTTTTTCCAAATGGTTGAGACTGGGCACTCTGAAGGTAATGGGGATTCCTTTTTTTTTATTTTTATTTTATTAAGTAGAAAGTTTGTATGGACACATCATGTGTTGGTACCATCATTTTCCTCCTACCTGCTCCCACTCCACTGAGGGCCCTCCTTAGTCAGATTGCTGGTATTCACCGTGGGGGTATGAGATGTGATAGCAGCAGTCAGTCATTGTGTGGGGGGCGTATGCCTTTGGATATTCCCTCCCACCCTGTGGCTCTTACAATCTTTCTGCTCCCTTTTCCACAAAATTCCCTGAGCCTTGGTGGGTGCTTTTTAAAAATATTTTATTTTTATTTATTTATTTGACAGAGAAAGAGGGAGAGAGAATGGGCGTGCCATGGCCTCCAGCCACTGCAAAAGAACTACAGACACGTGCGCCCCCTTGTGCATCTGGCTAATGTGGGTTCTGGGGAATCGAACCAGGGTTCTTTGTCTTTGTAGGCAAATGCTTTAACCACTAGGCCATCCCTCCAGCCCTTGGCGGGTGTGTTTTAAGTCTACTTCAGTGTTGAGCTCTCAGCAGCTTCTGGATTTCTGCTTTGGCATGTTTTGAGTATTCTCAGTGTCCGTCTCCATCACCCTGGCACAGGTTTTCAAGCTCACAGTGGAAGCAGTATTCTTGCTCATCTCACCAGTTCCTCTCTAGTTTCACATAGGCCCTATCTGATGTGCAAGTGGTTCATTTCTTAACAGGAAGTCAGCTATCTTTTCATGTCTTGTTGATAGATTTGGTTGTCCTTGGTTTTTGTTGCCTTCTGCATAAGGAAAAAAGATTCTCCAATGGAGAGTGAGGTCAGCATAGGTTAAAGGGGATAGGCATAGTTAATTTAAAGAGATTTTGATGGGTGTAGCCTATATTTTGGCCAAAGACTAGTGGGAGTCTCTTACTGGAGTCCACAATCCTCTTCTCCATTTGATTCTAACTTAGTTCCCAGTGTGGGTTCCTGGGCTCTTGCCAGGCAACCGAGGTGGGTGAGCATGTGAAAGTAAAAGACTTTCGGGAGGAGTTTTGGTGAACAGCTCTCTCGGTTTATTGTCAGGGAAAGTGGGTTTATAAGCATCTGAGGGTGGGGGGAGGACCCTAACGGGATTGGAAGGACCAAGTTCATTTCTGATGCCTAATTAGTACATGGGGACATTTATTCCAGCACGTAGGCAACAGCCTGGGGGGGGGGGGGGTCAGGTGATCTAGGGTCTCAGGGGGATGGGCTGTGTGAAGGCTGATAAGGAGTTTCCCAGGCAACTGGCCAAAGGTTACAGGGCATTGGGCATAGCCTAAGTTCAGGTGTGCTGGGCTTGGAGAGGGAGTGGCCTCCTGTAGCCCGGGGGTCCTTAGCCATGCCTGACAGTTCAGGCCCCTCTCCTGAAGGCTCCAGCCTGTGCCTGGAAGTGCCTAACATCCCAGTTCCAGCTATGGGTTCCTTTCCACCAAGCAGGTCTCTTAGTCAATGAGAGGGCCATTGGTTACACATCTAGGCTGGGTGCCACTACTGCACAGATGTGTACATCTTGTCAGCCTGGTTGCTTTCATGTAGCAGTGTCCCCTGCTTGCTCACCATGTTGTTGGCCATTTTCCCCCAGCAGCTCGTGTAGTATTTTCCAGGTAACCATCTGGGAACTGGCTTCCTTCCAGATTCCAGCTGGATCTCTTGATGTTATGTGTTGGCAGCTTGTGGTATCTTCAGCAATAGCGTCTTACCTTTACCTTTAGACAGGTAATCAAGTGCTTTGACAGAAGCCTCTCTTGTTTTGGGGACCTCATAAGTCTCTCTAGTCAACACCTCAGTGTGGGTTGTAACTGATTTCTGGGCAATGGGGATTTCTATGGGAGAGCCAAGGCCATGTATGAGTAGGTAACATGGTCCAGGGGAAGAGGCTGACAGATAACCCTTTTTATAAGGACAAGCTCGGTCAAAATACCCATTGTGAGGAAGCCTTAACACTAGCCTGTGGGCTGCTTCTCTTTTCTTCTCTGTTGCCTAGGTACCTTGTTGTAGATATCTGCTTCTGACTTATTTCAGTTCTTTTTTCTTTTCTTTTCTTTTTAACAGGCTGTGGAAATTGACTCTCCCAAAGGTGGAAACACTGAATAGGGGCTTTTGGCTGGGCCTTGAAATTACTGCTCTTCCTTCACATTCACTTTTTGTGTGTGTGTTTGTTGTGCACGTGTGTGCATGTGTGTGGGTGCATAAGTGGAGGTCAAAGGTTGGCATTGTGTCTTCCTCCATCACTCCCCACCTTTTTGACTGAGCCAGTGTCTCTCACTTTGCACCTAGAACTCAAAGTAGGCTAGCCAGTTTGCTCTGGGGGGTTCCCTGTCTGGGCCTCCTGAGTGTTGGGGTTACAGGGCACTACCCCCATGTCCACCACACAGTTACTGAGTGCTGGGGGCCCAGATTCAGCCCTTCACATTTGTGAAGGATAAGCACTTTATCCACTGAGGCATTGCTCCCTACTCCCCCACCATTTCACACTCACTTTTTAAACTTAAAACATTTTTTTTTTTTTAATATTAGAGACAGCGAGAGACAGAGAATGAATTGGTGTGCCAGGGCCTCAGACACTGCAATTGAATTCCAGACACTTGCGCCACCTAGCAGGCATGTGTGACCTTGCGGTGCCTCACCTTTGTGCATCTGGCTTGCGTGGGATCTGGAGAGTCACATGGGTCCTTAGGCTTCACAGGCAAGTGCCTTAACCGCTAGGCCATCCCTCCAGCCCCACATTCACTTTTGTGGAGCTTGGTTTCCCTGGCTGTTGGCTGGTCCAGAAAGAACAACTAAATCAACCGAGGTCAGAGGAGAGAGCTCTTTCTCAGGAACTGGAAGATCTTCTGCCTTTCTGGCAGATGGAGGAATCCCTCCCATCCTTGGACTTCATTTTTCACTTGCAAAGCTGGAGAAGGATGCAGAGGCATGACTCATTATCATTCAAATCCCAGCTCTGAAGAAGGTGCACAGCACACCTGTCTAGGCTGCTCTCTTCAGTAAGAAAATTCTAGAAGCTTCCACTAGCTAACTAGATAAAATTTATTTATTTATTTGAGAGAAGTTCTGCGGAAAATCTCCTCTGGTAGATGACACTCAGATCTCAGGCTAGATGAATTCCCAGAACAAGTCAAGACTTTGGAGAAGCAATGTAGGCTGGGGGTAAGTGGGTGAGAACCAGGTCTGTAGCCTTGCTCCTCAAAGAATCCTCAAACCAAGGGCCAAGAGGGTTGGTTGTGAAAGTAGGGCTGGCATTTACTTCTCACCGCTTCTGCTCCTTGCTTTACACAGGGACAGCCAGGAGCCCAGAGAGGAAAACCATATCAGTCAGTCAGGGCTGGAAGCTTCTTCCCCCGTCTGCCCTTTGCTCCAGAATGTCTCAGTAACATGCTGTGCTTTTTTTTTTTTTTTTTTTTTTTTTTGAGGTAGGGTTTCACTCTGGTCCAGGCTGACCTGGAATTCACTATGTAGTCTCAGGGTGGCCTCGAACTCATGGCAATCTTCCTACCTCTGCCTCCCGAGTGCTGGAATTAAAGGCGTGCGTCACCACGCCCAGCTTTTCACCCTGTGCTTTTTATTAAAACAAAACAAAACACACAACGACCATATTCCCCTCCCATTATCCTTTGTCCTTGCTTTCCCACCCCTTCCACTGAACCCTCTCTTCTTTTTAACTAGTCCCTCTTTTTAAAAGTTTTATTTTATTTTTGAGAGAGAGAGAGAATGAATGAGAGAATGGGCATGCCCGGGCCTTTGGAGCGATTGTGAACGAACTGCAGATGCATCAACATTGTACACTTATGTCACTTTGCATATGGCTATGTGGGACCTGAAGAGTCGAACATACATTCTTAGGTTTTGCAGGTAAGCACCTTAATTGCGAAGCCATCTCTCCAGCCCTTTCCCCTCTTTTATTTCAATGTCACTATTATTACCCTCCTCCATCACCCATGACAGCATGTTGATGGGCCCAATATTATTCAGGTCTTGCACAGGTAACAACAGCCGCTGTAAGGTCATGAATGTGCTTTTATTTATTTATTTTAAACATTAAAAAAAGTTGCTCGTGTGGGGAGGGCCAGGGAGGGGAGAGGGTAGGGGCTGTTGCTGCAGCAAATGAACACTAGACACTTGTGCTGCTTTTGTGTCTAGCTGATATGGGTAGTTGGGGAATTGAGGCCAGGCAGCCAGGCCTGGCAAGCAAGTGCCTTTAATGACTGAGCCATTTTACCAGTGCCCATGAAAATGCTTTTGTTGCTGAGTTCGTTTCTCCTTAGATGGTAACCCTCCTTGACAGTGAGTTTCCCTGAGGGCCAAAGAGCAGGACACGTACATTTCTGGAGGTCCCGTTGTGTCCAGCTTACCCCTTGCACCTTGCATATTGTGGGGGGCCCAGTTAATTAAAAAAAAGTTTTCACTTACGTGTGTGTGTGTGCGTGTGTGGGGGCACACCAGGGGCTCTTGGCACTGCAGATGTGCCGCTTTTCATTGGATTTTACTTAGATGCTGGAGACTTGAACCCAGGCTGACAGGCTTTGTAAGCAGGCCCTTTTAATCACTGAGCTATCGCCCCAGTATCCAGTTAATATTTATTAGGTGGGACTAATTGGGGTTGGGGATGTAGCTCAGTTGGGAGAATGTCTGCCACGCATCATGAAACCCTGTGTTCTACCCCCAGCAGTACTGGGCATGGTGGCATGTGCCTGTAGATCCAGAAATCCAGAGGTGGAGGCAGGAGAATAAGAATGTTAAGATCATTCTGCTACATCGTGAACTTAAGGCTAGGTGTGGATATGTGAGATCCTGTTGGGGGAAAAAAAAGAAACAAAATAAACATAAAATAAATAAAACAATAAATTGTTTCTGATTGATTTGAGATACTAGATTCATTTTTTTTTTCTTCAAAAAGAGAGACTGATTTTCCATCCCGACAGTACCAAGTGAGGCTAGGAAAGTATCAGTTCTGTCTTTCTCACTTGTGGGCTCCCAAAACATATTTAACTCATTCCATTTCTATCCTCTATGAAGTTTTTTGCTCAATTTAAAATTAGTTCTAGCAATAGTTCCTGGAGAGATCTTTGTCTCGCTCATTTTAGATCTATTCTTGCCACATTTCCTAATGTAAAAAGAAATCATAGAGACAAGAAAAACTAGTCTGTCTAGTTGCCATCCTCAGTTGCTGTTTTCTCGAACCAGCGTCCAGTGGCAGGGCCGCAGATCCCTGGGTGGAGTGCTCCTTTCTCGGGCCCCTGTGAGGGCTGAAAGCAGAGCTGCAGGAGAGGCGGGGCCCTGGCGCCAGCTCCTTCCCAGAGAACATGTCTGCGCACAGCCTCTCCTGAGCTGACTTGGAAGCCCTCCAAGGACAGCCTTGGAGACTGGCCAGGAGGGAGAGTGCCCCTGGGAAGGATGCATCTATCAGGAAGCAGAGGCCATGGCATGCAGGCACACACATGAACATGCCTGCAGGATGACTACGTCCACTAAGATTTCAAGGGAAACTGGAGATTTGGAGTTTTATGTGCTTTTTAAGACAGCATAAGCTGAAGCCAAGGAACAAATCCAAGCTCCACGAGATTCTCCACTTCATGTCTGTGGGCCGCAGTGTGTAAGGTCTGGTAGAGCCTGGCACTCCATAAACACATCATGAGTGAAGGTGCGAAAGTGCGGGAGTGTCATTCATCTGGGTCACACACATCCTACATGTGCTTATCCAGATGTGGTTACATGAGAAGGCCCATCACTGAAAATTGACACATGCATACCATCTCCTAAGATATGACTTTAATATTGACATTTTTCCACCTAAGGAGACTGAATGCCAGGGAGATTTCTAAGGCCATGAAGGTAGTGGGTCGCTGGATTAGAAAAGCCATTTTTTTAAACTTGTTTCCTTTTTATTTTATTTTTTTAAAGAGGGTCTCACTGTAGCCTAGGTTGACCTGGAATTCACTCTGTATTCCCAAACTGGCCTTGAACTCACAGCAATCCTCCTATCTCTGCTTCCTTAGTGCTGTGATTAAAAGCATGTGCTACCACACCAGCTTTTAGAACATTTATTTTTATTTTTTTAGAGAGAGAGACAGAGAGAGAGAGAGAGAGAGAGAGAGAGAGAGAGAGAGAGAGAGAGAGAGAGAGAGAGAATTGGCATGCTAGGGCCTCAGCCACTGTAATTGAGTTCCCAACACTTGTGCCACTTAGTGGGCATGTGCAACCTTGCACTTGCCTCACCTTTGTGTGTCTGGCTTATGTGGGATGTGGAGAGTAGAATATGGGTCCTTAGGCTTCACAGGCAAGCTCCTTAACCACTAAGACATCTTTCCAGCCCTTTTAAAGCATGTTTATTGGCAATTTTTATACATGTATATAATGTATTTTAGTCATCATCCTCTCTTGTTACCTTCTCTTGTGTCATTCCCCATTCTCCTTCCACTGAGCCACTTTGTCTTTCCAACTAGTCCCTCTTCTACTTATGTGACTTTTTCTTTCTTTTTTTTATTTAAGAAATCTATGTTACTTATTTGAGAGGAGAGAGAGAGAGAGAGAGAGAGAGAGAGAGAGAGGGAGAGAGAGAGGAGAGAGAGACACAGAGAAAGAGTATGGGCACACCAGAGCCTCCTGCCACTGCAAACTAACTCTAGACACACATGCCACTTTGTGCATCTGACTTTATGTGAGTACTAAAGAATGGGACCCAGGCCATTAGGCTTTGCAAGCAAGAACCTTTTACCACTGAGCCACATCTCAGGCCCTATCTTTTTCTTTCTTTTCCCCTCCTCCACCATCTATGGGCTCAATCTTGTATAGGTCTTACACAGGTTATGACTGTCACTGTGAGATCATGAATGCAAAGGCCACTTCATATCTGGAAGACAGAATTCCAAAGCACTCTTCCCCAACCTCTGACTCTTAAATTCTTTCCTCTCTCTTCTACAATGTTCCCTGAGCCTTGAAGGGTATGGTAGACATGTCTTATTTAGTGCTGGGCACTAAACAGTCACATACTGTCAACACTTTGGCAAGTTTTGAGTTTCCCCAGTAGTGACTGCCAACTGCAGAAAGAAGGTTTTCTGACCAAAGGAGAGAGCAGCACTAATCTAGGGGCAAAGACATTTGATGAATACAACATACATATTGTTAATTTAGCCCAATTAACAGTAACAGCTCCCTCCCCTCCTAGGGCTTATGACCATCCCAGCCATAGGCTTTTGATTAGGTTTTCAGCACCAGGCATGCATTTCATGCAGGGGAACAAGCCTCAAATTCAGTCAGAGAGCAGTTTGTTACCTCCATAACAGACATGCCACTATTGCACCAGTAGACACATCTTGCTTGGCTGGGTGGATATGTAGTTCACAGTGTCCACTGATGGTTAAGATTATTGAATATTTTTCTCCTCCCAGAAGCCTGCATAACACTTCCCAGCACTATGACAGCTAGCCAGCAGGCAGGAGCTTCCATCTCAGTTTCTGCTTGATTTCTCAGTGTCCTACAACTGAAGTATGTGGTGGTGTCTTTAGCAATAAATAGGGTCTTATTATCTAGTTCTTGTGCAAGGCAGCACATTTTTTTCTTTTTAAATATTTTATTTATTCATTTGAGAGAGGGAGGGAGAGAGGGAGAGAGAGAGAGAGAGAGAGAGAGACAGTGAGAGAGAGAATGGCTGTGTCAGAGTCTCCTAACCACTGTAAAGGAACTCCAGACACATGCACCACCTTGTGAATCTGGCTTTATATGGATACTGGGGAATCGAACCTGGGTTCTTTGGCTTTGCCAGCAAGCACCTTAACCACTAAGCCACCTCTCCAGCCCCCGCAAGGCAGCACTTGCAGCCTTCATACAAACCACCTCCCAGATGCTTGAACTGAGATTGCCTGCTAGTTTGCATCCCTTACTAAAGTAGGTCCCATGAGTTTAGAGACTGTCTTATTTGCTGATGCATCTCCATCACCCATCACTGTGCCCAGCAGAACATAGAAGTTGTTCAATAAATACCTGTGGGATTGTACCCACAGTTGCACGCAAACACATGTGCAGGCATGGCACGTACAAGCACAATAACTCCACTATGCCCAGGAACGTGGGTATACCCACTCTCCCACCTACACACTGCTACCCTCTTCTCACAGAGCCCACTGCCTTGGCACCTAAGCTGGGCGGCCCCAAGTTCTATCCCCCTGCCAGCTCCTTGCCAAGCTTGCCTAAAGCCTTCACAGAGAGTTTCCTGGAAATCTCGAGGCGGCTGTGGTGTTCCTTTTCCCTCACGCAGGAGACAACTCAGCAATTTTGAGTCTGGGACTCATAAACCTGGCATCCTTTCTTCATTTTTTCCACTAGCATTTTCCTTGGCCCATCGCCTTTCCCTAGGGCGGTGGGCAGGAGGTTACCCTTGGAGCGCCCTCTGCCGGGCATCCTCCTCCTCGCCCAGTGGGTAGACGGGGAAGCTAGGAGGGACCCCTCTCTCTCAGACTCCTTTACCAATGAGTAAATAGACTCAGAGGGGCTTGAGAGCAGGTGATGCTGGGGTACGTGGGCTCCTTCTGAGTGTGTGCTGACGTGTGATACTAGTACGAGGTCTTTTGTGTTTTTGTTTATTACTGAAAATAATCGAAGAAGAAATAGCTCCAAGAGTGCAAGTCCTCTGCATTCTCTCGAGGGCCAGTGGGGGACAGGTCTGAGGATGCCCTGACTTGGTTTTATCCTTGAATCCCATCACACTGAATAGGCGAGGAAGCCGAGACACAGAGAGATATTGGGAGGAGGGGGGAATATTACTGAGCATCTGCCAGGCGCTTAGTGTATCCCCACCATTTTAATCTTCCCAGGTGGCGTTGTGACATGAGTGGCTTTGTTTTCATTTTAAAGACACAAAGAGGCTCAGAGCAGTGTCAAGATCGGGAAGGGAAGGAGAAGGAGAAGGAGAAGGGCTGGGATTTGAATCTACCCCGCCGTTTTCTTGGCTTCACAACCTCCTGGGTTTTTTCCTCTTGGCTCCAGGTCTGAGCTCGGGGTGGGTGGGTGGGTTAGGGTGGAGTCTGGGGCAGGATACCTCACAGGGTTACTTCTTCCCTCCGCGCAGACTTCGGATTTGGGGAGCCTGAGCCTGGGGCCAGCAGCGGTGCCAAGGTCCCCATAGGGACCAGGAGCAGTAGGATTGGATGTCTTCATAAACTGAACCCGTGAGCACTCCACTGCGCAGGAGTTTTCCTGGAAAGGAAAGCAGACCCTGGCAGGTTTTAAGTTTGTTTTTCTTCGTGATAGGGTCCTGGTTAATGACTGAAGGAAATGAAGAGCACGTTTCTCCCGGAGTCAGGCACTGCCCTCCCTCCCTGGTCCATCCTCCCTCCCTGCTCTGCTTAGGAGCCTTCAAAACTTCTTACGTCCTCCAGGGAGGAATGCGACCCGCTCATCTCCTTTGTTCTTGGTGGCCCCTGGCCCCCTCTTCCACTTGTCTCACTGACACCTTAGGGGTGTCTGCCACATCTCCTTTGCCTCTCATTACTCTGGTCCTCCAAATGACTTCATTTTAGCACAGCGAAATCCTGGCTTTTCATTAAGATCCAGCCCAGAGATCGCGTTAGTGGAGCTTCTGGCTGGAACCCAGCAGAAATCATCCACCTTTTACTCCTCTCATGGATACATGGTCCGGTATCCCTAGCAGATGGAATCTTTTGAGAAATTGTTGGGTTCGTCTTTAATCCCTCATAAAGGTGTTTTCCGTCTCTCTCTCTCTCTCTCTCTCTCTCTCTGTGCACTTTATGCAGCTTAACTGTCTGGTACTTTAGTAAGAACCCTGAGTTCCTCCTCTCTGCTATTGGAACAAGTTGAAGGAGGGTTTTTCTGGGTGGCATTACTCCTGGAGTCAAAAGAAAGGAGCCTTTTGGAGTTTCCTCAGAGAGCCCAATACATGGCCATGGTAGCTGAGCGAGCAGACACAGGGCAGTCAGGATCTCGTGGCAGCACCTGACAGCCACCTGAGACGTCTGGAGGTGGGAAAAACCTGAAGGCCACTAGCTCAGACAAAGCAGACCAGGGGAGGTGACTGCTCAGCTCGTCCTGTGCTCCTCACTGCTCCCGGGAAGCCACGGGGACAATGAACAAAAAGAGCTGGTGTGAAGGCTCCTTGGTCTATGCGATGTGCAGGGAAGGGACTAGTGGATGGTGCCACTGGATTTCTAGGGCGGCGGAGGTGAACAGTGTGGGGCAGGGCACTGTGGTGCTCGCATGAGGATGACAGATCCTTTAAGATTGGGGGCAGCACCCCCTCAAAATACCATAGGTGATCCGCCACAGGTCATTTTCAAAGCCCTTTGAAGCTGTCTTGCAAGTTTCCATTAAGCAAAAGCTCCTCTTCTATCCCCTCTCATCCACCTCTTCTCCCTGCTCCACGCCTCTAGCATCAGACAGGACAGCAGGGCAGTGGGAATGTATTTAATGCTACTTGGTCATTCAGCAGCAGCCAAGATTGAAAATTTTATTTTATGCCTTTTAAATTTATTACTGTAATTAACAACAGCAAAAAGGAAGCCACAGTTAGGAAACTGAGAAGGGAGGTCAAGGGAGGAAAAGCCGCTGCCTGTGATCCTACCCCGGACGACAGGAGTCCCACCTGCAAGCAAGCCCTTGGTGAAGAGGTGAAGGGATTGAATTTTAAATCAAGTTTGGAATTTTATTTTTTTATGAGACTGAACATGTAATTTAGGAATAGTATTGTCTGCTGACTTATGTGACCACAGGACTTTTACTTCCTAAGCTTGATCAGAATCAACATAAGTCACTTGAGTTTTCATTAAAGGCAGAATGAATTCTAAACAGAATTTTTTTTTGAGGTAGGGTCTCTCTCTAGCCCAGGCTGATCTGGAATTAGTCTCAAGGTGGTCTCAAACTCACAGCAATCCTTCTACCTAGCCTCCCTAGTGCTGGGATTAAAGGTGTGCACCACCACACATAACTAAGCTAATTGTTTAAAAATATATTTTATTTATTTATTTATTTGAGAGAGAGAAAGAGGGGAGAGAGAGAGAGAGAGAGAGAGAGAGAGAGAGAGAGAATGGGCGTGCCAGGGCCTTCAGCCACTGCAAATGAATTCCAGACTCATGTGCCCCCTTGTACATCTGGCTTACGTGGGTCCTGCAGAATCGAACCAGGATCCTTTGACTAAGCTATTTTTTTTTTTTTTTGAGGTAGGGTCTCACTCCAGTCCAAGCTAACCTGGAATTCACTATGTCATCTCAGGGTGGCCTTGAACTCATGGTGATCCTCCTACCTCTGCCTCCCAAGTGCTGGGATTAAAGGCATGTGCCACCACGCCTGGCTTGACTAAGCTAATTTTTATATGGAGGTTAGGAGACAAAATAAAGTCAGTACAAAGAGTCTTATTTACTTGATGTAGGGATTATATTTGCTACTGAAATAGATTCTCTTCTTCCATTTTATTTTTCCAATTGGTATTGTCTACTTCTATCTCTTCCCCATTGTGATTAAGAGCACATGTTCATCTCAGACAAAGCCACTTAGCCATCACCAGAAATCTTAGCTGTGTGGCAGGCGTCATACCCCTTTCTTTCTTGGGATTATTGTGTCTTCAGGTTAAAGGGACTCCATTTCCATGTGCTTTTGCTGCAAGTTCTTGTATGACATCTGATTTCTGATATTCTGTTGTGTCATGGACAATAATTTATACCTATACTGGACAAGGTCTTGTGTTTAAGATACAGAGAGGAACAGGATGTGACCCTGTCCTGAAGGGACCCCCGAAAAAGGAGTGTGTGTTAGGAGCTTCAGCACTCGTGTTCACAGGGCTTTATACTGGAGTCTTTTCCGAGTCTACTCATTGGTGCCTCCACAATTCCTAGGCTGAAGGAAGTATTCTACCTGTGATGGCTAGTATGGCCAACTTGACAGGATCTAGAATCACATAGGAGACAGATTTCTGGGCATGTCTGTGAGGGAGTTTCTAGATTAGGTTAGTTGGAGTGGGAAGAACTGCTCTAAATGTGGACGGTATCCGTCCATGGCTGTGAGTCCCAGATGGAATGAAAAGAGGAGAGGGAGTTGAGGGTCAGTAGTTGTCACTCTGCTTCCTGACTGCAGACGCAGTGTGACCACTGGCTTCCTGCTCCTGGTCCTATACACACTGAAATTTTTCTTAACAGTCTATGGCTACTAGGCACAGCTTTATCTTAGCCCCACGGGATACTTCTGCCCAAACTTGAGATGCTTTGTTTTTTTTTTTTTGCTAAATTCCTGCCTTGTAACTTGCCCTGAAGTTAACTTTACAACCATGTAACCCAGCTGCTTAAAGCAATGTGATGAGCTTTCCTCTGCCTTGGTGTCC
Organism: Dipus sagitta; assembly: GCA_036346955.1. Lineage (NCBI taxonomy): Eukaryota > Metazoa > Chordata > Mammalia > Rodentia > Dipodidae > Dipus > Dipus sagitta. The sequence continues at coordinate 133,724,620 of CM070770.1, forward strand.
CTTTGACCTGAACAGCACAGATGACCAATTCTGACAAGCAGTGTTTCGAGATGCCGGCTGATCTTAAGCTGAGCTCTTTGCCCAATTTCCATAGTGGCCTGGTTAGACTCATGACCTAGAACATATGTGCATGTGTGAGCAGTGCTGACCATAGCGTTGAAGATAATGCGGTCAGTAAAATTTTCCCACAGAACTGCCACCGATCTGTTGTAACCAAAGGTGGGCTTAATGTGATTACGTTTGTGAACAGAGTGTGTGGGTCCTGCATCAGCAGAGTCCAACAGGTCGTACCTCTGAATCCCTTCTTTTAATAAGTATTTAAGGATTATCCAAAAGTTCTTGCCCTTTGCCCATGCAGTGTTCAACTTCTTCTATTCCTGTCTTTTGGCTGTGCACCAAGAACACCAGTGATGCCTGTAAGGGGAGCTACAGCCACAGAAGACCGGAGCAGCAGCTGCAGCGGGCTCGCCCTTGGCTTAAACGATTCCAAGGGCCAGTTTCCTTCTCTGAGGCTCTGCTCTTAGAAGCAGCTAGGCCACTGCCAGGGAACTCCAAGTGTGACATTCCTTTCTGTCAGACTGCTCCTGGAACCAGTTTAGCGCACTCTTAGGCAAACGAATCGAAGAATCAGTTTTTCTAATTCCGGGGCTGTGTCCCACTCCCCAGTTGGACAGTGCATTACTTTGCAGACTTTAGTTCTAGACTCACTGTGACTTGTTATCTTCATAAAGGATGTCTGAAAGTCTTCTCAAATGTACCAGCCCCCGCCCCCAAATCCTTTTCCTCCCTGTATTCGTTTTCAAGGGCTGTGATCACAGGCACCACTAACCAGGTAACTTAAAATAACACAGATTTATTCTCTCACAGTTGTGGAGGTTAGAAGTTTGAAGTCAGAATGTCAGAAGGATTGACTGCTGACTTCTCAGGACTCTGAAACCACTTCTGTGCCTCTCTCTTAACTTCACTGACAGTTGGCAATTCTTGGACTTCCTTAGGTCACTCCAATTTCTGCTTCTGTCTTCATGTGGCTGATTTCTCTCCAGCATCTATATTTTTACATGGCGTTTGCTGTGTGTCTCTGACTCTGTGCCCAGTGTTCCCTTTGTTTTTTTTTTTAATATGTGTGTGTGTGTGTGTGTGTGTGTGTGTGCGCGCGCGCACGCACGCACGCACGTGTGCCATGGCAAATATATGGAGGTCAGAGGACAACCTTGGAGTGTTGATCCTCTCCTTCTGCCTTTTTTGAGACGGGGTGTCTCTTGTTGTTTTGTTGCAAGGAAAGCCAGACTAGTTGACCTGGGAGCTTCGAGATTCTTCTGACGCTGCCTTTGTTGTCGCAGGTGCTTTGTGATCATGAATGCCTGTGCCACTTTGCATCTTGCTATCTTTTTAATTAATTATTTATTTATTACAGAGAGAGGGGGAGGAGGGAGAGAGAAACAGAGAGAGAATGGGCACACCAGGACCTCTAGCCATGCAAAGGAACTCCAGATGCATGTGCCATCATGTGCCTCTGGCTTACGTGAGTTCTGGGGAGTTGAACCTAGGTCCTTTGGCTTTGCAGGCAAGTGCATCTCTTCATCTCTAATAAATATTTTTAAAATTTTATTTATTTATTTATTATAGAGATAAAGAGGGAGGGGGAGAGAGAGAGAGAAAGAGAGAGTGCATCTTGTTTTATGTGGTTGTTGGGGATCCAAATCCAGTCAGCAGGCTTGTGGAGCAAGCACCTTTAACCATTGAACTATCTCTCCAACTGCCCTAATTTTCCCTTTTCTCATAAGGACATCAGCCACACTACATTAAGGGCGCACCCTATTCCACAATGACTTCAATTTACCTTAATCAATTACATCTGCAACAGCTTTAATTCCGACTACAGTCGTGCTCTGAGCTAATGTAGCTTAGAACTCTAGCATATCATTTGCTAGATGGAGGGGAGGGTGAAGCAGGGTGCACAGTTCAGCCCGTGACATAGCTGTTCCTTATTTTCTTAAATTCTCACCTTTTCCTGTCTTCCTCAAATATGTAAATGGAACCTATAGTAGCACAAGCCAAGAAAACAAACAAACAAACAAACAAAAAAGCAAGGGGCTGGACAGATGGCTTAGCAGTTAAGGTGCTTGCCTGTGAAGCCTAAAGATCCATGTTTGACTCTTCAGATCCCACGTGAGCCAGACGTACAAGGTGATGCAACTGCACAAGGTGGTGCACATGTCTGGAGTTCGATTACAGTGGCTGGAGGCCTTGGTGCGCCAATTTTCCCTCTCTCACTCTCTTTCTCTCACATTAAAAAAAAATAGGCCATTCTGTTATGCTTGCCTAAAAAAAAAAAGTACTACTAAAAAATTACTAAGTATAGTAGTACCTAGAATTTACAATAATTTATTATATATTTTATAAAGAAATCAGGGCTGGGGAGATTACTCAGTGGCTTGAGGTGCTTGCTTGTAAAGTCTGCAGGCCCAGGTTCAATACCCCAGCACCCAGTTAAAGTCAGATCCAAAATATGGTGCATGTATCTGGCATTTGTTTGCAGTGGCGACAGACCCTGGCATTCTCTCTCTCTGTCTCTCTCTCACACACACTACACACACACATTCAAATAAATAAATAAATGCAAAAGGAAAAGAAATAGAAGAGAGGAGGTTGAGGTTCCCAGTGCAAAGGAATAATGCTTAAGGTAATGTTGATTGCCTTGTCTTGATCAGCATATGTTATATACATGAATGATCACACCACATTTCGTAAATAATTATAATTGTTAAATAAATAAAAGAGGACTAGGGAGACGGCTCAGCAGCTTGAAGAACTTATGTACAAGCATGAGGACCTGAGTTCAATCTCTGGCACCCACATTGAAAGCCAAGTGTAGCCTTACATGCCTGTAAGTTCAGTGCTGAGGGGGACAGAGACAGGAGGATTTCTGGTGCTAGTGCTTGCTGGTCTAGTAAAAAAAAAACAAACAAAAAAAAAGAGCTTCAATGGCAAGTTACAGGTACAATGAATGACCCTGTCTCAAGGAAGTAAGGTGGAAGAGTGATGGAAGCAGACACATGATACCTCTGGCCTCCACACACATAAGCATGAGCACATGACTCTGCTTACACCACACACACATACACACACACACACAACTAAAAACAAAAGAAAAATTTAAATAAGGGACTGGGAAGATGGCTCAGTTAAAGGCACTTGCTTGTAAAGTCTGCTGGCCCAGGTTCAATTCCCTAGGTAAAGCCAGATGGGCATGCATTTGCAATGGCAAGATGCCCTGGTGTGCACACATGCATTAGTGCACGTGCATGCACGCACAACACACACACATACAAGCGCAAATAGATAAATAAATAAATTAGAATTAAAAGAAAAAAATTGAAAGTACATGGATGATAGTTGCTAGGAACATTATTAAAGAAGTGAATTTTAAATATTGTTTATTTATTTATTTATTTGAGAGAGAGAGAGAGGAAACATTCCAAGGATGGACCCTCCTGGTGGGAGTATCACACGTTGCCAATACAGGAAGGAAGAGCCTGCATTATGCCGTTGGCTGACTTCTGTAGAACCCTGGGTGTTCTTACTCCTCCCTGCGCCTGTTCTGCCTATGGAATGGGGAAGGTTAATTAGATGATCTGTAGGGGAATCTCCAAAAGCCAATATTTTATAATTCTAAGTAAGGGATTTCCACCAGGAAAAGGTTATTACCTATGGTGTGCTAGGAAAGTTTTGAAAAATTTATGTATGTATGTATGTATGTATGTATGCATGCATGTATGTGTGTGTGTATGAGAGAGAGAGAGGCAGACTGAAAATGGTTGTGCCAGGGCCTCCAGCCACTGCAAATGAGCTCCAGATGCGTGTGCCACCTTGTACGTCTGACTTACATGGGTACTAGAGAATTGAACCTAGGTCCTTAGGCTTCTCAGGCAGGAGCCTTAACTGCTAAGCATCTCTCCAGCCCAAGACAATGTGTTTTCAGCCAATCACAAAACTTTTATTGTCCTAGACCCTGAACTAATTATTTCATATGTATTATCTGTGTTGTCTCATTTAAGTCTCACAGAAATACTCTGGATGAGAAATTATTAGCCCTTCCACCTTTCAGATGGGAAAACTGAGACTTAAAGAAATAAAATAGGAGCCGGCATGGTGGTGCATGCCTTTAATCCCAGCACTGGGGAGGCAGAGGGAGGATCGCTGTGAGTTCGAGGCCACTCTGAGACTACATAGTGAATTCCAGGTCAGCCTGGGCTAGAGTGAGACCCTACCTCCAAATAAATAAATAAATAAATAAATAAATAAATAAATAGAATAGAAAGAAGGAAAGTAAAATAAAATAGGCTGGTGAGTAAAGTACTTGCCATGCAAGCATGAGAACCTCAGTTCAGATGCCCAGAATGCTTCTTGTAAAATGCCCAGAACACCAGGCATTGTTCATGCCTATAATCCAAGTGTTGACAGGCTGAGACAGGAACTTTTTGGGGCTCACTGAGTACATAGTCTAACCAAATTGGTGGGCTTTACAGTCAGTGAGAAACTCTGTTTGGAAGAATAAAAGTGGAGGGCAATTGAGGGAGACACCTGCTATTGAACTCTGGCCTCCATATGCACATGCACCATGTGCACCTGAACACACACGTGCATCCACATGCATATAAATGCACATGCACACATTCATGCACATCACACACACACACACACTGAAGAAAGTAAATGATATGTTCTTTATTATTAATAGTCTTTCACAACTGCAAGGACATTGTACCATTATCAGGGCCAGCTCTCATCTCGAATTGCCCAAAGCAACATTCTAGAAGGTGATGTCTGGGCTCTGCTTAGATGTCCTCAGTGTTAGGGAACTTTGTCTCTCCTAGAGAGCCTGACCTTATCTTTGAACAGTCTGGCTATAAGAACACGCTTATTCACAGACAGACAAAATCAATTTCTCTGTAATATCTACTTATCTGTGTGGTGGAAAGAACACTGGGCCAAGTCTGAGGACTTGAGCTGTTCCCAGCCCTTCCACTGCCCAGCACATAACCACAGGCCAGTGACTTCTCTGGGCCTGTGTTCCCAGGTGAACATAGAGGATTGGATGAAATGAGCTGTAGGTCTGGTTTGAATAGCTTAGGATTATATAACTCATGACTGTACACCACAAACCCATATCTGATTATAACATTGAAAACAGAGAAGGAGTGAACATTGTGTTCCAAGGATAAGATCTGTTACTGCCAACAATTCTGTGAGGGGGTGATCCTGCCAACTGAGAAGAATCCAGAAGGTTCTTAGAAATGGAGTTCCGGGGGCTGGAAGAAAGGATGGCTCAGCCAATAAAGTGCTTGTATGTAAGCATGAGGACCTGATTTTAGATCCCCAGTGCCCACATAAAAGCCAGGCATGGGGCTGGAGAGATGGCTTAGCGGTTAAGCGCTTGCCTATGAAGCCTATGGATCCCGATTCTAGGCTCAGTTCCCCAGGACCCACGTTAGCCAGATGCACAAGGGGGCGCACGCGTCTGGAGTTCGTTTACAGTGGCTGGAGGCCCTGGCATGCCCATTCTCTCTCTCTCTCTATCTGTCTCTTTCTCTTTCTGTCTGTCGTTCTCAAATAAATAAATAAAAATGAACAAAAAATGTTTTTTAAAGCCAGGCATGGCAGTGTGCACTTGCAATCCAAGCACTGGAGAGACAGACAAAGGAGGATCCCTGGAGCTCTCTGGCTAGCTATTCTAGCTGGATCAGTGAGCTCCAGGTTCAGTAAGAGACTCTGATAAAAGATAAGATGGTGAGTGATTGAATAAGCCACCTGATGTCAACCTTTTGCCTCTACATGCATGGACACACTCATGCACATGTGCCTATACATGTATACATACCCATACCCACATGTATGCCACATATATATGAACACACACACAAAGAAATAGAGTTTTCATCACCTTAAAACTCCTTTCCTTGTCTCTTATTCGATTTTTCCCTTCCGTCCCTTCCTTTCTGGTTTAGAGGTATAAAGGGATATTTTAATTTCCCTTTAATCAAAGTTAAAGATCCTGGCTCTAGTGACACACTTCTTTCATTACATTTAACATACAGAATCAATCTCTTTTTGAGATTAAGGAAAAGCCCACAGGAACTTAATCCATAGTGGCTTTGTCTCTAAATCTGGGTGCTAGATTCCTGGCCATCCATGTATGTCTGGTGTTTGCAGCAGCAGAAGGCCCTGGCATGCCCATTTTCTCTCATAAATAAATACTCTATTCAATCACAAACATTCCTGGTTGCATTGAATGTATGGAATGGACAAGTCTATAGCTTCTATTGGATTCTGAAGAGAACGTGAATATGGCCAGAGAAAATCTCACAGCCTGTGCTGACCAGCAGGTCTCTAAACTCAGGACTCAAGTGACCTTTACTACTGAGCGGCAATTACAAGTCCATTCAGTTCTCTTTTTCTAGATAACTATCTCTGTGCTATGCCTCTAATTGGTCCTCCACGTTCTCATCTGAGGTGGTGATCTCCCTGCTTAGTTCTCTCAGACTGGACCTTTCTCAGCCTCCCAGCACACCTGCTCACTGCGCAGCATCTGCTTCTCACCTACTGCCACAGCGGAGGATGGGCACGCTGCTGAGAACCTCCAGAGCTGCCTGCCCAATTCCTGGCTCCTCAAGCAGGGCTTTTCAACCCTGAACTCCTTGCATAGACTTGCATAGATATCTCCAAGAGCCAAATCCAGCTTGGTCCATCCATGCCCATTCCCTTATGAATTATCTCTGGCTGTATTTTTACTACAAGATTGCTGAGCAGCTGCAGCAGAAACTATGTGAGCTGCAGTTCTAATACTGTTACAGATATCTGAATGCCTGGCCATTGACATGACTTTATCAGCTTCTGGATCCTTCTGCCTGTGCTCCAGAGCTCATCCCTTCTAACTGATTCAAGGACACACCGCTAGGACTCTGCCACTGTCTCTTCCTGCCATGTCAATTACTCACTCTCTTCTCGGTCATTCCCTTCACAGGCAGATGCGTTATTTCTTCCATTGTAACCTTGCCTTCACTCTATTCTCTCAACCCATTCTTTTTATTCCCCCTTGTGTCTAAACTTCTTGAAAGATTCCTTGTCTTCAAATCTCTCCTTCCATTTACTACCCCCCACCCCTGAGGTAGGGTCTCACTCTAGCCTAGGCTGACCTGGAATTCACTATGGAGTCTCAGGGTGGCCTCAAACTCACGGTGATCCTCCTACCTTTGCCTCCCAAGTGCTGAGATTAAAGGCGTGCGCCACCATGCCCAGCTCTTCCATCTACTTTAAAACCCATTGTAATAGGAATCTGTTCCCTCAACTTTACCTAAATTGTTTTTCTCAGTCATCCATGCTAAACCCAGCAGCCAAGTCTACATCTTTTCCTTTTAGTAGCATTTGATAAAATCCAATATTCATCCTCCTACAAAACCTTCTTTTCCTTAATCTTGTGGAACACCCCACTCTCAGGGTTTCTTCCAACTCAACAGTTCCTCCATCTCTTTTCTCTGATAGATCAATACCCACATGCTTCAAAGGTCTTTCTTCTCCATCTCTACTATATTTATAACTTCAGTGATCTTATCCAGTCTAATGGTTTCAAAGTACTGATGACCCTCAGATTGAGGCTTTGAATGCAGACTTCTCTCTTAAACTCCAGAACTATTTGGCCAATTGCCTCCTTCACTAATACATCTGGAAATCCAGTTGAATTTAATTTAAGAAATATTTTACTTTTATTTATTTGAAAGAGAGGGAGAGAGAGAGAGAGAGAGAGAGAGAGAGAGAGAAAGAAAGAGAGAAAGAGGGACCATGGCCTCTAGCCACTGCAAACAAACTCCAGAAGCATGTAACACCTTGTACATCCAGTTTTATGTGGGTCATGAGGAATCGAGCCTGGGTCCTTACCAACCAAGCCATCTCTCCAGCCCTGCATTTACTTAGAAAACTTTGTTTTTATTTATTTGAGATATATAGAAAGAGGTAGATAGATAGATAGATAGATAGATAGAGAGAGAGAGAGAGAGAGAGAGAGAGAGAGAATGGGCACTTCAAGGCCTCTAGCCACTGCAAACGAACTCCACATATGCGTACTACCTTGCACATATGGCTTATGTGGGTATTGGGGAATCGAACTTGGCTCCTTTGGCTTTGCAGGCAAGCAACTTAACTACTAAGCCATCTCTCCAGCCCTGAATTTACTTTGCAAAGGCATCCAGTGTGCAGCCATTTTCAAACTTCCACTGGTGCTGCTCTGGGCTGGTGCCAGCACGCCTCACCTGGCTTATTGCTCTAACCTCCTAACAGTTCTCTTTATCTCTCCATTGCCTTCGTTCAACACAGCAGTTCAAGTAACTGTTTTAAAAGGTAAAGATAGGGGCTGGAGAGATGGCTTAGCAGCTAAGGCGCTTGTGTGAGAAGCTTCAGGACCCAGGTTCAGACCCAGGTTCAATTCTCCAGGTCCCACATAAGCCAGATGCACATGGTGGCACATGTGTCTGGAATTCATTTGCAGTGGCTAGAGGCCCTGGTGCACCTATTCTCTCTCTTTCTCTCTCTCTCCTCTCCCTCTCTCTGTCATAAATAAATGAATGAATGAATAAATAAATAAATAAATATCAGAAAAAATTAAAAAAGTTAAATCGGCCAGCATGCCTGTGCCCAAAGCCTCGCAATGGCCCTATCATTTTCTTCTGAGTCAATCCAAAGCCCCTTCCATTGATTTCTGACAATACACCTGCACATGCTTGCTTGAGCCTCAGGCCTGAGGTGCTGGAGTTCCTGGAACACATTTCCCTGAGCTAGCCACTTGGCTTACTGTTTCATGACCTTCAAATCTTTGTGCAAATCTCACATGTCCAGCAATTTATGTGGATTCCAGGAATCTAACTTAACCGTCTCAGGTGCACTCTGGCCCCCATGCTTGCATAGGAGGCACTCTTAACTGCTAAACCATCTCTCTAGCTCCAACTCCATGTATTTTCTTTTTTTTATCTTTTTCTGTTTAAAAAATATTTTATTTTTATTTATTTATTTGAGAGAGAGAGAGAGAGAAAGGGAGGGAGGGAGGACGGGTGCACCAGGGCTTCCAGCCACTGCAAACGAATTGCAGATGCACGTGCCACCTTGTGCATCTGGCTTTACAAGTGTCCTAGGTTCTTTGGCGTTGCAGGCAAGAGCCTTAAGTGCTAAGCCATCTCGCCAGCCCCAACTCCATGTATTTTATTAAGAAAGAGTTTAAACCTCAGTTATTTGCATACCAACTTGATTATTTTTATTTAATTAGCACTTTTCCTTAAATAGACTTACTTTTGGATATATATTTTAAGAGAAAAATTTAAGTTATGACTTTGATGTGCTATTTCTGTGCTCTTAATACATGTTAAACATGCAGCTATTTAAAAAATGGGGCTGGGGAGATGGCTTAAGGTGTTTGCCTACAAAGCCAAAGGATTCTGGTTTGATTCTCCAGGACCCACGTAAGCCAGCTGCACAAGGGAGTGCATGCATCTGGAGTCCATTTGCAATGGCTGGAGACCCTGGTGTGCCCATTCTCTCTCTCTCTCTCTCTCAAATAAATAAATAAAATATATATTAAAAAAAACAAACATGAGCCTAGTGTGGTGGCCCATACCTTTAATCCCAGCACTCAGGAGGCAGAGGTAGGAGGATCATTGTGAGTTCAAGGCCACTCTGAGACTACATAGTGAATTCCAGGTCAGCCTGAGCTAGAGTGAGACCCTATCTTGAAAAACTAAATTAAAAACTAATGTGTCAGCTGGGCGTGGTGGCACATACCTTTAATCCCAGCACCCCAATACAGATTTGGTACCAGGAGTGGTTCTGCAGAAACAGAACAGAATTGTAAGGATGGATTTCTCTAGTGGGCTTCGTGCTCTCTGGAGTTGGTTCTCCAACTTCAGTGCCACTAAAGGCTCTGCCGGTAATAAGGAGAGCACTTTTACTGCTAATAAGGAGGGCACTAACAATCCATGGTGTGAGCTATTCAAAGAACTCCATTAAATAGACATATTTGGTGATCCGAGTCATATCTTGTGAAGAGCAAGGAATTTAGTGACTCTGTTTCTAGAACTTTTGAATATTTGTGGAAAAGCAAGATGAATGGTGCTGCTGGGTTGTTACCTCTAGCATCTCTGGATAAACTATTGAGAGGAAAGCAGAAGCTCTGGGAAAGAAGATGTCTCCTCCTCCCAGCTGGCGGCCAGTGCTGCTTGCTGTTCGCTGCTCCCTGCTTGCTGCTTTCCAGCGTGGACTGAAGACCAGCGCGGACTGAAGAGCAGCGTCTCTCCAGGACGCCTCCAGGCCTTCAGTGCCGGATTGGGACTGCTGAGGCATCCAGCCTCGTGGACTTAGCAGCTACCGGGTTCCTTAACTCTCAGGCCTGCAACCTGCTATTGTTGGACCGCTGTAAGCTAATCCAATAAATTCCCTTTTAATAAATTCATACACATATAATACACTGTGAGTGCAAAGCCACCCTGAGACTACATAGTGAATTCTAGTCAACCTGGGCTAAAGCAAAATCCTACCTCAAAAAAACAAAACCAAACAAACAAACAAACAACAAAAGAAAGACAACAAACAAACAAAAAACACAACAAAACAAAAATGAAAATAACATGCAGCTATTAAGTGGAAAACATTTATTTGCATTGCCTAAGATCATCTTTTATCCTCTGGGTACTCAGCCTGCGCTTTCCCCCACTGCCAGAAAGGCGCTCCTGTCCCTCTCCATCTCTCCAAACTCACCATCCTTCTCCAGGAAGTCTGGACAGCTCCTTCACAAAGACACCTCAGCTAGCAGGGCTGGGGAAGTAGCTCAGTGGTTAAAGGTGCTTGCTCTGTAAGCCTGCCAACATAAGTTCAATGCCAAGCGCCTATGTAAAGTTGGATGCAAAGTGGTACATGCATCTGTAATCCCAGCACAACTATGGCAAGCAGAGATGGAGTCAGGGGAATCCGCAAGCTTGAGGTTCAGCTAGTCTGGCCTTCCCAGCAGCAAAACAATGAGAGACCATGTCTTAAGGTGGAAGGGGAGGACTGGAATCCTGAGGTTGTCTATGATCTCCTCATGCTATGTCATGGCACACATAAGCTCATACACATACACGCCATATACAAACATACAAAATAATAAAAAAGAGAAACACATAACCCAGTGTTGCACAATTGCATGTCTGGTTTTGTTTTTTGTTTCATGCCATAAGATTATGAAATAACCTCGCAGCTATTGATAAAATGGAATGATCTGTTCCCTTGTGTCTCAGGCTATGGAAGAGATGAAGGAGTTTGCTGAAAATCACTGCCAACTAGGGGCAAAGCCAAATCTAGAACTTGGGTCTTCAGATTCTTCACTGTCATTGGAGAATTGATAGGCAAGAACTTCCTAGGTCCCTGTCGTGTGTCTGGCCCTGTGCCAGGCAAGGAGGTAACGGTGAACAGAACGGTCTAAGACCTTGCCCACAAGGCACACACTGCACTACTATTTCTGCATGGTTAAATCGTGACAAGTGTACAAGTGCCTTGGAGAAGGTACAGGGTGAGTGGGACCCTGGTCCAGCGCGGAGGGTCACAGGGCCTGACTAAGGAAGTGTGTTGAAGGCACAGGAGCTAGCTGAGGAGAAGCCTGTGCCCGGCTAACTCACAGCCTGCTTTGGTGTTGACAACTCTGTTGTGTTATGGGTTAATTGGGTCGCAGCAGTCCAGCCTATTTGCTACCACACTCAAGGAAGACAGCTAAATGGCCCAGAGACTCTCAGGACCGAGAAGCAGATCTAGTAGTTCCTTCCACATTTTGTTCAGCAAGAAGGGGACAGAAGACACTGGTAGGCATGTTTTGTTGGAGGCTGTCACCTTTCATGGGCCATCTTGGTTACTTTTGCCAAGCAAGTGCTTATAAGGTGGGCTTTGGTATTAAAAAGCCTGAACTCCTGGAAACGGAACTCTTCACTGTTACTTATGAGACACACCACAAAGCCTCTGGCAGTTTCATTTACTTGGTACAATGCAGATTCTTCAAAAGGGAATGTCTTCCTGTACCTGTTATGAGCTACAACTTATTTTCACATTTCCGGTGATAGTTCAATATGGCTAATGAAGCTATGTCTAAGAAACTAGGGTTACATCCTGCCTTAATCTTAGAAAATTAACCCAGAAGTCATGTGCTGTGCAGGGAAGTGGAACAGGAATGTGTTCAAACTGGGAGGCTCGGGTTTGATCTTTGGCTCTGCCTCTCCCCAGGCTGGAGAATGGCTTTGTGTTTCTGAGCTTCAATTTCTGTATCTGGAACTGGGGATAATAACCACCCCTAGTGAGATTCTTGGGATATTAAGTGGGAATATATAAAATAACTCTTTCCTAAGTTCTAAAGTACTACAAAATACCACAGAAAATTAATCTCCTGTATAAGCCTTTCACATAAGGCACAAGCAGACTCAAGAAGAGACATGGTTAGAACCAGGACAAAAGTCTCCAGATTCCCAGCTTTCTTTCACCGGGTCTGCCTTCTGATAGAGCAATTACTGGCAGGAGAGAGTTCCTGGGGAAATGAATATGTGCTGGGAGGGAGAGGAAGGAAGGAGAGGGGAGGGGAAGACTCTCCATCAGGGGCACAGAGAGGGCAACAGAAGGGAAGTGGGCAGAGACCAACTCTTTTGTCTTCTCAGGTGCCAAGGGCTGAACTGGGACATCCGGGGTCATGGTTCTCTGTTTCCACTTTCTTCCCCCTCAGTTTGTCTACCTCGGTGTGGCTGAAGCTGGCCTAGCATGCAATAACATGCCTGTTACAAGATTTTGAAAGCTTTAGTGATCGTTTTCCCATCCTTGGTATTTTCTTTCAAGCAAAGGCCATGTTTTTGTAAGCTCTGCATTTCAGTGGTGCTCCCCTTTCAGCCTTGGTAAACATTCCTGAGTGGTAAGTTTTAGGGTGTGTTCCAGTTTACTGGTGCTGATGTCCAAGAACCTCAGGGGGGTTGCTTTCACGCCCCCAAGGCCAGGTTACCTCAGAGAGTCACAGCTTTTAATCTTGTTCTTTAATAAAACCAAGTGCCATTAATTCTAGGGAAAAGGAGCTTTCCAAGTAAGACCAGCTCTGAAGGAGGAGGAAGAGGAGCAAAAGGAGGAAGAGAAAGGTTTCAACAACAGGCGTCTGTAAGTGAAAACTGCGCATAGCTAAATTTCTTCAGGCGTTTTCACAGCCATTTAAAAAGATGTCTTCAGCAAACTCATCTAAATTAGCTAAAAAGGCTTGGCATGAGGGACACGTTGTGTCTGTGGGCCAATATTCAATCCAGGTAGAGGAATCTAGAGGGTAGATGTACCTGACAAGAAGAAAAAAGGAAACAAGAGTTGGTTATGCTGCCCACAGACAGAGGAAGGCTGTGCTTGATTTCCCTGGGAAGAGTCCAGGTGCGTGCAGGTTCCCAGGGCTCAGGCGGTCAGCCCCACTCTTCGTCACCAGCCTGGGCAAAGGTTACAACCCTTGGGAGATCTCGGACATGCTTGTGTTCCTCATGGTAAAATATGGGAATAACCTCTGTGCCAAGATCTATTCTTTATAGACAGTGCGGCTGGGCGTGGTGGCGCATGTCTTTAATCCCAGCACTCAGGAGGCAGAGGTAGGAGGATCACCAAGAATTCGAGGCCAGCCTGACACTGCAGAGTGAATTCCAGGTCATCCTGGGCCAGAGTGAGACCCTATCTTGAAAAACCAAAACCAAACCAAAACAAACAAACAAAAACAAGAAACCCAATAAAAATATAAATCAATAAATAACTAGTGAGTATGTAAATATTTTCCTCTTTACAAGCCAAGCTGTCTGGGAGTATACTGAGGGAGGAGGCAGTCGATAAGGTGAGGTAGACCAGTACTCTGATTTCTCACCAGGTCCAGCCACTCACATGGCTTAACTCCCAGCCTTGTCTTCAGTGGCCATGATGGTTGTCAACAGTTCTTTAAAATTCATATTATTGCATTATGTTTATATGGTTTGTCGCTTAACTATGAGGTTACATAAGCAACATCTAGTGTAGTCAAGAATAATTGCATTCAGTTTTGGAGGAAAGATCAGAGGCTCCAAAATATTGGTGACTTACTTGAAACTGAAATTGTGTTTTATCTGCAGAGCTTCTTTACCCATGATTAAATACTGCCTTCCTTTCACCAGCTCAGCGTTAGCACAGGACGTCTTCTTAATGAAGGTGATTTCAGAGTCTTTCTCGGCAACAGCTTCCCCTGAGGGACACACAAGGAAGGTGATCTTATGCATGCTTTAAAGTCACATTTGGGTTGGAGAGAGGGCTCAGTGGTTAAAGAGGCTTGCCAGTCTGAGTACAATTCCCTAGTACCTACACAAAGTGGCATATGCATCTGTAGTTTGTTTGCAGTAGAAGGAGGCCCTGGCATGTCCATTCTATCTCGCTTTCCCTATCTCTCAAATAGATAAAAATATTTAAATTTTTTAAATTTATTTGAGAGAGAGAAGGGGGGAGGGAGGGGGAGAAAGAGAGAGAGAGAGAGAGAGAGAGAGAGAGAGAGAGAATGGATGTGCCAGGGCCTTCAGTTGGTGCAAATGCATGTACTACTTTGTGCATTTGGGTCCTGGGCAATCAAACCTGGGTCCTTTGGTTTTTCAGGCAAGCACCTTAACCATTAAGCCATGTATAGGCTCTAAATAAAAAATATTTTAAAGTCACAGTTATGACTATCTTAAGCTGTCCAGCTCCTCATAGCAATGTGAGGCTAATGACTGTTGGAGACTGGCAATCCCACAGGGTTCAGACATGAGGCGAGTCAAAGTACGTGGGCTACACCTCAGCAGGTCCTCTTCCTGATGTATGTCTATGAGTGATGCTCTGTTTTAAGGGCTCAGTCCCTGTATCTGACAATGGGCATGATGATAAAGCCTATTGTGGAACTGAGATTGAGTGGGTTGTCAACATGTGAGAAGTGTTTAGAACATGGTAAGAATCATCCAAATATGTGTTTTTACTCTCCAAGTTTCCCGGTAAGTAGTTGAACAATATTAATCTCCAAATGCTATACAGCAAAATATAATGGTCAGTTTTAGAGAAAAGTACAAGATGTAAAGCTGGGCGTTGTGGTATATGCCTTTAATCCCAGCACTCAGGAGGTAGAGGTAGAAGAAACACTAATCGCTGTGAGTTTGAGGCCAGCCTACGACTACAGAGTGAGTTCCAGGTCAGCCTGGGATAGAGTGAGACCCTACCTCAAGTAAAAAAAAATACAAGACATGAAAGGGTTAGAAAAGTTTATGACAAATAACTTGGGGATTCTCAAAGGACTCAGAAGTAGGCAAGAAACTGGTGTCTCTTCCCAGAAAGCATTTCTCCCCATGCTTTGCTTCAACAGGCCTGTCTTCAGAGCAGCGGGGACTGCATTCAGGGTCTTGTACATGTAAGGTGTTCTTCCAGCCACTCCTTTGCTTGATTTATACCTGAATTTCTACCGCAGTGTTTTACCCCATGTATCTGACTTCTTGAGGCACGGATTGAGCCTGACTCATTGTTATAGTGATATGGGCCAATAGCCAACTATTAAACTGATACAACCATCATAACTGTTAAATCAGAAAAGCTTTTGCGTGTGTTAGTAGAGTATATAACAATAACTGTGTGCACACTAAAGTATTACTAAAGAGTATATAACAGCAACCATGCACATGATAGACTTTCACTAATGATATAAGTTCTGGCACACATGTACTAATTTATACTGTTTCCTTTCATTTTTTTTATTTGCAAGGAGAGAGAGAGAGAGAGAATGTGTGTGTGGGGGAGTGCCAGGGCCTCTTAACATTGCAGATGAACTCCAGAAGCATGTGCCACTTTGTACATTTTACTTTACATGGGTACTGAGGAATCAAATTTGGGTCAACAAGCTTTGCAAGCAAGTGCTTTTAACTGCTGAGCCATTTCCCCAGCCCATCAGAGTTTTTTAAAAAGTATTTATGCATTTATTTATTTGAGAAAGAGAAAGGGGAGAGACAGAGTGAAGGAGAGACAGAGAGAGATAGAAAGAGAGAGAGAGAGAGAGGGAGAGAGAATGCCTCCTGCCTCTGCAAAGAAATTTCAGATTGCATGCACCACTTTGTGCATCTGGCTTCACATAGATGCTGGGGAGTAGAACCCAAGCCATCAGGTTTTGCGAGCAAGTGCCTTCAACCACTGAGCCATTTCCCTGACCCTTCACAGTCGTTTCATAGCTGCCTCAGTGACACAGCTTCAACATCTGAAGCACATTCACAGCGCTCTCACTTCAGCCACTGCCATGGCAAGCAGTGTGAAGCACTTTCAGATGAAAGGAAAATAATTAACTCCAGCCTCAACAATCCCAGACCATTTCTTCATCTCCATCCTTACCTACTCTAAGCACCCTGCACTTGGGAGGGATAATGGTTCATCATTATCCAACTACATTGTTCACCTTGTTTCTATTACTAGTATGGTGAGAATATTTTGTCTTTTCTGTCAAAGGTTTAAAAAGATGGAGAGACTCATTCTGTGGGAAGCTACCTTTTTGGAGTCAGTGGTCCTTGAGACCAAAAGAGCCAGCCAAAGCAATTCTAGAATGTGAAGCTTTGATTCCTTTATCTGGTAAAAGGTCCCTATGTCCCTTCCTTTAGTTTTACCCTTAAAACTGTCGTTTATTTATATTTTTTATTTATTTACTTTTTATTAGTTTTGTACTCAGTGAATACAGTCAAGTTGGTACCATTGTTAGCCTCTTCCCTGTCCTCCCCCTCCACAGGGACCCTCCTCATTGGGGAATATGGGTTGTGCGTTGTGGGGGTAGCCATCAGTTATGGGCAAGAGGCAATGTCTCTGGGTATCATGACCCAACGTGTGGCTCTGACATTCTTTCCGCCCCCTCTTCTGCAAATTTCCCTGAGCCATGTTGTGTTCATTTTAGGTCTGCTTTAGTGATGAGGTCTTGGGAGCCTCTGTGTCTCTGGATATCTGGCTTGGTAGGAGTTGAGTGTTCTCTGTGTCGATCTCCTTCACCCTTGTGCTGGTACCAGGTTCTTTCCCCAATTACTCTTGGTTTCAGCTGGGGCCCTTTTGAAGTAAACTGTCAGTTTTATATTTTAGCCAATCGCATGAGACTGGGGCCAAACTCTTGCCTTAGAGTAGTGCAGACTCTGCTTGTGTTAGAGAATATAAAAACATGCCAGCAGACCCTTTGCTCGTGTGCATGCTGCCAGACTCTGTAAGGAGCTTTGCACCCTTCTGCAGAAGTAAACACTGCCTGGCCAATAAACTTCCAATTGTGTGATCATTCTCGAACCCTAGATTCATTTCTAACAGTGCACAGCCATTCTGTAAAAGTAGTAAGTGTGTAGGGTTTTGATACTAATGCAAATTTGAAAGCTATGATAAGCATTAAAATGACTACCCAGGACAAGGAGATAAAGCGCACCAACATTGCTCAGCCTTTCAAGTGCACTGAAATTAATCTCCTGATCCTGTAGCACCAAGAAGAAATGACACTAAGGACTTCAGCTGGGAACCACATGATACTACATGAGACTCAGAACTCTCTGGAATGTCTTTTTTTTTTTTTTTTTTTTTTTTTAGAGAGGTCTAAGCCAGGCGTGGTGCCGCACACCTTTAATGTTTTTTGTTGTTATTTTTATTTATTTGAGAGTGACAGAGAGAGAAAGATGCAGACAGAGAGAGAGAGAATGGGTGCGCCAGGGCCTCCAGCCACTGCAAACGAACTCCAGACATGTGCGCCCCCTTGTGTATCTGGCTAACGTGGGTCCTGGGGAATCGAGCCTCGAACCGGGGTCCTTAGGCTTCACAAGGCAAGCGCTTAACTGCTAAGCCATCTCTCCAGCCCTCTCTGGAATGTCTTTTGATGCTAAGCAGGAAGTGGTTTAAAGTAAAACAAGTAATTTGTATTTCTGGGATAAAAAGCTCTTGATTACTTTAATTAAAAAGAAATGGCAGCTGAGCATGGTGACGCATACCTGTCGTTCCAGCATTTGAGACCCTGAAACTGGTGGATTGTGATACAAGTTCAAAGCCAGCCTGCAGTACATAGTGAGACCTTGTCTGAAAATCAAAATTTTAAAGATCCTTTTTATTTGCTTCTGATGTGAATATTGTATGCAAAAGGCACTCAAAGGTTGGGTGATGGAGCCACCAGGCTGCTCAGCCCCTAGCTCATCAGAACGGCAGGTTCACATAGAGAACATCTGTGCCCATCAATGAGGAAAAAAAACGAGACAACACAGATCAGTTTCATACAGCCAAAAGTTTGACCTAATAGGAATGAGGAGATTTTTTTTGTCATTGTTGATAAACCAAAGAAAAATTTGCAGAGTATTATTAGAATTTTTAACTCTATCCAGCATCCTCTGGAGTATGGTTGATAACAATCAAACACAAATATCTTCTGACTCAAAAATTCTTGCCAAAATTTACAAAGAAGACAAAAAATCAATATAAACATATTATTAAAGTTAGATTTATGATCCTACTTATTGCAAAATTTATATCTACTAAAATGAGAAAATAAGCTTTTTTGGAAGTTAGAAGTAAAGTAATACATTTAAATCATTATTAAATAAATCAACTGGTTCATTTTAAAAGTGTGGCTTAATACTGAAGAGAGAAGATGGCTCATAGCTTCATTTATCTCAAGGAACTGGAAGGAACAACTGAACCATATGCCAACTATTTGCTGGGGTGTGTGATAAAAGGATTCAATTAAGCAATATTTACATGAATACCTTTAAAATGTGTATCCCAGGTAAGTTAAACCTTTATGAAGGCAGGACCTTGCTTGTCTATTTAAGCTGTGTCCTCTGTTTTGAATATAATGTCTGGCCTATAGTGAGCACTTAGTGTTTAGAAAGTAAGAAAAGAAGTTTTTACCTGTTTTGTAAATATCCAGAAGAGTGGCAGTGTACTTGGCAAAAACGTTTTCTTCAGTGATGGAGGTGATGCGAACCTTATAAACTGGTAACAAGACAAAATGGAGACAGTTCAGGTAGAATACCACAGATTCCATACTAATGAAAGTCAAATTTTGTTAAATGAGCCAGGCATAGTGGCGCACGCCTTTAATTCTAGCACTTGGGAGGCAGAGGTAGGAGGATCGCTGTAGTTCAAGGCCACCCTGACACTAAAGAGTGAATTTCAGGTCAGCCTGGACTAGAGTGAAACCCTACCTCAAAAAACCAACAAACAAAATTGTTAAATGGATGAGAAATGACGCTAGACTGGGCATTCCAAAGATTTTATTTCCTCCAAGAGACCTTATCATATCTCTGTGATCAAATTATTATAATCATTTGGTCCTGGTCATTGTTGTAGATTAGGCTGACTAGGATAAGATGCTTTTTATATTAAATAAAAGCACATAAAACAAACAAACTTGTTATCCTTGAAGTTACTGGAGCATGCCCATGGGCACACTTCTTCCCTTGGGCATACTTCCTTCCCATGGGCATACTTCCTTCTCACAGGCATACTTCCTTCCCTTGGGCATACTTCCTTACCATGGGCATACTTCCTTCCCTTGGGCAAGCTTTCTTTCTATGTTGCTTTCCATCAGTCAGACCTCACTATGCTGCTGGCTTTGAGGTCTACATTTTTAGTAGGATTCTCTTTTTTCCCACATCTTTCTTCTATTGACCACTATCTGACCTGAGCCATCACTAATGCTGTTTCTGAAGGTATAGGCTTCTGTGTTTGATGCTTGGTATATTTAAACTTAGCTCTGGAAGGGAACCATTCCTTCTATGTTGTCTTATTAAAAACCCCTCTTGGGCTGGAGAGATGGCTTAGCAGTTAAGGCTCTTGCCTGAGAAGCCTAAGAACTCCTGTTGGACTCTCCACGTCCCAAGTAAGCTAGATGCACAGTGACGCAAGTGTGCAAGGTCACATGTGCACACAAAGGGTGCATGCCTCTGGAGTTCGATTGCAGTGGCTGGAGGCCCTGGTGTGCCATTCCTCTCTCACTCTCTCTCTTTTGTGTGCATTAAAAAAAGAAGCCAATCCGTTGGGCTTGCCTCAAAAAAAAAACCCTCTTATTTTTTTTCTTTTTGATGGGGTTGAAATGAAAGATCTAAATGTTTTGTCTATTATTGAGATCATTTCAGTCTATGAATCTATCCTAGATGTAGATAAATGTTAGATGATAGATTAACTCACTGTGGTAGGACCAAGTTATATAACTTAGTAGTTTAAAATATATGAAAAATATCCTGAATTTCAGATTTATAAGTCTCTGTGGTGGTCATGAACAATGTACCTCGTATATAAGCAATGTTAAGAGAGAAGACTATTTTATTTTGTTTCTTTGTGTCATTCCAGAATGTGGTGGTTTGAATGTAAAACAACCCCTGTAGACTCACAGAGTTCAAATACTTAATCCCTGGTGCTACTCTGGAAGGTTGTGGAGCATTTAGAAGGCGGAGCCTTGCTGGAGGAAGTGTGTCACTGGGGACAGGCTTTGAGGTGTTATAGCCTGGCTTCGCTTGCTGCTCTCTGTTTCCTCTGTGCTGATGTAGGAATAATGTGACACCAGCTTCCTGCTCCTAACATGCTTTCCCTGCATGATAGACTTTCCCTTACAAACTATAAGACGACAGCACTCGGGAGGCAGAGGTGGGAGGATCACTATGAGTTCGAGGCCACCCTGAGACTGCATAGTAATTCCAGGTCAGCCTGGCTAGAGCGAGACCCTACCTCAAACAAACAAACAAAAAATAAAAAAAACTGTGAAATGAAAATAAACTCTTTCCTTCCCTACTGCTTATAGTTAGGTATTTTGTCCCAGTAAGAAGTAATGGATACATCTAGTAACAGCTTATAGTCTGCAGAAAAAGCCAGCTAAGCCTTTTCTTGAAAGTAATATGCTAAATCCAGATTGCACCTATTTACTGTGTAAAACTGGGTTCCTGATACCAGAGTTGAAACAGTAGTAAAATAGAGGGAAGAAATCATTTAGCAATCGCTTGCCAAAACAATATGGTATTCTCTTCAAGTTGTGATGTATTTTACAAACTGCAGTGGGTCTTGGCTGAGTTGGCAGCTCCTTCTTTTATTGCTACTGGAGATTGAACCCAGAGCCCCACACATATTAAGCAAGCACTCTCCAACTCAGCGATATTTTTTCATTTTGAGACATCTCACTAAGGACAATCAGGCGGGCCTTGAATTCATTCTGATGCTCAGGCGAGCCTTAAATTTTCAATCCTCCTGCCTCAGACTCCAAAATTCTTAGAATTTTGAAAAATCACAATGAATTCAAAGGAAAGAAATACTGTAAAGCATACAAAATTCATTCTGATGACTGTAATTCCATTGAGAAGATTCAGTAGACAGTGATACAATAACAGCAGGGACTGGAATTTCATTTTAGTTCTACTACTTCCTTCCTGCATGAATTTAGTAAATTGTTTATTCTCCCTGAGTTTTGTCACTAGTAAATATTGATAGTGGTCTATTACCACAAAGGGTTCTTAGGGATCTCCAGTAAGAAGCCGTATATGAAGACAGTTGTTAACTGTGAAGTGCCAAATCATCTGTGCTTAGTCTTTTTTATAAGACAGAGAGAGAGGGAGCAAGGGAAGGAGGGAGAGAAAGAAGAGAACTGGCATGCCAGAGTCTCTAGCCACTGTAATTGAACCCCAGACATGTACACCACCTTGTGTGCAATCTGGCTTATGTGGGTTCTAGAAGGGTCAAACTTGGGTCTTTAGGCTTCATAGGCAAGCACCTTAACCCCTAAACCATCTCTTCAGCCCTGTGCTATAGTTTTTTAACTTGGAAACAACACATTTACAATTTTCAGAAAAAAATATTTGAGATGATAGTGAACAATATGATTTCTCTCTCTCAAAAATACCAGAAATAAACTGAGGGGGCGGGGGTTAAAGGTAGAAAACAAGGGCGGGAGAAATAGCAGTTAAGGCGCTTGACTGCAAAGCCTAAGGACCAAGGTTCGATTCTCCAGGTCCCACATAAGCCAGATGCACATGGTGGCACATGCATCTGGAGTTCATTTGCAGTGGCCAGAGGCCCTGGCATGCCCATTCTCTCTCTCTCACACACACGCTCTCTCTGTCTCTAATAAATAAATAAAAATAAATCTTAAAAAATGATAGAAAACAAAAGCATTCTATTGTGTAATGGCTACTACTCAGAATTATGAAAACAAAGGAGTTAATTCTACCAGGGATTTGAGAGAAGGCTACCACTGTCCTCAGGCACTGATATAGACCTATGCTCTATCAGAAATGGAGAGAGCCTGAGATATGGACTGCAACTCTGCACATATTAGGATTATTCAGTAATTCTGTATTACCTTAAAGAGATTTTTAAAGAAATAACCTCCTGAGCCCTTCTCCTTGGCCTCTGCTCTGCTCTATTACTGGAAGAATATATAGCTTGTGGCTTCTCAAAAGTTTCTTTGGAATAGGTTTTAGTGCCTTTAATTTGAAAGGATCCATTAGGGGAGAGTCTCTTGGCTGGTTGTGAATGTCACTTTCATTATTTTTAATGAAAATCACATTTCTTTACTGAAGAATAAATAATTGTACATTAATGCTGATATTTGATGACATTTTCTTCCAGAGGAAAAAAAAATGAAATGTTGCATCCACAGAATATCACTGTGTATATTTTTGATCTTTCTAACTGATCATACAGTCATAAAATTTCATGTTTAAGAGCACACTATTGAGCTTACCATATGCGATGTCTGGTTTACAAGCTGTTTCTTTTCTGGAATCTGCAGAGATGGTGAGATCCAGTTCTGCTTTCATTTGCCCACAGTCAGCTGGATTGTGTGAAAAGCGGTACATGTTAGGTTAATGCAATGCAGCAGGCACACACTGTGGCAGTGAACAGTCTCTAATGAGCCCACCGAGAAGCTAGTGTAACCTAACAAATCCCTGATTCCCAAGACATGTCCTGTCTCTTCTCTTCCACCAAGTAAAACACTATATAAAGCAAAAACAAAACCAACTAACTATGCAAACAAAAGAAAGTCTTGAACATAAACTTAATATTGGAAGGGTTATTCACTTCATACTCACCTCTTCAGAAATGAGTATCCCTCCCTTGAAGGAAGGGGGGAGGACTTGTTATTTTGAGAATAATCAAAAGTTTTCTAAAGGACCCAAAATGATAATTTGATTGATACAAAAAAGACTTAGGACAGAAAACAAACAAACAACAATAAAATCAAACTAGAGCAAATAATAGCAACATAACAAAAACCTAAAATAAGTGAAGATATCAAAACCAAAAGCAGCTGGAGGTGGTACACACCTTTAACCTCAGCACTTAGTGGGCAGAGGTAGGAGGAGGGCTGAGTTTGAGGCCAGCCTGAGACTACATAGTGAATTCCAGGTCAGCCTGCACTACAGTGAGACCCTACCTCAAAGAGAGAGAGAGAGAGGGGGGGGGGGCGGGGTAGAGAGAGAAGAAGAAGAAGAAGAAGAAAGAAAGAAAGAAAGAAAGATCCCAGACTCTAATAGGGCCAGTTGCTGATTTCTGGTGAGTTCTGGATCTTTAGCCTGGCCAAGAAGGCTTTGATTCATGAGACTGAATGGAACTAGACAAGATTCTATAAACTGGAAGGATAATGAGGAAGGACGCAGAGCCAGTGGTGCAGCCTGAATCTCTGTTCTCTCAGATTGTGGTCTTATGTTAGAAAGATTGGGGAATGGTAAACATAATTCACATCAGGTACCCCTATAACATCCAAAATCCATCTGGGTGGTATTTCTCTGTTCTTACGTTTTATCCCAACAGGCTGTTCAGGAGCTCTGAGGAAGTAACTTCACAAGATCAAGGAATTGTTAGTTTTCAGTTAGCTGACATTTTATTTCTACTTCTGAAAAATGATGCTTTGCCAAAAAGTTTCTCACAAATTACTCTCAGATTATGAGTGACTGGTTTAAATAAGCAGCCAGAACGTGTCAGGCCAAGTTTACCTTCGACACACTTGCATGTTGCTCCTTCACAGACTTTCTGAAGTCTGGTGTTGGAAGTGCTGTAAAACATGGTGCATTGTTTGTCTGTGGGAATAAATGCATGGTTATAAGAAGTGCCCTGGCTCATGTGTAGTAGTACATTTACTGATTATCAACATACATATAAGGAGAAGATGAAGGACTAGATATGTTCTATGTGATTTCAGAAGTTGAAACCAGAATGAATGGGTGTCACAGTTTGGTTCACTTTAAGAATTTTCTAACAAACAGAACTGCCCACAGTGGAGTCAAAGCTCTCTAGTTACTTAACATATTGGAAGTGGATGAGTAGTTGAATGTGGGATCATTCATTCAACACACATTTATTGAGCACACATTATGCATCTGATGTTATGTTAGATACTAAGGACACAAGGAAGAACATACCATCCAGGTGAAAAGGATATATGAACAAATTATTTTTCAATGCAATGTGGTGACAATGGGTTAATAGATCTATGTATCAACTATAATAAGAATAGAAATAGGGTGGCAACTGTTCCCAGAGGGTTAAAAAAAAAAGAAGGATAATTGAGATTCTCTAAAGAGGAGAGATGCAGTGAACATAGATAGTAAACATCACAGAAAAACTGGACGCAAAGAATTTTAAAGTTGGAGGACCGGGGAAATGGTTGGTTAAAGGCATTTTGCTCCCAAAATCTGCAAGTCAGATTTGATTCCCCAGTACCTACATAAAACCAGATGCACAAAATGGTGCATGCATCTGAAGTTCAGTTGCAGTGGCAAGAGGCCCTGGCATGTCCAATCTCTCTCTCTCTCTCCTTGCAAATAAATAAACAAAAAGTGTGTGTGTGTGTGTGTGTGTGTGTGTGTGTATTTGTTTGTTTTTTCGAGGTGGGGTCTCACTCTAGCCCAGGATGACCTAGAACTCACTCTGTAGTTTCAGGGTAGCCTTGAACTCATGGTGATCCTCCTACCTCTGCCTCCCAAGTTCTGGGATTAAAGGTGTGCACCACCATGCCTGGCTATTTTAAAAAAACAAAACCAAAAACAAAACAAAGAGTTTGCTGCTGTGTGTGGTGGTGCATGCCTTTAATCCCAACAACTTTAGAGACAGATGTAGGAGACCACTGTGAATTCAATGCCAGTCTTGAGCTACAGAGTGAGTTCCAGATCAGCCTGAGCTAAAGTAAGACCCTACCTCAAAAAAAGAAAAGAAAGAAAGAAAAGAAAAGGAATTTTAGGAATGGAGCAGTGGCTCATCAGTTAAAGGCATTTGCTTGCAATGCCCGACAGCCTGGGCTTGATTCTCCAGTACCCACATAAAGCCAGATATGTAAAATGGTGCATGTGTCTGGAGTTTATTTGCAGTGGCAGGAGGCCCTGCCATGCCCATACTCACTTTTTTTTCTGTCTTTCTCTCAAATAGATAAATAAAATATATTTTAAAAAGAACTTTAGGGCTGGAGGGATGGCTTAGCAGTTAAGGTGTTTGCCTGCAAAGTCAAAGGACCCAGGTTCGATTCCCCAGGACCCACGTTAGCCACATGCACAAGGGGCGCATGCATCTGGAGTTCGTTTTCAGTGTCTGGAGGCCCCGGCACACCCAATCTCTCTCTCTCTCTCTCTCTCTCTCTCTCTCTCTCTCTCTCACTCTTTTTCTGTCAAATAAATAAGTAAAAATAAAATATTTTTAAAAAGAATTTTAAAGTTGATAATAATATAATGCAGTTATTTGTTTTTGCTTGTGTGTGTGCATGTGTATGTGTGTAACATGGTCTATGTAATGTGTCAGGTGTGGTGGTGGTGGTAGTATGTGTGTGGGGGTGCCCTTGTAGTGTCTCATAAGCTTGCTTATGGTGGGGGGGGGTTGCTCCCCTGCTGTGGGCAGAGTGGACCTTCAGATGTCCTGCTCCAACCTCTTCTTTCTGACCTTGTTTTTGATGTGGAGTCTCTTATTATTGGTCTTAGAGCTTGTGGGGCTCCAAAGATTCTCAGGTCTCTACAGCCTTGTGGGACTGAGGTTACAGGCGCACATGGCCACATATTGTATGTGAGATCCGGAGATTTGAATTCAGGCAGTCTCGGAGCCCCCTCAGGCCCTCACGCTTGAGCAAGAGCACAATTAACCTCTGAGCTATCTCTCTCCAGCTTGCAGTGATGTTTCTTTATACGTGTCTAAAGTGCTGTATGGGGGACTATATGCACAGGCCTGTGTGCTCACCTGTGTCTGCCATGGCTGGGACGGAATGCTGGGTTCTGCTCCATCACTCTTCTGTCTGTTCTTACTTGAGCCATGGCTCTTACCGATCCCAGGGCTTGCTGCTTTTCACTAGCCCTGGGCAGACTCTGCTTCCCAGGAGACTGGGGTTACTGATGTACATGGCTGTACCCTGACATTTATGTGGGTCCTGTGATCTAACCTGAGCAGTCTCTTAGGCCTCCCTAGGCCCTTATCCTTGTATAGGAAGGGCTTTTAACTGCTGAGCCATCTCTCCAGCCCTGCAGTTATTTAAAATTGGACTGAGACATGAATTTATTTGCTCAATGTCATGTAGTAGCTTGAATAGTGTATTAAGAAAATCATATGTACTATTTTGAATGCTCAGACTGTGACTTTAATGAAGTAGGCTCCAGGAAAGGCACTATGTAAGATGAACCAGTCTCTTGTTGATATCCAAAGTTGTATGAAGAACAAAAGTATTCTTCTGAACAAATGGTACAGAGTTGATTACCTGGTCTGTGATATTCATACACTGTGAAAGTAGCAGGATTCAGTAATCCAACCTCAAAAAGTTCAAATACCCGGAATCGGACACAAAGGAAATCATTGGAGGGAATCTGTTTGACAAATTCAAGGATTTAATGAAATGATATGAGAGGAAGTGTTCATAATGTGAATTGTGGATGGTGACATTAAGGGGGACATGTTAGACGGCGAAGCTTACCGAATCCAGTTGTACAATAACATGTCCATCTTTGATTTGGTAATCAGTTAGTAATTGATCTACTCCTTCCACAAGCTAAGGAAGGAAAGATAAAAAGATTGAATTTAATTTCCTCATCACTATGTTTAAGTGCATTGCCCTACAGGTGAGATGTTAAGTCACATCTCACTACTTCAAGAAGTTGGAGAGCAATTCCTCTTCTTGAGCAGGTCTGACAGAGTGCATGCCTCTTACTGTGTGGTTAAGTGTAACTCCTGCTTCTCTTTGGTCAATCAACACGTAGGCAGATTATTGTTTGGGAAAGAATATTGTAGGTGATTTCATGAGAATGACATATTAAAGGGAAAAAATATGAGCTTGTCCATCAAAGAACACACGAGAGAAAAGAATGCATAAAAGACACCCAAGCATTCACAACATATAAAAGAGAACACTTGCGGCACGTAAATCTTCTTCGTCAGCACCGATCCCAGTCGGCAGAGAGATGTCCATCACGGCATGGGAGGATCCTGATGACGACTCCTCTGTGCTGGGTTTGTAGCTAAGAAAAACCAGAGATTGGGAAGTGGAAGAAATAGATATCATTATTTTTTTTTTAAAGACAATTTTTTTTTTGACTCAGAGTCTCACTGTAGCCCAGTAACCTGGAATTCACTACATAGTCTCAGGGTGGCCTTGAACTCACGGTAATCCTCCTACCTCTGCCTCCCGAGTGCTGGGATTAAAGGCATGTGCCACCACACCCTGCTAAAGGACCATTCCTTGGCAGTCTTTAATTTGGGAATCTGGTTTGCCATTTATTTGCTTTTCTATAGTGTATGTATTAGAACTTTGAATTTTAGAGTTGCAGAGAGTCCTTGAGTCATGTATTCTAGCTCTTTCCTTGCCTTGACTGATAACTTCAGTGGACCACAATTCTGGAGCACAGCAGTCATCCACTCCATGTGAACTAGTTGGGGAAACTGAGAAGAATGGAGTCCCAGTCAAGGTTAGGTAGCTAGCTCATGCTGAGTTGTATATAACTCCAGATTCCTTAATTCTCACTCTAGTTCTCTTTCTGATGAACATGTACAAAATAAAAAATGAGTTACATACTGAAAAGAGACTCAGTAAACATGTCCAGGAACAGACTGGAAAAGAAAATAGGCTAAGAAATTTCTCTAAATGGGGAGATTAAACTTCATTATATTTCTTTTTTCCCATGCCTTTATGTTTTCTAAACTTTCCGCCAAAGACATTTTATTTATAAAAACAATGCTTCCCTACTACTATTGTTTGGCTAAATGGATGTATTATACCCGCCACATTGTTCTCTAAATGTTTATGTTTATTTATGCCTGTATATTAGTGTGCTACTCTCACTTTTGGTTAGAGAAGCTTCTCTTTTCAGATGGCAGTGACCACTGGAGAGACTCAAAACTCATCAAGGTGCTTAGAAAAAGTGACAGTGGAGTTCAGCACTAAGAGACATCTCTATCACACCCTCCAAAGCTCAGGAACCATTGCAGAAGAAGTGGCAGAAAGAATGTAAGAGCCAACGGAAGGGAAGAATGCTTCATTCTTCTAGATTCAAAGTGGTGGCTACATTCATGACCTCATAGGATTGATGCTATCTGTATAAGACCTGCATAATATAAGGGAGAAAAGAAGTGATCATATCAAAATAGAAGAGGGGCTGGTTGGAAAGAAGATAGGGTTCAGCTGTGGGGGGGAACAAGTAGGGTGGACAAAGGAAGGTGGTTGGAGGGGATTATGATTAGGGGATATTGTGTATATGTAGGAAGGCTGTCAATAAAACATTTTTAAAAAATAATGTTTCAAGGACTAGCTTTTGTCTAGGAATTTGAAAGTCGGAAGTTAAAGAGAAGTAAAGGAGGTAAATCTGAACTTTTTGAACTCTTCCTTCCTTTTTTTGTTTTCTCTCTTTCTTTTGAAAACAACACAGAAAAAAGTAACCAGGAAACTTGGGTTCTGTCCCAGTTCTGCTGAACAATTCCCACAAATCATTTCCCTTTCGAAACTCATTTTCTTATATGTACAATTAACTCCAAAGAAGTGTAAATATGTGTGTTCAGTATATCTTTTTGACTCTACGCTTTGACTCTGTGGGGCAGGGGCAGGGTCTACCATTAGGCCGAGTCAGAAGACTGAGGAAGAGGGACAGGTTGGGCCAGAGCAGAGGCAGGAAAGGCAGGAATAGAGAGCTATGGCTATACACATTGACCTTAGGGTTCCAGCCTCACCTCAACACACTTGAGAGGCAGTTGCGTGTTGGAGGCTGGAGCTTGGAGGAGCAGGCAGGATGGAAAGAAGAAAATGAGAAAACATCTCCAGAATGGACTTGCCCTCAGGAATGAGTATTGATGGAACAGGAGCTTCTACATAAGATAAAGAGGCATGGGTGTACATCCTCTCCTCAGCCACACCTTTTGGAGCATAAACAAAGAAGTTCCTATTAGAAGTTGTTGTTGTGTGTATGTGTGGTGGTGATGGTGATGTGAGTGTGTGTGTGTGTGTGTGTAGTGCATGCACCTCAAGCTGGCTAAAGGAGGACATTCATGTCCTCCTCTACCTCTCTTCCTTACTGCTTCATTCCTCGCAGCAGTCTCTCAGTGAATCTGGACCTTCTGTTTTTGGTCATTCTGGCTGAGCAGTGAGCCCCAACAATTCCTCAGTGTCTCTCTTCTCCCATAGGACTGGGGTTATGGGCACACATGGCCACACCTAGATTTTTAATGTGGATGCTGGGGATCTAACACAGACCATCTCAGGTCCTCATGCTTACATGGTAAGCACTCTTGCTGGCTGAGCCATTTCCCCAGCCCCAAAAGTTTTAAATATGATATTTATGACAATAATTAAAAGTGTTGGAATATCAACTTGTAAAAATTTAACCCCATTATCCATCAAATGAACCATTTAGAAGGGAATCTAAGAGGTCTTTGAACTGTGCTGAGGTATCCACACATGTCCCTAATTGGATGGGTAGATGTGGGGAATTCTTGTTCATAGATGCAAATACTCCATCCACAGGATGGAAAAGGGCCTCCCGAGTGGAGTATATCTATGAAAAGGTTGTTGGAGCCTTGAGAACCAGTTGCCATGGGGACCATTTCAACCATGGAACAGAAATCCTCCTTTCAAGAAGCCTTTGGCTGCTGCCAAAACCAGCAATCTCCCCCAAAGGCATTCTGTTGTAGAGAAATGAACCCCTCCCCTTTCTTGTGAGCACAAAAGAGAGGTTGTAAACAGCTAAATATACGAAAGAGACCCTCTGAACACAGAAACTCATGCTGGCACTTTTTTAAGCAGGAGAGAATATCTGAAGGAAAAGTGTTTCTTACTTGAGTAGAGACTGAGGCCTATGGACTAGTTGGTTACTTTGGAATTTACCCAACCTAACCTCAGCATTACAGAGCCAAAAGCATCTTCCCTGTCCAGTTTTTAACATTCTGTCCTCAATTTGCAAAAGAACAAATGATATGATATTCAATATTACATTTTTATTTGATTTCTTTTGAATACTGATGATCTGGAATTAGGTAACCTAACAATGAAGTCAAATGAATGAGGACTTTTTTGCTGAGTCATGGGCAATTAAAACTGGAAGAATGAGGCAGTGAAATAGTATGACACCCTTTGTGGAAAAGGCCTGGAGAAGTGAGGTGGTTTGATGAGGCTCACTTGAGCCTTTACTAACAGGGCTACCCACAAGTGTGTTACCCCACTATCCCGGAGATCTTCTTGGGCCAACTTGAGATGCCTCCCTGTAGAACTTCACTCACACCTCCCCGTAGAAGTTCACCCACACCTCCCCATAGAAGTCCATCCACACCTCCCCATAGAAGTTCACTCACACATCCCCGTAGAAGTTCACTCACACCTCCCTATAGAAGTTCACTCACACCTCCCTATAGAAGTTCACTCACACCTCCCCATAGAAGTTCACCCACACCCCTCCATAGAAGTTCACCCACACCTCCCCATAGAAGTTCACCCACACCTCCCTGTAGAAGTTCACTCACACCTCCCTGTAGAAGTTCACTCACACCTCCCCATAGAAGTTCACCCACACATCCCCATAGAAGTTCACCCACACCTCCCTGTAGAAGTTCACACACATATCCCTGTAGAAGTTCACTCACACCTCCCTGTAGAAGTTCACTCACACCTCCCTGTAGAAGTTCACTCACACCTCCCTGTAGAAGTTTACCCACACCTCCCTGTAGTTCACTCACACCTCCCTGTAGAAGTTCACTCACACCTCCCTGTAGAAGTTCACTCACACCTCCCTGTAGAAGTTTACCCACACCTCCCTGTAGTTCACTCACACCTCCCTGTAGCAAATGTTATAGGTTTAAAGATAGCCACACCCCAGCTAATAGGTACCTACAAGAAAGAATGGGAGTTAGGTGGACAGAAGCAGCTAGGAAAGCATGACCTTATTGAAAAGATGTTTGAGAACAAGAAAGATATTTGAGCAGGAGCAGAGGGTAGAGGTTGGTCAAGGGAGGGAGGGAGGGAGAGAAGAAGCAGGCTGCCTGGGTGGGAAGCAGGGCTTGGTGGTGAAAGAGTCCTGAGAGGAGAGGCTCAGGAATGCCTGGGAGGGAGGCAGTGGAAAACAATTTTCTTTTTGGGGGGATTAATGGTCTTGACATCCATGGGTTGAAAGAGGTAGTTTAGATTCTGGGTTGGGCACCAGCAGTCAGAAATTTGAGGCCCTGGCTCTGCCTCTGAGAATTTGGCAGGTTATTCCATCTTTTGGATGCTAGCTTATTTCTAAACCAAGAGGATCTTTATATCATCTTCAGTTCCAATTTACTACCCAGCCCTTGTGAATTTCCAGGTCAAAATTGAGTACTTTAGCACCATGGGAAACTATAGGTACAATCAGGAAAACAGCATCAGTAGACAGGCCTGTTAACGTGAAGTATTAAGGAGACAGAACACAGCAGGAAGCACTGAGGGTGGTGGAAAGAAGGAAGAAGCTGGGGTTTCAGTGTGAGCTTTCCACCAGCCATTCACCCTGTGTGATTGCTGAAGCCAGGAATCTCTGCATACTTCAAAAACCAGTATTCACCTCCACAACCATTTTAGGATGGTGGCTGTGAGAACCAGACTCATGGCCTCTAAGGATATCCATGTCCTAACCCCTGAACCTGGGACTATGTTAGTTTATGTGACAAAGATGGCCTTAAAGATATGATGAGATTCAGGATCTTAGATAGAGATTGTTGTAGTGGATTATCTGAATGCTCCAAATGGAATCTCAGAAGAAAGAAGCAAAAGAGCCAGAGAAGGCTGTGAGGACGGAAACAGGGGTCAGAGGCAGTGAGAGCCTGGGAGATGCAAGGCGCTGGCATTGAGATTGAGGAAGAGGCTACAAGCCAGGAGCACATGTGAGCAGGAAACAGATTCTCCCCTGGAGCCTCCAGAAGGATTATGGCTCTGCCAACTACTTGATTTTAGGACTTCTGGCCTCTAGGGTTGTAAGATGATAAATTCACATCACTTTAAGTGATTAAGACTGCAACAAATTGCTACGTAGCCACAAGAGGAAACTTAGCTTTGGACAATTTAAGCTTTCATACTTAGCTGATGGTTTGACATCAGTGGTTCTCAGGAGTGGCTGTATTAGAATGTCCTCTGGGGTTGGCCCTGAGCTTTGTTTTAGAAAGTTCTGATTTCAGTGTGCAGCCTGAGCTGAGCTGAGAACTACTGGCTGAGAATGACCAATGTAGGCGAACATGATTTTATTTTGAGAACAAGAGGCACTTATGAAAGATCATTTGCATTTTCTTTACCTAAGAATTATATCACATATTCAACCTTCTGAAAGACTGAAAAAGTTATTATATTGGTTGAGTCAGAAGAAGGTAAAAAAAAAAGGGAGAGAAAACCAAAGTTGTTCTTTCTAAGGAGCTATTTGCAACTGTTATAAGCTGCATTTAGAAAAGAAATAAACTGGGCGTGGTGGCGCATGCCTTTAATCCCAGCACTCGGGAGGCAGAGGTAGCAGGATCACTGTGAGTTAGAGGCCACCCTGAGACTACATAGTGAATTCCAGGTCAGCCTGAGCTAGAGTGAGACCCTACCTCGAAAAACAAAACAAAACAAAACAAAAAAAAAAGAAAGAAAGAAAGAAAGAAAGCAAGCAAGAAAGAAAGAAATAGTTTTGTATCATCTGGACATGTTAAATTCCAAAGCTATAAAAATAGTAAGACCTTGAAACCTACACTCTACTTTGTGGAAATGGGCTCACCTGGCACATGCTGTGATGCGCTTATATCCATAGTCACGGTAGCCATGGTAGCTGGAAGCTAGCTCACAAAGAAAGAAGGGAACAAATTAGCAAAGAAGAAATAACCCACCTTTAATTGTTTTGGTGAATGTAGGAACAGAATTACTAATGAGAAAGTTTCCATACGCAGTTAAATACGACTTTCGATCTACAACTTAGCACTTATGATCTTACTAGAAACTCATGCTACTGACAATGCCAGGAAGTTGTTATGATTGGAGAAGTTCTCTGTTCTCAAAGAACTTATCATCTAAGAAAGAAATCATTTAATATAAGTATGTCTTGGCGATGTGTTTGGGGGATTTGGAGGGAGGAAGAGCAGATGACCAGAAGTTTCCTTTGGGGACAGGGCTGTGAGTGATGCATGGAAGCAGAGCCTGGAGGACAGCACACAAGTGGTCCTGACTTTGGACTACGAAGTGAGAACCGACCAGCAGAGGCACGGGCAGATCACATGTTACAAAGCAACAAAAAGGGCTCACATACAAACATAACAACAACAACAACAACAACAAAAACCTCCAAGTACTGGAAAGAACAGACAGGCTATGGAGGGAAAACTAATAGGGTTATAACAGAACTCAGGATCTTGGACTGGAATCATGACACAAAAAGCCATAGAAATTCAAAGGAGTTAATCCTTCTGTGGCCTTACAACTAATAATGTTCTTTTTGTTTGTTTATTTGTTTTTGAGGCAAGGTCTTACTCTAGCCCAGGCTGACCTAGAACTCACTCTGTAGTCCAGGCTGGCCTTGAATTCACTGTGATCCTTTTACCTCAGTCTCCTGAGTGCTCACTTTAAAGTTGTGAGCCACCATGCCCAGCTTAACTAGTTATATTCTTTAAAAGTACCCTGAGCAAAAGAACTACATTAGTAAATACATTTAACTTAGTTATTAAAATATTTGAGTTTAATTTCTAGCTATTATTAAAATTGCATCTATTGTAATAAATGGTGGTAATGTTTACTGGGGTGTCAGCCTGCTTAAGAATTAGAATATTGTGTTTTGAGCAAGCATACATTTCCTAGTCAGGGAAGTTCTCTCCTTGACATACTTCATGCTTAGCTAAAATTGCAGTGAAAGTCATGTTGTCTCACCGTCAATGTTTTGAGCATCAATTTTCAAATTAAAGCTGCAAATTTCCGCAGAGGTACTGGTTTTGTGAGTCACGGTTTTTACCTGCATTGACACATGGAAACAAAAAGATTCCATTTAAAATGGGAAAAATGGAGCCGGGCGTGATGGCGCATGCCTTTAATCCCAGTACTTGGGAGGCAGAGGTAGGAGGCTCGCCATGAGTTCGAGGCCACCCTGAGACTACATAGTGAATTCTAGGTCATCCTGGGCCAGAGTGAGACCCTACCTCGAAAGACAAAAAAAAAAAAAAAAAAAAAAAAAAAGGGAAAAATGTAAAATCATCATGGCTGTACTGCCTCTGCAGATGAGATGCTTGGAGTGCCATTTTCAGTATCCAGTATATGTATATGGAGGTGTTGTGTGCACACATGTGTGTACATGTGCATTGGTGCACACAGATGACTCAGCAACTCCACAGTCCAAACAGATGAGAAGCCCAAACGTAGTCAAATAATGACTTCTGGCTAAGCAGAATCCTGGTCCAGATCCCATAAAGTCAAACATGAGCATCCCATTCCACAGGAAAGCTTCCAAGGTGTTTGTCTCTGATCCTGTGTACATTAAGTTTATACATAACACAAGGAGGTTAGGGAGTTGTTTTCTCCCAACCCATACACCATCCAAGCAAACAAGGCCTTATAGTTCTATATGGATATGTGAATGTGTTTCAAGAAATCGGTATGCGGTAAGCAACCAGAATTGTGGAAAAATAGACCTATCTTCCTCCCTGCCATCTTAGAAATAGTCCTTGAAGGAAGAAATGAGAGTATAACTGATAGCAACAACAGAGTGCTTACTTATGCTTAGCTTCAACTTCTGCAATTTAAGACTGCATGAAGGAAAATGCTAGAATAAATGATACCCAAATCACTGTATGGAATGGCAAATAAATCCTGTATGGACATACACAAAGAGCTTAGAAAAACATGTAACTGAGGCTGGAGAGATGGTAGGGACACTTGTTATGCAAGCACGAGGACCTGAGTTCAATCCCTAGCACCCATGTAAAAGTCTGGCTTGGCTATGCATATAACCAGCCTTGAGGGGGCTGGAGACATGAGGATTGCTGGGGCTCACTGGTCAGCCAGTCTAACTGAACAGGGAGCTCCAGGTTCAGTAAGAAACTCTGTCTCTGGGAAATAAAGACAAAGAGTGATACAGGAAGATATTAATCTTCCTCTGGGCTCTGCAGCATGCCTCATGGGGTATGCACATCTGGATACACATGTGCACCTACCACCCATGACATATATACTACACACCCACACTCCAAAAAAAGAAAGAAAAGAAAAATCAGAAAGCCTTGTAATTGCCAAGGTGCTGAAATGAAAAGAAAATAAGGCTTTTGTTTATAGTATACCAATCCCCAAAGATGCTGGCTAGTGAGAGATGGCTAAGCCATGAAGCATACAACACGCACACATGCACATGCATGCATTCATGTGTCATATGAATACTTGTATAAGTAAATAAAACCATGAAATTATAACTCGATATAATAATGTACCATGTTAACAACAGAGATTTGTTCTGAGAAGTGTACCATTGGGCAATTTTGTCATTGTGCAAACATTATAGGTTGTACTTACACAGATTATGACAGCTATATCACTAGGTGATGTAGGGACTACCATCATGCATGTGGTCCATTGTTGACAGAAATGCCATGATTATTCAGCATATGACTATATATATAATTATATGTATAGTTTTCAAAATTATATAGTGGGTGTCCATCCAAAGCTTAACAGTTGTTGTCAAGAATAAATTGTGAAAAACATCAATTGTGAGAGTGGACAACTAGAAAGAACTAAATAAATGAATTTTTGCTTTGGTTATGGCTATCCAAGCTCAGGTTTCTGTGACTTTCTAGCAAAGTCTTTAGTGCGTGCGTGTGTGTGTGTGTGTGTACGCAAGCGCGTGCATTTATCTGTGTACGTATATTTGCATATGTGAGGCCACACAGGTATGTGGGTGTATGCACATGTATGAGCATGCATGTGAAGGCCAGAAGTTGATGTGCCAGGTATCTTCCTTCATTGCTCTCCACTTTATTTTTTTCTTGTGTGTGTGTGTGTGTTGTGTATACACAGTTTGTGGTGCCCCACGTTCTTGCGTGTGGCAAGGCGCGCTGGCCTGTGCTGTCAGAGAGGAAAGCTGGATGCCCCACTGCAGCGTTCTCTACTTATTTGAGCTGGCGTCTCTGGCTGGTCTGGAGCTTGCCATACTTTTGTGAGCTCAAGTGATTCCTGGTGCTCTGCTCCCCACAGGACTAGCGTTACAGACACGAGTGGCCATGTCTAGCTGTGTAATTGTGGGTTCTGGAGATTCAAGCTTGTGTGGTCTTGGGCCCCCTCAGTCCCTCTTGCTTGTGCAAGAAGTGCATTTAACTACTGGGCCATTGCTCTAGCCCACTCTCCACCTGATTTACTGAAGCAGGGTCTTTTACTTGAACCCAGACCTCACCTATTTGGCTAGTCCAGCTTGACCTGAGGATCCCTTACCTCCACCTCCTGAGTGCTAGGATTACACGTGGGCTGCCACACCCACCCAGAATTTACATGAGTTGCGGGAATCTGAACTCCAGTCCTCACGCTTGTACAGCACATGGTCTATCCACTGAGTTATCTCCTCAGCCTCAAAGTCTTTATCTTCTGTGTTATCTGTTCTAAAACAGACACATAACTAACTCCTCATTGACTCTGAGCTAAATACTCTACATACTTACATGTACTGTAGCCAGGCCGGTACTAGACCCTGTAGTGATGATGAGATCATCATTGAGAGGCACCTGAAAAGATGGAGAGAAAGGCCATTCATCATCAACAGAGAAGAGGAAAGAGAAAAAGAACAGCAGACAGCCACCCACCTCCCCTCTCAGCTATTATGAATGAGATGACGGGGTGAGCCCCTGAAGGTCGCATGCCCACCGCAGGCACAAAAACATGCAGGGACTTCCCTCTCCACGTGTAAACAAGCTATCTGGGATCTCCTGAGTAAGTCAACTAAACCAACATGTCAGAGGTCACGTTTGGTTGCATTTTCACCCATACATATGCTTATGGTACAACTCAGTATTTATTTCCTTTTGCCAAAAGGGCAAATTTCTTTCCAAAATTATCTCAGGATTCTGCATCCTACTGCCATTGGAGACTGTTCCCATTAACACTGAGATATGTGACTCTGGAGGGGAGGCAAACAGTCATTGACTCTCTACTTCCTTCTCCTGTGCATCTCTCTCCCACCTCTTAAAGGTTCATCTGCCCCACTTGTCATTGGCATTTGCTTGTTGAATCCCCTGGCCACCCCACTCAAGCCTGCTAAGTCCACCCTGACTGGTTCTCCTATTCTCACGCTGCTGGAGGAAACTGAAGACATGAACTGAGTTAAGCAATTCTCCTCTCCACTTTCCAGAGCTCATGTTTTTCAAGGGAAGTTAGGAATTTGATTTGTATTTGAAATTTCGGGGTTTTTAATTGTTGCCATATATATATTTGCTATGGCCACTTTTACATTAAGGTTTTCTTTCTTTCTTTCTTTCTTTCTTTCTTTCTTTCTTTCTTTCTTTCTCTCCTTCTCCTCCTCCTTCTTCTTCTTTTTATTTTTATTTTTGAGGTAGGTTTCACTCTAGCTCAAGCTGACCTGGAATTCAAGGTTGCCTTGAACTCATGGCAAACCACAGCTTCCTGAGTTCTGGAATTAAAGGCATCCACCACCATGCCCAGCTTATTTAAAATCATTTCTTTAAATTTATTTATTTATTAGATACAGAGGGGGAGACAGAGAGAGAGAGAGAGAGAGAGAGAGAGAGAGAGCACGCCAGGGCTTCTAGCTACTGAAAACGAACTCCAGATGCATGTGTCATGATATGCATCTGGCTAATATGGGACCTGGGGAATCAAACCTGGGTCCTTAGGCTTCGCAGGCAAGCGCCTTAACTGTAAGCCATCTCTCCAGCCTCCATGCCCAGCTTTTGCATTAAGTTTTATTTCTCAAGTTTGCTTTTCACAGGCACAGATTTGTGGAGCATATAGACAGTGAGGATTACTACTATTTATTTATATATTTAAGTAGTCTTCATTCAAATATGATAATTAGAAAAATGTATTAGCCTATGCACATTGGCAGCTAATGCAGAAGCTACTTTTCCCAATGTGCCCTTTTCTTTGGGAAATCTTCAAACCATCAAAACTTTCCCTTTTAAAATGGAAAAAGACACTAAGTAAGGAGTATAAGCAGACTGCATATAGGACCAGGCCTGAAGGAACTATCAACAGAAGACTGAGCATGTCTTTTCATGAACTCTATATAGTACTGTTGTATATGCTGTTACCTATGTCTGGAATGTTCTTACCTTGTCCTCACCTGGCTGACTCCTGATTCTTTTAGATTTAACCCATGCCTCTGGACACATTAGATCCCCACTTCATATACCGGCCTGCTTGGATCAGGAGCCTTCCCACCCCACACACTGCACTTCTATGGATGTGTCCAGGCTCTGCGTATTATGTCTATTTAAATGACTGTCTCCCCAAGACTCAGGCTCTTGGTGTTCATACAGTGCCCAAGTAGCAAGCACTCAATGTATGTTTAAATAGTGAATAAATACATTTGCACTATAAGGAAAGAACAGATGGTTTCAATGGTCCTATCCAATTGCAAAATATTACAGAAGATTCCTCATTTACCTCTATTGGCCTCCCAAGGAAATTCTTCTCTGTCACTTTATACTGGTAGAAGTCACCTTTGTGCTTGTAGGAGACATTGATATCCATATTCAAATGAAGTTGTTTAATCAGGAGTGAATATTCTGTTAATCCCTCGATGGCATTAATTGTATCCTATCAATGGCCAGCAAGATACAAAAGTATGTTTAGTTTATTTACAACCCCGCTTGTTTACAAATGGACCTACTTTTTTTGAGAGCAGGATCCCACTATGTAGCCCACTTTGGCCTTGAACTTGAAATCCTCTTGCCTCAGCCTTACAAGTGCTGTGCATCATACTGCCAGGCTCTACACATGCCCTTCCTTAGGAGGGTAGGCCACACTGTCTAGAGACAAAACTTGGAGTTTCAAGCCACCAGAACCATGATCCCATAAATTTCTATTCATTATAAATTGCTCAGTTTGTGTTATACTGTTATAGCAGCAGAAAAGTGACCAAGATAGGGTTCATTGCATTTAGTAGGCGCATATGATCACTACTCAAAAAGTATTTAAGCCAGGCATGGTTGCACACGCCTTTAATCCCAGCCCTTGGGAGGCAGAGGTAGGAAGATCACCATGAGTTCAAGGCTGCCCTGAATCTACACAGTGAATTCCAGGTCAGCCTAGGCTAGAGTGAAACCCTGCCTCAAAAAACCAAAAGAAGCCGGGCGTGGTGGCGCACGCCTTTAATCCCAGCACTCGGGAGGCAGAGGTAGGAGGATTGCCGTGAGTTCGAGGCCACCCTGAGACTCCATAGTGAATTCCAGGTCAGCCTGGGCTAGAGTGAGACCCTACCTCGAAAAATCGAAAAAAAAAAAAAAAAAAAAAAGAAAAAAGAAAGACTAAGTAAATGAATTACTGTATCATCCTGGACCCCATCTTCCTCTTTTGTAAAACAAAGAATTGTAAATAGATCACAGATGTTAAGTATATGGCTGCTCCCTCGACTGTGACCATGGCAGCTGATGACAATACACAGGGCATGTTTTCCTGACAAGTCTGTAGTTGCCTTGACAAGAAACTCATTAGATAATCACTAAATTAATCTTAAGGGACCCTTACACCTGTAATATTTATAGATAGATATAGATGATATAGATCTATAGATATAGATATACACACTTTGTTATTATCTAAACATCCAGGTGATAGAAATGTTAAGACTGAGCTCAACTTTAAATAAAGATGTATTGCATGTGCCACTTAATGACACTATGAAAATACCGTTAGACAATTTCATCATTGAGCATGCTCACACGAGCCTGGATGATACAGATTCATCTCAATCAAGAGACATCATGCATGTGACACCTGTGAGTATGTTGCGGTGAAACATGGCATCTTCTGTACAATAAAGTTTCTTTTTATATGCAAAATTAGCACATACTAAAACAGTGGGAAAAGTCTCAAATAGGAGCTAGGGTATAGTTCAGGGTGGAGTATGCGTTTACTATCTGAAAGTTCTTGCATTCAATACAGATCACCCAACCTTCAAAAAAAAAATACATAAACAAGTAACATAGCTGTTTATTGCCATTACCCACCATTGTGCACTATATATGATTATCACTGTTATCCTTTTTTTCTGACTGGTAGGAAACAGGTGTGCTCACAGCAGCAGCATCACAAACAAGTGGGTAATGTGCTATACTACATTACTGTGGCTGCAGATTCACCAGGCAATAGGACCTTTTTAGCTCTATTGTAATCTTTTGGGACCACTGCTATATATATTGCTACATAGTAAGTGACTATGTGTTACATAGATATATACTAGTAGTTACAATATCAAACATGACTGATAGGAAACAAGAAAATAACAGTGCTCACGCTTATTTGTTATTTTGTAGTTTTTTTTTTTGTTTGTTTGTTTTTGCAAGGGAGGGACTTACATGACAACCACTGTTTATTGAACAGTATATGACCCAACTGCTGTAAACCTTATCAGCTTTCCATGGTCATTAAGAATCATGAAGGAAGCACTGGCCATAGTCAGGAGACATGAGTTCTGATTTGGTTCTCTGAGTAGACCACCTCAGGCTCCTTTCATCCTCTGCAGAACAAACGTCTCAGTGCATATAACATCTAGGGGGCCGTTGATTCTAGACATTGACTCATACCTATGGCAGCTCATTTGGTGGAGAGGGGCACAGAGGCCAGAGTGAGAGTGGACTATGTGGTGTGGGAAATGATAGAACTGTCTGCAGGAGGCTGGAAGAAGCCAAGGACGTGTTACCTGGGTGGAGTAGAAGCCGCCGCCATGCCTCTGCTCTTCAGACAGCCATCTGATGATGGGGTTGACGTAGTTCATCTCTTTGAGGCTCAGGCTGGTGAGTAAAGCGTAGGCCGTGGTTTCCACCATCCCTGCCGTGCCAGTGCTGGGTACAGAGCTGTCTGTGTGTTGGCGTTGGAGATTATCTTTCCAAAAACGGTAAATGGGTGGATCACCTGGTATTGACACATCCCATTCATTAACAGGAGGAGAAATGTGAATTTAAAATACTTTAACAGAAGGCATATTATGGCCTTCTGATTTCTGGAAGTTACTCTCTTTGTAAGAACTTCCTCGGGTGAAGACTGATCTGGAAGTTGTCCTCTGACCTCTACACATGCGCTGTGACCTGAACTCTCTCTCTCTCTCTCTCCCACTCCTCCCTCCCTCTTTATCTCTCTCACACTGAATGAATAAATAATAAAAATTTTAAGAAATATTTATAATTTAAAAAAATGTCTTCAAGGTGAGAAACACAAGAGATCCCACAATACGTAACTCCTTGCCTTCATTTTATTTATTTGCTCATGTGTGTGTATGGGCATGCCAGGGCCTTTCAGTACTGCAAACAAACAAACACAGACACTTCTTTCACTTTTGCATCTGGCTTACATAGCTGGCTAGGGAATGAACCAGGGCCAGCAGGCTTTGCAAGCAAGTGCTTTTAACTTCTGAGCCTTCTCCACAGACTCCTTGCCTTTATTTTAAAAGGTTGACATAGAAAGGTGACATGCACCAGGGCAGGTAGGACAACAGTCAAAAGTGCAACAAGCTGGGATTTAATGAACCCGGGTTCTAGTCTCTTCTCTACTGCTAACTGACAGAATCAAACTGAGCAAGAGGTTCTTTAGTTCTGTGAGACTCACATCTCCTAATACTTTAGGTAGATAATATTCACTTTTATGTAGTGAAAGTCATATGAAGTATTAAAGGGAAAAGCTTTTGTAAACCTGAAAACCCCATAAACACATAAAGGATGATATTCCATCAATATAAATGTGACACAGTATCTTTCTCCCTGTGAGAAAAAGTCACACTCTGGAAAATGTGAAATGACACTCAAATCCTTAGAAAGGTCTTTTATTATCTCTCCTCAGTTTAAAGCACGAATAATTTCATATATGCAATACTTTTCAAAACATAGATTCTAAATTATATTTGCTATTGCTTTGGTAATAGAAACCAGTCACGTCAAATACTTCTTGGAATATTTTTTAAAAATTATGATGTTTTGAAAGCTAGTCAAATTTTGAAGTGTCTTTTTACAGTCCATTATTGCACTATTTGTATGATCTTGGAGAAGATAATTTCTTGACCCTCTTAGACTCAGATTTACAATATTTAAAACAAAAGGTTTAGTTTAGATTCTTGAAGAAACTTCCAGCTTAAATATTATTTTAGTTATTAAGTTCTCTCTTAGCTCTTAAATTCTATGATTTTATAGTCCACCTTACAATACCCAAAGCATTTTCATTATTTTTGAAGTATTATAAAAGTGGTTTTGAGGTATGTGTTAAAGATTAGACATTTTTAAATGATGACAGAAGTGAATTTTGTAGATGGTCATAAGCCTCACATAAGATTCATTAAACTTCAAAATCGCAGCTGGTAGAGAATTGAGAACTGCCAACCATGCCAATGACTCCAGCTAGCTAGCAAGGTATAAGTCAGGTCATGTCCTCTTTGGCTCAAAGTCCTCCAGTGACTTCCATTGTCATTCAAAGTGGAAGTTAAAGTGTTTGGGCTCCCTGTGGCCCCCACTCAATGCGCATGAGATGCAGACCACCCTTGGTCTGGATGGAAGCAACCCTATACCTGTGTGCCTGGCTTGGGGAATGGGTATGGACCAAATTCAACCTCAGCTGAATCTGCTTGCTTGAGTACTAATACAGTTTATGTATGGTGTGTCCTCACCAAAACTGATGTTAGGGTTTGGTCCCCAGAGCTGCAGCACAAAGAGGGGGACATGATAGAAGAGGTTTGCATTAGGAGGGTGAAACCCTCACGAGTAGGTGAGTGCTTTCCTGGGGGGGGGGATAGGTTAGTGATCCAAGGAACTCAACCCTCTTTTCTCTCTCTTCCAGTGCCCACCTGCCCTTCTGCTTTCCACCATGAGGGCTTCATCAGAAGCTAAGCTGATGCTGGCGCTGTGCCCTTGAACCTCTGGAACTGTGAGCTAAAAGGAACCTGTTTCCTTCACCAAGCATGATGGTTAATCTCCATTCTCAACGTGATTGAATCTAAATTCACCCTGGAAACAAACCTGTGGGCATGGTTTGAGGGACTTTCTAGATTAGGTTCATTGAGGTGGGCAGACCAGTCCCGTGGGCTGTGTTCCCAGGATGAATGAAAAGGAGAAAACAAGCGGAGGTCCAGCATTCGCCTCTCTCCACCGCCTGACTGTGGATACAGTGTGAGCAGCCACCTCAAGCTCCGGCTGCTGTGCCTTCTCCACCGGGACAGACTGTGTTCTGTCAAACTGAAGCCGAAGTGAACCCTTTCTCTCTTACGTTGTTTCTTTTCAGGAATTTGTTTACAGCAATGAGAACAGTAATTAACACAACCCAGTCTCTGCTACTCTGTTATAACAACAGACTGTGAACTTAAACAGGCGCCTTAGCCATTTCATAACTCTATGCAGACATCCCCACAATGACCTCTAACATCCTGCCCTTCCCTCGTTTTCCCGCTTCCTTCTCTGCCCTCACTTCCTAGTCTTTGTCTCACTGTTCTCTGCACTGCACTGGTCTCCTTGACATTTCTGCACAGAGAGAGAAAGAATGGGCACAACAGGGCCTCCTGCTACTGCAAAGAACTTTAGACACATACACCACTTTGTACATCTGGCTTTAACGGGTACTGGGTAATCGAACCCAGGCTGTCAAGCTTTGCAAGCAAGTACCTTTAACTTCTGAGCTATCTCTCCAACCCTATAATTTTTTTTTTTTTTGAGAAATAAAGTCTGGCTATGTAGCCCAGGTTCGTCTCAAATACTGAAT
This sequence comes from Dipus sagitta, assembly GCA_036346955.1. Classification (NCBI taxonomy): domain Eukaryota; kingdom Metazoa; phylum Chordata; class Mammalia; order Rodentia; family Dipodidae; genus Dipus; species Dipus sagitta. The sequence continues at coordinate 133,769,012 of CM070770.1, forward strand.
CCCTCTGCCTCAGCTTCCTGAGTGCTGGGATTATAGGCATGCACCACCATGCCCAGTTATCTTTGGTCCGTAGTATACTCAATTCATGTGTTGAATAAAGGAATACCTATTTAATGGATAAATGAATAACAGGAGTTCTTACACTGTACTCTGATGGTTCGTTTCTTGAGGACAAGGATTATGTTCTAGTCAACTTTCATGCCACCCACTCCCTGGAGCAGCACACTCTATGTGCATAGTAAACACTTGGTGAGAAATTGTATGAAATATGTCCTACCTTTAACCATAGCTTCCCTTTTCAAGGCTGAAACAATCAAACGAAACCGTGGGTGTGTTCTATCTCCCAAGGAAAGAGCGTACGCCATAATGGCCAGTGTGAAGGTGTTCTTGGATGGGAGGGCATGTTCAAGCAGGAAGGTGTCAGCTTTGCTCAGTGCTGTGTTGATTTTCTGGAAATAAGACCAGAAGACAACTCACTCTCTGTCAAACATCAGCTTATCAACTAATGGGAACAAACCCTCAGGTGGCATCTGATGAAGGGTAGAACCAGGATACTGGATAGACATGGGTAGGGTCTCAGCAGAGCAAGTCCTTTTGACAGAAGGCATGAAGCATAGCTCAAAATAAACAATATGGTTGTCCAAATCGGGTTGCCTCTGACTTCCCATTTTCGTTCTGGAGGTTCTGTTCCTTGAGTCTCTGATTCCAGCCCCAGGGGGAAGCACTAAGCATGGAGAGGACGTTCACCTTGTCTAAGCAAAGCTGAAACAGCTTCATATGTTCAAAGGAAATTACACTGTAGATGGAGAGATGGCTCAGCAGTTAAGGCACTTGCTGGCAAAACCTAAGAGCCAGAGTTTGATTCCCCAGTACCCAAGTAAAATCAGTTGCACAAAGTGCTGCATGCATCTGGAGTTCATTGCAGCAGCTAGAGGCCCTGGAACTATGCCCATTCTCTCTCTCTCTCTGGTTTGGTGTTGTGAGGAAGGGCCTCAATCTAGCTCAGACTGACCTGGAATTCACTATGTAGTCTTAGGCTGGCCACAAACTCATGCTGATCCTCCTGCCTCTGCCTCCTGAGTGCTGGGATTAAAGGCAGGTGTGCACCACCACACCTAGACCAGTCTCTCTTTCTCTCTCTCTCTGCTTGGCATGGTGGCACATGCCTTTGATTGCAATACTGGGGAGGTAGAGATAGGAGGATTTTTGTGACTTCAAGGCCAACCTGAGACCACACTGCGAATTCCAGGTAAGCCTGGGCTAGAGTGAGACCCTACATCAAAAGAAAAAAAAAATAGGGCTAGAGAGATGGCTTAGCAGTTAAGGCACTTGCTTGAGAAGCTTAAAGACCCAGGTTCAATTTCCCAGTACCCAGTTAAGCCAGATGCCCAAGGTGGCACATGTGTGTGGAGTTGGTTTGTAGTGGCTAGAGGCCCTGGTGTGCCCATTTTCTTTCCCTTCTAATCTCTCTCTCTCTCTGCCTCTTTCTTTCTCTCAAATAAATAAAATAAAATATTTAAAAATAAACAAAAACATACAAAACAGGGATTATGCTAAAAAATTAAACCATGGATAACAACAAAGAAAGTCTAGCTGCTAACATGTTTTCTGATCCTCAGATGGGCTGAGAGCAGAGTCCCTGTCACTTGACACTGAGAATGCTAGACAGGACGCTGGGTCAGGGGAAGCCTACTGTCATTCCTCCTCACTCCTCTCCTAGCTTATGTGCCAACCTGTCCTCTAGGAGCAGGTCTTCGTGAATTATTTTCCCTTTATGTGTAAATACTATAAATGCCAGTGCTTATGCAACTAACCAAAAAGAATGAGGAGAATCAGAAAGTGGGGCCGGGCTATAAAACCTCATGGCCTGGCCCCAGTGACCCATTTCCACCAGCAAGACTCCACTTCTAAAGGCTCTACAGTCTTCCCAAACAGCACCACTAGCTGGGGACCAACTGCTCAAACACATGAGCCAATGGGTTTCATTTTACATTCAAACCACAACACCTTACAGGTTTTCTCAACTGTTAAGTAGGTAGAACTACATAGGTGGTCTCAAATATTTACCAGAGTTCTGAACCTTTTTTATTCTGGTGTGAAAAGAGCATACTAACTGAGTCAATCCAGGCTCAGAAGGACAAAAAATGTATGTCCTGTCTTAAGTGGATCCTAATTTTGAATATTTGTGTGCATGTAAATAAGGGGATGCAAAAAAGAGGTATAGGCTATGAAGCCAGATAGGAGACCATGAGGGGAAGAGGTGTGGAAACAGAGAGGACAAAAGGCCATACATGACAAAGTGGAAGAGCGACTATTAGAGGAAGAAGGGGGAAGGGAAAATTGTATGAAAAAATACCATAATGAAACCCAATTATCTGTGTTATTTTAAAGAGAGAGAGAGAGAGAGAGAGAGAGAGAGAATTGGCACGCCAGGGCCTCAGCCACTGAAATCAAACTCCAGATGCTTGTGCCACCTAGTGGTTATGTGTAACCTTGCATTTGCCTCACCTTTGTGTGTCTGGCTATTGTGGGATCTGGAGTCAGACATGGGTCTTTAGGCTTTGTAGGCAAGCGCCTTAACTGCTAAGTCATCTCTCCAGCCCTATCTGTGTTTGTTATGTTTTTATTTATTTGTTTTCAAAGAAACAGAGAAAGAGAGAGAGAAAGTGAGAGAGAGAGAGAGGAAGAATATGAATGTGTCAGAGCCTCTTGCCATTGTAAATGAGCTTCAGATGCATGTGCCACCTTGTGCATCTGGCTTTACATGCACACTGGGGAATTGAACCCTGGCTGTCAGGCTTTGCAAGTGAGTGCTTTAACCACTGGACCATTTCCCCAGCTCCCTATCTGTATGTTTATATGGTAAAAAAAAGTCAAAAACACCATTTAAATGAGACATTTCAAACATAAAAATACAAAAAAAAAAACGATAGAACAACAATAAACCTACCAACCAGATGCTATAAAAAAAACTTATTTTCTTTTTTTAAACTTTTTATTGATAACCTCCATAATACAGATAATATACCATGGTCATAATACCCAAAAAACCTTATTTTCAACTAATATGAAAAGAGGGGGGCTGAAGAGATGGCTCAGCAGTTAAGGCACTTGCCTGCAAAGCTTAATGACCTGAGTTCAATTCTCCAGTATCCATATAAAGTGGTGCATGGATCTGGAGTTTCTCTGTAGTGGCTAGAGGCCCTAGTGACCCCATTCTCTCTCTCTCTCTCTCTCTCTCTCTCTCTCTCTCTCTCTCTCCCTCTCTGCTTACAAATAAAAATAAATAAAATATATTTTCAAGAAGTTTAAAAAATTTTTTTTGTTTATTTTTATTTATTTGAAAGTGACAGACAGAGAGAGAAAGAGGCAGATAGAGAGAGAGAGAATGGTGCACCAGGGCCTCCAGCAACTGCAAAGGAACTCCAGATGCTTGCGTCCCCTAGTGCATCTGGCTAACGTGGGTCCAGGAGGATTGAGCCTCGAACAGGGGTCCTTAGGCTTCACAGGCAAGCGCTTAACTGCTAAGACATCTCTCCAGCCATCAAAACGTTTTTTAAAAAGAAGGAAAAGAAACTTGTTAAATGAAATGAATTCTAATTGGTGCCTCCCACCCCTCATACCAAAGGTATGGCACAGCAGTAGATGGGTGCTAGAGCAAAAAAAAAAAAAAAAAAAAAAAAAAAAAAAAAAAAAAAAAAAAAAAAAACCCTCCTACTTACCTCCAGGGGGCATATGTCAAAGGCCTTTCTAATTCCAATCACAGAAAAGGCTGTCATATACAAAATATTTTCTTGGGCTTCAACAGGCAATGTACCCTGAAATAAACATGATTTGAAAGAAGGGTAAAATGAAGTTTGCAAAGTGTAATGATCTGGCTCTAGTCTGTGGACCATCTCCCATTTCCCTCCATGCACCCCACTGGACTGCTCACTATTTCTCAAGGAGCACTAGGTTTTAGTGCCCTCACCACCATCTCTCTCAGCCCACTTCATACTTCTTCACCACATTCAAATTCTATTCTCCTTCATGAAGGGCAGCTTGGCCTCTGCTCTCTCATATTTTGGCCTCTTAGGGAAGTGACAGTCCCAAGAAATGCTCCTAAAACTCCCAGTGAAGTCTCTTTCCATCTTCAGCCTTATTTCATGCCACTCACTATCAAATTCTCCTGGTCTCAGTTATTTGAATGCATTCCCATCTGTCTTCTCTCTGTTTTTTCCCCTTACCCCTCCCTTCTTCTCCTCTCCTCTCCTCTCCTCTCCTCTCCTCTCCTCTCCTCTCCTCTCCTCTCCTCTCCTCTCCTCTCCTCTCCTCTCCTCTCCTCTCCTCCCATGCCACTCTGGAATTCAAATTGCCAGGCAGAATAGGTGTATGAAAAATGTTCAACTTAACTAATCATTAGGAAAATTCAAACCAAAACTAAAAGGAGATGGCATGATTGTGATTTTTAAAAACACACGACAGGAGATATTGTCAAGGAGATGTTGGCAAAGATGTAGAGAAAAAGAAGCCATTGAATAACATGAATGAGAATATAAATCAGGTAAGCTACGATGGAAAGATATTGTGGTAGTTTGAATGGATGGCCCCCAATAGATTCAGGATTTTATTAAAGTTTGTAATTTAGATTTGCAGCCACCTGGCTGGAGGAAGTGTCACTGTGGGTGGATCATAGGGTCCAGCCCTAAGGTGTGTGGATGGATTGGAATTCCAGTCTAAACATATGCAAAGCACAGGAGCTTTGCCTGGAGTTCCTGAAGTGTGCTTGCTTATGGTGGCTTTTGGCTTTTCTCCCTCTCTCTCTCTCTCTCCTTGGACTTGTGAAAGCAGGGCAGCTTTTTCTGCCATTATGGAAATTACCCTGGATCTATAATTACAAATAAATATTCTTTCCTTCGTAACTGTGCCTGATTTGGAAGTTCATCCCAGTGACCCAAAGCTGACTACTACTGCTCTACAGGAATTTCTCAACAAACAAACAAGCAAACAAACAAAACAAACAAAAAACATAGGTGAGAACTCCACTAATCAGTCCTGCCCTTAGATCTCTGGGGCCCTGCCCTGAGTTGGGACCAGGCCTTCTAGTGTTGGTCACATTCCCTGGTTCTTGCAGCTGAGACCCACAGGGTCTGAGCTAGGTGGAACAGGCCTCTCAGGTTCAAGGTGAGTGCTCCCTCAATGCCCCAGTCAGTCCCACACATAGAACTTCAGCCTGAGCCTACCCAGAATTGGGACCAGGTCCTTTTGTGCTGGTCACACTCCCCAGTCCAGTCCACCTAACCCAGACTGCAGATACACCACCAGCTCATGCAAAGCTGACCAGGCTGCTTAACACAGGTCCCACTGGAGCTGTGGTTGCTGCATTCTTGGCAAGAAAAGGGAATTATCTACAGATGGCAAACCTCAATCATTGCAAAACAAGTAACACAAGAAACCAAGGCAAGATATCCCCTCCAAGAATTCTTAGTCCCATAGTTGAAGCCTCCAATGAGAACAACTTAGTGAAAACTCTAGACAAAGAATTATAAGATTCAATTATGATAAGCATATACAACAAACTTCAAGAGGATATGGAAAAACAGCTGAATGAATTGGGAAAGAAACAAACAAAAACAATTCAATAGAACTTGGATAAATTCAAAGATAACATGAATGAATTCCAAGAGCGCACAATAAATCAAGTACAATGAGAAAGTCAAACCAAGAAATGAAAATGGAACTCAATAAAGAAAGAAAGATGCTGAAGAAAACCTAATGGAAATAAAAATGAAATAACTGAATTAAAAGGTTCCCAAGAAAGTCTCACTATCAGAACAGATCATGTGGAGGGCAGAATAGATTATCAAGACTTGAGGGAAAGACAGGAACTAAATTGGGAGGCCAATATCAATGACAATTTCAAAAACCCATATGAACAGAGCATTAGAGAAATGTGGGACACTTTAAAAAAACAAACAGCTGGGCGTGATGGTGCACGCCTTTAATCCCAATACTCGGGAGGCAGAGGTAGGAGGATCACCGTGAGTTTGAGGCCACCCTGAGACTACATAGTGAGTTACAGGTCAGCCTGGGCTAGAGTGACACCCTATCTCAAAAAACCAAAAATAAAATAAATAAATAAATAAATAAAATTAAAAAAACAACAACACATTTGAATCCTGGGCATACAAGAAGGGGAAGAACTACAGGTCAAAGGTATTGATAATATCTTCAATAATATTATAGAAAAAAATCTCAAATCATACAAATTGAGGCCCATCCAGTTACTAGAGACATATAGAACACCAAAAAGACAAGATGAAAGAAGAAATTCTACAAGTATAGAAGGGTCATGGCTGCCAACCCAAACTATTATACCCAACAGAATTATCACTCATAATCAAAAGAGAAAGAAAAACTTTCCATGATAAAAGCTGGCTGTATGAATAGATGAGCACTATGCCAGCTCTACAGAGAATACCAGATGGAATACTTCACACTGGGAAGAAGAATGAACATACTGAAGCAGATACAGGAGGGAAAAGCAATAATCAAAACAGATATGAAAGCAAATGAAAATCAAGAAAACACCAAACTCCACAAAATCTTCCACATGACAGGGATTAACTCATACCTTTCAATTATGACTCTGAATATCAATGGGCTACACTTTTCAATCAAAAGATACAGGTTAACACACTGTATCAGAAAACTGGATCTATCCACTTGCTTTCTTTTAAGAAGTCTACCTTGCCACTAAATATAGACACTATGTTAGGATGAACCAGTGGAAAAGTTATTCCCAAGCAAATGGAAATAAAAATCAAGTGGGTGTGGCTATACTAGTATCTGACAAAATAGACATTCAACCAAAAGTTATCAAAGAAGATAAAGGAGGCCACTTTATACTCATGAAGGGAACAATTCAACAAGAGGATATTATAATTCTAAACTTATATGCACCAAACACAGATGCACTAAATTTTATATAGCAAAATCTACTAGACATTAAGTCAGAAATAAATCCCAACACAATTATAGTGGTGACTTTAATACCCTACTATTATCAATAGACAAATAGTCTAAACAGAAAATAGAGAAACAATGGAGCTAAACAACACCATAGACCAAATGGACTTAACAGACATCTACAGAACATTCTGCCCAACCTCTACAGAATAGACTTTTTTCTCAGCATCTCATGGAACCTTCTCTAAAATAGATCATATGTTAAGACACAAAGCAAGTTTCCAAAAACACAAAAAATTGAAATAACTCCTTGTGTTATATCTGACCACAATGCAATAAAACTAGAAATTAATAAGAAAAGCAAGAGAAAACACATAAATGCCTAGAGATTGGGCAATACACTATTGAAAAAAATGAATGGATGCTTGAAGAAATTGGGTAGGAAATGAAAATCTCCTAGAACGGGATAAGCATGAAAACACAGCATACCAAGACCTGTGGGACACAATATAAAGTCAGTCCTAAGGGAAAGTTTATATCTTTAAATATCCACATTATAAAACTAGAGAGATCCCAAATAAATGACTTAATGATCCAACTGAAGGCAATGAGAAAGCAAGAACAATCCAAACCAAAATTACCAAATGGAAAGAAATAATCAAGGTCAGGGCAGAGAGCAATGAATTAGAAATGAAGAAACAGTTTTAAAAAATTGATGAAACCAAGAGTTGCTTCTTCCAAAAGAAATAATCAAGATTGGTAAGCTCCTGGCCAAATTATCCAAAAGAAAGAGAGAGAAGACCTTAATCAACAAGATTAGAGATTAGGGCTGGAGAGATTGCTCAGTGGTTAAGGGTTAAGGCACTTGCCTGTAATGCCTAACAACCTGGTTTTGATTCCCTAGTATCCACATAAAGCCAGATGTACAAAGTGGCACATGCATCTAGAGTACATTTGCAGTACCCAGAGACCCTGCTACACCCATTCTCTCTCTTTGCTTGTAAATAAATAAACAACAATTAAAAAAATTAGAGATGAAAGAGATATTTTAACAGATACCAACAAAATTGAGGAATCATACGGACATATTTCAAAACCTACATACCACCAAATTGGAAAATATGGATGAATTTCTTGATTCATATGAACTAACAAAGCTAAACACAGAAGAGATAAATCACTTGAATAGAGTTGTAAAATCTAACAGCTTGAAGGAATAATTAAAAGCTTCCTAAAAAAAATCCAGGCCCAGATGGAATCAAGGCTGATTCTACCAAACCTTTTAGATGAACTGAAACCAAGCACTGATTCTTAAGTTACTCTTAAAATTGAAGAGGAGGGAATGCTCCCTGACTCCTTCTATGAAGTCAACATAAGATTAATATCCAAACTAGACAGAGACACAACAAGAAAAGAAAACAATAAGACAATATCCCTGATGAACATAGATAGAAAAATTCTTAATAAAATTTCTTATAAATCAAATCCAAGAACACATCAAAAATATCATCCATCTCATTCAAATAGGTTTCATCCCTGGCATTCAGGGATGGTCAACATACGGGAATGGATACATCATATAGTCTTAAGGACAGAAATCACAGGATCATCTCAATAGATGTAGAAAGGCCTTCAACAAAATATGACATTAAAAATAATCTTTTAGCCAAGCATGGTGGTGCATATCTTTAATCCCAGCATTTGGGAGGCAGAGGGAGGAGGATCACCATGAGTTCAAGGCCCCCCTGAGACTACATAGTGAATTCCAGGTCAGCCTGGGCTAGAGTGAGATCCAACCTCAAAAAAAAAAAATTTTTTTTTTAAATTTTCATTATTTGCTTACTTATGAGAGAGAGAGAGAGAGAGAGAGAGAGAGAGAGAGAATAGGCATTCCAGGGCCTCTAGCCCCTGAAGATTAACTCCACATGCAAGCATCACCATGTGCATCTGGTTTATGTGGGTTCTGGGGAATCTAATCTGGGTTCTTAGGCTTTGCAGGCAAGCACCTTAACCTCTAAGCCATTTCTCCAGCCTAATATTTCTTCTTGATAAAAAAGCTGGAGAGATTATGGATGAAATGATTACTTCTCAACATAATAAAGGATATATACAACAAACCTAAAGCCCATATCATACTAAATGAGGAAAAACTTGAAGCATTCACAATAAGGTCTGGAACAAGAGAGGGGTGTCCATTCTCTCCTCTACTATTTAACATAATACTTAATGTATTAGCTCCAGCAGTAAGAGAAAGATACAAATTGGAAGGAACAAGTCAAATTAGCCTTATCTGCATAATATGATTCTGTACTTAAAATACCTGAAAGATTTCACCACAAAACTACTGGAGTTAATAAACTCTTTCAGCAAAGTGGCAGGAGCGCTTGCCTGTGGTGCCTAAGGACCCCAGTTCGAGGCTCGATTCTCCAGGACCCACGCTAGCCAGATGCACAAGGGGGCGCACGTGTCTGGAGTTCATTTGCAGTGGCTGGAAACGCTGGCACGCCCATTGTCTCTCTTTCTATCTGCCTCTTTCTATCTCTGTCACTCTCAAATAAATAAAGAAAAATGAACAAAGAAATTTAAATAAAATCAGGAGCTTTCAAATATATCAATGACAAAGAAGTTGAGAAAGAAATTAGGGTAATAGTCTCATTGGGAGTAACTACAAAAAATTAAATGTCTTGGAATATCCCTAATCAAGGTAGTGTTAGACCTCTATAATGAAAACATTAAAACAATGAAAAAAGCTGAGGAAGACATGAGATATAAAAATCTCCCATGCTCAAGGATTGAAAGAATTAATCTTGTGAAAATGGCCATCCTACCAAAATCAGTATACAGATTCAATGCAATTCCAATCAAAATGTCAGCACCATTCTTCATAGAAATAGAAAAATAGTCTAAAATTCATATAGAAGCACACAAGTCTTCAGATAGCTATAAATGTCCTCAGCAAAAATAATGCTACTGATGGTATCACCATACCTGACTTCAAAATATATCACCAAGTTATAGTAATAAAACAACATGGCACTAGTACAAAAATAGAAATGTAGATCAATGGAATAGAATAGCAGATTCAGGTATAAGTTCTAGTAACTACAGTCACTTGATCTTTAAAAGAGGCCAAAAAATGCACATGGGAGAAGAGAGCATTTTCAGTAAATGGTGCTGGACACACTGGATAAATCACATGTTGAAGAATGAATCTAGACCTCTTCTCTTACCCTGTTCAAAAATCAGTTCCAGAGGGATGGAGAGATTGCTCAGTGATTAAAGGTGCTTTCTTGCAAAGCCTGATGTTGGGTATATTCTTCAATACCCATGTAAAGCCAGATGCACAAAGTGGTGCAAGTGTCTGGAGTTCTTTGCAGTGGCAAGGGTCCCTGGTGCACCCATTCTCTCTGTGCTTCTTTCTCTCACTCAAATAAATAAAAATAAAAATAAAAAACAGCTCTAGGGCTGGAGAGATTGCTTATTGATTAAAGGTGCTTGCTTGCAAAGCCAGATGGCCTGAGTTCAATTCCTTAGTATTCATGTAAACCAGATGCCCAAAGTAGAACATATGTCTAGGGTTCATTTGCAGTGGCAGAAGGCCCTGGCATGCCCATTCCTACTCTGTCTGTCTCTTTCTCTTTGTCTCTCAAAAAAAAAAATATTCTTTTGATCAACTCCAAATGGATCAAGGACCTCATGACCTGAAACTCTAAATTGACTAGAAGAAAAAGTAGGGAGAACACTCCAAGATAGAGGTGTAGGGAAAGACTTTCTGAATAAGACTCTAGTAGCCCAGGAAATTAGACAAATAACCAATGGGATCTCATGAAACTATAAAGCTGTTATATAGCTAAGCAAACCATCAATAGAATCAACAGACAAGTTACAGAATGGGGGAATATATTCACCAGCTATGTCTGACAGAAAGGTTTAATATCTAGAATATGCAAATAACTCAAAAGACTAAGCAATTAAAAAATCAATCAATACAGTCAAAAAGTGGAGCAGGGAACTAAACAGAGAGTTATGAAAGGAAAAAATACAAATGACCAATAAAAACCAAAAATGATGGTCAATATCTTTAGCCAGCAGGGAAATATAAATTAAAACCACTTTGGGATTCTGTCTCACCTGAGTCAGAATGGCTATCACCAAAAGATCAATTCACATCAAATGCTTGCCAGTGAGTGAAAAAATAAAAACCCTCATTTACTGTTGGTGGGAATGGAAAGTATACAGCTACTGCAAAAATCAGTAGGGAGGTTTCTCAGAAATCTAAAATTATGTCTACCATTTGACACAGATATACTACTCCTGGGCATATACCATGAAGAGTTTACATTTTACCATAGAGATACTTGTTCAGCCAATTCAGAAAATTCAGAAAATTGGGGTCTCAAAGATATATTGTCACTCTCGCAATCATTGCAGCATTATCCCACAATAGCCATGATACAGAACCAAACTCAGTGTGCGTTGGTGGATGAATGGATATAGAAAATACAATGTATAGGGCTGGAGGGATGGCTTAGCAGTTAAAGCGTTTGTCTGCAAAGCCAAAGGACCCAGGTTTGATTCCCCAGGACCCACGTAAGCCAGATGCACAAAGGGGCACATGCATCTGAAGTTCATTTGCAGTGGCTGGAGCCCTGGAGTGCCCATTCTCTCTTTCCCTCTGTCAAATAAATAAATAAAATTAAAATATTTATTAAAAAAAGAAAGAAAATACAATGTATATACACAAGTGAATACTATGCTGCCTTAACAATGAAGGAAATCCTGTCATTTGTGACAATATGGATGAACTTGGAAGGCATTATGCTAAGTGAAATAAGCCAGTTACAGAAACACAGATGCTGCTTATATTTGGAGTCTAAAAAGTGAAATTCACAGTAGCAGTAACCAGGGATTAAGAGTAGGAGTGCTGGACTTCCAGTTAAGATGGTGGCATAGGAACCATGCCAAAGCAACATAAGGGGAAAAAAGTGAAAAAAAAAAAAAAAAGCCAGCAGTTGTAGTGGGTGACTTTAACACCCCACTCTCATCAATTGACAGGTCATCCTGGCAAAAAATAATCAGAGATGCAGCTGGATTAAATAAGATCATAGAACAAATGGACCTAACAGATATCTACAGGACATTTCATCCAAATGCTGCAGAATACACGTTTTTTTCAACAGCATATGGAACATTCTCTAAAATAGACCATATATTAGGACCCAAAGCAACTCTTAACAAATATAGGAAAATTGAAATAATTCTTTACATTCTACATGATCACAATGAGATCAAACTACAAATCAATAGCAAGAAAAACCAGAGCATACACAAAATCATGGAAACTAAACAATATACTACTAAATAATGAATAGGTCAATGAAGAAATCAAGAAAGAAATCAAAAAATTCCTAGAGTCAAATGATAATGAGAATACAACATACTAAAACCTTTGGGACACAACGAAGGCAGTCCCAAGGAGTAAAATTTATAGCTTTAAGTGTCTATATTTAGAGATTATAAACGTCACAAGTAAACAACTAAATGTTTTACCTTAAGGTCTTGGAAAAAGAAGAACATGGCAAACCAACAATCAGTAGACAGGAAGAAATAATAAGGATTAGGGCAGAAACTAATGAAATAGAACCCCTCCCCCCGAAAATCCAAAGAATCAATGAAACAGAGTTGGTTCTTTGAAACGATAAACAAGGTTGATAAACCTTAGCAAATTTGACCAAAAGAAAGAGAGAAGAGACACAACTTAATAAAATTAGAGATGAAAAAAGCACTGTCACAACAAATACCAGAGAAATTAAAAAAATAATGGGGACATACTATAAGAACATATACTCCACTAAGTTTGAAAATCTGAAATAAATGGATGATTTCCTTAATTTATTTGCCCTACCAAAATTAAATCAAAATGAGATTAGTCACTTAATTAGACCTACAACAAGTATGGAGATCCAAGAAGTTATAAAAAAAAATCTCCCAACTAGAAATGTACAGGCCCAGGTGGATTCACTGGTTTATTTTACCACATGGAAGAACTAATACCAATGCTTCTCAAACTTTTCCATAAAATAGAAAAGGAAGGAATCCTACCAAACTCCTTCAAAGCCAGCATCACCCTGATACCAAACCCAGAAGACAAAGATAGAACAAAAAAGAAAATTACAGACCAATGTCCCTCATAAACATAGATGCAAAAATTCTCAACAAAATATTGCAAACAGAATACAAGAATATATCAGAAAGATTATTTACCCTGACCAAGTAGGCTTTATCCTAGAGATGCAGGGATGGTTCAACATATGCAAACCAATAAATGTAATACATTATATAAATGGGCTGCTGGACAAAAATCACATGATCATCTCATTAGATGCAGAAAAATCATTTGACAAAGTCCAACATCTCTTCATGATAAAAGTCCTACAGAAACTGGGAATAGAAGGAACATATCTCAAATTAATAAAGGCTATTTATGACAAACCTACAGCCAGCATAATACTAAATGGAGAAAAACTTGAAGCTTTTCCACTAAAATCAAGAACAATGCAAGGATGTTCACTGTTCCCACTTTTATTTAATATAGTACTGGAAGTTTTAGTCATAGCAATAAGGCAAGAGACACACATAAAATGGATGCAAATTGGAAAGGAAGAGATCAACTTATCATTATTTGCAGATTATATGATTCTATATATAAAGACTCTACCAGCAAACTCTTAGAGCTGATAAACACTTATAGCCCTGTAGCAGGATATAAAATAAACACACAGAAATCAGTACCCTTTCTATATGCTAACAACAAACACAGAGGATGAAATCAGAGAATCACTCCCATTCTCAATTGCATCAAAAATAAATACATAAAGTACCTTGGAATAAACATAACTAAGGAAGTGAAGGATTTCTACAGCGAAAACTTTAAAACACTCATGTGAGAAATTGCAGAAGACACTAGGAGATGGAAAGACATTCTATTTCACAAAATTCCAATGACATTCTTCAACAGAAATAGAAAACACACTCCAAAAATTCATTTGGAAGCACAAAAACCTCAAATACCTAAAACAATTTGAGCAACAAAATAAGGCTGGTGGTATCACCATATTTGATTTTAACCTATACTACAGAGCCATAGGAACAAAAACAGCATCGCTCTGGCACAAAAGCAGACATGTAGATCAATGGAATAGAATAGAGGATCCAGATGTAATTCCGGCTGGCTATAGACAAAAATACTCATTGGAGAAAAGACAGCCTCTTCAGCAAATGGTGCTGGGAAAACTAGACATGTATCTGTAGAAGGATGAAAATAGATCCTTGTCTCTCTCCATGCACAAGAATTAAGTCCAGATGGATCAAAGACCTTAATATCAGACCTGAAACTCTGAAATGCTAGAGGAAAAAGTAGGGGGAACCCTTCAACATATTGGTCTTGGCAAAGACTTTCTGAATATAACTCCATTTGCTCAGGAAATAAAACCACAGATTAACTGCTGGGACCTCATGAAATTACAAAGCCTTTGTACAGAAGCCAGGCCAAATGAGCTAAGAGATGCAATAGTGGCACGTCTGTTATGGAGGAAACCATAATAAGCCCTCTAATTTGACTGGAGGCCCACTCCATGGGATGGAATACATCCATGATACTGAAAACCTACAACAAGGGTAGTCATGAGCCCTAGGGGTGTAATGTCTGCTGGTGTCTGGCTAAATGTATATACTATGCTCACCAAAACTGCCCAGTAAGCACTTCTGTTAATGTTTGTACATATATATTCATGCTACTTTAATTTTTGGTTAGAGAAGCTTTTCTTTTCAGATGGAGGTGATCTTGGGATGACTCAGAAGGCACCATGGTGCTGAGAAGTGACAGAGGAGTGCTCAGCACTGAAATATCTCTATCACAACTTCCAAGGCTCAGGTTCCATTGTGGAAGAGGTAGCAGAAAGAATGTAAGAGTCAAAGGAAGGGTAGGACTCTACCTCAAAAAAAAAAAAAATGCTGAACTTTAGGTGTAGCTTCCAAATTAAAAGCAGGCAAACAAATTAGTAGTTTTTAAATTAAATTAAATTTATTTATTCTGAGATCTCTGCAGCTTACCTCCTGGGGACATCAAATGCCTATGACACCAGATGTCTAAGATACCACTTACCTGAGTGCCAGTGAGCTGTATGAAGAATATTCTATTAAGAAGTTTGAAAAACCTTTTATATTCTTTTCTATTCACAGAAGGAGTTTTTTGCTGGATTGAATATATTTTTCCACTCCTCTTTATTGTCCCACAATTGGATCAGAAAGAAACTTAAATGTTTTAATAATTTATTGCAAATTTGTACATTTGGTTTCCTTACCTGTAATTTTAGTGGCTGATAGTGGGAATTTTCCTTGAAAGATCCATTTTCCAGTTGACAATTCTCAATCAGCCACATTAGAGAATTACAAATTGAATTTTGGTTCTGTGGTACATATTTATTTAATTGTCCAAGTACTCTTAAAGCAAAAGCTGTTAGCCTTCAAGATAAAATCAAGTAGATATTTAGAACACAGACTCACTCCTGCCTCTCTATTTACAGGGTGTTTCATTTCATATTAGTTTATTCTGTTAAAAGAAAATAAAAATTTTAAATATGCAATTCCATGTAAGTCATCATTTTACAAGTGACAAGGGAAGATATCTGGAAAATCTCCATTCAACAAATGTGAACAGCACACCTGTGATTACTGCATTATTAGACAGCACACAAGTTAAAAGTTGATTTTTTTTTTTTTTTGAGGGAGGGTTTCACTCTAGCCTAGGCTGACCTGGAATTTACTGTGTAGTCTCAGGGTGGCCTTGAACCCATGGTGATCCTCCTACTTCTGCCTCCCAAGTGTCTGGATAAGATGCATGTGCCACCACGGCTGGCTAAAAAAAAAAAAATGATTTTTGAGGGGCTGAAGATCAGCAGTTAAGGCACTTGCTTACAAAGCCTGATGATCAGAGTTTGATTCCCCAGTACCCATGTAAAGCCAGATGCACAAAGTGGTGCATGCATCTGGAGTTCATTGGCAGCAGCTGGAGGCCCTGGCATGCCCATTCTCTCTGTCTGTCTCCTCTCTATACCTCTCTGCTTGCAAATAAATTAATACAATATCTTTAAAAACTTGATTCTTGAGGACAAAATGATTACAGGGTAATGTTAAAGGTAAGAGAGGTGAAGCAAATAGTTTTGAGTCAAGGCAGTGATCCATGAACACAAGACACGGAAGAGTAACATCATAGAATTCTAGATTGTAACATGTGTACAGGATTTGGCCTCTAAATCCCTCTCTGAACCTTTTCCCAACTTCCCTGGGAGTGTTTATCTCACTTCCTCCTGAGCTCTTGCACTGACTCAGAACTTGGCACATGGCGAAGCTCTAATGACCAGCCCCACTCAGATACAAGGCAGCTCCGTTTCCGCTACCGTCCATCATTCATCAATTCCTAACACCCAACAGCTCTACTCCCCGCTCCACAGACCTCTTCAGCGCCCCTCCCACTTACTTCAAATTTTATTTTATTTTTGTTTTAACTTGTTTTAAAAATGCATCTAAAGCGTTTTTTTTTTTTTTTTTTTTTTTTTTTTTTTTGTAAAGAAGGAAATCATGGGCTGGGTGTGGTGGCACATGCCTTTAATCCCAACACTTGGGAAGCAGAGGTAGGAGGATCACTGTGAGTTTGAGGCCAGTCTGAGATTACATAGTGAATTCCAGGTCAGCCTGGGCTAGAGTGAGACCCTACCTCGAAAAACCAAAAGGAAAAAAGAAGAAAGAAAGAAAGAAAGAAAGAAAGAAAGAAAGAAAGAAAGAAAGAAAGAAATCATATGACTCACAGATCCAAAAGTATAAATCCCCTCCACCATGTCTCAGGCAACTATTTTTACTATATGCTTCCAAATAGGAAAGGTCAGGCCCCAAGAATACACAGAACTGCCCATATGTAGCTTATAGTCTAAGGGGGGCACAGATAAGCAAAACAAAAACAAAAACAAACAAACAAACAAAAAGGGAAGGGAATAAAGGAAGAGAAGGGGAAGGGTATAAAATGTTGGGTGGAAGTGGGTTGTAATTTTAGATATAACAGGGGCCTCAATGAGAATGTAAGCTTTAGTAAAGATTTGAGCAAGTTAAGGAAACCAGCTTTGCTAGTATCTGGGGAGGAGCCTTACAGACAAAAGGCACAATCAGTGCACATGCCCTGGGGTGGAAGCATGCCTGGTGTGTTTGAGGACCAGCGAGGAGACCACGGGACTCCAGGGAAGTGTAGGAGACAAGGTGGCGAGGGAGGAAGGGCTTGATCATATAGAGCTCTGGAAGCAACCGTTTTGAATGGGGTGACCAAACACATTTTAACAGTCAACACTGTTTCTATGTTGAGTATAGCCCCAGGGGATCGAAGTCTGAAGTCAGGAGACTAAAAGAGGTTAGTACAACAACCCACACAGGAAGTTGGCTCTGACTAGAACTGTGTGCTGAGGTTGGTGAAGAGTAATCAAGTTCAGGGTCTATTGGCAGGTGGAGCAGAGCATAGTTGCTGGCTCAGATGTAGGTTGTACAAGAAACGAAAGAGTGAAGAATGACTAAGATCTCAGTCTGGGTAAATGGAGGAGGGGAGTGTCCAGCACGCCGTTTACTCTTCAATGAATGAACCAACCACTGTATGAAAATGTAGGTTAGACCTGCCACTTACCAAGTGCTGGCACTTGCTCCCTTCCACATGCTGTAAGAATAGTCTGCGTTTCTGTAGGACATGATGCTCACCATCCCTAAGAGGTACCAGAGAAAACAACATAGCCCTTCACTTGACCTCCACTTCTACTCAGAATGCCCCGGGGGCAGTACACTTCCTCTGGTGTTGAGCAGAAAGCCTGTGCTCTGTGGCCAACACTGAACTT
This sequence comes from Dipus sagitta, assembly GCA_036346955.1. Classification (NCBI taxonomy): domain Eukaryota; kingdom Metazoa; phylum Chordata; class Mammalia; order Rodentia; family Dipodidae; genus Dipus; species Dipus sagitta. The sequence goes on from CM070770.1 coordinate 133,786,888, forward strand.
CTCAAAGGAAGTCTAGAAATGGCTTGAATTGGGAATCATTCACATAGAACATTCTGATCTCATCCAAAGAGGAAGGAAGGCTCTGCAGAGTTTGGAAAACAGGTGTCCGGTGTTTTATCCAAGCACTTTTGGTAAGTTAAGCCAAAATGCTACAGAAGGAGTATTCACTTCCATAGCAGCATCCATCATGATTTTTTTGGGCTAAAATGCTTTTATAGTTAATCTTTTATATCATTCATAACAATGTAAATATTATATTAGTTAAAATATTTTTTCTTCAGGAGTTGGGGAGATAGTTCAGTGGGTAAAGTGCTTGCTTTGCAAGCATGAGGGCCTGAGTTTAATACCCAGTCTCCATGTAAAATGCCAGGCATAGTGGCGCGTGCCCGTAATCCCAGTGCTGGGGAGGCAGAGCGCACTGGCCAGCTAGTCTAGCCTAATTGGTGAGCTCTGGGCCAAAGGATGTTGATGGCGTACCTCAGGAAGAACACCTGGAGTTCTCCCCTGGACTCCACCTACATGTACATGCACACACATCTGCTTACACACATATGAACATACATGCATGCATGTACACGCACCACACATGCCAAGATTTGCTTAAATCATTAGACTGTTCTATAAAATAAATGTTACCTTCTTTTATTTTTTTCTTCAGATTCTGTTTTTCAATTAATGAATTTGGATGAAAAATATTCCAATGGTTTCCTGCTTCCAGATAGTGGAAGACATAGAATACAGGGACAATGCTCATCAGCTCTGCCTCGGCACTTCCCTTGGGCAGGTGGGTTAGGATATCGATGCCTTCCTTACTCAGAACTGTAGACAGGATTTCTCCCATGAGCAGTCCTGAAATAAGAACCAGGGGATTCTATCATGTTGGTGATACGCTATTGCATTGTAAAGGTGGAGATCAGGAGACCTCCATTAGAAATGTCACTTCTGCAACTGTCCTGGAGGGGAGGGAACTCCAGCTATGTCTTGACTGTGTGTCTTTGCACTGCCTGTATGTCCAAACTTGGTCATCAAGATGGTGTTAAAAGGTGGGGCTTTTTTCAGAGGTGATTACAGGGGTTTAGCCCCTCAAAAATAGGATTGGTGACCTAATAAAAGATGTGTTGGGCCGGGCGGCACACACCTTTAATCCCAGCACTCAGGAGGCATATGTAGGAGGATTGCTGTAAGTTCGAGGCCACCCTGAGACTCCACAGTGAATTCCAGGTCAGCCTGGGCTAGAATGGGACCCTACCTTGAAAAAGCCAAAAAAATAGAAAAGATGTGTTGGGGAGCTGTTCACCCCTTTAGACATTTTTCCCATCTACTCTTGGCCACATGATGATATAGTGACCTAGTAAGGCAGGGCCCAGCCCTCGAAGGACACAGAATCTGTTACCTCCCTGAGCTTGCACTTCCCAGCTCCAGAACTGCAAAAGCCAAAAGTCTGCCCTTTCTAGTCTGTCATTAGAGTAGCGTAAATGGACTTTCCTCCCCTCAGGAATGGGACTTCAGCAGCTCGGAGCTGGTGTCTTGCGGCCTTTTGCAGGCCATGGGGCCTCCTGTGGGGCAGGACTGGCCACAAAGGTGGTGGAAAGTGCCTGAAGTCTTGAAGCAGCTGCATCCCGTCTTAGAGAAGTCTGGGCTGGTAACAGACCCAATTTCCCATCGTGGGAACATGATTTCCAATTAAATTAGGCCAATGGAAGAAGACAGTTGGAAAAGAGACCGTGTGTTTGAAGGTGGGGATAGCGGAAGATTGGTTTCTCAAAGGCTAATTTATGCACACAAGAGCAGAAAGGTAGAGATACAATAATCATGAGGATACTTGATTTTGAAATACAAAGTGAAATATATAATAAAAAATGGGATTTTTAAATTTACCTTTTACACTCAAAATCCTTTTGACATTTGTTTTGGGGACCAAATCTAATGGTATCCTATATGGGAATTCCTTTCGTCTCGTAGCCATACCTGTAATTTAAAACATGATTAGTTTTACATGGTCTAGTTAGGGATAAAGACTATTTGAAAATTATATATAATATATTTTGCCACAGAACTTTTCAAAATAAAAGACTTTTCTGAGAACACTATTAACACTTTAAAAAGAAAAAAATCATGAAGGATTTTAATCAAACTCTAGGCTTGCATATTCTTTTAAAGATTTTTTATTTTTTATCTTACTTTTTAAATTTTTGTTTTTTTGAGGTAGGGTCTCACTCTAGCCCAGGCTGACCTCGAATTCACTACGGAGTCTCAGGGTGGCCTTGAACTCACAGCAATCCTCCTACCTCTGCCTCCCGAGTGCTGGGATTAAAGGCATGTGCCACCCCTCCCGGCTTGAGTTTTTATTTTTTTATGAGAGAGAACAAGAGAGGGAGAGAGAGAGAGAGAATGGGTACACCAGGGCCTCCAGCCACTGCAACTGAACTCCAGACACATGTGCCACCATGTGCATCTGGCTTACATGGGTTATGGGGAATCAAAACTGGGTCCGTATGTTTTACAGGCAAGCACCTTAACTGCTAAGCCATCTCTCCAGCCCTTGCATAGTCTTCTAAAACAAAACACCAGACTGGAGTGATGGCTCAGTGTTTAAGTGCTCTTCCTATGCAAGCATGAGAACCAGAGAGGGTCTGAAACTACCAGTGTTCAAATCTCCAGATCCAACATGCAACAGCTGGATGTGGCCATGCACACCTGTACCCCAGTGCTCAGGGGAGCAGGAACCTGTGAATCATCAGAGCCCCACAGGCTCCAGAATCAGTAATGAGACTCCGGATCAAAACAAGAGCTGATGGAAGAGCAGTGGAGTGGAAAAGTCAGCATTCAGCTCCAGCCACTGTAGGCAAGAACGGTCCTGCTGACGTGAGCGCATGGAGTTCCATATCATTCATTCATACATACATATGTGCACACACTGCATCTCTCTCTCTCTCTCACATACACACACACACTAAATTTGGTGGTAATTTTCTGGTCATTATAAGATATGAAATGAATAGGTTATATCAGTTTTACCCACCAGAGAAGGCAGCATGCCATTTTTCCAAAGATAGCAAGTTGTTCCCAAGACCTAAATCTCAAAATAACTGGCATGCAGTTTCTCAATTTATTTGCACACTATCTCACTGGGAAGCACGAACTGAAATTCTATCTTCCAGTCTAACTTGAACTCTTTCTCTGCATGCAGAATACCAATGCTAGATGCTTTTCTATTATAATCACTCCCTGTTTATGTCATAAAAGTGGTGTCAGGTGTTTTCAGACAGCAACATGAAGCTGACTGCAACACTGGGTCTATTTTTATTGTTTAGTTTTATAGGTGAGGAAAATGGGCATAGAAACTGGCTTAATCAAGGCCACAAAACTAGTACAGGTGGCGGTATGATCTGAGCTAAAGAGAGTTTACTGTAGTGCCCACTGTAGATAATCCAACTCTAGTACTTAGAATGGTCTTTGACAAATAGAAGATTTTTTAAGTGATATTTCTCAATTTAATGAGCAAGCTGCATGGCTTTGCCAAAGATGCAGGAATGTTCCTTAAGAAACTACTTTCATTAAGCTGCAAATGGTGGCACATGCCTTTAATTCCAGCATTCAGAAGGCAGTGGTAGGAGGATTATAGTGAGTTTGGGCCAGCCTGAGACTAAATAGTGAATTCCAGGTCAGCCTAGACTAGAGTGAGACCCTATCTCAAAAAACAAACAAACAAACAAACAAACAAACAACAAAAAAAAAACAAATAAAAAGAAAAAAGAAACTTCTTTCGTTGTTTCTTAACCCTTGATGAACATTGAGACCATTTAAGAGGTTTGGAGTGGAGATGACAGGGCATAGGGCTCAGAAAGAGCTTACCATGTATGCAATAGTAAGCAAGGCACAACCTTTGTATGCCTCGGTTTCCTCATTAGTTACATGGAGGTTTTCCTCAAAGAATTTTCAAGAGAGTAAAAATAATATAGACAAAGAAACTGGCATCCAGTTCATGTTCACTGTATGGTACTTATTATAGGAATATTGTGAAAATCTAGAATTGATTCTCCATGTACTCCTTTGAGAACCTGCTCCTGACTATTTCAGTTCTTTTTGACAACTCTTCTACCAGATGAGAGAGCTATAAAGTTAAAACTATGGTAGTCAATGTTAATGCCTGCTCCAAGCATGATAAAGGAGCCACTATGACATTACCTATGAAGGTTGACTAGACAACATTTGAAAGTCAAATGCATCAAATCAATGGGGAAAATATCCAGCAATGTTTTTGTAAACTAAGGAAAGAGGAAGATTTCTTAGAGTTCCCTCAAAATAACCATAAGATTAGATTATGATAGATTTGACTATATCAGATAAATAAGTACTGTTTAAAATTCATTAAGATTTATTGTAGCTTAGAAAAGTACATCCAAGGGCTGGAGAGATGCCTTAGTGGTTAAGGTGCTTGCCTGCAATGCGTAAGGACCCAGGCTCAACTCCCCAGAACCCATGTAAGGCAGATGCACAAGGGGGCATGTGCACACAAGGTCATGCATGCACACAAGGTGGTCACCTTGTGTGCATAGCGTCTGGAGTTTAATTGCAGTGGCTAGATGCCCTGGCATGCCAATTTTCTTTCGCTTTCATCCATAAAAAAATTTTAAAAGTAATAAAAAAATGAGAAGTAAAGTACATCCAAGACAAAAATCAAGAAGTAATGAAAAGTTCAAATACAATAGGAAAAGATACAAAAATATGAAATAATCATTGACAGGTCAGTGGCTATAATGGCTAATAAATATAATAAGAATAACAAGAATAATATAAGTTTAAGAAAATTAATGAGACCACTTTATATCCAGCAAAACTTCCACATTGTAGAAAGGTGAGTGATATTAACTGTTGGTGAGAATGTAAAGAAAAGAGAATTCACATGTGCTGCTATTGGAAGTGTAAACAGTACAGGCATCTTGAAGAGCACCATGGTAGAAGTATGATGTTAAGTATGTGTATGCACTTTGACCCAGATGTCCCTTTCCTGGATTTTTAATCCAAATAAATTTTGTTTATGGCATAGGGAATCTGTGACTAGAAAATTAACAAAACCATAGGTAATCATAATCTGAGACTTTAAAAATCATTTCACATATCTGTGTGTGATATAATATACACCTAGATATGTGTAGTAGTGGAGATTGAATGTAGGGCTTCACTTATACTAGGCAAGTCCTCTTCCCTGGAGCTGTACTCCCAGGCTCATATTCTGAAATTCTATGTAAGAAACAATGAATTAAAAATTCATAGAGCAATATTTATTTAAAATTGAATATTGAGTTTATTTTTGTTTAGTATAGACTTAAAACTTAATAAATAGAATAGGATCTACAACACAGTATCTTTTATATGTATGAAAAATATATACATCCAGGCTGGGGAAGATTGCTTAGTGGTTAAGTGCTTGCCTGTGAAGCCTGAGGACCCTGGTTCAAGGCTTGATTCCCCAGGACCCATGTTAGCCAGATGCACAGGGGGCGCATGCATCTGGAATTCGTTTACAGTGGCTGGAGGCCCTGGCGTGCCCTTTCTTTCTCTCTATCTGCCTCTTGCTCTCTTTGTCTGTCGCTCTCAAATAAATAAATAAAAATAAACAAAAAATTATATATATATATATATACATACATATATATATATATATATATATATATATATATATATATCCATGAAACATTGTCTCCCTATTAAAGACAAATATCAAACACTTTTTAGCGGTGTATCTAGAGGAAGGGAAATAGGAATGGCAGGAACAGACCACTGATGATGGTATGCCAGGGAGCAAAGAGAGAGAAAGATATATGCACATGAGATGCCACAGGCTGCTCAGGGAAAAAGGGTGGAAACTAAAGATGAAAGCTAGTCTTGAATACCCAGTCTCATTTTAAGGTGAGATCACTTTTTTTTGTTTTTTTGAGGTAGGGTCTCACTCTAGCCCAGGCTGGACCTGGAACTCACTATATGTAGCCTCAGGATGGCCTCGAACTCATGACGATCCTCCTACCTCTACCTCCCAAGTGCTGGGATTAAAGGTGTGCGCCACCATGCCTGGATAGAGATCACAAAATGTTTTATGTTTATATACACATGTGTAAAATATGTTTATACATATGTGAGCACACGTGTGTGCACACAGGCACGTGGAGGCCAGAAGTTGGTCGAGTCTTTTCCTCAATATCTTTCCATTATATTTTTAAATTTTTATTTATTTATTTATTCATTTTGGGTTTTTGAGGTAGGGTCTTGCTCTAGCCCAGGCTGACCTGGAATTTGCTATGTAGTCTCGGTGGCCTTGAACTCTCGGCAATCCTCCTACCTCTGCCTCCCGAGTGCTGGGATTAAAGGTGTGTTCCACCAATTCTTGGCTCTCCATCTTATTTTTTTTTTGAGGAAAGATCTCCCATTGAAGCCAGAGCTCCCTGATGTGGCTAGACTGGCTATCCAACAAGCCCTGGGGGCTCTCCTGTCTCTTCCACTTTGTTGAGATGACATGCATGCACTGCCATGCCTGGATTTTACATGGGCATTGAGGATGAGAACTCAGGTCCTCATGTTTACATGGCAACTTACTGGCTGAATCATCTCCCCAGCTCTAAATTTTAGTTAGTAATGTTTTACAGTTTGTTCTGAGACCTTGTTCTTCATCAATAATATGTGTTTCATATTTCTTTTAACATTATTTTCTGTTTACTTTCCCCAATATATCTTATTCCTTTTTAGAAACTTAATTTTTAAAAATATTTTATTTGGGACCGCTGGCCAAGATGGCTACTGCCTAACTGTGCTGCACATCACTGGGAAAGAAAGGCAAGGCATTAAGGGTTCACCGGGTCTTTTAGGGGAAAGAAATCTCTAATAGATTGCCAGTGGGAGGGCACAGAGGGGGAGAAAAGGGAATCCATGATTCCCTCACTCGTGGGTAGCCGACCAGTCCCCCAACCCCTCCAAGCAGCCATTGTACCCACAGTCCCAGCTTCAGGATACCCCTGTACTTACTGGAGGAAAGGGGACCCAGGCCAGCATAGTTCCACTTGCCTCACTGCACAGGGGCAGTCGCCCTGATACCCCCACCCACACGGGACCTTGGGCAGGCTCCGCCCACCAGCTCCCTGGAGCTCAGGCTCCTTTGGTCCATTTGCCCACCACACGCACGCTGTGCGCCGCTGATCCCCACTTGTGCAAGCTTATCCTGCTCCGCTCATTTGCCCACTTAGTGTCCAGCTGCTGCCCATTCATGCGTGAGCCCAGGCCCATTCCACCTGCCCACACGAGCTCAGGCTCACTCTGCCTGTGGGCCTGCACCAGCTCAGGTGCAAGCCCCTCCCTGTCTGCTGGGCAGGCTGACTGCTAGCGTCCTGTTGTGGGTGAGCTCAGACTGCTTCTGGGTCCCAGTGTTCTGCCACACGCAAGTTTAGGCTGCTTCCATGCTCGGTGCTTCAGCGTCCCTCCAAGCGTGAGTGCAGGCAGCTTTGGTGCATCACGGCGTGAAAGCTCAGGCAACTTTGGTGCCCCTGCCACGCAGGAGCTCAGGCTGCTCTGGCATTGTGCTAAGTGAGAGCTCATACTGCTTGGCATCCACCTCAGGCTGCTTCAGCTTCCCACTGTGCTTAAGCTCAGGCTGACGCACCCACCCACATGTTAGCTCAAGACCACCCAGTCCATCTGCTTGCCTGCCGGCTATCCCAGGCCAGCTCCCCCAAGAGGCACCACTTCCCCCGCCCATGGAGACCACAGTCCTACTCTCCCTGCCCATACACTGTGATGGGCAGACCACAGCGCAAAAGAAATAACATGAAAAATCAAATGCAAAAAAATCTAGTTAGATCATCCAGTCCTACAATGAACATCTCTAATCAAAATATAGCAGAGTCATTAGGATCAGAACACCAAAATGAAGCTATGAGCAATGCAACCCTGACCAAGCTACTGGTAGAACTTGCAGAAAAGCAACAAAGGGCTGATAATCGTGTGGATGCTGCCATCACTAGACTTGGCCTAATAGATAAGAAAATGGAAGGAATTCAAAGACAGTTAAGAGACATGAAGGAGAGTGAAAAAAGAGAACCTCAAAAATCAGCTGGCGATGCTAAATGAAGACATAAAGAAATGCAAGGATAAATTCCAAAAAGCATCAAGAAAATCAGAAAATGATGTGAAAAGGGAGCTTGACAGAGGGATGGAAACCATACATAGAAAAGTAGTAGAAAATGCAAACCTAATTGAACAAGTCCAAAACTCTCTAGGAGCTCTCAAGAATAGAGTCAGCCAGGTGGAGGATAGAAACTCTGATCTGGAAGACAAGACGGAAGAAATAGTTTGAGAGTTCAAAAGTTTCAATAAGTTCAAAAATTTCTGTGAACATAACATGAGGGAATTGTGGGATACCCTTAAATATCCTAATATCAGGATCATTGGAATACCAGAAGGGGAAGAAATTCAGACCAAAGACATGGAGAACTTATTTAACAAAATAATTGAAGAAAACTTCCCCACTCTCTCAAAAGAAAGGCCCATCAAGATACAAGAAGCTAACAGAACTCCAAACAGGTTGGACCAAAGGAGAAACTCTCCAAGACATATTGTCATTAAGACTCTAAATATTAAACACCAAAGAGAAAATCCTAAAAGCAGCTAGGGAAAAACAGCACATCACTTTTAAAGGTAACCCATCAGAATCACTTCAGCTTTCTCAATGGAAACCCTGAAAGCCAGAAGGGCCTGGAATGAAACACTGCAAAGTCTAAGAACCTATGGCTTCCAACCCAAACTACTCTACCTAGCAAAAGTATCCCTCATAATAGATGGTGAAAGAAAAACTTTCCATGACAAAACTCAGCTTTACAATTATATGAACACAAAACCAAACCTGCAGAGAGTATTTCAGGAAATTCTCCACACAGAAGAATCAAATAATCAAACTCAAATACCTACAAGAAGCAAATCACAATAACCATACTCAGAGAAGGCACAAAAAACTTCAAAGTCCATGAAAACACCAAACCACATATACAAACACAATATGGCAGGGATCAAATCAAACCTCACAGCCATTACCCTAAATATTAATGGCCTCAATTCACCCATCAAGAGACACAAGGTAACAGGATGGATCAGAAAATTAGACCCCTCAATCTGTTGTCTTCAAGAAACCCATCTCACCACTAAAGACAGACACCTCCTCAGGGTGAAAGGGTGGAAAACAATATTCCAAGCAAATGGGAATAAGAAACAAGCAGGCGTAGCTATATTAATATCATATAAAATAGACTTCAAACCAAAACTAATCAAAAAAGACAAAGAAGGCCACTTCCTACTTATCAAGGGAACAATCCATCAAGAGGATATTACAATCATAAATTTGTAATCACCAAACACAGGGACACCGCAGTTCATAAAGCAAAACCTATTTCACAATAAAACAGAAATAACCACCAACACCATCATAGTTGGGGACTTCAATACACCATTATCAGTAATAGACAGATCATCCAAACAGAAGCTCAACAGGGAAGTAAGAGAGATCAACAAAACCATAGATCACTTAGACCTAATGTACATCTACAGAACATTCCATCACAAATCCAAAGACTACACATTCTTCTCAGCAGCCCATGGAACATTCTCTAAAATAGATTATATACTGGGTCACAAAGCCTGCCTCCATATACTTAGGAAGATTGACATAATTCCATGCATGATATCAGATCACAATGCTATATTGGTAGAAATTAACAACAAAAGAGCCACCAAGAATCCCATCAGCGCCTGGAAACTGAACAGCACACTTTTAAACAATAAATGGATAGTGTATGAAATAAAAGGTGAAATTGCAAAGTTTCTAGAAATGAATGACGATGAGACCACATCATACCAAAACTTATGGGACACAATGAAGGCGGTCCTTAGGGGAAAATTCATAGCACTAAATGCCTTCATAATAAAGACAGAGAGATCCCAAATCAATAACCTAACCATCCACCTAAAGGCACTAGAAAAGCAAGAAAAATCCAACCCAAAAAGCTCCAGAAGGAAGAAATAATTAAGATCAGAGCAGAAATTAATGAATTGGAAATTAAGAAAACAATTAAGAAAATTGACAAAACAAAGAGCTGGTTCTTTGAAAAAATAAGATTGACAAACCCCTGGCCAATTTGATCAAGGAAAAAAAAAAAAAAGAGATGCTTCAAATAAACAAAATTCGAAATGAAAAAGGACATAAGTGAAATGGGGAGAATCATTAGGACTTATTTCAAAAACCTCTACTCCAGAAAACTGGATAATGTGGAGGAGATGGATAAATTCCTTGACGCATACCATCTATCAAAGCTAAACTCAGAGCAGATTTATCTCCTAAACAAACCTATCACACACATTGAAATTGAAAAAGTAATAAAAATCCTCCTGAAAAAGAAGAATCCAGGACCAGATGGCTTCTCAGCTGAATTCTATCAAACCTTCATGGAAGAACTCAAACCAATCTTCCACAAACTGTGCCACACAACTGGAGAACAGGGAAAGCTACCCAACTCCTTCTATGAAGCTAGTATCACCCTAATTCCAAAGCCAGGCAGAGATGCCACAAGAAAAGAAAACTACCAGCCTATTTCCCTGGTCAACTTAGGTGCAAAGATCCTGAACAAAATCCTTGAAAACCGAATCCAACAACACATCAAAAGCATTATCCACCTTGATCAAGTGGGATTCATCCCAGGAACACAGGGGTGGTTCAACATACAGAAATCTGTCAATGTAATACACCACATAAATAAGGTTAAACACAAAAACCACATAATCATCTCGATAGATGCAGAAAAAGCCTTTGACAAAATACAACATCACTTCATGATCGAAACATTGGAGAGAATTGGCATGGTTGGTTCATATCTTAACATAATAAAGGCAATATACAAAGCTCCTAAGGCCCAAATAATATTTAATGGAGAGAGACTGGAGGAATTGCCATTGAGATCAGGAACAAGACAGGGTTGCCCAGTCTCACCTCTGCTCTTCAATATAGTACTGGAAGTCCCAGCTCAAGCAATAAGACAGGAGAAAGAAATAAAAGGGATACAATTTGTAAAGGAAGAAGTTAAGTTAGCTCTATTCACTGATGAGATGATTGTATATGTAAGAGACCTGAGAGACTCCATCCCTAAACTCCTGAAGGTGATTAACTCCTATAGCAAAGTAGCAGGATACAAAATCAATGCACAAAAATCAGTAGCCTTTCTATATGCAAATGACAAAGATAAAGAGAAAGAAATAAGGGACATGGTGCCATTTTCAATAGGAACAACAAAAAAAATAAAATACCTTGGAATAGCATTAACCAAGGAAGTGAAAGATCTATACAACCAGAACATAAAAATGCTCAAAAAAGAAACTGAGGAGGACTTGAGAAAATGGAAAGACCCCCTATGCTCCTGGATAGGCAGAATTAACATTGTGAAGATGGCAATCCTACCAAAGGCAATATACAGATTTAATGCAATTCCAGTTAAAATTCCAACATTTTTCTTCACAGAGATGGAAAAAATGACCTCAAATTTCATATGGAAAGGCAGAAGGCTTCAGATATCCATGCATATCCTCAGCAAAAGAAATACCTCTGGAGGCATCATCATACCTGATCTAAAGGTATATTACAAAGCCATAGTAATAAAAACAGCATGGTATTAGCATAAAAAAAGGAGTATAGACCAATGGAATAGAATTGAGGACCCAGACTTTGGGTCAAGCAACTATAGCTACTTGATATTTGACAAAGGCCCTAACAATACAGGCTGGAAAAAGACAGCATCTTCAACAAATGGTGCTGGACAAACTGGATAACCATAAGCAGGAAATTGAAACTTGATCTACACATCTCGCCATGTACTCCACTCAAGTCCAAATGGATCAAAGACATCAGTATAAGACCAGAAACTCGGCTACTACTGGAAGAAAATACAGGAAGAACTTTCCATGATATAGGAGTGGAAAAAGACTTCCTGAACAAAACCCCAGTAGCTCATGATCTTAAACACTCACTCAACCAATGGGATCACATGAAGCTGAAGAGTCTCTTTATAGACAAGCATGCAGTAAGAAAAGCCAATAAATTACCCACAGAATGGGAGAAAATATTTGCTGATTATCCAACTGACAGAGGCCTAATCTCTAGAATCTACAAGAACTCAAAAACCTAAACAATAAAAAGTCAAACAACCCACTCACAAAATGGGGCAAAGAGCTGAACAGGCAGTTCACAGAGGAAGAAGTACAAATGGCAAACACACACTTAACAAAATGTTCATCATTCCTAATCATCAGGATCAATGCAAATTAAAACAACTATGAGATTCCACCTTACCCCAGCAAGGATAGCAAACATCAAAAAATCAAATGAAAATAAATGCTGGCGAGGATGTGGAGAATTAGGAACCCTCATCCACTGTTGGTGGGAATGTAAGATGGTACAACCACTTTGGAAAGCAATATGGAGACTCCTGAGAAAGCTGACTATAGAGTTACCAACAGACCTAGCTCTTTCCTTACTGGGCATGTACCCTAAAGCCTTTAAACCACAGTCCAGAAAGATTTGCTCAACCATGTTTATAGTGGCTCAATTTGCAACAGCTAAGAGCTAGAATCAACCCAGATGTCCATCACTAGAAGAATGGAAAACTAAGATGTAGTATATTTACACAATGGAATTCTACACAGCAGTAAGAAAAAATGACACAATGAAATTTGAGGAAAAATGGTTGAACCTGGAACAGATCATTCTCAGTGAACTTACCCAATCACAGAAAGATAATTGCTACATAGTCTCACTCATCTACAGCACCTAACCTGAATCTACCCAAGATGTCAACATACCCAGCAAGCATCTTGAGGACTAGACAGTAGCGTGGGTGGGGAGGGAGAGGAGGTCAAAGGAGTGGGTGGGAAACACAAATCTAGACCCAAACGGCAATGGTACCATAATATTCTACATCCTAAAAGGCAGACCAAATGGTTGAACCTTCACCAGGCCCTTAGAGGGAACACCTGAGCCACAAGACACTGGAGAGGGCATAATGAAGACTGACCTTAATCTTCTACAGCTTCTCTCTCTCTCTCCCCTCTCTCTAACTCTTTTATATTAGTTATCTTTTTCTTCCTTTTCTTAGTGGGCACTGACCAGTAACTCCCAGTACCAGCATGTGGCTATCATCCATAATAAGATTTTGATCAGAGAGACCTACAAGGTTTCCTAAAAGAAAGACAGATTTCTCTCAGAGTACTTTATGACCCACCAAATGTTAGTGGTAAGACCCTACTGCTGAAGACACCATATGCAGTTGACACAATGACATGGCTGGAAGCTGGAAGAGAGTCAGTCCCTAGGCAGTCAGCGCGTCTAGGGCCAGAAGGTGCTACATGGATGACTGGGGGAAAATGACCAATATCTGTCCAAGCAACTCATGGTCTAACCTACTTAGCAGCAAATAACCTGTCGTGATGCTCACACAAGTGCAATAGTGGCGCACAGCCATGGTGGGAAACCAGCTGCTCTTGATTTGGCTAACTGATCCCCTCAGTGGAATGGGACCCATAGATGGAGCTGGGAAACAAGTCAGAACCATATCCAAACATGAGCCCGCTCTCCATTATCAAGCTACCACCAATCGTGGGCTACAAGAGGGCCTACACCTATTAAATTCTCTATAAAAAAAAATAAGTGTTATCCCATTTCTCTGGTGCTAACTTTACTCTCTGTTGGAGAATCTGCTTCTCTTTTTCAGATACACACAGATACTAAGGAGAGAACCACCCCACCATACCTCAAAAGGGCCCCAGCTGAAACTAAGAATAATTGGCAAAACAAGCAAGGGTGCTATTTTCTTGGTGAACCAGGTACCAGCACAAGGTTGAAGGAGATCAACACAGAGAACAATCAACTCCTACCAAATCAGATATCCAGAGACACAGAGGTCCCCAACACCTCCTCACTGAAGCAGACCAAAAATGAACCCAACATAGCTCAGAGAAATTTTGCAGAAGAGGGGGCGGAAAGAATGTCAGACCCACATGTTGGGTCATGATACGCAGAGACATGTCTCCTACCCATAACTGTGAGCTAACTCCACAATTCATGACCCATATACCTCAACAAGGAAGGGCCAGTGGGAGGGGGTAGGACATGGATGAGCCTAACAATGGTACCAACTTGACTGTATGCACTGAATACAAAACTAATTAATAAAAAAAAAATAGAAAAAAATAACGGAAAAAATACTTTATTTATTTGAGAGAAAGAGACAGATAGAGATAGAGAGAATGCATGCACCAGGGCCTCTAGCCACTGCAAATGAGCTCCAGATGCATGCACCACCTTGTGCGTATGGCTTACGTGGGTATTGGGGAGTTGAGCCTGGGTCCTTAGGCTTCACAGGCAAGCACCTTAACTGCTGAGCCGTCTCTCCAGTCCTAAGAACTGAATTCTGTTAAACGTCATATGGGGATAGCAATTTCAATATGTAAATGTTGGACGCTCTTACTAACATCTTGGGAAGAACCTAAAGAGCATTGTCACCTTAACTCTCTTAGCTCTTTAGAAGGCAATAGGGCTGCCTAAGTCTGGGTTCCTGAAGGTAATAAAGAAAAGAAATCATGTTACAAAGCTAGGAAAGAGCATGGGGGGGTGTTTTTTTCTGGTGCTGGGGATTGAATCCAGGGCCTTGTGCATGCTAGGCAAGCGGTCTATCACTAAGCTACATTCCAGGAATTGATTCTGGTGTATGTATGTGGGGTGCGTGCAGGTATGCATGTTATGTGAGTGAGTGCATGTGTGTGCATGTAGGAAGAGGTTGGTGTCCGCTGTCTTTAATTGCTCTTTACTTCATTTTTAAAAATTATTCATTTGAGAGAGAGAGAAAAGAAGAAGAAGGAGGAGGAGGAGGAGAAGAAGAAGGAGGAGAAGAAGAAGAAGGAGAAGAAGAAGAAGGAAGAGGGAGAAAGAGAATGGGCTCACCAGGGCCTCTAGCCACTGCAAATGCACTCCAGATGCATGTGCTGCCTTCTGCATCTGGTTTACGTGGGTACTGGGGAATTGAACCTGGGTCCTTAGGCTTCACAGGCAAGTGCCTTAACCACTAAGCCATCTCCTGTAGCCTTGCTTCACTTTTTTTTTTTTTGTTTGTTTTTTTTTTTTGTTTTTCGAGGTAGGGTCTCACTCTAGCCCAGGCTGACCTGGAATTCATTATGGAGTCTCAGGGTGGCCTCGAACTCACGGCGATCCTCCTACCTCTGCCTCCCGAGTGCTGGGATTAAAGGCGTGCGCCACCACGCCCGGCTCACTTTTTGAGACACTGTCTCTTGTTGGACCTGGAGCTCACTGATTCAGCTAGACTAGCTAGCCAGTGAGCCCTAGATCTGGTATTAAAAGCATGCCCCATAATACCTGACCTTTCACATGGGCTCTGGGGATCTGAAGTCAGTTCCTGATGTTTACATATCACTTTACTCACTGAGCCATCTCCACAGCCCTGAGACTAGAATTTCTTCTAAACCAAAGAACTTATGACCCTGATGTTGACAACTCAGATAAATAAGGCAGAGTAGGTTTTTTTTTCTAAACTGTTTGCAGTAATGTAGAGGTAAATGGAGGAGAAACCAAGGTATACAATGATTGTGAGACTCACAGTGGTTGTTTGTGAGGAGATATGCATGAAGGAAAATGAGAGACAGTATGTATGCACATGGATGAATTTTTATTCTTATAACTCATTATTCATATCTGTGATAAGTTTTGAAAGGTAAAAATTAATAATACTTTGCTTTCCTATAAGAAATGACACTCTGAATATACTGGTCTTCATTTGTAGACAAATGGCTTTTCCTCTATATCACTGAAGGCATGGATAAACAGTAAGATGAATTGTAACCATTTAATAAGATTGATAGCACTATGTCTTGTTCAAAAGAAAAGAATTACTAATGGAGCACATATAAATTTCATAATATAAACTATATTTAGACCTTGATTCATTACTGAAATGTTTGCACAGTTATTACACTAAGGAGATTCACAATCTCTCAGTTGTGGGAAAAGCAGGGAAATAGGAGTGACGGGGAATGGATTTGTAAGGTGATTTATCAACATAAGCCTGTTCTCAAACGATGAATGTTAAAGAGTTATGTAAATAGATTTTACTCAGGTGTTCTTTGGACTGATGGTCTTATAATAAAATGTTATAAATTGCTGTGATGGATAGAGTACAATATATGAGGGAAGTCATGCAATTTTTTTGCTTTTTTTTGCTTGATGTATGTTTAGAAATAATAGAATTATCTTTGGTCTCAATTACTATAACACAACAAATATTACTCAGAAGGGCAATGATTTAAGAAGGTATATATCTCATTCGATATGCATAGCACTTTGAAAGATGTTTTTTTAAGTTATGAATAGACTTAATTTCTTTAATTTATTCAGCAAAAGACAGCATATAAAATTCAAAATCATTTTTCCTACCATAAATTCCCTTTGGGTCCAGAGTAACACCAGCATAATTTTCCCTTCTGACACCTTCTGGCTGAAGTAAAAAAAAATGCAGAAAACATTCAGTTACAGACATAATTGTGTTTATATGACTTGTATTCCTTGGATCAACTATTTTTCTAGGCTTCTTCCCCAATTAATATTTTCCCCTCTGTCAAAGGCAAGCTCTGTGTAAATGCTTACATACACACATGCAATGATAAGATTTTTGGCTGCATGAATATTTTGTGGATGTGTGTATGTATGTGATGTGTGCGCACATGTGTCTGTGTGGGAATGCATGGACATAAGAGGACAAATTTGGGTGTCACATTGGTCCTCACTTTCCACCTTAACTGAAACAGGGTCTCTCATTGTTCAGTGCTGCATTTGCCAGGATAGCTGCCTTCTTTTCACCTTAGGCATGGTGGGATTGTAGAAGCCCAATGTGGAGTTCAGCTTTCACATGGGCTCTGGGGGTCTGAATTCAGGTACTCATGCTTTCACTGAGCCGTCTCCCCACTTTGGCTATTTGCATAGAGATAAAACACTTGTCTAAATATTATTATAGATCAGATAATGGGTCTAAATCTTTTGAATATATTAGATCTGTGAGATAGGTGCTGTAATGACTCGAAGCTGACATACCTAGTAGAGATCAAGCAATTTGTCCAGTGTAATATTACCAGAAAGTGTGGAGCCAGAGTAGAAAGCCAAGAAGCTGCTCAGATTCTATGCATGAAACCAATATGCAAGGAGACATAGGCATGAACATGACCCCAAACCACTCAAAATAGGGCTTTTTTTTTGACAGCGACTTGTTAAATTGTCCTTAAACTTGCAATCCTCCTGCCTCATCATCCTGAGTAGCTGATATTCCAAGCATGGGCCATTGTGCCCAGCTCAGTACACGTTCACTGAAGTGAACTACATAGCTAAAAACGGAATACAAACAATTAAGCTTTGGGTAGAACTAATATATCATTAACCATCCATGCAACCCTTGGCAAGAATATTATTTTATTTTAAATTAATATTCTTTCAAATTGGCTTGTATGATAACCTTAATGTTGATGGTGTGAAACTCAACAGACTGTGTTGGGTCAATGGCACTTAATTAACTACTGTTTTCCTCTTTTTGTCCTGTTTACTCATTTTCCAAAGGGGAAAATTTCTAGACTAGGTTATCTTAGTTGTTGCATGATGTCTGGCACACATTTTATTTTAGTTGGCATACTGAGATTTAGGTATCATTTATTCCAGCACTTTCAAAAGTAACTTGTTGTAGTTGATTCTCATTCTTCCTCCTCTTTCCAATACCTCTTTTCTCCCTATTTTCCCTTTGTCTCAAAAAATACTTTCTTGTGTTTTTCAAGGTTGCAGGAGGTGTTCCAGAAGATATGCACTCCTCAGTTAAAATAGGAAATCTCTCTGGGTGTGGGCATTACTGGTGGCTTTTTTTCTTTGATGAGATTCTCATTTTCTAGAATAAGCAAGTGTTATTCTTTTTTAATAAATGATTTTTAATGTTATTTACTTATTTATTTATGAAAGAGGCAGATAGAGAGAGAGAGGATGGTCAGGCTAGGACCTCCAGCCGCTGCAGATGAACTCCAGACACATGTGGCACCTTGTGTATCTTGCTTACGTGGGTTATGGGGAATGAACTTGGTCCTTTGGCTTTGTAGGCAAGTGCCTTAACTGCTAAGCCATCTCTCCAGCACAGGTGTTATTCTTGTATTTAAAAAAATTAAGCATAATTTTAGGCTGAGAAAAATTGCAATCATAATAAAAATAATCTGGGAGCACTTCCACTCAGATTCAACTGTTGGTTTACATAATCATTTCTCTCCCTCCCTTACTTCCTACTCCAAACCAAATCATTTACACAAGTTGTTGATAATATTTTTCCAGAACAAAGTAATTTAAAAAAAAAAACATGTAAGCTGGGCGTGGTGGTGCACACCTTTAATCCCAGCACTTGGGAGGCAGAGGTAGGAGGATTGCTGTGAGTTCGAGGCCACCCTGAGACTACATAGTGAATTCCAGGTCAGCCTGGGCTAGAGCGAGACCCTGCCTTGAAAAACCAAAAAAAAAAAAAAAAAAAAAAAAAAGAACAATGTTTTTCTTACCACCACTCGTAATGTTTTTACTAGGATTTCTCTTTTAAATGAAGTCTCCAGTGAGAAGTTGATGCTGTGGAGGCCAATCTCCAGGGGAAGCAGGCTGAAGGTCACCAAGTGACTGGAGGAGCCCTTTACTGTCTGACGCACACATCTGGAGGACTTTGTCGTCTGATGGTCAGCAGCTAGGCTTCCCGACGTACAGATTCCCTCCACAGTAGACACTTTAACACAGAACTGAAACATTATGAGTGAAGCATATCAGAATATTTATCATTTGAGTCACACATTTTATGAAAAAGAGAAAAATACCATTTCTAAGAGAATTTTCCTTCAGCTATGCTTATCTTTACACAAACTCTCCCTGGTGTTTTAGCAATGTCAGGGTAACCCCCTTAGGTTCTAAGGCATGTGAGAAAGCTTCTCGCAGATTTCCTACGTGCACATGAGATGCTATGGAGCTTATTCATGTCAAGGAACATCTAAAGAACTCAGCATTAGGGACTGGAGAGATGGCTCAGCAGTTAAAGGCACTTGCTTGCAAAGCCTGAAAGTCTGTATTTGATTCCCCAGTACCCACATAAAGCCAGATGCACAAAGTGGTGCATGTGTATAGAGTTCATTTGCAGCGGAACTGGGCTCCGACATGCCTATTCTCTCTCTCTCTCTCTTTCTCCATGCAAATTAATAAATAAAATTATTTAAGAGGAAACCTCAGCACTTGCTCAGAGTGGTCATAACTTCCTTAGAATGTTGTCCACTGAATTAGGTCTAAGCAGCTTTGTACACTAAGCCATCTCCCTGGCCTCATGTGTGTGTTTTAGTGGGAACCTCAGGTTTAGCTACTCAGTGTCTTATCTGTATCTTTCACCTCAGCCCCGATATACAATAAACGATGGTTTGATAACTAAAAATTTTATCTTCACCCACTAAAAGGCCTGCCCACTATGTCCCCAATTTACATTTCCAATCTTGCTAGCTTTACACACATACCTTGTTTTATAACAATAATTGTTTCTAGGATGACCTACATTTAAGTCTTGGCTCTCTTATGAACTGTGTTACCAGAACAGATCCTGTGTCCGCTCTGTGATCTTCTGTTCCTCATCTTTGTAATGAGAAGAGTAGTAGTGCTGATTTCTGGCTCCCAAACTGAATAGTTTTTCATCTTCAGTCTGGGTAACCGTCAAAATCAAGAACTAGACCCAAAGAATAAGTCCACCAAATCTAGGATAAATTGGGCACATAAGCTCGAGGGAACGCCAACCTTCAATAACTGATTTTGAGGAATTTCTAAAAATGTACAGTTCCTTCTCCTGATTAACCACCTAATTGGGACACCTCCCACAAAGCTGGGTAGGGCAGGAGCTCCGGAAGACTGTGGATTACTCAGACCAGTGGTTCCTCCAGCATAGCAGAGGTAGAGTGGTGAAAAGAAGACATAGATGAGTCATTTGATAAAAGTCAACATAATTTCATTATAAAAAGCTTTTAATAGCTAAGTGACGTCTACCCAGAACTTGAATGGCTGACCCAAGAGAACTATAAGTTTGAGACAGCCTGGGCTATATAGCAAGTTACAGGAAAACCTGGGCTACATAGTGAGACATTGTCTCAAAGCAACAACAAAACCAGACTGGAAAAACCAGACCAAATCAAACCAAAATAACAACAACAACAAATTTGAATCCATCAGAACTAAGGAAGAACTTTTGAAGCTGATGGGTCATGTGGGTACCAGCAGTTGTGTGGACGTCAGTGACTGCTAAGTGGCTCCCCTAATGGACAACCCATCTGCAAAAATATCCATAACTCTAGGCAGTGTATGCATCAAAGCAAAGAACTGCCTAATGGTTCTTGAGAGTGGAAGGGAAAGTGATGTTTGGAAGAAGGGAATGATACTTGGATGAGTGTCATTGTTCTTTACAGTTTTACCTGAGGTAGACTCCATTAGTGCCCCGAGTGGCCACTGAATCCCCGGCAGAAACATGCCATGTTGCTGGCTTCGGGGACAGAGGACAGAATATGAGGCAGTCACCATACCTCAGAAGCAAAGGCAATCCAAGTATGCAGGTTCTTTGCTCAAACCCTGATGAAATCTTTGAACTACACACAGAAAAGACCCCCAGGATCCCAGCCAAGGCTAAAAAGCAACTGAACAAGCCAGGTGTGGTGGTACACTTGGGAGTCAGAAGTAGCAGATGTAGGAGGATAAGACTTGGGAGGCAGAGGTAGGGGGATAGCCTTGAGTTCGAGCCCACCCTGAGACTACATAGTGAATTCCAGGTCAGCCTGAGCTAGAGTGAAATCCTACCTCAAAAAAAAAAAAAAAAAAAAAAAAGACAAAGAGGAATAAGTAGGAAGATCACTGTGAGCTCAACGCCAGCCCATCCAAAGTCTTATGATAGTGATTTCCAAATGCAATCTGTCAGCCTGTTGTATAATTCTCTATAGAGGTGTGCTGGCAGAGAAAAGACAAATGGTGGTTGGTGGTTGGGACTCATTGTGGATGGTGTTTTGACAGCTTGCACCCTGGAATGAGGAAGAACCAGACAAGTTGGTGTAATTTTGGTTAGTGTGGTTACATCATGGTTCATGAATTCTACTGCTCAAGGAGTAAAAACAGCATAAGTCAAAGGACAATAAAAAAAGTTATTGAGCCAAGAGATTGAAGTTTCCATGGAGCTGTAGAACTGGAGCTATGGAAGTTTTAGAGTCTAGTGAGTTAGAAGGACAGAGCAAAGACATGGTTGTTAGAGCCAAGAGGACCAGTGAGCTCACACGAGCTACACGTGACCTCACCCCTCTCAGGACCTCCTCAGCACCTTGATTATCTTCTCCACTTTGCTCTTCAGATCAGAACTGCACGAACACTGTCCAGTCCCTTCCTCCTTTCTGCTCCCCTCCGTGTACCAAGCTGCACTGCTTGGACAATATTCATTGTCTGTGTGTGGCTTATATTGCTGAACTGAGGTGAATTCCATTGTTTGTGGTTATCATAATTATTCTGATAACATATTCTCAAAAACAGGGAATGTTTCTTTTGTCCATTTATTCTAGCAAACCATAAATAACTACTCACATCCACATCAGACGTCTTATAGTTGTAAACAGTTCCTTTCAGTTGGATCTGTTCCCCTCGTACAATAGAATAGGGTATGTTCATTTCCAGGAAGACATCTTTGAACACTTTTGCCTTGAGTGTATCAGCCACACATATTCCTTTAACCCAAAGAACAGCAAGACAGGGCATATTAGGGGATTCTCATCATGTTTTATTAGTATGGAAATGTCTCACAATTGCTTGACTTCAAGGAACAATAAATATTAACTCATTTTCTTGTTGCCTTTGTCAAACTTGTACTTGACTTTTCTGTTCATTGATCTTTATAACTGTAGGAGTTCAGAAAAATTCATTTGTTCACCAAATATCTAATTCCATTTAAAGCAAGAGAATGCTTATTAACCAAAGTATCAGTCTTTTAAGATACTTATTATTGGCTCCATTTAATGAGTAAAGGTTTTGATTATGAAAGCCAAGATTTTGTGAGAGCAAAAAATATCAAACAAATGAAACTAATCCAGAACTTCTTGATAAAGTATCTGCTCTATGTCACCATACAAGGACATAAGCCCAAGAGGGAGTCATGTGTTTTTTTCTAACTGTCTTCAAGCTCTCAGTCACTGAGAAAAGTGAAAGAAAATTGAAGCTTGACTCCATCCTTTATGAAATGAAAGTAAGAAGAAGAGCAAAAGAAGAAACCAATGGGTTCAAAGATGTGGGTACATCTAAGTCTTTTGATAACACATAGATAGTAATTTAAAAATTATGTCACTTTCATCCTGGGTAAACTAAATATACAATAACAAAGAATCACATCTTTGCTAACTAAATTACTCCTTACATGAGTACATGACTTAGGATTTCTTACCACTATTTGAAATGCCAACACCTTGAATTTCCCAGGTAGTTAAAGAATCAGGCAGCACAAATTGTATCTGGTTTCTGGAAGTCAAAATATTCAAGTACAGTGAAACATGACCTCAACTGGACAGAATTTTGGCTTTAAGCTACTTTTGAAGAAAGAAAAACTCATAAGGCAAAATTATATCAAGAAACTTATCAAGGAAAGTATTCTCAGCAACTTTCCTTCCTACCCTGGGTCTTTAGACATTGTGTCTTTGAGGTGAGTATTTCAAGTACTAAAGTTAGAGCACATAAAACAAAGAAAAACCATGTTTATTGCTATATTTTGAGCTAAGGCAGGGGTCTGGAGAGATGACTCAGCAGTTAACGTACTTGTCTACAAAGCCTAATGACCTGGGTTTGATTCCCTAGTACCCACATAAAGCTGCAAGCACCAAGTGGCACATACATCTGGAGTTTTAATTATTTATTTATTTTTGCAGTGGCTGGAGGTCCTGGAACACCCATTTTCTCTCTCTTTCAACCTCTCTCTCTCTTTGCTTGCAAATAAATAAATAAAATTTAACAAAATTTTTAAAACTGGGCTAAGATAGAGGAGTATAATAATGCATCTTAACACTACTCATAACAAATGATTTATCTAGACACTTATGATTATGACCAAGCTTGTTTATTTATATAGCAAATTTATCTATATAGAAATTATATATATATATTTATTTATAGAGATAATTTATATAGCTAACAGTGGACAATAGTCTACTAACTTTTTATAAGGTATAGTATCAAGTACTGAGTAAAGAGTACTTATGCTCTCAATCAGCTTACAGTTACCTGGAAGAGAGTTCAGTAAGTAAGTTGCATTTCACTGTAATAACAGTACTAATAAGGCATTAAGAATTCAGAAGCACCGTTCATTCACTCAACCCATATATACCCATGCTTCTACACACAGGATCCTAGGCCAGGTCTTAGAAATAAAACAGCAACCTGAACTTGGTTTTGCCTTAGAAATATTTACATTTTTTTCCCAAGGTAGGGTCTTGCTCTAGCCCAGGCTGACCTGGAATTCACTATGTAGTCTCAGGCTGGCCTCAAACTCACAGCGATCCTCCTACCTCTGCCTCCCAAGTGCTGGGATTAAAGGTGTGCGCCACCACACATAGTAGTATTTACATTTTAATATAGAAGATGGTCAAGCAGACAGGCCACTATAATGCTATGTGATGGGTGCAACAAAGTTAGTTGGGAGGGTAGCTGATCCTATGCTTCTTTAAGGAGGCATAGTACTAGAAAATTTTAGCAGAAATGCCAGCTAAGGAGCAATGTCAGATGAAATGACCAACAGTGTGGAAGGAGAGCTGAAAGGATCACTGAGTTTGAGGCCAGCCTGGGACTATAGACTGAGGTCCAGGTCAGCCTGGGCTAGAGTAAGACCCTACCTCAAAACAAAACAAAACAAAACAAAAATCCAACACCACCACCACCAACAAAAAAAACCAACAGAACTAAAAGGAATAAGGGGAAGGACAGGGAGACTACTGCTGGCTCTGCTGCACCATTGGAAAGCCAGTGGTTGGAGCTTGCCAAGGAAACTATGCTGTGGGGGTTCAGTACTCTTTTGTTGTTTATTTTATTTATTTATTTATTTGAGAGCAACAGAGAGAAAGAGGAAGAGAGAGAGAGAGAGAGGGAGAGAATGGGCGCGCCAGGGCCTCCAGCCACTGCAAATGAACTCCAGATGCGTGCGCCCCTTGTGCATCTGGCTAACGTGGGACCTGGGGAATCGAGCCTTGAACCAGTCTCCTTAGGCTTCACAGGCAAGCGCTTAACCACTAAGCCATCTCTCCAGCCCATCAGTATTCTTTATCATGGTTTTCAATGCCTGCTATAGGGAGGCATTCAATTTGAATGTGTCAAATAAAGGCTTTAACAAGAAAATAACCTTTATTTTCCTTTACCCATGTGTATCACTTACATTCTCATGGCTGAGATAAAATCCTGCCTTAGAAGTAGTTTCTGGAAGGATAAAAGTTGAGTTCAGCTTACAGGTTTGTGTGTGTGTGTGTGTTTTGTTTTTTGAGGTAGGGTCTCCCTCTAGCTCAGGCTGATCTGGAACTCACTATGTAGTCTCAGGGTGCCCTCTAACTCACGACAATCCTCCTATCTCTACTTCCCTAGCGCTGGGACTAAAGGTGTGCGCCACTACTTCTGGCTCCATTTTTTTTTTTTTCGAGGTAAGGCCTCACTCTAGCCCAGGCTGACCTGGACTTCACTATGTAGTCTCAGGGTGGCCTTGACCTCACAACAATCCTCCTACCTCTGCCTCCCTAGTGCTGGAATTAAAGGTTTGTGCCACCATGCCTGGCACTAGCTTACAGTTTTGAGGGGAAGTTTCCTCACAGAAAAGAAAGCATGGTAAGCTGGCATCACATTACATAACTGCACAGGAAGAAGAGAAAGAAAGAGAGAGAGAAAGAGAGAGAGAGAGAACAAACCAGCCTATTGAGGGCTTCTTACATTCAAGCCTCCATTCCATGTTTATTTTATAGTATGGATATTTTCAGATTAACTGTACAATATGGTGTATAACTGTGTACAGCAAATGCATATTGAGGTAAAATGAAATTAAATGGAAGAGTACCCTTCTATCAATAATTAACACTGTCCTGCACACAATTATCATTATCATTAAACAAAATTATCATTAAACAAAACAAACAGTAAAATGAATTTTAACTCAATAGTAGGATCATCTTAACCATGGGGAAGTTGGTTGTGTTCAGACTTTTGCCCATATTTGCATTTTCCACATTTTTGCTGTGGAACATCAAGGACATGTGATACCTTTTGGGAACATGATGAACTTCCCATAACCAGCTCTCTGGAAAGTAGCTCCGAATTTCTGGCTTTGTTACTGGTAATATAGTCATCATATCTGGGGAGAAAAAGCATAGTCTGTTACGCAAAGCAATATAAAGTCTGTTGACAAAGGAATCTTTAAATATGGCCACTAATCTATAACTCAACTGTTTTCTAAAAGGTCAATAAAACATTTTGTATAGTGACTTTTAAAATAGAACTTTAAAAGCCTTAGGATGTTTCCACTAATCAAACTGACAAAACAAAGCATAAAAATGTCTTTAATGATTTGTTTCTTAATATGTTAAATGCTTCTGTTTATGACATTACACAACTTACTGGTCACTTATAAAGTTATTTGCAACTGCGTAATCTTCTTCATTGTGCTTATAGTAAGAAAAGGGAAAATTTATTTGTGTGATTTCCTGCATTGATGTGATCACTTGTTTGTATTTACTTTGATAAAAACAGAACTGCTTCCATCCAAATGCTCTTCTAAGGTCTCGATTCATCCCTGAGTCTTAAAACCCTGGGAAACCAGGCACAGCATTAAAAAGCAACACTTTGCAGACATTAGAAGATAGGGGGCCCAAGACTGTGATCTCAGAGAAGTCAGTCCTAAATTACCCCACATACTGCCTGGTCCTGGATGTGAGAGGAGGCCGCTGAGCCTGGTGGTCTTGAAGACTTGTAGCCACGCAGATGGGGGAGAGCGAGCTGTCTAGAACGAGGAGGAGAGGGGCCGCAGCCAAAGCCAACCAGGTGAACTGGCTATTGAAATAATATATGTACTAGACTGGTCATCGAACGTTACTTGTAATAATAAGCAAAAACTGGGAGGCAGTCTAAATATGTATATGGTTTGTGGTAAAATAGCCTAAATAAAATAGCATGATTTGATAAATGGTCATAGTATTTATATCTATAGAAATATATCCATGGAGATAGATCATATTTAAGATTCACAGGCAAGCCAGAATAAAAAGGTGAGGTGGCCGGGTGTGGTGGCACACACCTTTAATCCCAGCACTCGAGAGGCAGAGGTAGGAGGATCACCGTGAGGTCAAGGCCAGCCCAAGAGTACATTAGTGCATTCCAGGTCAGCCTCGGATAGAGCGAGACCCTGCCTCAAAAAAAAAAAAAAAAAAAAAAAAAAAAAGCAAGGGAGAAAAGTGAGGTGTCATTTTGTTTTTCTCCCTAAGACAATATATAAATGAAAGTCCTAAAAGCTTTGAAAACACATTGAGAGTTCTATAAGTTCTGAAAAACATATATTGTGGCTAAAGCTGAAGTAAAGATTCAAGTTTTATAATAAATAAATTTAACTTTTTGCTAAATGTAGAAGTCCTCTGCTGGTTTTGGTCAGTGTAAGTATAGACAAAATGTTTAATGTTTGTGTTGTGACACAACCATAGAATTTTAGAACTCAAAGGCATATTGGAGTTATCCAGCTCAAGGCTCAGAGAGGTTAGATAATCACTCCAGTTTGCAGAATGAGTTGGCTCTGATTTGCACTAGATCTTGTCTCTGGAGTAGTGTACTCTGATTTTTTATGCCTAAGAATGATAACGGTTTTTTTTCTTATGGGTATTTATAAGCTATCTTTTCCACTTTCGATTTTTACTAAAGCATAAAAACTGCCTTCTTTTTTTTTTTGTGTGTGTGTGTGTGTGTGTTTTTTTTTTTTTTTTTCCTCAAGGTAGGGTCTCACTCTAGCTCAGGCTGTCCTGGAATTCACTGTGTAGTCTCAGGGTGGCCTTGAACGCATGGTGATCCTCCCACCTCTTCCTCCTGAGTGCTGGGATTAAAGGCGTGCGCCACCACGCCCGGCCTGCCTTTTTTTTTTTTTTTTTTTTTAAAGAAAATCTGTGTCTGTGTGTGTAGGTGTGTGTGAATGTGGGTGGGTCATGTGCTCTAGCACATGCAAAGGTCAGAGGACAACCTAGGTGCCAACCTTGCCTTCCACGTTGCCTGAGGCAGGATCTCTTGCTGTTCACCACTGTTTATGCCAGGCTAGCTGTCTCACAAGCTTCCAGGGTCTCTTCATCTTCCATCTTGCTGAGATTACAGATGTGTGCTGTTGTGTCAGACTTTATGTGGGTTCCGGAGACCCAAACTGAACCTTGTATGGCAAGTGCTCTACCTACTGAGCCATTTCCCCAGCCCCAAATCTGCCTTTCTTAGTAGCATTCAATTGCACAAACGCCTCCATATTGGATAGAAGAATTTGGATGGAAAACATCATACTTACGTAGCCTTCCCAACTGCATGTTTTTATGACCGTTTTCAGCCCGGATCTTGTGTGCAAGGGTACAACACTCATTGAAAGCTTTGACACAGTATGGGCCTATGGTAATGCGGGCGGCTCTCTCCTCACAGGTTTCATAGTCATTACGACGGGCTCCGTCTAAGCAACATCTCTTTGGCACTCGATGTTTGTATTTAGCAGCTGAAATAGTAGTAGTACAAGTGCCCTTGATCATGCACAGAATCATAACTTCTCATGCAGCGAAGCAGTCACTAGGGATAGTTTCTACTGCCAAACGACCCTCTTACCTACAATAGCTATAGTGAGGTGAATCACCAGCCTTTCCTTGGAACTGAGTCAAGAATAAGGAAAATGTGGCCTCACCAGGGTCCTCCATTCCAGCTCACTCTAAATGGTTAAAGGGCTTCCTGCTACTAAGCTAAATGGCTACCTTTGAAACGGGCACTTTGGGCTCAGCACCCTTTGAAAAACCAAGTTAAATATCAAAGGAGTCTTCAAGATGGCTTTCATTACTCTACAGGAATTTCCTCCTAGAAGCTAGATATCCTACTTGTTCAAACATTTCTTACCTGACATTATTTGTAACCTTCACTAGGGGTACCATCCTTATAGTGTTTTTCCCTTTTGTATCATAACGTGAATGGAGGCTAGGATTACACGGACACCCACAGAAGTTGAAGAGAGTATTACATTACTATAAGCATGGTTACTGGCTGAATTCAGGCCATGAACTTCCAAATTGATGTACTTAAAAAACAACAACAGGGGGCAGGAGAGATGGCTTAGTGGTTAAGCGCTTGCCTGTGAAGCCTAAGGACCCTGGTTCGAGGCTCGATTCCCCAGAACCCATGTTAGCCAGATGCACAAGTGGGCGCATGCATCTGGAGTTTGTTTGCAGTGGCTGGAGGCCCTGGCATACCCATTCTCTCTCTGTCTCTGTCTCTGTCTCTCTCTCTCTGCCTCTTTCTCCCTCTGTCTGTCACTCTCAAATAAATAAATAAAAATAAACAATATTTTTAAAAAAGCAAAACAACAGGGCTGGAGGGATGGCTTAGCAGTTAAGGTGTTTGCCTGCAAAGCCAAAGGACACTGGTTCGATTTCTCAGGACCCACGTTAGCCAGATGTACAAGGGGGTGCATGTGTCTGGAGTTCGTTTGCAGTGGCTGGAGGCCCTGGCACACCCATTCTCTCTCCCTCTTTCTCTTTCTCTGTCAAATAAATAAGTAAATAAATGCCAGGCATGGTAGCACACACCTTTAATCCCAGCACTCTCGGGAGGCAAAGGTAGGAGGATCATCGTGAGTTCAAAGCCAGCCTGAGACTACATAGTGAATTCCCAGTCAGCCTGAACTAGAGTGAAACCCTACCTCAAAAAACAAAGCAACAACAACAACAAAAATCAACTATAAATAGCCAATTATCTGCTATGGAAGAGGAGAAATCCAATTTAGGAAACAACT
This sequence comes from Dipus sagitta, assembly GCA_036346955.1. NCBI lineage: Eukaryota > Metazoa > Chordata > Mammalia > Rodentia > Dipodidae > Dipus > Dipus sagitta. The sequence goes on from CM070770.1 coordinate 133,816,062, forward strand.
CAAATTCTGTGCCCTTGGCTAGCAAGAATATATATTGCGTCTTTGTATATAAAATTATCATCTTTCTATACTAGTAAAAATCAAAATTGATCAACCTGTCTCGATGAGACACTCTATCAGATTTTCTACAATATCAAAAAGATGGTCAATTATATTTCCATTAGATGTGTTTTCTAAAGAATGATCTAAAATGCTGTTAAATATTAAGAGAAATAGATTTCTAGTTAATCATGATTTTGTCAATCAAATGAAAGAACATGATTTTAATTATTAGATGAAATTTGTAAAGATGAAATACTTATGGAAGATAAAAGTTAATAATTTAGTTTTAGAAACAGAAATGTCTCTTTTTTTTTTCTAGCACTGAGGATTGAATTCAAGGTTTTGTGCATTCTAGGAAAATGCTTTATCCATAGCCCTAGACATTGAAATAATAATACTTAACTTAAGGTTATAACCAATGAAATACTGAATTTATTTGGATTAGTCTTTCTGAGAGAGTGAACTATACTGCCACATACCTTTCTTCTCGCCCATTTTATTTGACTTGTGGGGAAAATATATAATGTTTCATTTTCTACAGCTTTTGGACAGTATGATCATAATGTTTTTACAATCATATGAAACCATTAGAATACCTTGTTCTTCTATTTTCTTTTGTAGATATTGCATATCTCTTCTTGGTCTGAGAATTTCTTTACAGGGTTCATCTGTTTAAAAATAAAAGAAGATTGGGCTGGAGAGATGGCTTAGTGGTTAAGATCCTTGTCTGTGAAGCCTAAGGGCCCAGGTTCAATTTCCAAGTACCCACATAAGCCAGACACACAGGCTGGTGCATGATTCTGGAGTTTGTTTGCAGTGGCTAGAGGCCCTGGCATGCCCATTCTCCCTCCATCTCTCTTTCTATCTCTCTCTCTCTGCCTCTTTCTCTCTCTCAAATAAATAAATTAAGTATTTTTAAAAACAAGATATGTAATAGGGAAAAAGGACATAAAATCTGATATAAAGTTGAATGAATTTAAGAACTAAACACATTCACAAAAAAAAAGATCATTCATGAGTCATTCACTCAACAAATCTGTACTGAGAGCCTGATTCAAATTAGGCCCCATGCCACTCAGCCTCTGAGTATGACTTTTATCATAGTGGAGCTCACGATCTAGCATCATATAGCTTTATTTGCTTTATCTAAGCTTGGCTTTGATTACTGAAACCTTCTGGATCCATTGATTGCAGTGAACTAAGTATTTAGAGGAAGTGGAGTTTTTTTTTGGAGGATAATCTATTTTTCTTATTTTCTCTTTGAGTGACATTATTACAAATATTAATATGAATACCATGGTATCAAGTATAATTATAAACATATATAAAACTATAGAAAGAAGATAATTAATATGTGATCTCTGTTCTTGAATAGCTTACAGTCCCAGAAGTGAGACAGGGTCAAGAATGCACAGTGATGCCATGTTTTTATGTTATATATAAATACATCTACATAGTGAATTCCAGGCCAGCCTGGGCTAGAGTGAGACCCTACCTCGAAAAACTTAAATAGTGAATTCCAGGTCAGCCTGGGCTAGAGTGACACCCTACCTCAAAAAAACTTAAAAAAAATAAGTAAATAAATACATCTAGTCCCCATACTATCCTTCCTATTAAAAGATAAGGGAATGGTTAATTGTATATAAAGAAGAGGCCTCTTAAAGGAAATCATTTACTTATATTTTCATGAGACAGGGTTCTCTCTGTGTTGCCCTGTCCTGCCTCAAACTTGAAATCCTCTTGCCTCCGTCTCCTGAGTGGACATACTTGTGCCGTTGCACCTGCAGAGGAGGCAATTCTTATCCTAGATCTCCAGGATGATAAAGTGGTCAGCCCAGTTTCCATAGCAAAGGCCCACCCAAAGGTCATCCAAGAACTATGACCAAGGTCAGGAAGGGCAGAGTGAGAAAAAGCTGGAAAGAGTCAGGGAGAAAATCATGGAAGGCTTCGAGAACCACATTAAAGAATTTGTATTTTATCTTGAAAGCCAATGGAGCATTGTACACAAGAGAGTTACGGAGTCATGTCATTCGTAGGTCAGTGTAGAGAATGTTCTGGAAAAGGGACAAAAGTGAGGGCTAGAAGCACATGATTAGTGTAAACTGCAGGAATAAAAATGCTGAATGTCTAACCATTTTCTCGGGAATGATCTGCATTTGCATTGGTAAGAAAAGTGAGTCCAGCTAGATGGAACACATCTGCATTGTCACGGCCACCTCCTGCACCACAGCCCAGGTCACTCTTCTCTAAAGTTTGAAATACCTGTCCAAAAAGGAAAAATGTTGAGCCTGCTCTTCACAAAAATTAAGGTACAGGTACCAGTCATGGCATGGTTATAACAAACCCGTGAAATACAGAGGACATTCATTCATCAAATGACCAAAGACCACATTTTCCACTTTTATTCTTCTTCTATTCTTCTTTTGTATTCCTAAAAACCTACCTATTCAGTTAAACCAAGAAATATCTTTGGTTAGGATATTCTTAGAAATTGACCCAGTGTGTCTATAGAATAATTGCTATAATCATATAATATCACCAACAAATGAGTAATCAATGTGTGAACATATGAAGGCATAAATTAACAAAACAAATTGTGGTTGTTAGTTTTTGTGTGTGCATGATGTGTGTATATATATGTGCTCCATGTGTGAGAGTGTGAACGTGTGCATGTCACAGCACACATGTGACAGCAGGAGGACAACTTTCAGGCAGGGTCTCCCATGTCGTTGTTGCTCATTCCTGAATGTACTAGGCAAGCTGAGTCCTTCAGCTTCTGGAAACCCTTCTCTCCCCATCTTCCATCTCACTGTCAGTGTGCTGGGATCATAGAAACCTACCATGGCTTCTGGCTTTTAGAGGGTGCTCTGGGCATCCAAATTTAGATACCTGGGCTCTAGTGGCAAGCACTTTATTCACTGAGACATCTTCCCAGTCCCTAAAGAAATTAATTTTTAATTTGCTAAGTAAAGGAGTATAATGCTTACATTTTAAGGGGAGGACCTGAGTGGGAAAGTATTATAGAAGGTTTATTTCAGCTTTAATTTTAACACAAAATGTCCTTTTTTCTCTGAATGTTTCTAATTTTACAGTTTATCAGGTGTTTTTTTTTTCTTTCTGTTCCAAGAAACTTTAGCCTAGAAAATGATAGCTGGGTATACTGGAAATAGATGAGATCATGGGGAAGTGAGTCATTTTCAAATTCTTTAGTATTACAGATTTTAATGAGAATTAAAGCAAACAAACACAATGGCTTCCTATCCATTGTTCTCTTGTCTGTTTTTATAACACCATTACCACCTTGTCCCACTCTCCCAACAGATGGCACTTTTGCCCCATGAAAGCAATTGCTATGATGGCCCCATGTTTTTAAGGGGTGCCTATACTTATATTTGAAGGGAAAGAAGAAGAGGAACTGGCTTGAGAGTCCTCACCTTCCTATGAACCACTGTATTGCATATACTATAGAAATGCAGGCTGTGTCCCCTTAATTCCTCCCCCACATCCTGTCCTGGTGGCTACACTTGTGTGAAGCCCTGCGCTGAGCTGCCCTGCCCCAGGGCTACCATGGAATTGGGTCACTTAACTCTTTGCATGGGCCGTTTGGCTTTTCCTTGGACTCCATACACAGCACTGTCCACTGCTGTGAGTGCCACCCACGAGTCCAACTCAGTCACCATGTTCAGGGACACAGTTTGGCCTGGAGAATACACATTAGCATCTGGAGACAGATGAACCTGAAAGAGCATTTGAATAAGAAAAGATGACTTAGATGAGACCAAATCTGCGAGAGCTGCTTTGACCGCCGCCTTCACTTCTGAGAACATTGTGCTGTGCTGCATGTATTCTTGAGGTCTCTCTCACCTGGAGCTGGTTGCCACACTTTTCTTCAATATTTAACCAGACTGAGTCAGACACTAATTCTGCTGTCTGCTCTCCTGTGACAATGTAATAGACCAGGAGTCGGGCTGAAGGAACCATGCTCTGTGTCACTGGAATGTTTATATTTTGATAAGATGAATGCAGAAGTTTCTCCCTTGTGCCAAAGTGTACAATTTTGCCCTTCGATATAATCTGAAAATAAACAGCAGCAGCAGTAAGAAAACAAAAACAGAATCTATACTTTAGGGTGCTGTTTGGAGCCAGAGAAAAATGACATTAAATAGAAGTAAAATTAATACGTATGTATGTTCTATGTGCTGGGAACTTAACAAATATTCAACTTCTTCACTTCTCACAATACACCAGAGAGGGAGGAAGATTTATTTCCACTGAAGAAACTGGGGCTCAAGAACTAACTTAATGCCATCCTGATTGGTTTTGCACGTGTATGTGTATGTATGTATGTGTATTCGTATGTGTGTGAGTATATGTGTGTGTCTGCTTGTGTGAATGTGGAGGATGGTGGTTGATGTTGGCTGTCCTCCTCAGTCACCCTCTATCTTATTCCTTCAGACCGAGTCTTTTACTGAACCTAGAACTAACTTATCGAATCTCACCAGGGAGCCCTGAGGGTTTCCTGTCTTTGCTTCCTCAGCTTTGGGATCCTAGGCATGTACCAGCACACCCAGGACCTCTTATGTTGGTGCTGGAGATCTGAACTCTCATGCATGAAGACCTGAGTTCAACCCCCACTACCTACATAAATGCTGGGTGTGGTGGCTCATAACTTTAATCCCAGCACTAGCAAGGCAGAAACAGGTAGAATTTAGAGCTCAGTGTCCAGCCAACCTAGCCTAATTGGTGAGTTCTGGACCAATGACAGACTTTGCCTTAAAAAGAAGTGGATGGAGAGGTTAATGGTAAGACCCTACTGCTGAAGACACCACATGCTGTCGGCACAGACCATGGAAAGACCTGGTTAGAATCTGGAGGAGGGCCAGACCCCAGTCAACTAGCCCATCTAGTGCTGGAAGGTGCTACATGAGCTACTGGGGAAAGTGGCCAACATCTGTCCAAGCAACTCAAAGTCTAAGCAACTCAGAAGCAAACAACTTGACATGATGCTCACACAAGTAAAATAGTGGCACACAGCCATCTTGGGTTACCAACTGCTCTTGGATTGGCTAACAGATCCACTCAGTGGAAAGGAACCCATATCTGGAACTGGGAAATAAGTGAGAATCATATCCAGATAATGATTCTGCTGTCCATTATCAAGCTCCCACTAACCTTAGATTATAAGAGTGTGTACACCCTTTTAATTCTCTCTAAATTAATAATGGTTATCTAATTTAACCAGTGCTGACTTCATTCTCTGTTGGAGAATCTGCTTCTCTTTTTCAGATGGGAGCTGGACCTGAGGAGATAAATGACCCAGTGCACTCCAGCCAGGCCCCAGGTGAAACCACAGAGGAATTAGGGAAATGAGCAAAGGTGCTGTTTGCTTAGTGAATCTGATATCAGCACAAGGGTGATGGAGAAAGATAATGAGAACACTCAACACCTACCAAACCAGAAATCCAGAGGTTCCTAAGTGCCCATCACTGAAGTAGACTTAAAATGCTCCCAGCATGGCTCAGGGAATTTTGTAGAAGAGGGGGCGGAAAGATTGTTAGAGCCACAAGGTTGGACATTTTGCACAGACATTGCCTCTTTCCCCCCATTCCGATAATGCATGACCCACAATCCCCATGGGGTTGACCTGCATCCCCAATGAGGAAGGCCTCTTCAGAAAAGGGGCAGGGAGGAGAGAAAGGATGGTACCAACATGTGTTGTTTACATACAAAATATATCCTTATCTAAAATAATAAAAAATGTTGTTTAAAAAAAAGAAGTGGATGGGATAACACCTGAGATTGTATGTGGCTTCTTCACACATGCAGGAACATGTACATATACATATATGTATGCCTCTGCACCTATAAACACAAACACAAACACACACACACACACACACACACAACCCTCAGTTCTTTTTGCTGTATGTGTGTGTATACATAGACCCATGGCATATGTGTGAAGGTCAAAGGACAATCTCAGGGTATTTGTCCTCTCCTTCGCCCTTCTTTGAGACAGGATCGCTTGTTGTTTTGCTGTTGCGTGCACCAAACTATGTGATCCATAAGCTTCTGGACTCTCCAGGCTTCACCTCCCATTGCTGTTAAGTTCATTGGGATCAGAGATGCCTGGGCCACTTTGCATCTGGCTTTTATGGAGTGCTAAGGAGGATCAAACTCAGGTTTGGTAGGCTTGCAAGCAAGCACCTTTAACTGCTCGCTGAGTCACCTGTCCAGCCCCAACCCCTCAATTCTTTTTAAAATATTTTTTATTTGTGGTGTGTGTGTGTGTGTGTGTGTGTGTGTGTGTGGTCTTGCTACTGCAAAAAAAAAATGGCAGACACTTGTGCCGTATTTTGCATCTGGCTAATGTGAGTGACTGGGTGAGTGACTGGGGAATTAAACCCAGACCAGACTAGCAGGCTGTTCAAGCAAGTACCTTTAACGGCTAAGTCATCTTCACCCCTTCAATTCTTTCTTGTTGATGTTATTGCTTTTTTTCTTTGAGGTAGGGTTTCACTCTAGCCCAGGCTGACCTGGAATTCACTATGTTTCAGGGTGGCTTTGTACCCACAGCGATCCTCCTACTTTTGCCTCCTGAGTGCTGGGATTAAAGGTGTGTGCCACCATGCCTTGCATGAATTCTTAAGAGCAGAATTTGGCCATCCTTTTTATGTCAGTGAAATGTGTGCACTTGAGCTAGGTGTAGGCAAGTAATCTTTGGCCATGAAATAGCTGGGTGACATGATTTAATCAGGCTTTCTTCCATGAAAGGAATTCTTAATTCAGATCAATTTTCTAATGTGTGAAATCATCATGGAAATCATGCCCTATCTTAAAGTTTCTGGATAAAATTCTCCAGATTATTGATTATTAATGATATTCAAAGTAGGTGATATTCTTGAAAGCACTTTGCAAATACAAATGCAAGAAACCATACTAACGCTTCTCTGTCAGCAAAGGGGAATGTTTCAGCAGTGAGACAAGATGCAAATCTATCTTCACTGTACTTACCAAGTAATTATAGTGAGTTATTTTGTCAATATATGGACTCTTGGGGGTAACAATAATATTCAGAAATTCTCCCACAAGTATAGGCTTATAATTTTCAGTCCAATCGATATAGAGGTAACTCTGGCTGAGAGATGTGTAGGCAACTGCTCGGTACTCTTTGCTGGCCTCATTTTCTTCTGGGAGTTCTGGAGTATCAGTTTTGACCTGAAAAGGAAAATTTACAAAGACCATGTAGAACTGGGTGTACTGCTTTCTATAAAACATATCTTTTAAAGTCTTTACAAATTTCTAAATGTCACAATGCCAAATGCTAAAGAAAAGAGAAAGCCCTATGACCCTAGTGTTTGCACAGCTGTGGTATCAAGTAACTTTACAGAGACTGTGGGAAGTACTGGGGGGAGGATGGGCTAAGTGGAAGAGTCTGATGGAACAAAGGGAGGATGCTTCAAGGAAGAAATATGGGGCCACTTCCTGAAATGTCACGGTAAGTTAGGGAGTCCTCTTTCTAGGAGATGGCATGGCAGGAATTCAGAACGTGCATAGCAGCGAACTCAGTGGTACGAATAGCCTCTCCCCACCCCACACATGTTTTGCGATCTCTTTGCCTGGAAGACACAAGTGTGAAAGCCTCCGTTTTTCTCTGGCGCCTAAACTCCTCTACTTTAGCAATCACGCAGTCATCTCCTCTCACGGTAGATATGCCTAAGGTCCAAATAAGTAAGTAGTAAGTAGGTTAATGACGCAGGTCATTCACTACGGCAGGCGTGTGTTCACAATCATCTGCTGGGTCCTCACCAGGACTGAGGGCAGAAGAGGACTGATAGGGAAGTGGCACTAACTCCTGAGGACTGGAGGATCACAGCTGAAGATATGGCCTAGTTTCACTGGAGACAAGTGACAGAGAGGTGGGCTTATAAGCTCAGGGAGGGCCAAAGATAGTAGCACGACAGCGATATCTGCTTTTGGACAACAGAAAGTTTACTCTGGAGTTAGGCACACATCGGTTTGCATCCCATGGCTATCGCCTATTAATTCTAGATATGTCACTCAAAAGAGAGGTTGGATGCCTCCATTTTTCTAGACCCAAAATGGCAAAAATAATATTCTCTAGCTCACATTCCTGATTAGATGGATATTAAATGCTCTCACAAAGCTACCAGCAAAATGCCTGTGAACTTAGCGAGGGGTCAGCATGCATGTTTGACTTGAGATTTCGAGCCTCAGCATCTTTTCTGTGAGAAAGGATGATTAATTGCTAAAAGAGAGTGGTTTATGCATCCGAAATAAAGACAGGCTTTCACGTTTGACTCATAAAGAGATTTTAAAAATGTGTGTGAGGGGCAAGGCTTTCCTACCACTAATTTTATTGCTATGCCTGTTCTGAAGTTTCTGAATTATAATGCAGCCTTATTGGAAGAAGAGGAGATAATTTCCAAACAAGTGCTGGTAGATTTATTTTCCTCAAGGACCATTCAGTGGATTAGCAGATTGCGTCTGGTACTCATTTTGGTGCAAAACTATGAAATGATTCTCTGGCCTCGGGGATAAAATCTGTTCTGTGCGCTGGCCAAAACACACAGTCAAAAGTGCACACTGTTCTGGGAGGTGCAGCAGAGGATCCAGCTCACGGAAAACTCCAGCGCCGTCACTCCGGATGGGAGATTCACCACAAACGAAGCTACTCCATCACTGACGTGCGTGAGGCTTTTCTTTGGCTCCATATCAGAAGTCTCTTGATTTACATCGACTGTCTGTGCGTTCAGAACAACTGGGATCCCTCCAACCAGATGGTCTAGTGCATCCTTAACTTGCACCTGTTTATTAGGACAGTTCAAATTCATGTCAGTAGCTCCTTTTTTTGTTGTTGTTGCTTTGTTTTTGTTTTTTGAGGTAGAGACTCACTCTAGCTCAGGCTGACCTGGAATTCACTATATAGTCTCAGGGTGGCCTCGAACTCCTGGTGATCCTCCTACCTCTGCCTCCTGAGTGCTGGGATTAAAGGCGTGCGCCACCATGCCCGGCTGGGTATTGCCTTCTTCTTTTTTTTAATTTTTGTTTTTATTTATTTATTTGAAAGTGACAGACAGAGAGAGAAAGAGGCAGATAGAGAGAGAGAGAGTGAGAGAATGGGTTCAACAGGGCCTTTAGGCACTACAAATGAACTCCAGATGCGTGCGCCTCCTTGTGCATATGGCTAACGTGCGTCCTGGGGAATTGAGCCTCGAACCAGGGTCCTTACGCTTCACAGGCAAGCGCTTAACCACTAATCCATCTCTCCAGCCCCACTCTTTTTTTTTTTAAGTGTAGAGAGACTACATTAGATTAAGAAGAGGAAAAGGGGGGGAAGATTGTGAAGAGCTCCTGCCCATGAGAAAGCAGGCAGGGTAAATCCTAGTAGCCCTTTTATTTCTTTTTTATTTTAATTTATTTATTTAGTTAGTTTTTGGTTTTTTGAGGTAGGGTCTCACTCTGGCTCAGGCTGACCTAGAATTTACTATGTAGTCTCAGGGTAGCCTCGAACTCATGGCCATCCTCCTACCTCTGCCTCTCTAGATTAAAGGTATGTGCCACCACACCCAGCTTCTTTTATTTCTTTTTTAAAATACTTTTATTTAGGGCTGGAGAGATGGCTTAGTGGTTAAGGTGCTTGCCTGTGAAGACTAAGGACCCAGGTTTGATTCTCCAGGACCCATGTAAGCCAGATGCACAAGGTGGCACATGCATCTGGAGTTCATTTGCAGTGGCTGGGGTCCCTGTCACACCCATTCTCTCTCTCTCTCTCTCTCTCTCTCTCTCTCTCTCTCTGTCTCTTTCTCTCTATCTCTCTGTCAAATAAATAAATAAAATATTTTTTAAGATACTTTTATTTACTTATTTGCTAGAAGAGAGACAGACACACAGAGAAAATGGGCCCTCCAAGGCCTCCAACTGCTGCAAACAAACTCCAGATGCATGTGCTACTCTGAGCATCTGGCACTAGGGAATTGAACCTAGGCAATTAAACTTCCTAGGCAAGTGCCTTAAGAGTGGAATCATCCCTGCAGCTCCCAGCAGCTTTCCTCTGTAGCTCTTTTAAAGTCTCTAAAGTGTAACAATTCTGAGATGGCCCTCCTCTCTTCCATACTTAGCAGTGTTCCTCCAGTTCCACCTACCTTGATGGAATATGGAATCCCAGGCTTCAAGAAAAGCGGAGTAGCAACCAAATTCAGAGTGTAGGGAGAGAGGACATATTTGACGCCAAGTATTTCTGCTTCTTCAGAAAATCCACCTAAAATACCAAGCATCATGTTAACACTGGCAGAAATGTAGTGATCTGGAGGCTGTCTAGCTGTCCTGTCCTCCACCGACATTTATTCACTCACCCAGTCCTGCAGTCATACTGTTGCTGACAATAAGTACGACATGGTTTTTGGTTCAGAGTGTGCAGTGTAGACAAGGATTTAGACTTCAGGGGGCTAGAGCGATCGCTCAGTGGTTGACGCAATTTCTTGCAAGGCCGGATGACCTGGTTGTGGTTCCCCAGAGCTCATGTAAAACCAGATGCACAAAGTGGTGCATGTATCTGGAGTTCATTTGCACTAGCAAGAGGCCCTGGTGATCCCATTTTCTCTCTCTCTCTCTCTCTCTCTCTCTCTCTCTCTTTCCTTCCTTGAAAGTAAAAATTCAGATTTCAGGATTTTCCAATTCTCTGAGGCTCCTACATAGATATTCATGAGGAAGTCAGGCTACAGCAGTAGACTGAGGGGGATGAGGTAGGACACCGCTTTCAACAGTGGCTCGAGTTTCAGTTGAATGTGCTCAAGGAATAAGGAGAGGGAAAGAGGGAACAGGGAGGCCAAGGCTGAGCCTCACAGAGGTTCACAGTAAGATACCAAGGATCCAGAAAGATCTGGGGAAGAATCAGAAACAATCAAATACAGAGAAAATTCTGAAGGCCTACTCGTAAAAGCTCAGTAGTGCTGCCTCATGGCTAAAAATCAAGTAACATTGAAAATAACACATAAAGCTCTAGTCCACAAACTCCTTTTCAGTTTTCTATCCATAACACCATAACACATACTATAGCCAACTCAAATGTGCTTCCCCAAAGACCAAGTTTCACTCTCTACCTTTCTCAGTCTGGCCTCTCTCTGGAAGGAGCCCCACTTTATTCCTGCTATCCCTGACTCCAAGCCCTACTCCATTAAGATGAATCATTTTTATAACACTGTGGTTACTTGTCAATTACCTCCCTTTGGAGGGGGAACAAGTCAGGAGAGAGAGCCCAAAGAGGGAACACAGTGCCTGCCTGCTTCAGCAGAACCAGAGTTCAGCCCATTCAACCAGGTCTGTCACCTCCTACTCTGGAGCCAGCCCCTAGCCCAGTCTAATCGGCTCTCTCTTTCTCAGTCTCACCTGAGCCCAAGCGTGAAGCCCACCACAATAAGATTATAAATAGATCTTTACTAGGTAGGCAAGGCCTCTTTGGCTTTTGCCTCTCTTGAACTTCCAGATCCCCACTCTGGTAAGCACCCTCATCTTGGCACTGCTGTGCTAAGATTGGGGGGAAGGACCTTAACCCCTACTCCCAGGTGGACTCCCTATCCCCTCCTGTCTTCCACATGGCAGGGGCACTTTGTACTTTTCTTCTCTTTTCCTCTCTAAATATGATAAATCCCCTTTCTCGTTCTTTCCAGGCCCATGCTTGACTCCCACATGGGCTCTCAGACCCGTGGGTGCATTCATTCCCCTTTCCCTGGGACTCTCCCTTATTCTCCTGACTTTCCTGGAAAAAATGTTGTGGCTCTTAAACTATCCTTCTTGGTCTGTTTTATTCCAATTCTCTTTTGAGGACTTTTCCTGAACCCTAAAAACTCCATTGCACTTTGGAGGTCAAGCACTTTACTTAGAGCACATATGGAATTCTTTCTTGTAACAGAATTCCTTGTTTGCTATTTTCCACCCAACTCTAGGTCAAAAGTAATATCTAACTATGAAAGAAAATAAAACATGAAAGAACTATAGAAATCACTTACACTATTGATACGCTAACAAAATATATCCAAAAAGACAGTTCTGCAAATGCACACCATGCATGTACACTGTGCCCACACTATACACGCACACTCACTCACCTGCAGACTCTATGACGGTCACAGCAATGTAGAGGTACTTGTCGTTTAAATCTTCTAGGCTTTCATATGACAGTTCTCTAATTGCCGTTTCTGAATCAAATGTGACATGAGCAATTCCATTCGTCAACTTTTTAAAAAAGGGTGAAAGGAAGAGCGAATTTAGAGAAGAATGAATATATAAGGAAAACTGATCTGCTTGTACTGTCTCTCGACTGAAGGGGAATGCCAGGGGACAGTTTAGCATCAGCAGTACAGGGGCTGGCTCAGTCTGCAGTGAAGGCCAGAGTGTTACTGTCTACTGAGTTTGTACAGAATTCGGGATGTGGAAGAGTCTTGAATATCACATGAATCTCCTGGCACCAGCTGACAAAGGAGGGGCAGCCCTCAGACGTCCTCTACCTGTGTAGGCCTGTGTCGAACTCCTGCCCTCAGCTGACAGCATCGCTGTTTACAAACTGCAGCTCTAACCCCCCCAAAAAATGAGCAACAGAAACAAGGTTATTTTATATCATATTGCTGAATTATTAAAATCAGCTTTGTCTTATTGTTTATTTTAAAACTGTCTAGCTTGAGCCAGGCATTTTTGTCTGATTTAGCTTGTTTGAGGGATGGATGGTATTCTCGCCCGAGTCTCAGGCTTGCTAAACATGCACCCTATCACTCACCCATCCTTGATTTTCCTTACGTCTCACTGCCTAGAGGAGAATCGTACATTTTTTTAAAAAAGGACTTTAACTTATGTATTGAGTATATAAGGTTATCTTTTTAAAAGCAAAGGTTAAATGCTTGATGAAACAAAAATATATGAATTTTCAAACATGTGCAAAAGAATCATGCCACATGCCACTATGGTATAATGTAGAGAACACTGAATAAGAGAAAAGGGAACCAGAGAATCGATCTAGTCCTTGTAGCCACCAGCCCTTAGCTATAGACAAATAACTTCCCTAGTATTTACAGAAGATTGCTGACTCAGGGCATATAATAGAATGACTTGTGTCTACAAAGAGCTTAGCATGGAAGGTGATAAATAAGCAAATAAGCCATTCCAATAAGGAAGGGCTTCTCAGCCTTACTGACATGTTGGATGAGATAACTGCTGTGTGTAGGGGTGCTCTGCACACTGTAGGGTCTTAGTATGTGCCAGTAGCACACTCACTTGAGGACAATCACAAATAACTCCGACTATTGTCAAATATTCCTTAAGAAATCTTTGGTTGAGGACCACTGCAAGAAAGTATAAGACATGTCTTAATAAGAAAGGCTCAAGGTCTGGGGAGCACATAGGAGCGGCAGCTAGCCCAGTTCAGAGGAGTCAGGGATGGTATCCCAGAGAAAGGGTGTCAGTGTTGAAACTTAAAAGAATGAGAAGGACCTAGGCACAGAGAAGACGGGAAGGGTCAGAGGGAAAGAGCATAGTCCTAGAGGCAAGGGGCATGCTAAGTTGAGGAAGGAAGGAGATGCCATGAGATCATAAAAGGGAAATTTACCCAAAGGACAATGGAAAGCCAATGGAGAGTTTTAAGCCTCACCTTTCTGTACCTACAAATTTCTGTACCTAGAAATTTAGACTTTACTTTTCATCCCTATATCAGCTTGAGGCCCAAGCAGACATGTAATATCTTACCGTTGTGCTCTGCATTGCTCTTTGCATCATTTCTTTTTCATCCTCTTTTATGTCTTCTTTGATTCCAAAAAAAACATAAACTTCAGCCTCGGTGACTACTTTATTGTAAAAATACCTATCAAACAATATCAAAAATATCATTTTGCTAACATGGTTATAATAACAGGTTAAGATATGTAACAGTTTGAAATTACATAAAGCAGTGATATACTTCCGTCCAGTATTATATTTCATCATTATAAATCTACAAGAAGAGATTAGATTAAATAATTAGTATGAGACGAAAGACTTGATCTTGGTGACATTAAAGGCTCAGCTCTGGGGCCCTTTCCTCTCCAAACCACATTACTTCCTTGAAGGCTTTGCAGCAGTGGGGAACAACTCCCTATCTTCTCCCATGCTTCCACCACTATGCTTTCCCACCATGATGGACTGTGTCCCTTTATAAGTCATAAGCCAAAATATCTTCTCCTTCTCTTAACTTGTTTCTGTAAGATATTTCACAGCAATAAGAAAGCAATTAATATAGACTGATACCTCTATTTTCAGAGTGTATGCTTGCAAAAAAGGAGGCATAGTAGCATTTGAAGGAATGGACTTCAGAACCAAACAGGCTGAGCAACTTATGAGTTGCGTAATCTTAAGCAAAATATTTGACATTTATGAAACACAGTCCCATCTCTGTGAGCTCTGCTATGCCTTCCCCACCAGGATAGATGCTACCTTCTCAAATCCTGAGCCAAAACAAATCCTTCCTCTCATAAGTTGTTTGCTTTCAGGGATTTGGTCACAGCAATGAAAACAGTAACTAATTCAGCCAGCCTTCTGAACAAGACACACATGTGGTCTAGTTTCAGCTCCCACCAACTGCCAGCCAGTGACAGACATGTGAGTAAGACCTGCCTAGGCCAGCTATCCGTCAGGCGTCCTGCCTGCCTATGGACTGGGCATGAAGGCAAGCCCAGCCGACACCAGCATGGCACAGATCAGCAGAACTGATTCCCAAATGGTTGCCGTTATAAGGCATTGAGCTCTAAAATCATTATGCAACATTTATTGGCTGATTAAGCCATTAAAAAATAGGATAAGGATTGAAGGTTTCATACTTCAGTCCCAATATCCTAAGTCATGCTGGTTTTGTTTAGGACTTTCTTCTTTTTTTTTTTCTTCTTTTTCTTTTAAAAAATATTTCATTTATTTGCAAGCAGAGAGATTAGATAGATAAATAGATAGATAGAGACATAGAAAAAATATGGGCATTCCAGGGCCTCTGGCCACTGCAAATGAACTTCAGATGCATGTGCTATTTTGTGCATCTGGCTTATGTGGGTACTGGGTAGTTGAACCTAGGTCATTAGACTTTGCAGGCAAGCACCTTAAGTGCTAAGCAAGCACTCCAGCATTTTCCTTTTTCTCTTTATTCTTTTGCTGATGAATAACTAACAAAGGCAAATAAACCATTAACATGATGTCGCTTCAATCAGTACATCCCAAAAGTCATGGCAAACTCAACTATCACAGATGGCTCTTTGGGCAACTATCACCAATTACAGTTGGCACACAATTTAGCTGGGTAATCTGGGGGTGGGGGGACATTCCTACCTTGCTTTTATAGTGATTCCAAAATTCTTAAAGTTCTTGTAACCAATGAAATTACTTTCTGGTTCTATTGAAACAGAAAAATGTGGCAAGACTGAAAAATAGAAATGAAGAGAAAATATTATTATTTAAATTAGTATAGCCTTTAAACACAGCAAGCAGCTACAGTTTCTAGCTGGGCAAACACTAATATAAACCCAGTACTCACACCATCGTCATCAACAACAATAACGGCAACAACATCTCTGCTGAGCCGTCCCTCTCTAGCAATCAGATCAATCCAGCCTTGATGTGTCAAAATCACTTAACATGTGTTTTGTTATAGCACTTACGGGCAACAGATTGCTTCCTTCACTCAAGTAAGGGCTTCTTAAAGACAAAATAAAGACATTGTTTATTTTTCTTTGCATATTTCCCCTTTTATTCTTCTTTTAAGTCTTTAAAAAAATATTTATTTATGAGCCAGGCATGGTGGAACTTGCTTTTAATCCCAGCATTTGGGAGGCAGAGGTAGGTGGATAGTCGTGAGTTCGAGGCCACCCTGAGACTACATAGTGAATTGCAGGTCAGCCTGTACTAGAGTGAAACCCTACCTCAAGAAACCCCCCAAAATATTTATTTATGTATGTATGTGTGTATGTATGTATTTGAGAAAGAGAGAGAGAGAGACAGACAGATGGAGAGAGAGAATTAATGGGTGCTCCAGGGCCTCTAGCCACAGCAAACAAACTCCAGATGCATTCACCACCATTTGCATCTGGTTTATGTGGGTACTGGGGAATCAACCCTGGGTCCTTAGGTTTTGCAGGCAAGCATCTCAACTGCTAAGCCATCTCTCCATCCCTTCTTTTAAGTCTTAAACATAGTATATGTTCAATGAACGCTTATTAAATTAAGAATGTAAATTGAAGCCGGGCTTGGTGGCGCACGCCTTTAATTCCAGCACTCAGGAGGCAAAGGTAGGAGGATCACCAAGAGTTGAGACGACATAGTGAATTCCAGGTCAGCCTGGGCCAGAGTGAGACGCTACCTCGAAAAACCAAAAAAATAAAATAAAATAAAATAATGTAAATTGAGGGCTGGAGAGATTGCTTAGCAGTTAAGGCACTTGCCTGCAAAGCCAAAGGACCCAGGTTCAATTCCCCAGTACCCACGTAAGCCAGATGCACAAGGTGGTGCATGCGTCTGGAGTTTGTTTGCAGTGGTGGGAGACCATGGTGTGCCCATTCTCTCTCTCTCTTCCTTTCTCTCTGCCTTTTTCTCTCTCTCAAATAAATAAATAACATAAAACATTTCAATAAAAAAGAATGTAAATAGAAAAATTTAGTTAGCATTTCCCTTTTTGTCTAGTGAATAAAATCCATTCAGTGTCCAAGTGTAAGCATAAAACTCCCACACTATTAAAAAAAAAAACAAAAATAATGATAGAGAGAAAAAACACAGTTCATTATGAGAAAGAACATGAAAGCAAAATCACAAATGAGGCTAAGATACCTGCCTATGGTATCTTGATTGCCCATGAGAAAACATGGTACTATCTTCTCTTTATAAACCAGAGCTTACAGATTCTAATTCCAAGTCAAACACACACCAGAGCTTACAGATGCCAGTCCTAATGACCTGTACTGTAGTTAACAGAAAGTTAGGTGACTGGGTGAATCTGAAGTTATGGACAAAGGCCGCCTGACACCCACCATGAGCAGACCATTGGCATCATAAATGGCTCATGTGTTTTCTAGGTATTGAAGACCAGAGGTAAAAGAATCAGCTGTATTCCTGTATTACCAAAGGCAGATGTGTTCTCCAGGATATGAAGCACAGGGAAATATTTCACCCTTCTGTTACAATCTTGCTTACCATGTAACAAGTATAAGCTTATCAACAAAGATATCCTAATGAACAAGATAGACACAAACTCTGCCTTAATGGGTTCACAATCAAGCAAGGAAGATGGGTATAAGTAAATAATTGCACAGGTAAATATCTAAACTATAGTGGTGAACTGGAAGAACTACTGAAGATCCTACCCATGGAAGAGAATTCAAGACAAGCTTCACTAAGCACATGGCTCTTAACCTGAGGCTTGAGCCATGTGGGGAGGTGACTGGGCAAGTAGGGGAGGGAAAGGGTTGGAGGCAGGTAAACATCATATGCAAAGCCACCATTGCTGCAGACTAGTGAGGTCAAGAGTGATTCAAAATGAGGGTGAAGGCTGGAGGGATGGCTTAGCAGTTAAGGTGTTTGCCTGCAAAGCCAAAGGACCCAGGTTCAATTCCCCAGGACCCACGTAAGCCAGATGCACAATACTATCAAGATGGCACATGTTTCTGGAGTTCGTTTGTGGTGGCTGAAGGCCCTGGCACTCCCATTCTTTCTCTCTCTCTCTCTTTCTCTTTCTCTCTCTCTCTCTTTATCTCAAATAAATAAAATGAGGCTGAAGAGGAAGCAGGCAGAAGCCAGCTCAACATTAGGATTTAGATTTCAGTATTGGACAGAGGAGGAGCTACCTTTCAATAGGGAGACAACAACAGTGAGATCTGTGTTTCGAGATCATCTGGGCGAATGCTATAGGAGGTAGTTTGGAAATGATGACACCAGGGTAAGGCTTTTGTAGTCATGCAGGTGTGAGCCTAGTGATGAATGGATGAGGGTAAATAGATACGTATGAAATCTGGAATATAAACAGAAATTAGCAAAATACACACACAGGAAACGGATGAAAATTATGTTATTGGGAATGTATTCTTTAAGGCTGAGTTTTATTGTAACTAATCTTTGTCACATTTCCTTCTTATTTATTAGATTTTGTGCATCTCTTCTTATGAATCTCTCCTGAAGGAACCAAAAAAATAGCTTCAAGCAGAAGAAAGTTCAATGTGATAACAGAGCAGACAGATATGCCCAGAAACTACTGCAAGAAATGGAAAGGCTGAGCTATTTACATGGTACTTACCAGTCCACTAATATGATTGACTTCAAAATACAAGTACATTAAAATTTCAGATTAATATATGAGGGATTTGTGAGCCAGAAAAAAAAGATAGTATTAGGTTAGGGGTAAAAAACAAAAATAAAACAAAACAAAAAAAAACAGTTGTCTCTGTTCTGTCACTGACTATAAGAATTGAATGAATCATGTATTTGTCATATTGGGTTTTACTTACCTCATATTTTATTATTTGTTTCTTTCTAAAATGATAAATTTAGGCTGGGCGTGGTGGTACACACCTTTAATCCCAGCGCTTGGGGGGGCAGAGGTAGGAGAATTGCTGTGAGTTTGAGGCCACCGTGAGACTACATAGTGAATTCCAGGTCAGCTTGGACTAGAATGAAACCCTACCTCGAAAAGAAAAACAAAATAAATAGGCCGGGCGTGGTGGCGCATGCCTTTAATCCCAGCACTCGGGAGGCAGAGGTAGGAGGATCGCCGTGAGTTCGAGGCCAACCTGAGACTCCATAGTGAATTCCAGGTCAGCCTGAGCTAGAATGAGACCCTACCTCGAAAAACCAAAAAAAAAAAAAATAAATAAATAAATAAAAATAAATAAATAAATAAATAAAAGTATAATTTTAGAAAGGGTTTTAGCAAACCAGGCTCCTTGGGGGACTACATCTCTTCTAGCTTTATCATGGGAAGCACAGGTCCAGAGAGGTCCGTCAGTTTCCTCAAGGTTAGCAGGGCACGCTGGAACCGGACCCTGGGCACTCAAACCACCATCGCCACTTGCCCATCTTCTGTCTCCTCTGCCTACTAGTACTCCCAGGCTGCCCTCAAATTATTTGTAAAAATGAAGTTGCTTCAACTCCATCTGGGAGTGACTTTGCCTTAGGTGTGTGACTTAAAAGATTGACTGTGCCAGGCATGGTGGCGCACGCCTTTAATCCTAGTACTCGGGAGGCAGAGGTAGGAGGATCGCCGTGAGTTCGAGGCCACCCTGAGACTACATAGTGAATTCCAGGTCAGCCTGGGCCAGAGTAAGACCCTACCTTGGAAAACAAAAAACTGTCTGACTGCAAACACACTTTTTTACAGATAAACTTTTAGTTATTAGAGATTACCATATTCTTTAACTTCAAAGTATGTGGTTCCAGTTGTTGAAAAATCTTCTTTATATTTAGCTTTCACTGTCCATACACCATATCTGTGGAAACAAAATATTGGGAAGCATGTATGCCATTAAATATTTCTAGTTTGTCCATAGGAATATAATAAATTACCTTTCTTTCTTTCTTTCTTTCTTCCTTTCTTTCTTTCTTTCTCTTTCTCTCTCTCTCTCTCTCTTTTTTTTTTTTAGTTTTTCCAAGGTAGAGTCTCGCTCTAACCCAGGCTGACCTGGAATTCACTATGTAGTCTCAGGCTGGCCTCAAACTCAAGGCAGTCCTCCTACCCCTGCCTCCCGAGTGCTGGGATTAAAGGTGCGTGCCACCACACCCAGCATAAATTACCACTTTAAAGATGTTAGAATACACATAGATATATGTAACCTCAGCAACTATTTTGTGAAAAAATTAAGCAAAAATAGTAATAATTTAGCATTTTCTTTTGATAGTAGACATTTTTATTAGTTCACATATTATGTTATTTTTCCAAGTATTTTATCTTAATATAGTTACCTTTGATTTGAAGAGCAGATAACTTGAGAATTTACTTAATTCTTTTTTTTTTTTTTTTTTTTTGGTTTTTCGAGGTAGGGTCTTGCTCTAGCCCAGGCTGACCTGGAATTCACTGTGGAGTCTCAGGGTGGCCTCGAACTCACAGCAATCCTCCTACCTCTGCCTCCAAGTGCTGGGATTAAAGGCATGCGCCACCACGCCCGGCAAGAATTTACTTAATTCTAACATTAACTATGCTAACATAATACCACAACATACAAGACAGTAGAAAGTCCATAGTGCCCAGAAATATGTCACACAGGATGGTCAAGCTCACACCTCACATGAATGAAATGATAACTGGTAGCAAAGTATGGTGTGTCTGAAGAGGAAGACAAGTTACTTTAATTAACAACCTCCATTACAAAATGTTTGCTGAGTACTAGGCTATGCAGCAGGGCTTTAAAAACTGAGCATAATAGAAGAGCCACCATTTTCATAGAGGTAACAGTCCCTGTGAGTGTAAGTTCTTACTTTTCTATTTATTAACAGGTTTGATATAGCCAAATCACTTAACCTCATTTCTAAAATGAGGAGAAAATAAATGTACAGATTGGCTCTGCAGTCAATTAAGTAAATATTAGGGATGTTAATTATAATTATCATAATCAATAATTTAAAAAATATTAAGTATTGAGTGCTGAGATACAACAATCCACAATTCAGATAAGGGACTTACCCTTAATGAGTCTAGGAGTAAATGGGGAATGAAAAGTCAAGAAGATCCTGGGTAATTTCTAATTATTAGCTAATTTCCGTATTCCTAGCACTAAGGAGGCTGAGGTAGAAGGATCACCATGAGTTTGAGGCCAACCTGGGCTACAGAGTGAGTTCCAGGTCAGCTTCAAAACAAGCCAGAATTATTAAAGAAAGACAAGAAATAAGCAAAGAAATAAGACATTGAGATAAGTGTCACAAGGAAAATGTGCAGGAGGGGAAAGAAGGAAGGAGAGAGAGAAGACTACATTAGCTCACATGTAGGGACAGTGTCTTTCAAAGGCAGCCTTGTTCCTGTATCCTAAAGATGAGATGGAGCTGGGCTTGTGAAGGTCAACATGAAGCATTTTGTGAGCAGAGGGCATAAGAAGGGCAAAGGTGTAAAGTTCTGGTCAAGATAGACTCCCGTACCTGATTCATTATGCCAGTGGTGAAAACAGGTTTGATTTTGTACAATAAAGCATGTAGCTTTTTCAAGAATGTACACAAATTAAAAATTATTCAAATTATTTAACCTCCATAATTTCAATAGAAAAACTTTAGTACTTTTTATCTACAGACTCACTACTAGATAGCAGAGGTAAAATGGCTATAATAGAGTTTGATTATGGTATAGCTGTTTATTGCTGTCCTTGCCTTCTACATGCTGTCCTGTTGGAAGTTCCTTGGAAGCAAGGCCTGTGGTTCTCCATCCCTAGTTTGCATCTCTCCTATTGTGATATAGCTATACAGGAACATGTTCATAAATATGTATCACATTGAATCCTGTTTCCACATGGTTTGACATCCTTTCATGTGGGCCAAGTGGAAGAAATGTCCTAAAAACATCCCCTTTCCCTCAGTAGTCCACACAGACAAAACCAACAAAGGACCTGTTTCGTAACAGCGAGGGCAAAGGATGGGACAGCAGCAGCCTTTTAGAAGGACAGCCTCTTAGACTGCTTCGAAGGCACGTGTTCCTGCTTTTTGGTGCTGAATAACCCAGTTATTGCCCGGTTGACAATGAACTACTGGGCTCCTGCTCTCTCAGTCTTCTGAGTAGTTAGGGCCACGGGGTGGCCGGTACAGGATTCCAGGCCTGGGCATTATTTTTTCTACTAGGAACACTAACTTTCTCATTAGATTTTGCATCTCCACGTTCATGGCATTCTGTGTTAACACTAGGTGGCTCTCTTTGACTGTTCATCTGCTTCCCAACCAAAAGTCTCAAATGTGCTTTTCAGAGAAGATCTACTTATTAGGAAATATTTTTACATACTTGGGATTAGATGGAATCTTGAAGTCAGGAAAAGAGATGATTCCAGTGTAATCATTTTCTTCCACTATGTCGACTTCTGATCCTTCCGGGTCCTGTTAATAAAAACAGACATTCGTGTCTTGTTTCATTTTCTATTGCTATGAAAGAGTACTTGAAACTGGGTAACTACAATTAACGAAAATTTATTTAGGCTCACAGCTTTGGAGGCTGGTAAGTCCCAGAGGATGACAATTCATGGCTTTAGGGGCTTTTTAGTCGTGGTAGAAAAACAGAACAGCAAACAAGCCCAAGATTTAGACACTACCAGGCTAGAGAGGTGGCTCCACAGTTAAAGATTCTTGCTTGCAGCCGGGCATGGTGGTGCACGCCTTTAATCCCAGCACTGGGAAGGCAGAGGTAGGAGGCTTGCTGTGAGTTCGAGGCCACCCTGAGACTACATAGTGAATTCCAGGTGAGCTTGGGCTAGAGTGAGAGCCTGCCTTGAAAAACCAAAAAAAAAAAAAAAAAAAAAAAAAAAAAAAAAGAGGATTCTTGCTTGCAAAGCCTGATGGCCTGGTTTTATTCCCCAGTACCCATGTAAAGCCAGATGCACAAAGGAGTTCACTTGCAGTGGAAGGAGGCCCTGGCATATCCATCCTCTCTCTCTTTCTCTCTCTCTCCCATTTCTGTCTCTCATAAATAAAATAAATAAATAAATAAATAAATGTGTGTGTGTGTGTTTTAAAGATTTAGACACTATCACAACAACTCACTCCAATGAGAAAACTTGTAATTCATTCATCAGGGTGGAGCCCTTTGATATAAATCTCTCCCAGCAGGGCCCTCCTCCCAGCACTGCCGAATTGGAAATCAAGATTCAACACATGCAGTTTAGCAGGGCACATTCAAACCACAGCAGCCCTCAGAGTACAGACATATGCAAAATTTTAACTGATCTACAAAATCTCTGATCTACAAATACACATGAACTCAAGCGAAATGTGAAAGACAAAATTCAAGTAAATGTTATGGAAAACAAAATAAGCTCTATTTAAAGCTACTTCCCTTTTTAGAATCCCCCACAGTCTCTTCTCATTGTCCACAAAAGGCTGTATGCTTTACTGTACAATTAACAAAAAAGAAATGCAAACTTGCAGTATGGTGATGCACACTTGCAATCCCAGTCCTTGGGAGGATGAGGCAGGAAGATCATAGCCAGCCTGAGCTACATAAGAAGTTCCAGACCTAGCCTACATAGTGAGACCCTGCCTCAAAAAAGAAAAATAATATATATAATAGTATATAAAAGACAAAAATAAAACAATCCTAATGTTTTAATAGGCCAAATGTAGCCTTTGAAAACATCAGAATAAATTTTTACATATCTTCACTTGGCATTTCCCCAAAACTCTGCTTTTTAGCTGGACATTTGATAAATGTATGGTATGAACATTTTAACCCTAACATACCAGTAAAGCACCCTTAAAAGTTCTCACAAATCTCTGTGAATTTTGACTTTCTTTGCGCCGTGCACAGAAGTCCTGTTAAAACCTTGACACCACTCACCATATCTGAAATTCACGATGGAAATTTTAAGATTGCTTTCTTGAGTTACAGTTGTAAAGCACACAAAAGCCTGTTGTGAACAAGAATGATGCTCACAGCTAAATACGTCCCTGGTTGTTCTGTAGCCCATCGTCAAGTTGCACAGTCTCTCTAAGAGGATCTTCCTCAAGTTCTCCTTCTGGGATGTTTTTTATATCCTGACTCTCCGTGGCTCTGGCTCAGCTTCCTCAGTCCTCTCTCCGGGAAGCTCTTACAAGGGATGACCCGTGCCCATTTCTCTATGCGTGGTGCCAGGGGTCTGCTTCACTCAGGTTCAGTTACGCAGAGCACAGGCTCATCCACCACTTATTCTCCAGTAGCAGGGCACTGAGGTGAAATCTCAGCTGAGTCCTTGATCAGACTTTCTGCTTGTCAGGCAGTTATTCATTCTGCTCACATGTGTCTGTGCTATTTGCATTTTCAACCTGTTCCTACAGATTAATTCATGGTAGTGTGTGTGTGTGTGTGTGTGTGTGTGTCAGCACACACATGTGCATGCATGCATGGGCATGGATGTGTGTATGGTGGTGGTGTGTGTGTGTGTGTGGTGTGGTGTAATGATTTATGTGTAGTGTGATGTGGTGTGACGTCCCATACACTGGCCTGCAGTGGGGGGCACTCACCTATAGTGGCCAGAGCTGGACCCCATCCATTGCTCTTCCATCTGGTCCCTGTTTTGAGCTGGGAGTGTCTTTACTGATTCCTGACAATTCCAACCCTGGTGTTCTCAGGTCCTCCTTGTGCAGGAAGTGTCCTTAACTGCTGAAGCATCTCTCCAGCTGTCATGCTATTATTTTTACACGGGCCTTCAGTATTTTAAAAGAATTCATGTCAATTCCTCTCATTACGATATAGCTCAAGACTTCCTTCAGCCATGCCATTCCAGAAAAAGATTTTAAAATCCATATTCTGTTTTATTTCTGGATTCTTAGGGTATTTGACTTAATGCATAGTTTGCTTAGTATATATTTGAGTATTATTTTATTCTCTTTTATATGTGTATTCAAAATTTGAGTATGAGAAAAGGTGATGCAGCTTATAGCCAAATGTCATTTCTACTACAACTCCCATTAGTAAATGAGCCATTATGGCAAATGAAGTATTTATTTCTCTTCAAAAATGTCTGAGGTGTATAAGGTTGTTTGTGGAAGTCATGGGAGTTTCTTATTAACTTATGAAGTGGATAAGACCATAGAAGCTTGTTTTATGTCCTCTATTATGTGTGATCAGTCTGATAAGTGGTTGATATTGCTAAGTATTTTAGGATAGTGGTTGTTAAACTTCAAGTTCCCCACAAGTAATATCATGGATTAGAATTCTTTTGCATGCATATGCGCATGTGTACATGTGTCAGACAGAGGTTGATATTGGGTGTCTTCCTTGATCACTCTCCTTCTCTACTTGTGTTGTGCTGAGTCAGGGTCTCTCACGTAAACCCAGAGCTCACCAAGTAGGCTAGTCTAGCTAGCCAGCTTGCCTCAGGCTCCCAAGTGCTGAGATTACAGGAGGACTGCCACCCCACTTGGCACTTATGTGGGCTCTGGGGATCCAAGCTCAAGTCCTTGTGCTTGCGGTAAGTGATTTACCCACTGAGAAATCTCAAATACATTCAAATGGCTTATTTCAAATGATATATATCATTTATATGATTTATCATTTAAATATGATGTATATCAAGTGATATATTCAAATGGTTTACTTCAAATTCCTTTCACTTGCTGAGACTTTGTTTTTATGAACTTTGTACATGTCTATTATAGAGGTATAAATCTATAACACTATCCTCATACAAGGTGCTTATGAAACATTCGTACCACACTGAAGATTTAGTGTAATATGACAGCAGGATTGTGGAACAAGTTCTGAGAGAGTGAGTTAAAGTCTTATTAAAGCAAATGAAATACTTACTATGAAAGTCAGAACCGTTTCTCTTTTGGCTGGCTTCAAGTCGTCATTCAGTGAGTAAACTCTCACCTTCACTGTAAGGATAAGTGATGGCATCAAAAACTGCCAAACAAGGGGATTCTGATTTCCCTTCATTTGTTTATTTATTTATCTATATGTCTATTTATTTTGGAGGTCTTCTTGAGGTAGGGTCACATTCCAGCCCAGGCTAGTCTGGAAATCACTCTGTAGCTCCAGGCTGGCCTCAAACTCAAGTGATCCTCCAACCATAGCCTCCTGAGGCCTGGCATTAAAGGTGTGTGCCACCATGCCCACCCCTTATTTATATTTATGTTTTCTTTTTTTTATTTTTTGAAGTAGGGTCTCACTATAGCCCAGGCTGACCTGGAATTCACTCTGTAGTCTCATGGTGGCCTCAAACTCACAGCAATCCTCCTACCTCTGCCTCCTGAGTGCTGGGATTAAAGGCATGTGCCACGACACCCAGCTCATTTTCATTTTTTATTCTAGGAGGCAGGGTCTCACTACATCAACTAGTCTTGCCTTAAATGCATTCTGTAGCCCAGGCTGGCCTTAAACTTGTGATCATCCTGCCTCAGGGATTACCGGCCTGTGCCATGAGGCTCAGCAACATTTTATTTTTATTTGTTTTTTCTTTTCTTTTCTTTTCTTTTCTTTTTTTTGAGGTAGGGTTTCCCTCTAACCCAGGCTGACCCAAAATTCACTCTGTAGTCTCAGGCTAACCTTGAACTCATAGCAATACTCCTACCTCTGCCTCCCAGAGTGCTTGGATTAAAGCATGCACCATCACGCCTAGCCCAGCAATATTTTGACTTTTTTGTCATCCTTAATGAGATAAATCCTGCTTAAAAAACTATATATAACTGGGCATGAGACAGAGGTAGGAGAATCACTGTGAGTTCAAGGTCACGCTGAAACTACAGAGTGAATTCCAGGTCAGCCTTGACTAGAGTGAGACCCTACCTCAAAAAAATAATAATAAAATAAACTATATGCACAATCAACAATCCACAGACAAAAACAAATATTATAAAAGAAAAAGTTTAAAAATACAGGCATTACTAAAGTGTCTTTCATTTTAAAGAGAACCCTCTGGTTCACTTCTCCTAGTGAATTTAAAGTGCAGTCCAGTTTATAAAATAGACATACACACAACTTTGTGGGAACACAGTCATAATATGAATCAGTTATGTCTGTAACTATCAATTATTTTCATAGTAGCGATATGGTGACTTCTATAATATGGTTATAGGAAAACATAAAATGTCTTCCATTAGGGATAAAGATTTAATGAAAAATTGGGACTCTGACTCACACAGTATTCATTTCCTTTCTTTTTTGTTGGTTTTCGAGATAGGGTCTCACTCCAGCCCAGGCTGACCTAGAATTCACTATGTATTCTTAGAGTGGCCTCGAACTCATGGTGTGTACCACCATGCCCAGCCAGTATTCACTTCTTTATTTACAAATTGCATGATTTTCTTAATCCACCAGATCCTGCAATTGTTCTCGCCTCGCTATAAGAATAATGGCAGGGACAAAGTTCTGCTAGTGTTCCTTCATTTCTTTCTGTCAGCTAATAGACTCCTACTTCTTTTTTTTTTTTTAATTTTTTTTTGTTTATTTTTATTTATTTATTTGAGAGCGACAGACAGGGAGAGAAAGAGGCAGAGAGAGAGATAGAGAGAGAGAGAATGGGCACGCCAGGGTCTCCAGCCACTGCAAACGAACTCCAGACGCGTGCGCCCCCTTGTGCATCTGGCTAACGTGGGTCCTGGGGAATCGAGCCTTGAACCGGGGTCCTTAGGCTTCACAGGCAAGCGCTTCACCGCTAAGCCATCTCTCCAGCCCAGACTCCTACTTCTTAAACAAAAACATTTGTTAACCTTTAAACTCACAGCTGTTTGGTACACGTAGATCTAGTTTCTTCCAGTGACATACTGTCTTTCCTGAAGGTTTTTATTTTTATTTTTATTTTTTTTATTTGAGAGCGACAGACAGAGCGAGAAAGAGGCAGAGAGAGAGAGAGAGAGACAGAGACAGAGAGAATGGGCGCGCCAGGGCCTCCAGCCATTGCAAACGAACTCCAGACGCATGCGCCCCCTTGTGCATCTGGCTAACGTGGGTCCTGGGGAGATCGAGCCTCAAACCGGGGTCCTTAGGCTTCACAGGCAAGCGCTTAACCGCTAAGCCATCTCTCCAGCCCCTCCTGTAGGGTTTTGCTGACGCTCAAATCATTTTATGGTTAAAATATCATCTACATAATGAAACAGAACTGGCACCATAAATGCAATACATTCAGAGTTCAGGACTGTGCAAAGCTCTACAAAGAAGCTACATCAAAGCCAGTTTTACTAAGACCAGGGGGTAAAAGCAGTGTGATCAGTAAGTCTCACATTCTGCTCTCTCCTTCTCCCCTCACTGTCACCCATCTCAAATCTCCTTCTTGTCTAATGAACACACCTGGTCTGGGAATATCACAGGGAAACTGTCAGCAAGATGCTGCAAAAGTAAAGATGAAAGGCCCTGGAATTCAAAACTTTGGTTTCACTGCATTCCTTTCCCCACTTTAATGTGACCTTGAATAGAATGCTTAATCCCTCTAAACCTTAGTTACCTCAAGATGAAGCAGGAATACTAGTCCATCCTAATATTATTGTTGTGAGAACTAAAGAAAAACTGTTTTTGCATAGCTCAGCACAAACTAGTAACCAGTAAGTGTTTGTTATTATTCCTGTGACAACTATTTATCTAGTATCTAACCCAGTTTGTACTTGTGCTAAAACAATAATCTTATCTTCACAGGAATTGTGGAAGCAAGATCAATAGTTTTTGAACCAAAGACATGGTCTATTGTATTGATCGCTTATTTTTCATTGTTGAATCTCACTCTAGCCCAGGCTGACCTGGAATTCACTATGGAGTCTCAGGGTGGCCTTGAACTTACGACGATCCTCCTACCTCTGCCTCCCGAGTGCTGGGATTAAAGGCGTGCGCCACCACGCCCGGCTGATGTTGAATGCATTTTAAAGCACAACCATTTTTCTGGACACTGAGATACAGTCGTGAAACAATCAGACACAGAAGTCTCCTGATAGGCTGGAGGAGAGGAATTATACACAATTTACCTAACTACACGTACATTTCCAGGGGTGTGAAGTGCTCAGAGAACACCTGCTTGGCTTTGGAGAGTAAAGGGGGGTGGCTATCAGAAGCAGTGAGAGAGGTCAGGGAAGGCTGCCCTTTGCAGGGTCCTGGGGTCACAGGTAACCACAGAGTAGGAGGAAGGGGCAAAGACAAAGGAGGCAGCAGCAATGACTTCCATGTGCTTGCGAAAATGGTGGAGAAATCAACTGAATTAGAGCCCATTTGGCTTGAGTCCGTAGCTAAAGGGTGATGTGGTTGGGGGTGAAGCTTGACACAGGCTGAATAGAACTAAGGTTTCTAGACAATAAAGTCCTTTGTTCTATATAGCACTGGAGGCCAAAGTCTTCATTCTAAAGATGTTTATGTTAAACACCTTTCAAGGCTCTTCAGAGTAACTATTTCATTAAATGAGACAAGAGCCATGAACAGCAGAATTTAAACAATTATCTAAAAATTACTTTAAATTCTTCTTCTTTTGTATAAGTGATGCTCTGTACTATCACATAGATTAGAATATGATGGAAAACACTTCGGTAGAACTTGACATGTGCTAGGTACCAATGAATTTACTTAATTCTCATAACTATCATATAAGTTGTTTTCTCTTTTTTGTTGTTTTACAGATGAGGAAAGCAGGGTTTTGAGAGTCTAATTCACACATTATCCCACCACCAAATAACAGCCCAAGTTGGGAGTGGGATTTGAACCCAGGAACTATGGCTCAAAAGTGTTTTTTAGTACTGTATTTCATTCCACCTACCACCAAAGGTGAAAAAGTTAGACTCAGTTCTCTCATTTTCCTCTATAGGACTAGAATCACAGTCTTGCAGTAAAGTCCTGTGATGGTTAATCTCTGATTGTCAACTTGACAGGATTTAAAATTGCCATGAAAACAAAGCTCTGATCATGCCTATGAGGAATTTTCTAGACTAGATTAGCTGAGGAGGGAGGACCCTCCCTAATTGTGAGTAGCCCAGTGCCATGAGCTGGGTTCCCAGGCCGTATAAGAAGGATAAGCCTAGATGAGCAAGCCACTTCTACTTCCTCCATGCTGAAGTGACTCCAGCTGCCTGCGCCGGCCATGCTTCCCCTGCCATGATGGACTCTACCCACTCTGGGACTGTAAGCCAAAGTAAAACCTTTCCTTCCTTAAGCTGCTTTGGGTTGAGTTTTTGTACCAGAAATGAAAAGATAACCCCTGAGATAGAAATAATAATGAAGCAGTTCCTAAGGAAAGCCTTGATTAGATAGATCCCAGAGTCTAGGAACTAGACTATACATGACTGCTAACCATAAGTGTTAAGTTCAGAAGACAGGAGACAATCAATGAAGCATCATCTAATATAGGAGGAAGGCAAGAGTGAGGCTATGCTTGTTTTTAGGTATGATTAAGGTGAAAAAGACCTAATCTTTGTAGACACAGACTATTGCCTTTTTTTTAAAACTAAATCATCTTCATGCAGAAGAGGATCCTATTCTGGCAGTAACATTATATCTAGGTTGGTAGCAATATTCCCACCCTCTCTAGGCTTCTCCTCCCTAAGCTAATCTTAACAGGTATTCCTGGTGACATAGTAAAGGTGACAGTATGTTCCACCTCACAATTGATGTCATCAATAGTAACCAACATTAGCTTGTTGTGTTGTGCAAAGATTTCCAATAAAATGTACATATCTTGCCTCCCTTTGTCTGTCCCTCCCCCCAAATGGTACTCATGACACCTCATAGTTTCCTCCTTCTACATGCCCATCTCTCATAATTCCATCTCTCATATGCTCAGGAGTAAATCAATGACAGCAAGAAGAAGACACAAAGGAACTGAACACAATGATCAGTGCTCAGACTTTCCTGTGTCGATCCAGGCTCTCCTCGGACACAGGGTTTGGACTCACTGTTCTTCCCTTTCCCTCTTTATCAGAACAACTGTGATTCTGATAGGGCTTTAACAGATGCTTTCTCAGGTAAGTGACTTCTGTCATTTCCATAATCTAGTGTATTCTCTGCTGAAACATCTAATCCCATCAGGTTGGATTTATTTTCCCAATTTGGGGATTCCATCCAGTCTGAAAATTTGTATGAACATGGCTGTTCAATAAATTACTTTCCCTTTTCCAAAATTGTTTCTTTTATAAAATTTTCTATTTGTTTAATGAGTAAGTTCTAGTAACATTTAAAATATTTAAAACAGGCCTTTTCTACTTGAAAATAACTGGTAGTGCAGATAACCGTTGATTTTGTAATATATTTAGAAATTTCTCTACAAATTAACATTTTAAATGCTATTTGAAAATATAAAAGTCTTTAGAAATTGGGCTTTCTAATTCCAGCAATCTAGGGACAGAGGTAGGAGGATTGCTGTGAGTTCAAGGCCATCCTGAAACTGCAGAGTGAGTTCCAGATCAGCCTGGGCTAGAGTGAGACCCTACCTCAAAAAACAAGACATCCAGGCTTGGTGGTGCATGCCTTTAATCTGAGCATTCATGAGGCAAAGGTAAAAGGATCAATGTGAGTTCAAGGCCAGCCTGAGACCACATAGTAAATTCCAGGTCAGTCTGGGCTAGAGGGAGACTCTACCTCAAAATAAATAAATAAATAAATAAAAAGAAAGAAATTGGGTTTTCTTTTAAGCAAAGTGGAAACTTGTCTGTATTCAATTTTAAGTGTGAAAAAAGAGATTCAAGAGCTGGGCGTGGTGATGCATGCCTTTAATCCCAGTACTCAGGAGGCAGAGGTAGGAGGATTGCCATGAGTTCAAGGCCACCCTGAGACTACATAATGAATTCCAGGTCAGCCTGGGCTAGAGGGACACCTTACCTCGAAAAGTCAAAGAGAGAGAGAGAGAGAGAGAGAGAGAGATTCAGCAGGAGGGGAAGGAGACAAGCGAAGGCAATGGGAAATGAAAAGGATCAAAATGAATTGTATGCATATAAAATGTTAACAAATAAAATAAATTTTAAAAAAAAGTTTTAAAGATAGTGCCAAATTTCCCACCAAGAAATAAGTATGTTATACTCTACCTGACTGATGAGGTGTATACAAAGGTTTATCAGTATGGATGAAGAGAAATCCATTGTCATGGGTTACCGGCATTTTTTTTGATTTCGAAAAATGCTTCGATATAATTTCCAAATACACATATGAAACTGAGCTTTGTCTTTCAAACAATTGTTTGGGTTGTATCTGTAACAGAAAATGTTAATAGGAAAAGTATTATCTTAAGGTTATAAAGCATGTTGACTTTCTAAAAAACTACTGACATCTTATTAGAAACAAAAATGAGCTTATATATTTATTTAAAATATTTATTTAAAAGTGATACAGCTTAGTTGAGGTAGGAGGATCACAAGTTGAAGACTAGCCTGGGCTATATGGTGAGATCCTGTCTCAAAAAATAACCAACTAACCCTAGAGGGAAAGCTACTACTGTTGCTTGGCTAAATGGATATATTATCCCCATCAAGTTGGCTTCTCAATGTTTATGTTTATGCCTATTCTTATTTTTCGTTACACACTTTTCTTTCCAGATAGCAGTGACTACTGGGGAGACTCAAGACTGATCAAAGTGCTGAGAAGTGACAAGAGAGTTCGGCACTGAGAGACATCTTCAACACACCTTCTAAAGCACATATATCACTGTTGAAGAGGTGGCAGAGAGAATGTAAGAGCCAAAGGATGGGAAGGAGTGCTTTGGAATGCTCTCTTCAAGACACAATGTGGTTGTTGTATTCATGACCCCACAGTGGCTGACACTTCCTACATAAGACCTGTATAGTATAAGGACAAAAAAAAAAAAAAAAAAATAGACAGCAATATAGAAGAGGAAGTAGTTGGAAAGAAGGGTTTCAGTGGAATGGGGATATGGGGCAGGGACAAAAAAGGGTGGTAAGAGGGATTATGATTAGGGTACATTGTATATAGTATGAGGTTATCCATAAAAAAACTTAATAATAAAAAAAATAAAAAGCAACCACAGGGCTGGAGAGATAGCTTATCAGTTAAGGTGCTTGCCTACAAAGCCAAAGGACCTAGGTTCAATTCCCCACAACCCACGCAAGCCAGATGCACAACGTGGTACATGCATCTGGAGTTTGTTTCCTGGCACATCCAGTCTCTCTCTGTCTCTTTGTGTGTGTGTGTGTCTCCTTCTCTCTCTCTCTCTCTCAAAACAAATAAAATTTAAAAAGTGTAAAAAATAACCACAAACAATCAAACAAATAAGTACTAGAGAAGCCAAAAGAGTACATTAATTTTGTGGAAAGCCTTCATTATCTAATATTGTAATAAACATTAGATTTAAATAATTTAAAATCTTTTGGTTCCATATTTCCTAAATTTTATTCATATTTAATAGAACTACTACTATGGAAGCTCACAAGAAGCTTTTCTTCATCAGCTCTGGATTCATCCATGTTCTCCATTCTCTCTGCACAATATCTTGACAGATGGTCTTGATACTTGGTTCTGTTCCCATGGCATAGATGCATGCATTTCAATTTGTATAGGCATTATTCTCTTTATGTGACATGGGAATTTAATACAGTAAAATATGTAATAAGAGGAAAAATATCCCATGAAAATTTAGGCTTTGAAAACATGGGATAAAAGTTACTCACTAAAACTAAGTACTGTAAAATTATATATGTGAGAATATTGCAGAAATTTGAAAACATGGTAAAACACTATAGATTTTCTGCACTTGTGTTGCTTTACAAGTGTTCTTAAGTTCTTTCTGTTCTTTTAAATTTTATTTATTTATTTATTTGAGAGAGAAAGAGGGAGAGAGAGAGAGAGAGAGAAAGAGAGACAGAACAGGCACACGGGGCCTCCAGCCACTGCAAACAAACTCCAGATGCATTGCCACCTTGTGCATCTGGATTACATGGGTCCTGGGGAGTAGAACAGGTCCTTTGGCTTTGCAGACAAATACCTTAACCACTAAGCCATTCTCCAGCCCCACCACTAAGCCATCTCTCCAGCCCTTTTTTTTTTTTTGGTTTTTCGAGGTAGGGTCTCACTCTAGCCCAGGCTGACCGGGAAATTTTCACTATGGAGTCTCAGGGTGGCCTTGAATTTACGACGATCCTCCTACCTCTGCCTCCCGAGTGCTGGGATTAAAGGCGTGCGCCACCACGCCCGGCTGATGTTGAATGCATTTTAAAGCACAACCATTTTTCTGGACATGAGATACAGTCGTGAAACAATCAGACACAGAAGTCTCCTGATAGGCTGGAGGAGAGGAATTATACACAATTTACCTAACTACACGTACATTTCCAGGGGTGTGAAGTGCTCAGAGAACACCTGCTTGGCTTTGGAGAGTAAAGGGGGGTGGCTATCAGAAGCAGTGAGAGAGGTCAGGGAAGGCTGCCCTTTGCAGGGTCCTGGGGTCACAGGTAGGAGGAAGGGGCAAAGACAAAGGAGGCAGCAGCAATGACTTCCATGTGCTTGCGAAAATGGTGGAGAAATCAACTGAATTAGAGCCAATTTGGCTTGAGTCCGTAGCTAAAGGGTGATGTGGTTGGGGGTGAAGCTTGACACAGGCTGAATAGAACTAAGGTTTTTAGACAATAAAGTCCTTTGTTCTATATAACACTGGAGACTAAAGTTTTCATTCTAAAGACGTTTATGTTAAACACCTTTCAAGGCTCTTCAGAGTAACTGTTTCATTAAATGGGACAAGAGCCATGAACAGCAGGATTTAAACAATTTCCTAAGGAAAGCCTTGATTAGATAGATCCCAGAGTCTAGGAACTAGACTATACATGACTGCTAACCATAAGTGTTAAGTTCTGAAGACAGGAGACAATCAACGAAGCATCATCTAATATAGGAGGAAGGCAAGAGTGAGGCTATGCCTGTTTTTAGGTATGATTAAGCTGAAAAAGACCTAATCTTTGTAGACACAGACTATTGCCTTTTTTTTTTTTTTAACTAAATCATCTTCATGCAGAAGAGGATCCTTTTCTGGCAATAACATTATATCTGGTTTAGTAGCAATATTCCCACCCTCTCTAGGCTTCTCCTCCCTGAGCTAATCTTAACAGGTATTCCTGGTGACATAGTAAAGGTGACACTATGTTCCACCTCACAATTGATGTCATCAATAGTAACCAACATTAGCTTGTTGTGTTGTGCAAAGATTTCCAATAAAATGTACAGATCTTGCCTCCCTTTGTCTGTCCCTCCCCCCAAATGGTACTCATGACACCTCATAGTTTCCTCCTTCTTCTACATGCCCATCTCTCATAATTCCATCTCTCATATGCTCAGGAGTAAGTCAATGACAGCAAGAAGAAGACACAAGGGAACTGAACACAATGATCAGTGCTCAGACTTTCCTGTGTCGATCCAGGCTCTCCTCGGACACAGGGTTTGGACTCACTGTTCTTCCCTTTCCCTCTTTATCAGAACAACTGTGATTCTGATAGGGCTTTAACAGATGCTTTCTCAGGTAAGTGACTCCTGTCATTTCCATAATCTAGTGTATTCTCTGCTGAAACATCTAATCCCATCAGGTTGGATTTATTTTCCCAATTTAGGGATTCCATCCAGTCTGAAAATTTGTATGAACATGGCTGTTCAATAAATTACTTTCCCTTTTCCAAAATTGGTTCTTTTATAAAATTTTCTATTTGTTTAACGAGTAAGTTCTAGCAACATTTAAATATTTAAACAGGACTTTTCTACTTGAAAATAACTGGTAGTGCAAATAACTGTTGATTTTGTAATATATTCAGAAATTTCTCTACAAATTAACATTTTAAATGCTATTTGAAAATATAAAAGTCTTTAGAAATTGGGCTTTCTAATTCCAGCAATCTAGGGACAGAAGTAGGAGGATTGCTGTGAGTTCAAGGCCATCCTGAGAGTACAGAGTGAGTTCCGGATCAGCCTGGGCTAGAGTGAGACCCTACCTCAAAAAACAAGACAGCCAGGCTTGGTGGTGCATGCCTTGAATCTGAGCATTCATGAGGCAAAGATAAAAGGATCAATGTGACTTCAAGGCCAGCCTGAGACCACATAGTAAATTCCAGGTCAGTCTGGGCTAGAGGGAGACTCTACCTCAAAATAAATAAATAAATAAAAAGAAAGAAATTGGGTTTTCTTTTAAGCAAAGTGGAAACTTGTCTGTATTCAATTTTAAGTGTGAAAAAAGAGATTCAAGAGCTGGGCGTGGTGATGCATGCCTTTAATCCCAGTACTCAGGAGGCAGAGGTAGGAGGATTGCCATGAGTTCAAGGACACCCTGAGACTACATAGTGAATTCCAGGTCAGCCTAGGCTAGAGGGACACCTGACCTCGAAAAATCAAAGAGAGAGAGAGAGAGATTCAGCAGGAGGGGAAGGGGACAAGGGAAGGCAATGGGAAATGAAAAGGATCAAAATGCATTGTATACATATAAAATGTTAACAAATAAAATAAATTTTTAAAAAAGTTTTAAAGATAGTGCCAAATTTCCCACCAAGAAATAAGTATGTTATACTCTACCTGACTGATGAGGTGTATACAAAGGTTTATCGGTATGGATGAAGAGAAATCCATTGTCATGGGTTACCGGCATTTTTTTTGATTTTGAAAAATGCTTCGATATAATTTCCAAATACACATATGAAACTGAGCTTTGTCTTTCAAACAATTGTTTGGGTTGTATCTGTAACAGAAAACATTAATAGAAAAAGTATTATCTTAAGGTTATAAAGCATGTTGACTTTCTAAAAAACTACTGACATCTTATTAGAAACAAAAATGAGCTTATATATTTATTTAAAATATTTATCTAAAAGTGATACAGCTTAGTTGAGGTAGGAGGATCACAAATTGAAGACCAGCCTGGGCTATATGGTGAGATCCTGTCTCAAAAAATAACCAACTAACCCTAGAGGGAAAGCTACTACTGTTGCTTGGCTAAATGGGTATATTATCCCCATCAAGTTGGCTTCTCAATGTTATGTTTGTGCCTATTCTTATTTTTCGTTACACACTTTTCTTTCCAGATAGCAGTGACTACTGGGGAGACTCAAGACTGATCAAAGTGCTGAGAAGTGACAAGAGCGTTTGGCACTGAGAGACATCTTTAATACACCTTCTAAAGCACATATATCACTGTTGAAGAAGTGGCAGAGAGAATGTAAGAGCCAAAGGATGGGAAGGAGTGCTTTAGAATGCTCTCTTCAAGACACAATGTGGTTGTTGTATTCATGACCCCACAGTGGCTGACACTTCCTACATAAGACCTGTATAGTATAAGGACAAAAAAAAAAAAAAAAAAATAGACAGCAATATAGAAGAGGAAGTAGTTGGAAAGAAGGGTTTCAGTGGAATGGGGATATGGGGAAGGGACAAAAAAGGGTGGTAAGAGGGATTATGATTAGGGTACATTGTATATAGTATGAGGTTATCCATAAAAAAACTTAATAATAAAACAACAAATAAAAAACAACCACAGGGCTGGAGAGATGGCTTATCAGTTAAGGTGCTTGCCTACAAAGCCAAAGGACCTAGGTTCAATTCCCCACAACCCACGCAAGCCAGATGCACAACGTGGTACATGCATCTGGAGTTTGTTTCCTGGCACATCCAGTCTCTCTCTCTCTCTGTCTCTTTGCGTGTGTCTCCTTCTCTCTCTCTCAAAACAAATAAAATTTAAAAGATGTAAAAAATAATCAAACAATCAAACAAATAAGTACTAGAGAAGCCAAAAGAGTACATTAATTTTGTGGAAAGCCTTCATTATCTAATATTGTAGTAAACATTAGATTTAAATAATTTAAAATCTTTTGGTTCCATATTTCCTAAATTTTATTCATATTTAATAGAACTACTACTATGGAAGCTCACAAGAAGCTTTTCTTCATCAGCTCTGGATTCATCCATGTTCTCCATTCTCTCTACACAATATCTTGACAGATGGTCTTGATACTTGGTTCTATTCCCATGGCATAGATACATGCATTTCAATTTGTATAGGCATTATTCTCTTTATGTGACATGGGAATTTAATACAGTAAAATATGTAATAAGAGGAAAAATATCCCCATGAAAATTTAGGCTTTGAAAACATGGGATAAAAGTTACTCACTAAAACTAAGTACTGTAAAATTATATATGTGAGAATATTGCAGAAATTTGAAAACATAGTAAAACACTATAGATTTTCTGCACTTGTGTTGCTTTACAAGTGTTTTAAAGTTCTTTCTGTTCTTTTAAAATGTATTTATTTATTTATATGAGAGAGAAAGAGAGAGAGAACAGGCACACGGGGCCTCCAGCCACTGCAAACAAACTCCAGATGCATCGCCACCTTGTGCATCTGGATCACATGGGTCCTGGGGAGTAGAACAAGGTCCTTTGGCTTTGCAGACAAATGCCTTAACCACTAAGCCATTTCTCCAGCCCCACCACTAAGCCATCTCTCCAGCCCCTTTCTCTACTTTTAATATATAAACTGTGAGGGCTGGAGAGATGGCTTAGTGGTTAAGGACCTTGCCTGCGAAGCCTGAGGACCCATGTTAGACTCTCCAGGTCCCTTGTAAGCCATATGCACAAGGTAACACAATTGCACAGGGTCACACATGCACACAAGGTGGCACACACATCTGGAGTTTGATTGCAGTAGCTGGAGTCCCTGATGGGACAATTCAATTCTCTCTCTCTTTCTCTCTAATAAAAAAAAATTACAAAA
This sequence comes from Dipus sagitta, assembly GCA_036346955.1. Lineage (NCBI taxonomy): Eukaryota > Metazoa > Chordata > Mammalia > Rodentia > Dipodidae > Dipus > Dipus sagitta. The sequence goes on from CM070770.1 coordinate 133,854,425, forward strand.
AGAGAAATAAACTATAAGAATCTGGATCTGGGGCAATGCCTCTTGTCAGTGAAGCATTTGCTGCACAAGCTTGAGCACCCGAGTGCAGGTTTCTAGTACCTATGTAAAGTCTGTGCAGTTGTACATGTCTACAATCCCAGTATTGGGAAGGAAGGCAGAGACAGGAGGATCACTGGGTCTTGCTAGCTAGCTAATCTAGCCATTCAGTGAACATAAGGTTCAGTGAGAAATCCTGTCAAAAAAATAAGAAAGCGGGCTGGAGAGATGGCTTAGCAGTTAAACACTTGCCTGTGAAGCCTAAGGACCCTGGTTCCAGGCTCGATTCCCCAGGACCCAAATTAGCCAGATGCACAAGGGGGAGCACAGGTCTGGAGTTCGTTTGCAGTGGCTAGGGGCCCTAGCGCGCCCATTCACTGTTTCTTTCTCTGTCTCTCTGTTTCTCTCTCTCTCTCTCTCTCTCTCTCTCTGCCACTTTCTCTCTATTGCTCTCCAATAAATAAATAATAAATAAATAAAATAATTTTTTTAAAAAAATAAGAAAGCAAGCAATTAAGGAAGATTCCTGATGTTGATCTCTAGCATGTGCACACACATACAAACAATGCATGTGCACCTGCACACACACACATACACAACTATAGAAAAAAACAGGATTCATTAAAAGTGTAACACATTGTACAGAAGATTTGATATTCCAGCCAGTGGTCTCAAACTTAAAGACAAGACTGAGTCTGCAGCAGGAGAATCACGAGTTTGAGGCCAACCTGGGCTACTTAGGGACACATGGTAGTGTTGTCTTGATAAACAAACAAAAATGACAAAAGATAAGAAGGGAAGATGGTGCAAAATACCCTTGAATGGACTGCTAGATGCCCGGAGGAGCATATCTGGTATACTGGGAGAGGCACTAGTCTATGAAAGATGACAGATGACAGAAAAACACTAATTTCAGTAGCAAATAAAGGAAAATGTTTCAGTAAGTAGAACAGGAGAAAGCAGAGTCCATTCTGAAGTGCTCAGAGTCAATTGGGAGTGCTCTATTCCCAAAGTCTGGTGAAAGCAACTGCAGAGAGAAAGGGGGAAGGGAGAGGGGGAGACAGAAAGAAAGAGAGAGAAGGAGGGAGGGTGGGAGAGAGAACTCATGTGCACTGGCCAAGGGAGGAGTGGAGTACAAAGGAGAAACAGATCAGAGACCCAAAAATCACAAGCAACAATGGGTGTATCACTGAGTGCATTTGCAGTCTAACTACACAGGGATTTGGGTGTCATTGTACCATGCAGGTGCCAAGAAAATCCCCTCTTCTTGGCCTATGTGTCCTCAGAGGCAAAGCCCTGAAGGGCCCACTCTGAGAACCCAGTGCAGGGAACTCCAGGAATCCACATTTTTTGAGTCCTTATCCATGCTGGGGTGGGCTTCTTGAGTGATGCCTTTGAGTGACCCATGCTCCATAAGTAATCTCTCACCCATACTCCTGCAAGCAACCCCAGTAAACTCACTGCTCACTAAGCTAGACTTGGGTGGAATCATTCCTTTGGTCTGTCATTGGTGCCCTTTCTGTAGTGAGTACATGTGTGTTCATGTCTCTTCAGGAAAAGTCATACAACAAAGTGCTAGAGCGCACAAACGACAGTGGAAAAGCTTGCCGCAGCCCTTTCCAGTAACCAGACGCTGCAAGACACCTCTCCTTACAATGCCTCCGTCTGGTTCTGTGCCACTCCCTCTGATTATGGGGCAAACACAATGACCAACACAGAAAACATAATACCGCAAAGGTTCTTTGTCATCAAAAGATACCAACCCAAAAAACCAGACGAGGAAAACCAAGATGACGTAGAAACAAAATTGCCACCTACATTTGGGTGGGTAAGGACACAGAAACGCTCTGCACCAGTGCTCAGAAGAATGGCCACACTGAGACAAGCTCGTACCTGCAGACACACGAGTCACCTCATAGAGAACATTGGAACTTTGCTGAGGCAAGTGGTCTCATAGAGACAGACACTATTCAATATCCAGTTTTATTTTTGTAGACCCCTTTGTTTTGCATTGTTTTCTCTGTTCGTTTTTCATGAATTTTATTTTTATTTTTTATACCTGTATATAATATATTTTGATCATATTTCTGCCCATTGCCCTCTCTTTTCACCCTTCCCATTCCTGCTAGACCCCTTCTTCCCAAACAATGCCACTCCTACTTTCATGTCTTTTCTTCATGTGTGTGTGTGTGTGTGAGAGAGAGAGAGAGAGAGACTTGCTAAATTAAATTCGGTTGCTTTCGTGAGCATGGGCCAGGGGCTATTGACTGGAGCATGGGCAGGCTTACAGTGGCTACATCCGTGAAGAACATGAGCCCCACTCCTCTACAAACCATTAACAACTAATAGTTCCTCTGAGAGGAACGGGGCTCTCATGAGTCCCTCCACTATCTGTGATAGAATATTAACAGGCTCATTCTTATGCAGGAAACCACAGCAACTTTTAATATTCTTTCTTTGTATACATACCTCAATAAGCCAAATTAAAAATTCAGTGTACCCAGGCGTGGTGTTGCACACCTTTAATCTCAGTACTTGGGAGGCAAAAGTAGGAGAATTGCCATGAGTTCAAGGCTACCCTGAAACTACATAGTGAATTCCGGGTCACCCTGGGCTAGAGTGAGACCCCACCTTGAAAAAAAAAATTCAGCGTAAATCCTCACTAATAAAATGGACTAAGTGAAAGACAGACTATCCCGGTTTAAAGATGAATAAGTAACCCATGAATAGTGACACACATCTTCAGTGCAGTTCAGCACTCAGGAGGCTCAAGGAGGAGGGTCACTGTGAGTTCACAGTCAGCCTTGGGCTACAGAATGAGTTCCAAGTCAGCCCAATCTGGAGTGAGGCTCTGCCTTGAAGAAAACAACAGATGAGGTAGATGAATTAGGACATCAGATAGTAGCGACAATGAAATCGTAAGAAAGTGTGAACAGAACATATACAGTACATAGGACATTGTGGAAAAAAATCAGCTCTGTAAGTCATGAGCACAGAAGAGGGGAAAGAAGTTCAAGCTAAAGACACAGGAAATGCAGTTAATGAGACCAAAACAGAAAATTTCTGCCTGGTGTGGTGGTGTACTTGGGAGGCAGAGGTAGGAGGATCACTGTGAGTTCGAGACCACCCTGAGACTGCATAATGAATTCCAGGTCAGCCTGGACCAGAGTGAGACCCTACCTCAAAACAACAACAATAACAACAACAACAACAAAAAAAAAAAAACAGAAAATTTCCCTAATCTAGGTAGAGGGCCATCCAAACACAGGAGGAATTCAGAATGCCAAAGATTATATAAGAACCTCCCCACATCATATTATAGCGAAAAAGTATGTACACAAAGAAAGAACATTGAAAGCTGCAGGAGAGAATAAGCAAGCCATATGAAATAAAATCCATCAGAATAACAACAAATTTCTCAACAGGAACTCTAAAAGCGAGGACAGCAGGAAAAGATGTATGTCAAACTATGAAAGATGACTGCCAACCCAGGTTACCATATATAGGAAAGCTATTCTTCATAACTGAAGAAGAAAGAAAAGCTTCCCATGATAAACACAAATTGAAGAAGAAAGAAAAGCTTCCCATGATAAACACAAATTGAAAAAGAAAGAAAAGCTTCCCATGATAAACACAAATTAAAGGAGTCGTGGTCACTAAGCCAGGACTATGGAAGATATTTGAAAAGACTCTATCACTAACAGGAATATAAACATATACATGAAGCCACGGGAAAGAATAGCCCACACTAGAACAGAAATAAACAAGTGAAGAAATAGGAAATGATCAAAAACTACAGAACAACAAAATGACACATGTCTTTCAATGATAACTTTGAATGTTCACAGTTTCAATTCTCTAATCAAGATATAGACTAGCTAGGCATACATTTTTTAATCCTTTAAATATTTTATTTTTATTTAGTTATTTGAGAGAGATAAAGAGGCAGAGTGAGAGAGAGAAAATATGAGCACACCTGGGCTTCCAGCCGCTGTAGATGAACTCCAGATGCATGCACCACCTTGTGCATCTGGCTAATGTGGGTCCTTTGGCTTTGCAGGCAAGCACCTTAACAGCTAAGCCATCTCTCCAGCCCTTTTACTCCTTTAATTAATGCCATTAATTAAAGGCGCACACCTTTGATTCCAGCACTCAGAGGGCAGAGGTAGGAGGATTTCTGTGAGTTGGAGGCAATACTAATACTACATACTGAATTCCAGGTCAGCCTCGGTTAGAGTGAGACCCTACCTCAAAAAAAAAAAAAAATCCCAGTACTCGGGAGGCAGAGGTAGGAAGATCACCGTGAGTTCACGGCCACCCTGAGACTACATAGTGAATTCCAGGTCAGCCTGTGCTAGAGTGAGACCCTACCTCAAAAAAAAAAAAAAAAAAAAAAAAAGAGTGCCAGGCATGGTGGTGCACGCCTTTAATCCCAGCACTCGAGAGCAAAGGTAGGAGGATCGCCATGAGTTTAAGGCCACCCTGAGACTACAGAGTGAATTCCAGGTCAACCTGGGCTACAGTAAGTTCCTACCTCAAAAAACCAAATATAGGGCTGGAGAGATGGCTTAGTGGTTAAGCGCTTGCCTGTGAAGCCTAAGGACCCTGGTTTGAGGCTCGATTCCCCAGGACCCACGTTAGCCAGATGCACAAGGGGGCGCATGCATCTGGAGTTGGTTTGCAGTGGCTGGAAGCCCTGGCGCGCCCATTCTCTCTCTCTTTCTATCTGCCTCTTTCTCTGTCTGTTGCTCTCAAGTAAATAAATAAAAATAAAACAAAAAACATTAAAAACAAAGAATTACCAAGAAAATGTTTGTTTAAAAAAAAACAAATATATAGATAAGTGTGAGAAAAAAGCAAAAAAGAAAACAAGATATAGACTAGTAATTGATTCATAAAATGGGGTTCATCTAGTTATTGCCTATAAAAAACATACCTAACCAGTAAACACAAACACAGCCTTAAAGAGAAAGGATAAAAATGACATTCCAGAAGCCAGGTATGGTGGTTCATCCCTATAATCACAGCGAGTTCAAGGCCAGTTGGGGTACGAAATTAGTTTCAGATTACTTTGGGCTAGAGTAAGACCCTGCTTTAAAGAAAAAAAAAAAAAAAAAAGGCATTTGGCTGGGCATGATGGTGCATGCCTTTAATCCCAGAACTTGGGAGGCAGAGGTAGAAGGATCACTGTGAGTTCGAGGCCATCCTGAGACTACATAGTGAATTCCAGGTCAGCCTGGGCTATAGTGAGACCCTACCTCAAAAAACCAAAACACAAAACAAAACAAAAAACAGGACTTTGAAGCAAATGGGAAGGTATAGAAATGGGATGATATGGGCTACAGAGATAGCTTAGTGGTTAAGGTGCTTGCCTGCAAAGCCAAAGTACCCAGATTTGATTCCCTAGGACCCATGTAAACCCAGATGCACAAAGTGATGCATGCATCTGGAGTTTGTTTGCAGTGGCTGAAGTCCCTGTTTCACCCCTTCTCTCTCTCTCTCTCCCTCTTCTTTCTCTCTCTCTCTTGCAAATAAATAGATAAAAACAAAAAACTAACACTTCAGAAGTGGGGTGATAAATGGAGCCAAGTTACATGATATACTTGAAAGAAATTGCCTTTATGAAATATATCACTATGTAGAATGAACATAGGCCAAAAAAAAAAAAAAAAAAAAACCAAAGAGTTGTAAACATGTCTCTAATCAATCTGAATTAGAATGTCTTCAAAGAAGGATTATTTGATCAAGCTTGTTCTTCCTACTTATTGTGTTTTCAATGAGAGCTATTAAATGCAGTAATCAATAATTTTGTAGTTTAGGGAGCCATACATATAATTTTAGAACACTATTCTTGAACAATAAATGTACAAGAGCATCCATGAATTTTTGTAAGCAGTACCACATTACAGATAAATATGAACATTCATTTCCTTTATTTCTAATTATAATTTTCATTGAAAAAAGTATTTAAATTCATTTCCAAAAATTCTTATATTAGTACAATTTTATTTTATTTTTATTTATTTATTTTGAGAGAGAGGTAGAGAGAGAGAGAAAGAATGGGTGTGCCAGGGCCTTTAGCCACTGTGAACAAACCCCAGATGTGTGCATCCCCTTAGGTGCACGTGCAACATTAAGTGCTTGCATCACTATGTGTCTGACTATGTGGGACCTGGAAATTCCAACAGGAGTTCTTAGGCTTTGCAGGCAAGTGCCTTAACTGCTAAGCCATCTCTCCAGCCCCAGTGTAATTTTTTTTTCGAGGTAGGATCTCACTCTGACCCAGGCTGACCTGGAATTAACTATGTATTCTCAGGGTGGCCTGGAACTCATGGAGATCCTCCTACCTCTGCCTCCCGAGTGCTGGGCCAATTTAATTTTTTTTAAGGGGAAAACTTTTTATTTATCTTTTGTTCATTATTTATTTATTTATTTGAGAGCGACAGACACAGAGAGAAAGGCAGAGAGAGAGAGAGAGAGAGAGAGAATGGGTGTGCCAGGGCCTCCAGCCACTGCAAACGAACTCCAGACACATGCGCCCCCTTGTGCATCTGGCGAATGTGGGTCCTGGGGAATCGAGCCTTGAACCGGGGTCCTTAGGCTTCACAGGCAAGTGCCTAACCTCTAAACCATCTCTCCAGCCCCAATTTAATTTTTTAATAAGAGTGGACACTGATAAGTATTGCTCAAAAAGGAATATAAATTTTTTCTTTAAAATTTTCTGTTTAATTCATATTAGTACTACTTAATGGTAATCAGCCCATAATCAAAAAAATGCAGTGGTACTAATGGACAAAATTTTATTCTATCAATATTCAAACTTTGTACAAATGTTATAAAATATGTAGAGAAAGTGAAGGATAAATACATACTGTTAATGTTGCAGAGTTTTGATATTTATTTCCCGGGGATAAATTAACATAACCTGAGGAGTAACTAAATTTTTTGTCAGGATAACTTCTTATAGAGACCGTTGCATCAAATGCTTCTGTGTATCCATAAGCTTGAATGACAATGTTTTCAGATGCTCCGACACGGAATATCTTTGGTGCTGAAATGACATATCTGTTGAAACATTAACAGAAAAGGTTTAACTACGTTTGTATTGCATATTTTCTTACAGTTCTAATATTTTTCCCCACACTTAGTCAAAATTATATATATACATATATATATATATATATATATATATATATATAATATTTACATTTATATACTTAAAAAATATATATATATTTGGTTTTTCCAGGTAGGGTCTCACTCTAGCCCAGGCTGACCTGGAATTCACTATGTAGTCTCAGGGTGGCCTCGAACTCATAGTGATCCTCTGCCTCCCAAGTGCTGGGATTAAAGGCATGTGCCACCACGCCCAGCCAAAATGATATTTTAAAAGTTGAAACTGGAGCTGGGAGATGACTCAGTGGGTAAAGTGCTTGCCATGCAAACATAAGGACCTGAGTTTGGATCCCCTGTTCCCACATAAAATTCCAGGCATGGGGCTCTGGAGAGATGACTTAGCAGTTAAGGCCCTTGCCTGCAAAGCCAAAGGACCCAGGTTCGACTCCCCAGAACCCATGTAAGCCAGATGCTCAAGGTGGTGCATGTGTCTGGAGTTCGTTTGCAGTGACTGAAGGCCCTGGCGCTCCCATTCTCTCTCTTTCTGCCTCCTTCTCCCTCTTTCTCTCAAATAAATAAGTAAAAATAAAAAATATTTTTTTAAAAAGAGCAAAGAAACAGCTGGGAGTTCAGTTTACATTTAGATTAGTAGTATCAGGGCCTCTGTGGGGTGCTGCACCTAGGGAGAACTTAGTGATGCTGACTAGAACAAGTAAGTGGGTCATTTTTATTTCCTCAGTTCGGATAAAAATCGGCAGAGGTATGACTTGTGGAATGCTAGCTCTGCCATCTGCTGGCTGAGCCACTGAAGCTAAATCACTAAACTGAGAAGTAACTTGCAAATTAGATGAAAGGAAGTAATCGTAGGAATATTGTGCTGTGTTAGCAGGTGGCTAGGGACGAAGACTGTAAGTTAGCTGGGGAACGGGGCTGTAGAGGGAGTAATAATGAAGGGCCTTGAAGGGCTAAAAGAAGTAATAACACTAGCCAAGCAACAATGATGATAACAGTAACCGAGCACTTCTGTCAGAGGCTATGGTAGCACTCTGCATGCAACTCTTTTGGTATTTACAAGAAGTCAGTGATTTGCTTACTATTGTTGTCCCACAAGTTACATTGACCAAAGCCACCTGGCTTAGAAGTGAATGAGACAGGACTTAACATTCATGCCTTCCTCAGTTGGCATGTGTATCACTGAGGCCAAAGTTATAAACATTGTTCAGCGGTAGACTGCTCTCTCAATTATGCTTCATGCAACTTATACAAGAATGAAAGTGATATATATAAGTCTTTGGAACCCAAATTTTAAAGTATGTGCTTTTCTCGTTGTCTTATTAAATGGAAATTAGACTATTAATGATTCATTACAAGAGTATCTACTTTTAATAGTGAGTGCTTCATATGCAATTATGCCAGAAAAGAAATGTGTATTAACCCCAAAGACATACTGATTGACTAGTCCACATGTTTCAACAGCCTTGGGGTATATCCACCACCCCACCTAAGAACTAAGGCAGGTTCCTGGCAACAATGGGACATTGTCAGTTTTTTAATAATTAGCAGGTCTTTAGTAACAATGAAATTGGTTTGGAAACAATGAAGTCCTTTAAAATATCTAGCAGTAAGTTTGGTCAGACAGGCCAAATGACTGAACGAGTGCAATAGTGTCATTTCTGCTCTGGGGAAACCAACTGGTCACTCTATGGGAGGGAATACATGCCTGGTACTGAAAACCTAATCAAAAGTCTATGGCAGGGGAGGTCATGAGCCTTAGGGGCATAAAGGCTGCTCTTGTCTGGATAAATGCATGTAATGCTCTCACTAAATTTCCCTGAAAGCACTACACTTAATGCACATATTCATATATTAATGCTATTCTCACTTCTGGTTAAAGAAGCTTCTCTTTTCTGATGGTGATGACCACTGGGATGACCCAAAAGGCAACATAGTGCTGAGAAGAAGGGACAGAGTAGAGTCCAGCACTGAAGCATCTCACACCCTCCAAGGCTCAGGGTCCATTGTGGAAGAGGTGGTGGAAAGAATGTAAGAGCCTAAGGAAGGGTACCACTCCTAACATACAACTGTCTGGACAGAACTTGACCTCAATATCCAAGACCTTGCAGTGCCTAGCAATACCCACTGAAGACCCTCATAATACGAGAAAAAGATGATGACATCAAATTAAAAGAGACATTAAGCCAGGTGTGGTGGCACATGTCTTTAATCCCAGCACTCGGGAGGCAGAGGTAAGAGGATCACCATGAGTTTGAGGCCACCTTGAGATGCAGGTTAGCCTGAGTAAGAGTGAGACCCTACCTTGCAAAACCAAAAAAAAAAAAAAAAAAAAGAGAGAGAGAGAGAGAAAGAGAGAGAGATTAATGGAGAGAGGGAGGGGATATGATGGACAGCAGAGTTATGAAGGGGAAAGTGGGGGAGGGAAGGGAAATACCATGGTTTGTTGTCTGTAAATATAGAAGTTGTCAATAAGAAATATATATTAAAAAATATATATCTGCCTGGGCATGGTGGCACACACCTTTAATCCCAGTACTCAGGAGGCAGAGGTAGGAGGATAGCCGTGAGTTCAAGGCCACCCTGAAACTCCATAGTGAATTCCAGGTCAGCCCGGGCTAGAGTGAGACCCTACCTCGAAAAACCAAAAAAAAAAAAAAAAAAAACAAAACAATATATATATATATATATATACACATATACATATATATGTATGTATCTGGCAGTTCTCCTACATAGTGAATTTGGAGCCACTTATAGGCCAACTGAAGAATCTCTAGACTTACTTCATCTGATGTGTTTCCTTAACAGGGGCCACAGATAATAGGAACTGGTAATAAGATGCATTTACTGAAACCTTACTAGGTGCTAAGCACCATTCTAAACACTTTATATATACACTGCTCACTGTGTTACTTACAACTACTAGGTAAGGGGAGTCCCATTCTTATTCCTGGGTCATAGAGTTCCTAAAGCTACAAAATTAAGAACCGTACTTGAACAGCCTGTTTCTAGAATTAACACTTTCAACAGCTGTCTTAAACTGAACTTACAGGAATTTTGAAATCTTGGGGAAACACTAAGGGTTAACAGCTATTTCTACTTTAGTACTCTTCGAGGTCTTATGCTGCTCAGTCTGCAGTACTTCCAGAAGCCGATGTGGTGGCAGTGGTGAATATGCAGTACTCGCTGTGTAGAAGTCCTTCAAAGCTGGCTGCAGAACTACCTTTCATGTGTCTCCTGCTTCCCGTTGATGTATCCACAGCAGAGTCTGTGCATGTGGACAATTTCATCCTCTACGCATGAGTCAAAGTGACAAAGGATCAGGCCCTTGACCTTGCAGAGGGATGGGAATGTTACTTCAGCTGTTTTCTCCTGTTTCCCCCCAGATACTTGCTTCCTTCTGGGCATAAGTGTCTTTTCCATAGGACAAACTCACCTGTTGTGGTGGTTTGATTCAAGTGTCCCCCCATGAACTTAGGTGTTCCAAGCTGATGGCAATTTGGGAATTAATGCCTCCTAGAGGCAGTGTATTGTTGGGGGCAGGCTTAGGGATGTTATAGCGAGTTTCCTCTTACCAGTGTTTGGCACACTCTCCTGTTGCTGTTGTCCACCTAATGTTGGCAAGGAGGTGCCATCCTTTTCCCCTGCCATGATCGAGCTTCCCCTGGAGTCTGTAAGCCAAAATAAACCTTTTTTTCCCCCACAGGCTGCTCTTGGTGAGGTGTTTTCTTCCAGCAATGAGAACCTGACTGAGACAGCTATCCACCTTTCTAAATAAATAATGACCCTTGATTTATTTATTTCCTTACTCCCAATATTTTTCTTCACATTATTAAAAACTACCTGTCCTTGTTCCTTAATTCTTCACTGGTTAATTCATTCATTCACTTTTTTTTTTCTTGTCCCACTACAATGTGAGCTCTAGGGATTGTCTTTCCAATCCTCAGTACCTATTATATGGTAGGTGCTTGTGATGGTTAATCTTGACTATCGTCTTTGCTGAACAAGAAGTGCCTAGGAGATCAGTAAAGCACACATTTGTTGTGTCTGTGAGTGTATTTCTAGAGAGAATCAACCAAGGAAGAAAGACCTCCTGAATGTACGTGGCATCATCCCATAGGCTGAGGGCCCACATACAATAAAGCGAGGAGAAGGAGAAAGCCTGCTAGCATAGTTGCTCCCTTTCTGATTGCTGGCTGCTATGATGTAAGCTATTCTACCATGCCCTCCCTGCCATGATGAATGGAAACCTCTGAAATGTGAGCAAAATAAATCCTTCTTCTCTTATGTTATTCATGTTGAGTGTTTTGTCCTAGTGACAAGAAAATTGACTAATACAGTGCTCACTAAATATTTGGTGAATCAATAAGCCAATCAATCAATTGACTGATTACAATGGCTGTTCACTATGTTGTAGATGACAAGTTCACTCACCTTTTTAGAGAAAGTGAGTATGGTGGTTTCATTCAGGTGTCCCTCATAAACTTAAGTGTTCTGCATGATAGGTCCCCAGATGGTGGCAATTTGGGAATTGGAGCCTCCTAGAGGCATTATATTACTGGAGGCAGGCTTATGGGTGTTATAGCCAACTTTCTCTTGCCAGTGTTTGGCACACTCTCCTGTTGCTGTTGTCCACCTGATGTTGGCCAGGAGGTGATGTCCACCCTCTGCTCATGCCATTGTTTTCCACTGCCATCATGGACCTTCCCTTTGAGTCTGCAAGTGAAAATAAACCCTATCCTTCCACAAGCTGCTCTTGGTTGGGTGTTTTCTGCCAGCAGCATAACGCTGACTGAAGTGGTAAAATTGGTACCAAGAAGTGGGATTATTGCTGCTAGAAACCTGACTGTGGCTTTGGTCATTAGGAACTGATTTGCAAGAGGAATGTGAACAAATTTGAAACCTTGACCTAAGAGACACCTTGCAATGCTATAAGTACAGCTTGATGGGCTATTCTGGTCAGAGTTGAAAGACCTGAATATAGTAAGAACTAAGGACTGTGAGGGTTGGCTTATGAGGATGAGGAAGAGCTTTGCCTGGACTGGGATAGAAGCAGTTTCTGTGAGAGTCTTGTTGTTATGCCTGTGTCGTGAGAATGTGTACAGGATTGCATTGTGTAGAAATGGACTGGTGTGAGCAGAGGGACATGGCACAGAAAGAAATGAAATCCTTGGGCCTAAACAGCTACAGTTTTTGAGAGATTACAACCATTGGGCCAGCTAACCTGCATTGGGACAACAGGAAGAAGGAACACTCTTTTGAAGGGGTCTAAATGCTAAAGGAATGTCTTGTTCTTCCAAGTCTGCTTTATTCTTCCCCCCCTCCGGATTAATAAATTAGTGGCTACCTGGTACTGTGGAGTATAACATGGTTTTGTATTTTGGAAATGGCCATGAGGAGTGTGAAGCAGGCTTGTTGGGTTACCTGCATTGAGGACCAATGGAGCCATGAGAATGAACTGTGGGTTGCAGTAGAGGTCCAATGGAGATGCCAGGACTATGATATGGCTGCCAAGGAGAGCTGCGAGCAACAGCTATTTTCTGGGATTGTGAACAGCCTAACTGGAGGGGTGAAATTATAACTCCAGAAAGTCATCACTGCTTTGAATTATTGGACTTAGAGACTCATCACTGGTTAGAGTTGTTGGACTTGGAGTTACAGAGTTTGATGTGTTTGTTTTACATCTTGTATTGGTTCAGTATTTCTTTGCTATGCCCAATGCCATATTTTGCAGTGTGAATTTTTATTCTGTGCCATTATGTTTTTTTTTTTAATTATGGCTCAGTCAAAAGACTTTGGACTATGGGGGATGTTTGAATATTATTGGGATTGATAAAAACTATAGGGCCTTTTAAAGTTGGACTGAATGCATTACATTTTACATTGTAGATGGCTATCAGTTTATGGAGGCCAGGGGCAGAATGTGGTGGTTTAATTCAGGTGTCCCCCCCAAAAGTTAGGTGTTCTGAATGCTAGATCCCCAAATGGTGGCAATTTGGGAACTGAAGCCTCCTGGAGGTAGTATATTGCTGGGGTCAGGCTTATGGGTGTTATAGCCAACTTCCTCTTGCCAGTGTTTGGCACAATCTCCTGCTGCTATTGCCCTCTTGAGGTTGGCTAGGAGGTGATGTCAACCCTCTGCTCATGCCATCATTTTCCCCTGCAATCATGGAGCTTCCACTTGAATCTGTAAGTCAAAATTAACCCGTTCTGCCCATAAACTGCTCTTGGTCAGATGTTTTCTGCCAGCAATGCAAAGCAGACTGCAACAGTGAGGATATAATTTTACATTAAGGGCCAATAAGTATAATAGAAATAATTCAGACTCTCCCTGGACAAGAATCACAGGACCCCTGGTTCTGGCCCTTGTTCTGCCACTTATGTGAAGTCAGTTCATCTCAATCCTTCTGAGCTTCGACTGCTTGTCTTTCAAAATGAAATATATAAAAATACCTCAGGTAACAGGGTGATAAAAATCTCAGACTAGACAAGGAAGATCACCGTAAGCTTATGATATCCTAACTATATCATATATGTGCTTGTGTGGTGTTTCACAGAATGTATGAAGTAGGAGCTGAAGAGATTGTTTAGTGGGTAAGGCACTTGCCTGCAAAACCAAAGGACCCAGGTTCAATTCCCCAGTACCCACCATAAAACAAGATGCATAAGATGTAGCACATGTCTGGAGTTCATTTGCAGTGACCACAGGCCCTGGCACACCTGTTATCTCTATCTGTCTCTCTCTTTCTCTCTCTCTCAAATAAAATAAAATAAATCTGAAGTGGTAAACAGGAGATCTTTCAAAACTCCTGCCTCTAGCCGGGCATGGTGGCGTGTGCCTTTAATCCCAGTACTTGGAAGGCAGAGGTAGGAGAATCACCATGAGTTCAAGGCCACCTGAGACTACATAGTGAATTCTAGCCTGAGCTAGAGTGAAACCCTACCTCAAAAAAAAAAAAAAAAAAAAAAAAAAAAAAAAAAACAAAAAACACACACATACACACACAACCTCCTGCCTCTGTCTTTTCTTAGCAGTGTGACCTTTGGCCATGCACTTCCCCTACCTGGACTTATCTACAAGTCTAAAATGAACAGGTTCAGTCAGGCATGGTAGCATATACCTATAGTCCTAACTACTCAGAAATCTGAGGCAGGAGGATTGCTTCAGTATAGGAGTTTGAGACCATCCGGGGCTACATAGTGACATCCCATCTCAACAAAAAAAATGGAAAGAAAAATAAATAAGCTGGGCATGGTGGTGCACACCTTTAATCCCAGCACTTGAGAGGCAGAGGTAGGAGGATTGCCATGAGTTCAAGGCCACTCTGAGACTACGTAGTGAATTCTGGGTCTGCCTGGGCTAGAACAAGAAAGACACTACCTTGAAACACCCTCCCCCACAAAATAAATAAAAAGTGTGATTAGGCCAGGTGTGGTGGCTCCTAGCACTCAGGAGGCAGAGTTAGGAGGATCTCTGTGAGTTCGAGGCCAGCCTGAGACTACATAGTGAATTCCAGTTCAGCCTGGGCTAGAGCGAGCCTACCTCAAAAATCAACAACAACAAAAAAAATTGATTATATAATATCCAGTTAACCTTCAATACTAAGATACTATTTCTAAACATAAAATGACTGTTTAAAATTCATAAGAGTTTAATAACACTAAAAATTGTGAAGAGTAGCTCATAAACATAGGAGTAATAACAACCACAGAGTTTCAAATCACAATATTAGAACTGACCTCTAAATAACTCTTGCTTAACTATAATGAGACCAAGAAAAAAAATTAAATACCAAATACAAAGAAGTAATAAATGTCACAAAAGTATATTTACTTGAGTTTATGCTTTTGTCAAATAAAAATTTGAATTATCATTTATATGAATTTGACCAAGAAAAAAAATTAAATACCAAATACAAAGAAGTAATAAATGTCACAAAAGTATATTTACTTGAGTTTATGCTTTTGTCAAATAAAAATTTGAATTATCATTTATATGAATTTTGTAAATAAGTATTTCATAAGAACTACCATGTTGTTAACCACTCATCAAATCAAAATGCTTCCACGACTTTCTCAGTCAAGAGATGAGGCTATCTCTTTGGTGTTCTCAGGACAGAGTTATTTTCTTGTTATTTTAACATATTTTATTTTTATTTATTTATTTGAGGAAGAGAGGGAGGGAAAGAGAGAGAAAGAGGCAGAGAGAGAAAGAGAGAGGGAATGGGCATGTCAGGGCCTCCAGCCACTGCAAATGAACTCCAGATGCACATGCCACCTTGTGCATCTGGCTTATGTGGGCCCTGGGGTGTTGAACCTGGGTCCTTTGGCTTTGCAGGCAAGCTCCTTAACTGCTAAGCCATCTCTCCAGCCCGAGAGTTATTTTCAAATTCATACATTCTGTTGGCTTTACTTTTCACTCATTACAACTAAGGTAATTATAAAATGAAAATGGTTTGTTTGTTTTACTTACGTTTGTTCTTGTCCCCAACTCCTCTCTAGGAAGATTAAAAAGCAAAGTATTCCCCAAAGACCCATGGCTGGAGGTGGTACAATCCCATGGGTATATTCTTCTTGAAGCTCCTTTCCTTTTGAATAAACTTAGCTTGAAGAATTTGGGTAAATTAGTTTTCTGGTTAATTATTAATAGCAGAGAAAAGAATCTCTAAAGAGGAAAACTAAAATCAGAATTGAAACAACCATTCATGCCCAGGAATATAGACTGGAGGTATTTTATAGAAATTTATACCCAGGGTACTTACTTTTGCTAATACAAATAAAAGGACCCTCGTATACAACTTTGGTACTATGACGAAAGGCTCACTATTAGAAACTAGGGGTCACATGGCCTTTGGCTTTCTTCCCTAGACCAGGTTATTTGCTCTGACTTCCTGTCATCTTTGAGCATGCTGTTAGTAGGTTCTACTCACCTGGATTCAGTTTCAAACAGATGATTTTAGAATGGGTCTGATCTACACAAGTCTAATAAGCTGACCTTTTATTTTATTTTATTTTATTTTATTTTGGTTTTTCGGTTTTTTGAGGTAGGGTCTCACTCTAGCTCAGGCTAACCTGGAATTCACTATGGAGTCTCAGGGTGGCTTCGAACTCACGGCGATCCTCCTACCTCTGCCTCCCGAGTGCTGGGATTAAAGGCATGCACCACCACGCCCGGCAAAGCTGACCTTTTAAAAAGAATACTTGAGTTGTAGTATCCTTGGTGCTGGAAATGGTCTAAGGTTAATCTAGATCTGCAGAGGGGGTCCAAGGACTAGCTCCTTGGTTCCTCTCAGTCTAGAGAAGAAACTGAACATTTATTGGAGAAAAAGTCTGTGACTGGCAATGAAAGTGTCATGCTGAAGATGCTGGCATTCTTCCCTAAGCAGGAAACTCATATCCTTCAGTATCTACTAACCCATATACCACTCATTCAAACATGGACTATCTTTGTTTTAAAATAGCCATACCTTTCAGTGAGGATTTCAATAACTTAAACGTAAGAGCTCAAGATGAGCAAAGATAAATAGAACTTCCTATAACAATTGATTTTCGTAGCTATGGTTAAGTAAAATATTATCTTTAAGATTTTAAACTAAATTCATTTCATGATATTTAATGTTCATTAGAAAAGTTTATTTATATCTTTCTTTTGATAGTATTTATTATCTAAAAATAATTAAAGAGGTGTCTTGGGGCTGCAGGTGTAGCTCACTTAGTAGAATGCTTGCCTAGCATGCATGAATTCCTGGGTTTGCTTCCCAGTACCACATCAAAGTTGGATGTGATGGAATGCACCTGGAATCCCAGGATTTGAAAGGCAGAGGCAAGAGGATCAAGAGTTCAAGGCTATCCTTGACTGAATAGAAAATGTGATGTCAGCTTGGGATAAATATGACATCTCCTCAAAAGAGATGTCTAAACATATTTTTATAAATCAGATATTTGTGGTCACTCTGGCATTTTTCACTTTGAATGAATAAGGTTCTACTTACCAATACTTTGATAGTAAATTTGCTGGGGTGGGGAAGAAGAGAGAAAAGTTTTCGCAAAAATTTTAATAAAAGCACTTCTTTCCAGTATGTCATTGAAATAGGAAAAAAAATGCTTTTGCTGTTTGATCATGTCACTCATTGATCTCAAAATAAAATCTGTGGAATGATTAAGCTGGATTGCAAAAGATGGGTCAAGTTAAAACAAATAAAGGCCTATGCCCATCATTTTTGGGAAATGAAACTTAAGAGAGAGGAAGAGCACTCCAATCAACATAGGTAATAGTTATATTTTTCATGCATAGAAAGCTGTTTTCCTGTGCTGTAGGGTAAATACTAACACAAGGCACTAGCAAACCATTGGCACGTTTCTTTGCTAGAAACTGATAATTCTAAATAGGACTGAAAGTTCAACAATTCATTGATTCTCAACTGTTTAACCCAGGCTGTTTAAATCTGCCTTCTATATGCAGCTCAAAGATGGATGTTTCTTTATATTTTCATATACGGCTTTGAGTGAGTATTTGGTTTGGGGAGTGTAGGAAGGTGGGAGCTGGTTTTTATTTTGTATAAGTCCTGCACTTCTAAAAGAGGAATCTCAGATCTGGAAAAAAATACTGATGGTCACTTAACCTTCCAGCTACTGCTATTACCTGGCTTCTGCCCGTAAGGTCCAGCTCAGATAGTGACTCCATGCCCTGTTCTTCATTGTTTATGAAGTCATGGTGACACGCAGGTGCTCTGGAAGGGTAATGACTCTGTGCCTTTCAAGTGGACATTTATTTATTTATTTATTATTAAATTGAAAATTTGTATGGATACATCAAGTGCTGGTACTACCATTCCCCTCCTCCCTGCCCCCACTCCACTGAGGACCCCTCCTTAGTGGGATTGCTGGTATTCACCGTGGAGTTGTGGGTTATGAGTTGTGAGAGCATTATGGGGTGAGGAGGGGCGATGTCTCTGGATATTCCCTCCCACCCTGTGGCTCCTACATTCTTTCCACCCCCTCTTCCACAGACTTCCCCGAGCTGTCGTGGGTGTGCTTTAACTCAACTGTAGTGTTGAGCTTCCAGCAGCTTCTGGGTTTCTGCTTTGGTGCAGTTTGGGTGTCTTCAGTGTGTCTCCATCACCCTGGCTCAGGTTGTCAAGAGGACATTTATTAAATACTTATCTCACACAGTCAAAACAAAAAGGATGGCTAGAAACCAACAGTTTTCTTTGGAAGCAGGGTCCCACTTCAGTCCAGGTTGGCCTCAGACTCATGGTGGTCCTTCTTCCTCAGCCTCCTGGGTGCTGGGATTAAAGGTGTACCCCACTATGCCTGGTGAGGACCCGCATGTCTATTAATACAAACTATAGATCTCCTTTTCATTCATGATTAAGTGTGTGATTGGTGGGTTATGGGTCTGGAAAATATCTAACAGCGTTTTGTGTGTTATTGTTTCAGGAATTCATCCCACCATGTTGCAAACTTCAGGTGTCTGCTGCCTGGCATCACCCACAACTGTCCTGTGTAGTTGACATGTTCCTGGTCCAAGCCTGGAGGCCACCAGAGGAACAGAGGCATCCGCTCTGAACTAAATTACTCAAAAAGGAGATGTGAGAACCAGGAAAGTTAGATTCAAAAGTGGTAGGCTGGGGTTGGAGAGATGGCTTAGCCATTAAGGCACTTGCCTGCAAAGTCAAAGGATCCCAGTTCGACTTTCCAGGACCCACAGAAGCCAGATGCACAAGGGGGCGCATGCATCTGGAGTTTGTTTGCAGTGGCTGGAGGCCCTGGTGAGCCCATTCTCTCTCTCTCTCTCAGATAAATAAATAATGTATATATATATACATATATATATATATGGTAGGCTGGACCCAGGGGACTGTGAGTATAACAAACATCTGTTCATCAGCCTGCTTTTTTAACTCAATCCAAATCCCATGCCTTCATAGTATTGTTCTCTTTTTTCTGCGTATATGTGGTGTGTGCTAGCACATGTGCATAGGGGGTATTTTGTATGTGTGTGTATGTGTGTGTGTGTGTGTGTGTGTGTGTGTTCATGGGGAAGCCAGAGGCTAACCCTGGGTGTTGTTCCTCAAGTACACCATTCACTTTTTGTTGATACAGGTTTTCCCATTGGCCCAGAGCTCACCAATTAAGCTAGACTAGCTGGCCCGTGAGCCTCAGGAGTGTGCCCATCTCTGCCGCCCCGGCACTGTGATTACAAGCATGTGCTACAATGCTCAGCATTTTTACATGGGTTCTGGGGACTGAACTCAGGTCCACATGCTTGCAAATCAAGCACTTTGCTGACTGAGCTATCTCCCTATTCCCTTAATGCTACTATTCTTGATTTATTTATACCCACAAATGGCGTGTCCTCAGAAATATGGGAACTGTGTGGATGACTTCTACCAGCACTGCAGAACCAACACATTCAGAGTCAATGTAAGTACTTCCCCCTAATCACAGTGTGAAAGGGAATCTTTGACTATTAACTACACCCAGTAAGGGAAACTTAGAACTAAAGAGCTCCCGTTACTCAATTGCCTACATGTAGTGTGCATTTAAATGGACTTAAAATACACTCAACATAAAAATGTTCACTGAAACAAAAGTTTCAGAGGGAAGTTTCTGGTGCACGCAGTGGAGTTGCTCTGGGTGAACAAATGAGGTGTGGCCCTGCTATCTGCCTGTCCTCCTCAAGTGCATACCAAGGTGGCCCTGGGGAACACTGCATAGAGCCCTGGGCTCCTTGGACACATGGCTTACAAACCTTCTATTTAAACCTCAAACTACCCCTTCCCAGTGTTCTCGTTTATTCCATTCCATTCTCATTACTTCCCCCTATCAACTTACCCAGATCCAGGCTGAAGCCAGTTTTTGGTTGATAAAACAAAAGGAAAACACAAATGCTAAATTTAGATCTGGACTGTTCCCGGAAGGTACATGTGTTAATAACTGGTTCCTCAGAGTGCTCACTCATACTGGGAGGTTGTGGAATCTCTCCCTCTCTCTAGTATTTGTCTATTTTCTTTTTTGCAAGGTAAGGTCTTGCTCTAGCCCAGGGTGACCTTTAATTCACTCTGTAGTCTTGGGATGGCCTTGAACTCATGGCGATCCTCCTACCTCTGCCTCCCGAGTACTGGGATTATAGGTGTGCACCACCATACCTGGCTGCTGCTGCTGCTGCTGCTGCTGCTGCTGCTGCTGCTTCTTCTTCTTCTTCTTCTTCTCCTTATTATTATTATTATTATTACTACTACTACTATTATTATTACTAGATAGGCTTATCCTATGTAGCAACAGAGATATCTCCTCCGAATTGAATTATTTAAGACAGGAGCAGTCATGCAAGTTATGTCCCAGGACAAGCTATCCAGGAATTTGTAATTCTCTTGCCTCAGACTCCCAGTGCTAAGGTTGCAGGCTTGTGACACCCTGCCTGGCTGTTACTGAATCCTTCAAAGATGGAGTCTAGTGGGAGGTCTTGAGGTTGTCAAAAGGAATAGCAGGACCATAGCACCTTTCTTTCTGTTTCTCTTCTCTTCTATGAGGGTAGAGGTTTTTCCCCATCACTCACTATTACCATGTTATGCTGCCTCCTGTCCCCACCACAGCCACTGGTAAGTACCATTGGTGGTGGGAAGAGGAAGGACTACAATGGGACTGAGGGTATCAGCAGGGGTAATGCAGGATACATATAATCAAATCAGAATGCAACACATGTCAGGTGTGGTGGCTCACGCCTTTAATCCCAGCACTCGGTGGCAGAGGTAGGAGGAATGCCGCAAGTTCAATGCCACCCTGAGACTACATAGTGAATTCCAGGTCAGCCGGGGCTAGAGCAAGATGCTACCTTGAAAAAATAAACAAATGAAAAAGCAATACATTATGTGTATGAAATTGTAAAGCAAAACAAATAAAATGTAGCTAAAATTTTTAAAATGTATTTATTGTGTGTGTGTGCATGCACACGCACGTGCCACATCATGCACGTGACAATCAGAGAACAACTTCTCAAATGTTGGTCATTGCTATTTACCTTTTCTGAGGGAGGGTTCCTGTTCATGGCTGGGTCCATGAGGCTAACTGGCCTGCTAGCTTCCAGGGGATCCTCCTGTCTTCACCTCCTATTTTGTGATAGGTATTCTAGAATATAGACACCCACTAAAACATCTGACTTGTATGTGGGTTCCTTGGATTCAAACTCAGGTACTCACCCTTCTGTGTCAGGTGCTTTATCTACGGAGGCATCTCCCCAGTCCCCAACTATTTTAAAATAAAAATTAGGGGCTGAAGGGATGGCTTAGCAGTTAAGGCATTTGCCTTCAAAACCAAAGGACCCAGGTTCAATTCCCCAGGACCTGCGTAAGCCAGATGCACAAGGTGGCACATGTGTCTGGAGTTCACTTGCTGTGGCTGAAAGCCCTGGCATACCCATTCTCTCTGTCTCTCTCTCTCATAAATAAATAAATTTAAAAAATAAATAAAAATGTAAAAATCAGGACAGGGGCCTAGAAGATATTTCAGTAGGTAAAATGTTTGCTGCTCAAGCCTGAGTAGGTGAGTTCGATCCTCGAGCCCCATGTAAAAAAAAGCTGCAGGGCACAGAACATGGGAGGTGCATGCCTTTAATCCCAGCCCTCAAGAGGCTGAAGTAGGGGAATTGTCATGAGTTCAAAGCTAGCCTGGGCCACACAGTGAGTTCCAAGTCAGCTGGGCTAGAATGAGACCTTGTCTCAAAAAAAAAAAAAAAAATACATATGGAAAAAGCCAGAAGTGGTAGGTTTCTGTAATCCCAGCACTCTGATGGCAAGAGGGGAGGCGGGGACAGGAGAACTTCCTGGCAGCCTGAGGTGAGCTTAATAAAGAACAGCAAAGCAACATCAAGAGAAACTCGGGCTGAGAGTGTGGCCCTGTGGTAGAGTGCTTGCTTAGCAGACAGGAGGCCTTGAGTTCATTCCCAGTACTGCAAAAACAAAACAACACCCTCAGAGAGAAACCCTGCCTCAAACCAAGTGGAATAATCAGGGCCAACCCAAAAGTTGTCCTCTGACCTCTATACATAGCCACACGCAAAATGAAGACAAAGGGAAGGTTTAGACTTTTCCTATCTTTGAAACCACGATTCAGAAACAACCATTTTGATTGCTGATCAGGCTATTCTTTTTCCTGTTCCCATTCAAGAAGCCATGCCAGGTCTCCGTTCTATTCACCATGCACTGTTCTGCTGCAGGCCAATGAAGCCGACAGGGAAAGGCTGCGCTTTGGGGAAAAGGGAATCTTGGCTTCAGTCATTAAAGTAGGTACTGAGGGGCTGGCTTATAGAAGTACGAAGCGAGTGTCTCATTGTTCCAGCCGCTCCTCTTTAAAGCTTTTTTGTTTTAAGTTGCTTCTCTTTATATGAGAAAAAATTAAGGTCCAGGGTAAAGGCAACAACAACATTAGTAACAACACCCGGAACAAGGGCTTTGTAAATTGAACTGGAGCCAACAGATTGAATAAGCAACCGAGAAGTACAAATTACAACTCCACTAAAAGTTCTTGTAAGAAATGAACGGAAGGAACTGCTTGTAAGTTAAATATTTAGATAATTCCAGAATACTCAAACATGGTATATTTTCCTTCAACATTGCCCTTTTCCTGACACATCATCAATTTTTAGGGCAGTCAGAAATTAGTCCTGAGTTTAGAGTCCAAAGGTATCATTCTGGTTCTCATCTCGTTCCAGATGAAGCAGAGCAGATCTGACAATGTCCACATTGCAATGTCAGAGAACCATGGACCTTGCAAGAATTTTATCTGTTTTTATTGATGTGATCTCATCTCTCCCCTCACCCCACCTTCCCCCGCTCCCTGCACAGAGCCCAGAAGAGGGAGGAGGGACTGAACTGAGGTGACCAGATGGACAGCATCAGGTCCATACTTTTCTGATTCCCAGTTCACTTCTGTCCACCATGTCTTGCTGGCCACTTTAATCTTCTTTAGAAATAGGCTCTCAAGTAGCCCAGGCTCGTCTTGCTGTGTAGCCAAGGCTGGCCTTTAACTCATTATCATGGCCTTTTTTTGTAATATTTTATTATTTATTTATTTTATTATTTATTGAGAGGAAGAAGCAGAGAGGGGGTTGGGGGGAATAGAGAGAGAATGGGTGTGCCAGGGCTTCTAGTCACTGCAAACACTAGCTTAAGTGGGTCCTGGGGAATCAAACCTAGGTCTTTTGGCTTTGCAGGCAAGTTACTTAACTGCTAAGCCATCTCTCCAGCCCATCATTACCATGGTCTTTATGTGTTTATTTTTATAAATTTGCATTCCATGTATATGCAAGACAGAGATAGAGGGAATGTAGCAGGGCCTTTTCCTGCTTCAATAAGCTCCAGATGCCCACACCACTTTGGGCATCTGGCTTTATGTGGATAATGGGGAATCAAACCTGGGCTGTCAGGCTTTGCAAGGTTTTGCAAGCAGGCACTTTTAAACACTGAGCCATCTCCACAGCCCCCCAAAACCAAACTCTTTACATCAGCACCTCGTACTTCCATGAGGGTGACTCCATTCTTTGTTCATTAACTCCAAGTGTCTCCATTGTTTTGAAAGAAACTTAGCCAAGAAATAATCCTGACTAGTTCAGTCCCCACTCTGATAAAAAAGACCCCAACATGGGTCTTGGGATTGGCTTTGATATTTTCTGAAAATCCTATTCCCTTGCATTTTTACTCCTTTCCTTTAGCTCCCTAAGCTCTCCCTCTCCTAAGCTATAGTTTAACAAAATCTTTATAAATCTTACCTTCTGGTCTGTGGATTTCAACTCCTGACTGAGTGAGTGTAAGCTTTGTGTGACTGCGATCTTCCAGGTCCTTAGCTCCAGAGCAACTGCCTGCCCAAGAGCTGAAATAGGCTTCTGATACTCTCAAAGACACCCCAAATTCCTGTATGACTTCTCCATCACTCTTCCATCTGGTCTTGGTTTTGAGCCAGAGTCTCTTTGCTGATTCTGGAACTTGCTGGGCTCCAGTGGTACTTGGGTCTCTGCTCTCCTGAAGGACTAGGGTACAGGTGTGGGTGGCCATGATCAGCTATTCACATGCTATCTGGGCATTTGGACTCTGGGTGTCTTATGTCCCAGCAGGCCCTTGTGCTTGCACAGGAAGTACATTAAACCACTGAGCCATCTCTCCAGGCCTAGAAAGCATTTTTAGAGCATTGGTTATTCAGTTAATAAACCAATCTGAAACATGTATCATATTAATAGCTATAATGTACTACACAGTTTATCAGAATCAGGACAAGACTCTCCAGACCATTTGATCAAATTAAACTTATCTAAATGAGAGCAGCCCAAACTATTTTTTTTTCTCTCTCTCTATTCTGATGCAATTTTTTTTTGTTTCAATTTATCTATTTGTACATGTGTGCATTTGTGTTTATGGGCATGCCAAGGTCTCTTGCCACTGCAAATGAATGCCAGATGCTTGAGTATGACTCTACACAGGTAGCTGGGTAATTGAACCTGGGCCCACAGGCTTTGCAAGCAAGTACCTTGAACCACTGTGCCATCTCCTCAGTCCCAAACCTACTATTTTTTGAACAATTTTTAAAATATTTTTATTTATTCATTTGAGAGAGAAGCAGAGAGAGAGGGAGAGAATGAAGTAAACAGAGAAAGCAGAATCAGTATGGGTGCTCCAGGGCCTCCTGCCACTGCAAACAGACTCAAACCTGGGTCTTCAAGCTTTGCAAACAAGTGCCTTTAACCCCTGAGTCATCTTTCTAGCCCAAAGAAATTTTTGTGGGGAGTGAAGCAGGACCTCACTCCAGCCGAGGCTGACCTGGAACTCACTCGATAGTCCCAGGCTGGCAACAAACTCATAGCAATCCTCCTACCTCTGCCTCCTGAGTGCTGGGACCATGCCAAGCAGCATCTCCCACTCCTATGTGACTCCATTCACTGATCAAAAACTCCAAGTGGAAAAAAAAAAAAAAAAAACTCCAAGTGGGCTGGAGAGAGGGCTTGGAGGTTGAGGTGCTTGCCTGTGAAGCCTAAGGACCTAGGTTCTACTCCCCAGAACCCACATAAGGCAGATGTACATGGTGGTGCATGTGTTGTTTGCAGTGGCTGGAGGCCTTGGGGCACCCATTCTCATTCTCTCTTCTCTAAATAAAAATAGAATACAATATATTTTTTAAAATAGCTCCAAATATCATTGCTTTTGAGAAAAACTTACCAATAAATAAGTAAAAAAAAATTCTTAGGATGATGTGGGATATTGAAGTCAGGAAAAGTAACAAGTCTAGTATAAGTTTTCCCCTGCCATGGTTACTTCTGACCCTTCTGAATCCTTTGAGTGAAAAGAAAAACAAAAATACAAGTTTACTCTTTCCTTAACCACCTATGAATGCAAAAGCCACACAAAAATATAACATGTAAGTGATAGTTCTTATAGAAATATTCACTAATCATGTGTTTTTTAAAGTATTGTTGAACCTAAACAAACACAATGTTGGCTTAGCATTGAGGTAATGACTGACACTAGTCAGGCTTGTTAGCAAAGAATTTCTAAGGTGCAAGGCATACTTCAAACAGGCACAAGTAGTACAGTTAATATTTAAGAGATGTTAAGTAAACTCCTAGTAGGTCTCTCCTTGCCTCCTTCCTGAATACAACTTCTAGAATAATCTACTTAAGTACCATTGTCATCTCACTTCCATGGTTAAAAGGCTCCCTTGCCTCCCTATTTTGTTTCTTTATTTGAGGCAGGGCCTCACTCTAGCCCAGGCTGACCTGGAACTCACTCTACAGTCCCAGGCTGGCCTCGAACTCACCACAATCCTCCTACCTCAGCTTCTAGAGTGCTGGGACTAAAGATAGGCACCACCATGCCTGGCTCCCCTCCCCCCCTGACCCGACCTTTTTTATTGTTTTGTTTGTCTAAAAGAGGCTTATCACTCAAAGAATCACTGCAAATAGAATGAATTTATTTGATAAATGAGGCAGAGGAGATGCTGAACAAAACAGGCTGAGAACAGACCGTGTATGGCCTTGAATTCCATGCTAAGCAGGCTGGGCTTTCGTGTGTTTGTAAGGGGAAGCTGGGAAGGACGCTGTGACTTTGCTGCTCAGATCCTGAAGACACCTTTCTCTTAGGGTCTACTTTCATTCCTTGGCCAATTAAAGGAGAGACAGCTAGGCCGTGCATCTTAGAGAAATTGTCCTCTAAGGAAAAAATGCAAGCAGAAGGAAGGGTATGTTGGACATTTGCCTACAATAAAAACTTTTAAAAACGAGTAACCATGACAGCATTATGTCTTAACGATGGAACTGTATGAGCAGGGAATGAATATTCTGATGCAAGCAATGTTGTGGACACTTGTGCACATCTGACCTGACAAATATTTAACCATGATTGACTTGTGAACCAAACCAAACAGGGTATTGCTAACACAGTGACAGGAAAATTCCTAATCAATGCCACTCTGGAAAAGATGGTATAATGCAAAAGGACCTACTGATCAGCTGGTACACAACAGGTACCTCTGTCGTTAATCCAGTCCAGAATGTTTTCAGACCATCAGAGAGAGGAAATACTATCACTTCTGATGAGGATTGTGGCTGCATTGTAATGTTTGGCCAATTGGTTCAGTAACTGACTGGGTGAAGGGGAAAAGCTAAACGATCATCACAGGCATATGTAACATGGCATCAGCCTTTCTCCCCCAGGGCTCAAATTTTAGGTCACAACAGGACAATTTGTGTTTCCTGTTTGTACTCATTTACATTCATTAACTCACACTATCACCAAGAAGGAAACAAACTCATGGACAAAATTTTGGAGTCAAACAAATCCTTCTAGTCAAATTTCACACTTTTGTCAATGCTTGTACAACATAGGCCACGAAGATTTGGCATTCTCAAGCAATTTAGAAAGTTTTTAAAGTTCGTGTTGCTTACCTTTTGACAAAGAGGAAGCAAGTACCGGGGTAAGCTTAGTGTTTTTTATTTTTATTTTTATTTTTTTCACCTCAGCACTACTATTCTCAACTCTGCTTATTGAATCCAGGGCCTTATACACCCTAGGACAGTGTAAACCACAGTGCTGTTTTTACTTTTATTTTAGCGTGTGTGTGCAGCATACGTGCTATGGTGTGTGTTGTGTGTATAGTGTATGTGGAGGGCTGAGGGCTTCAGGAGTTCTCCTCTGCCACTCTTCCGCACTTTTTCCTTCAGATGGATTCTCAGCGAGCCGGGAGTGGCTGTGTTTTTAGCTAGGCTGGCTGACCAGCAAGCCGCAGTGATTCTCCTGTCTCTGCCCCACGTGACTGGGGTTACAGCTACTTGTGGCCATGCTTAACTTTTTACATGGGTGCTGGGAATGGAACTTGGACCTCTCAGGCTTACATACTGTGTGAAAAGTGTCCTTAACCACTGAGCTATCTCCCCGGTACCCCAACACCAGCTGTTTATTATTATTTTTGAGACAGGATCTTGCTAAGTTGCCCGGGCCGTCTTCTGTCTCAGCCTTCTGAGTAGCTGGGATTGCGTGTGTACACTACTATACCTGACTCCACAGCACTAATTTTTGGCATGTGTATGTTTGTGTGGTATGCATGTGTGTGTTCTCATGTATGTAGGCCCACTTGCATATGGAGGTGTACATGCACATAAGTGTATGTATGTATGGAGGCCAGAAATTTATGTTGAGTGTGATCATTCTCCATTTTATTTACTGAGCAGGGTCTCTCACTTGAACCCAGTGCTCACTGTTTCAGCTAATTTAACCAGCCAGTTGGCTCTGGTGGACCCCTGGCTCCACTTCAAATGCTGGACTTAAAGGTGGGCTGCCATGCCTGCCCAGCATTTATGTGGGTTGTAGAGACCTGAACTGGGGTTCGCATGCTTGCAGCGGGCACTTCAGCCACTGAGCCATCTCCCTGCCCCCGCAGCACTTGTTTGTTTGTCTGAGGTAGGGTCTCACTCTGGTCTCCAGGCTGACCTGGAATTCACTATGGAGTCTCAGGGTGGCCTTGAACTCAAGGTGATCCTCCTACCTCTGCCTCCCGAGTGCTGGGATTAAAGGCGTGCGCCACCACGCCCGGCTTCACAGCACTATTTTATAAAAGAGATTTTGTAGAGCTGGGGAGATGTCTCAGTGATTAAGAGCATTCTCTGTGCGCTCATGAGGGGCTGAGAAGGCCTGACAGACAGCTCAAGTTCAATCCCAAGGACCCACATAAATATCTGGTGTGTGGCCGTGCTCATCTGTAACCCTAGTCCTGGTAGGAGAACAGAGATCTGAGAACCACTAGAGCTTACAAAGAGAAACTAAACAGGACAAAACAAAACAACAGCAAGCTCCAGCATCAACGAGTGAGTCCAGTTTAAATAGGAATGGATAGGAGATCCATGAAGAGCAGGACGCCCAACACTCGTTCTGCTTTGGGCACTGCAGACCGTGAACCTAGTGAACCCAGCCACAGGCGAGAAACTGGGGATCACATGAGCACATACATGTGTATAGACCACATTACACACATACACACTTGCGCAGGTGCGCACGCACACACACAAACACACACACGCAAAAAAAAATGATTTTTATTATTACTTGTGCAAGACAATGGGTTTAATTAGGAGATCGTCATGCATGTATTCAATGAACGTTGATCATCTCTGCATTGCCCTTCTTGTCATCCCTCCCACTCCTACAGATCACTTTTCTTTTCTGAAGTAGTCTCCCCTATTTTCATGTCTTTTTTGGATTTATCTAGGTTGCACATATTAGAGAAAACATGATATTTATCTTTTTGAAACTGGCTCATTTCATTTAATGTCTCCAGTTCCATTTTCCTGCCAGTAACATAATTTAGTTATTTTTACTGCAGAATAAAATTCTACTGTGAACGCATGCCACGTTCTCTTTACCAATCACCCAGTGACCTGGCACCTAGGCTGAATCTGTAAATGGGCTATTGGGAATAGTGCTGCACTGAATTTGGATCTACAGTTGTCTCTATTGTATGACGATTTCAATGGTTTTCTGAGGAGCCTCAATACTGATTCCCAGAGTAGCTGCACTAATCTGCATTCAAAGCAGAAGTGTGCATGGTTCTATATTCCTTACATCTTTGCCAGCATTTGTTATCTTGATGATCGTAACTCTGGGCTGAGGGTAAATCTCAGTGTGACTTTGATTGGCAGTTCCCTGGTTGCTAAGGGAGCTGGAGCAGGGAGGGGGCACACAGGACTCACTAAGCAAAGGAAACCCACAGGCCTGAGAATGTTGTAAGAGTCCCAAGGACTCTCCCCAAGGTTTCGTGAGCAGTAAACGATTGCTAGGGGAGTGAAGACTCTTGGGTAGAGCTGCCTGCAAGTTAGGCAGAAAGTTCTAGGGATGAAGCAGGAAGGCTCAAGGAGGGGCAACTTCAGGCAGGAAAGGATAATGAAAATGATACAATATGCCTTGATAAGGTGAAAACACAGAAATCAAAGGATTTATCTACTGTTTCTCAAAGCCTCCCAAGTTTGTTCATTCTTTTAAGGCCTGTGTAGATACTTTTGTTTGTCCTAAAAATAGCCACAGCCTTCTCTGCTCCCAGATACACGCCTAACCTCCTTCCTGTGAATAAGGTCCTCCCTCAGAGTACTTCCTCTGTGAGGCCTCTTCTTACCAGCCCATCGCAATTAGGCACTCCTCATTCAGTCAACAGGTGTTTACTTCACAGCCAGTATGTGCTAGGCTCTAGAGCTATTGCAGAGAACACCACAGACGTTGGCCTGCACAGAGCCTTGCAATCTGTCATAAGGTGTCTTCCATATTTTCTTGTTTGAACTTTTGCTATATAAACAATTTTTTTTCTGTTTTGGTTTTTTGAGGTAAGGTTTTACTGTAGTTCAGGCTGACCTGGAACTCACTACGTCGTCTCGGGGTGGCCTTGAACTCACGGAGATCCTCCTACCTCTGCCTCACGAGTGCTGGGATTAAAGGCGTGCGCCCCCACACCTGGAGCTGCATAAACATTTTGTTTGCCTATTTCATGTGTGTCTCTGTAATGGCACAGACATTGTCCACATTCACCACTGTATTTTTTGGTACCAAAACATGTAACTGTGTACAATTGATATTCAATAAGAAAATGTGGAATGGATGACTATGGAATAGATGGTTATCTTTGAATGTTTGAATCCACTCGTGTGGTAGAAGATTATTGCCTTACTAATCCAAGAGCAGTCAAAAGAAGGCAGAAGAAAGATCAAATGTAGACATCTCTGTGATGGCACTGGTGACAAGCAAGGGAGAGAGATGATGTCCTGACAGGAAAACTAATGTAAGGCAAAGTGGCTTGTTGTAAGAGAAGAAATGTTAATGTGGTGGACGTGAGCTCCATGCAGGAAGACAGTTTGTCTAATTCATTGCTATAGCCCTATTGCCTGGTTCCACACTTTGTATGTGATCAGTGCATAATGAATTTGCATTGTAAAATGACTGCCTTTAAATCTGAGGCAGAGCACCCAGAGAGAGAAGGAAGTTGAATGCACTAGGGTGTTGGGGTGCGTTGCTTACACAGCAGAGCACCTAGTTTCCAGCAAAACTGAAGGCACAGGACATGTATGCAAACTTAAAAAGCAAAAGCTCAGAGGAAATGAAACTGAGCAAATTCCAGTGTGGTTAGGAACAAAATTAAAATCTTCATGAGTCCTCAGTCTGAAAAGGAACAAGGTATCCTTAAGTTATTCCAAGTAACAAGGTTTGCTTTTTTTTTTTTTTTCAAATTTGTCGCAAAACAAAGATTTTTTTACACTTTTTAACTTTTTTATTAACTTTCATAAATATAAACAGTACATCATGATTGTAGTCCCCTCCCACCGCTCTCCCCCATTCCTTCCCACATCCCCCCTCCACTGAATCTCTTTTTCTTTCCAACTACTCTCTCTTCTATTTTCATGCCATCAGGGTTTTTTCCTCCTGGTATTCAAATCTTCTGTAGCTAGGGTCAGGCACTGTGAGGTCATGAATAGAAACAAAGATGTTTTTATCTAAGTGTTTAGAATAATATTTATTTTCTAAAAGTTTTTTCTGTCCATTGACAAAATGCCAATTTCAGAAATAACCTAGAACTCTTTAGAGTAAATATACACAGTTTCTGGTTTGCATAGGTCCCATACTAACAATGCTTTTTATTTACTTTCTTTATTCCTTTAGAAAAGAATCATTTTATTGAGTACACAGCAAGGGAGCAGAGGGCTGGCGAGTAAATGGAGTACTGCCTGCTTGTCTCTGCTTTTTTTTTTTTTTCTTTTTCCACTTCATAAAGAATTGGCAAAATGACTCTCCATCATTCTACTGTGACTGCCCAAGAACCTCAGAGCTCAGGCTCCGTAACTAAGAGCTGGCTTCTTAACATTTTCACGTCTGGAATTGTCATACTTACCATGTTATTTGAACCTCAAAGCTGTCTTGTTAATGTTACAGGGATTGTTTTATAACACCATGTGAACTAGAATAGTCTCATTCCCTTTTTGCAAGCACAGTCTCAAGTAACCAGAAATACTGGGTTGCAAAAGCCCAGAAAAGAAGATTTCAAGAGAGGAAGTAGTCACTATGCTAGAGGTGGCTGAGACATGAAATAAGAGAAGGCCAGAAAAATGCTTCAGATTGGCCACGAGTGATAATGCTCACAAGCAGGAGCAATTCAGGAAGAATGCATTGACTAATGTAGTAGGAAGAGGATGTTCCCCAGAGGGTGTGAAATTCCCTCATACAGTTTCTCTTCCTTAATACCTAATACATGAGGTACTTTTAAGTTTAAAATTAAAATATAGGAGCTGGAAAAAGACTCAGTGGTTAAAGGCAGGTGCTGGAAAACCCATGTGCTCAGGTTCTATTTCCCAGTACCCACATAAAACCAGATGCACAAAGTGGTGCATGTGTCTAGAGTTCATTTGCAGTCACAAGAAGTCTAGTACTCCCGTTCATTCTCTCTCTCTTTCTCTCTTGCTTGCTCGTTCTCTCTATCCATCTCAAATTAATTAATTAATTTTTAAATGGTTAAGATATAAATAGCCAGGTATGGTGGCACACATCTTCAATCCCAGCACTCAGGAGGCTAGGGTAGGCAGATAGCCATGAGTTTTAGGTCAGCCTGAGCTAAAGAGTGAGTTCAATCTGAGCTAGAGTGAGACTGTGCTTCATAAAACAAAACTCAATAAATAAATATACATTCACCAATAGCTTCCAGAACAGGAAATGAACAAAACTCAGTTTTCAAAGCCAGTAGTCAAAGCCATAAACACGGCACTTACTCAGGGACCACCACAGGGATTCTACTTAGGGAAGAAGCTCAAATCTGGCTATTTAGCTATAACATCTATTTTCTACATGGTGATTTTGTAATAGGATTATAAAGAATTTAAGATTTCTCCACTATAATGGCACTGATATCATAAAGCCTAAAAATACCTAAGTAAGAGAGCAGAGAGATGGCTCAGTGGGTAAACCATTCCCCACTTATGCTGAAGTACCTCATTCTATCCTTCAGACCTCACATAAAAATCCCAAAACCGGGCTGGAGAGATGGCTCAGTGGTTAAGGTGTTTGCCTGCAGACCCTAAGGACCTGAGTTCAATTACCCAGTACCCACGTAAATCTATATGCACAAAGTGGTGCAGTAGCTAGAGGACGTGGTACACCCATTCCCTCTGTCTCTCTTCTATCTCTCTCTGCTTGTAAATAAATAGATAAAATTTAATTTAAAAAAAATCCCAAAACCATGGTGGGCTTCTGGTAATCCCACCATGCTGATGCTGATGGAAGATGGGAGAATTTCCTGGACGCTCTGGAGGCGCTGACAAAGAACAGCAGAGCAAGAATCCAGAGCCAGAAACCCTTCCTCAAGTGAGACTATCCTGAAAGTTGTCCTCTGACCTGCGCACACACATGCCCACACTCGGACTCACACATACACACAAGGAAATTTGAAATATCTAATGAGGTGCTGCATAGATGGCTTAGTGGTTAAAGGTTCTTGCTATAAGTCTGTGGGCCTCTGTTTAGTTCTCCAATCCCAATGTGCTTATGGTATGGGAGGAGGAACCAGAAGAATCCAGAATCTCCCAGGCCAGCTAGACTGGTGCATACACTAAGGCAAACTGGATTTAGTCCTGAGTTTTAAAAGCCTGGAAAACCAGACACAATACACAAAGCAACAGTTCTCAGATATTACAATATAAGCAGCCTGGGGCTGTGATCTCTGGGAGAAGCCAGTCCTAAATTGCCCCAGCATTCTACCCAAGGCAGTGCATAGGCCAGGGGTGGGAGAGGAACCCACACAGAGCATGGTGACCTTGAAGACTTGTGGCCACACGAGTCTGGGGATGACCAGCTATCTAAAATGAGGGGTAGAGTTAGCAGGGAAGAGGGAGGTGTGGAGGTTGTATGCAGCTGTTAGTAGAATTACACAGTAAAAACAATATGTGGACTAGGGTGTTCATCAAAGTGTTGCTTATAATAAGGAAAAACTTTAAAACAATTGAAATAAATAAATAGACCCATTGAGGAGGAGCATGTTTAAATGCACTCTTAAGAAAAACAGCAAAACAATGGGCTAGAGAGATGGCTTAGTGGTTAAACGATTGCCGGTGAAGCCTAAGGATCCCGGTTTGAGGCTCGATTCCCCAGGACCCATGTAAGCCAGATACACAAGGTGGCACATGCATCTGGAGTTCGTTTGCACTGGCATGCCCATTCTCTCTCTCTCTCTCTCTTTGTGCCTGCTTCTCCCTCTTTTTCAAATAAATAAATAAAAATAAACAATAACTAAACAAATAACCTTTATTTTAAAAAAAGAAAAACAGCAAAACAAGAGGTGTTGTTCTGCATTTGTTTGTGTTCTTAATGATGACGTACCGATGAAAGTCCTAAAGGTTTTGAAAACATACCAGTTAAAGTTCTCTAAATTCTGAAGACATGCAGAATAACTAAAACTGAAACAAGATTTCGGTTGTAATATGAAGGAACCATAGAATTTTAGAGCTCAGAGCCAGGCATGGTGGCA
Source organism: Dipus sagitta (assembly GCA_036346955.1). NCBI lineage: Eukaryota > Metazoa > Chordata > Mammalia > Rodentia > Dipodidae > Dipus > Dipus sagitta. The sequence goes on from CM070770.1 coordinate 133,888,622, forward strand.
TGCACCTTTAATCCCAGTACTTGGGAGGCAGAGGTAGGATGATCGCCATGAGTTCGAGGCCACCCTTACATTAATTCCAGGTCAGCCTGATCTAAAAGTGAAACCCAATCTCTCGAAAAACAAAAGACAACAATACCACCAACAACAAAGAATTTTAGAGCTCATGTGCATATTGGAGATATCCAGTCTTCAGTTCTGTTTGAAGCTCAGAGAGGAAAGAATGACTTGGCTTTGGGTTTAAATGTTTATTTATTTATTTATTTATTTATTTATTTATTTATTAGACGGGGCGGTGTGGGGTGGGGAGACAGTGGTCACACAGGGTCTCTAGCGAGTGACAACGAATGCCAGACACATGCGCCACCATGTGCATCTGGCAGGAAGGACCTTAGGCTTCAGAGGCAAGTGCCTTAACCACCAAGCCATCTCTCTAGCCTGGCTTTGGGTTTATATTGGGTCTTGATTCTGCTACTCTGTTTTGTTCTATACTTTTTCGAGTTCCCAAGGATAACAAACCTTTTTCTTATGGGTTTTTACAACTTACCTACTTTTCACCTTGCAATTGTAACTAGAGCATGAAAATTACCTTTCTTAGTAACACTGATTGTCACAAAATTCCTCTGACTGGGCAAGATGTAAAAAAAAAAAAGTCATACTTACGATGCCTTCCCACATGATAAGGTTTATGAGTATAGTCGGCTCTGATCTCGGCTGCCGTGGCACAGCATTCGTTGAAGGCTCTGACACAACGTGGGCCGATTTTAACTCGCGCCACTCGCTCCTCACAAGTTTCGTCCATATTGAAATTAGCTCCATCATAACAACATTTCTTCAGCACCGGGTGTTTGTATTTAGCAGCTGGAATGAAAATAATACAAGTTCTCTTGATCAGCAACCGAGTCACAGCATCCAGACTTAGAAGCAGTGGCCCCCTAACCCACAACGGCCACACCTGGGTGACTGGCCAGCCTCTATTTGGAACCTCTCCAAGAACAAGGAGAATGTGACCTCACCAGGTAGTCCACTTCGACCCTCTCTACATGGTTGTAAGGCTCCCTGCAACTAGGCTAACCCTATTTTTAAAACTGACACTTGGGGTTCAGTGCTGTTTGAGTAGAATAACTTAAAGATCCAAGAAGCTGTCAAATATTTGAAGATGGCAATCATTGCCATATAGGAATTTCCCTCCAGAAGCTAAATACCCTCCTTTGCAAGGATGTCTGTATCTGATACCGGGTGTAGACCCTTACTAGCAGTACCATCTTCCTTTAAGTGCTCAGCCCAGTGAGCTGCTTCCTTTTCACTTGATTTCAATGCTTAGGACTAGAGTAGCTCATACAGAAATGGACTCTGGTCATTGTTTCTAAAGTGATTATTATATTGCAATAAGCATGATTATTGCCCAAACTCAAGTCACAGGTTCTCAAATCAAGGATGAGTAATTTAAATAATTCCTACTAAAGTTATCATCCAAAGAACAACCTAAAATGCTAATAACTACACAAAATAGAAGAAACAGATTTCTAGGTATGCACAAGAGTTCATAAAATATCAGATTTTATTAGAGTAAAATGGAAGGATATCATCTTAATTGATAGATTAAGTTTTTAGGGAGGATATATTTGTGTAAAATAAATATTAATGCTTTAGTTTTTTACAGATAGAAATAAACACACATTTTTCTTGTATTAAGGAAATGGCTAGTGGAGGTTAGGTAAGCCAAACACATACATATCTTCATTTTCACTCATTCTGTTTGAATTATATAATGTTTTATTTATTATATATTATATAGTATTTTATTTTCTCCAGTCTTTGAATGAGATGTTTTTATAATGATATTAAACTACAAAAAAATTTGTGTGTGGTGTGGTGTGGGACATCTGGTTTATGCACATTGGTATGCAGATGCATGTGCTGTGTGTGTGTGTGTGTGTGCATGCACACACACACATGTGCACAGAGACAAGAAGCAAATTTCAGTTCTCCACATTTTAACCATATATTTCCTTGAGACAGGTTTCTCTTCCTCAACCCAGAGCTGACAGTCAGCAACCCCAAGTGATTCTCTGCTCTCTGTCCCCCCCCCCCATACCACGCACTTGGGTTACAGAGGTGTGTGGCCACTTCCAGCTGTTTACATGAGATCTGGAAAGTTGAACCAGGTGGTCTGTAGGCTTAGAGGTCCTCGAGTTTAAGTAACAAGTGGTCTTAACTATTGAATTATATTCCCAGCCCGCATAAGACTTTATTTTGTGTGTGTGTGTGTGTGTGTGTATGTGTAAGAGTATATGTGTAGTGGGGTATGTGATATGTGTGATGCATGCATGTGGGTTTAGATGTGCACAGTGAGTTAAACTTGGCAATCTCCAGCAGAGAGGCCTGAATGCTAAAGCAGCAAGTGCTCTTAAGTACTGAGTCCTTGCCCCATTCCCACATTAAACTTGAGTTTAATAGAGTACCGTGTTCATGTATTTTCTCTTCCAAAATTAGCGATGGGCTGAGAACCACTCTGTAGGTTTTATCTGTTAAAAAAAAAAAAAGAAAAAAGACAAAGAAAAAGTTGTGAAAAGTGGCATCAACTCTTTAAAAGCAGTTCCATAAAAAGCAGAATTCTATTTGGCCTCTTGTACTCCTTTCTGACATCCACAAGTCATCCAATAATGCATCTGTACAGTTGGGCATCATGACTACACTTTGGACTGTGCCTGGTTTTATCCTAGTGGAGCTCAGGATCTATCATCTTACTGTTTGAATTGTTTTATATGAATCTGGATTTGAATCCTGCAGACTTTTCGATCCAGTGATCACAGTGGACTACCTAAATAAATTAAATATTTAGTTGGATAATGCACTTTCTTATTAGCTCTTTGAGCTAGATTATTGCAAATATAATTATAAACGCTGTATCAAGTATAATTAGAATCATAGCACCACAGAAATAAGGTGTTTAAGATATAATCTCTGCCCTTGGAGAGCTCATAATATGGGGCTGAGAAAAGATTTATATAAGTATGAGGATCTTTTTTTTTTTTTTTGAGGCAACAGACTGGCCGTTTTATGACTGAGAGAAAGAGAGAGAGAGAGAGAGAATTGGTGTGCTAGGGCCTTCAGCCACTGCAATTGAGCTCAGATGCATGTACTCCTTTCTGCACATGTGTGACCTTACATGCTTACATCACTGTTTGTCTGGCTTACGTGGGACCTGGAGGGTAGAACATGAGTCCTTGCGCTTCTTAGGCAAGTGCCTTAACTACTAAGCCATCTCTCCAGCCCTAGAATCATTTTTTTTTCAAATAAATGTCTTTAATGAGGTAAACCTCATTAAAAACACATATGCAATACATATACAAAAATACATATTTAAAAGAAAGAAAATATATACTAACAAACATGTGCATTATTAAAGATTATTATTTTTTTTGGTTTTTCAAGGTAGGGTCTCACTCTAGCTCAGGCTGACCTGGAATTCACCATATAGTCTCAGGGTGGCCTCGAACTCATGGCAATCCCCCTACCTCTGCCTCCCGAGTGCTGGGATTAAAGGTGTGCGCCACCACGGCCGGCCGATTATTTCATTTTTAAATCAAATCTTCTTGGATTTCTTTAAAGATGCCCTTCTGGTGAATTTAAGTACAGTTCACTTTATTAACAACTGGATTAACAATTATTATTATATTATATAGTATATATATATATATATATATATATATATATATATATAAAACATTATATAATATTAACAATTGGATCCTCTACTTGTAAACCAAACACATCGGTTTAGCTTTTAACTCTTTGGGTTTTGCTTTTTTGTTTTGTTTTGTTTCTTTAAACCACCACACTTTTCTTCAAAAATATTATGGATAACAGGGAGAGGGAAAGGAAGGGAAGTGGCTAGGGAGAGAGAAAATACCATGTGGTCCAGGAGCCCATGTGGGAGAACAAACAAGGGCCCTGGAAACAATAAGGTGAAAGGGGTTTTTCTTTTTCTCTATTAATTTATTTATCTGAGAGAAAAAGAGAAAGATAGAAAGAGAGCTTGGACATGCAGGGCTTCTAGCCACCACAGACTCCAGACACATGCACCACCTTGTGCATTGGGCTTTAAGTGGGTACTGGGGAATCAAACCTAGGTCCTTAGGCTTTACAGATAAGTGCCTTAACTGCTGAGCTATCTCTCCAGCCCAAAAGGATTTTTTTTTTCTAAAAGGTGTGCATTTCCAAAGAAATTAAAAGGCCATAAAAACTAAAGTATTTAGCTGCACTTAATTAAAAGTACCTAATTGGTACCTAAGTGATCTTGCAAAAGTCGACATTTTATCATATCAGTTATTACTTATGTAGTCTAATAAATGGGCTTTTAAGTTGTGCTTGGCCATTGTGTCATTTTTTAGACAGCATGACGGATAGTAGTGCATAGTTCTCATTCCTTCTGCATAGAAAAGAACTGAACCCTCAGTGTCTTCTACATTAAGCTTTCAGCCATTTATAATAATGAATTTAATAATGTGCAATTTTATCTTTGCATCATAGTTGTGATCATTTTATAGTTAGCAATGCCATTTGTGGTCAGAAAGTACATGCTTTAAGTCCTCCATTCTAGATCCAAAACTTGGGGAACTATATCATTCAGTCAGTTGATTGTGATGGCCTTGTGTCCTTTTACATTGGACAAGAAGGAGAATGACTGATCCTAAGAGATTCCTTTGTCTAAAACAAGGCCTGTTGTATGAGTGTAGGGCTTCTGGGGAGCGAACCTTAATCATACGTACTGATTGATACATAGGAGGTCAAAGCCATAAGAATCAAGGTTCCTTGAAATAAATCAGTGAAAAGGCGTATTTTCTTAAAATATTTATCTTTAAAATGTGTGTTTTCTACCAAAGGATAACAGCAATTCCTAACCAGTTTCTTAGTTACAGTATCATAGAAAGGTACTATCATGTTGAAGTCTAGTATGTCTCATCACGGTCTTTATAGCATAGAATAGATCGAAAGGAGAATCTCCAGTATCATTATGTGCAAATGCCTCCATTCTCTTTGTGGTTTTGGTGCATATCTGCTAAGAGATAATTTTTTAAAAATTCACTAACAAATGTTCCCAATATTCACAAGGTAATCATCATTTGGGTGCTGCTAAACTTTTACCTAGTATTAGTCAGACTCATCAATTGGTGTAAGAAAACGCATTCAGTCAAGTATATATTAAAACCTAGAAATATAAATAATAAAATCTAGCAGTTTAATGAAGATTGTTTACATAACTGCTATACCAGAAAGCCATGGTGGAAACCCATCTGCATCCACAGGAAGACACTTTGCTCTTTTGGCTGTAAATAAGTTGGATCAAACTGTCTTATTCACAGTTCCAGCTAGGGGAAGGAACTGGTATTGAAAGACACAATGGTCAATTCTGTCTATGACTGATGTTTAGGAAAAAGCACTTTTCACTGTTTTAAATGGTCAAACACTGATTTGTGAGAGACAATATTAAGCTAAACAGTCACTTTACAAGTCATGTTGAGACTTGGGTTGAGTTGTTATATTCTGAGCACATGTTGTATTCATGAAAAACAAAAATGGGAGAAACTTCTAAAAGAACCAGTATTTTAACTTTATAATGTTGGGGACTTCAAAGTAGCAACAAAGGATGCTGAAAATATATGTTACTTTTACTTTGGTCAAATTTTTTATGATCCAATTTCTTAAAATTCTGTGTTTTCAGTCTTGGAATTAGGAATATCTATATGGATATATACAGAATTAAAAATGTAATTCTGAAATATTCAGTAACTAAATTTGTTTTCCAGAAAACATCTAGTTTATTGTATCCAATTTACATATTACATTAATCTGGCAAATGTTCTAAAAACAGTGTTTAAGTTATTTTAGTTCTAGAACTTCTTTCCCTCTCCCTCAGGTCATAAAAAAATGTGATCTTATATTAATATATATAACCTCCTGTGAATTTTCAGGCTGCCAGAGTGGGAGAGACATAATCTTGCCGGCGTGGGGGAACGAGGCATGGAGTTGTGAGCAGCCCAAGAGCAGGAGGGAGGAGAACTGTTTGATTTTTTTTTTTTTTTTACATAGGGTCTCACTCCAGCCAGGCTGGCCTCAAACTCACAGTGATCCTCCTACCTCAGCCCCCATGCTCCCTAAATTTTATATCAGTACTGTGCAAAGCTCTACAAAGAAAACCACATTAAAGCCAGTTTTACTAAGAGCACAGGGTAAAAGCAGAATGATCAGTAAGCCTCTTAGATTTTATTCTCTTCTTTCTCCCATACTGTTGTGTACCTCAAATCCTTCCTCCTGCTCTATAATGAATTAGCCCAATATCACGAAAGTGAAGAGGACAGGTCCTGAGTTCAAATCCTCAGCCTCACTTTTGCTTCTTCCACATTCTGCTATTGCCTTTAGTAAAATGCTTAACCTCTTTAAACCTTAGCTCCTTTACTGGTAAAGCAGGAATACTAGTTTTTCCTCATAGTGTTGGGGTAAGAACTAAGAGGGCAAAGCTCTTTTGCATAGCTCAGCAGAAAATAAATCACAAATAAAATGTGTATTACTGTCATCATTTTATGACTATTCATCTAGTTTCTAATCTAGTTTCTGGTTATCTTAGACTATCAAGCTTTACAGCAATGACATATCAGGAGACAGATCAATAAAATTTTGTACCAAAGGCGTGGCTTATTAATTTTTTAAAAATGTTGTCTGTGTCAGACACTGAACAAGTATTGGAACAAATCAGACATGGTTATCTTCTAATTTTGTAGAGGAGTGCAAAAATGGTTATGTAAAATCCCAGGGGTGGTTGGATGTGGTGGCGCACTGCCTTTAATCCCAGCACTTCGGGAGGCAGAGGTAGGAGGATTGCTATGAGTTTGAGGCCACCCTGAGACCACATAGTGAATTCCAGGTCAGTCTGAACTAGAGCAAAACCCTATCTTAAAAAAACAAGAACAAAAAAAAAAAAAAAAAGAGGGAAAGAAATAAAGAAAGAAAACCCCAGAGGTATAAATACTATAACAGATACTTGTTTAGCTTTGGGGAAGTAGAGGGGAGAAGCTGAGGATGTGGCTCAGTGGTAGAGCACTTTACTGACATGTGAGGCTCTAGCAAAGGCAGAGGGAGGGAGAGAGGAAAAAAATAAGGAAGGAGGAGAAGATATTTGACGCATCAAGGGAAGTCAGGGCAAGTTGTAGTTCACGGGGTCCTGTGCAGGGCCCACACGTCAGGATGGCACCAATAAGTTATTAAGGCAAAGGAGGGCCAAGAATGCACCATGCAAAGGCAGGAACACGCTGTGTCAGACCCCATAAAGACGTGAAAATTGTGGAAAGAAACTGAACTGAGTCACTTTGACTTGAGCCCACAGCTGGGGGAACATGGAAGGTCAGGAGTTCGACTATAGGACTATTTAGAAATGAAAGATTTTAGAAACTATTCAAAGTCTACATACATTTTTTTTCTTGACATTATTTTCCAAGAAACATAGTACAACAATTTACATAGCATTTACATCGTAATCCCTGTCATAAATCATCTAGAGGCGATTTACAGTATAAAGAAAGCCTGGAGAGATGGCTCAGGGAGCTATGGCTCAGCCTTAAAGGTACATTTGTACAAAACCTGCTGGCCTGGATTCAATTCCCCAGTACCCACGTACAGTCAGACGCACAAGGTCGTGCACCCATCTGAAGTTTGTTTGAGCAGCAAGAGGCCCTGAGTCTACATACATTTTTAATCCTTCATTGATGTATTTAATCTGAAGATCCTCAAAATATTGTGAGTATAAGAACATTTAGGATAAAGATTTAAGCCACCAAGCTTCCCTATAAAGGATAAAGGACTTTAAAGGTTTTTTTAAAAAATTTTTTTCTTATTTTTATTTATTTATTTGAGAGTGACATACAGAGAGAGAAAGAGGCAGATAGATAGAGAGAGAGAGAATGGGCGTGCCAGGGCTTCCAGCCACTGCAAATGAACTCCAGATGCGTGCACCCTTTGTACATCTGGCTAACGTGGGTCCTGGGGAATTGAGCCTCGAACCGAGGTCCTTAGGCTTCACAGGCAAGCGCTTAACCGCTAAGCCATCTCTCTAGCCCAGGACTTTAAAGGTTTTTATGAGCAGAGACACTTGTGTACCAAGTATCCTCTTGGAGTCAGATCACACTGTTCAGGCAATGACATTCTGTTTAAACTGGTAGCAATGTTCTCATTCTCTCTAGGTCTTTCCTTTCTGAGCAATCATAACAAGACAGAAAATAAAATTGGTGATTGTGCAATTTATTTAGTAATTGTTCCATAAACTAAAAATTTAAATGCTATTTGAAAAATATAAAATATAAAAGTCACTAACAATTAAGTCTCTTTTGAGTGGAGCAGAAGTCTGTACTCAATTTCCAGTGTTAAGGGTTCTATGATACGGTGTCAATTATCCCCCAAGAAAGAAGCATCATGCACTTTACCTGCCTGGTGAGGCATAGTCTCGGTCCTGTTTGTGTGGATGAAGAGAGATCCATTGTCATAGGTTACCGGCACTTGCTCTGATACTGAAAAATGCTTCGATACAACTTCCAAGTACACATATGAAACTGAGCTTTGTCCTCCAGACAATTGTTTGGGTTGTATCTGAAACAAAAAACAGTACCAGAGAAAGTATAATAATTCTAAGGTTATAAACCATGTTGACTTTCTAATAAAACAACTGATATTTCATTAGAACCTGATGTGAGCTTGTTAATTTCATTACATAAAAAGTGATATAGCCCAGCACTCTTGAAGTCAAGTGAGGAGTACTGAAAGTTCAAGACCAGCCTGGGCTACACAGTGAGATGCTCTCAAAAGACCAAACAACTCTCCCTCCCCCCCCCAAAACAATAAAAGTGTCAGAGGAGCCATAAGAGTAAATTAATTTTGCCAAAAGGCTTCATTGTCTAAAATTTATAATGAAAATTTAGCTATAAGCAACCAAAAATTATTTTTGTTTCATTTCCTAAATTTAGTTCAGATTTAATAGAACTAATGCTGTAGCAGCTCACACTGAATCAGCTTGCGCATGAATGCATGTTCTCCACTGTCTCTATAAGACATCCTGGCTGATGACCACATACTTCTGCTCCTATGGTGGAGAAACATGCTTTATGATTTGGGTATGTAATTGTAAGTATCCCCTTCACATTCAATGGCATGGGAAGCTACTACAATATGAAATGTAATGACAGAAAAATATGTTTCTATGAAAATTTAGGCTTTGCAGTCTGGAGAGATGGCTTAGCGGTTAAGTGCTTGCCTGTGAAGCCTAAGACCCCGGATCGAGGCTCGATTCCCCAGGACCCACGCAAACCAGATGCACAAGGTGGAGCATGCATCTGGAGTTCTTTTGCAGTGGCTGGAGGCCCCTGGCATGCCCATTCTCTCTCTATCTGCCTCTTTCTCTGTCTGTCACTCTCAAATAAATAAATAAAAATAAAAACAAAAACAAGCTGGGTGTGGTGGCGCACGTCTTTAATCCCAGCACTCAGGAGGCAGAGGTAGGTGGATCACTGTGAGTTCGAGGCCACCCTGAGACTCCATAGTGAATTCCAGGTCAGCCTGGGCTAGAGTGAGACCCTACCTCGAAAAAACAAAAAATAAAAAAAAATAAATAAAAAGTAAAAATTTAGGCTTTGGAAACATGGGATAAAACTGACTGCTGTGGGATTAATAAGGTGTAAGATAATTGTAGAAATTTGGGAAACATAGTAAAGATCTATAGATTTTCTGCACTAACATAATTTATAAGTTTACAAGTATCTTTAAATTCTTTCTCTACATTTATTTATCTAGTTAGTTTTTAGTTTCTTGAGGTATGGTCTAGCTGTAGCCCAGGCTGACCTAGAATTCACTATGTAGTCTCAGGGTGGCCTTGAGCTCACGGCAGTCCTCATACCTCTGCCTCCCGAGTGCTGGGATTAAAGGCGTGCAGCACCATGCCTGGCTGGTTTCTCTACTTTTGTTATTTTGGAAAATCATGGGTATTTTTGAACAATGTGCAATGGACCAGTGTGCATGTTCATATTTCTCTATTCTTGTAATGACAATTTTTATAGAAAAGGTATTTCCAACTCATCTCCCAATATTCACACATCACTACAATATTATACTCTAATAAGAATGCTAACATTTGCGTGCTTGGCTCAAAGAGCAAACACAACTCTGTTTAGAATTTTCCATTTCACTCAGATTATTATTAGGTACTAACAATCATCTAATGATTACAAAATAATAGAATGATATAAATGAAAATAATCTCTAAATTATCAACATCCAAACTTATATACATTTAAGAAAATAATCTGTACAAATATAAAGAAATTGAAGGTTAAATACATACTGTCAACATTGAAGAGTTTTGGAACTTATTTTCTGGGGATAAATTAATAAAGCCTAAAAAGTAACTTAAGTTTTTATCAGGATAACTTTTTATAAAAATTGTCACATTGAATGCCTCAGTGTACCCAAAAGCTTGAATTGTAATATTTTCAGATGCTCCAACATAGAATGTTTTCGGTGTTGAAATGATGTATCTGTTGAAACAACAACAACAAAAAAAAGCACAGTACCTTTATATGACATATTTTCTTAGGCTTATGTATTTTTAGTTCACTTGAGATTAATTTTTAAATAGGCTTAAGCTTCAAAGTGATATTTAAAACTAAAATTTATTTTGTGATTTATCATAATTTCAGCAAGTTTCCAAGAAGAAAATCTTGCAATTAAGTCATGAGGCTAACAGAGCTGGGTATCTGATTTACATAGCAAGGTAACAATAGCACCTACCGTGGACTACCAAAACCAAGAATGTCCTAAAGTGATGTTGACTAGAGCATGTTAGTATGGGCATTTTATGCTTTTTTGATTGGAAATTTGAATGATCTAATCACTTCTGTACATTGTTGTAAGTAGCAATCCCATGACAGTGGTCATGATAGCCACTTACTAAATGCAAATGGCTCCATGGCTTTCTCATTGAGACATGAGACTATTCACCCATTTGGTACTTTCAGGAGAAAGTTATTTTCTTTTATTTAATTTTTACTTTTTTAAGGAAAGTTATTTATTTATTTATTTTGGTTTCTCGAGATAGGGTCTCACTCTAGGCTGGGCTGACCTGGCACTCGGTAGTCTCAGGGTGGCCTTGAGCTCATAGTGATCCTCCTACCTCTGACACCCAAGTGCTGGGATTAAAGGCGTGCGCTAACATGCCAAGCTACGAAAGTTATTTTCAAATTATCACAATGTGGTCTGGGAAGATGGCTCAGTGGTTAAAGACATTTGCCTTCAAATTAATGCTATCTGTTTAATTTACTATTTCACACTCATCACAGGAAACAGAGAATAAAATGAAGATAATTTGCTTCACTTACGTTTGTTCCTGTCCCCAACTTTCCTCCAGGAAGATTAACAAACAAAGTATTTTCCAAAGGCCCATGGCTTGAGATGGCATAAAACCATAGGTAAAAACTCTTTGCGGTTAATTTCCTTTTTAAACAAAGCAAGCTAGAAGAATTTGGTTAAATTAGTTCTCTGGTTAATTATTAATATCAGAGAAAGGGATCTCCAAGTAAGAAAACTAAAATCAGAACTAAATACCCCATCATGCCCAGGAATAAAATCAGTAGCTATTTTATAGGAATTTATACCCAAGGGACTTATTTTTATTAATACTAATAAAAGAACTCTAAACGCAGAGTTGGACACAATGAATAAAGACTCACCACTAGAAACCAGGAGCCACATTGCCTTTGGCTTTGTTCTCTAGACCAGGTCATTTGCTCTGATGTTGCAATATGTTTGAGCATGCCTGCCTATGCTAGTCACTTTTTCCTCACTGTGACAAATAGCTGTGAGAAACAACTTAAAGGAAGAAAGAATTATTTTGTCTAATGGTTTCAGAGGTCTGAGTTTATGGTCACTTGTCTATATTGTGTTTGGGCCCTTGCATAGTGTCACAGAACATAATGACAGGGAATATGTGGTGTAGCATGTAGCTCACCTCATAACTGGATACGAGAGAGAGAAGCAGGACCCAGGGACACGATATCCTAAAAGGCATACCCCAGTCACCTACTTCCTTCTAATAGATTGTGTCTCCTAAATATTTATCACCTGCCAAAAGGACATCAAGTTATGAGTCCAAGCTAGAGAGATTGCTCAGTGGTTAAGGCGCATGCTGGCAAAGCCTAACAACTTGAGTTTGATTCTCCAGTATCCACATAAAGCCAGAAGCACAAGGTGGTGCATGCATCTGGAGTTCATTTGCAGCAGCTGGAGGCCCTGGCATGCCCATATTCTCCCTCTCATTCTCGATCTCTCTCTCTCTCTCTCTCTCTCTCTCTCTCTCTCTCTCTCCCTCCCTCTCCTGAGCATGGTGGTGCATGCCTTTAATCCCAGCTCTCAGGAGGCAGACGTAGGAGGATCACTGTGAAGTTGAGGCCAGCCAGAGACTACATAGTGAATTCCAGGTCAGTTTGGGCTAGAGCGAGACCCTACTTCAACCCCCCGCCCCCGCCGACAACAAAATGTTACAAACCTATCAGTGGAATAATACATTGATAAGTCAGAGCGACTTCTGACCTAATTAGTTCCTTAAAGCCCCATCAGCTTGTAAGAAGGCTTTAACATGTAATCAATTGGGGGATATTTCAGATTCTAGTTATGACAGTATCACTGAAGCACCCTACTTGTTTCTGATACCAAAAAAAAAAAAAAAAAAAAAAAAAAATTCCTAAATTTGGCTTCCTGGAGTAGGTCATAGAAGAAGTCAAGAAGAATTAGAAAATATATTGAGAAAGACTAGGGGTAGAGGTCAAAGGTAGAGAACAAGCCTACCATATGTGAGGCCTTAGGTTCAATCCGACTATGAGCATACGAACAGTAGAAGAGTAGTTGGTATGCCTGGTGATTTAGGGTAACAGGTTTTATAATTAACTTTTGTCTTGGTAAGTTCAATGAGAACAGACATAAGGTCTAGCATACATAATAGGAACATGCCCCAGAACTTATCATGAGCTAAAAACGTCTTGATTTTTCTACTCAGATCCTGAAAACTCCCTTCTCTTAGGATCTACCTGTGTTCCTCATTCCATTACAGGCAAGACAGCTAGTGTGTGTGTGTGTGTGTGTGTGATGGAGGGTCTCACTCTAGACCAGGATTACCTGGAACTCACTCTATAGCCCAGGCTGGCCTCCAATTTATGGTGATCCTCCCACCTCAGCCTCCTGAGTGCTGGTATTAAAGATGTGTGTCACCACGCCCAGCTCCCACAATAGCAACTCTTAAAAAAATAGCTAGCTGCTGTGTATGGCGGCACACACTTTTAGTCCCAGTATTTGGGAGGCTAAAGTAGGAGGATTGCTGTGAGTCCAAGGCTAACCTGAGACTACATAGTGAATTCCAGGTCACCCTGGGCTAGAGCAAAACCTTATCTCAAAACAAACAAAGAAACAAATAAATAAACAAAAAAAGGCTGACTATGGGGCTGAGCATATCACTCAGTGGTAGAGCACTTGCCTAGCATGCACAAGGCCCTGTAATCCCCAGTACCATCACCAAAAAAAGAACATATATATATATATTTAACTGTGACGGTATTTGATTTTGATGGTGTGTAGAGAATGTGTCTTATAGCTGCAAAGGCAGATGATGGAAGTGCTGAAGTAGGGAACGAACATTCTGATGCAAGCAATGTTGTGAACATTTGTACACATTTGATCTGACAAATATTTAACCATGCTTGAGTTGTGAACCAAATCAAACAAGATGTTGCTGACACAGTGACAGGTAAATTCCTGATCAATTATGCACTGGAAAAGATGATATAATGGAAAGTGATCTAGGAATCAGCCGGTACAACAGGTACCTCCATCATCGATCTAGTCCAGGACGTCTTCAGGCCAGCAGTGAGAGAATGCTCTCACCTCTGACGAGAAGGACTGTGGCTGTGTTGTAACGTATGGCCAAGTGTCTCAGTAACTGATCGGGTGAGGGAAAAAGCTAAACGATCATCACAGTCATAGGTAACATGGCATCAGCCTTTCTCCCCCAGGTCTCAAACTTTAGGCCACAAAAGAATAATTTGAGTTTCATGTCTTGTTTTGGTCTTCATTCTTATCAATGGACTCACATTATCACCAAAGAACAAACACAGAGACAAAGATTTGGAGCCAAATAAACTCTTCTGGTCAAATTTCACACTGTTATCAGTTGTTATGTAATTTAGCTCACAAAATTTAGCATTCTGAAACACTGAAATTTTTTTCCTATCTTGTGACAAATAGAAAAAAATAGCATAGCGGGCATGGTGGTTCACGCCTTTAATCCCAGAACTTGGGAGGCAGAGGTAGGAGGATCGCCTTGAGTTCCAGAATACACAGTGAATTCCAGGTCAGCCTGGGCTAGAGTGAGACCCTACCTCGAAAAACAAAAGCGAAAGAAAAGAGCACAGGTAAGGTTATGTTTTTATTCCTTTTTTAAAATACTGTAATACACTTCATGATTCTGTATTGATAAAAAAAAAATCCTTCCCCTTTTTATTATATATATGCTATAGTAAACATTCTTGATTTTTAAAATAATTTGTTCAAGAATTCCCAGTTTAAGTCTCCATGAGTGGTATTTCCGGGTCTGCGAGGAGCACACGTGTTATTAATATTTCTCAACCACAACCCTGTTGACATTTCAGTTTAGGTCAAAAATGTTCTTTATTACCAGCAGCTGCCTTGGGTATTGTAGACTGCCCAAATGTGGCCTCTACCCACCAGATACTGAGTAAGGACAAAAAAAATGAACCTGATAATATCAAATGTTCCAGGGTGGGAAGGGGGATGCTTCTTGTTTGAAAAAATTACTGCGTTGTATGTTTGGTTTACAATTTGAAGGAGAATGAAGCCAAGTGTTCCTATCAAAGATAAAGAACTAACAGGCTTTAAGTGATTATGGAAGCACTGGAGAGATGGCTTAGCGGTTAAGGCACTTGCCTGCAAAGCCTAAAGACCCAGGTTTGATTCTCCAGGTCCCACATAAGTCAGATGCCCAGGGTAGTGCATGTGTCTGGAGTACCTTTGCAGTGGCTGGAGGCCCTGGTGCACCTATTCTCTCTCCCCCCACCCTCTGTCTCTGTCTCTAATAAATAAAAAAATAGAAACTTTTAAAAAAGTGTTTAATTTAAGTGATTATGGAAAACTATTACCACCATGACCACCCTTTCCCAAACAAGGACTCATAGCTTCAAATACCATTTCTCCATTGAAGACTTCCTAATTCATGTCTCCTGGAAATCCTTCTCCTCTTCAATGTTGAAGTTCACTGACCTATTTTCTAGCTACATTCACTCACCAGCTGCATGCATTTGAGCATGATAATGTACACACCAACGTACTTCCACTTAATTCCAAGGATCTCTCTCCTAAACACCAGAATTGTATATGCAACTGTCTTATGCAAAATCACCACATGCATGTCTAAATAGCACATAAAATCCAACAGCACAAAGCGTGACCAGACATCTGAAGAAGCTATACAACATAGAAGACAAAGACCAAAATATTCAGAAAAACTTGTTGACAGGAGAGAATGCACAAAGGGAATAGCACAAACCATTTCAGATACTAACAAATAATAAATAAAAATATCTTCATTAATAAACTCTAAAGATAAAGGAAGATCTTATACTCTTGGAGTAAGAACAGGCTACCATAAAAAGAAAAAGAAATTTTGGGCTGGAGAGATGGGTCAGCAGTTAAGGTGCTTGCTTGCAAAGCCTGTCTACCTGGGCTCAATTTTCCAGTACCCACATAAAGCCAGATATACAAAGAAGTGTTTCACTCTCCTTCCAAATAAATAAATAAAAATATTTTAAAAGAAACTTTAGATGGGCTGGAGAGATGGCTTAGCGGTTAAGCATTTGCCTATGAAGCCTAAGGAGCTCGAGGCTCGATTCCCCAGGACCCACGTTAGCCAGATGCACAAGGGGGCACACACATCTAGAGTTCGTTTGCAGTGGCTGGAGGCCCTGGTGCACCCATTCTCTCCCTCCCTCTCTCTCTCCCTCTTTCTGTCTCTATCTGTCGCTCTCAAATAAGTAAAAATAAACAAAAAATTAACAAAAAGAAATTTTAGAGAGCAAAGTGAGTTCTTCAATGTTAAAAAATAATAGCAGGGCTGGAGAGATGGCTTAGTGGTTAAGGCACTTGCCCACAAAGCCCAAGGACCTAGGATTGATTCCCCCATACCCATGTAAGCCACATGTACAAGGTGGAGCATGCATCTGGAGTTCATTTGCAGTGGCCAGAGGCCCTGTCATGCCCATTTCTCTGTATATATCTGCCTTTCTCTCTGTCTCTCTCTCTCTCTCTCTCAAATAAATAAAATATCTTCTTTTAAATGACAGCATAAATAAAACCTTTAAAAAAGGGGGGGGGGAAAAAAAAGACTGAAGCTGCCTGGGAGTGAACAAGCTGGGGAAGCTCAGCAATGGCAGAAAAAAAGGAGGAGAACTAAGATCCACTGATACCCAACCGCCCACCATAACACATGCCACCTCTACCACATCTATCAGGACCCAAGAGAAATTGCAGAGGAAGCGGACATGAGTACTGACTGCTCTTTCTGCTAGGCTGACACCAGCTCCAGGGTGATGATGACTGACATGGTGATCACCAAAACCCATCAAAGCAGAAATCCAGAGGCTACAGAGAAGTCAACACTAAATCAGACTGCCAACAGGCCTGCCATGGCTCAGAGAACATTGCAGAACCTCAAGGGGGTAGAAGAATTGTAAGACCTACTGAGTAGGTGGGAATACCTTGAGGCATTCCACAGGGATTGACTGAGGCCTCATGACCTGTCCCCACAGTGAATATTGTAACTCCACTGAGGAGGATGCCGGGTAATGAAGGCAGGAGAAAGGGGATAAAATAGTATAACCTGTTATAATATATATAAAATAAAAAGTAATAACAATTTTTTAAAAAGAGGGCTAGAGAGATGGCTTAGCAGTTAAGGGGCTTGCCTGTGAAGCCTAAGGACCCAGTTCAATTCTTCTATACCCATGTAAGCCAGATGCACATGGTGGCACATGCTTCTGGAGTTCATTTGCAGTGGCTGGAGGCCCTGGTGTGCCCATTCTCTCTCTCTCCATATATATATATATATATATATATATATATATATATATATATATAATTTCTCTCTTGCTCAAATAAATAAAAAAACTAAAAGGGAGAAAACATATAGTTTAATGAAAGAAAAATAGAACAAAGATCAAGGCAGCAGTCCAGCAAGTGAAAGAAAGGAATCTCAAAAAAGAATACTAGTGAGAGCCAAGACTCCACTAGAAAACTCTTAGAACAGATAAGCACTTTCAGCAAAGTGGCAGGTTAAAAAATGTATATACAAAAATCTATAGCATATGTATATATATATATATATATAGCAAGCAAAGCTGAGAAAGAAATTGGGTAAGCAAATCCATTCACAACTGCCACAAAAAAAGAACAAAAATAAACATATGAGTAAATCTAACCAATAAAGTGAATGATGTCTGTAATGAAAATTTTGGGCTGGAGAGATGGCATAGCAGTAAAGGTGCTTGCCTGCAAAGCCAAAAAACCCAGGTTTGATTCCCAGGATCCATGTAAGCCAGATGCACAAGGTGACACATGTGTCTAGAATTCCTTTGCAGTGACCAAAGGCCCTGGCACACACATTCTCTCTCTCTCTCTCTCTCTCTCTCTCTCTCCCTCCCTCCCTCCCTCCTTCCCTCCCTCTCTGTCTCTCTCTCTTAAATAAATAAAACTAACATATAATGAAAATTTTGAAATATTTACTCTAGAGAAAAATTGGAGAAACACAGTCTCTTTAAGAAATGGTGCTGGGCCAGGCATGGTGGCACACACTTTTAATCCCAGCACTCAGGAGGCAGAGATAGGAGGATTTCTGTGAGTTCAAGGCCACCCTGAGACTACATAGTGAAATCCAGGTCAGCCTGAGCTAGAGTGAGACCCTACCTCGAAAAACAAAACAAAACAAAAAAATGGTGGTGGGAAAACTAGATGTTCACATGCAGAAGAATGAAACTATAGCCTTATCTCTCATCCTGCACAACAATCAACTCCAAATGGATCAAAGACTTTATCATGAGACATGAAACTCAGAAACTACAAGAGGAAAAGTAGAGAAAGTATTCAAAATATAGGAATGGGTCAGAATTTTCTGAAAAAGACTCTGCTCAGGAAATATGGTCAACAATCAGCAAATGGGACCTCATAAAATTAAGCAAGCAAGTGCCACTGAGAAATCAGCCTAGTCAAAGGATCTTATGAAATTAAAAATCTTCTGAATAGCAAAGGAAATAGTTAACTGAGTGAAGAGATAGCCTACAGAATGGGAAAAATCTCTTCCAGCTATATGTCTGACAGAGGATTAATAGCAACAATACAGAACAAACTAAAAAAACTAAACAACATTATTAACAAATAGCCCAATCAAAAAATAAATAAATAAAATAAACTGAAGCCGGGTGTGGTAGCGCACACCTTTAATCTTAGCACTCGGGAGGCAGAGGTAGGAGGATCACTGTCAGTTCGAGGCCACCCTGAGACTCCATAGCGAATTTCAGGTCAGCCTGGACCAGAGTGAGACCCTACCTCAAAAACAAAACAAAACTGAGCTAATAATAGCAAAGACAACATGGTAAAGGCACA
This sequence comes from Dipus sagitta, assembly GCA_036346955.1. Taxonomy (NCBI): domain Eukaryota; kingdom Metazoa; phylum Chordata; class Mammalia; order Rodentia; family Dipodidae; genus Dipus; species Dipus sagitta. The sequence continues at coordinate 133,907,378 of CM070770.1, forward strand.
AAAGTAGACATGAGGGTGAATGAAATAGACTAGAATACCCAGATATAAACCCAAGAAGCTATAGACATTTGATTTTTTTTTTTTAATGAGAGAGAGTGAGAGAGAGAGAATTGGCATGCTAGGGCTTCTAGCCACTACAGTTGAACTCCAGACACATGCACCACCTTGTGTGCATGCATCACCTTGTGCATCTGGCATATGTAGGTTCTGGGGAGTCGAACCTGGGTCCTTAGGCTTCGCAGGCAAGTGCCTTAACTGCTAAGCATCTCTCCAACTCCTAGCCATTTGATTTTTTTTTTTTTTTTTTGCTTGTTTGTTTGTTTGGTATTTTTGGTTTTTCAAGGTGGGTTTTCACTCTAGCTCAGACTGGCCTGGAATTCACTATGTATTTTTAAAATGTGAAAAATATTCACTGACGAAAAGACATCCTCTTTAACAAATGGTACTGAGAAAACTGGATATCTATATGTAGAATGAAATGAGATTCTAATCTCTCTCCATGCATAGGAATCAACTCCAAATGGATCAAAGACCTTAATATCAGACCTGAAACTCTAAAACTACTAGAGGAAAAACTAGGGGAAACACTTAAACATATACATAGGGAAGGAGTTTCTAAACAGGATTCCAGTTACTCAGCAGATAAGGCCAATAATCAGCCAATGTCATAATTAAATTCTAAAAGGCTTTTGTATAGCAAAGGCACTGTTAATCAAGCAAAGATACAGCCTACAAAATGGAAGAAAATATTTGCCAGCTCTACATCTGACAAAAGATTGACATCTAGTATATACAAAGAACAGAAAAAAAACTAAATAATAAATCAAACAACTCAATCAAAAACTGGGCTATAGAATGAAATAGAGATTTCGCCAAGGAAGAAGTACAAAGGGACGATACACATTTTTTTCAAAATGTTCAACATTTTTAGCTATGAGGGAAAATGCAAATTAAAACTACATTGAGATTATACCTCACTACTATCAGAATGGCTATCAAGAAATGACAATAACTCTCCGCACTGCCTGATTGTATTTTCCTAAGTAGGGGCACTTGAGCTGATAACACGCATAGAAACTTCTTCCAAAATGATCATATGTTCAAACCAAAAGCAAGTTTGGGGCAGGAGAGTTGGTTTGGTTGTTAAAGGTACTTTACAAAGTATAACAGCGTGGGTTCAATCAATTCCCCGGAACCAACATAAAGCCAGATGCACAAAGTGATGAGTGTGTCTGGTGTTTGTTTACAGCGACAGGAGGCCCTGTCATGCCCATCCTCCTCCCCCTCAAATATTAAAAAAAATTTCAAGCAAGCCTCCACAAATTCAGGAAAATTGATATAACTCCCTGCATTATATCTGACCACAATGCAATAAAGCTAGAAATCAATAACAAGAGGAACAATAGAAAATGCACCATCTCCTGGAGATTGAACAGAACACTGTTGAACAATGAATGGGTCATTGAAGAAATCAAGAAGGAAATAAAAAACTTCCTAAAACTGAATGAGAATGGCAACACAAGACTTATGGGACACAATGAAGGTAGTCCTAAGAGGAACATTTATATCTCTAAATGCCTACATTGCAAAAGTAGTGATCTCAAATAAATAACTTAACAATCCATCTGAAAGCTTTGGAAAAATAAGAACAATCCGAACCCAAAAATACCAGATGGGAAGAAATAAGATCAGGAAAGAAATCAATGAATTAGAAAAGAAGAAAACAATTTTGAAAAATTGATTTAAAACAAAAGGCTGGTTTGGGCTGGAGAGATGGCTTAGCAGTTAAGCACTTGTCTGTGAAGCCTAAGGACCCCGGTTCAAGGCTCGATTCCCCAGGACTCACGTTAGCCAGATGCACAAGGGGGCACACGTGTTTGGAGTTCGTTTGCAGTTCCTTTGCAGTGGCTGGAAGCCCTGGCGCGCCCATTCTCTCCCTCTCTCTCTCTCTCTCTCTCTCTCTCTCTCTCTCTCCCTCCCTCCCTCCCTCCCTCCCTCTCTCCCTCCCTCTTTCTCTCTCTCTGTCGCTCTCAAATCAATAAATAAAAATGAACAAAAAACAATTTTTTAAAGCTGGTTCTTTGAAAAAAATAAACAGGATTGATAAACCCCTGGCCACACTGATAAAAGAAAATGTGAAAAGACAGTAAGATCAGAAATGAAAAAGGAGATGTTACAACAGATACCAATGAAATTGGGAGAACCATTAAGACATATTTCAAAAACCTGTATTACACAAAGTTGGAAAATCTGGAATAGATAAATGAATTTCTTGACTCATATTACCTACCAAAACTAAACCCAGAAGAGATAAATTACCTGAATACAGCCATAATATCTAACATGATTGAAATAGTAATTAAAAGCCTTCCAACCATAAAAGGTCCAGACCCAGATAGAGAAATAACAAGAAAATAAATCTATAGACCAATATCCCTGATGCATGTAGATGTAAAAATTCTCAATAAAATTCTTACAGATCAAATCCAAGAACACATCAAAAGTATCATCTACCTTGATCAAGTAGGTTTCATTCCAGGGATTTAAGGATGGTTCAATATACAGAAATCAATAAATAAGTATAAATATATCACATAAATAAACTTAAGGACAGAAATCACATGGTCATCGCAATAGTTGCAGAAAAGGCCTTCTACAAAATGCAATGATTAAAACACTAGGGCTGAAGAGATAGCTTAGAGGTTAAGGTAATTGTCTGCAAAGTAAAAGGATCCAGGTTTGATTACCCAGGACCCACATTAGCCAGATACACAAGGGGGCACATGCATCTAGAGTTTCTTTGCGGTGGCTGGAGACCCTGGCATGCCAATTCTCCCTCTTTCTCTCTCTCTCTCTCTCTCTCTCTCTCTCTCTGTCTCTGCCTCTTTCTTTCTCTGTGTCTCATTCTGTCTCTCTGTCTCAAATAAATAAAATAAATAAAAATTTAAAAAATCATTAAAACAGTAGAGAGACTAGGGATGGAGGGATAATCTTAACACAATAAGGGCTATATACAACAGACCTAAAGCCTGTATCATACTAAATGAGTAAAAACCTGAAGCATTCCTACTAATGTCTGGAATAAAGCAGGGGTGTCCACTCTCCCCACTGCTATTTAACATAGTACTTGAAGTTTTAGCTCAAGCAGTAAAAGAAAGAAATAAAAGGGAGAAAAACTACAAAGGAAAAAGTCAAACTAGCCTTATTTGAAGATGATATATTTCTGTACTTAATTGATCCAAAAGACTCTATCAAAAAATTCCTAGAGCTGATAGACACTTTCAGCAAAGTGATAGTTTCTAATATCAACACATGGAGCTGAGAAGATGGCTCTATGGTTTAAGGTGCTGGGATTAAAGGCATGCGCCACCACACCTGGCTTTACCTGCCTCTTTTGTTTTGGCTCTAATCTGAGTTCTCCTTCCTTCCTTTGAACCATGTCACTCCTGACCAAGAAGGCCATGTCATAGTCCTTTATCATGAACCTGACACTCCTCATAGATGCTCAGATGGAGCCTACCATCCCTTTATTCATTTACCCTCTAAATACTCTCTCTTCCCCTGAGGCCCCAAGTCCTCATGCATCATTGCATAGAGCTGGCACAGGGGGCACCTGAGATCTCAGGTAAGATTCTAATGGCCTTCCTTCTATGGGGGAATGCCAGCAAGCCCAGTCTGAAGAGTTTCTCATGAGTTGTCCCAGATGCTTTTCATAAAGCTGGAAATAGTTGTTTATGCTTTCAGTTCAGAGGAATTTTCCATACAACACATGGTAATGAAAACATAGTCAAAAACCTATGGCTGGGGAGGTCATAAACCCTAGGGAGGAAATTACTACTGTTGTATGCTAGATTGATATATTATACTCACCAAATTGCCCTCTAAATATTTATACTTATGCCCATATATTAGTGCTGCTCTCACTTAGAGACACTTCTCTTTCAACATGGTGCTGACCACTGGGGAGACTCAAAATTTGTCAAAGTGCTGAGACATGATGGTTGAATTTTCAGCCCTAAATAAGACATCTCTATTACACCTCTGAGATTTAGGGACCACTGTGGTAGAGGTGGCAGAATGAATGTAAGAGCCAAGGGATGGGGAAGAGTGCATTGGCACATTATCTACCAGACACAAAGGGACAGTGGCATTCATGATCTCAGTGACAGTTGTTACTTGCACAAGACCTGAGTAATATTGACCATCAACATGTCATGGATGATGGAGGAGGGAAAAATGAAATTAAAATAGAAGAGGGAGTAGTTGGAAAGAAGAGGGGCGTCAGTGGAAGTGGATGGGAAAGGTGGACAAAAGAGGATGCGGGGAGGGGATTATGATTAGGATGCATTGTGCATATGTAGGTTGTCAATAAGTTAAATATATATATATGCCTAGGGAGATGGTTCAGTTGTTAAAAGCACTTGATTGCAAAGCCTGCTTGCCTGGATTCAGCTTAGGTTCATATCTTCAGTACCCTTGTAAAGCCAGATGCAAAAAGTGGTTTATGCATCTGGAGTGCTTACAACAGCAAGAGCCCTGGCACACCCATTCTCTCTCTCACTGCCTCCTCATAAATAAATAAATATTTTAAAAAAGTAAAAATCATGTTACACAATTTTTACCACTATCAATGGGTCTAAAGAGCTAATCAGACTTCTCAAAAAAAGAAATACAAATGGCCAATACATCTTTTTTTATTATTCAGATCATTACCTTTTAGCATCTTTCATCCTGAAACCCAAATGAAAACAAAGAAAACCTTCCCTGGATTCTGCAGCCAGATACGTCACCATTTTCTTGCTTTTCTTTATAACAAAACTTTTCAAATAATTACTTGCACTTCTTCCGCTCTATAGTGTCACTACTTCCTCTGAAGTGAAACATTCCTTCCCTCCTGGTGCAGAAGAGAGGCTTATGAAATTCAGGAAGTAGGGGCTGGAGAGATGGTTTAGCAGTTAAGAGCCTAAGGAACCCTTTTCGAGTCTTGATTCCCCAGGACCCATGTAAGCCAGATGCACAGGATGGCACATGTGTCTGGAGTTCATTTTCAGTGGCTGGAGGCCCTGGTGTGCCCATTCTCTCCCTCTCCCTCACCCTCTCTCTCTCTCTCTCTCTCTCTCTTTTGCTCTCAAATAAATAAATAAATAAACAAACAAAAAATTCAGGAAGTAACTGATTTCTTACAAGGCTCGGGATTCACACCACCCTTCCCAAGGCAGTAATAATTGTTGGCAAGAGGGAGCTCCAGGGATGCAGCTTTTGCAATTTGTCTCTCATACTGGGGTGGGCTTTGAGTTATCCATGCTGCTATAAGTAACCCCAATAAACTAAACTAAACCAAGCTAAACTTGGGTGGCAATGTCTTCATCTGTCATCAGTGCTTTATCTGTGGTGAACAGACATTTGTTCACTTCTCAGTGCAAACTGTAGCAGAAAAGAAGCTAAAAGTTGAACTGATTCACTGGGTTACTGTAAGAGTTAAAGTACTGAGGAGCTAAAACTCCTTTGTTAACAAGAGGAGGAGGAATCTCTGAACCTCGATACTGCTGTGAGGTGACAGCCCTCTTCCCATCAGGTTGACGGAACGTATTTGGTTTCAGTAACTAGCTAGATAAAACCAGTCTCCGTAATGAGCTTGATCAGGGTTATGAGTGGGATTAGATAAAACAAATTGTTTAAACTCTGAATGAATGAATGAATGTGTGAGGAGGAGATAGCCATCTGGAATCTGTATGAAAAGTGCACTTGCTGGGCGTGGTGGCGCATGCCTTTAATCCCAGCACTCGGGAGGCAGAGGTAGGAGGATCGCCATGAGTTCAAGGCCACCCTGAGATGACAGAGTTAATTCCAGGTCAGCCTGGACCAGAGAAAGACCCTACCTCAAAAAACAAACAAACAAACAAAAAAAAAAAACAAAAAAAAGAAAAGTGCACTTGAGCCGGGCGTGGTGGTGCACACCTTTAATCCCAGCACTTGGGAGGCAGAGGTAGGAGGATCGCCATGAGTTTGAGGCCACCCTGAGACTACCTAGTGAATTCCAGGTCAATCCGGGCTAGAGTGAGACCCTACCTCCAAAAACCAAAAAAAAAAAAAAAAGTGCATTTGATATGAATATGTATACAAGTATGCATATAGCTCACAGCCCCATGCATTTGTCTTTGTGTCTGTTCTGCAGCACTAACAGTGGGAAATTCATTTTGGGGGAACTCCTCCACCAAGCCCACTGTCCTAGACTGCATGGTCAAAAATAAACCATACTTCAGCCAGGCGTGGTGGGGCACACCCTGAATCCCAGCACTCGGGAGGCAGAGGTAGGAGGATCACCGTGAGTTTGAGGCCACCCTGAGACTACAGAGTGAATTCCAGGTCAGCCTGTGCTAGATTGAGACCCTACATCAAAAAAAAAAAAAAAAAAAAAAAAACAGAAGAAAAAGAAACATACTTCAGAAGGGAATATTCAGGAGATTATAATACTAAGATGACACCAGAAAAATTAAAGGCCTCTGTAAATTATGAAGGCCAGCTTTTAATGTTGAATGGCCCCCAGAGGAAACACTAAAAGTAACTAAGATTATAGACAGGGAAAAATGCAAGATTCTCCTGCTCTTAAACATTATTAAATGGCAGGAAAATCGATGGATCTGGAAAGGATTATACTAAGTGAGGTAACCTAAGCCCAGAAAGCCAAGCACCGCATGTTCTCCCTCATATGTGGATCCTAGCTACAGATGATTGGACTTCTGTGTGAGAAGGAAAAAACTCAGGTAGCAGAGGCCAGTAAGTTAAAAAGGAGATATAAAGGGAAGAGAAAGGAAAGGAGGAGGGTACTTAATAGGTTGATATTGTATATATGTAAGTAGAAGAATAGATTAACGGGGGTGAAAAGGCCCAAAGTGAGGTCAGGGGAAGAGATTGAGTAAAGGATAGGTGGAGGGAGGGCTAATCAAAATCTAAGAGGATGCAAATAAATCATATGGAATCCTCCGGTTTTGGACAATGGAACACTCAGGAGCCATAGATCGTTGTTAGAAAATTTTCAGTGCCAGGGATGGGATACCTTTAGTGAGTTGTTGGCCAGGGAGGTCCCTGATGCCCCCAAAACATTATAGGCCATTGCCGAGGCCCTTGGTTTCCCACCAGGAATAGATGGTAAGACCCTATTGCTGAAGAGTCCATATACTTGGGTGGCAAGGCCACTGAGAAATTCTGCTGGAACTGAGCTGATAACCTCCTCCATGTAGACCAGCTGACAGAAAGCTGGAAGAAGCCATTCTACATTTAGTTCAATGGGAGAAAGAGATACCACCAGTGAAGATATTCAACAGTGGACACTGCAAGCCTTATAATTGGCCAGCCAGGCCAAATGAGCCAACAGGTGCAATAGTGGCATGTCTGTCATGGTGGAAACCAATTGCCCTCCAATTGGACTGGAGGCCCGCTCCATGGGGGGGGGGGGATACATCCCTGATACTGAAAACTTAAAACAGGGGTAGTCATGAGCCCTAGGGTTGTAACATCTGCTGATGTCTAGAAAAATGTATATACTGTGCTTATCAAACTGCCCAGTAAGCACTTTTCTTAATATTTATACCCTTATATTAATGCTACTCTCACATTGGGTAGAGAATCTTCTCTCTTCAGATGACAGTGACCTTGGGATGACTCAGAAGGTATCATAGTGCTGGAAAGAAGTGACTGGAGTACTGAGTAACATCTCGATCACACCTTCCAAGGCTCAGGGTCTAATGCGGAAGAGGTGGCAGAAAGAATGTAACAGCCAAAGGAAGGGTAGGACTCCTTACAAGGTCCTCCCTCCAGACATAAAATGGCCTGGATATCCATGACCTCATAGTGCCCGACACTACCTACACCAGATCATCATAAGAGGAGGAAAAGATCATGACATCAAAATGAAAGAGAGACTGATTGAGATGGGGAGGGGATATGATGGAGAATGGAATTTCAAAGGGGAAAGTGGGGGAAGGGAGGGTAGCAACCATGGGATATTTTTTATAATCATGGAAAATGTTAATAAAAATTAAGAAAAAATGCAAAAAAAAGTTATACAATGGCAAGATCAAGGAACTGCCCTGTAGCCAAGAAATAAATCCACAACTCTCCCTGGGGGGGGGGGGGGGGACTCAACTAGAGTCAGAGAGAGGCTTCAAGGCCAGAGATCCCCCACACACAGCTGCCTCCTAATACACACTGTGACTGGCAGAACTTAAAATTGGAAAAACCCAAGGCCACAGAAAGGGGGCGGGAGGGGGGGGGCAAAAGGAGATAATGTTGTCTGGGCTACTGGGAAATTCCACCACTCTGGACCCTGACACTGAAGAAGAAATTAAATGATAGAAAAGACAAACCAAGATAAAAGTCTCACTGCAAGGTTTCACAAATACTTCTGAGTTAAACAAATACAATGAAAGTCAGTCAAGCCCTAAACTCAACTGTATACCTACCAGAAGAGGAGGGGAAGCCCCTCCACACTTGCAGAGAAGGGTTATGCTGTCGTGCTGTGTTCCCCAGGGGCAAAAACTTCAATCAGGAATAGCTAGATTCTGGGGCCAGTCCCAGGCAAGTTCTAGAAACTTAGGGAAACTCTATCTTGCTCTCGCATGCTGCAGCTGGAGCAGCTCTCCAAGGCAAGGACAAAATGGGGCCTACACATGAGCAGGCGCCTGCAATTACAATGCGTCACTTAGTGCTTCCCCTGCAGGGCTTGACCTACATGATGGCCAGATGGCCCTGGAATAGGAGGGGGAGCCTGACACACAAGTCTTATTGGACGGGGAGACAAGGCACAAGTCTCTCTAGGCTTATGCCAACCCCAGGGAAATCCCTGACGGCGCTGCTTTCTTGGCTTCCTTGCCTTCCAGAGCCACGGGGATCTACAGGCACAGGGAATCTTGGGGTCCTGGTCCCAACATGATGATGGGGGAGCCCCAAATTGCTGTGGACAGATGGGGACTTCTTATAAGACATATGTAACTGTTTTAAGTTTACTTTATCTCTCTATGCTTCTATGGAACTGCTAACAGACAATAGCCCCAAGATTTGTGTTTAGATTGAGAACTCATACTGAGTTTGCCAGAAAATTTCTAAAGCTTTTAATAATGTTCTAATCTGCTTTCATATTTTTAAAATATGTTTCAAAAAGCTGATGAAAAGAGGTTCCAAAAATCAACAACTGATAAAATCTATATTTACATATATGTGTATATATAGTTTGAGTAAATAATGTAAATCAAGTCTGGTCTACTCTTTTATAAAAGATTATTTTGAAGAGCCTTTTGAGGGTAAAAAAAATATTTAAATGGTCATATTAAAAGGTCTTATGATAAGGACAATAAAAGTTTTGTTGATATGAGCTGGGCATGATGGTGCATGCCTTTAATCCCAGCATTCAGAAGACAGAAGTAGGAGGATCACCATGAGTTCAAGGCCACCCTGAGACTACATGGTGAATTCCAGGTCAGCCTGGACCAGAGTGAAACCCTACCTTGAAAAAAAAAAAGTTTTGCTGATAATTATGAGATAAACTATATAAAAAGATAAACTGAAAAAGAAACTTTAAATGTTGGATATTAGATATTTGATAAAGAAGATTGTCACAGAATGTTTACACAGATTGTAATGTAAAAGTATGTAGATGAAGGTATGAGTAAACTTAAAGAGAAGGCATAAAGACAAAGTTGGTTGTCTTCAAGTGCTTAATCAGATTACAAACTACTTGAGATTAAGATGACTATTTGCCTAGAGTTTATATTAGATTAACAAAGGATGGCCCTAGCTGGTTGCAGGATGTTATGATATTAAGGTTGTAAATTTAAAACTTTAACTTACTGATGTTAATCTGATCATAATAACAGTCATAAGGTTATAAAAGACTGGCTTTGAAAGTCTTAACCAAGTTTGCTATTTGTCAACCTTTCAATATTTAATAAGGTTATTATATCTTAAAAAAAAAACTGAGCTGGGTGTGGTGGCACACACCTTTAATCCCAGCACTCGGGAGGCAGAGGTAGGAGGATTGCCATGAGTTTGAGGCAAAAAGTGAATTCCAGGTCAGCCTGGGCTAGAGTGAGACCCTATCTCAAAAAAACAAAACCAAAACAAAATAAAACAAAAAAACAACACTGTAACCTTAAAATGGTTCCTCTCTTGTTCATGCTGTTTTACTGGATGAGATTATTGTCTAAGTCTTATAAAAGGTGATTTAGTCATTGTGACTTTGTTCTTAGGGAAACTGAAGAAACTCCTCCTGTCCTAGAAAAGGCTGCAATATACAGTGTTAATATAGTTTGTCTAAGTTTCATATAGTCTACCAGTCATAAATATTGTTAAACTTATGTTAAACTTAAAATTGGTCCCAGGCAAGGTACTTGATGAAGATTTCACATTATGTCTACCATAATGTCTCTAACGTATATTAAAATCAGACTAATTTAGCTCAACAATTGTCAGGTTTGACTTTATTCATAATCTATGTATAATCAGTCTCAGTCAAGGTTTTACTTAAGTAACTGTCTCATTTCTTGTATCTTAAGTTCATTACTTATAGCTATGTTGATACTTAAGACATGTTCCCCACTCTAGAAAAATGATCTTAAATGTTGCTGTTCTGCTTCCAGTTTGTGGGGTAATTGGTACGTACATAAGTATACAGACTAGCCAAAATTGTTTTCAAACACAGATACCAAGTTTTTATACTGTTTTGTCTTTTCCTATCATACAGTTTCTAGATCAAGTCAATTGATATAAAGTTGTGGATAAAATATTGTTTCCAGGGCTGCTAACATGTTCTGTCTATACTTATAACTGAAAGATACTTAAAAGATAAAAATATGTATGTTTTGTATGTTCCAGATACAGCTCACACTGTCACCTGACAACTTATTTAAACTTAAATGCTAATCAGCATAATTTTAAACTATTGTGTCATTCTCTGACCAGATCTGCTTTGCTAACCAGATATGTTCTGTACCTTTTAAACTAAATATGTTTTGCTAATCAGATATGTGGTCTCTCTTAGTGATTGATAACCATATGTAGAAGCCAAGGTCAATTGGAAACATTGGAGTTAAAAGTATAACCAATATTTTGGTTCCTGCTCCCAGGTCAGAAGGCCACAGGAGATGACGGGACACTGGCTAACTTCCAGCCTTTGGTAACTTGCCTGTCTTCTTGATCAGGGAAGACCCAGAGACCCGGAGATGGACTCCACATCAATATATCTGCAACATCAGAGTCACATCAGAGAAAAGTCAGTCCTCCAGGCTTCCCAAAAGAGGGCCACTCGGTCAGCACAGCCTTGAGTTATCCTAGTAGATGACAATGCAGAGAGTCATAGAACTCCTCACAGATCCCTAAAGTCTCTCCTACTGAGCCATGAATAACCTCTAAAATATAATACATAGTTAACTTTTGCTGCCAACATGGTGTTAAACACCCAATAAGAGATATTACTATATAAACCAAGATTCAGACAGACTGTCCTGCCTAATGTTGTCTTACAGTACTAAACTATTAACTCATGCTTTCTGCCTCTGCCTGGCCCTGATTAGTCAGCCATTGTTTGCCTTTAAATCAAAGGTCCAAAATTGTCCTCACTGATTATGTTTACCTGATAGTTATTGATTTGTACTAGTCCAATCTCTCCTTGACATGTCTTATAAAAGGAGGTATATCACTAAGGACAGATCTCAGAGCCAAGCCCTAAAGTACATTCAGGGCAAATCTACAGCCTAGCACTAAGATGTAACATCAATTTAGAGTTCTGGCTGTTTGTACTTGCTAATGTTGGTGGTGCTGGTCATTTAATGGTATCTCTTTGCTTGGATTTATAGAGGTAAGCCAGACTCTCCTTCCACTGATGATGCTTCCTTAAAATTTGTAACACAAGTGGACCCACATACCCTTGCAAAATTTGGCCCACACCCACCAGTCAAGTGATATAAACTCATCACACCAAAATCAAAAAGACAGTATCTTCAGCCAATTGTAACAATTAACAGCTCACTGGGGACCCAGAGAGTCCCCTCAAAGTCAAACTCTGGAGGACATCTGCCCCTGCCAAAAAGACTGTGGCCCTGCTCCATGCATGACAGAAGCCTGAGAACTTCAACATGAGATGCCAAAAAATCAGACACATCCATAGGATCCTAACCCCTTCCATTTTCTGGCTGAACCAACTCATTTGATAACCTCGTGGGATCCATAGAGAAATTTTGGTTCCAATAGACTTTTATGTCTTTCACCCCTGAACAGATACAGTTATTTACTATTGCCTCACATTACATCCTTTTTCTTCCACAGGAATGTCTGTTTCTTTTTGAGGAATGTGGTACCATCCCCTCTCTACTGCAGGAATGTCCTGTGCTCTCCTCCTCACAATACAATTTGTCACAGTCTCTCCTGCTGACTAATCTTGTACAGAGCAGACCCTCCTTGCTCTCTGTCTTTTATTATAATAAGTCTTTTGTGTTGCTATTCATATTTTTAAGGACAATAATCATGAACCACTTCCTGCTGCTGAAAATTCAATACAAGATTTAATGGTAACAATGTCAGAATTCCTAATGACAACTGACATATGCTTGGCCTTCAAGTTCATACTTACACAAGTCTCTGGAGGTCTTACAGCTGATGTACCCCAGATCTCTGGCCTGCCCGCTATGTGGATTACATGAGGACACTGGCTAGCTCCTTTAATGGAGCCTTTCCTAATAATTATGCTGGGATTCATGTTAAAAATCCAGTGTTCTAAATGCTCTATCCAGGTTCATCCAGTCTAGGATGGAAATAATTAAAATACAGATGATACGCCAGGTATACCAGGCACTACATACAAAATCATAAGGTGTTATGATGAAAAAGAGGAGGGAATATGGTAGAAAAGAAGCTAAAAGTTGAACTGATTCACTGAGTTAATTGGTGAGGAGCTAAAACTCATCTTTGTCAACAGATGGAAAAATCCCAAAGAGGGAACTGTTGAGAAAGGGCCCAAAGGGATTATAAGAAGGAAATATAGTTTAGGCTAAAACAAGGTAAAGTAGAGTTCATCGTTAGGGTGGCCTGACTACAGAAATCATTGATATGCAAATTGTCACATCTTGTTTGTTCACTTCTCCCTCCCCTTAGCTATGAAAATTATAAAATGGGCCAAAGCTTCTTTGGAGGGCTCCTTCAAGCTTTTTGGCCCCTGGGTAATAAACTCCTCCACTTTCACTCATTCTGGCATTGGAGTGATTTTTCCAGAAAATTTCTATAATAAATCCACACAACAATTTCCTTTTCACTCTAAAAATCTATTTAAGCTGGGCTTTCATTTCTATTCTATTGCTGAAATCACTCATGTTCAAGTTGCCAGCAATCTTAAGTCTTTCTAACTCTATTAGATTTCAAAACATCTTTTCCTTGAACTCTTTATACAGCACAGATGATTGCTGTGTCCTTGAAACACACCTCATCCAATCCAACACCAAGGTCAACTAGAGATCCAAGTCATCTCTATTCCTATTGTCCTATTCCTATCCCGTTAACTTTCATCTCTCATGTGAATTACTGCAATAGACTCAGTCTTTAAAAAATATTTTATTTTTATTTATTTGACAGAAAAAGAGGGAGAGAGAATGAATGGGTGCGCCAGGGTCTCCAGCCACTGCAAACAAGCTCTAGATGCATGAGTCCCCTTGTGCATCTGGCTAACGTGGTTCCTGGGAAATCAAACCTGGGTCCTTTGGCTTTGCAGGCAAATGCCTTAACTGCTGAGTCATCCCTCCAGCCCTAGACTCAGTCTTCTATAGTGAGCAATTTTCATTTTTGATGACTTAGTAGCACCTAACATCCTTTCCAATTATATCCCCACTTTATTACATGGATTTATTACATGGATACAGAATCAGAGATTTTCTCCTTCCCAGGGTGTCTGGCTATATGAGTCCTGTATGTAATCATCCAGAAAAACCAGCATAAAAAAGACAAGAACCATCTTAAAATTACAGTTTTAGCCAGGCATGGTGATGCATGCTTATTGATAGCCAAACATCATGGACTTTGTATAAACCAAATCACAATATTCTGATGTCTGGAAAAGTCTGATATTAACAAAAAGTAGAGTTTACATATTTAAGGCACATGAGGCTGCTACAGAGAGTAAATTATGAACAAAAGATCTGCTTACAGAATTTAAAATAAACAAGAAATCTATATTATGTAGTAACATTTTTGGCTTAAATATGAAGACATGAAAAATTTTATAACTTTTTAAAGTTTATCAGAAGTGGGAAACTTTTATATAATATAGACATATATCTTTTTTAGAAATTTTTTTGTTTGTTTATTTTTATTTATTTATTTGAGAGTGACAGACAGAGAGAAGGAGGCAGAGAGAGAGAGACAGACAGAGAGAGAATGGGGCACACCAGGGCTTCCAGCCACTGCAAACGAACTCCAGAGGCGTGCACCCCCTTGTGCATTTGGCTAATGTGGGTCCTGGGGAATCAAGACTCGAACTGGGGTCCTTAGGCTTCACAGGCAAGTGCTTAACTGCTAAGCCATCTCTCCAGCCCTATACATATATATGTTTTAAATGAGGAGATTTAGCACTTTTAAAAGCTAAATAAGATGTCCATCCAATCTATAAGTCAGTTTTTGAAATTAATTTAGCTATGTTTAACATACCCAAAGAATAGAGGAACTGGATTAAACTGCCATATCTAATGAAAAAAGGAGACAAGTCTCATGGGAAAGGCAGGGAATGGGCACGCCAGGGCCACTTGTCACTGAAAACAATTTCCAAATGTATGATCCACTATGTGCATCTGACTTTGCAAATAAGCACCTTTAACTGCTGAGCCAAAAATTATTTTTAATCTCCTTCAAATCAATTTTATAGAACTATATTGAATTCCAAACATACACAATTTCTGTTTTTCCAAGGTAGGGTTTCCCTCTAGTCCAGGCTGACCTGGAATTCACTCTGTACTCTCAGTGTGGCCTCGACTCGAACTCACGGTGATCCTCCTACCTCTGCCTCCTGAGTGCTGGGATTAAAATGTGTACCACCACACCCAGCCATACACACAATTTTATGACACAATCTTATAACTGTTTGAACCTTAACCAACTCTATAATTCTGCCTGTAATACTTTGGTAAACTTGTTCAGTAATGTTGTAAATTAAAACTAATGTATTAAGACTGTTGGAAAAATTGAGGAATTGCATCTTAAATCACAACATAACTTTGTTTAGAATTTCTTTAAGAAATTTTTTTATTGACAACTTCTATAATTGTAAACAATATTCCATGGTAATTCCTTCCCTCCTCCCACTTTCCCCTTTGAAACTCCACTCTCCATTGTATCTCCTCCCCATCTCAATCAGTCTCTCTTTTATTTTGATGTCATGATCTTTTCTTCCTATTATGATGGTCTTGTGTAGGTAGTGTCAGGCACTGTGAGGTCATGGATATCCAGGCCATTTTGTGTCTGGAAGAGCACATTGTAAGGAGTCCTACCCTTCCTTTGGCTCTTACATTCTTTCTGCCACCTCTTCTGCAATGGACCCTGAGCCATGGAAGGTGTGATTGAGATATTTCAGTGCTGAGCACTGCTGAGCACTCCTCTGTCACTTCTCAGCACCATGGTGCCTTCTGAGTCATCCCAAGATCACCACCATCTGAAAAGAGAAGGTTCTATAATCAAAAGTGAGAGTAGCGGGGCTGGACAGATGGCTTAGCAGTTAAGCGCTTGCCCGTGAAGCCTAAGGACACTGATTTGAGGCTCAATTCCCCAGGACCCACGTATGCCAGATGCACAAGGGGGCACATGCATCTGGAGTTCATTTGCAGTGGCTGGAGGCCCTGGCACACCCATTCTCTCTCTATCTGCCTCTTTCTCTCTCTGTCTGTCATTCTCAAATAAATAAATTAAAAATAAACAAAAAAGTGAGAGTAGCATTAATATATGGGTATGAACATTAAGAGAAGTGCTTACTGGGCAGTTTGGTGAGCACAGTATATACATGTAGCCTGACAGCAGCAGACATTATACCCTAGGGCTCATGACTACCCCTGTTTTAAGTTTTCAGTATCAGGGATGTATTCCCCCACTCCGCCATGGAGCGGGCCTCCAGTCAAATTAGAGGGCAGTTGGTTTCCCCCATAACAGACACGCCACTATTGCACCGCTGGCTCATTTGGCCTGGCTGGCCAAATATAAGGCTTGCAGTGTCCACTGTGGAGTATCTTCACTGGTGATTTCTCTCTCTCCCATTGAACTGCATGCAGAATGGATTTTTCCAGTTTTCTGTCAGCTGGTCTACATGGAGGAGATTTTCAGCTCAGTTACAGCAGGATTTCTCAGTGGTCTTGCAGCCCAAGTATTTGGAGTCTTCAGCAATAGGGTCTTACCACCTATTCCTGGTGGGAAACCAAGGGCCTTGGCAATGGCCTGTAATGTTTTTGGGGTATCATGGACCTCGCTGGCCAATAACTCACTGGAAGGTATCCCACCCCTGGCACTGAAAATTTTCCAGTAACAATCTATGGCTCCTATTTGTTCCATTGTCCAAAAAAGTAGGTTTCCATATAACTTATTTATATCCTCTTAAATTTTGATTAGCCCTCCTTCCACCTTTCCTTCACTCAATCTCTTCCCCTGACCTCACTTAGGCCTTTTCTCCCCCATTAATCTGTTCTTCTACTTACATATATACAATACCATCATATTAAGTCCCCCTCCCTCCATTTTTATTTCTATTTCCTTTTACTGTTCACCATGAAGTAAATAGTTTTCAAGTGTGTGAAAGATAAATACTGCTTAATGTTTCAAAAGTAGGCTATCTACCTTATAAAATAGTGGGATAAAAAGTAAATAGTTATTCTGTGAGATTTTTTGAGGCAAGGTTTTAGATATAATAACCTTAGGAGAGAATTAAATATTAATGAGTCAGTTTTAACCTTAAGATTTAGGTAAAAGGTTGAAAAATAGAGGAACCTAGTTAACTTGGTTGGATACTCTAAATTCAGTCTTTCATGACCAGATTAGTATCAATGAGTTAAAGTTAAGTTTACAACCTGAATACCATAGCAACCTGCTACCAGCTGGGGCCATACTTTGGTAGTCTGATATAAGACCTAGGCTAATTGTCATTTTATATCTCAAGAAATCTGTAATCTGATTAAGTACTCTGTCTTTAACATTCTGTTTAAGCTTACTCATATCTTCATCTACATACTTTTACTTTATAATCTATGTAACCACTGTGCAACATTCTTTGTCATCAAATATTTTTTTTTTTTTTTTTTTTGGTTTTTCAAGGTAGGGTCTCACTCTAGCCCAGGCTGACCTGGAATTCACTATGGAGTCTCAGGGTGGCCTCGAACTCACGGCAATCCTCCCTCTGCCTCCCGAATGCTGGGATTAAAGGCGTGCGCCACCACGCCCGGCTTCATCAAATATTTAACATCCAACATTTAAAATTTTCTCTCCAGTTTATTTCCTTTAGTCAGTTCATCTCATAACTACCAACAAAAATTTTAGTTGTCCTTACCATAAGTCTTTTAATAGGACCATTTAAGTTTTTTTTTCTCAAAAGGCCTTTTAAAATAACCTTTTTATAAACAAGTAGACCAGATTTGACTTATACTATTTACCCAGAATAAACATTGATTTTAGAACTTTGTTTCTTATAACTTTCCTGAAACATTTTTAAAAGAATATGAAACCATATTTGAAGATTATTTGAAATTTTCTTACAAACTCGGAATTAAGTACTTCTAAATTTAAATGTAAATCTTGAGGTTGTTGTCTGTTAGTAGTTTAATAGAAGCATAAAAAGATAAAGTAAATGTAATACAGTTACAAGTTTCTTATAAAAAGTTCCCATCTTTCCACCTATCATCATGCTGGGGCCAAGATCCTGAGATCCCCTGTGCTTGCAGCCCCCTGGCTCTGCCTGCAAGGCAGGGAAGCTGAGAAACAGCCATTTCCCCCCCTAAATTCTAGGGAGAGTTTTGGTCTTCCCTCAGGGTCACAACACAGCTTTCTGATCCTGCCATTTTATAAGTCTTTAAGAGTAGAAGAATTTTGCAATTTTCTGCCTTTGACCTTACTTTTAGTGTTCCTTCTGGGGGACACTCAACAGTAAAAATTGGTTATGACGTCTAGTACAGTGGGCTTGGTGGAGAACATCCCCCACCCCCCAATGAAATGGCACTGTTCAGAACAGAAATCATTCTGCAGCCTTAGGGCTCTGAGCCACATACATACTCATACACACACATGCATTTTAAGTGCACTTTTCACATAGCCTCTGGACAACCATTTCCCCTTCACACATTCATTCATTCATTTATTTACTTAGAAGTTATGCATTCCCAGTTTAAATTTCTATTCTATTTATAACTCTGGAGACTAAAATCAAACCCTGTTACTAGGCAGGGGGTCAAGAGAGGCTGAGGGAGCTGGAGGAGCCAGAGGACCTGTTAGGGCGAGGTCCTCTATGGTGTCCGGGTCAAAAGCAGAGGGTGAGGATGAGTATGGGAGAGAGGTTGAATGAGAATGCATTTCTGAGGCTTTGGCTAGAAGGACTTGGTGAGAAGAAGAGGTAGAGCAGAGAGAAGGCCGTGCATGCAGAGTGAAAAATAGGGCATTTTGGACCATTTGTTTGTATGTTGGCAGAAGTTTTTTTTTAAATCAGTGAGAATTTTTGGAAATCAAAAGTGCCATTCTCAGGCCATTTGGATCCATCGTCCAGCTTATATTGTGGCCAGGCAGAGTTGCAGAAAAAGGTAAGATCCAAGAATTGTAGAGGCTTTAAGTTCTTAAGGAGACAGGGAAAGAGCAAAACAAGGGTGAGAGAAAAGGAACCAAGGATTAAGCTGGGTTTACACAAAACATCAATATGACCCCCTGGACCATTAGGGTGAATGGGGCCTGCACCTCCCATATGGGCAGAGGCCGTACAGGTTGCAACTGTTGGCTTTTTAGCCTGTTAGTGGGCAAGGATGCCCAATGGCAAAAGTAGATGGCAGTGGAAGATGAAACCTCAGGAGGAAGAGGGAGAGCAGGGAGGGAGAGGGAGTGTCCCGAGATAGTAACTGAACCAAAGGGCGCCCCTTAGGGTACAGAGAGCAAGAGACCTGAAGTGTCAAGAGTGCGTCTTTCTTGAGACCTGGGGTTGGGGCTCAAAAGCAGCCAAGGGGTGTAGCCTGGTGTGCCAGCATGGCTTCCACGAGGAGCAACTAAACCCAAGAGCAGGTCAACCTGAGAGAGACGCTCACTGGGGGGGGGGGGGGGGGGGAGCAGATGAAAAAGGGAAGAACAATGAGGTGGAATTGTGGTGGGTGTGAAAGCCGGTACCAGGCAGAAAGCCTTCAGAGGGTCAAATGGCAGTTCAGTGGTTTGGTCAGGGGAAAGGACGTCTGGCCACCCAAGAGGGCAACCAGAAGGCTTCCTATCCGAGTCATGGCACAGATGTAAGGTTCGGGAATGACCAAGACCATGGAGACCACTCTAAGGCAAAGATGAAAGCTTTTATTTGGGAAAAGCACAAGCTGCCAGAACTGACTCTCAAGAGCAGAGCACAGTCAACTTGAAATTCCAGATAGTGGGCTTTATAGAGCTCTTCAGTTGGGGGAAGGTGAGGAAGGGAAAAGAACTCCTTTGTTCTTTACATTAACCATTTCAAATAGCTAGGGTGTGAGACCAGAAGTGACCAGGTGACTTGGGAGGTAAGGGGGCAGAAAACCTAGACCTGGGATTGTTAGGCAAGGAAGGGATAATGGCTGGATGGTTTGTTGAGGAATGTGGATAACCTACTTCCTGATGTCTCTGTCACCTTCCTACTGTCCTTGGTGACTCCATTTTCTCCTGACCTAACAAAATCTACATACAACATACACATGCTTAAATATACATTGTTATGAGTTACAAAATGATGAGCTCCCAATTTGGTCATTTTATCTGTATTTGTTAGCTGGCATTCGTCTGAAATGAAGGGCTTTACCTGTTGTGTTTTGTTTGTTTTTTAATTTTATTTTAATTTTGTTTGGCAGAGAGAGGGAAAGAAAGAGAGGGGTGGAGAGAATGGGCATACTTGAGCCTCCTTCCACTGCAAACGAACTCCAGATGCATGTGCCACCTTGTGCATCTGGCTTATGTAGGTAGTGGGAAATCGAACCTGGGTCTTTAGGCTTTGCAGGTAAATGCCTTAAACACTAAGCCATCTCTCCAGTCCTTGTTTTGTTTTGTTGTTTTGGTGAGCCAGTGAGTATACTGGAGTTACAGAGCAGGGTGAGGGGTTACTTACAAGAGCATGAGTGACTGAAAGGCAGCTGCATTGCTGCAAAGTCCCACCTCATCCTGGATGGCGACCTCATGTAAGCTGCTTTATGGAATCCAGGAGCTTTAGTTTTTATAGAAATTCAAATAGTTAACTTAAAAAAGCTTTCAAATTGGGAATGAAATTATAGGAATTTATAGCTGAAAATATTTGAAAGTGGGACATAAGCAAATAATATTTAGAGGATGTTCTGGTCATCAATATTTTATAGGTATGCTCTTTCAGTCAAATGGGGAAGCAAATGGTGAGGAATAATTTGGCTTTAGGTGGCAGAGTTAGAGAAAGACAAATTCTAGATTTGGCTGATTGGGCCTAGTCTAGTTACAAACATAAGCTCTGTCTGGAACCTCTTTAGAGTAAAAGCAGGCCATAGTCTTGGGCACTGGAGAAATCCTAGGGTTAACTTGGGTAGTTTTTCTTTTTTCAAGGTAGGGTCTCACTCTCGCTCAGGCTGTCCTGGAATTCACTATGTAGTCTCAGTGTGGCTTCGAACTCCTGGCGATCCTCCTACCTCTGCCTCCCAAGTGCTAGGATTAAAGGCGTGTGCCACCACGCCCGGCAAGATTTTTATAAAAAATAATTTTATTTATTTGTGAGTGGTGAAGGGGGTGATGGGAGGATGTGACAGGGCTTCTTGTCTTGCGATTGAATTTCAGACATATACACCACTTTATGCATCTGGTTTTACATGAGTACTAAAGAATTGAACCGACAGGCTTTACAAGCAATCACCTTTAAGTGCTAAGCCATCTCCTCATCCCTACTGGTAATTTGTTTAAAATGACATACTAGGCATTGTTAGGCTCCCATTCTGGAGCCAAATCCAGATGGATTCTACATGGTATTACTGCCAAATCTCTCACCCTCCCCTTCTGTTGCAGTCAGGTTCACGTTGCTGGTAGAAATCACCCAAACAAGAGCAGCTTGTGTGAAAAAAGAGGTTTATTTTGGCTTACAGGCTCGAGGGGAAAGCTCCATGATGTCAGGGGAAACAATGGCATGAGCAGAGGGTGGACATCACCCCCTGGCCAACACAAGGTGGACAATAGCAACAGGAGAGTGTGCCAAACACTGGCATGGGCAAACTGGCTATAACACTCATAAGCCCGCCCCAACAATACACTCCCTCCAGGAGGTGTTAATTCCCAAATCTCCATCAGCTGAGTACCTAGCTTCAGAGCACCTAAGTTTATAGGGGACACCTGAATCAAACCACCACACCTTCTTTCTTCCCTCTCACTCTCTAAGGCATTGTCTCTCTCACCTCCTCTCCCTCTCTTGGGCCCTGTTGCTCTCTCTAGTACACATCCTTCTTTTTCTCCATCTCTTTCCCCTCTTCTCTCTCTACCTTTTCAATAAAGTCTTAGGACTGGAGAGAGGACTCTAGCAGTTAAGTGTTTGTCTGTGAAGCCTAAGGATTCAGGTCCAATTCCCCAGTACCACGTAAGCAAGGTGTACAAGGTGGTGCATGCATCTGGAGTTTATTTGCACTGGCTAGAGGCCCTGGAGCACCCATTATATCTCTCTATCTGCCTCTTTCTCTTTCTCAAACAATAAATAAAAAATAAAGTCAAATAAAGCAAAAGCCTCAAAACCAAGTTTCTCATTCTATCCCACTGTCTTAGTGTCTTACTTTTCAGCATTTCCCACTGCACTACTACAACTTTTTTTTTTTTTTTTTTTTTTTTTTTTTTTTTTTTTTTTTTTTTTTTTTAAGGCAGGGTGTCACTCTTGCTCAGGCTGACCTGGATCTCATTTTGTAGTTCCAGGCTGGCCTCGAACTCACAGCTATCCTCCTATTTCTGCCTACCCAATGTTGGGATTAAAGATGTGTGCCACCACATCCGGCTACACTACAATCTTTTTGAGAGCAGGGACTGTATCTAATTCATGCACCATTGCATTTTCATAGAACACACACATTGTAGGGTTATTATATATACACATTGATTAAAATGAATAGAGATCATGGATGAACAAAAACAAAACAAAACAAAACAAAAAACAAGCCTAGTACACTGAGAGATGATCATTTAAGGCTTTACAATGAAGCCCAAGAAACTTGTCATTCTGAGACAGTGCAAGGCAATCCTATGTTTTTGTACAGAATCAAGTCATTTGCACATATCCAAACTCACAGGTGTCTCAGGCAGAATTTACATTTGTTTAATCATAAAACATGATTTATGACTTTAAAAATAAGCCTTTGCTGGGTGTGGTGGCACATGCCTTTAATCCCACTTTAATCCCAGTACTTGGGAGGCAGAGGTAGGAGGATTGCCATGAGTTCGAGGTGGCCACCCTGAGACTACATAGTGAATTCCAAATCAGCCTGGGCTAGAGTGAGAACCTACAAAAAAAAAAAAAAAAAAAAAAAAGCCTTATTTTGGCATATATCTGTAATTCAATTAATTTTTAAAGTCACATCAGCAAGTCAGAGAAATAGCAGTAGTGTTACCTGATATCCCTGTGTGACAAGCTACACCTATTCTCCTCTACATCAAATGTACAAAAGGATTGTGTGGATTATGAAAGATGGAGCAATTAAAAAAAAACAACCAATAGTTTTGCTAGCATAGAAAAAAAGACTGCTAGGGCTGGGGAGATGGCTTAGTGGTTAAGCGCTTGCCTATGAAGCCTAAGGACTCCGGTTGCAGGCTCCATTCGCCAGGACCCACGTTAGCCAGATGCACAAGGGGGCGCACGTGTCTGGAGTTCGTTTGCAGTGGCTGGAGGCCCTGGCGCACCCATTCTCTCTCTCTCCGCCTCTTTCAAATAAATAAATAAAAATAAACAAAAAATATTAAAAAGAAAAAAGACTGCTAGGCCACTCTGACCTGGCTCATATTTCAACCCCAGAGATCAATGGGGTAACAGATGTCACAGCCTGTGCTAACATCTCCCTGGTCAGTATTTTTATTGTTAGTGCAATTCAGAAAAACAACTTCTTTATATTATAGAATAAATTATTATGGAATTATATATTAGTACAAGTTAGTATAAAATGCAAGAGTTATCCTCACTACTCCATCCTTACTCCTTTTGGGTCAGGTCTTTTAGTATGCTAAGAACGACTATTGATTAATAGTTAGTTAGACAAAGGTGGCTCTGAAGTCTCTTAAGGCCTGAGATACACCCAAGGTGTCTACCAGGCTAGACACCAGAGGAGAGTACTGGTTTTGTATGAAGAATAAATATGGCAACATGAAACTGGTGAGTACCTCTATGAGGCTAACTGTATATAAACAGAGAAACAACCCAGAGGTAAAATAAATGCTTTGTACCACCCTTTGGATATTGTATTTTTTGAGGGCTATTAATGAGATTGATAATGAATCAATTAATATGATTTGACAATAGATTTCTCCTAAATACTAGTTCAGACGTTGAGGAGCACAGTAATGAGCTTACACAATAGATCCAAAGGGTTAGGGCAATGGCCCAGCCAGTAAAGTGTTTGCCATGCAAGCATGAAAATCTGTGTTTAGATTCCCAGCGCCCATGCAAATGCTGGGGTGGGGGTGGAGAGGTATGTGCACCTGGAATTTCATTGCTTGGGAGTTGGAGACAAGAGAATCCTGGGGTGAGCTGGCTAGCTAGGTAGCCAAACCAGTGAGCTGTGAGTTCAATAAATAAGGTGTAGAGGGATTCAGGAAGCCTCAATGTTGACCTCTTGCCTCCACACCCATGTGCATACGCACACACACATGCACCAACACATATCTGGACATGCATAAGGACAGTCATGCATACCACAACACAAATACACAGTCTCTAGTCAAAAAGACAACGAAAAATAAATAAAAAATCAGGCATGGTGGAGCAAGCCTTCAAGGATCACTGTGAGTTCAAGACCAGCCTGAAAATACAGGGTGAGTTCTGGGTCAGCCTGGGCTACACTGACCCTACCTTGAAAACAACCAAAAAACAACAACAATTAAAAAGATATGAGGGCTGGAGAGATGGCTTCGATTAAGATGTTTGCCTGCAAAGCCTAAGGACCCAGGGTCTGATTCCCTAGTATCCATGTAAAGCTAGATGCACAAAGTGGCACATGCATCTCGAGTTCGTAGTGCAAGAGGCCCTGGTGTGTCCATTCTCTTTCCCTCTCTCCTTGCAAATAAATAAGTAAATAAATTTAAAAAAAGAAAGTCACAAAGGCCAGGCCACACCTTTAATACCAGTACTGGGAAGGCCAGAGGTAAGAGGATCAACGAGTTCAAGGCCAGCCTGGGGCTGGCTACAGAATAAGTTTTAGGTCAGCCTGGGCTACAGTGAGACGCTACCTTGAAAAAATAAAAACTACAAAAAAGATAATGAGGGGCTGGAGAGATGGCTTAGCGGTTAAGCACTTGCCTGTGAAGCCTAAGGACCCCGGTTCGAGGCTCAATTCCTCAGGACCCAAGTTAGCCAGATGCCCAAGGGGGCGCACACATCTGGAGTTCATTTACAGAGGCTGGAAGTTCTGGCGCGCCCATTCTCTCTCTCTGCCTCCTTCTCTCTGTCGCTCTCAAATAAATAAATAAACAAACAACAACAACAAAAAAGATAATGAGTAACAAAAGGGACAAAAAAAGAATAGAATTGAATCTCAGCAGTGTACACGTTCTGAACTAGCATATAACATTTGAACTTTGAATAAAAATGCATAAATTTCCTTTCAATGTTACATGGAGCTTTGCAGGAATTTTGCTTTGTTTTTGTACAACTCCAAGGACTGTTGCAACAGTGGTGGAGAGGGGAGCATCATTCAGAAAGTGAATGGTGCCCCCGTGTTGGAAGTCACTAGAATTTCCTTAGGTGAAGTTACCTCTGCCATAAGGAAACATCAAATATTTAATGCTGCTTTTAACACTCCTCTCTATCCAGATTTTGTTTGGTTTTTCTTGGGTCTCGCTCTAGCCCAGGCTGACCTGGACCTCACTCTGTAGTCTCAGGTTGACCTCAAGCTCACAGCGATCCTCTTACGTGCTGGGATTAAAGGCATGTGCCACCACGCCGGCTCTACACCAGATTTTTTTTTTCTGCACCAGCCATACTGAACTACTTACCATTTCTATGTTATGTTTTGCTGCAGCCACAGACTTACTGAACATCCAACTCAACTCATTACCAAGTTCTTCCCCCCTGTATTTCCTGGAACTTGTACAAGTCGTTCTCTTTGTCGAGGAAATCGCCCTCCACTTCCCTATCCCTTGACTAAATTTTTCTTTCAGACAGAATGAAAGTGTTAAAAAACCATGCCTAATTAGAAAATAATTAGAACATAATGAGAACTTAAGGATCAGCCGCCGTTCTCAGTTCTTTCAAATACATTGTTAATTGTCAGGAAATAGGGATGGTTGCCCCATTTCATGAAAAAATAAACTCAGGTAGCGCTGGAGGGAGTTTCTAAAGCAGCGTTAGAGAAGTGAGCCAGACAGCGTGTGGTAAAGGAAGTGAAGACAGGAAGTCACGATTGTAAGAAAACGGTTAACGATGGACTGGAAGACAGTAAGGTAGTTAGTTATGCCGGCAGAGGATCTTTTCATAAAGGTCGCGACTGCACGGTGGTCTCCGTAGTTCTTGCGGCCTCACGGCGGTACGATTCACGGGGATGGAAAGGGCAAGCTGGGGTGGACGGTGTTCTCGATCTCCCGCACCCGAGCGCGGGGCGGGCCGCACACGGTGGGCAAGCGCTCTGGCTCTGGCCCCGAGCTCTCACGCGCCCGGGAGAACACTCGCGCGGCCGTCAGCCGGCGCGCTGCCGCCCCACGCAGCAGCTCAGCCCCACGCAGCAGCTCAGCCCCAGGGCGGACAATGGCTTTACGGCCGGCCGCAGCAGGGCTCGTGCCCCTCCGCGGGCTCCGCATCCCAAAGCGCCCGCCTCACGACCCGAGGGCGAAGGCTATCGAGCCGCCCCGCTTCGCAGCGCCGTGAAACCGCGCGCTCCGGCATTCCGGGAGGCGCGAAAGGCGGCGGGGAGCTCTCCCCGCGCGGCGCGCCGACAGGCTCCGAGGAGGGGGCGTGGCCAGCAAGGCCCCGCCCACGTCGAGCGCGCGGGCCCCCAGGCAACCGGCACCACACAACAAAATGGCGGCCGGGCCGCGGGTCGCCTGAGGGGGAGCGCCCGCGCGTCGCCGCTGCCGCGAGGCGGTCCGGCTCGGTTCTTGGGCGGTGAGTGTCCGTCCAGCTTCAGCGAGCGGACTGTCCCTCCGGCGTCCCGAGCGAACGGCCCGGCGAGGCGAGCAGGCTCGGGGCCAAGCGTGCGGCGGCCGGCCTGGGAGGGATGGATGGGGCGGGGGGCGTGTTCTTGGGACCCGAGGATTGGATGCGAAGGGTGGGAGGACCCGCCGCGGCGCGGGCAGGTGGACGCGGGCGGAGGTGGGGGATGAGGATGGGGCCCCGAGCGGCCGAGGGAGGGAAGGGGTGGATATGGGGTGCGGTCCCTGCGCACCACGGTCGGAGGCCGGGGTACCCTGAAGGTGGTGTCGGAATTGGGGAACGGGACAAAGTGCTACAAGGAGAGGAAGAGCAAATGCTCTGTGGTACAGTGGTTAAGTGGCCATTGCATGTTGAAGGCAGATATGATTCTTGATTCTGTGATCTTGTGTTAGTCTCAGCTCTGTGGCCCCGAACCGGCTCCTTACCTCACCTGTAAAGTCAGTAGCTAATCGCCTTTGATTGTTCACATGTGTCAGATACAGTTCTGTGTATTTTGTATGTATTAACTCATTGAGACTTTAACTCTATGGGAGGTTGACATACACATTTAGAAAGTGATATCATTGAGTAAAATAACATCAATTTTTGTCTAACGTCATACAGTAAGCAAAAAAATCAAGATTTCAATTCAGGCCGTGAATAATCCAAGATACTGATTGCTAATAATATACTTGTAAGTAAGATTAATAATTCTGTAAGGATTTAAATTTGGTAATGTCTGTGGCATGTTTGGCCTGACCCTTGAGTCAACAAATATTTTTGCTCATAGTCTTAAAGTCTACAATCTTTGCCCATAGTCTTATGGTCTGGTAAGAGAAATACACTAACCAAGTAGTTTCACAAATCATTATTAATTTTAGTTGTATAAATGCTTACAAGGGAGACCACTTGATGTGTAATATGATACGGAAATAGTGTAGAAACCTTGCTTTCTTAGCTCTACTCCTAGAATGTAACACAGTCCTTGACATATAAAAGTTGTTCATTAAAATTGGATATAAATTAACGGAAAGGGATGGTAAGTTTGGTTTTCGTGTGTCTGAGAATGGGCGAGGTGAGAAAGAGGAAATGCAGGTTAGAGAGTAGAAGAAGTCACAAGAGGCCCCAGGGTGTTACAACAGAAAGGCAAGTACTGGGACACTTAGGTTGAGAAAAAGATGAATGAGTGAAGATTTGAGTATGTTGTTTAAGCAGGGGAGTGATTGTAGGTAAGAGTGTTAGAATGGATGTCAGAGTGTTTTCTGGGTTGAAGAGAGATAAGCAGCTCAGGAAGACAGGATGGACACAGCAGTGTACTAGAATGAATCAGAGAAGTGAGGGCCACTACTGTGGTGCTGGGAACTGAGACAGAATCGGGGGAGAACTTTATAAGTCAACTAGGAGAGGAAAATGAGAGGCAAAAGTGGGCAGCACAGAATGAAGAGTTGGCTTTAGAAAGAATTGTCATTAGGTTAGAGATGAGAATAAGGGAAGACGAGAATAAAGACAGGATTTCAGAGTGCTAAAGAGCAAGGGTGTTTAAGTAAGTCCAGGAATGTGGTATGAAGTGAAATCAGAGGGGAAGTATTGACATACAATTAAAAGGCTAAGGATGTAGTGTGGGAGATACAGAGTCAGAAAGTGTTACGGGTATTTGTATGTTAGGGTGATCTGGAGGGAGAGTTGGAAGGTTTGGAAATACTGAGATTTCCTGCAGTTGACAATCAGGGAACACAGTGAGGGGAAAGCTAGGTTGAATAGAGAAGAGGTTGTTTTCCCTACTAGCTGTGGTGGACAGGGTTGTTGATCATGACAAGTATCTGGGTTTGTACGTAGTAGAATAAGTAGTGTTTTATAGCCTAGTCATCTGATTATAATTGTTCCAGCATTCCAGTGGCTCTATGCTGCTCTGCAGACCTTCTCCTGGTCTTTAAAATGAGTCTCTAGCTCAAAACTCCTTCACTCATTCTAGTTCTACCTCTCACCTGTTTTCTCGTTTCCCTTGTGTGGTCTTGGTTCATCCTAGTATTAGAAATGAGTTTGGGGTCCAAGGCTGACCATACCATCCAAAGTACATGGATGGGCAAGGCAATGTTTATTTCTGTAAAAGGGTACATAGAATTTTTTTTTTTTTTCGAGATAGGGTCTCACACTAGTCCAGGCTGACCTGGAACTCGCTATATAGGCTCATGGTGGCCTTGAACTCTCAGCAATCCTCCTACCTCTGCCTCCTGAGTGCGCCACCATGCCTGGCAAAAGGGTACATAGATTTTAAAGAGTTCCAGCAAGCACACCCAGTGGGAAGTCCCCTGGGTATTTATCCCCTTCTGAAGGGTCCTGGGCTTTGCTCTGTTTAGTCAGAGCTTGGCCTCACATTCTCATGCTTTGGTTTCAAGGACTTCTACTCAGGAGGGGCTTTTCACTAAATGATGTTTTCTAGTAATGAGTTTTCCGATAGAATGTCTTTCATATTTCTCACAATGAGGAGGTACAGTCTTCTCATTGTTTTGATGTAACCCCACCCCGAGTTTCTTTTCTCCTTTAAAAAATATTTTTATTTATTTGCAAGCAGAGAGAGAGAAGAGAGACAGAAAGGGTGGGGGGAAGAGAACAAGTATGCCAGGGCCTCCAGCAACTGCAAAAAAAATCTCCAGATGCATCTGACACTTCAAGGGTCTGGGTTTATGTGGGTCCTGTGGAACCGAATCCCAGTTGGTTAGGCTTTACAGGCAAGTGCCTTAACCACTGAGCAATCTCTCCAACCCTTACTTTTTTAAAGCTGGCCTTGGTTCTGATTCTGCTTTTGTTGTTGTTGTAATTATTTATTTGTTTGCAAGCTGAGAGAGAGGGGGGGGGGCACACCAAGGCTTCAAGCCACTGCAAATGGACTCCAAATGCATGTGCCACTTTGTACATCTGGCTTTATGTGTGTACTGAGGAATTGAACCCAGGTCTTTAGGCTGTGCAGGCAAGCACCTTAACTGCTGAGCAATCCTTCCAGCCCTGATTCTGTTTCTCTTTTTAAATTTTTTTAAAAAATATTTATTTATTTGCGATAGAGAGAGAGAGGAAGAGGCAGATAGAGAGAGAGAATGGGCACGCCAAGGCCTCTAGCCACTGCAAACAAACTCCAGACACATGTGCCCCCTTGTGTATCTGGCTTATGTGGGTCCTGGGGAATCGAACTGGGGTTCTTAGGGTTCGCAGGCAATGCCTTAACCACTAAGCCATTTCCCCAGCCCCTGATTCTGTTTTTTGAAGATATGAGGATTTTAACTTTATTTTGGGGCCTTGATATCTACAGACCCAGGCATGCACTGAGTCACTTCACAACCTGTAAATTTCCACTCTAGACAAAGGAATCTTAACAGCAGGTGTTCAGTACCTAGTTTGTTATGCCTGTAAGCTCAAGTGTGTGTACGCGCGCGCACGCACGCACACACACACACACACACACACACACGATCATATTCTTATTTCTTACACCAGGGTCAAACTTCAACCTCTTGCAAACAGCAGCTTAGACACTGGAACAAAGAATATCTCATAGGCACTATGGTAACTTTTTTTGTCCCTTCCCCCCACCCCTAGGTAGGGTTCACTCTAGCCCAGGCTGACCTGGAATTCACTATGTAATCTCAGGGTAGCCTCAAACTCACAGCGATCCTGCTACCTATGTCTCTCAAGTGCTGGGATTAAAGGCGTGCCCCACCATGCCCGGCTCTATGGTAACTTTTGAGAGGGGATCTGGGAATGCACTGTGATTCTGGACCCACCACTTAATATTTCCTTTTATAATTCATAAAAGAAAGGGTTGATGTAGGTTTCTGGAATCTATTACAATATTTATTCAACTCTATGAATGAGTAAGTATGAGTTTTCCTAATCAGGAGAACCTCATGGTAGGTAGGCTGTAGGTGACTGTTGTCCCCCAGCATCTCCCATAGAGCTTTCCAGCACTATGAGGGCTAACCAAAGGGAAGAAGGGAGGCTTCTTTTTTGTCTCTTTTTTTTTTTTTTTTTTTTGCCTTTTTTGAGATAAGGTCTCACTGTGGCTGAGGCTGACTGGTACTCACTCTGCAGTCTCAGGCTGTCCTTGAACTCACAGTAATCCACTTCTGCCTTCTGAGTGCTGGGATTAAAGGCATGCACCACCATGCACAGCCAGAAGGAAAGGAGGGTTTCTATGGAACTGACTCATGTTATCTTAAGTTTTGTATAATTCCTCTCCCCACCTTCCCTACTACTCCCTACCCCTCCAAGATCCTCCTCACCCCCTACATTCTGTCGCTCCCCTAGTCTGTCAAGTATATCTTCTCCCTCTTTCCTCAGAAAGTTGGATCTTAAAAGATTAGGACTAGTAGGGGGAGGCAGAAACTGAAGTCTCCAGTTAATCACCTCATATCCCAATAAACCCCCCAAAAAACAATGTAATAAGTTTATTGTACTGGACATTTTTCTTATTTTTTCCTTGAGTCTTAGCAGGTGTGTTATAAGTCTCCTTTAGTGTTGAGCTGTCTGCATCCTCTGAAGTTCTGCTTTGATGAGTTTTGAGTCTCCACAGTGTCTACCACCATCTCTCTAGAGGAGGTTGTCAGGCTAGCATTGAGAGAGCAGCAGTCCTGTTTAAATTACCACTTCCTCTGTAGTGTCTCCTGGGTCTGGCAGATGTGATAGAGATGACTCATGCTAGGCAGTTGGCTACCTTTACTTGTCACACTGATGGATCTTGAATGTTGCCAGTATTTGCTGCCATCTGTAAAAAGCAGTTCTCCAACCAAGAGTGAAAGCAACATGGATCAAATGGGATAAGCATAGTCATTTAAAAGACTTTTTGATGGGTATACCCTCTTTACCTAGCCAAAGAACAGAGGGAGCTTCTCCCTAGAACCTGTGATCTTCCTGTCCATAGGGTTCTGACTTGGTTCTCATGACCAGGCATGAATTCCTTCTCATTGAGTGACCCTCATATCAAATCAGATAGAAGTTGATTACTGCCATAGCATGCTTACCACTATTGCAGAGGTATGTACCTCTTGTCCCACTGGTTGATTTTGTAGCTTGCAGGATCCACTGCTTGTTCACATTATTGGTGGCCATTATCCCCCAGCAGCTTGCATAGCACTTTCCAGCACTATGAGGGCTAACCAGCAGAGAGCTGGCTTCCTTCTCACTTCCAGGATGATCTCTCTCTCTCTCTTTTCTTTTTCTTTTGGTTCTTCGAGGTAGGGGCTCACTCTAGTTCAGGCTGACGTGGAATTCACTATGTAGTCTCAGGGTGGGCTCTAACTCACAGCGATCCTCCTACTTCTGCCTCCCAAGTGCTGGAATTAAAGGCATGTGCTACCACACTGTTCCAGGATGATTTCTTGATGTCCTATGACCACAGCCTGTGATGTCTTCAGCAATAGGGTCTTAATATTTAGCTCAGGTGGGTAACCAAGTGCCTTGGCAATGGCCTGTATTGTTTTGGAGACCTCATGGGCTTCCCTGACAAATAACTATGTGTGGGGGATAACCCAGTTCTGACACTGGGATTTACCTGTAGAGCCCATGGCTTTAGGGTTAGGCTTTCTATACCTGCTACAGGGCACTTATACCCAGACTATTTCCCCCACCTCCTGTATTTTTGAAAGTTATATCTTGGGCTGGAGAGATGGCTTAGCAGTTAAGGTGCTTGCCTGCAAAGCCAAAGGATAGGTTCGATTGTCCAGGACCCATGTAAGCCAGATGCACAACGTGGCGCATGTGTCTGGAGTTCATTTGCAGTGGCTAGAGGCCCTGGTATACCCATTTTTTTTTCCTCTCTCTCTGGAATAAATGAAATAAAATAATTAAATTAAATTTAAAAAGTTATATCTTTTAATTAGCTAACCAGGAAGAAAGTTTCTATGGCACTGATTCATGCTGTCTGGGTTTTGTGTGTCCCCTTCCCACCCCTGCAGCCTGTTCTTACCTTTGACCCCTCTAAGTCCCTTCCAACTCCTATATTCTGTCCCTCTACTGTCTGTCAAGGATCTCCTCTCCTTCCCTGTTTCCATTCTCTCCTAGCTTCATTTTAGTTCTTTGCCCATACTACTGATGTTAACTATAGCTTACAAACAAATCAAGCTGTTTCATGTTAAGAACTGCATTTGAAAGAGAACATGCTGCATTTGTTGTGGGTGACATTTGTCTTTCTGCAACTGTGTGGCCTTGCTTGGTATTTTTTCCAAGTCCAACCATTTTCCTACAGATTTCATTATTTCATTTTGCCTTACCACTGAATAGAATTCCATTACGTATATATGTACCACATCTTCATTTTCCATTCATTAGTTGATGGGACCAATTCCAATTCCTAGCTATTGTGATTAGAGTAGCTACAAACATGGCTGAGCAAGTATCTTTGTAGTAAAAAGTAGAGTCTTTAGGATATATGCCCAGGAGTGGTATACCTGGATGAAATGGTAGGTCTATTTTCAATTTTTTGAGGAGTCTCCATACTGTTTTTCATAGTGGCTGTACAAGTTTGCACTCTCACCAGCTGTGGATGAGGGTTCCTCTTTCCCCATACCCTCGACACTATTTGTTGTCATTTGCTTTTTAGATGATAGCCATTCTCACTGGAGTGAGCTGGAGTCTCAACGTTGTTTTAATTTGCTTTTCTGTAATGACTAAATGTTGAACATCTTTTTAGATATTTATTGGTCATTTGTATTTCTTTCTTTGATAACTCTGTGCAGTTCCCTGCCCCATTTTTTGAGTGAGTTGTTTGATTTTTTATTGCTTAGGTTTTGTTTTTGAGTTCTTTGTATATTCTAGATATTAAGTCTCTGTTGAATGTATACCTGGTGAAGATTTTCTTCCATTCTGTAGGTTACCTCCTGACTCTTTTGATGGTTTGCTTAGCTGTACAATAGCTTCTTAGTTTCATGAGATCCCAGTGGGTGGGTGTTTGTCTAATTCCCTGGAATACTGGGGTCTTACTCAGAAAGTCTTTCTCTATGCTTATATCATTGAGTGGTCTCCGTATTTTTTCCTGTAGTTGTTTTAGAGTTTCAGGTCTTATCTTGAGGTCCTTGATCCACTTGGAGTTGATTTTAGCACAGGGTGAGAAAAGAGAGTATAGATTTTTTTTTTCTGCATGTGGTTATCCAATTTCTCCAGCACCATTTGTTGAAAAAGCTGTGTTCAGTGTGTGTTAGTGGCTTCTTGGTTGAAGATCAGATAGCTGTAGTTACTAGAACTTAAACCTGGATGTTCTGTCCCATTGGTCTATGTGTCTGTTTTTATACCAGTACCGTGCTGTTTTTATCACCATATCTTTGTATAATATCTTAAAATCAGATATGATGATAACACTAGCAGTATTCTTTTTGCCGAGGACATTTTTGGCTATCAGAGGCTTTTTGTGCTTCCATCTTAATTTTTTAAAAAAATTTTACTGATTTATTTTAATAAAAAGGTTCCAAGCCAGGCATGGTGGCGCACGCCTTTAATCCCAGCACTCGGGAGGCAGAGGTAGGAGGATTGCCATGAGTCTGAGGCCACCCTGAGACTCCATAGTGAATCCCAGGCCAGCCTGGGCTAGAGTGAGACCCTACCTCGAAAAACCAAAAAGGAAAAAAAAAAAAAGTTCCATGTTAATTTGATGTTGCTTTTTTGTAACCCTGTGAAGAATGTTGTTGGAATTTTCATTGGAATTGCATTGATTGTATGTATTACTTTTGACAGGGTGGCTATTTTCACAGTAGTCTTCTGATCCATTAGCATGGAAAGTCTTTCCATCTTCTGATGTCTTCCTCAGTTTCTTTCGTCAGTGTCTTTATGTTTTCATTGTCTAGGTCTTTCACTTCCTTGGTGAGCATATTCCAAGATATTTAATTTTTTGTGGCTATTGTTAATGGTAACTGCTTCCCTGATTTCTTTCTATGTATGCTTATCATTTGTATATATGAAG
Organism: Dipus sagitta; assembly: GCA_036346955.1. NCBI lineage: Eukaryota > Metazoa > Chordata > Mammalia > Rodentia > Dipodidae > Dipus > Dipus sagitta. The sequence goes on from CM070770.1 coordinate 133,941,853, forward strand.
GCTACTGATTTTTGTGTGTGTTGATTGTATATCCTGCCACTTGCTAAAAGAATTTATCACCTCTAGGGGCTTTTTGGTAGAATCTTTTGGATCCCTTATGTACAGAATCATATCACCTGCAAATAGGACTAGTTTGACCTCTTTTCCAGTTTGTATTTTTATTTGTTTCATGTCTTATTGCTTGAGCTAAAACTTTAATTACTATCTTATTCCAGACTTTAACGGGAATGTAATTTTTTCTCCATTTAGTATGTTATAAATTGTTATATATAGGCCTTACTATGTTGAGATATGATCTCTCTTTGCCTAGTATCTCCAGTGTTTTTATCATGAGGGGATGTTGTATTTTGTAGAAGGCCTTTTCTGCATCTATTGAAATGATCATGTGATTTCTATTTTTGAGTCTATTTATATGATGTGTTATGTTTATTGATTTCCATATGGTGAACCATCCCTGCATCCCTAGGATAAAACATATTTGATCAAGTCATGATATTTTTTATGTGTTCTTGGATTTGAAATGCAAGAATTTTATTGAGAATTTTGGTGTCTAATTTCATCAGGGATATTGGTCTGTAATTTTCTTTTCTTGTGTCTCTGGCTTGGTATCAGTGTTATGTTGGCATCATAGTAAAAGCCAGGAAACATTCCTTCCTTTTAAACTGTTAGATCATGTGAAATAACTCTTCATCTATAAAATATACAACAGAGTTATATTCAGCTATTTTATTTATTTACTTTTTTATTGATGGCTTCCATAATTATAGACAATAAACCATGGTAGTTCCCTCCCCCTCACTTTACCTTTGCAACTCCATTCTCCATCATATCCCCTCCCCATCTCAATTGGTCTCTGTTTCATTTTGATGTCATCATCTTTTCCTCCTATTATTATGGTCTAGTGTAGGTAGTGTCAGGCACTACAAGGTCATGGATATCCAGGTCATTTTGTGTCTGCAAGAGTGCATTGTAAGCAGTCCTACCCTTCCTTTGGCTCTTACATTCTTTCTGCCACCTCTTCCGCAGTGGACCCTGATCCTTGGAAGGTGTGATAGAGATGTTTCGGTACTGAATATTCCTCTGTCACTTCTCAACACCATGGTGTCTTTTGAGTTATCCCAGAGGTCACTGCCATCTGAAAAGAGAAGCTTTTCTAACCAAAACTGAGAGTAGCATTAATACTTGGGCATGAACATTAAGAGAAGTGCTTACCAGGCAGTTTGGGGAGCATATGTTGTAGTCAGGTTTGCATTGCTGGCAGAAATCACCCAACTAAGAGCAGCTTTTGGGAAAAAAGGGTTTATTTTGGCTTATAGACTTGAGGGGAAGTTCCATGATGGCAGGGGAAATGATGGCATGAGCAGAGGGTGGACATCACCCCCTGGCCAACACAAGGTGGACAATAGCAACAGGAGAGTGTGCCAAACACTGGCAAGGAGAAACTGGCTATAATACCCATAAGCCCACCCCCAACAATACACTGACTCCAGGAGGTGTTAATTCCCAAATCTCCATCAGCTGGGATTGTAGCATTCGGAACACCTAAGTTTATGGGGGACACCTAAATCAAACCACCAGGCCGCCATAAACTGATAAACCATCCATGATGTAAAATGCAATACAGTCAGTCCAACTTTAAAACTCTCCATATTTTTTAAACTTTATTTTTATTTATTTAGTTATTTGAGAGAGAGAGAGAGAGAGAAAGAGGCAGAAGAGAGGGAGAGAGAGAATGGGCGCACCAGGGCCTCCAGCCACTGCAAATGAACTCCAGACATGTGCGCCCTCTTGTGCATCTGGCTAAGGGTCCTGGAGAGTTGAACCGGGATCCTTTGGCTTTGCAGGCAAATACCTTAACCACTAAACCATCTCTCCAGCCCCAGTCCCCATGTTTTTTTTTTTTTTCAATCAATCCTAAAGATGTTCAGACAGCCCCATAATCTAAGGTAAGCCATAATACCAAAAAATTCCCCCCAAACCCATAATGGCACAGAATAAACACTCATGCTGCAAAAAATGGCACTGGGCATAGCAAAGAAGTATTAAGCCAAGACAAGATTTAAACAGGCCAAACATCAAACTCTGTAGTTCCAAGTCTAACAACTCTAAATTCTAACGAGCAACAAGTCTCTGGAGTTCCAATTTCACCCCACCAGCTAGGCTACTCACAGTCCTGGAAAACTTCATCCCGGGGGCTGGCAGCTCTCCTTGGCAGCCATCTTGTGGTCCCAGCATCTCCACTGTGTCTCCACTGCAACCAACTATCCTCACAGCTCCATCAGATCTCCATGCAGGCATCTAGCAAACCTGCTTCACACTGCCCATGGCTGTTTTGAAAACACAAGACCACGTTGCAAACTCAATGACCCTCTCTTTCCTGCATTTTTTATACTCCACAATACCAAGAAGGATGCCAATTTGTTAATCCAGGGGGGAATAAAGCAGACTTTGAAGAACAGGACACTCCTTGAGTACTCAGGCCCCTTCGAAAGAGTCTACAGTCTTCCTGTTGCCCCATTGCAGGTCAGCTGGCCCAGTCTCAAAGGTTGTAATCTCTCAATTGCAGCTGAATGGGCAGCATTTCACCCAAAGATTTCATTTCTGTGCCATATCCCTGTGCTCACACCAGTCCATTTCTACACAAAGCAATCCTGCACAAGTTCTCAGGACAGGGGCATAACAGCAAGCCTTTCACACAAACTTCTTCTAGCCCAGTCCAAGCAAAGCTCTTTCTCACCCTCATAAGCCAAGCCTCACAATCCATAGTTCTTACTGCATTTAGGTCTTTCAACTCAGACCACAGTAGTCCATCAAGCTGTACTTACAGCACTGCAAGGTGTCTCTTAGGCCAAGGTTTCAAATCCCTCCACATTCCTCTTGAAATTTCTGCCAGCTCCAAAAGGCCAAAGCCACACAGTCAGTTGTCTAGCAGCAGATGACACCACTCCTCTGTACCAACTTTACTGTCGCAGTCAGGTTCACATTGCTGGCAGAAATCACTCAACCAAGACCAGCTTGTGAGTTAAAAAAAGGGTTTATTTTGGCTTACAGACTCGAGGGGAAGCTCCACGATGGCAGGGGAAAGTAATGGCATGAGCAGAGGGTGGATATTACTCCCTGGCCAACATAAGGTGGACAATAGCAACAGGAGAGTATGCCGAACACTGGCAAGGGTAAACTGGCTATAATACCCATAAGCCCGCCCCCAACAATACACTGCCTCCAGGAGGCATTAATTCTCAAATCTCCATCAGCTGGGAACCTGGCATTCAGAACACCTAACTATATGGGGGACACCTGAATTAAACTAGCACATCATAGTGTATACATTTAGCCAGACACCAGCAGATATTACACCCCTAGGGCTCATGACTTCCCATGTCATAGGTTTTCAGTATCAGGCATATATTCCCTCCAATGGAGCGGACCTCCAGTCCAATTAGAGAGCAGTTGGTTTCTCCCCTAACAGACATGCCACTATTGTACCCATTGGCTCATTTGGCCTAGTTGGACAAATTTAAGGCTTACAGTGTCTACTGTTGTTTATCTCCACTGGTGATTTCTCTCTCTATCATGGAACTGCATGCAACATAGCTTTTTCCAGGTTTCTGTCAGCTGGTTTACATGGAGGAGGTTTTCAGCTCAGCTCTAACAGGATTTCTCAGGGACCGTGCAGCCCAAGTATATGGAGTCTTCAGCAATAGGGTCTTACCATCTATTCCTGGTGGGAAACTAAGAGCCTCAGCAATGGCTTATAATGTTTTGCAGGTATCAGTGGCCTCCCTGGCCAACAATCCACTGGAAGATATCTCATCCCTGGCACTGAAAATTTTCTAGTAATAGTCTGTGGCTTCTGGGTGTGCCATTGTCCAAAAAAGTAGGTTTTCTTTTTTCTTTTCTATTTTTTTTTTAAGGTAGGGTCTCACTCTGGCCCAGCTGACCTGGAATTAACTATGTAGTCTCAGGGTGGCCTCTAACTCATGGCGACCCTCGTACCTCTCTGCCTCCTGAGTGCTGGGATTAAAGGCATGTGCCACCATGCCCGACAAAAGTATTCATACCCTCTTAGATTTGATTAGCCCTTCCCCACCTTTCCTTTACTCAGTCTCTTCCCATACCTCATTTAAGCATTTCCACCCCTATTAAACTGTTCTTCAACTTACATATATACAGTACCATCCTCATAAGTCCCCCTTTCCTCCTTTTTATACCCCCTTTTCTAGCTTACTGGCCTCTGCTACTGAGTTTTATTCCAACTCACATAGAAGTCCAATCATTTATAGCTAGGATCCACATTTGAGAGAGGACATGCGACGTTTGGCTTTCTGGGCCTGGGTTACCTCACTAAGTATAATCATTTTCAGATCCAACCATTTCCCTACAAATTTCATTTTTCTTTACTGCTGAGTAATACTCCATTTTATAAATGCACCACATCTTCATTATCCATTCATCAGTTGAGGGACATCTAGGCTGGTTCCATTTCCTAGCTATTGTGAATAGAGCAGCAATAAACATGGGTGAACAAGTATCTCTAAGGTAGTGAAATGAGTCCTTAGGTTGTATGCTTAGGAGTGGTATAGCTGGGTTTTATGGTAAATCTATTTTTAGCTGTCTCAGGAACCTCTACACTGATTTCTACAATGGGTGGACTAGATTGTATTCCCATCAGCAGTATGGAAGGGTTCCTCTTTTTCCACATGCTCGCCAGCATGTGTTGTCATTTATTTTCATCATCATAGCCATTCTGACAGGAGTGAGATGGAATCTCAACGTAGTTTTAATTTGTATTTCCTTGACGGTATATTCAGTTATTTTTAAAAATGATTTATTTTATTTATTAGAGAGGAGGGAAGGAGAGAATGGGTGAACCAGGGCCTCTAGCCACTGCAAATGAACTCCAAACACATGTGCCACCTTGTGCATCTGGCTTTACATGGTACTGAGGAATCAAAACCAGGACCTTAATGCTTTGTAGGCAAGCACCTTAACCGCTAAGCTATCTCTCCAGCCCCTATATTCAGTTCTTTGAGTGTGATAATATATGTAAAAAACTTTATCACAATATTTAGGACATTAGTAGTCACTAGCATACTATTCTCTAGAGTTAGCTGCAGTGATAGCAGATCCTCATCTTTTCAGAGATGCTTAGTAAAAATTCATTTGGATTCAAGTTTACTGAATAAGATTTATGATCAAGATGGGAAAATAAAAACCAAGTTGAACTGCAATTATGAATGTGATTTCTTAAAAAATATTTATTTTTATTTATTTACTTATTTGACAGAGAAAGAGGGGTAAGAGAGAAAGAGAGAGAGAGAGAAAGAGAGAGAATGGGCGCACCAGGGCCTCCAGCCACTGCAAATGAACTCCAGATGCATGTGCCCCCTTGTGCATTTGGCTAACGTGGGTCCTGGGGAATTGAACCTGGGTCCTTTGGCTTTGTAGGCAAACGCCTTAACCGCTAAGCCATCTCTCCAGCCCATGAATGTGATTTTTTATGAGATATTAATTTAATAATTAATTAATTAAATAAATAATTTAGTTCTGAAAGCAATATTCAAATAAAAATTTCAAAAAGGTTTCAGGCAAGATTAATATTCCTAAAATGACCGTATTATCATTGAAGATAGGTACATCTGCTAAGTGCTACTTAGTTGATTAAATGTATTCAGTGATAAATATTAATGGAAGCTTCTTTTAATATATACTTTATATGCTCAATCACTTTAAATAAGATTTTTATAATACCAGACTATATAATACCCATGTGCCTGTGAAAGTATATTATATATTAACAGATAGATAGTTACATAGTAACAGAGATGAAAAATGCAAATTTATATTTTTCCTACTTTCATAAACCACCCAGTATGCACTTATGACATCATATGTATGTTGGTGGCTTCCACACACAACAAATACTTCTTTAATCCACCTCTGGATATCATTTGTTTTACTCAATTCTATTATTATCTACATGGAAACAGAGGCAGAGTCGAAAAGCTATGGACTCAGTCACATAAAACTGCCACCAACATCACATGCCAATTCCAAATAGTAGGTTATCATTATACATCACACTGACTAGCTGCAAATTGTGGCTCCCTCTCCCTTCTCTGTGGGTTCAGTTAATTTGCTAACCCTTTGCATATCTTATATTTATAATAAAGGATTACAGAGCCAGGCATGGTGGCGCACGCCTTTAATCCCAGCACCCTGGAGGCAGAGGTAGGAGGATCGCCGTGAGTTCGAGGCCACCCTGAGATTACATAGTGAATTCCTGGTCAGCCTGGGCTAGAGTGAGACCCTACCTCAAAAAACCAAAAAAAAATAAAAAAAATAAAGGATTACAAATGATTCTTGTGAATAACTTGATGCAAGAGATGCACTGACAAGGTGTATGGAATGGATCTCAGAACTTCCATTTTATCTATGGTAGGTACTTGAGGTACCTCCTCACATTCAGCTATTCTGAAGCTCTCCGACCCGCCTTTTAATCTTATGTAGACCCTCATTTCATAAGCATGGTTGTTACTGTTTACATGTGTGTTTGTGGGGTGCCTGTTGTTGCTGCAAATGAATAACAGATGTGCCACTTTCTTTCTTATGTTTTTTTGCATCCAGCTTACATGGGTAGCTTGGGAATTGAATTCAGCATTACACTGGCATGTATATCCTGTCAGAGTGTTTGCTTTTGAGTAGCTTAGACCTCTCTGGTTGCTCAGACCATTGTTAGCCACTTTCCCCCAATAGTTCATGTAGTACTTCCCAGCACTAGACAGGCTAACTATCTGGGTACTGGCCCTGTTTTGGATTCCAACCAGGTCTCTCCATACTCGGTGTGGGCAGCATATAGTGTCTTCAGCAATAGGGTCTTACTTTTTACCTCAGGCGGGTAATCAAGTGACAAAAACCTGTCTTGTTTGGGAGATCTTGTAGGCTGATAGGCTTCTCAAGCAAGCGCCTTTAACCAATGAGCCATCTATCATTAAACTTTTTTTTCTAAAAAAACTTTTTGCTTTGTTTTTAGATTTCAAGCAGGGAGAATAGGAGACATTACAGATATTGAACAAAGATGGAATAATATTTAGCTAACCCTTGCTCCAGATCTGCCTAAAAGTTTTTTTTGTCTAAAAATATGCCAATTTTATAGTATTATGATTATTAGCCAAAATGTACTTACATAAAAGAAACTATATATATCATTAAAATCTCGGTTCTATTTTTGTTTTTTTTAAACCTAATTTTGCAGATTAGAACTCTTAAAGCTATTCTTTTGTTGAGGTACTAAATAATACAAGCCTCATATTTTCTATGTTCTATGTCTTTATTCAGTAAATTTTTATTATTTAATATCTTCTAAGCAGTAGTATAGACCTGTATAGTAGTAGTTCTTTCATGGAGTTTACAAGCAAGGATCTTTAGTCCCTGAGTCATCTCTCTAGCCCATCCATGGAGTTTATATATTATTGGATTAATTATGTGATTTGGCTTAAAAATTAGTTTTAGAGAGGAATTTATTTCATCCAAACTACTTCTAGCATGGTTACTCACTGGGTCATATTGCATTCTGAGACTCAAGTTTTCTTATGTGAAAAGTAAAGGAATGTGATCAAAGTTCCTTGAATCAGTAAATGCTTTCTCTCCCTTCTACTGGATCTACATTTCAGTAAAATTTATTTTGTGGGTAAGTAATATAACTAACTGCAATGAGGTTTGATGAGTCAAAGCCAATGAGCACAATTTGGAGATAAAAGAATGGAATGGGGTTTATTACTTACAGCATGGAAGGAGAGCACTAAATTATTTTCTAAGCAGTGTTCTCCTCAAAGATAGCAAGGGGATTTTACTGAGGACTGACATAGGAAAACACATTAGAGATAGGTAGGCACATTCTGGAGCATGTTCCTTAAGGTCATAAATCACATGTTCAAAAAGGAAAGATGGGCCGGGTGTGGTGGCGCACACCTTTAGTCCCAGCACTTGGGAGGCAGAGATAGGAAGATCGCTGTGAGTTCGAGGCTACCGTGAGACTACAGAGTGAATTCCATGTCAGCCTGGGCAAGAGTGAGACCCTATCTCAGAAAACAAAAAAAAAAAAAAAAAAAAAAAAAAAAAAAAGGAAAGATGGTGGCACATTTCTGAGATGCTCAGTTAAGAGTTGTAAGTCACATGTCCAGAATGGAAGAAGGCAGAAACACATGCTTCTGGGCAGAGACTTAAGTATTATAAGAAGCAAAATTTACTTTAGGTCATCTAAAAGAATGAGGTTGACTTTGTGACCTTTGCTGGTTCATTGTAAGTTTCTTTGAAGAGTCATAGCTGAAACAACAACAACAACAACAACAAAACAACTTGGAAGGGAGGGTGGTAGATTTAAAGCTTTCCTTCTTAGTGTAGGAGTTTACCTTTAAAAGTGCTGCTTCCCTTTAATGGCTAGCAGCACGACTAGAAACCTGAGTTTAAAGTGATCATGTATTCATATAGCATGAGATAAACATGAATGGATATCAGAAACATTATGTTTAACAAGAGAAGATATACTTAAATGATACTATCTAATTTTTAATGTAAAATTCAAAAATAGTCTAAAAATCTCTGGTATAAGAGATCATGATAGTGACTGGAAGAGGGCATATGGGCTTCTGAGATTCTGGGTTCTTTTTTTAAAAAAAAAAATTATTTATTTGAGAGATAGAAAGAAGCAGATAGAGAGAGAGAATAGGTGTACCAGGGCCTCCAGCCACTGCAAATGAATTCCAAAAGCATGAGCCACCTTGTACATCTGGCTTACATGGGTATTGGGGAATTGAACCTGGGTCCTTCGGCTTCATAGGCAAGTGTCTTAACCACTAGGCAATCTCTCTAGCCTGGTTCTGGGTTCTTGATCTGAGCATATGGGCATACTAGGATTTCTTGCTGCTGCAAATGAATGCCCATCTGGTTTTATGTGTGTGGCTGGGGAATCGATCCTGGAATAGCAGACTTTGCAAGCACCTTTAACCTCTGAGCCATTCCCCAGCTCCTGATATTACATTCTTTTTTTTTTTTTTTTCGTCTTTATTAGTCAGTTTTGTATTCAGCAAATACAGTCAGTTTGGTACCATTATTAGGCTCATCCGTGACCTACCCCCTCCCCTTGGCCCCTCCTTGTTGAGGTATACGGGTCATGCATTGTGGAGTTAGCCCACAGTTATGGGTAAGCTAAATGTCTCTGCATATCATGACCCAACATGTGGCTCTGACATTCTTTCCGCCCCCTCTTCCGCAAAATTTCCCTGAGTCATGTTGGGTTCAATTTTGATCTGCTTCAGTGATGAGGTGTTGGGGGCCTCTGAGGCTCTGGCTCTCTGATTTGGTAGGAGTTGATTTTTCTCTGTGCTGATCCCCTTCCCCCTTGTGCTGGTACCCGGTTCATCAAGAAAACAGCCCCCTTGCTTGTTTCTCCAATTTTTCTTAGTTTCAGCCGGGGCCCTTTTGAGGTATGATGGGGTGGCTCTCTCCTTAGGATCTACATCAATCTTTCTTTCCCCGGGATTTGCAGCATAGCTAGGCGGTCGCCATCTTGGCCGGAAGTCCCCTGATATTACATTCTTTACCAGCAAAAAATAATCATTAATGTGACAAGTAAGAGATTAGTTTTTTTCTGAAAAAGTGACTTTCTGGAATGCCTTCACAAAGTCACATTTCAGCTTTTAGAGAGAAAGGCACGGTGCTCTTTTGAGGAGAGGGAATTTCATGAGTGAAACCCATGTGGCCAGATAACAATAAAAAATATGACTAGAGAATAGAGTATGTGGTGGGGAGGTGCAGGAGATAAGGCCAGAAAGTTGGAGGCAGACTATGATAAGTCCTTTGGATAGTGCTGAAATGTTTAGGTTTATAGGTAGTGAGAAGTACCAGGCTTCTTTTGTTTTTATGAAGTAAGTAAAGTCAGGTGAAAGAAGAGTTGAGGGTAAAGGAAAAGAAGACTAGGAAAATAGTAATCTAAGGAAAACATAAATGTTGGATCAAAGCAGTGACTATGAAGATCTGTAGAGATGATTTTAGAATTATTGCATAGGTTGCATAAATATCTAGAGGAGCGAGAGAGGCAGTAGTAGAATAGGTCTTCTTAAGCCTGTTCCATCATGACCCCTTTTGCTTTAAATTTAGGTATGTAAAATAGATATGCAAGTAGAAGATTTTGCTGCTAATAAATCATACTGAAATTTATTTTAAAATATTCTTGGGGCTTGCGTGGTGGCGCATGCCCTTTAATCCCAGCACTTGGGAGGCAGAGGTAGTAGGATCTCCATGAGTTCGAGGCCACCCTGAGATGACATAGTGAATTCCAAGTCAGCCTGAGCTAGAGTGAGACCCTACCTCAAAAAACCAAATATATATATATTTTTTTTCTTGAGTATATGTATAAGTTTACCATTTATTAAAAAGAGGAAACAAATTTGCATGCTAATAAGATGGATGTGCTTATTTGTTTTTACATGAAGAATTGAATCATGGAACTGGAGAGATGGCTCTGCAGTTAAGAACACTTGTGTAAGCCCTCAAGAGGCCTGAGAGACTTCTTGAGTTTGATTCCCAGAACCCATGTAAACAGCTGGATGCAGCCACATAGTATCTGTAACCCCCAGTCCTGTAGGGGCACAAAGTCCTGAGAATCACCAGAGCTTGCGAGAAAATAGTAAGCTGTGGGATCAATACGAGACTCTGGCTCAGGTAACAGCAGGCCAAAGAGCTATGGCCCAGGACATCCAGTGTTCCACTCCAGCCACCACAGGCGAGCACACACTGCCGCAGGTGAACACATGGGGTACCACCAGAGTACATACACATGCATGTACTACACACATAAGCAAAAAGACACATGTGGAGAGAGAGAAAGAGAAAGAGAAATTAAGTCTTGAATAGATATTTGATACTGCAGCATTTTTCAGATCCACAGGTACTTCAATTTTATAATCATCAGTGCTGAGAATGCCACTATGCAAAATACATAGTAAAAAATGGCAGAAATATGCTTAGGGCAGTTTCAGGAATTGGTTGGAAAATCTGCTCTAATCCACAGTCAAGATTAATTTAATGATTTTTTAAAAATGAAAGTCAAGTTAACATCTCAAACAGCAGGTTTTTAAAAAAAAATTTTTTTTTGACACAAGCAAGGGAGAGAGAATTGGCGCGCCAGGGCCTCTACCCACTATAATTGAACTGCAGATGTATGTGCTACCTAGTGTACGTGTGTGACCTTGCACACTTGTGTCACCTTGTGTCTGGCTTACATGGGACCTAGAGAGTCAAACATGGGTCCTTAGGCTTTTCAGGCAAGTGCCTTAACCATTAAGTCATTTCTCCAGCCTTCAAACAGCATTATTTAAAATTAAACATTTAGACTGGAGAGATGGTTCAGCAGTTACATGTGCTTCCTGTGTAAGGATGGGTTTGAATCTTCAGAACCTATATAAACAGCTGGGGCCATGCACACTTGTAACCCCAGCCCCACAAGGGAGCAAAAAACTGGAAGCTTTAGGATCAATAAACAAGAATGGGCAGAAGAGCAATGGAGCAGGACACCCAACTTTACACTCTGGCTACCATAAGCAAGTACATGGGGCACCATAAGGGCACTTATATGTGCATTCCTCATATACACACTACACTTACAGAAACAGACCAAAAAAAAATCAAGCATTCTACCATAGTACAAAGGCACACTAATTTGATGATTTGCTGTATACTAATATACTGAAAAATGATGATAGGAAAATCTTAAAAGTCTTTGTTTTTTTGTAGCTAAACCATTATGTTTCTGTAAGACTAGAAACTTTGCATAATAAAAATATTGCAATTTATAACATGTCAGTAGCCTTGAGTCTGAGCCGAGGCATCAGGCAGCATACATGCTGTTTGTCTCACCACCAAGGCTGAAGTGAATTCACAAAAATGCAACGTAGAGTGACTGTTGCCAGAAACACCTTGGATTCATGATATGTTTGATTTTGAATTAATTTTTGGTTATTGCATGTTAATAAACCTTTTACTGTTGCCAAATTTTTATTTCACAGTTTAAAAAACTTTGGAATAAAAGACAATTCCTTTGATTGAATAGGTGTTTGTTGAGTGACAGGCCCTATGCTAGATTGCAGAGGCAGTGATAAATAAAACAGAGGCATGGACCTCACAGATCAGTAGAAAGAGAACTGTCAAGCAAGACCAAACAATTACATAATTACAAACTGTTATTGAGAAATGAATACAGATGGATTGACACAATAGAATTGGGGACTTGACTGGGTATGCCTTAAGCCAGAAGCTTTTCTGAGGAAACAGCAGTTGAGCTGAACTGTGAGGGAAGACTGCAAATAAACATAGTTTAAAAGAACAAGTTAAGTGTTTGAGGTAGGAGTTATGTGTGGAGACTCAAAGCAGAGGGAATAATTGACAGGTGAGTAGAGACGAGGCCAGATCATGGGAGACCTTGTAGCTCACAATAAATATTTTGTTCATTGCAAACTTCTAGTTTACTCTTTAAGTATGTCACTCTGGTTGTCTGACTACAGTGTAGTGATGAAAAGGAAGGCAAGAGAGCTTGTAGACTGGTCACTTAGAAGCTTGAATTAGAGGGGATGTGAGTAGAGATGGATAGGAGTAGAAGAATTTGAGATAAACTTTGGTGTAAAATTAATAGAACTCAGTGAAGAACCCGTATAGGAAAAGAGAAGAGAGGTGTCAGAAATGACTCCCAGGATTTTGGGTTGTTGAGTAAACACTGTTGGTTTGCGAGCACTGGAGGAGGAATAGTGCGGAAGCAGGGTGAGAGAAGAGTGGGGAAATGGTAAGCTGGGCTGAGGTTAGGAGATTAACTTTAGAATGCCATTGAGATACCAAATAGACAACTAGAAGAGGACTCTGGAACTCTGGAAGGTCAGATTGAAAATATAAGTATCAGGATACAGGTAGCATTGAGAATACTGGAGAGATGGCTTAGCAGTTAAGGCACTTGCCTGCAAAGCCAAAGGACCCAGGTTCAGTTCCCCAGAATCCGTGTAAGCCAGATACACAAGGTGGTACATGCATCTGGAGTTCGTTTGCAGCAGATAGAGGCCCTGGCATGCCTATTCTCTTTATATATCTACTGCCCTCTCTCTTTCTGTTTCTCAAATAAATAAATAAAAATTAAAAAAAAAAAAGAAGTAGTAGCATTGAGAACCAAAGATACACATCAGAGATCTAGGATGAGATTAAAGAGACACAAAGGAAACTGGGAGCACTGACATTCATGCTAAATGGGGGAAGGCATGGTTTCAGGAAGGAGAGTGCTCACGAGTATTGGTTACTAAGTATTCCCAGCTTCCGTGTTCTGTACCCAACATGTACATTGAAGGGGCCTTGTGACTAGCTCAAGCTGACAAGTAACACTTCTGTCTGGAGCATGTGTTCATACTAAATCTTCTGGAGGTTTCTGCCCCATGGCAGAGTGATCAGTGCTATTTACAATAAGGTGTGCTCTATAACCTTACAGAAATATAAGTCCTAGCATCTGTAGCCCTGAGTTTATAACGTAGTGCTCTTGAAAGCTCTAGCGGTAATCTATTACTTTTAATAGCTGTAGAAACTTAACCTTGTTAAATATGTTGAACATTCTTTACAGATTTTGATGGCCACCTAGATTTATTTTTGCAATGAAGAAAGGTTCTGTACAAAAAAAATTCTCCAAAACAAGGATGCCACTGTCATCGCACTCTCCTAGACCATCATCTCTTATGGCCAATATGAGATCTAGGTCGCTTTCACCTTTAATTGGATCTGAGGTGCTGCCTTTTCATTCTGGCAAACAGTGGAGTGAGCAGGCTGAATTTACAGATGAAAGCAACATACCTTTGGAGTCCCACAACCATAAAGGTATTTCTTTCTAATCTTAAGAATTTGTTCGACCTCACCCATAAGTAGAGATGGAAAATACTGAACTGATATATTAGGCTCAAATGTAATCCTCATCCTGAATTATTGTTTACCTATTGGTATTGTGTAAGAGTAGGAGAAGATTGAGGCTCTGGATGAGGGGGAAAGTATCTGAAAGGATTAGGGATGAGGAGTTTCCAGAAAGAAGGAGGGGACTGTCTTCAAGGTCATTTTTTTTTTTTTTTTTTTTGAGGCAGGGTCTCACTCTAGCTCAGGCTGACCTGGAATTCACTGTGTAGTCTCAGGTGGGCTTGAACTCACGGTGATCTATGTTTGCTATCCTCTTCATTAGTTAGAGTTGGGCATATCTCTTCACTTGAGAGTAGAATGCTGTCATTCTAACAGTTCAGGATAAAATGGTGAGAGCATACTTGGGCTTGCAGCAGCCTGCTTACTTTCAAACTGCTTACCTGTGAGTGGACAGATTTCCACGTATATTTCATATGTTCACTAGCTTTTTTGGTTACTTTTTAAAAAAAACATTCTGTTATTCTTGGATTATATTTTTTTAAGTGTCTGTCCTTTGCTAGGTCATGAAATACAGTCATCAACCTCTATTGACTTGAACATCTAATGAGTTTGTGTTAATAAACACTGTTGTAGTCAACTCCACATTGCTGTGACAAACTTTCAAATAGACAGTTTATGGGAGGAAGGGATTTATTTTAAGTGTACAGATCCAGGGGAAGTTCCATCAATGGAAGAGCTGCTTACTTCCACACGTCTAAGCAGAGAGAAACAACTATAGTAAGCAGACTCCAGCAGACACCAAAAGCAGCAACAAGCACAGCCAGAGCTCATACTCCTCTCCACACCTCTGGGCTAGAATCAGATCTGCCCTCAGTAACATGTCCCCTCCAGCATGCTGCTAGAGACTTCAGCAGGAAGTTTAATCTTAAGCAAAACAAACAAACAAACAACACTGAACACTGGGTGTGGTGGTGCATGCCTTTAATCCCAGCACTCAGGAGGAAGAGGTAGGAAGATGGCTATGAGTTCAAGACTAGCCTGAGACTACTTAGTGAACTCCAGGTCACCCTGGGTTAAAGCAAGACTCTACCTCAAAAACTGAAAAATAAAATAACCTGAGGCTATGGGGGACATACATTCATAATCAGACCATCAAAAACACTATCAGTGTTGAGTTTATACTGTACTATATATATACATCTTTATTGCCTGTTAGTCCATGGTTGGTTTTTATTTATTTATTTATTTAGGTTTTTTGAGGCAGGGTCTCACTGTAGCCCAGGCTGACCTGAAATTCACTATGTAGTCTCAGGGTGGTCCTGAACACATGGTGATCCTCCTACCTCTGCCTCCCAAGTGCTGGGATTAAAAGTGTGCACCACCACACCTGGCTCATGGTTAGTTTTGAATTCATTGTTATTCCAGACTCTAGTTCTGGTCATTTGCATTTTTAAAGTCAACCAAATTAAAGAAAAAGATTATTTTATTTAGAACCCCAATAAACTTAATATTACAAAATAATCATATAGAACCTTTCGCCCACGTACTGAATATGGACCCAAGATTAATTTTTGCGACTCATAAAGCAAGAACCAAGATAATTTTCTTTTTATGGGCACTTACGTAAAATGAAATTTGGCTTTAACAGTCTTTGACAGCAGTATCCACAAAGGGCATAAAAAGAACTGCTGTCACTTATTAAGTTAGTACTCTGCCTATAAAGTATGTTGTGATACTAATTCATAAAGCAACAAAGGTAGTTTCTCATAATAGAAAACAGAAATAAATTTTTTTTGGTGTTTTGAGGTAGGGTCTCACTCTAGCCCAAGCTGACCTGGAATTTACTATGTAGTCTCAGGGTGTCCTCAGATTCACGGCGATCTTCCTGAGTGTTGGGATTATAGCATATGCCCCCACACCTGGTGAAAATAATTTTTAAGAATATTTATATTTCTTAACTTTATGTTGTCATTTATAAACAACAAACGCAGCTTGAAGGTAGTGCTTAGAAACACACTTCAGTGCTGCTTATGGTTGGAAATCTAAGTGTGTATTTATATGCTTGAGTTGAAGTTTCTATTTGTGCCATGTTAGAGGTTGGGTATTTAGAATTTAAAAAGTATTATTTACTTATTTGCAAGGAGAGGGAGAGAGAGAATGGGCACTCCAGGGCCTCCTGCCACTGCCAACGAATTCCAGACACATTGTGCCACTTTGTGCATCTGGCTTTACATGGGCCATGGGGAATTGAACCCAGGTCATCAGTCCTTGCAAACAAGTGCCTTAACCATTGACCCATCTCTCCATCCTCAAAAATATTTTTTTATAAATGACAGTAGTAATAATGTCTATCTCAGAGGTTTATTGTACAAATAAAAAATTAGAACATAAAATATTTAGTACAAAACTTGGCACATAGCTAAAATAAATGGATTGTTAACATAATATTGAAGGGATATGAAGTAAACTAGTAAGGCATTGTGATTAGCAATAGTCAGCTATTGTCTTTAAACTTCCATGGATTTAGAATCAGTTTGTATATAGCTTGAAAATGGTCTATTTTTTGATGTTAATTTCTCCCTCTACTAATAATGACCCATTTCTGTGATTCAGGAGCTGATTCATACATAGGAGTCCGATACATTACAGAAGCCCTCATTAAAAAGCTCACTAAACAGGAAGATTTGGCCTTGGTAAAATCTCTGAACCTCTCACTTTCTAAAGATGGTGGCAAGAAATTTAGGGTAGGCAACCAACAATTTCTAAATTTATATGTTGATTTAACTTTTTTATGCTTTAAGCCTGCCAGAATGTTTTTGTAATGTCATCTTCATGTTATTAATTTGTAGCAGACCTTTTATTGTTTCCAGATAAAGTTCTACATCAGAAATAGGATGTCTCCATATGTGAAAGAACCCATTGCTCAATATTATCTACATAACTGATTCTAGAGAAGGGACTGTCAATCTACAGCTTCTAGGCTAAGTTGCGTTTTGTAAATGTTTTTATTGGGACACAACCACATTAATTTGTTTATGCATGTCTATAGCTGGTATTGCACAATACTAAAATAATAAATAATTAAGGGGCTTAGTTGTGGCCCACAAAACCAGAGGTATGTGCTATCCAGCCTTTTATAGAAAAAGCTTGTTGTCCTTGTTCTAGAGTATTTGCTACTTTATTCTCAAACTACGTTACATGAACACATTGTAATAGACACATAACTTTTTAATGAAAAAAATGAAATGTACATTCTGCCATATTACAAGCAAGAGTAAAGAGCTAAGTGAAAGCAAGGCAGAACAGAAAAACTAAACCAACTGAGACAAATGCTTTCAAAGCACTAGAAAGAATGTGAGGAGTGTTTTTAATCTTATAACAAAATAAAGTAAAATATGCATAATATAATATAAAATTATAATCTTAGAATAAATAAGTAGGGAAGGCACTCCTAAGTCAACAGTAATGCTAATACTACCAAGAAAATGATGAGTTAGCTGAAAGATTTAAGAGTTGTGTTAATGGGGGATGAAGAGTTGGCTTAACAGTTAAGGCACATGCCTCTGAAGCCTCAGGATCCAGGTTTGATTCTCCAGGTCCCACGTAAGCCAAAAGCACATGGTGGTGCATGCGTCTGGAGTTTGCAGTGGCTAGAAGCTCTGGCATACCCATTCTCTCTCTTATCTCTCTCTTCCTCTCATAAATAAATAAATAAAAATAAATCTTTTAAAAAAAGAGTTGTGTTAATGGAACAGAACTTTTTAAATATTAAAAAGAGCAAAAACCTGGCAGTTAGTGTTTATAGCATGTAACAATGTTCAAATAATATAAAAAGTCTCTCACAAGTCAGTAATAGAAAGAGACAATAGAAACATGCAAAATTAACAAAGAATATGAACAGGCTATTCAAAATGATGTAAGTGACCAGTATTACATTGAAGGCTAAAGGAGGGGGAACTTCAGATAGAAAAAGATAATTAAAAATGTTACAGAATAACTAAATAAGATGAAAAGGTAAGTCAAAGAACTAGGCAACAAAGTCTTTGCTTGTGTTTGTGTCAATCTCATCAAGTTTATTCTTTTAAGGCCTCCGTTTTTTTTCTTTTTCTTTTCTTTTTGTAAATCAGCCTGGTATTCTCTGCTCCTAGAGAATACTTCATGCTAGTAAAGGCTCACCTTGGTATCCTTCTGGGAAGCCCTGCTTTACCACCCAGTTGTAGTTAGACTGTTCTCATTCAGTCAACAAGTCATTTACTTTGTAGCACCCAGTACATGGCAGGCAACAGTGTAAACATAGCCTCTGCCCTGTTGGAGTCTTGTACTCTATCTCAAGGTATTTTCCTTAGTTTCTTGTTTGAATTGTTCACTTTCTGAAAATCTTATTTGCCTATGTATTGTTTGTCTTTGCAAATGAAGCCCAGAAATTTTATTGTCTTTATTTTCCACTGTATTTCATGTACGTTGAGGAGCTCCTGACACATAATACACATTTGTTATATGGATGAATGAATGATAAAATGGGAGAGACTCATCTGAATGCATTGATGTGACAGAAGATATATTACCTTACCAATACAGTAGCAGTGAACAGAAGGCAGAAAAGACTAAAGTAGATCATTTTTGTGCATACACACATGTTATATAAGGGCAGTAAGACAATCATTTGATAAGAATGCAATGTGATTTGCTGTATGCAGAACAAATGTGGACATAGTGAATATGAACCCATAGCATATGGGAAAATTATCTAGCTCACTGCTGTAGCTTCACTTCCATATGCTATGCTTCATATGCAGTATGTAATGCATAGACTGCCTTGAATATGGAAGCAGACATCCAGTAGAGAAGGGGCTTGAATGACCAAAGGGTATTAGGGAAGAGAGGGTGAGGTTATTTAATAACATGATATCTACTTTTCTGTTTTGAGTTTATGTGGGTGTGAGTGGGTGTGCATGTTTGTATCTGTGTGGGTACATGTATGTATGTATGTGTGTGGAGGCCAGAGATTGATGAAAGATGTCTTCCTCAATTGTTTTCCACCTTGTATGTTGAGATAGGGTCTTACTGAGCACAGAACTCACTGGTTCAGCCAGACTAGCTAGCTTTCCTGGATCATGCCTCCACAGCCAGTTTTTATGTGAGTGCTTGGGACCCTAAACTCCAGTCTTCATGTTTGTAAGGAAAGCACTTTACTAAATGAGGCATCTCCCCAGTCTAGTATATGTATTTGAGAGTGGAGGGAGATAGAGAAAGAAAGCAGAAAAAATGTGTTTTCTAGGCCCTTCTGCCACTATAAACAAGCTCCAGATGCATGTATTGTTCACTTGTGCATCTGGCTTTACATGGGTACTGGGGAGTCAATCCCAGACTGTCAGGCTTTACAAGCAAGTACCTTTAACTACTGAGTCATCTTCTTAGCCCCCAATACCTAGTTTTTAAAGGAGAAGGCTATCTTAGAGGAAAAGGAGGAAGAGAAAAGAAACAGGCAGCCAGGTGT
Source organism: Dipus sagitta (assembly GCA_036346955.1). NCBI lineage: Eukaryota > Metazoa > Chordata > Mammalia > Rodentia > Dipodidae > Dipus > Dipus sagitta. Next base: position 133,961,282 of record CM070770.1, read on the forward strand.
GGTGGCACACATCTTTAAATCTTTAATCCCAGCACCTGAGAGGCAGAGGTAGGAGGATCACTGTGAGTTCGAGGCCAGCCTGGGACTACAGAGTGAGTTCCAGGTCATCCTTGGCTAGAGTGAGACCCTACCTCAAAAATAAAAAAAAGGGAAATGGCATGGGAAAGATGGTGTAGAGAGTGATAATGAAAGAATTCTTGTTGGATAATTTGAGTTCTTAGTGTTAGAAATGAGTCTAGGGTTTGAGAATGACCATACAATCTGAAGTATATTGGCCAGGCAATGTTTACTTCTGCAGAAGGGTATATAGTTTTTTAAAAAGAGTTCTGGCAAGCAAGCATACCAATAGGAAATCTGTCGGAGTTTTTTTTTCCTTAACACATAGTCAGGGTACTGTGCATCACTCTGACTGATTGGTCAAAGTTCAGCCTCACATTCTTACATGATTGACTGAGATACAAAAGTGGCATGGTTAGCAGAGGAAAAACTAAAGGAAGGGTGGATTCGGGGACCTCGTGCCAGGTGCAGAAGTGGAATCTTTGCTTTCAAGGATTGTTTTAGTCTCCAGGCTGCCTGACTATTTTGGTCTCAAGATTTGTTTTACCCTTTTAAGTTTCAAGGGCTATTGACTCAAGGGGGGCTTCCTGTAATCTGGTCTTTTTTTCAGAACCAAGTTTATTCTTCACCCTTAGAAAAGACAGTATGACTCATTTTTCATATTCTTCAAATTAGCATATAAGAAGTCTTGGCCACTACTGAGGGCAAGGAGTGTGTGGAGACTCAGAGACTTGCTACTTGAGGTCAAGGTGAGCTGTCCCAGGCATTGTCCAGGAGAATAGGAGGGCTTATTGTTCTCTAGTGACTGACTAGAACAACCCAATGCACATATGTAAGTGTGCTTCACGTGAAGACATCTGTTATGTAAAGTATTTATCATTTGTTTCCAATTCTAGTACATTGAAAATTTGGAAAAATGCACTAAACTTGAAGTACTGAATCTTAGCTACAATCTAATAATAAAGATTGAGAAGATGGATAAGCTGTTAAAATTACGTGAGCTCAACTTATCATATAACAAAATCAGGTGAGTAAGTACTTCTCTAGGTAGCATCTTAGGACCTTTCTTGTTAGAGAGATAGACTAATGCTACCCATGTCACATTAAGAACACACTGAAATAGCAGATGTCTGATTCTTATTTAGTGACATTTCAGCCCCTCACATAACTGTTTTATGTTGCAGCACTGCTTCAACACAGGACAATATCTTGTTTAGCATTGTTAAAGAAGCAGATACCCTTATTGAGCACCAAATTTTAACTTTGGTTTTGGCAGGACCTTTCTTCAGATGTTATCTGTGATTCACTGCCTTATTACATGAATAATGTTGATGTGAAGAGAGTGTTTCAGTCCTGCCATTTTGAGCCTAGAGATATTCCAAATCATTTGATCCTATGTATCTGGCCTTATTTTCTTTGCTCAATAACACAAAAATGACAATTCAAATATTGTTTCTAATTCAAATACACAAATACTTTGAGAAACAAATGTAATAAAGCCTAGTGATGAGTAAAGTTACATATAGAAAACTTGTTTATAGGGAAAATGATGCAAGAATCAAGTCTTAAATATCTCTGTACACCCTCCACCCAAATCAGACTTCATGAAAATGATGACCAAGAAAACAATGAAAGAATTTCTAATTTCTAATCATAATGTGAAGTTTGTTTAAAACGAACTGATCCTAATGAAAATGATTTCAGCAAAACAAATGAAAAGAGAAATTTAGGAATTTTTGCTCAGTATAGAAAATTGACTAGGGAATTAAGTTGACAGCTGAGTTGCAGGTAACTTGAGGAATATGCCATCAATGAAAACTGATAGAATGTTGACAAATGTTTGTTAATTTAAATGTTTTAGTGCTATTTAGGACCTCCCATGTCTTGCTGACACAGTTGTCTTTTGTGATGATGTAATGTTATAACCATGGGCATCTCTGGGACAGGAGTGTGGTCCATAGCAGTGTGATCTACTGTGTTTTCCAGCCCTCCCTTGGCTGTGTGTTAGTGCTCCTTGCAGTAGTCAGTGATACTGTGCTGCACACACACTTCTTCCCTGTGCAAAGTCTAATAGTAAGATAGGTGGGATTATTGCGCATAGTGACCAAAGATTGGCGGTTTAACTCTTCTGGTAAATTTGGTCTGGGACACTTTCCTTGGCTATCATTTATAAAAAAGGTTTGATAAATTATAGTTTTGAAAAGTAACTTCATGTTCAGCCAAGAATATTTGCTGTAAAATTATAGTGAAAGAACTTTATCATTTTACTTATGAAATTTGGTTTTACTCTTTGGTTGCAGCAAAATTGAAGGCATAGAAAATATGTGTAATCTGCAAAAGCTAAACCTTGCAGGAAATGAAATTGAGCATATTCCAGTGTGGTTAGGGAAGAAGTTGAAATCTTTGCGAGTCCTTAATCTGAAAGGCAATAAGATATCATCGGTAAGTTATTCAAGGTAGCAAGACTTATTTTTTCAATTGTTTTTGTTATATTTTTAAAATATTTTATTTTTATTTATTTGTTTGTTTATTTGACAGAGAAAGGGGGGGAGAAAGAAAGAGAATGGGCAAGCCAGGGCCTCCAGCCTCTGTAAACGAACTCCAGACGCATGTGCCCCCTTGTGCATCTTGCTAACGTGGTTCCTGGGGTATGGAACCAGGGTCCTTTGGCTTTGCAGGCAAATGACTTAACCGCTAAGCTATCCCTCCAGCCCTTTTTGTTATGTTTTTATGTTTTTGAAGCAGGGGCTCATTTTAGCCCAGACTGACCTAGAACTCACTCTACAACTCAGGTTGGCCTCTAACTCATGGCAATTCTCCTACCTCAGTCTTGTGAGTATTAGGATTAAAGGTGTGTTCCACTGGCTACTTTTTCAAATATTTATTTGGGAGAAAATATTTTCTTGTGTTAGCTATTTGGATCAGTATTTCTATATAAATTCTTATTAGAATGAAAATAAGAAGGCTGGAGAGATTGCTTAGTGGTTAAGGCACATGCCTGCGAAGCCCAAAAACCCAGGTTCAATTCTTCAGGTCCCACGTAAGCCAGATGCACATGGTGGCACATGCGTCTGGAGTTTGTTTACAGTGGCTAGAGGCCTTGATATGCCCATTCTCTCTCTCTCTGTGTATATGTGTGTGTGTATATATATCTGTCTTTCTCCCTCTCTCTGTCGCTAATAAATAAGTAAAAATAAAATATTTAAAAGGAGAAGGAAAATAAGAATCTTCAAAGAATATAGGTATCTCTACATATTCTTGTATCTTTAAATTATCAGTTTAGCTCAAATATCTGAAAATTTACTAAAACCTTTTATAATAATTAATTTTTAATTTGTTTCTTATTTTAATTTTATTTATTTGCAAAGAGAGAGAGATCAGAGAGAAAATATGGGTGCACCAGGGCCTCTAGCCACTGCAAATGAACTTCAGATGCATGCACCACTTTGTGCATCTGGCTTTACATGGGTATTGGGGAATCGAACCTAGGTGTTAGGCATTGCAGGCAAGCACCTTAACCACTGAAGCATCTCTCCAGCCCACAATTCATTATTTAATTGATTTAATCAATATAATGAGAAAACAATAGGTGACAGACTTGAATTCAAATCTCATTATATTCATTTATAGGCTCTGAGCTTTAGTCAAGTCACATCTTTGAACCTGAGGTTCTTCCCCTGTGAAGTTCAGATGACATTTATTTTACATTGTGTTATGAGGAGCTACAAGTGAAGTGATATATGAAAATGTGCAACACCCTCCAAACACCAAATGGTCATACGCTTCTCTTCCTGTTCCTCTCCTACACTACTCGTTTTCTGTAATGTGTTTTATGAACAGCTCTCTTACTATATTAAGACCAATTCTCTTAGTTTAGTACTATATTAATTTATTTTTAAAGTAAACTCTATCAATACTACTATTGTATCATTTCAGCTTCAGGATGTAAGCAAGTTGAAACCTCTTCAAGATTTGACTTCTCTGATCCTCATTGAAAATCCAGTTGTGGCCCTTCCTCATTACCTTCAGTTTACTATTTTTCACCTCCGTTCACTGGAAAGTTTGGAAGGTCAGCCAGTAACCACTCAAGATAGACAGGAGGCTTTTGAGAGATTCAGTTTAGGTAAGATGAAAAAATAAAACAAACTAAACTTAAATGAGGAAAGAATTTGTCTTCAGAAATTATTTAGGAAAGTATGTTGTATTATGAACTTTCTAATCCTGTCAAAGTTATCTTGGAAAATGGCACCATAAGTCAGTTAATTCAGAAGGTATTTATTGATCATATACCATGTTCCAAAAGTACTGTGCATCAGAAATGATCTATAATATGTAAATGAGATCACTGTGGTATGGGATTGGATCTCCATAATGCTGAGAGAGACTGGGCTCTGGGTGAGCTTAGAACTCTGAAGCCAGTGGCTCTCAAGTCTTGAATTCTTGTCCACATTTAGCAAAGAACTAAAATAATGCAGGTACTAGAGAAGAGTAAATTATGAAAGATTTATTTTAGAGAGAGTTGAGGTTAAGTGGGGAAAAAAGCAGAAAGCTCCCAAGCTAAGAGAAGTTCCCCTCCTCATGTGGAGGCTTAGATCAAGTCCTTTTATCAATTAGGCATCTGATCAGTTCAAATGAATATATGGGCCTTGATTGGTTGCTGGATCCAGGAGGAACACTGACTCAGGAGCAACCTGTCCACAGTGCCACACTGAGTTCAAGAACAAGGAAGCTACTCCTTATCACCATCCTGGATCAGACAGAACCAGAATCAAGTGCTAATCTTTCCAGGCAGGGTGGCATCCATGTTCTTCTTGGACCTGTACCCCTAAACTGATTACCTGCAAGGAAGCTACTGGGCTCCTAATCCATACTGACTACTTGACATTGAGGATTCCTGAGGCACTGAGGACAATGGTGAACAATATACATGGTGGTGGCTTTCACACTGCTTATGTTTATAGAGCAGACATTGAAAACATGTAAACCCAGGTGTGGAGTACAGGAATAGCTCCTTGAGGAAATAACATTTATGCAGAAAACAAAAAGAAGAAAGGATTAGCCCTGTTGAGAACGGAATTCAAGGAGAGGGAACAGGTTGTTCTTTGAAGTTGTCGAGACCCAGTGAGTTTAGGGAACTGAAGGTGCAGAAATGGGGAGTGTCAAAAGTGGACCATTGCTGAAGCGTATCTGACCAGATGGTTTGGGTCTCTAGGACTTGTTTGCAGGAGGAAAATGGAAAGCTTTGGCACTTTGGACTAGAGGAGCCTGGCAGTGCTCTAAGTAGGTGGTTGAAGCGCAAATGAAGGCACAGTGTCCGTGTCAGAGCTCCTCCTCCTGCAAACTTGGAACTAGAGTGTTCCTTCAAAGTGGCCAGCTCTCTACAGGGATCCAGACAACCTGGCTCCTTGGGCTATACCTCCAGCGGTCTCCCCCACTGTCCACTGCCCACTTGCCAGCTCCCATGCCCCAAGGGGTACAAAAGCCCTTCTACCACCAGCTTCTCTCTGTACTGTTCCCCCTTACCCCCAGGTCATATATGTCTTTTCATCTTTATGTCTGTCCTCCCCTGCTTTCCCACTTATGTACCTTTCTCTCCGTTCTCTCTCTCTCTCTCTCTCTCTCTCTCTCTCTCTCTCTGCTTCCCTTTCTCCCTCCCTTCTCCTATTCTCCTTCAGCTTTCAGGGCCCCCTTCCAGAATCAACATTCTTGCTTGTAGCCATATATACATGCAGGCTGATAGCAGGCTTCCTCTCCTCTCCTAAACTTCACCCTCCCCTGCTCTTAAAGCTACAGCACCATTCAAATCGGGGCAGATTAATAAAGTACTTTTGACTTATAACACCCACATTTCATCTTAGAACCTCTTTCTCAGAACCCCCCCCCCAAACAAAAAAGAAAAACACACCCGACACAGATAATTTTGAAGTTAGACTCAGTAACACTTTCTTAGGCTTTTGCCTTATGTGGCTACAAGGTATCACTTATAAAAGTGAGAGAACTCAGAGTTGCATTTGGGGAATGATGAGTTTGAGATGTCTGTGGTACAGCAAGGTAAACAGAAATATGAATATGGAGCTTAGAGAGGCCTGGACCGGAGATACAGGGTGAACATGCTTAATCTGGACATAAGCAAAATGCTCCAACATCTGAAACTTTATGAGTGTTAACCTGATGCCACATATGGAAAATTCTACTCCTGACCTAATGTGATGGGTCACAGTCAAAACACAGACACATTGAAAACATTTTGTAAAATTACTTTTTGTCTGTGTGTGAGAAGAGGAAGAAGGGCAGCCCGCTAAGAAAAGTATAGATAGAAGACCAGCAAAGGTCAGAGTGACAAGGAAATGGTGGATCCTGAAAGCCGAAGACAGGAAGTGGTCTCCAGCTGAATGTGGCTGACTCATGAAATAAAACTAGCACAGAAAAATGCTTTGGATTGGTTATGATGATTTTGACAGGAGAAGTTCAGGAGGATGGGCACAACTGCTAGATTGGGATAGATTAATAATGGGAAGGAAAAAAAAGAATGGGAAGGAGACATTTGGCTGAAGATGTGAAATTTCCTCCTACAGTTTCTCTCCTCTAATACTAAATAAGTGTGCTTTTTAAGTTCAAAAGTTCTAAAACAGTCCCAAATTAAAAAAAATTCGTCAGTAGCTTCCAGACCAGGAAATGGGCATAAGCAGTTAACCACAAGGTTTGTTGTAATGAACAAACAGTATTTCTTAGAACAGGGAGGAGTGGCAAAATTATGCTGTTATTCTTTTAATTCTTAAAAATGAGACTGGGGGCTGGAGAGATGGCTTAACGGTTAAGCGCTTGCCTATGAAGCCTGAGGACCCTGGATCAAGGCTCGATTCCTCAGGACCCATGTTAGCCAGATGCACAAGGGGGTGTACGCGTCTGGAGTTCGTTTGCAGTGGCTGGAGGCCCTGGCGCGCCCATGCTCTCTCTCTGTCGCTCTCAAATCAATAAATAAAAATAATTTTAAAAAAATGAGACTGGCCTGTGGAGATGGCTTAGCGGTCAGAAGGACTTGCTATGCAAGCCTAACTACTGGAGTTTGGATCCCCAGAACCCTTATTAAACCATGAGCAAGTGGCACACACATCTGTAGTTCTCAGTGTGCCTACAGAGTGGGAGGCAAGATCAGGAGAGTTCCAAAGCTTGTGGGCCAGCTGATCTGGTGTTAGCAGTGGCAAACAACTTAATGTTTTTCAAGGAGAGAATGTAATGATAAATGAATGATTACATTGTTATTGACAGAGGAAGTAGAAAGACTGGAAAGAGACCTAGAAAAGAAGATGATGGAAACTGAAGAGCTTAAGAGCAAACAAACAAAGTTCCTTGAGGAAATTAAAACTCAAGATAAACTAAACAAATCATTAAAAGAAGAAGCCATATTACAGAAACAGAGCTGTGAGGAGCTAGAGAGTGATCTAAACATGAAAAATGAATTGGTGAGTTTATATTTTATATTTCTTTGGCTATATTCTCTGAAGGTAGAGAATTCTTTACTCCATGTTTAAAAATACAATTTCCTGACATAGAATCAGGGAGATATGTTTTCATACAAATATGTGCAAAAACCTTTACAAATTGTAGTTGACTGTGTGATAGGCTGCTGTCACATGAGATTCTGGAGATGAGGACTCTGAGCCCTCAACTTTATTGAGGTTATAATCTGCAGTGGGAAAGTGGGTGCAGCTCAATGTGGGAGGAAGCTGGAAATGAAAGGATTGGAGCCAAAAGGAAAGGCGCAGGCCAGTGGTATAGCAAAGAAGGAAGGAAAAAATGTAGAAGGAACTTGACCCAGGAAGTGGAGAAAACAGAGAGGGAAAGAAACAGAAAGAGAAATGAGAGACTGGAAGGAAGCTACATGCCCCAGAGAGAGAGGGAGACACAGGCACAGAGAAAACAGGAATGTACCTTCGGAAGAAGCCAAAGGAGGGAGCTAGGGAGTGAAGGACTAGGCTTTTATTCCCCCTGGGGGAGCGGCAACTGTGCTGGGAGGGAAGGGCCTGGGGAGGTGTGTAGGGAAGGCTAGACAACCCCCCCCCATTGAGCTCTTCTGAGAAAAATGGGACCTTTGAAGTCTCACTTTCTGCAGCTGGTAGTTTCCAAGCCTTAGGTGGTAGAGGAGAGAAAGGGGGAATGAGAGGCTTAACCCTGCCCAGAGGAGATGTGTGAAATTATGGTATCCAGCACAAAGGGGAAGGTGGTGATGCCTCACTGTGAAGATTTGCTAAGGCTTTCCCTAGTGTATTTTTTATATATTTTTAGCCTTATAGGAAAGACTACATTGGTTTAAAAAAAAAAAATACCTTTAAGGTTGACAAAATTATACAAATTTTAGACAGACATGCCCTATGTCAAAGATATTCCTTTTCTAGTATATTCTATATAAATGGTAGAATGTGTAAAGATAAGCATGTGCACACATGTGCGCACACACACACGGCATATTCATTGTAACATTTATATAAGCAAAAATTGCAAATAACTAAATTTCCCTCAGTGGACACCCATGTGGTAAGTCTGTATGTCCTGACATGGAAGGATGTCTGACACATTTTACTGTGTGAAAAATATCAAATTACAAAACAGCAAAGCAAATATGATTCTATATTAAGAAATGTGCAGTAGAATATTTAGGAGAAAAAAGGCAAACTGTATACTTCCTACTCCTAGTAGTAGTTATTTCTGAGGGATAGAATTATCGAGCATTTCATGTTGACATTTATGCATATCTATGCTGTCTAAGTTTTATATAATTTCGCTTTAAGGTTGAAATAGGGAAAAACATTAAAACAAACTATATAGCATAATTTGAGAAGGCAATTGTCTAAGAGGCTTCCAAGGTCTTAAGACCACACTATGAAGTAGGGGTAAAGGAAAGGAGTGTTTAGGCAGGACAAGCAGAGACTTCATAGGCTATGACAATTGTATAAGATATTTAAAAGTCTGTTTCATGAAAGAATTGGAATTATGAATCAAGCCTCAAGAGATGAGATCCAGCAAATAAAATTACAGGAGATACATTTTCATTTAGTAATAAGCTTCTAATGGCTGTTCTGAAATAAAATGTAATAATTAAAATGTTTACTGTCCCTGAAACAGGCAGAGGCTAGCCATATACTCAGGGTTTTAGGGAAAGATTGAGAACATTAAATGGGAAGGTGGACTAAATGACTGTAAAGGGCCTTTGCAACACAGAGAATCTGATTTTGTGTACTCAGTTGTCTGTTTTCCCTAAAGGAGTAAAGGAACTACTGGTATTCTCCGTTTCTTTTCTTTTTTTTTTTTTTAAACAATTCTTTTTCTCATTGTGTATAATTTAGAGAATTTTATTATTTATCATGTAAATATTGAAGTCCTGTGTATACTTATCCTTTTTAAGATTGGCAATCTTGCTTCATTACTTTGTTCACAGAATGAGTCTACCTAATCACTTGCCTTTTTCTTAACAAAGTGAAAAGACTGTTCCCTTTGTGTGTGGAAGAAATTATTCCTTGAAGTATACATACATTTTATCTCAAGCCCTAAATTATGAACTCTTAACTACCTCTTTAATTCCTCCTTGCCTGATAAAAATTAATTTATGTCAAGGGGACATGAAAAGCTGAGATAGCTTCACCATCACTTTTAATCACACATTCAGAGCATTGTGAGTTCATTCATACGCCAGTTTACATTATTTTGTTTACTTTTTGTTATCCTAAAGACTACTATATATGTTTAAAAGAACTGTAGGGTTTGTTCTGAGAGCTTACATTTGACATTTTTCATTATCTTTTGCAGAATATCTAGTTATAATATCATCCATAGCTGCAAAATGATTTCCAGTTTTGTTTAGTAATTGCCTATGCATTAAGCCTGTTCCTTTATAAAAGAAACACAGTATAGAAGTAAGTCTTCTGGAGGCCATCTAAACTGCAGTAGTCTCCATCACCACCACTAGCTGACCTTTAAGTTGTTAATTCTTTTTTTTTTTAAATATTTTATTTTGAGCCAGGCGTGGTAGCACACTGGGAAGGAAGAGGTAGAAGGATCACCATGGGTTCGAGGCTACCCTGAGACTGCATAGTGAATTCCAGGTCAACCTGAGCTAGAGTGAGACCCTACTTTGAAAAACCAAACAAAAAAAAATTTATATATATATTTGAGAGAAATAGTCAGAGAGAGAGAGAGAGAATGGGCGTGCCAGGGCCTCCTGCCACTGCAAACTAACTCCAGATACGTGTGCCCCCTTGTGCATCTGGCTTACATGGGTCCTGGGGAGTCAAACCTGGGTCCTTTGGCTTTGCAGGCAAGTGCCTTAACTGCGAGGCATCTCTCTAGCCCAAGTTGTTAATTCCTATCTTTCAGTGTTGTACTTTTAAAATGGGGACGATTTACTTCTTCTGCCACTCTCATAAACTTGTGAGCATTTAATGAGGTTCTGAATGTGAAAATAACTTGAAATAAATCAAGCTAAGTAATGGAAGGTGGTAAAGTGATAACTCAAAGTGATGATAAAATGTGCTCACATAAGAACAATTCTAGTACTAATAACGGTCTCTTCTGACGTCAGGTTATCAGTAAAGAGAAACTTGTGTACATAGAGCTTAACTCTGTAGAATTCGTGAGATGACAATATCTGTTTGCTTCTTCTTTTAGCCCTGATCTTGGTTTCTTGCAGGTCCTTTCTACTGAGTCTTTACTCTTCTATAATAAAGGTAGTCCTTCAGGACTGAACTGCACACTGGTTTTTGTGTTTTGCATGATAATTTATATTAGTATGCTTGTATACTATATATATGTATATAGTTTTGAGACTGGCTTGCCTCCCTTTGGAAATGTGATTGTGTTTGTGTATATTATTTTTAATGGATTATGTACATAGGAGAACAAATTTGAATGTGAAGAAAAATTTGTATTATTTTTCCTATTGGTAAATATGTTAATTGCAGCCATCTCTTGATTCTCCATAGCCAATCCTGCAATGAGTCTACTTTCCAGGTCCTTTGATTCCTAGTTTGCTCTCATTTATGCATTTCTTTCAAGAGACTTTTACTGAGGGCTTACTATATACTAAGTCTAAATTTATTTTTAAAAAATCACACAAGTATTTTGAAATGCGTAGATGATTATAGAAAGTAGCCCATGCATATTTCATGGCCCTGCTATCAGTGAGCTTGAGGAACAAAAGCCCAAGATTAGTTGGTGCTGTTGATTATGATGAGTTGCTTCTTTGGCACTTCCAGGGCCTAATGCATTTGGAGAAAACATCAGTGTGGATAATATTCTAGTCACCCTGTGGCGGGATGTCAAAGGGAGCATGGGACAATAGAATGTTAAGTCTGAAACCAGATGATGTGGCTTTGAGCACTGCCTTTTCTACCAGTTGCACAACTGGGCAAGTTATTTAACTTCTGTGTGAGGATTCAGTGAGATAACATGTCCATCGTATAGGCCAGTGTCTGGCACACAATGAGAATTTGATCAATATTATTTCCATTTTGATGGATACTCAGGAGGTGACTGTAAGCTAAACTGTGTATGATTTTGACTTCCTAGCCCCGTAAAATTTTCATGTTTAATGTTTTCTTCTCTTCAGCTTGCATTTTTCTTATTAATGTAATGTTTCTGCATGGTTTTTTTTTTTTTTTGGTCTGATCTCAACTAGCATATATTCCTCCCCCCCCCAAAAAAAAGGACAAAAATCAAAATCACCTAGTGGACCTTTGAAATGAATTCAAAGCACTGGTTACATATAGAATTTGTAGTTATATAAGTTTTGATAAATCAGTTCACCAATTTGAGGCTCAAGTTTTGTATTTATAAGTCAGATTGGATTGTTTTTACATTCTCCTAGCCCCAAAATATCTTGAGAATAACAAAAAATGTAATTAGAGTACTTATTAAAAGTAATATGATATTGATCTCATTGAGCTTATTTACATTTCTTTCTCTCCTACAAAGGATGATATATTCTAGCCCAGTACTCAAAAGGCAGGAAGGCCGGGCGTGGTGGCGCACGCCTTTAATCCCAGTACTTGGGAGGCAGAGGTAGATGGATTGCTGTGAGTTCGAGATCACCCTGAGACTACATAGTTCCAGGTCAGCCTGGACTAGAGTGAGACCCTACCTCGAAAAACCAAAAAAAAAAAAAAAAGATGTTCTGAACATTATCTGTGAACACTAGAGTGACAGATTAGAGCCAACCTTTATTTTCCTTCTCCTCACTGTTTCTCATGCCTCAGTAGTTAGTATTAAATATCATTTCTCATCATGATTTGGTGCTATCACTAAAATTGAAGAGTAAATAAAATTAGTGCTAATTATTGGGAAATCAGGAAGGAGGTATTTAAATATGGTTGACACAGAGTTATTTTCGTATTTAGATAAAGCAAATTTAAGTGGCTTTTAAAATCATTATTTTCTATATCTTGAAATAGCATCAAACTTCAAAGGTCTTTTATGTGATATCTTCTGAAATGGTAATTTTGTTTTTTCTTTTTACTAATATAGGACTTAAAATATTCTCAGTGTTATGTTTTCTGATGTGGAGTTTTTAAAAAATTTAAGTGTTAGTTATGATGAAGCCTTTCCCTGCCATCATATACTGACATACTGATATTGATTTTTCTTATCACATTGGACCAATAGCTAAAACAGAAGACCATGGAACTAACGCGAGCATGTCAGAAGCAGTATGAGCTAGAACAGGAACTGGCCTTTTATAAAATTGATGCTAAGTTTGAGCCATTAAATTATTATCCATCTGAGGTGAGTTGTTTTAAGCTTCTTACAGTCTAAAGTTAGCCATCAGGGGGATGGAAGTAAGACAAATGGCAGGGACATTAAAGGGGTCGCTCCATTTTCTTGATATGAGGGTTTCATCATAGTAAACTGCATTTTGGTTCAATCTGTGCTTTAAGGGATTAGAGAGATAGTCCAGTGTGTAAAGCATTTGCTGTGCAAGCATGAGGACCTGAGTTCACATCCCCAACATCCATGTAAAGAAAAAGAAACAAAAACATAAGCATAGTGTATGCCTGGGAAGTAGAAACAGGAGAATTCCTAGGGCTTGTTGGCTAGCTAGTCCTGCTGAATCAGGACTAGGTTCAGTGTGAAAGCTGGTCCAAAAAAAATAAGGTGAGAGCAGTTGACTTTGGGCATTCACATGAACATGCATACAAATGTACCACACTTGCATACACATGTGCCCCTACTCACAAACACATGCACATGCAAACACATAGCACAAACACATACACATGCAAAAGAAACTCTCCAGAAAGCTTTTTGCCTATAGCCCTAACCGAAATGGCCTTCTTAACCTTCACCTTGCTGTATAGTATGGGCTGATTAAATCCAAATTCTTGGGCTGGAGAGATGGCTTAGCAGTTAAGCGCTTGCCTGTGAAGCCTAAGGACCTCAGTTCGAAGCTCAATTCACCAGGACCCACGTTAGCCAGATGCACAAGGTGGTGCACACATCTGGAGTTCGTTTGCAGTGGCTGGAGGCCCTGGTGCGCCCATTCTCTCTGTCTCTCTCTCTGCCTCTTTCTCTCTGTGTCTGTCACTCTCAAATAAATAAATAAAAGTAAACAAAAAAAACATTTTTTTAATCCAAATTCTGAGCAAACGTGCTTTAGCACTTTGAGTAGTAATCTCCCAACATGGCTTGTTGCACTGTTTGCTGAGTTCAGCATTGGTCAACCATTATTAGTATAAATACCATAGAAACAGGGGAGCTGGACTGGAGAGATGGCTTTAGCAGTTAAGGCACTTGCCTGCAAAGTCAAAGACCATTTCAATCCCCTAGTACCCCCATAGAGACAGATGTACGAGGTGGTATATGCATCTGGAGTTGGTTTGCAGTGGCTAGCGGCCCTGGTGCACCCATTCTCTCTCTCTCTCTCTCTCTCTGCTGCCGCCCCCCCCCCCAGTAAATAAATAAAATATTTTTTAAAAATGGGGGAATTGCCTGACTTCTAAGACTGGTAATTCCAACAGTATCATATACTATTTGGTTTTTAAAAGTTCAACTAGTGGGTTGGAGAGGTTGCTTAGTGGTTAAGGCACTTGCTTGCAAAGCCAAAGGACCCAGATTTGATTTCCCAAGACCCATGTAAGCCAGGTGCATGTGTCTGGAATTCGTTTGCAGTAAATGGAGGCCCTGGTGTGCCCATTCTTTTTTTCCTCTCTCTCTCCCTCTCTTCCTTCCTCCCTCCCTCTCTCTCCCTCTCTTTCTTTCTCTCTCTCAAATAAAAATAAATGTTTTTTAAAATCACCAATTAAAGTTTATTAAACTGAGATTATTATTATCAGTCAAGAAACAAAACAATCAGGTTGCTGATTGAGAGCTTAAGCAGTGCTTAAAAAAATCACTACACTGTAGGTAGTTCTTTAATCAATTCATCCAAACTTTAACTCTTTGGTCAGTAAGAGGAATAATCCTTTTTAGATCATTTTTAATCCTAATTGCTTTTAGATATATTAAAAAGAAGAGACTGGGGCTGGGAAAATGGTTCTGTAGTTAAAGGCCCTTGCTTGCAAAGCCTGCTGGCTGAGGTTCACTTTTAAAGCCACCAACATAAAAGCCAGGCACAAAAAGTGGCACAAGTATCTGGCATGCATTTGCAGTGGTAAGAGGCCCTGGTAAGTCCAACACACAAATAAATAAATGATTTTTAAAAACATTTTATTTATTTATTTATGTATTTATGTATTTATTTATTTATTTATTTGACAGAGAAAGAGGAAAAGAGAGAGAGAGAGAGAATGGGCACACCAGGGCTCCAGCCACTGCAAACGAACTCTAGACGCGTGTGCCCCCTTATGCATCTGGCTAACGTGGGTCCTGGGGAATCAAACCTGGGTCCTTTGGCTTTGCAGGCAAGTGCCTTAACCTCTAAGCCATCCCTCCAGCCCAAATAAATGATTTTTTAAAGAATTTATTTTAGCTGGCCGCGGTGGCACATGCCTTTAATCCCAGCACTCAGGAGGCAGAGGTAGGAGGATCGCTGTGAGTTTGAGACCACCCTGAAACTACATAGTGAATTCCAGGTCAGCCTGGACTAAAGTGAAACCCTACCTCGAAATACCAAAAAAAAAATTTTTTATTTTATGTATGCATTTTCAAGCAGAGATAGTAGCACACTGGGAAGGAAGAGGTAGAAGGATCACCATGGGTTCGAGGCTACCCTGAGACTGCATAGTGAATTCCAGGTTAAAAACCTGTTTTCTTAGCTGGCTGTGGTGGCGCACGCCTTTAATCCCAGCACTCAGGAGGCAGAGGTAGGAGGATTGCCATGAGTTCAAGGCCACCCTGAGACTACATAGTGAATTCCAGGTTAAAAACCTGTTTTCTTAGCTGGCTGTGGTGGCGCACGCCTTTAATCCCAGCACTCAGGAGGCAGAGGTAGGAGGATTGCCATGAGTTCAAGGCCACCCTGAGACTCCATAGTGAATTCCAGGTTAAAAACCTGTTTTCTTAGCTGGCTGTGGTGGCGCACGCCTTTAATCCCAGCACTTGGGAGGCAGAGGTAGGAGGATTGCCATGAGTTCAAGGCCACCCTGAGACTCCATAGTGAATTCCAGGTTAAAAACCTGTTTTCTTAGCTGGCTGTGGTGGCGCACGCCTTTAATCCCAGCACTCAGGAGGCAGAGGTAGGAGGATTGCCATGAGTTCAAGGCCACCCTGAGACTCCATAGTGAATTCCAGGTTAAAAACCTGTTTTCTTAGCTGGCTGTGGTGGCGCACGCCTTTAATCCCAGCACTTGGGAGGCAGAGGTAGGAGGATTGCCATGAGTTCAAGGCCACCCTGAGACTCCATAGTGAATTCCAGGTTAAAAACCTGTTTTCTTAGCTGGCTGTGGTGGCGCACGCCTTTAATCCCAGCACTCAGGAGGCAGAGGTAGGAGGATTGCCATGAGTTCAAGGCCACCCTGAGACTACATAGTGAATTCCAGGTTAAAAACCTGTTTTCTTAGCTGGCTGTGGTGGCGCACGCCTTTAATCCCAGCACTCAGGAGGCAGAGGTAGGAGGATTGCCATGAGTTCAAGGCCACCCTGAGACTACATAGTGAATTCCAGGTTAAAAACCTGTTTTCTTAGCTGGCTGTGGTGGCGCACGCCTTTAATCCCAGCACTTGGGAGGCAGAGGTAGGAGGATTGCCATGAGTTCAAGGCCACCCTGAGACTACATAGTGAATTCCAGGTTAAAAACCTGTTTTCTTAGCTGGCTGTGGTGGCGCACGCCTTTAATCCCAGCACTTGGGAGGCAGAGGTAGGAGGATTGCCATGAGTTCAAGGCCACCCTGAGACTACATAGTGAATTCCAGGTTAAAAACCTGTTTTCTTAGCTGGCTGTGGTGGCGCACGCCTTTAATCCCAGCACTCAGGAGGCAGAGGTAGGAGGATTGCCATGAGTTCAAGGCCACCCTGAGACTCCATAGTGAATTCCAGGTTAAAAACCTGTTTTCTTAGCTGGCTGTGGTGGCGCACGCCTTTAATCCCAGCACTCAGGAGGCAGAGGTAGGAGGATTGCCATGAGTTCAAGGCCACCCTGAGACTCCATAGTGAATTCCAGGTTAAAAACCTGTTTTCTTAGCTGGCTGTGGTGGCGCACGCCTTTAATCCCAGCACTTGGAGGCAGAGGTAGGAGGATTGCCATGAGTTCAAGGCCACCCTGAGACTCCATAGTGAATTCCAGGTTAAAAACCTGTTTTCTTAGCTGGCTGTGGTGGCGCACGCCTTTAATCCCAGCACTTGGGAGGCAGAGGTAGGAGGATTGCCATGAGTTCAAGGCCACCCTGAGACTACATAGTGAATTCCAGGTTAAAAACCTGTTTTCTTAGCTGGCTGTGGTGGCGCACGCCTTTAATCCCAGCACTTGGAGGCAGAGGTAGGAGGATTGCCATGAGTTCAAGGCCACCCTGAGACTCCATAGTGAATTCCAGGTTAAAAACCTGTTTTCTTAGCTGGCTGTGGTGGCGCACGCCTTTAATCCCAGCACTTGGGAGGCAGAGGTAGGAGGATCGCTGTGAGTTTGAGACCACCCTGAAACTACATAGTGAATTCCAGGTTAAAAACCTGTTTTCTTAGCTGGCTGTGGTGGCGCACGCCTTTAATCCCAGCACTCAGGAGGCAGAATAATAAAGAAGTAAATAAAATGATTATATTGCTGGAAAACTTTATAATTTGGGGTTTTTTAATGAGAGAGAGAGCGAGCGCATGCGCAAGAGAGAGAATTGGTGCACCAGAGCCTTCAACCACTGTAGATGCATGTGTCACCTTGTATGTATGCATAGCCTTGTCCATGCATCACCTTGTGCATGTGGCTTACGTGGGATCATGGATCCTTAGGCTTCTCAGGCAAGTTCCTTAACCTCTAAGCCATCTCTCCAGCCCAGGTTGATGGTATTTATTGTTAACATGAAAAACCTAAAGCAAAAGAGTGATTTATTGAGCCTATTGTTTTTAAAGACTTCTGTCATGATTGAGAATCAGGTTTCTGACTGTAATTTGATGGCAACATGTTCTTTCTTTTTCTCTTGTGCATGCTATGCAAATACTCTTCCACCGAGTTATATCCCTAGCCCTCCAGTGGCCTTGAAGGTAGGAGGATCACCATGAGTTCGAGGCCACCCTGAGACTACATAGTGAATTCCAGGTCAGCCTGAGCTAGAGTGAAACCATACCTCAAAACAACAAACAACAACAACAAAAAACACCTGTTTTCTTAAAACAGTTTACTAGTGTTAAGAAAAATTAGGTAAAGCCCTTTTTATTTTAAGAACTGTACAAACAAATGGATCAATTATAGCTCTATAGAGTAGTTTTAAGTGATAGAAAGCGCTGGAAACCATCATAAGTAATACTTTTCAAAATTTCTGTGCTAATGAAGTAGTTGAACTGAAGGGGTGGAGGTTATTACAAAGAAAACCTGGTAAACACTTAACAATGCAAAAAAAAATTTTTTTGAGGTAGAGATTCACTGTGGCCCAAGCTGATTTACAATTCACTTGGCTGGCCTTGAACCCTACAGGAATTCTCCTACATCTGCCTCCCAAGTGCTAGTACTAAAGGCATGTGCCACTACGCCCGGCTAGAATACAAAATTCTTTATGTGAGTATTGCTTTTAAATCTACAGCACAAATTCGACTATCAGAACTACATAATGAAATAGAAACAGCAGAACAAAAAATTTTAATAGCTACAGAAGAATTTAAGCAGCTAGAAGAAGCTATACAACGAAAAAAGGTATGTAAAGGCAAAGCAGCTATGCCAAGAGGAAATGAAGAGTGAAATATTTTTCCTTATATAGCCATATAAATATACTTTAATTGTGGGATAATAAATTTGAAAATTAAATAATGGTAGTAGCATTTCCAAGACCTTAATTTTATTTTCCTTTTACTCATAATGACATCCTTTTGACATTTTGTAGTGTGTAGAAATAAATTACATAAAATTCACATAAAAAGATATATTCAGTCCACTATATTATGTTGCTTCCTGATACAGCTTTTCTAATTTTGCTAAGCTTCCTCCACTCTTAAGATTCTGGTTAAGAACCAGAAAACATCTCTGCTGTAGCATGAACATTATCAAACACAAGAAGAAAATATACTCTCAGCAATTACCACTGTGACATGGAAAAGTAAGAAGTTCAAGTTCGTGACATAATTGCATAGAGGAAAATTTCCAAAAAATATATTATTACATTAAAAAAAATGTTTTATTGGGCCAGAGAGATGGCTTAGCGGTTAAATGCTCGCCTTTGAAGCCTAAGGACCCCGGTTCGAGGCTAGATTCCCCAGGACCCACATTAGCCAGATGCCCAAGGGGACGCACACGTGTCTGGAGTTCATTTGCAGTGGCTGGAGGCCCTGGCACACCCATTCTGTCTCTCTCTATATGTCTGCCTTTCTCTCTGTGTCTGTCATTCTCAAATAAATAAGTAAAAAGTGAACAAAAAATATTTTAAAAATATGTTTTACTTATTTGCTTGCAGAGAGAGATACAGGGAGAAGAGAGAGAATGGGTGTACCAGGGCCTCCTGCCACTGCAAACAAACTCCATACACATGTGCCATTTTGTACATCTGGCTTTATATGGATACTTTAGAATTGAGTCCAGGTCATTAGGCTTTGTAGGCAAGGGCCTTAACTGCTGATCCATCTCTCCAGCCCTACTCTTTTTAAAAAAATAAATATTTTATTGATGTATTTATTGGAGGAGTGAAGAGAGAGAGGTAGATAGAGAAAATGGGCATTCCAGGGCTCCAGCCATTGCAAATGGATGCCAGACACATGTGCCACCTTATGCATCTGGCTTACGTGGGTCCTGGGGAATCAAACCTGGGTCCTTAAGCTTTGCAGGCAAGTGCCTTAACCACTACACCATCTCCTCCAGCCCAAGCCCTACATTTTTATTTTTAAATATGTAAAAGGTTTTTGTTAGTTCTTATAAAAATCAATATTTCAAAATATACTGATAACTGTATTCATACAACAATAGAGAAAATAAGAATGAAGTCCAAATTGTAAATTCTTTTAAAAGATACACTGTGGTGTTACTTTCACATTGACTCAAGTTTATCAAAAGCCTACTGTGTGCCAATCACTGACTAGGCTGGTTCCTGAGTAATTTGGAAAATGAACAGACTTACGGGGGGAAAGACAGTTAACACTCTTTTAAAAACACACACACACAGAGACAGATATAGCTATTTGAGAGACAGAATGGGCATGCCAGGGCCTCCTGAATCTGCAAACACAGACTCCAGAGGCATGTACCACTTTGTGTGTCTGGCTTTACATGGGTACTGAGTAATTGAACCTGGGTTTTCAGGCTTTGCATGCACGCACCTTTAATTGTTCAGTCCCAACAATTTTAAGTATTTTTATTTTTAAAAAATTTATTTATTTATTGGGCTGGAGGGATAGCGTAGTGGTTAAGGCATTTGCCTGCAAAGCCAAAGGACCCAGGTTCAATTCCCCAGGACCCACATTTTCAGATGTACAAAGGGGCTCATGCATATGGAGTTCATTTCCAGTGGCTGGAGGCCCTGGTGGGCCCATTCTCTCTCTCTCTCTCTCTCTTCCTTTCTCTCTCTCTCTTTCTCTATGAAATAAATAAATAAAAACTATTTTGAAATTTATTTATTGGTTTTTCGAGGTAGGTAGGTCTCACTGTAGCCCAGACTGACCTGGAATTCACAGTGTAGTCTCCGGTTGACCTCGAACTTACAGCGATCCTCCTACCTCAGTCTCCCAAATACTGGGATTAAAAGCATGCACCACCATGCCCAGTGATTTTTTGTTTTGTTTTGATTTTTGAGGTAGGGTCTCACTCTAGCCCAGGCTGACCTGGAATTCACTGTGTAGTCTCAGAGTGGCCTCAAACTCACAGCAGTCTTCCTACCTCTGCCTCCCAATGATACTTTTATTTTTGTATTTGCAAGGGAGAGAATGGATGTATCAGGGCCTCTAGCCACTGCAAACTCTAGAGGCACGTACCGCTTTGTGCATCTGGGGCTTTACATGTGCATTGGGTAATTGAACCCAGGTTGTCAGATTTTGCAGGCAAGCACCTTTAACTGCTGAGCCCCAACAAAGTTTTTTTCTTTTCTTTCTTTCTTCCTTTTCTTTTCTTTTCTTTTTTTTTTTTTTTGAGGCAAGCCCAGTAGACTGCCCTTTTATATAAGAGAGCCAGATGGGGTGGGGGGAAAGAGGGAGAATTGGTGTGCCAGGGCCTCCAGTCACTGTAGCTGAATTCCAGACAACATGCATCACCTTGTGTATCTGGTTTACATGGGATCTGGCAAGTTGAACTAGGTCCTTAGGCTTTGCAGGCAAGTGCCTTAACCACTGAGCCATCTCTCTAGCCCCCAACAGTGTTTTAAAAAATAAAAAAAGGGGCCAGAGGGATGGCTCAGTGGTTAAGGCATTTGCCTGCAAAGCCAAAGGACCCAGGCTCGATTCCCCAGTACCCACATAAGCCAGATGCACAAAAGGGGCACACACATCTGGAGTTCATTTGCAATGGCTGGAGGCCCTGATGTGCCCATTCTCTCTCTCCCTCTCTCTCTCTCTCTCCCCCCCCTTCTCTGTCAAATAAATAAATAAAAAATACAAAAGGAACATAGAGTTAAATGGCAATAGTATTGTAGGAAAAACATAGAATTAGGAGAGGGAATAAAGAAATGAAGTTTGCTGGGCATGGTGGTGCATGCCTTTAGTCCCAGCACTTAGGAGGCAGAGCTAAAGATGATCATTGTGAGTTTGAGGTCACCCTGAGACTACATAGTGAATTCCAGGTTAGCTTGGGCTAGAGTGAGACCCTACCTTGAAAACCCAGAAAATAAAGCAGGAAGAGGGGAGAGGAATGGAATATAAATTGTGGGGATGAAGGACTCTTAACTAGGTGATGTTTAGGCTGAGATACAAAGGAACTAGTGAGCCAAAGTTGGACAGAGAATTTCCAGAGAGGTGACAATGTGTGCAAAATCCTCTGCAGAGGGAGAGTGCAGTGGAAAATTTATACAGTGGTCGCTGACAGTAGAATAGTGGATCCTATTTGTCTTTATATAAAGTTGCTTTGGCTACTGATTGAGAATCAAAGAGGGGCTGGAGAGATGGCTCAGTAGTTAAAGGTGCTTGTTTGCAAAGCCTGTTGGCCTGGGTTTGATTTCCCAGCACACACTTAAAGCCAGATGTACAAAGTGGTTACATGTATCTGGAGTTCATTCCCCAGTGGCAAGAGACCCTGATGTGCCCATACACACTCTCTCTCTCCCTTTCTTTCTCTCAAATAAATAAATAAAAATATTTTTATAAAAGAGTCAAGTGGGTAAGGGAGATGGAGAGCATGGAGATTTGTACATGTCTTAGGAGGCTGGGTTCAGACCAGGCAAGAGATAAATAATGGTTTGTTCAGTTAACCGGTATGATGGAGGTGGCTGTGAAGAGAAAGCAACTGATTCTAGGTCACATTGGCAAATTACAGCTTCTAAATGAAGGAGCTGTGAGGATGATTTTGATAGTCAAATAAGAAAGTTCTATAAAAGCACTGAATAAAGCTTTACTGGTAATAGATGTTTATTTTTCTTTTTTTTTTTTTTCTTTTTTTTTTTTTTTTTTTTGTTTTTCGAGGTAGGGTCTCACTCTAGCCCAGGCTGACCTGGAGTTCACTATGGAGTCTCAGGGTGGCCTCGAACTCACAGCAATCCTCCTACCTCTGCCTCCCGAGTGCTGGGATTAAAGGTGTGCGCCACCATACCCGGCTATAGATGTTTATTTTTGAGGAAAAGTTTTTTTAATATTTTCATTTATTTATTTGACAGAGAAAGAGGGAGAGAGAGAGAGGGAGAGAATGGGCGTGCCAGGGCCTCCAGCCACTGCAAACAAACCCCAGATGCATGTGCCCCCTTGTGCATCTGGCTAATGTGGGTCCTGGGGAATCGAACCTGAGTCCTTTGGCTTTGCAGGCAAATGCCTTAACCGCTCCAGCCCAGGAAAAGTTTTTTTTGTGTGTGTGTTTTTAATGAGTAAATTAAGCCTAGGTGTGTCTTTACTGTTCACTTATTTCATTTCACCTAGTAATGAAGGTAAGTTTTAGCCTGGTTCTTATCAATAAAATGAAAGTCAACTGGGTATGGGTAGCCTATGCCTCTAATTTCAGCACCCAAGAGGCTGAGCAGGAGGATTGCCAAGAGCTGAAGGGTACAGAATTGAGACTGTCTCAACCAAATAAATATTTGAAAATCCAATTTAATAAAGGCTTTCTATATTTTATAATTCTGTATTACAGTGATCTTATCAGGTAAATTCTTATTTTTTTCCTAATTACAAAGATATTGTAATTATGGGGAATTATATAATCATCCTCAATATTTTATCTTCATTCTAAACTTTCATCTATACCTTTTTCACACTCTTATACACATTACTTATCTCTTATTTTGAGATAGGGTCTCATTTAGCCCATACTGGCTGCAAGCTTGCTATATAGTTGAGGACAGTCTTGAGCTCCTGCTCGTATTCCCCAAGTGCTAGAATTACAGGTGTGTTACACCACACCCAGCCCTACACTTTTAGAAACATTTCTACATTTGTTCAATGTTAAAAATTGTTAGAGGTAGGCCGGGCGTGGTGGCGCACACCTTTAATCCCAGCACTCGGGAGGCAGAGATAGGAGCATCGCCGTGAGTTCAAGGCCACCCTGGGACTCTATAGTGAATTCCAGGTCAGCCTGGGCTAGAGTGAGACCCTACCTCGAAAAACCAAAAAAAAAAAAAAAATTGTTAGAGGTAGCACATGAGTTACTACATCAGTACTCAGAATTTACTGTTAGACTCTCTCCACATTTAAATTAATTAGGAAGCTATAGGATAGTAGCTAGTAAAATAGTATGAAGTCAGAATGTTGGTTCTATAATCTCCTAATATGACTTTGGGCAACATATCTCAATTTTTCATAATTTAGTTTTCCTACCTATAAAATTTTGGTAAGTATACTTTCTACCTTATATATTTTGAGGATTAAAGTATATGAAGAGTTTAGAAAGAATACCTTGGCATATAGTATATGCAACATAGTTAATTATTCTTACTAATATGATTGGTATTTTATAAGTTTCTTGTACTGGAGTGACAGCTTTCTTTGTAGTTGTGATTAGTTTTTATAACTTCTATAAAAATAAGATTTTCTGAATATAATTAGCATAAAACTATAAACTATGTCTGGAGTACTTAGATAATTTTCACACTTTACTTTTATTGTAAACCAGACATAAAACAAAGAAAATTTTTTAACATTATAGACATTGACTTTATAAATCATCCTTGCTGTCCTTTGTTAATTATGTGTTAATGTGTGGGGAGGGTTAGATTTCAGAAGCAGAGAAAGACCTTCTTTTCAAGCAGCTGAGTGGTAGAATACAGCTTCTTAATAAGTTACGCCAGGAAGCTCTGGATCTAGAAATGCAGATGGAAAAGCAAAAGCAAGACATTGCTGAAAAGCAGATGGAAGTCAAGAACCTGGAATTAGCCATAGAGAGTCTGGATTCCAAAGACCCAAGACATGTAAGTAAATTAAGAAATTTTGACTGTTCTATGAAAACTAAATCATTACTCTGTCAAGGTAGTACATGTCTCATCATTTTTAACAAGAAAATCCTTTCTAAAAGTCACCGTTTGGTGCACAAATTTAAGCAACATAGATGTATGCATGTAGGTGTGCATGCATATATGTACATATGTGCAATGCAAAACCACTTACAGTTTGAAGGAGGTAGCTTTTAGTAGTACTCTTTTTAAATTTTAAGGGGTTGAGATTCATTGTATTTCAGAATAAGAGAAACTTGCTGTAAGATACACTAGAATTCTGTCTCCTTTCCTTCTTAAGAGAAAGAGCTAGCTCAACAGGGTTCAGAGGCCTTTTCCTACCTCTTTACTTCTTTTTTTTTGTTTTTGTTTTTGCTTTTTTTTCAAGGTTGGGTTTCGCTCTAGTCCTATGTAGTCTCAGGGTGGTCTCTAACTCAAGGCAATCCTCTTACCTGTGCCTCCCCAAGTGCTGGGATTAAAGGCGTGTGCCATCATGCCCAGCCTACCTCTTTACTTCTATATGCAAATATTACACTAAGATTATTTGCTATTTCTATTTTTTTGTCCTTAGAAATAAAACATTTCTTAGTAATATGACTTCCTAAGTTGTGGTCATATCTAGTCAGATCAAGTTCTTGTCTCTGTCAGTCAATATCCTAGGAAATCTTACTAATGGCTTATATTTTAGCTAGTATGTCTAAAATAAATAAAAAGTATTTTTTGTGTTTTCCTGGTAAAATTTGAATTATAAAGTTATATTTTTTAAAAGACTAAGATCTCTGGATTAACAGGAAGAAGAATTTAATGTGATAAGGATAATAAAGTATAATTGCCTTAAGTACTTGACAAGTTAATTACTAGTTAAACACTGAGAGTATACATACATATACATATATATTAATAAAGGATAGCCTTATTGCTATAGATATAAGCTCTTTCCTTATAAAAGCCTAAGGCATAGAATTCTAAACACATCAAATAAAAGTCCTGATTCTTTTAAAGAATTTTTGTTAAATGAAAAATCAGAGATCTCTTTTTCAAATAAATAAATATTTATTTAGGAGAGAGAATATGGGTACAACAGGGTCTCCTGCCACTACAAACAAACTCTACACTTACTAACCACTCTGTGCATCTGGCTTTACGTGGGCACTGGAATCAGCCCCAGGCTGTTAGGCTTTGCAAGCAAGTGCCTTTCACCACTGAGCAATCTCTCCAGACCAAAAATGTGAGATCCTAAGTACTGTGCTGTGTAAACATAGTTTATAATATATTACTTTTTTACATTTATGTGTTCAAAATTTGCCATGTATGGAAAGCCAGTCCCTGGGGACAGGAACTATATCCTACTTGTGTCTATGTCCCTCTTTGTTGATGAATGCTTGCATCTGGGAAGCAAGAAGGAACCAGCCCACAGGGACCCTACCCAAAGCTATGTGCTACAATGCCAATTCTGTGACCTAAGTCTTATTGGATTGTGTGCTTGCTTTTAACAAACAATAACATTCTTGAATGGGATTTTAATTTCACTATATTTCTATAAAGAAGTACACACAGAAAGGGGCTAAGTGAGCTCCTAGGAATGGTTTCCGAAATCAGTGTGAGTGGAGATGAAGCATACAATCCAGGCTGCCTTCTTTCTTGGCCTTACTAAAACTCCCCCAGCCTGGCTCCAGGGACATCTGTTCTACTTGTTCACCTGGTCTTTCTTCTAATTTGTAGTTGTTGTATGGCTAGTCTCAGGCAATCCATTTTAGGCTACAAAATGTGAGCCTTTTAGCAAAAGAGAAAGAAAAAAGTGGAATTCCTGAATATTTTTCTTTAGATGTAGATGGATTTTATTTAATTGATGGGTATTGTCTAGTTATGAAGTATCTTTCTCAGTAGCAAATAGAATTGAAAGTAAAAGCTTGATTGGTGAGCGATCAGAAAATATAGTTAGTACCCAGTGTCCTTATTCTAGTATTTTACATATGCCAGTAAAGCACCTTATAGCATGCCATCTGCCTGAGGCTGATGAAATTCTCTTTTTCAATTTGCAGAGGAAGAAAATGTGACTTACAAAAACTAAATGATTTTACTCAAATCACTCTTATAGGAAGAGACAGAGGCCCTTGCTTAAGCTTCTACCCTCTCTCACAAAGGGATTAAAAGTGTAAAGAAATTATTTTAAAATTCCCTGGAAATGAAGACTTGTCAGGGTGTTGGTTTTTTTTTAAGCATTTGGTTTGTTGTTCTTCGAAGAACAAATGTTACAGGGGCAAACATAATAAAGATATGAGCTGCTCTCCAATCAGGAAACGCCCCCATGGAAACAAACAAACAAAAAAAAAAGATCAACAGTTCTCTAGTCAATTAGCTCTTAGTGATCTCTGCAGCTTTAGGGCGTGATTGGCCCTCGGGAGCTTCCTGTGTTTTGATTTAAAGTTCAGGGGTGGGGCCGCCAGCAGTGACTGCTGCTGATTGGAAGGGGTTGGCTGCCAGTCACTTTTAGCCAGGAACGTGGTTTGAGGCGCTGGGACTTAACTAAGGCATTTGCAAAAATGTGGCTGTCAGAGAGGGAAGTGCACGAGAATTTGAAGACAGGATTAGAAAGCGTCCCGCCCGCAGTTTCTCTATTCTCAACGGCTTAGTTCTAACAGGACGGAGTGGAAGTTAAGGTATGGTCGTCGTCTCTCTCTGTACAAAGAACTTGGAAGGAGGCGGAGCCAGAGATGTAAGTTCCTGTTTTTACAATAACTCACTTGTGAGCACCGTGGTGGTGAGATATCGCGCAAAGTACTCTTGCACCCATGTGTTTAATACACATCCTTGACATCTTGAACCAAAGTTTTGTCCTGCATATAGAGATTTCAGTGGAAATTTTCACCGTGAATTTAAGGTTTGTTGATGTAAATACGAGTATAGTCTTTTTAAATTAAAAAAAAAATATTCTTTTTTGAGCCATGAAAATCCTTAGTTTCCTCCAGATGTAAGCTGTTATTTGCAGGTACTAGATTTCAAAAGAAAAATCATTGAGATTGATTTCAGATGGGTATTTTTGGAGTGGAAGGGAAAAGATTTGAAAATCCCATCAAGTTTTCTAGTAGTCAAATAAAAGCCTTCTAGTCACTTTGCAGCTTACTTGTTCTTCAAAAATATGGACACTTCTCTTTCTAGGATTTGAGAGAAGGAGGCATCTAAAATTGAGGAATTTTAAAAATAATCAAATGGTTTTTGGGTTTGAAAACCCTTGGCATTTGCTGTTCTAGTGAAAAGTACAATTCTCTGTCTTGATTTTTTCCTGTTATTCTTTGATCCAGTTGGGCACATTTAGTCGTTGGGGTAGGGGGTGAGTGGGAGGACAAAGTTTCTCTGGGGAATTATTTTGTCTCCCTATGAACAGTTGCCTAGGGAGACCACAGAAAGTCATTTGCTGTACCAGAGACTCTGGTTTGTCATTTGTAAAATGAAGGGTTAGACTGGGTCATTAGTTCTCTGTTTTCCAGCACACCTGAGAAGTATAATCCATTCCTGTCAGTTGTCAGTGGCTCTCTAGCTCCATAAGTGTTGGGTTATGAGAGGGGCTGTGCTCCTTCAACCTCTATCCACTCCTCAATAACATTTTGGAATATGCCAGTATAATAGGTATTCTGGAAACCTTTTGTTAAAAGACACATTTTAATGCTGTGCAAATAATATTAAACTTTTCTATGTCACCTACTAGTTGGGTCCTTGGTAAAATCACATAGCCTCCGTAAAGTGGAGATGATTCTCATCATGTTATCCTGAGGTCTTAATGGAAACTACTTCTGAGAAAACATTACAGGTCCTGATTTAGAATATATGCAACTGCCACACTTTCTACCCTTCCTTTTAAATTTAATTATTTATTTCAGAGAGACAGAGACAGAGAGAAGGGCATGCCAGGGTCTCTAGCCACTGCAAACAAAACTCCAGATGCATGTGCATCTGGTTTACAGGGGTCCTGGGGAATTGAACCTGTGTCCTTTGGCTTTGCAGGCAAGCACCTTAACCTCCAAGCTATCCCTCCAGCCCAGGTGTTTTGTTTTTTTTTTTAATTTTTGTCTATTTATTTGAGAGTCACAGAGTGAGAAAGAGGCAGGGCAAGAGAGAAAATGGGTGCACCAGGGCCTCCAACCACTGCAAATGAACTCCAGATGCCTGCGCCCCCTTGTGCATCTGGCTTATGTGGGTCCTGGGGAATAGAGCCTTGAACCAGGGTCCTTAGGCTTCACAGGCAAGTGCTTAACCAGCTAAGCCATCTCTCCAGCCCTGTTTGTTTTTTAATATTATTTATTTATTTATTTATTTATTTATTTTGGAGAGAGAGAAAGAGGCAGAACAAACTCCAGGTACATGTACCAGCTTGTGCATCTGGTTTATGTGGGTACTAGGGAATTGAATCTGGGTCCTTAGGCTTCACAGGTAAGTGCCTTACCTGCTAAGCCATGTCTCCAGCCCCTGTCCTTCCTTTTAAAATGTTGTTAGAGATTATTACTTTTTTTTGTTTATTTGTTTTTTCGAGGTAGGGTTTCACTCTAGTCCAGGCTGACGTGGAATTCACTATGTAGTCTCAGGGTGGCCTCAACGTGTTCCTCCTACCTCTGCCTCCCAAGTGCTGGGATTAAAGGCATGTACCACCATGCCCAGCTGAGATTATTACTTTTTTATTAAAATTTTATTTTTATCTATTTGTTAGAGACAGAGAGAAGAGGGGAGAGAGAGAGTGAAAGAGAATGGGCACGCCAGGGCCTCTAGCCGCTGTAGACAAACTCCAGATGCATATGCAATGATGTGCGTCTGGCTTATATGGGACCTGGAGAATCAAACCTGCATCCTTAGGTTTTGCAGGCATGTGCCTTAACCACTAAGCCATCTCTCCAGCCCTGAGATTATTACTGTTAAGATCTTAAAGGACTTGAAGTTGTATTGATTTTCTTTTTTAATTCAGTCCCATATGAAGGCCCAGAAAAGGGGAAAAGAACAACAGCTTGACATTATGAGCAAGCAGTACAAACAACTGGAAGGCCGATTGGATGAAATACTTTCTAGAATTGCCAAAGAGACTGAAGAGATTAAGGATCTTGAACAACAGCTGACTGAAGGTAAAAATTTAAGATAAATGGTTTCAGTATTAACAACAACAAAAAGATGGTACCCAGGCAGATACTAACCTGGATATTACCTGAATACAGTTCAGTTATTAGTTTACCCACTAGTATTTGATAAGGAAATTTTGTAGAATAGTGAAGAATGTCGAGTCAAATTTAAAATCTTCTATATTGGGCTGGAGAGATGGCTTAGCAGTTAAGGCACTTGCCTGCAAAATCACAGAACCCAGATTTTATTTCCCAGGACCCATGTAAGCCAGATGCACATGGTGGAGCATGTGTCTGTAGTTCATTTGCAGCTGCTGAAGGCTCTGGTGCATCCATTCTCTCTCCCCCTATCTGCCTCTTTCTCTCAAACTAATATAATAATTTTTTTATTTAAAAAAATTTCTATGTTATGATAGCATGTTACATTGATACCTAGTGAGTTAGATCACTGCAGACAGTATGTAAAAAATGAATAGGTGATTGTGATGAGCTTGGTTGTGTGGTTGTCTAATGGTGTAAGACTCAGGAGCCTGCTGGCATCAGGAAATTCAATGTTTAGCTGCAAAAAAGTATAAAAAGAAATATAGGTTACACTTTTACAAGTCAAATTTAAATGAGTGCATACTATTTTATATGGAAATTAAAATTTTTACATTTTTATTTATTTATTTTTACTTTTTTATTGACAACTTCCATAGTTGTAGATGTTAGCCCATGGTAATTCCCTCACTTCGCCCAGTTTCCCCTTTGAAACTCCACTCTCCTTCATATCCCCTCCACCTCTCAGTCAATCTCTTTTATGTTGATGTCATGATCTTTTCTTCCTATTATGATGGTCTTGTGTAGGTAGTGTCAGGAACTGTGAGGTCATGGATATCCAGGCCATTTTGTGTCTGGAGGAGCACGTTGTAAGGAGTCCTACCCTTCCTTTGGCTCTTAGATTCTTTCCGCCACGACTTCCGCAGTGGACCCTGAGCCTTGGAAGATGTGATAGAGATATTTCGGTGCTGAGCACTCCTGTGTCACTTCTTCTCAGCACCATGGTGCCTTCTGAGTCATCCCAAAATCACAGCCATCTTAAAAGAGAAGCTTCTCTAGCCAAAAGTAAGAGTAGCATTAATATATGGGTATGAACATTAAGAGAAGCACTTACTGGGCAGTTTGGTGAGCATAGTATATACATCTAGCCAGACACCAGCAGATATTACACCCCTAGGGCTCCTGACTACCCCTATTGTAGGTTTTCAGTATCAGGGATGTATTCCTTCCCATGGAGTGGGCCTCCAGTCAAATTAGAGAGTGGTTGGTTTCCCCATAACAGAAATGCCACTATTGCATCTGTTGGCTCATTTGGCCAAGTGGCCAAATTTAAGGCTTGTAGTGTCCACTGTTGATTATCTCCACTGGTGATTTTTTTCTCTCCCATTGAACTGCATGTAGCATAGCTTTTTCCAGCTTTCTGTCAGCTGGTCTACATGGAGGAGGTTTTCAGCTCAGCTCCAGCAGGATTTCTCAGTGATCTGGCAGCCTAAGTATGCGGAGTCTTTAGCAATAGGGTCTTACCATGTACTGGTGGGATACCAAGAGCCTCGGCATTGGCCTGTAATGTTTTGTGGGTATCAGGGACCTTGCTGGCTAACAACTCATTGGAAGGTATCCCATCCCTGGCCCTGAAAATGTTCTAGTAACTGTCTGTGGCTTCTGAGTGTTCCATTGTCCAAAAAAGTAGGTTTCCATGTGACTTATTTATATCCTCTTAGATTTTGATTAGCCCTCCCTCCACCTTTCCTTCACTCAATCTCTTCCCCTGACCTCACTTAGGCCTTTTCACCCCCATTAATCTGTTCTTTTACTTATATATATACAGTGCCATCCTATTAAGTCCCCCCCCCCTTCCTTCCCTTTCTATTCCCTTTATATCCCCTTTCTAGCTTACTGGCCTCTGCTACTGAGTTTTATTCCTACTCACATAGAAGTACAATCATCTGTAGCTAGGATCCACATATGAAAGAGAATATGTGACGTTTGGCTTTCTGGGCCTGGGTTACCTCACTAAGTATAATCCTTTCCAGATCCATCCATTTTTTTCTGAAAATTTCATTTTTCTTTACCACTGAGTAGGAATCCATTGTATAAATGTGCCATGTCTTCATTATCCACTCATCAGTTTAGGGACATGTAGGTTGATTCCATTTCCTACCTATTGTGAATAGAATGGCAGCCCTCACATGATTGAGCAAGTATCTCTAAGGTAGTGAGATAAATCCTTAGGATATATGCCTAGGAGTGGTATAGATAACTGGGTTATATGGTAAATCTATTTTCACCTGTCTCAGGAACCTTGACACTGATTTCTACAATGGCTGGACCAGATTGCATTCCCACCAACAGTGTAGAAGGGTTCCTCTTTTTCTACATCCTTGCCAGCATTTATGGTCATTTGTTTTCATGATGTTAGCCATTCTGACAGGAATGAGATGGAATCTCAGTACAGTTTTAATCTGCATTTCCCTGATAGCTAGGGATGTAGAACATTTTTTTAGACGTTTATATTCCATCTGTATTTCTTCTTTTGAGAACTCTCTATTTAGTTCCATAGCCCATTTTTTAACTGGATTGGTTGATTTCTGATTATTTAGTTTTTTGAGTTCTTTGTATATTTTGGATATTAATTCTCTGTCAGATGTATAGCTGGCAAAGATTTTCTCCCATTCTGTAGGTTGCCTCTTTGCTCTATTCACAGTGTTCTTTGCTGTACAAAAGCTTTGTAATTTCATGAGGTCCCATGTGGTTTTATTTCCTGAGCAATTGGAGTTAAATTCAGAAAGTCTTTGCCAAGACCAATATGTTGAAGGGTTCTTCCTACTTTTTCCTCTAGCAGTTTCAGAGTTTCAGGTCTGATATTAAGATATTTGATCCATTTTGGATGTGCATGGAGGGAGATAGGATCTATTTTCATCCTTCTACAGATACATATCCAGTTTTCCCAGCACCATTTGCTGAAGAGGCTGTCTTTTCTCCAATGAGTATTTTTGGCATTGTTGTCAAAGATCAGGTGTTTATAGCTACCTAGACTTACATCTGGGTCCTCTGTTCTGTTCCTTTGATCTACATGTCTGTTTCTGTGTCAGTACCATGCTGTTTTTGTTACTATGGCTCTGTAATACAGGTTAAAATCAGGTATGGTGATACCACTGGCCTTATTTTTGTTGCTCAAAATTGTTTTAGGTATTCGAGGGATTTTTGTGCTTCCAAATGAATTTTTGGATTGTTCTTTCTATTTCCGTGAAGAATGCCATCAGAATTTTGATGGGGATTGTATTAAATGTGTAGATTGTTTTTGGTAAGGTTGCCATTTTCACAATATTGATTCTTCCAGTCCAAGAACAAGAGATGTCTTTCCATTTCCTAGTGTCTTCTTCAATTTCTCACATGAGTGTTTTAAAGTTTTCATTGTAGAGATCCTTCACTTCCTTAGGTTTATTCCAAGGCACTTTATTTATTATTTGATGCAGTTGTGAATGGGAGTGATTCTCTGATTTCATCCTCTGTGTGTTTGTTGTTAACATATAGGAAGGCTACTAATTTCTGTGTGTTTATTTTGTATCCTGCTACTTGGCTATAAGTGTTTACCAGCTCTAACAGTTTGCTGGTAGAGTCTTTAGGGTCCTTTATGTATAGAATCATATCAGCTGCAAATAATGATAACTTGATCTCCCCTCACTTGGCTTTTCCTGCAGCTTAGGCTGAGCCTGGAGGCAGCGGCCACATGGACCTGGTGCTACCACTGCTGGAGCCGCTTCTGCCTGCTTCTGTGGTCTCTAGACACAAACACACTGGATCTCTCCTACTTCTCTGCTGTGGTTGATAATTTCTTATACATCTTCACTTTTTAGTAGAAGAGTGTATTTTCCTGGTTTTTTTTTTTTTCTTTTTCTTCCCTAGGCTGCTTTGACATGGTTCCTAACATCACCATCTTAACCAAAACTGGAAATTAAATTTTTTTTTACAGAATGAGTCAGGCATTCTGTATTTCTCATAAATGTGCCTGTATTATTACTACTTAACACTCCTGTACCATAGAAAATAGGAAGAAATTGTATCTTGAAATAGAAGAATAAGACAAGATATAACTGTAAATTTAGAATTTCACTTTGGGCTAATAACAAATTGCTAAGGAGGCCGACAGTGTTCAAACATTGATTCTCTCTTTCTGTCTTACATAGGCCAGATAGCAGCGAATGAAGCTCTGAAGGCGGATTTAGAAGGTGTCATCAGTGGATTGCAAGAGTACCTGGGGACCATCAAAGGCCAGGCGACTCAGGCCCAGAATGAGTGTAGGAAGCTACAGGACGAGAAAGAGACATTGCTCCAGAGATTAACAGAAGTCAAGCAGGAGAGAGATGAGCTAGAAA
Organism: Dipus sagitta; assembly: GCA_036346955.1. NCBI lineage: Eukaryota > Metazoa > Chordata > Mammalia > Rodentia > Dipodidae > Dipus > Dipus sagitta. Next base: position 133,994,963 of record CM070770.1, read on the forward strand.
TAGTTGCCATGGATGCAGAAAATATGAGAAAGGTACAATTTGTTTCTTCCTGCCAGCTTTAGTTCATAAGTAAACTATGTTCAGATTTCGTTAGTTGAAAACAACAGTGCAGTTGTGAGTTGTAAAAAGTATTAGTGGCTATTTGCTGTGTTTGTCCTTTAAATTTTAAATTTTTTTTTTCATTCATTTGTACGTACATGTATATGGGTGCACCAAGGTCTCTTGCTATTGCATACTGGAAGACTAGACACATCACTTTTTGCCTCAGGCTTCACATGGGTGACTGGGAAATTGAACCTGGGCAGGCAGGCTTTGCAAGCAAGCATTTTCAACTGTTGAGCTGGAATTTTTTTTCCTTTTTTAGCAGTGTTACACTTGGAATAATTATTTTACCTTTACTTAGGAAGGGAAGATTATTTTAATCATTCAAAGATACTGTTGGGCTAGAGAGATGGCTTAGCAGTTAAGGCACTTGCCTGCAAAACCAAAGGATCCCGGTTTGTTTGCAGTGGCTGGAGGCCCTGGTACACCCATTCGCTCTCGCTTGCTCTCTCTCTCTTTCTCAAATAAATAAAAATTAAAAAAAAGATAGTGTTGCCAAATAACTAATGGTCATAAAATTATATCTGCTGTTCAAAATGCTATATGCAATGATTGCATTTTATTTGTGCAGAAGAATTATAAGAACACTGTAATTTATCTTACTGTTATTATTTGATAGCTTTGATAGCCACATTGTGGTAAATTACACTTTTCCATACCTGATTTGTTGCCCATTCATTTGGGGATTTCACTTACTTTATTTTAGTTGTTTGACAGATTTTATCTTATAAAAGTGTCAAAAATATATTTAATGCCATTCACAACCTAGCTTAGGAAATAAATCTTCCAATCTGCTGAGCTTTAAAGAGCATCTTTTTCTATCTTTGTTTTATGTAAAATTTCACATTTATAGGAAATTTGAAAGAATAGCTCAGTGAACATCTATGAACACTTTTAGATTTAATTCTTTGCTTTTAAAAAAAAATTCTTTTGAGGTAGAATCTCACTTTAGTCCAGGCTGATCTGGAATTCTTTATGTAGTCTCCTACCTCTGCCTCCCAATTAATTAAAGGTGTGTGCCACCATGCCTGGCTTTTTTTTTTTTTTTTTCCTGTAAGTACACACCTTTTAGTTCCTGTTCATTGGAAAGTTGCAGATACCATAATCTCATTTATTTTAGCACATATCTCTTAAAATTAGATTTCTGCCTCACTACAGTACCATTGTTACAGCTAGGAAAACTAAGAGTAATTCCCTAGTGTCACCTAAGATCTGAGTCATACTCTTTTTCTCAGCTACCCCCTATGAATGTCTTTCTTAGTGTGTCTGTGGGAGGGGGTGTAGTCCATGTTGGTAATACAATAGACTGTCCCACATTCTCTACTTACCTGGTTATTTATTGTGCATTTAATTTGCTCCATAAAATTAGTACCTTATCTTAACTTCTTTTCCCCTGACTACTGGAGAGGGTGGATACCTTTTGTTATTTGCCACTCATGTCTTAATGAATTCTCTTTTTTACTTAATAATTTTCAAGAGTTCTGTATATTGTCTTGATATTATTCCTGTGTTGGATCTATGTAGTATCTGGATCTCATACTAGTAGCCTAAATGATTCCAGTACCAAGTAGTCTTTAATTCAGAGTAGCTTGATAGAGTCTTCAGGATTGCAAGTGAATAGGTACAAGTTATAACATTTAATATATGGACTAAAATGAGTTAGCACTTATATAGTCATTCTCTACTTAATCTATAAAACAGTTTCAAAGATGCAATAAATCAGTGATTGTGAAAATATAAAGTTCAATTTCTGATGGAAAACAGGTTTGAAATTTTATTCTTTTTTGAAATTTTTTAATCCTGTCTTTATCATATGTTTTCCAATTCATTTTATTTATATATTTATGTATTTTTTTGTTTTTTGTTTGTTTATTTATTTATTTGACAGCAACGGAGAGAAGGAGGCAGAGAGAGAGAGAGAGAGAGAATGGGCGCGCCAGAGCTTCCAGCCTCTGTAAACAAACTCCAGATGCGTGTGCCCCCTTGTGCATCTGGCTAACATGGGTCCTGGGGAATTGAGCCTCAAACTGGAGTCCTTAGGCTTCACAGGCAAGCGCTTAACTGCTAAGCCATCTTTCCAGCCCTATTTATGTATTTTTTAATATTTTAATTTATTTGTTTGAGAGAGACAAATGGGCAGACAGAGCAAGAGAGATTATGAGCTTGCCAGGGCCTCTTGGCACTGCAGACGAACTCCATTCATACCCCACTTTGTGCATCTGGCTTTACATGGGTACTGAGGACATCAAACCCAGATGTCAGGCTGTACAGGCAAGCACCTTTAACTACTGATCCATATCCCAAGCCCTGTTTGAGTATTTATTTATTTGAGAGCGAGAGGCAGGCCATGCCAGGGGCTTTGGCGTTGCAAAAGAACTACAGACACATACACCACCTTTTGCATCTAGCTTGCTGGCAGGCTCTGCAAGCAAGTGCCTTTAACTCCTGAGCCATCTCCATATCCCTTTTTCAGATTTATTTTACACAGTAGTTACTTTAGAAAGCAACATGTTAGTAGCTTTGTGACTTTCAGGTTAAGTTTACTCAGGAGTTTGTATTACACCTAGGTTATGCATAGCCTGAGGTTTCATCATGTTGCTAATGAAAACTTTCTGTGTCAAGCAGCAAATTCTGGCCAGCCATTTGGTACTCCAGTTAGTTGTGATGACTTCCAGATGCTTAAGTAGCACAGTCATGATTCTGCAGTTAAACACACTGAATCCTTCCAGGAGCTTGCAGAGCTAGAAAGTGCCCTTCAGGAACAGCACGAGGTGAATGCAACTCTGCAGCAGAGTCAAGGAGATCTCAGTGCCTATGAAGCTGAGCTAGAGGCTCAGCTAAAACTAAGAGATGCTGAAGCCAACCAGCTCAAGGAAGAGTTGGAAAAACTCAGAAGGCTTACTCAGGTAAGTAGGAGCATATGCCAAATAAAAACTAAGTAGCCCATGCCTTTAAATAGCAATTTCCTTTAATACCAATTTTGCGTGCTTGTATATTTTTTTGAGACAAGGTCTCATTCTCCAGCCCAATCTGGCCCTAAACTTTCTATGTAGCTAGTGTAGGCTGGCTTCAAGCTCGGCAGTCATTCTGCTTCAGCCTCCCAGTGCTGGAGTTACAGGAGTGAGCCACCACATCCAGCACTCTTCACATGTATCTTAGTACTAAATACAAATGCAAACAAACTCCAGATGCATGCGCCCCCTTGTGCATCTGGCTTACGTGGGTCTGGAGAATTGAACTGGCATCCTTTGACTTTGCAGGCAAGTGCCTTAACCACTAAGCCATCTCTCCAGCCCCAAGAGACTTCTTTTTAAGTTGATGTTAAATTTTAGTTTGCAACTTCCTTTTGCAATTGTTTGAAATATCTAGGAATTTGTTACACTTGTAAATTAAAGAAAACATCATCTAATAAGTACCTACTAAATGCCCATTGAGGGCCAGGTACATAGTCATTGCCCTGAGGAGTTGATAGTCCAGCAGGAGAAGTAGGTGAAAGAGAGAAAGGAACAGGGTTCTGGAGGGCAGTAGTCAGGGAAGACTCCACTCTCCTTTATAAAGGATGTTTCAGCTGAGGCTGGGAGAGCAAGTAGCATGTGACCACAAGAAAGGACAAGGGTGAAAAGAATAGAGGTAGGAAGGCATGAGTGTGATTTAGAGAGAGGAGGGAGAAAGGAAAAATGCTGTAGTTGTCTCCAGAATTGCAGGCGTAAGGGGAGAAAGAAGAGTGGGGAAAGGTAAAAGATAAAGGTAGCCAGCCAGGCATTGTGACACATACCTTTAATCCCAGCCCTGGGAGGCAGAGGTAGAGGTAGAGGCCAGCCTGAGACTACATAGTGAATTCGAGGTCAGCCTGGGTAGAATAAGACCCTACCTCAAACACCAAAAAAATATATAGATAGATAAAGGTAGAAAGTGGAAGAGGTCATCTGTGCTATATTCTCTATCAGATTAAAAACAGAATTTTAAGTTGTTAGGCAAATGGCTGTATCTTTCCCCAAGAAGCCCACCTTAACCTTCCCTTGCTCCCTGCTAAAAAGCTGGGTTAAGATACTACCTTCGTTTTCCTCCCACCTAGGCTCAGTCAGGGCATTTTTCGTGTACATAATGACCAGATGTTTGCATAGTCTGTGTCCTCTCTCCCCTAAAACTCAACTTGGTCCCAGTGAATGTCCAGGTTGTATCCTTTTTTTGTTTGCTTGTTGTTTTGAGGTAGGATCTCACTCTAGCCTAGGCTGACCTGGAATTCACTATGTTGTCTCAGGGTGGCCTCAAACTCACAGTGATCCTCCAACCTCTGCCTCCTAAGTGCTGGGATTAAAGGCGTGTGCCATCATGCCCAGCCCAGGCCGTATCTAATTGTTTCTGCTCTCTCAGTGCCTGGAACATAAAAAGGATCAACATGATCTTGGTGTGTGAAATAAAATAAGTTAATTTTAGGGCTTTTTGGTGGTTTAAGACAAGGTCTTGCTATTTGTTCCAGAATCACCCCTGACTCATCCTGCCATCCCTTCCTCAGTTGGGCAGGGATGTGCCACCACACACAGCTAATAAACATAAGTTGGCTCTTAAAAATGTATGCTAAAGAGCATTCATGTGATTAGGAAGGAACTAAACACAGACCTGTTTGTTACAGGAGTTATGTTGTCATATTTCTTTACTTACCTGATATCAGTCACTTGCCAGTTGTCACAATTATTTTTCAAGAGCACCAAGTTTTACAGAACTACAGTTCTCAAAATCAGAGTGACACAAATGGGAAGTTGGGGGGGGGACAAAATATAAGTAAAATACGTACTTAAAAATAATAGTAAACAAAATTTTTAAGTGACATCTCCTCAGAATAAATATTTCTTCTTTCAAGTCAGCCCTTACTTGATATATATTGTCCTTTGTACTTCTGCTGTCCTTTACTTTTTGTATCTTGATTTTTTTTAACTGATTCACATGGTATTAAGATTCTTCACCCTTTAGCACCAGGATTGGTCTTTAAGCCACACAGTGAAAATATGGAACATAAAAGAACTTGTCCCTCTGATTGGTCTATTTTATTTTATTTTTTTATAAATTTTTTGTTTATTTTTATTTATTTATTTGAAAGTGACAGAGAAAGAGGCAGATAGAGGGAGAGAGAGAATGGCACACCAGGGCCTCCAGCCACTGCAAACGAATTCCAGATGCGTGCGCCCCCTTGTGCATCTGGCTAACGTGGGTCCTGGGGAATTGAGCCTTGAACTGGGGTCCTTAGGCTTCATAGGCAAGCGCTTAACCGCTAAGCCATCTCTGCAGCCCTGATTGGTCTATTTTAGTTATATGAAATCACTTGTGAAGTTTGTTGCATGCAGATTCCTGGGCCCTGCCATAGAAGTCTGGCTTATCATGGGTCTCGGTTTTTTTTTTAATGTGTAGTTAGGGGTTTTTGTTTTGGCTCTTTTAGACAGGGTCTCAATGTATACCCAGACCAATCTCTAACTCTCATCAGCTTTTTTTTTTTTTTTTTTTAACATGGGTGCTGAGGATATGAACTCAGGTCCACACTCAGATCCTCATGCCTGTGGGCAAGTACTTTACTTACTAAGCCATCTCTCTACTCCTAGTCTCTAATTCCTAATCCTCCTCTTCCTTCCAAGTGCTGGTATTATAGTATGCACCACCATGCCTGGCTGCATCTGCATTTTTAACAGGCACACCAAGAGATTTTGATAGATATTTGAGGACCAACCATAGCTTGCTTTTATAGATACATGCTTGGGACTGCCCTAATAGGATACCTTGGTTGAACTGATTCTGAGCAAAGGCTTGTGTGAATATGTAAATTTATTTGTTCATTTTTGGATCATAAATTACAATTATTTTATACTTTTATATTATTGCTTTCTCTCATAATAGTTGGAACAGTCTGCACTTCAAGCAGAACTTGAGAAGGAAAGACAATCCCTCAAGAATGCACTTGGAAAAGCCCAGTTCTCAGAAGAAAAGGAACAAGAGAATAATGACCTCCGTGCACAACTTCAGCAGCTACAGGTAGGCATTTGTTTTCTTAGAATATATTCAGACATAGAATACCCAAAGATGATGGTTTCCTTACTCAGGCATTTAACAGCCTGTTCTAACGTGTACTTGCAACTGGACCTATGACGAGGCGGGGCTGGGGGCGGCGGATAGGGATATCTAGGTGGAGCAGTACCACGGTCTCTATTCTCTTGTGACCCTAGCTTTAAGATTAACATGATCATGTAAAGAGATGGAGGCAGTGTCCGTTTTGTTGTTTGGTTTGGGTTTGGTTTTGGTTTTTCCAGGTAGGGTCTTGCTCTAGCCCAGGCTAACCTTGAACTCATGGTAACCCTCCTACCTCTGCCTTCTGAGTGCTGGGATTAAAGGCGTGTGCCACCATACCCAGCCTAAATGTTTTTATGTATTAGAAAGTAAGGGGAAAAAGAGAGAGAATGGGCATACCAGGGCCTCTAGGCACTGCAAACAAATGCCAGTTGCATGCACCACCATGTGCATCTGGCTTACATGGGTTCTGGGAAACTGAACCTGGATCCTTAGGCTTTGCAGGCGAGAGCCTTAACCATTAAGCCATTTCTCCAGCCCTGGTGTCAGTTCTAAACAATATGTTGTGCAAACTCATGTATAAAAGCAATACCTTACATTTCTTCAAAAAACAGATTTGTCACCAGACGGAGCTAAAAGTACTAGATTTGGTACATTCCTCTTCCACTGAAATATCTTGTAATTATCTATAGCAAGGCTTGTGTGTCTGTATGAAAATATGTATGTATGTATATATGTAAATTTGTCTATGCCTTTTTTATCATAAATGGAACTATAGTGGGTTGCAGAAAGATTTTTAAATTGTAAATAGTTTTCACAGTCATCTCAGAAAGGATGCTACTAGAAATGTAATCATTTAATACTTGTTAGGAATGTGTTACAGAATGTTTTTATAGCTGTCCTCACAACAATCTGCCCAACAGACTACTTGAGAAGCAGGAGATGACATCAGTGTACATGTTAGCCCTGGAAAATCAATAAAATTTAAAGTACAGTTTCTTCCTCAAGTTGAAAAGCTGTAAGGGGTTGGGGGGGTCGACATCTGTTGTCCAGAAAAGGCTGCCTGGGATAATGGGAAAGAATACTTTATAGATCAAAGACTCAAGGTAGCACAGACACTTCAAAGCATGTTACTTGCAATTCTAGATTCTCTGTTGTAGTTGATAGTATTATACTGAGTTTGCAGTCAGTTAATTACTCAGACATTATAAGCATTCAGGGAAACCCACAGCTTAGGATTTAGAAAAAAAAATTTGTATAATTTTGGGAAATTTTAGCAGATTCATTTATTTATTTGAGAGAGAGAAGCAGAGAGGGAGAGAGAGAGAGAATGGGCACACCAGGGCCTCTAGCCACTGGAAATGAGCTCCAGATGCATGTGCCACCTTATGCATCTGGCTTATGTGGATCCTGGGGAATGTAACCTGGGTCCTTAGGCTTCCCAGACAAGTGCCTTATCCACTAAGCCATCTCTCCAGCCCTTAGCAGTTTCTTTATATTTGAAAGAGGCATCACCTGAATTTAGCTCTGTAGTCAAGATATGTTAATTTATTTGTTGTAATAAAAGTAGGATAGTAAATAACAGATTTTACTCCATTTTATTCCCTCTGTAGGATGACAATAACCTACTAAAACAGCAACTTAAAGATTTCCAGAGCCACTTTAACCATGTGGTTGATGGCTTGATTCATCCGGAAGAAGTGGCAGCTCGTGTAGATGAGCTAAGGAGAAAACTGAAACTTGGTGCTGGGGAAATGAGGTAAGGGAGAATTCGTTTTGAAAGGTTCTTCTTATGATGTTTCCAAAAGATTGTGATACAAGCTTATTTACTTCTGATTTTTTTTTTTTTAGTTTTATTTAAAAACAGGTAAAGGTAATGTAAAAAGTATTGAAAGTTCACTGTATGTGGTCAGGAATAAAGCCATATTACACATTTTAAGCAGAGAATGAGTACAAAAGAAAACAGGTCATTTGAAATACATGAACATTTACTTTTAGCCTGATATGAACCTGTTTTCAGAGTTGCCTCAGTGATCAAATGATGTGTACTTGGGCATAAGTCAATCGCTTGCTGTGGATTGATGCCAGCCCCTTTGCACAGATCTCCCCCCCCCCCCCCGGTAGGGTCTTGCTCTAACCTAGGCTTACCTGGAATTTATGAACTATGTAGTCTCAGGGTGGCCTTGAACTCATGATAATCCTCCTACCTCTGCCTCCCGAGTGCTGGGATTAAAGGCGTGCGCCACCACACCCGGCTTGCACAGATCTTTTTATTATCACACTGATGTAAAAGGATCTTTGCATCCAGTATCAAAAATAAAATGTCACCTTTATACTGTCTGTCTCTCTTTTTTTTCTTCTTCTTACTAGAATCCATAATCCTTCAGATGTCTTAGGGAAAAGTCTTGCTGATTTACAGAAACAGTTCAATGAGATCCTTGCACGCTCCCAGTGGGAAAGAGAGGAAGCACAAGTTAGGGAGAGGAAACTCCATGAGGAAATGACTCTCCAGCAAGAGAAATTGGCAAATGGACAAGAAGAGTTCAGGCAGGCCTGCGAAAGAGCCCTTGAAGCAAGAGTAAGAAAATGATAAGAGGCAACGGAGGGCGGTTGGGGTGAGGGGAGGGCAGCCTTGGCAAATACTAATGCTTCATTTCTCGTAAATTTGGCATAACCATTGTTATTTTATTCACAACAAATCTAGGTAAGTTTTACTAAAATCCTGATGTCAAAGTCAGACCTATTTGTAACAATGCCTTCCTTTCTTTGAAAGCACATGAGATTTCTTTTTAATTTTTTTGTTTATTTTTATTTATTTTATTTGAGAGCAACAGACAGAGAGAGAGAAAGAGGCAGATAGATAGAGAATGGGTGCGCCAGGGCCTCCAGCCACTGCAAACGAACTCCAGACGCATGCGCTCCCTTGTGCATCTGCTTACGTGAGTCCTGTGGAATTGAGCCTTGAACCGAGGTCCTTAGGCTCCACAGGCAAGCACTTAACCGCTAGGCCATGTCTCCAGCCCACATGAGATGTTTTATAATAGGCAAACAACATCACTATGGCTGTGATTACTGATGTTAATAGTAAAGCAAACATTCAAACCCTGTAAGAGCAACATTAAAGCATCTTGTAGACAAATTTTATTGATTCTATAGTAAAAGGAAAGATAACTCTATAACATGTTTTTGTTGTTATTGCAGTGGGATTTTAGGGACTGGGATAGAGTCACTTAAAACATTTTAAAACATTTTGCCCCGGGCATGATACTGCACACCTATAATCCTAGCACTTAGGAGGTAGGAGTAGAAGGATCAGAAGTTCATGGCCAGCCTTGGCTCCATAGTGAGTTTGAGGTTGGCTTGGGTTATATGAAACCCTGTCTCAAAACAAATGAGCAGAAATCTCCCCAAAGAGCCTTGTGTGATGGCTGAAGCCTGTCATCTCAGCGCTTGGAAGACTGAGGCAGGAAGAGTACATGTTCAAAGCCAGTTTGGGCTACATAGCAAGGTCTTGTCTCAAAAAAAAAAAATTATCTTTAAAACTTGATTTCCTACAGATTAGTTTTGATAAACGACAACATGATGCAAGAATCCAACAATTGGAAAATGAAATTCACTATTTGCAAGAACATCTAAAAAGTATGGAAGAAATCCAAGGCCTTACAGATCTCCAACTTCAGGAAGCTGATGAAGAAAAGGAGAGAATTCTGGGCCAACTCCAGGAGTTAGAGAAAAAGGTGGGAAGGCTAGAAAGTAAAGCACTTAAATACCTGCTTCCCCAGTTCCTGTTCCTGCTGATAGGTCAACTGAGGAGTAGAGTCCACACCCACCTCTGTTTACAATGCTGGCACAGTGCGATCCTGATCTTAGTGAGGCCCGGAGCTAGGGTGTCATGATAGATGGAAAGGAGAATTGGGAGTATGAGGACTAACCTTAGGGCCACAACAGGTAAACTTCAACAAATGATAGTGGAATGAGTTTGCCACCTTAGAAACTGCTTGCCTAATTGGACACACCCATGGAAAATTACTTTTAAACTTTTCATCTTCCTTTCCTAACACCTTTGACTCTTTGATGGCCTTTCTCCATCCACCCTCAACTCTATTGTCTTATCCTGGGCTTTATCAAATTCAGAAATTTCTCTCACCACTTCTGAAATCACAGTCTGGTGTCACATTCTGATTATAATATCCCTTCCTGCCACCTTGATGCCAGCAGTTTTTTCAACTTCCAGCTCATTAGCCCCTTCGTTTATGGCCTACTACTAAGCCCCTCCCCTTTTTTATGAGATCCTCAAGTCCCTTGACTCTTCATCTTGTCTCACTTCCCTGACAAAGCTGCTTTCTTTGGGTCTGCATTCATGCTCAATGTTCCTGGAGAGAGAGAGAAAAAAAAAAAAATTCACCACCAGCACAGTGGGGTCACTACAGTCTCATTGTCACCAATCTCACATGAGCAATATTGATTACCCTTTCCATCATTAAGCTCTCCTCCCATCTCACCACTTCAGGTTTTTGCCATCCTTGGATCCAACATCACCCTTCTAATCTCAGTGAGTGATTCCACTTCATGGTAACCCACTAGTTTCCAAGTACTTTTGAATCCACCTCCAGAATTTATCTACATCTACACATTTCCTTCTCTGATGCTCCCATACTTTCTAGCCATCCCCTCCTGGTCCACTGCTGTGGCCATCTGACAGATTCCAGTCCTACGCATAGACCTGCTCCCCAGAGCAGCCAACATTAAGATCAGAGTTCTTAAGCCCCTGCGTGGTTTGCCCACTTGAGTCTCTTCCTTGCACTCCTGCTTTCACTCCCTCACTTCACACCACACATGCAGACCCTGATTCAGTGATTTTGAAGACTTGTCTGTCCATTTATTGATGATGCCAAGAAATGTTTTTCCAGTGAATGACGAAACTGCAATTCTAAACTAAGGAAACATTCTTTTATAAAGTTGACCTGTTTTGAGATTGTTTATTCTAGCAGTTGTTGTAGACATGGGGCAAGCAGCAATGGACAGAGCCCCTGGAGCGTACATCTTAATTCTTTAGTATCAAATGATTCACTTTTTAATTGCAGAAGAAGCATGAAGATGCCAAATCTCTGGAGCAGTTTCTTGGTTTAGATAAAGAACTGAAAAGTCTGAAGAAAGCTGTGGCTGCTTCTGATCAACTAGCGGCAGCTGAGCTCTCCATTGCCAAAGACCAGCTCAAGTCCCTGCACGGAACTGTTAGGAAAATTAATCAAGAGCGAGCAGAGGTTAGTCTATGTGCTCACAGTGAGTTTCCATCAGTGCTGCTATTGTTAAAAAACACAACAACTTGTTACAGACTTTTACTACTTTGTGTGTGTGTTTTCTTTGTATGTTTATGATGTGTGTGTATGGGTGGGCACATGCCACAGTGTGCTTGTGGAGGTCAGAGGACAACCCTGCTGTTTCTTCTCTCCCACCTTTGTAAGACAGTCTCTCTTGCTATTTTGCTTTTCCAGGATCTCACCTCCTGTTGTTATAAGCACTTAGGGATTGCAGTACAGATGGATATGTGTCTACTTTGTGTCTTGCTTTATATAGGTGCTAGGAAATTGAACATAGGCTGTCAGGCTTGCAAGCAAGCATCTTTAACTGCTGAGCCATCTCCCCAGCCCCAGTTTTGTCTATGTTATAAACTACTGTGAAGTTGTCTGTTTTTCTTAAGACCTGAAGGTTATATTTCTTCTTCACAACCCCCAAGGGTTTACTTGGGGCTGTCATGGGCTCTGTACTCTTAGGTCATGAAAGAAACCATTCCATGAAATAACAATTCCTACCTTAAAGTACAGCAGTCTCCTTGTGGAGGTCACTATCACTGTTTCCTTCTGGAGTCACTATAGGACTACGACGTAAGATGTGGCTGTTATGGTGCTTTACAGGATGCCAATTTTAATGAGATTAATGTAGTAACTATAGGAGAGAAAAAAAATATCTTGAGATCCCAGAGAGACATCAGCTATGGAAGAGTAGAACAAGGAAGAAAAAGCCCTTATTCCTCATATGGAACCTGCCCACTGGCCTCCTATTGGGATGGAGACACTGCCCAGCATAAGAGAAGGAGGGCTTGGAACCATATAAGCCTGAGTAAGGTAGCAGGCAAGGTGATAAAGACAGGAGAATCACAGTGAAAGCAGTAACTAATGAAGACAACCACCTCTGATGTCAGTGTGCCCTTCTCATACTCTGTCCCAGTAGGAGTTGCAGGATGTGGAGATGTTCAGCAGAAAGGCAGCACAAGCCATCAAGGACCTGACACGAGCTGAAGCAGAGATCGAACTGCTGCAGAATCTTCTCAGGGAGAGAGAGGAGCAGGTTAGTGTTGTTACTGTGAGCTGGCCTCCCTATTGGGCGATCCTAAAAGACTCAAGTACTGCAGGTGATCTCTCAGAGTGCTCTGAAATGCTATCAGTGGTCAGTACTTTATCCTCTGTGTGCAAAGAAAACAAAAGTGAGGTGCTTACCTTGCTGGCAAAAAATAAGAAGTGGTGTGGTTACAATCAAGTTCCAAGAGAAAGCACACCTGGAAAAACATTCACTGGCCCTCTCTGTGTCTGTTTTTTTAATAGTTTCAAATTGAAATGGAGAAAGCAGATGTAGGTGCTAGAGGAGCAAACTCACAGGTGCTAGAAATCGAAAAACTGAACGAGACAATGGAGAGGCAGAGGACTGAAATCACAAGGCTTCGGAATTTGCTAGACCTCACTGGGACTGGTAAAGTGTTACTGACCTTTGATTTTGGGTGGTTTTGTAGTTGTAAAACTAAATTGCCTTACCTTGTGCTTTTAGCCAAAGTGATTGCCTGACCTAATGAGCTTAATTAATTAACAAATGAGAGACTTTAAAAAGCATTCTGTGTAATTGAGGAGCTTAGTTAGATTGTGATTTCAAAAGATATGATGTTTACAAATCTGTTTGCTTTCTTTGAATTACATTGTAATTGGTGGACAAAGGATGTCTTCTTATTGTTCACAGAAACTAATTGCTGAGGGCAGGTTTTGTGGAAAAGTCAGCTTTGAGGAAATGACAAAATTCATTGGTGCTCTTGGAGTCTGCACTATGTTGGGAGGGAAAGGAAGTGCATGATTTTTCATGTCAACTTCATAGAGTGGTGTTCCCTTGCAGATAACAAAGGAGGCTTTGAAAATGTTTTAGAAGAAATTGCTGGGCTCCGGCGTGACATTTCCTATCAGAACGAATACATAAGCAGTATGGGAGACCCTTCCAAAAGACAAGGCTGTTGGTACTTTATGCCGCAGCTGCCGCCGCCGCCGCCGCCACCACCACCGTCATCATCAAAAGTAGGAATTCTGTGGTGCTAAAAGTGTGTAGTGAATTTTTTTTTTGAAGAAAGTGACATGGTCCCCTCCCCCAGATTTTTGAACAGGTGCTAGGAACATTTCTATGTTAAGCTATACAGTAAAGTTCCTTACTGTTTTTGCTATTGGAGATGAAATAGGGCTTTCCCACAAAAGGTAGTACTTGCTTTCTCATGGCCAGTAGCATGTGGTGGGGTTCCCTGACTGAAGTTGCTATAAGAGGATAAGGTGACTTGAACCCAAAGAGATGATTGAAAATGATGATACAGGGCAGGAAAAATAGCAGTTAAGGTACTTGCCTACAAAGCCTAAGTAAGGACCCATGTTCAACTCTCCAGGTCCCACATAAGGCAGATGCACAAGGTGACACAAGCTCTCAAAGTCACACATACACATATGTCTAGAGTCCAACTGTAGTAGCTAGAGGCCCTGGAGCACCAATTTGCTCTCACTCTCTTGCATTAAACAACAACAACAAAAAAAGACATGCCTGGCGTGGTGGCGCACGCCTGATTTCCAGGCCAGCCTGAGCTAGAATGAGACCCTACCTCGAAAAAGCAAAAAAAAATTTAAATTAAATTAAAAAAAAAAGGGCAGTCTGTTGAGCTTGCCTCAAAAAAAAAAAAGAAAAGAAAAGAAAATGATGATACAGTTGTACTAAGGTATAGACACAAAAATAGATGCTTACATTTCATTTCTTTTATACAAAAACTGAGTACTTACCAGTCTAGGCCAATTATCAAGTACAATTGTACTGAGGTATAGACACAAAAATAGGTGCCTACGTTTCATTTATTTTATACAAAAACTGAGTACTTACCAGTCTAGGCCAAGTACTGGACTGCATTGGAGCTTGTAGGCTGTTGTAGTTAAAACATGCATATGACAAAAGATTTGGCCTGTGTCCTCTAGATGCAGAGAGGTATCAAGGATTCAGTTCGTTGGAGTTGTGAGGTGAGCACTTAGCAAGCATCCCAGGCGGGGTTTTACAAAGGACAAAAAAGCTGGTGTAGAAGAGAGAGTTGGCTTAGTTAGCTATGACAAGGAACTTTGTGGAGCCAGGAGGTTTGGGAGTAACAACAAAAGACTAGCTGGAAATGGAAAGATTAGGTGAGGACATGCTTCTCTAAAAAGGGCCATTAAGTCTCTTTTACTTAATTATTTAGGTAATGGGAAACAGGTTATGATTAATCAGAGTTCAGAAGAATATTTGGGCTGAGTATGGAGGGCTGGACTTATAACATGGTAAGCTTTGTGTAGGGCTGTTGGAACTCATTCAAGGGAATGATCAAAGCCAGAGCTAGATCAGTGGAGCTGAAAAAGAAGAAGAAGAAGAAGAAGAAGAAGAAGAAGAAATGACATTATGGACTGAAAGGAGACAAAATGATCAGGGTTTGCTGCCTGACCTTGGGAGTAGAGAGTGGACTGTAAGCTGGACTCATCCAAAGCCAATGGGCTCAGTGACATCCTGCTCTAGTTAGCTATGGAGCAATAGTAAGGGAGAAACAGCTCTGACACTAGGATCCCAGGGACTTGAACAGAACTGAGAGCAGAAACCTGCTCCTAGAAATTGGAAAGAAACCAACATCCTGGGCACAACCTGGCTGGAGGTGGACTTGCTTTTAGTTAGAGCAGAACTCTGTGAGCTTAGCCATAGGTGGGTTTGGAGGCTAGACCTAGAAAATGGGAAGCAGGGAGGATAGCAGTAAAGCTTTAAAGCCGTCTCTCACTCTTGACAGCAGAAGACTAATGTCCAGATTCCCGGGAAAGCTTGCCACTTTCTTTTGCCTTAGTTACTGGACTGTGAATGATAAAAAGAGACCACTAGTGAAGATAAGCACAGGGAGACAAAGGACTGATGCCCAGGGGTCTTATCACAATTACAGGGAACTTGTTTTCATTTCTCCCTCATGGAGAATTGTAGCATCAGATTATCCCAGGCAAATCACCAGATAACATGTTTTACCATTTCTGTATGATCAAGAGCTTATTATTTCTAGAAAAATGGACCAAAAAAAAACAGGATATGAGATGGAAGTTAAAGAGTGTCTGAGTGTCTGAGGGTGTAGTAGACTGGTTTCCTTGCTTTCCCTATTTTGGTCCTTCACTTTTACAAAGCCGTCTGATGTGACTCCAGCCAGTACATACATAGCCCTTCTGTCTGGTCAACTTCTCTGATGTGCTGTGTTGATCAAGTCCAGAGGGATTAATTAAGCTGAACTCTGTATTGAGCTTCAGTTTATGTAACCATGTAATCGCTTTGCACTTCCGACTGTGAAAATTAAGAAATATGATCATGAAAAAACCAAATGCTTGCTCAGTTTTCCTACATCTCAACTGGGCTCTGTACTTGGACATTTCTCAAAGTCAGCCTTTCTGTTTGTACTAGACAGTATGTTCTCCTGTTATTTATTTTAGGTTTCTAGCCATAGTTCCCAGGTCACCAAGGACTCTGGTGTGGGCCTAAAGTATACAGCATCAACTCCTCTTAGGAAACCACAGCCTGGACAGCAAGAGGGAGAGGACAGTAGTGGACCTCCACTTGCCTCAGGATACTGGGTCTATTCACCCATCAGGAATAGGTTGCATAAATCATTTTCAAATAGAGGTAAGTCACATTACATAAAGGAAATAGCATTTTCCTTTGCTGTTTAATAACCTTTTGTTGTTTCCCTGAAACCTTTAGACACATTCCAAAATCCTTAGCTTACCCTGTGAAGTTCTCTGTGATCCTCCTGTGTTGGCCACACCCTGTCTTACTTCCCATAGGATACTTAACTGCAGATAGTCCCAGCAAGACTGGTTCTTCTAGCCTCATGGGCTTTTTTTTTTTTTTTTTTTTTTTTTTGTTTGTTTGTTTAATGCTGGAGATCGAACCCAGCACCTTCCACATGCAGAGTAAGCACTTGGTCAACTGAGCTACCTTAGCCCCAAACCTCCATGTTTGAACTGTTTGTCTGGGATGTCTTTCTTCTTCCTTCCTCTCCCAAACAATTCCTACTTACTCTTCGAGAAGATTGTACCCTTTTTCTGGAGCTTTTTTCTACTGTTCTTCCTCTAGCCCTTTGCCTGTACTTTTGGAGCTTAAGGCCTTGTATCTTTTTTTTTTTTTTCTTTTCTTTTTTAGGTAGGGTCTCACTCTAGCTCAGGCTGACCTGGAATTCACTATGTAGTCTCAGGGTAGCCTCGAACTCACAGTGATCCTCCTACCTTTGCCTCCCAAGTGCTGGGACTAAAGGCATGCGCCATCACACCCGGCCCTTGTATCCTTTTTTTTTTTTTAATCATGGCATTAACTTAGCTGTTTTAAAATTCAGTGTTACAAGTCAGTCTTTCAACACTGTAGTGGGAAGACTCAGACCTGGGTAAGCTCCAGCTCTTGCACTTAATAGCTGTGTGGTCATAGTCAAATTATATAACTGCTCTGAAACCGTTAATCTCTAAAATTGGAATACTGCCTTCTGGTGATTTATTCATTCAAAAGGTATTTATTGAGATGGGTATGTATCTTAGTGGTAAAGCACTGGCCTAGTGTGTGCAAGGCCCTGGACTCAACTTCTAGCACCACAAAAACAACAACCCACACACAAAAAAACACCAAAACAACACAGACAAACCAGGAACTAGTTATTGAACAAGTACCTGCTGTACACTTGGTTCTTTGTTAATCACTGATAAGAAGACACAGTTCCTGCTTTTAGGTACAGTAACCAGTAGTAAGCCATCATTGGAAAGTGTCACATGTGATGACAGTGATAAATTCTGAGTGCAATTTGATTTCATAGCACATCTGATATTTTATGTAGTGCAGGTAAACAATTTCTGACTAAATTAATAAATGATTAAATTAATGAAGAAGTAAACCAAAATACACATAAGATAAACCTAAATTTCAGCTGCTAAAAATACTTTGAATTTGTGTTTTGATCTGCTCCTCAAAACTACCTTTGACTGTTATAAGCGTTACTTTTACATCACTAGTATCTTTGTGGAAATGCTGCTGTTCTCTCCTAAGCCGTTTTATCTACTAACACACTCTTTGGTTTATTTCTCCTGAGATGCAGATAGTGAAGGAGATAGCCAGGAAGAGACTGGGCTGGATGAGCAAGAAAATCTCCCATTTGTGCCTCCTCCTGGGTATATGATGTACACTGTGCTTCCTGATGGATCTCCTGTACCCCAGGGCATGGCTCTATATGCACCACCTCCTCCTTTGCCCAACAACTGCAGACCTCTCACCCCTGGTACTGTTGTTTATGGGCCACCTCCTGCAGGGTCCCCCATTATGTGTGGACCTCCTCCCCAGAATTTTGCTGTCCCCCTCATCCCTGTTGGTCTGATGCATTGCAACGTCCCAGAGCACCATAACTTGGTAAGTGGAAAAATACCCAACTCTATCCACACTGCTTCCACGAGTGCCGGGAAGATGAACACTCGATGGTTGTAAGGTTGGCATTTAGAACTAAGCAAGCATTCTCATATTAAAATATTATTTTGAACAGCATGTAAGGTTCCCAAGCCTCTCCAAAATTTGGGTTAGTTACATGTTTTCTAATAAAAGTGCTTTCAATCCAAAAATTAATATTTTTTATACATTTTTCTTCTTGTTTTAAGGTTTTTTTTTTTTGTAGTTTTTCTGCCTTGAACTCATGGCAGTCCTCCTACCTCTGCTTCCCAAGTGCTGGGATTAAAGGCATGTGCCACTATGCCCAGCTTAAACTGTATTTTAATGACTACATAACATTTCTTTATTTGTAGGTACAATAAGGGACGGAATTCTTACCGGACCTTATATTCTTAGCTAGATTTCAAGAGATGATTACTTTCTAATCTAGATTGCTTTCTAGCTTTTCTTTTATTTATTTTTTTTACTTATTAGAGAGAGAGAGTATGAGCACACCAGGGCCTCCTACTGCTGCAGATAAACTCCGGACACATGCACCACTTTGTGTATCTGGCTTTATGTGGGTACTGAGGAATCAAACCTAGTCCATTGAGCTTTGCAAGCAAGTACCTTTAATTGCTGAGCCATCTCTCCAGCCCACTTTCTAATCTGACAAAGCTGCTCTTTCAAACTCAGACCACCTAGAGCCTTTGATTTTTTTCCTCCCGTCCCCTCAGCATATTGAGGGACAGATAAAGACTGGGGTACCTGATGCCAGGTCACAGTCCCATTGGAATAGGTTGTACTAGTTCCAGAAGACCTGCATGCCTTTATGTGGTTAACAGTGGTACACATTCCCTTTTCAATGTGTATTCTAATGTGTAGCAATTCTGTCTGTTCAGCATAATAAATCTCTTAAAATGGTTCTTCTACTCTCCAAACATATGCAGGTGCTTAAATGGCTTCCCTAGTGTGCTTGCATTCCTCCCTACATTTGCATGTTATTTCCTGAGCCTGAGTTTTCCCCTTATCATGTATTTTTGAAAATCTCTTTTTGGGGCACCTTCTTAGATGACTCTCCTCCAGTTTGTCTAGAGGAGGGAGAGGCCACTGTCTCTTCTGCTAGAGGCTGACCTCTTTGGAAGCAGAGAGGTTGTCTACAAGAAGTTTGGTAAATTCATGTGGAAAAGCTAAGTGTTCTGTCAGTCTGTCAATTTCTCCTATGGTATATGAAAATGTTGGTTTGACTTAATATTTCTTTTCATATTTTCAGACTAAAGATACCACTTTAACTAATTAATTTCAATTTTTGGTAGCAAAAGAAGAGAGACACTGTTTCTGGAATGCTTTTTCTTTCCTTTGTTCAGGAGAATGAAGTGTCTAGATTAGAAGACATGGTGCAGCATTTAAAATCAAAACGACAGGAAGCAAGGTGGCTGAGAGCATCCATGCAGCAGTCTGAGAGAGAAGTGGAAGAACTACATCATAATATTGATGATCTTTTGCTAAAGAAGAAAGAATTGGAACATGAACTAGAAGAATTGCACAGAACCATCCAGAAACATCAACAGCGAAAGTAATTATTGGGCATTATATTTTAATGCTGCAAATGGATATTATATCAGTTCATGAAAATAACCTAAATCAACACTGCCTAAGAAAACTTTGTTGTGATAGTGGAAATGTTTGAGATCTGAACTGTCCAAATGGTAACCATTAACCACACATGTGTGTAGCTGTGGACTGAGAAACAGAATTTAATTTTAATTAATTTAGTGCTGCACACTAGGTATCATTTTGGACAGTGCAAATCTAAGTTCTCTTTCCCAATAATCCAAACCAGTTCCTAGCAAAACATATTTCAGAGTTTCCAGTTCTCACTTCCATAGGCATCCAGTTGGCTTGCAAGTCCTTCTGACTGCTCACAATGAGCTCTCTAACTTCAGCTGACTTCTGTCATTTCCACTGCTCTGGCCTTTAATCAGTCACATTCTAGGCACTGCAGAAGCATCCACACTGGTACTCTGGTCTTCCATATCTTATGTCTTTCCAGTCTGTTAGGGAAACACTGAGACTCTTAGTTCCATCGCAGTGTGTATACTACCCTCCTATCCGTCTATGTTATCCTTCTTCCTTACACAGCTCTTGCTCTGAACCATTTAATTTTCCTGTGGTCTCCTTGAGTACATTTTATCCTGCCTGCACACTTTTACATGTGCTGTCCTCTGCCTGAAATGCCTTTCCTACCCCCTGCCTAACTCCACCCTGTCATTCAAAACTAAGGTCAGGGACCCTCTTACACCAAGCCTTTTTCTTCTCAGGCACCCACAATTGAAGGTTAGCAGCCTTTGGTATAACTCTGTTCATACAATAATGTGAGGAGCCCAGGAGCTCCTTGAGAGTGATAGCTAGCCTCTGACTCTGGATCCCAGCACCTGGTGCAGGGTCAGTTGATGTGCACAGCATCTGTTAATTGGTCAGCTATGTGAAATGTTCTCTTCTGTAGTAGCCTGTGGATTATTGCAGTCCTTAGATTTTTGTCATTTAAACTAGACTAGACCAGGCCCCAGGAGTATAGTGAGGCCTACAGACTGAGACATGCTTACCATCATCTAGTATCAGACGGGTAACTGACAACCTGGTAGAAGATTGCAGGGGCCACTGAAAAGATTGGGAATAGATGTTTCTTTGTGTGGTGTGTGTGTGTGTGTATGTGTATGGGTGGTTATATCTGTTACTTTTTTGAGTATAAGTGGTGGGGAAGTTTTCTATTTTGAGAACTTTTGAGGGACTGGTAGGGCAGTAGGTTAACCAAAAACTATTCTGGAAAATTCTAGTAACACATAAACACTCAAAGAAAAATGTAAAGATTACCTATGTGCCTTCATTTAAAAATAAAAATCTGGGCTAGAGGGATGACTTAACTGTCAAGGCATTTGCCTGCAAAGCCAAAGGACCTAGGTTCTATTCCCCAGGACCTATGTTAGCCAGATGCATAAGGGGGCGTACTTATCTGGAGTTTCGTTTGCAATGACTGGAGGCCTGGTGCGCCCATTCTCTTTCTCTCTCTCTCTCCCCCTTCCCTCCCTTTTTCTCTGTCAAATAAATAAATAAAATACTTAAAAAAATATAAATTTGTTAATGTGCTGAGTTTATTTTCATTTTTTTTGTCATGCAGTCATGGATAGTTCCATTTTCAAATAATGTTAGCCTTGAGTTACTGAGTTTTTTGTTATGCTGTTTGTCTTGTCAAATACTAGGACAGTTTTACTCTTGACAGACTAGAGTTAGGCAGTCTTTGGGGCAGACTATGACCTGGGTCTTGAGGACAGTTTTCAGGAGGTAGATGATCACTGTGTCATGACTTAATTTTTCTTCTGAGGAATAGAAGTGTAAACATTGTATAGGCCAGATGCTGAAGCACAAGTCCACCACCCATCCTACATATTTTGCAATTAATGTCAGTAATATCCCATGTTCATGGCAAGAAGCTAGAAATTGACCTTAATAGGATATGATCATTTGCAACTGGCTCTCTTATAAAATTAGAAAATTGCTGTGCATTTTCTTCATAATTAGGTTTACAAATATCTATATTATCTACATTTAAATTTTCTTAATGTTTCTATATATGTATATTTAATTTTTAGAGACTTCATCGATGGGAATGTTGAGAGTCTTATGACTGAACTAGAAATAGAAAAATCGCTCAAACACCATGAAGACATTGTAGATGAAATTGAGTGCATAGAGAAGACCCTTCTGAAACGTCGCTCAGAGCTCAGGGAAGCTGACCGACTCCTGGCAGAGGCTGAGAGTGAACTTTCTTGCACTAAAGAGAAGGTGTGTCTTGGTGTAGTTTTGGGCTTGAGCTCATTGTGGGTGAGACAACCAGCTTACTGTTGTCTACCTAAAGAGAACAGGAGGTAAGAACACAGTGGTAGAGGTCAGGTGACCATATTGCAGGCTAGACTCTGCTAGTTTAGGAGCTGTGAGGACGTGGGCAAGTCACTGAAACCCTCAGACTTTGCTTTCCTTATTTTCATGTGCAAACAGGACATGTAGGCTATTTATTGTGAACTAAATGAAATAGCATATTTAAAATTCTTAAAATTATTTTGTTCTCAGCATGCTCTGCTTTCCTATCCTATGTATATGTATTTGTTATTATTTGGGCTCTATAATCTATTTTTTTAAATAGCCAATAAGATTCTTATAAAGCTACTGTGGACCTCACAAATCTTACTTTTTCTGCTAGTTGATAACATAAATGATGTTACAAATATTTTAGGACATAAAATATTTTCAGTCCCTGGGCAATATGTTTCTATTAATTTAAGTAACTCCAAGTTGAAATAAAAGTAGTCACTTCTGTGGTGATTTTTGTGTGTAATGGGTTTCCTACATGGAATACTGGGCGATATATTTTTCTTTAAGCCACAACACAGAAGAAAGTTGAGGTAAAGAAACTTCCTCTATTGAGCCTTTACTATGGCCACACGTTGGTCATTTCTAAATACCATTTCATTTAAATTTCCTGGTAACCCTGTAAGATTGTGTTAACTCAGTTTACAGATGTAGCTCAGAACAAACCTTACCTGGCCCAGAGTTACATAACTGAAGTTCTGCCTATCTTTTCTTAAAAAAATTTAGAGAGAGATACAGACAGACAGACGGAGGTCCAGAGACAGAGAACTGATGCACCAGGGCTTCAGCCACTGCAATCGAACTCCAGACGCTTGCACCACCTAGTGGGCATATGCAACCTTGCACTTGCCTACCTTTATGTGTCTGGCTAATGTGTGCTCTGGAGAGTAGAACATGGGTCCTTAGGTTTTGCAGTCAAGCGCTTTAACCACTGAGACATTTCTCCAGCCCAGTTCTGCCTGTATTAATTTATGTATGTTGTGTAAGCTTTAAAAATTTTCTTAGAAAAATCAAGCAGAGGTAAAGTAAAAATGTCCCCAAGCTAGGAGGGCTCCAGAGCAGGTAATCTGCATGGCAACTGGGTACAGTTTTCTTACAACCTGGAAGA
The DNA here is from genome assembly GCA_036346955.1 of Dipus sagitta. Classification (NCBI taxonomy): domain Eukaryota; kingdom Metazoa; phylum Chordata; class Mammalia; order Rodentia; family Dipodidae; genus Dipus; species Dipus sagitta. The sequence goes on from CM070770.1 coordinate 134,017,890, forward strand.
TGTATATAGGCATCCAGTTGGAATGAGCCTCATTGGTTAGGTCTAAATGTAAATGGTAGGCAAGGAAGGAGAGCACAGACTCAGAGAGAGCCCGCTAGAGGTGGAGGGGAAGGAAAGGAGGAAGAACCAGAAAGCTGTTGCTCATTGCCACCTTGAATCAGATTAGGTGGGTTGGCATCTATGTTCTTTCGGGCCTGTGTCCCTAACTACCTGCAAAAGTCGACTGCCTTGCTCCTAATCTCTATCAAAGTGACTGTCTTCCCATAATTGCTCTGTCTTTGTTGATACAGATGTAGTTGTGTATATTTACACTGAGTGGTTATATGACTTAGAATGAATTTTCTTGAACAATATAACATTCATGCATGCTGCTGTGTCGTCAGCTATTAAAAACTACACAGTACTTTATTGTGTTGATGCACTGCAACTTTATTTGTCAAGTTTCATATTATTGCTGCATATGTTTATATAGTAATTCTTTGCATATGAATTATTTTCTGAGCATTGAGAGTCCAAACAAATGGGCATTCACATCTTTCTATTTGGTCTTGTTTTCCAAGAGGTGTGCCAGTCTATACTGCCAATAGCTGTGGGTGAATATGGTAGCTGAATTGCTTTTAATGACAGTTTGTTTTCTAGACACAGGATGCTGTTGAAAAGTTTGCTGAAGCCAAGAGAAATTTATTACAAACCGAGTCAGATGCTGAGGAGTTAGAAAAAAGAGCTCAGGAGACTGCTGTTAACCTTGCGAAAGCTGACCAGCAACTGAGGTAGGTAGAATCCCTCAGCCATCATAGAGTGGTATATAGTGACAAGAGTGAAAGATTTGTTTCTTAGAAGGTAATAATTGAATTATGATAAATGATGCATGTTAAGTCTAAGGAGCTTGGGGGAATTAAGTGGTGTGTTTTAGATTACTCCAGGCGGACACAAAGGATTTGGAGCAGCACAAAATCAAGCAAGAGGAAATCTTGAAAGAAATAAATAAAGCTGTAGCAACAAAAGACACAGACTTCCAGTGTCTAAGAAAGAAGAAAGAAAAACTGACCGAAGAGTAAGTAAGGCAGAGCTCTGGAGGCTACAGGGGGCTCATTCAGGAAGACAGCTGTGGGGTTCAGGTTCGCTTAGTTTATGCTCAATACTGTTGATGCCTTTAGGCTTCAGAACCTGCAGAGAGACATCAACATAGCAGAACGCAGTGAGGATCACCACCTGCAGGTCCTTAAAGAATCTGAGACTCTTCTTCAGGCCAAGAAAGCTGAGCTAGAAACACTAAAAAGTCAGGTACGGCAACAGGTGCCTGGAGAAGACTATTTTAAAACTTACTTATGCTTTATGATTAAGTAATTCTTATTTTATTATTTTTTAAAAAGATTGCAAAATGCAAAATCAAATATTAGGAAAAGGAGTCCTTGGTCAGACTTTGCACTTTTCCCTTCTCAGGTGGCAGGTCAGCAGCAGGAGCTGGTTGCCTTAGACAGCCAGCTAGGGCACAAGAAGGAGGAGCTGCTTCTACTCCAAGAAAGCATCGCCCAGGCAAAGGCTGACCTCCAGGAAGCCTTGACCCTGGGAGAAACTGAAGTAGCTGAGAAGTGCAGTCACATTAGGGTATGTTTCTCAGTAGACTTTCTTAAGAGTCCTAAAATAGTGCTGTAGATTTATTTTGAAGTATTTTCATGTTTTCTCTAAGTGAAAATATAAATTCCTCCTCTGAACACCATTTTGGTCTGTGTTATGTGTTGGTGCCGAGTGTTGTGTGGCTTCTGGATGTATTCTGTATTCTACTGCCTCTAGACTTTCTCATTTCACTTCTTGTCTAGGAATCTCTTTTGCCTCATGTTACTAGCTAGGTCCTGCCCACCTTCTGACCTTTTCATTTGTTCTGGAAGGAGTCTTTCCTGAGTTTTGTGGTGCCAGTGTTTCCTGAGAATCTTCCTCTTGTATGGTCATGGATTTGGTCCCAGACTCTGGATGAGTGTTAACTCCATGTGGAGAAGTCCATTCTGAATCAGCTGTTATCTCTGCAACACATGGCTTTGTATTATAAATGTTACATATACATTTAAATGAGGACATTACTTTCTTCTATTATACAGTTATATATCAGCACAAAATATAGCGCTGTTGTGCTTACATAAAAGACAAAACTGAGCTTGTTTCTCAAGTAGAGTGCTATGAAATGAGACAATAAAGGAATTCCTATTCATAGTTTCATAGAAAGGATGACTTTTTTAACACAGGAAGTAAAATCACTTCTGGAAGAGCTGAGCTTTCAGAAAGGAGAACTGAATGTTCACATTTGTGAAAAAAAAACTCAACTTGCACTTATAAAGCAGGAAATTGAAAAAGAGGAAGAAAATCTTCAGGTAATTTTACGACAGATGTCCAAACATAAAACTGGTAAGTTTAAAGAAAATTTTATAAAGTTTGATGTTAGAAATATCTGTATTGCAGGTCATAGAAAAATACAAATGACCAAATAAACTTACTGAAGTTAAACCTTACTAATAAGCCAAGAAAAGGAATATGATATTGTTTCTTGCCATTCAGTTTGATCAGGTTTATTTAAAAACAAACTAACCATATTCACAGCTGAGCAGAATAGGCTGACTGAAATGCAACTGGGACATCCTCCCAGGATTTCCAGACTCTTTCAGTTCACACTTGTAAAATCACTGCACCCATTTCTACTCTTCTAGAGAAAGCAAGCTGTTATGTGCATTGTAGAAAGATCTATAATTACAAAATTTGGAAGCAAAGGCAGTTTAAAAGGTGTAGGGGGGCCAGGTGTGGTGGTGCACGCCTTTAATCCCAGAGGTAGAGGTAGGAGGATTGCTGTGAGTTCGAGGCCACCCTGACACTACGTAATGAATTCCAGGTCATCCTGAGCTAGAGTGAGACCCTACTTTGAATGCCCCCCCCCAAAAAAAAGGTGTAGGGGGAGGGCTGGGGATGTAACTCAGTTGGTAGATTGCTTGCCTAATATACATGAAGCCCTGGGTTTGCCCTCAGTACCACATTAAATCAAGCATGGTGGCACATCTATAATCTATAATCCCAGCATGCAGAAGATGGAGGCAGGAGGATCACAAGTTCAGGGTCATCCTCAACTATATAGTAAGTTCAAGACAAGCCTGGGCTACATGAGACCCTGTCTCCAAAAAAAACAAAATGTTTTGTTTTGGTTTTTGGTTTTTTGAGGTAGGGTCTCACTCTAGTTCAGGCTGACCTGGAATTCACTATGTAGTCTCAGGGTGGCCTTGAACTCATGGCGCTCCTCCTACCTCTGCCTCCCTAGTGCTGGGATTAAAAGCGACAAAATGTATTTTTAATACTTAATGACATGTAAACATAGATAAAAGGTAAATATGGAGGATAGCCCAGTTCATTTTAAATATTTGGATTTTTTAAATATTTATTTATTTATTTATTTATTTGAGAGAGAGAAGGAGGCAGAGAGAGAGAGGGAGAGAATGGGCCTCTAGCCACTGCAAACGAACTCCAGATGCATGTGCCCCCTTATGCATCTGGCTTACGTGGGTCCTAGAGAATCGAACCAGGATCCTTTGGCTTTGCAGGCAAATGCCTTAACTGCTAAGCCATCTCTCCAGCCCCAAATATTTGTTTTTTAAGGGGAAACATTACCATATAAATCTGATCCTATATTTTAAAGATTTTTATCTTTATTTTTATTTGTATAAAATATGCTTAGTTGCTTCCATGTAGAGAAAATTCCTTTTAGAACTTGAGCTTTATTAAAATGTTTTGTTAAAATGTTAACAAATTAACAGGGAATGGGGGTTTCGCACCTATAATCGTAGCACTCAGGAGGCTAAGGTGGGAAGCTTGTCATGAGCTCAGGCCAACCTGAGCCTCAGAGTGAGTTCTAGGTCACCCTAGACTAGAATGAGACCCTCCTGGAAAAAAAAAGTTTCCAAATTAAACAATGTTTAACAATACTTTGAGATTTTTCCATTAAAAATAATATTAGATTCTGACCACTTGGGAACTTCCATCTATGGGTGAGTTTTCCCCTTGGCTGGGCTGGGACTGGCTTGGCCCTGGCCCAACCAGGGGAGCCCCTAGCCCTTACTCTTCACATGGGTTCTTTATCCCCACCAGCTCCCCATATGGCAGGAGCTCCTTGAGTTTTCTTTTTTTCTCTTCTTCCCATACTTTTTCAGGCCTTCCATGTGGGATCTCTGGCCACATGAGTGCCTTGCCTTGGCTCTGTACTTCCCTCAATAAATATAATAAGTTAATAATAATAAAAATAATAATATTAGTAGTACAATTCATTTGTGTGCTTTTTGGAAGCATTGTTTATTGAGTACAAGAGAACATCAGATTGGCCAATGACTGACTACTGCTTATCTCAACAAAATTTTGTATCTGTTGTTTCCAGTGTCAGTCAGTAGTTTTCTTTTTTATTTTATATTTCCACTTTAATTTAAAAGCACTGGTTATGCCTTGTTTTCTGGTTATTAGAGCTGAAGAATATTCTAGACATACTGCAGCTTGAAAGCAATGAGCTACAAGGACTGAAGTTACAACATGATCAAAAGGTGTCTGAGTTAGAGAAGACTCAAGTCGCAGTCCTGGAGGTAATGAAGAAAGATTGAACCTGTAGAAACTGGAGGCTTTCTCTTTAGGACGATTGAGTCTTCTTTCATCTGTTTTAGGAGAAACTGGAGTTAGAGAATTTGCAGCAGTCTGCCCAGCAACAGAAAAGGGAAATAGAGTGGCAGAAGCAGGTGCTTGAAAGGGACAAGCGAGAAATAGAACGAATGACTGCTGAGATTCAAACGCTGCAGCCCTGTGTTGAATGTCTGAGCAAAGAAAAGGATGAGCTCCAAGAAAAATGTGATAGTTGGGAAAAAAAGTTGGCACACACCAAAAGGTAAGAACAAGAATAAAAAACTTACAGAGTCGCTATTATAAACAAGGACAAAGCTGGGCATGGAGGCTCATGCCTTTAGTCCTAGCACTTGCGAGGCAGAGGGAGGAAGATCACCATGAGTCCAAGGCCACCCTGAGACTATGTAGTGAGTTCCAGGTCAACCTGGACTAGAGTGAGACCCTACCTCGAAAAGCAAAACAAACAAAAGAAAACAACAACATAGAAGTTTTGTGTGGTGGTGCATGTCTGTATTCCAGCACTAAGGAGGCTAAGGCAGGAGGACTGCTGTGGGTTCAAGTAGCCAGTGTGAGATCCTACCTTTACACACACACACACACACACACACACACACACCCCGGAAAACAGAAAAAAGAAAATGGCACAAACTTGGTCTCTTAGTTCTTGAATGGCAATTTTCTTCTGGCTTATTTTTCCACCTTAAGAGCATTTTGGGGAACTGGATGGATTGCTCAGTGGTTAAAGGCACTTGCATACAAAGCATGATAGCCTGGGTTTAATTCCCCAGCACCCACGTAAAGCCAGATGCACAAAGTGGCTTATACATCTAGAGTTCATTTGCACTGCCAAGAGGCCCTGGTATACCTATTCTCATTCTCTCTTACACTGTCTGTCTCTCTTTCTCTCTTTCCTTCCCCTTACTCCCTCCCTCCCCTTGCAAACAAATATTTTTTAAAAGCACTTAACAAATATTTTATTCATTTGCAAGGAGAGAGAGAGCTGCCACAAATGAACTCTAAATGTATGCCCCACTTTGTGCATCTGGCTTTATGTGGGTACTGGTAAATTGAATCCAGGCCTTCAGCCTTTGATAGCAGGCACCTTAACCACTGAGCCATCTCACCAGCCCAAAAGCATTTTTTAAAACATAATCTCTTTCTGGAAATAAATGCAGAAATAAACTTTGTCCATAGGTAAGAAAAGAAAAAAAGAAAGAAAAGAATGTTAAGATCAATCTGTCCTCCTCAAATTAGTCTCTAATATCACCAAGTTTTAAGATTTCATATAAAGCTATAGTAATCAAAACTGTGGGTTTGAAGTACATAAACAGGTAAGTGGAACAGAATAATGGTCCAGAAATAAATTCTCAAATATGTGTACAACTGATTTTGACAGAAATCAGTAAAGAGAAAAAAAGTTAGTAAAATAATTGAGTGTCCAGAACTGAAAATCAGAAAATTGATCCATATTTCACACTGTATTAAAAACAGACCATTAACATGAGTGTGAAACCTAATTGCAAAACTTTGTAAGAGAAGGCAAGTCTTTGTGATCTTGAGTTAAACAAATTTTTGTGGATATGACATAGAAGGGGGATTTTTGGAGTCCAGGGAGGGATTAGGCTTCCATAAAGATGCAAGAGGCCTGTGAATTCCCAACTTTTGAGTACTTGTCCAAGTTATCAAAGATTGAAAATGCAGATTCAGAGAATGGTAAATTATGAATTCTAAGATTTGTTTTAGGTTAGAGTTAGTATCCACAGGGACAGCGGCTGGAAAGGGAATGAGGAGACGGAGAAAGTCTCGCTGTCTCCTCACATAGGGGTCAGAGCTTAAGAGAGAGATTACACATGTAGCAAAGCAGGAAAGCACCCAGACAAAACAAGAAATCCTCCCCATTCCCACCAAAAGCCACTAGCATGCAAGGGAGCAAGGGACCAGGAGGCTAGCACACACAAGCCAGGCCCATTTACATATATCTGATATCCAGTTGGGATGTGTCTTATCAGACTTAGGTGTGTAAGGGAGAGACCTGATTGAGTAGTGGGCTCAAGAGGCTGGCTCTGGCAATGCCAGCCCACAGGTGTACTAAGCTGAGGAAGAAGCCAGGAAGCACTACTGAGTTGTTGCTGGCAGCTATCTTGGATAAGACTGGATCACACATGGGTTCTAGTCTTGCTAGAGCAGGCAAGGTAGACCCATGCTTCTTCTATGGACTGGCCCCTAGCTGACTACCTTCAAGAAAAAGAGGCTACCTTGTTTCAAACCCCTATCAACACCAAAAACATGACCCATGAAAATATTAATAATATTGGACATTTAAAAGATCTGTTCTCAGGCTGGAGAGATTGCTCAGTGGTTAAGGCACTTGCCTGCAAAGCCAAAGGACCCATGTTCGATCTCTCTCCAGATACTACGCAAGCCAGACACACAAAGGTGAGGCAAGCTCAAGGTTGCACATGCCCACGAGGTGGCAGAAGCTTCTGGAGTTCAGGTGCCATGGCTGAAGCCCTGATGTACCAATTCTCTCTCCCTCCCTCTCTCTCACTGAAAAAAAATTTTTTTTTCTCCAAAAAGATTTTGTTAACCTAATGAAAACTTGTGACATGGGTTAGGAGAAAAATCTTCGCATCCATGGATCTTGTAAAGGACTTGTGTCCAGAATATCTATATAAAGAAATCTCAAGGGCTGAAGAGATGGCTCAGCATCTAAGGCACTGGCCTGAAAAGCTTAACAACCCAGGTTTGATTCCCCAGTACCCATGCAAAGCCAGATGTACAAAGTAATGGATGCATCTGCATCTGGAGTTCATTTGCAGCAGCTGGAGGCCTTGGCGTGCCTTCATATTCATTCTCTCCCATTCGTATTCATTCCCCCTTCTCTGTTTCTCATCTCTCTGCTTAAAAATAAATAAAAATATTTTAAAAGAAACATCAAGACCAAGAGAAAATAACCTAGTTATTTTAAAACAATTTTTTAAAAAACCATATTTTTATTTATTTGCAAGCAGAGATGGGGGGGGATGGAGAAAGAATGGGTGCCAGTGCCTCTTGCTACTGTAAACAAACTCTAGACATATGTGCTACCCTGTGCATCTGGCTCTATGTGGGTACTAGGGAATTGAACCCAGGTTGTTAGCCTTTGCAGGCAAGCACCTTAACCACTGAGACATCTCTCCAACCCTAAACAAAAATTCTAACGTGTGTGTGTGTTGGGAAAGAGGGTACGTGTGTATATACACATGGAGGTCAGAGAACCACATGGGTGTCATATTTCTGGCACCATCCACCACCATTTTAAGGCAGGTCCTCTCATTATGCTAATTAGATACATGCCACCACATCTGGCTTTGAAAAAATGTTTTATTTAAGAGAGAGAGAGAATGGGTGCACCAGGACCTCCTGATGCTTCAAACAAATTCCAGACCCATGTGCCACTTTGTGCATCTGGCTTTACATGGTGCTTATTAGGGAATCGGATCCAGGTCATCAGGCTTTGCTAGCAAACACCTTTAACCACTGAGCAACCTCCTCAAAGCCACAACTGGCTTTTTTTACATGGATGGTGAATGCATCTGGGATTTGTGCAGTGACAAGATGCCCTAGCATGCCCATTCTCTGTCTCTCTCTCCCCTCTCTGTCTCTCAAATATTTTAAAAGAAAACAAACAAAAACCCTCAAAACCATGCTCCTTCATGTGTGATTGCATGTTCATGTATGTCTGTAATATGACAGATCCTGTTGTACATACAGTTGTGTTTCCTGCTTTGTCACTCACTGTGAGTAAGCAGTCCATTTTTGCCACTCAGATCTTTTTACAGTATTTTATTTTTTATTTATTTGAGAGAGAGAATATGGGTGCTCCAGAGTCTCTAGCCACTGCACATGAACTCCAGATGTGTGCACCACCTATGCATCTGGCTTATGTGGGTCCTGGGAAATTGAACCTGAGTCTTTTGGCTTTGCAGGCAAGTGCCTTAACCACTAAGCCATCTCTCCAACCCTGTCACTCAGATTTTTGCAATTCTGAATGTTACCCATGTATTTTTTTAATCCATGATTTTTATACAACTTAGCCTCCTTAAAAAAATTGCTATTTAGAAAACATAAGGTTTCTTTTGAAATAGTTCCAGAGTTTTAAATTCTAATGTTTCTAATCATCCAGACTTTCTATTAACTGTTCATTGAGAAAAGGTCTCAGCCTTGTCTGGTCTGACTTACTCTGTGTGGCAGGGTTTTAGCAGCAACAGAAGAAAACAACAAAATGGAGCGATCAAATTTAGAAAAGTTGGAATTGAGTGTCCGAGAAGTGCAGCAGCAGCTGGAACAGCTGAACCAAGACAGGCTTTCCGTGCAGGGAGAGATTGCAGCAATGCAGCACCAGCTACAAGGTACGAGGCCAAACAGGAAAGATGGGGTTTCCCCACCAGCTCCCTGTCACATTACTTGCCTCAGTGGTTTATTGTAGTATTACAGAAGTGATTCATGCAAAATGGGGTGTGGGGTTTCTTTCTACTTATGGAATATGCTAAAAGTCTTTGAATCATATATTTTAAGACATACATGCATAAGTGAATTGTATCTTGACCTTTTTTTTTCTTTTGGTTTGTCTGTTAAATCCAATTCATGTTTCTTACAGAACAGTTTAAAAACAACAACAACAAAAAAAATAGCTTGGGCTACAGTGAGACCCTACCTTAAAAATTAAAAAAAAAAAAGATACAAAAGATGAAAGAAAAAAAACAAAACAGCACAACAGATGAAATAGGGCCTGTGGAGATGGCTTAGTCAGTAAAGCACTTGCCACACAAGCACAAAGACTAGAATCCAGACCACCAGAGCCCTCATAAGTGATGCAGCATGCAGGAGGCAGAGACAAGGAATCCTAGGACAAGCTGGCTATCTAGACTAGCTGCACCAGCAGCTACCTCTGCTCTCAAATAAGAGACCTTGTCTCAGTACAGCAGAGAGGAAGATCAAGGGAATACCTGATGTCAATCTCTGGCCTCCACATGCACACACATGTGCACATACATGCATATATACCACACACACACACAGAAAAAAGATAAAGGACTGGAGAAATGGGTAAAGATACTTCTGCAAACATTAGGGCCTGAAAGGCCTAAGAGACCACTCCCCAGGACCCACATAAACATCCAGGTGTGGCTGTACATGTCTAACTCCAGCCCTATGGAGAACAGAGACTGGAGAATCACTATGACTTGGGGGGAGGGGGACAGTGGAATAGGGGCAGCAAGATTCAGGGTCAGTAAGAGACTCCAGCTCAAGAAAGAACAGCAGAAGGGCAGTGGATGGGGGCACATAATATTTCCCCTCCAGGCACACCAGGTGAGCACATCCCACCACAGGTGAGGCACACAGGGCAGTGCATGGGCACATACACATCATATACTACACACATATTCCACATTGCACACACAAAAAGATGAAATAAAAATTACTGTTGGACCGGGCATGCTGGCACATACCTTTAATTCCAGCAGTTGGGAGGCAGATGTAGGAGGATTGCTGTGAGTTCAAGGCCAGCCTGAGACTACAGAGTCAGTTCCACATTAGCTGGGCTAGAGTGAAACCCTACCTCAGAAAAAGGAAAAAACAAACAAAAAGCCGGGTGTGGTGGCACAAGCCTTTAATCCCAGCACTCTGGAGGCAGAGGTAGGAAGATCGCCATGAGTTTGAAGCCACCCCGAGAGTACATAGTTTATGCCAGGTCAGCGTGGACTAGAGTGCAACCCTACCTCAAAAAAAAAAAAAAAAAAAGAAAAGAAAAGAAAGAAAGAAAGAAAGAAAAAAAGTTACTATTGACTAATTCTTCAGAGATAATTCCTATGAACAGCTGGATGAATACCCTTCGAGGTTGTGTGTGTGTATAGTTTAATGCAAATAGAAAAGATGTCTTGTATTACCAAAAAGTTGTAAATATTTATAATTTAGGAGAAATTGCTAAGTAACTATAGCTAATAATAACTTACTGAGCATTTATTATGTCCTAGGCATAATGAGTTTCTTACTTAATCCATGTAACACTACTGGGTCTGGTAGTACACACCTATAACCCAAATAGGAGGTTCACAAGTGCAAATGTAGCTGAGCTGCATAGTGAAACCCTGTCTCAAAACACAAAACCTTTGTAACATTTTTACAGGGTAGAAACTATTATATATGAGGCTTTGATTTTCTTATGACTTGCTTAAAATCATATAGCTAGCAACAGATAGAAAATTTATCCTTGGATTATCATCTTGAAAAGTTATACAAAATTTACATTTCAAGCAGTAATGTAGACTGTGCCTGTTTTCAAACCATGCACCTCACCAAGTTTATATCTAAATTTTTTGAGGGGGTGTACATGTGCGTGTTGTGTGCAGGCACATGTGCATACGTGTGAAGGCCAGAGGACAATATTGAGTGTTGTTTTCTCTGGTGCTATCCTCCTTGTTTGAGTCTGGGTCACTCACTGATCTAGAGCTCAGCCAGTAGGCTAGACTGGCTGGCCAGTGGAGCCCCAGGGATCCACCTGTCTCAGCTTCCCCAGGCTGGGATGACAAGTGTGCCACTACCATGTTCTTTTCTTGACGTAGAGTCTCGCTGTAGCCCAAGCTGACCTGGATTGTCTGCCTCCCGAGTGCTGGGATTAAAGGCGCATGGTACCATGTTCTCTTTTACATGTGTTCTGAGGATTGAACTCAGGTCCTAATACTTGCAAGCAAGCATTTTACCAATTGAGGCATCTCCCCAGGCATGTATAAGATTTGTAAGATTTTTAATGACTAGTTTTTTTTTTGAGGTAGGTTCTCACTCTAGCCCAGGCTGACCTGGAATTCACTGTGGAGTCTCAGGGTGGCCTCAAACTCACAGCAATCCTGCTACCTCTGCCTCCCGAGTGCTGGAATTAAAGGTGTGCACCACCACGCCTGGCTTTATTGTAAGATTTTTAAATATAGAAGTCTTTCAAAACCCAGGCTCCAACCCAAATCTTTGATATTTGAGAAAATAGTGTGGTATCATTGCTTATTTAACAAAAATTCACTTCTGATGTACTTTCGGGAAAGGGGTCTGGTGAAAATCTGGCATGTATACATACTACATCTCATGTTATGAAAATGTTTCTGTAGAAAAACAAGAGGCAGTAAACTCACTTCGTGAAGAACTAGCTAATGTCCAAGATCATTTGAACCTAGCAAAACAGGTAAGATTAACCAGCAGGTCCCATTGAACCATTTTGTTTTTATTGTTTTGGTTCTTTTCAAGGCAGGGTCTTACTCTAGCCCAGGCTGACCTGGAACTCACTGTGTAGTCGGCTGGCCTCAAACACATAGCAATCCTCTACCTCTGCTGCCTGAGTGCTTGGTTTAGGGGTATAAGCCACCATGCCCAGCTAGTTGAACCATTTTATAATAAAACATCAAATAAGATGGTGATGTGTAGCAGTAGTTTTCTACTCTGTTTTAGGTCTAGAACTCTTAATTCATGTTTTACTTAAAACTAGGAAGTAGGGTAGGTGGTCGTTACACCAGTAGCAATTCCTAGCAACCTTTGGAGGACTGTAAGGACCAGAAAGACTACCACTTTCCCATAGCACAGGTGAGGCTGTAGGCTAGACTTAGATTTGACTACCCATTTAGTTACAGTGTTCATTTTGTCAGATGCTAACTAAAGCAAGTTTGTGGCCCTTGTAGTGCTGATCACCTTCCTGAAGGTAGTTCAGTGTTGTCCTGTGAGACTAATGCCATAGTTGGAAGTTCATAGACCATCAAGCCAATTCTGGCCTTGATTTCTACTGCATAAATTAGAAATTAGATTTTCTTTTTTTAAAAAAAAGTATTTTATTATTTATTCATTTGAGAGAGAGGGGTAGATAGAATGGGCACACCAGGGCCTCTAGCGACTGCAAACGAACTCTAGATGCATGGACCACCTTGTGCGTCTGGCTTTATGTGGGTACTGGGGAATCGAACCTGGGTCCCTTGGCCTTAACTGCTAAGCCATCTCTCCAGTCCTAGATTAAACATTTTCTTCTTGCACCTTTAAGATTGTGTTTATAAGACATACAAAACTTAAGATGGGCACTGTAGTGCACACTTTTAATCCCAGCATTTAGGAGGCAGAGGTAGGAGGATCACTTTGAGTTCGAAGCCAGCTTGGGACTACAGAGTGAAATTTAGATCAGCCTGTGCTAGAGTGAGGCCCTACCTCGGGAAAATAAATAAATAAATAAAAAGACATACAGAACTTAAAAGTCTAATATCCCACAATGATTCTTAGAAATTTGAAAAAGCCATATTTTTAACAAAGAAAATTTCTAAGTTTTGAATTTGTATAAATAGTTCAAATAGTAAAAAAAACAAAAAACAAAAAACAAAAAAAAAACCAAGAATTAAGCCTTGTTCATGATTTTTCTTAATTCTCTCTTTTGTTGTTGTTGTTTTGTTTTTTCGAGGTAGGGTCTTACTCTAGCCCAGGCTAACCTGGAATTTACTATGTAGTCTCAGTGTGGCCTGGAACACACGGCGGCCCTCCTACCTCTGCCTCCTGAGTGCTGGGATTAAAAGGCATGTGCCACCCCATGCCTGGCTGATTTTTCTTAATTTTCTGAACAGTCTTGTGCTGGTTACAGAGCACTGTTTATTCCCACCTCTGAACAAGGCAGCTGAAGCTAAGAGTACCTTAGTCTTTGCTGGAGTTTTGTCATCTTATTTTTTAGGCACAAAAACAGCCAATATTTGTCCTGGGTACCTTTCTATATGTTTGATGAGATGATAAACAATATGGAATTTGTGTTTCTCATTTTATTAGACTTGGTAGATGCTTGGCACTGGACACCCTAGGAAACATGGCTTTGTGAGTAGTTTTAATGTGTTTTTTTCACATGAAGGACTTGCTTCACACTAACAAGCGTCAGAATGTACTACTTGGTGAGCAGAGCCAGCTTCAGAGGGACATCAGTGAATGGGTTGAGAGGTTTGAGAACTGTCAGAAAGAAACGAAGACAAAAGAACACCAACTCCAAGCACTTCAGAATGAGATCAAAGAAAACAGGCTCACACTTGACCAACAACAAATGGTATTTACTACAAATTTGTAATTGGATAATTCGTATGAGTTTTTTAAAATATTTTTATTTACTTGAGAGGGAAATTGAGATAAAGAGGCAGACAGAAAGAGTAAGTACAGGCACAGTAGGGCCTCCTGTCACTGCAAACAAACTCCAGACACATGCCACTCTGTAAATCTGACTTCATGTTGCTACTCGGGAATTGAATCAGGATTGTCAGACTTTGCGAGCAAGCACCTTCAACTGCTAAGCCATCTCTCCAGCCCTGTATGAGTTCTTTCTCTGTGTCAGGAAGCTGTTGGGAAAATTTCCCCATGGGCCTATGTGTGTCTTTCCCCTCCACATGTGCTAGAGATTGAATCGAAATCAATGACTTACAAATGCACTGTAAACTGGCTATATCATACCCAGCCTGACTATGTGTGTCTTAAATTGTCCTGTGTAGCCAGATGTTGCTTTTGTACCCACTTTATGAGTCTTTGATTAATATTATGAACTATTCAGTCATAGGGCATTGGTCCTGCAAAGAATCTTAATCAAGGTTGGAGAGATGGCTCAGCACCTAAGGCTCTTGCCTTCAAAGCCTGAATACCTGGTTTAGGTCCCCAGTACCCACGTAAAGCCAAATACACAAAGTCTGGAGCTGGTCTGCAGCAGCTGGGGACTGTGGTGTGTCCATTCTCTTTGCTTCCTCTTCTCTTCTCCTCTCTCTTGCTGCTTGCAAATAAAAATAATTTTAAAGAAAAGAGAATCTTAATCAGGGCTGGAGAGGTGCCTCAGCACCTAAGGTGTTTGCCTGCAAAGCCTAACAACCTGAGTTCAATTCCCCTACCCATGTCAAGCCAGATGCACAGTGGTACATGCATCTGGAGTTCATTTGCACTGGTTGGAGACCCTGACACACCCATTCTTTCTGTCTCTTTGTCTCTCTTCTATCTCTCTCTGCTTGCAAATAAATTTTTTTAAAAATTTAGGGCTAGAGAGATGGTTCAGCAGTCAAGACCCTTGACTGCAAAGCCTAAGGACCCAGGTTCTCTTCCCCAGGACCCATATAAGCCAGATGCACACGGTGGTGCATGCATCTGGAGTTCATTTGCAGTGTCTGGAGGCCCTAAGTAAGGTTGTTGTCTATTCAGATGTCTCAGGGACTCCTGAAAGAGAGGGAACGTGAAGAACAAAAGCTAGAAGCTAGTAAAGCGGCACTGCAGGCACAGCGGGAGCAGTTGGAGAAGGAGTGGACAGAGCAGAAGAGCAAGCTGGAGCAGGTGCTCACAGAGGTGGCAGTGGCTGAAGAACGTGTCAAGACCCTGCAGAAAGAGGAGAGATGTAGTGAGACCCTGGAGAAGACACTCTCCCAGACCAGTGTGTATTCTGAAACAGTGCTCATGGGCAGGGCGGGACAAGGAGTGGCAGTGGTGCTGGCTGTCTTGTATGGTGTGTGAAGGAGACACAGGCCTCAGAGAGCCCAGGAAGAAGGCAGGAGGAGCAAAGTGGGAGAAGAGCCCTGTGAGAGGCAGATGACAAGGCAAAGGGAATTCAGATCTTTATGGAGAAGAGACTCGATCCTGAGACTGACCAGCAGGGTTTTTTTGTCTCCACCAGACAGAAGACAATATTAACAATTCTTCTGTCCACAGCTGACATAGGAAGTGAGGACAGAATGCAGATATATACCCCAAAGTCAGTTTACTCTCACTTGAGCATGTATAAATGAAGTTGAAGTTAGGCACAGTGGTGTCCCAACATTGGAGTTTGAGGAGAAAGTATTAGTTGAGCTAGATTTTGAGAGTGGCCTGGGCAACATAGCAAAACCTCATTTCAAAACCAGAGAAAGAGGGCTGGAGGGATGGCTTAGCAGTTAAGGCGTTTGCCTGCAAAGCCAAAGGACCCAGGTTCGATTCCCCAGGACCCACATTAGCCAGATGCACAAGGTGGCACATGTGTATGGAGTTCATTTGCAGTGGCTAGAGGCCCTGGCACAGCCCATTCTGTCTCTCCCTCTTTCTCTGTCAAATAAATAAATAAAAATTTTTAAATATTAAAAAAAGAGAGAAAGGAAGGGAAGGAGGGAGGGAGAGGGGAGAGGGAGGAAGACAAGGAAAGGGAAGGGGGAAGAGAAAAAGAAATAATTGTTGATGTAAAAATCCAGGATAAATGACCCTCAGTACATGTTTTTCTTATGCTCTAGGGCTTAATAATGCTCAGAAGTATGGATTGGGGCATCTGAAATGCTTATTATTCCTTTTTTCCTGGGAATCCATGATATGCCCAGACCCATAATGATTATGAAACTACTACATTGGATGTGCTGGGTTTTGGTCATGCTAGAGATGATGATAAGTAAAATGTGAGCAGGGTGCTGCTCTAAGCAAGGTGATAGGAAAACTTGTGAATATCACCTCTACTTCTAAGCTTTTTTGCGTTCCTCATGTCCCAGATGTCTGCTTACATGATTCCATGTGGTATCAAGAAACATACTCCTCCACTTTAAAATGGGGCACATATCAGTATAGGAGCCGGCCCCCAAACCCTGTATTCTTTCTACTGTGTACTTCCCTTTATTAAAAGCAAGGCTGAATAGAAAACATTTCTGCAGTCTCTACTCTGTCCCCTGCACCTCAGGTAAGGGCTGTGTTTATTTCACTGGCTTCAGAGACTCAAAAGGGAAGATAGTTGCTTTGGGATCTGGCCCTCTGGTAACCATTTGTTTCTTCTTTCCTGGTTCTTTCCTGGGTTTATGGAGGGGGTCAGGGAACACTTACAAGACTCAGTACTGGAAGGCAGCAGCAGAATGGGCGACCTGCCACTGTCAGGCAGTCTGCCCATGAGGAACAGAGAAAGCTGTGCCCACAGCTGGCCAGGGCTCCTGGCCAAGCCTCCTAAACATGCTTATTTCAGAACGTAAGCTTTCAGAACGGGAGCGGCAGTTAATGGAAAAGTCAGATGAGCTGCTGGCCCTCCAGAAAGAGGCAGACACCATGAGGGCAGATTTCAGCCTGCTGCGGAACCAGTTCTTGACAGAAAGAAAGAAGGCTGAGAAGCAGGTGGCTGGCCTGAAAGACGCACTTAAGACCCAGCGCAGCCAGCTAGAGAAGAACCTTCTTGTGAGTTCCCGCTGCCCTGCTAATTTATGAGCAAATGATACATGCATATTTTCACATTTGAGTTACATTTTCATTTTACTCCTGCACCACTTCACTGTAGAGACAATAAATTACTCCTTAGCCCAGCCCCTGACCAACTGTTGTCAGGTATATTTAGACACAATTTATTCTTGAAGCTCATGGTGAGTTTTGCCTGAGACTGGGCCCTTAGCCCCAGAGCAGCTCTGGCTGCTGCCTGGGAGTTATGAACAATGTCAGCCCAGTAGGCAGTTATGAGCAGGAATACAGGGTGGTTTGGAAAGGGTGTGGTGGACATTTCTACGCAGCTGCAGTCAATGCTTGTAAATACTTTTTCATCCTGCATTGTTAGGTCAACATCACCTTTAATTATTATCCCAAAGCCAGGAAGCTTAATCAACCATGCTTTTCTTCCTAAAATAAATTTGGAGGTGATAATCAAATCATTCAGAACTCTTTCTGGTGCGTAAAGGCAGATAGGCACAGTGGACTCTCCCAGGAATGAATTTGTCCACCTCCCATTCAGGGATTAATGGAGCCCTGTTGTGTTTCCCAAAGGGGTGATGTGCTTACAACTAGTAATTAGACAAGATGGTTGCAATGATAGAATATAGATGCCTAAAATGTAATCCTCCCTACAAGCAGTGATCATTAATGTTGCCATCTCACAAGTAATTAGTGAATGCTCAGGATGGGAAAATGAAATCAGAGATAATGCTGCAGATCTGAGGTTCCTAGCTGTACTGTGCCTGCCCCAGAAGGCAGGCTTAGCTCTGTCTCACAGCTAGAGAAACCGAGGTCCAACTGGGAAATGAAGTTACAGAACTAGTGAGTGTATGATGCAGCAACCACACTCCCACATACTTGACCAGCTCTTCATCTCTCTCCTGTGCTAGGAGCAAAAACAGGAGAACAGCTGCATGCAAAAGGAAATGGCAACAATTGAACTGGTAGCCCAGGACAACCATGAGCGTGCGAGGCGTCTGATGAAGGAGCTCAACCAGATGCAGCATGAGTATCTGGAGCTCAAGAAACAGGTGTGGACTCTAGAAGCCCAGCTGGCCAGCCATGGACATGGGCTCAGTAGCATGCATTTGTATAGCAGTCCCATTTTAGCATTGTACCTTTTCTCATTTGAGGTTTTTTTTTTTTTTTTTATAGCTGCCAGTGAAATACTACTAAGGTATTTCATATAAATTCTCACTTAGTTCTCATATTTCTGGGCAGAAGTTATTCTCACTATTTATAAATGAGGTAACAGATCAGAAGCTAGCTAAGTTGCCCTAAGTCATATTGATGATTGTGGAAAGTTAGACCTCAGCTCCAACTCCAGAGAAATTAACTTCTGTACAGTAACCCCTTCAAGGACCAGTGCACTACATGCCGTTTGAAATTGAAGTTTCTCTGCTCAAAATGCCAATAAGTACTCATTGTATAGATGTTCATTTTTTTTTTTTTGTTGTTGTTGTTGTTTTTTGTTTTTCGAGGTAGGGTTTCACTCTAGCCCAGGCTGACCTGGAATTCACTATGTAGTCTCAGGGTGGCCTCGAACTCACGGCAATCCTCCTACCTCCGCCCCCCCCCCCCCGAGTGCTGGGATTAAAGGTGTGCGCCACCACACCCGCCTCAAATATTCTTTTAAAGTTACAAGTCTTCATAGTGGTAATCGTCAAGATACACAAGCTTCTTGGCTAATGATGGGGTTACACCTCAGTGAGCTCATTATAAATTGAAAATGCATTTAGTACATCTAACCTGTAACACATGCAGTGAAGATACTGGTTTACCATTGTGACCCATTGGCTTGCTGAACACTGCAGCTTGCTGATGCTGCTCTGGCTTAGTTTTAAGTGATAGTGTTTGACTCTAATACACGGTCTAGATGGCAAACCAGAAGGATTTAGAGAGAAGACAGATGGAGATCAGTGACGCAATGAGGACACTCAAGTCTGAGGTTAAAGATGAGATCAGAACCAGCCTGAAGAATCTCAACCAGTTCCTTCCAGAACTACCAGAAGATCTAACGGCTATTTTGGAAAGAAATGAAAACCTAGAAGGAGGGTTGGAAAGTTTGAAAGAGAACTTTCCATTCACCATGAATGAGAGACCTTTCGAAGAAAAACTGAGCTTTTCTCAAGCTCACATCCTGGTAAGGTTTATCCTCCTTCACAGAACAGTGTGCCTCCCATTTTTCCCACCAAGCTAAAAGATTTGGGGGTGCTGGGGTAGTATGAGGGAAGGTCAGCTGGCTCCCACTCTTGGTGCTTGGTAACTCATTGTTGTCTCCCCTCTTTCTTCTGGGAAAAAAAAAAAAGGATGAGCACTGGCGTGGAGAAGCACTCCGGGAGAGACTGCGCCATCGTGAAGATCGGCTCAAGGTTGCCCTTGGAGGGGGACAGTATGCCTGGCACTTGGGGATTGTGAGGGAAATTTTTCATGTTCACATGCTCCTCTCATGTCCACTTTGGTGTAATACCCAGAGCAAATTTATAGATCTCATGGTGGAGCTCCAAGAAACTGGCATGTCAGAGCCAGTAAAGAACAATCAGTACTCAAATCTGAGTTCTAGGGCTAGGGATATAGTTTCATGGTAGAAGGCTTGCCTACCAAGTGCAAATCCTTGGGTTCAATCCCCAGTGCCACAAAATAAATAGATAAAATAAAAACAGAAACAAGGGGTGAGGTGACACACACCTTTAATCCCAGAACTCAGGAGGCAGAGGTAGGAGGATTGTCATGAGTTTTAAGGCCAGCCTAGACCACAGAGTAAATTCCAGGTCAGCAGGGGCTAGAGACTGTACCTTGAAAAATAAAACCAGAAACAAAAAACATGAATTCTTCATTAAGTCCATTGCTCTTTAACCTATGTAGTGCTGCTTAACTTCAATTAAAACCAACTGAACCTAAGTATCGGGTATATCATAAAAATGGAAATAATGAGCCGGGCATGGTGGCAAACGCCTTTAATCCCAGTGCTCAGGAGGCAGAAGTGGGAGGATCACCATGAGTTTGAGGCCACCCTGAGACTAATAGTGAATTCCAGGTCAGCCTGGACTAGGGTGAAACCCTACCTTGAAAAACCAAAAAAAGAAAAAAGTGGGGGGGGGGGGAAGGGTAGGGAATATTGCAGACAGATAAAGAATTATTTGGCTCAGAACATGAGTTTAAAGGCCTTGTCAGATATCCAGATAAAATCTCTCTTTAGACACCTTAAAATTGGAGTCTACAGTTTAGTGGTATTAACCTAAAGATTTGGGAGTTAAAACCAGGTGAGTGGCATATTCTTGTAATCTCAGAACTCATGAGGTCAAGGCAAAAGGATCATGAGTTCAAGGGCAGCCTGGGCTACATAGACCCTGTCTCAAAAAGCTAAAAAAATAAAAAACATTTTGGAGGTTAAGAGTGTGAGCTGAAATGAGTGAAATAGAACGAGAGAAAGGACAGGGTCCCTTTTGTGGACTGGCGATGTCCATAGGCAACACGGGCTGAGAGGGTGTAGTGCTGCATCATTCAGTGGCGCCAGATGACATCCAGTGATGATCTCATGCAGCTGTTTTCATTTTATTCAATTACTGAATTGAATCTAATTAAAAACTAGCTCTTTAGACCAGTGTGGTGGTGCATGCCTTTAATCCCGGCACTTGGGAGGCAGGGGTAGCAGGATTGCTATGAGTTCAAAATTACCTGAATACATAGTGAATTCCAGGTCAGCTTGGACTAGAATGGGACCTTACCTTGAAAAAAAAAAAAAACACTGACACATTCCAAGTGCTCAGTAGCCGCACGTCTAGTGGCTACTGTATTGACAGCCAGTTATGGAACACTGCCATTAGTGCAGAGTCCTGGTGGTCAGTGATGCTACAGACTTGGAGGGAATCATTTCAAGTTTATAGCATAAGGGAAAACCAAAAAATAGTCTGGCACTGGGGAGTTACATACATAGAATGGAAAAGCTGAAGACGTTGCAAACCAGCTAATCATCTAATTCTTGAGAGACAAAAGAATGAGCAGTCATTTAATGGGGATACAAAAATTCTAAGCACTGATGCAGTACAAAGAACAGACTGAATAAAAGGCCCAGTTAGTGACAAAACCTCCTTTGGTTAAGGACTTGAGCATTACCAGCAGTCATCATTTTAATTTATTTTAGATTTAAAAAAAATTTTTTTTTGTTCATTTTTATTTATTTATTTGAGAGTGACAGAGAGAGAGAGAATGGGCACGCCAGGGCTTCCACCCACTGCAAACAAACTCCAGATGCGTGTGCCCCCTTGTGCATCTGGCTAACGTGGGTCCTGGGGAATCAAGCCTTGAACCGGGTCCTTAGGCTTCACAGGCAAGTGCTTAACCGCTAAGCCATCTCCCCAGGCCTATTTTAGATTTTTTGAGACAGGGTCTCCCTCTGTAACTCAGGCTGGCTTGCCACAGACTCAGGGCAATCCTTCCTGCCTCAGCCTCCCAAATATTCAGATTACAGAGGCATACCACCATGCCTGGTTCTCATTATTGCTTTATGATAGATTCATCTAACCTGAGGAAAATGAGTAATAGTTTTGGTACATTTCTCCTGTGTAAAAGTAAATTTTTTTACATTTTTCAGGCTCAACTTCGACACTGCATGTCCAAACAAGCAGAAGTATTAAGTAAAGGAAAACAGCAGACAGAGGGCACTTTACATAGTCTGAGAAGACAAGTCGATGCTTTAGGGGAACTGGTCACTAGCACCTCCGTAGATTCATCATCATCAACCAGTCTGTCTCAGCTGGAGTCTTCCCTTGTAGAGGGTTCTCAGCTCAGACAAAGTCAAGTAAGTCTGAAACTCATGAAGAGCTTAGTTATCTAAAAGGTGAAAAGGTGCTTGAGGGCTGGAGAGATAGCTTAGTGGTTAGGCAATTGGCTGCGAAGCCCAAGGACCCAGGTTCGATTTCCTCAATACCTATGTAAGCCAGATGCACAAGGGGGTGCATGCACATGCATCTGGAGTCTCTTTGCAGTGGCTGGAGGCCTTGGTGCACCCATTCTCTCCCTACACCTTTCTCAAATTAATTAATTAAAATATTAATAAATAAATAAAATATAAAAGGTGCTTGGAAGCTTTGGTACATGAGGCAAGGAAGACTTGGGATCAAAATGCTACCTTCAACTCTGGTTTGTTTTGTCACCTGAGAAAACTAAATTCACCTGGTCTATAGATGTGGTCTAGGAAGTAGACTAGAACTGGAGACTGGATGACCTGTAAGGGATACAGTCAGTTCTTTTCTTCATGCTCTCCACTTTTGGGTGTCCTTGTTTTCTGCTTGACCAGTAGAGAGAACTTTCTTTGAGGCCAAATCTGAGTTCTAGTTAAGTCTGTTTCCCTGTGCACTGGAGAAAGGTAACTAATAGTGACTCATTTCACAACAAAAGTTTGGATGTAGACTTCTTAACCCTGAGTCTATAAAACTGAATTTCACAAAAAGGTTTCCTATGTGAGGCTTAGATAAGATTAATAATCATTCAGGAGGAATATGAAATATATTCATGGAACTGATAAGCAGTAACACAGTATTACCATCAGGCAGAAAATAGCACCAATTTTTGGCTGCGTACTCCATGTACGTATCACTTTATGTATAACTCCTAATTAATCTTTACAACCTATAAGGTACAAATTACCACTATACCCATAAACAAGGAAACTGCGAAGTGATAAATGACAGGTCAGGGATATTAAGAAATCAGGACTTAGGGTCTTGGCTTATCAGAGCAGCTTCTTATTGTCATTCTGTCATAAACCATAACCAGCAGCATTCAAGGATGCCTTTGGGCAGGAGGGGGCCAAGTGACTTACCTAGGTCATATGGTAAATTAGTAGCAGAGTTATGATTCGAGTGTGATTATCTTAACACCTTCTGTGCTGGGGACCCAAGTGAGGAAACCACTTCCAGGTAGAGCTTGAGAGCATATGCACTGGAAAATGCATGGGCTTTGGGAGTAAGAGTCCAGCATTATGAGGAGAGCATGCAGGAGCCAGGTTCAAGGTTAGCCAAGATGGCAGCAACAGAAGAGATGTTGGAGGCATTTGTAGGCTGTACAAATTGAAGGTCTGGGGCTGTAATCCAAGCCTTCATGAGATAAAAGCCCTGAATTATGTTGGAGTTGGAAGCCTAAAATTTTATTTCTTTTCAGAGTCCCTTCCACATTCTACAAGGTCCATCAGATAGTTACCGACACTGATGCCATTGAATTTCCTGCTCATAGGGGTACGTTCTTTTTTTTTTTCTCCCTGTGTGTGAATATGGACACGTATCTGCCACTGCATGTGGTCAGAGAATAAATTCAGGTGTCAGTCCTCACCTTCCAGCTTTTGAAGCTGGGTATCTCCACTGCTGCTGCTTTCTCTAGGCTGCGAGCTTCCAGGAAACTTGACTGTCTCCACCTCCCTTCTTACCATAGCTGTCTTGGGACTAGACACCTGCCACATCTGGTTTTTATTGAGTTCTGGGGAAATGATCTCAGGTAGTCGTGCTTGCTCCACTGAGACCTTTCTAGTCTCGGACTTTTTAACTGGTACTTCCAATGGGAAGATCTTGAATTTTAGCTCTTAGAAAAATAGCTTTTTAACTTTTTCTTTTCACAGTTTTGTAGTTATTAATCTTAGAACATTTTTTAGGCTGGCAATGTACTTTAGTGAGAGAGTACTGGGTTTAGTCCCAACTCTGCAAAACAAAATCTATTCCTATCAGAATTCATGTCATCACTTAGCTTTTAAGGCTGTTTTCATTGTTTAAAAGATGCAATTTATCCTTTCTTACCTTTTTGTCTTACTGTAGGAAAAAATGGTGCAACAAAAATAAATACTGTCCTGCACGCCAATAAGGAAATAGCTACTCCACTACCTCACTGATATTCTAATTAGAAGGCCACTGGTTATTATCGAGATCCCTGGAAGGTATACTGCAAATCCACTGTACTTATGCTTCTACCATTAGCACCAAGGTTTTGTTGATCACTTGTACATGTGGAACTAGTTGTAAACAGTTTAAAAGTAGGGTGCTACATGGATGTTTTATTGTTTTTAATCTTGAAATGTTCTTTATACCAGTGAATTGTTTTAAACTGCATATACTGAATGTATACACTGGTAAATCTAGTTACATTGAAAAAGAACGTACTTAAAGCTCCTCTTTATGTAATAGTTATTTTTGGATTCTTCTTAAAAATATATTTTTCATATGAAAATAAAGTAATGCAGTCAACTCTGGTCTGTCCTCTAAGTTTCACAGATCATTCCATCCAAGTTTTGCCTAATTCTAAGAAAATGACCATCTTCCAGATGACTTCCAGCTTGTACTTAAATGTTTCATTATTCAGAAATGTTATCAAATCATTATACCACTATGAGGTGTATTTCCTTAATCCAAAATAGCAATTCTTTGCTAGAAAGTATGAAAACTTTGGAACCAATGGTAAATTCATATTCAGGTTTTTACATTTTATTTTCAAGAGAGAGGTGTACCAGAGCTTCTTGCCACTGCAAATGAACTCCAGATGTGTGCACCACCTTATGCATCTGGCTTTATGTAGGTACTGGGGAATCAAAACCCTGGTCGTTAGGTTTTGCAAGCAAGCACCTTAACTGCTGAGCTATCTTCCTAGCCTGAGACTCTTAAACTTCTATAGAAAATGGAAACCATACAACTTACTGATAGTGCACTCTAGAAGGCATCTATTTCCAAAACAGAACTTAAGTCTATAGCAAAATACTTAAAGGCCTGGCCAAATCACAAGGACATAATTAAAGTACACAATGTTCTGAACTCAGTGAATGCATGCAAATTATCTTCCCAAACTGCCACAAGAACAGGAATGGAAAATGACCTTTTTTTAAAAAAAAAGTTATTATTTTATTTATTTACTTGACAGCGACAGAGAGAGAGAAAAAAAGACAGACAATTGGGCGTGCCAGGTCTTCCAGCCACAGCAAACACACTCCAGACGTGTGCGCCCCTTGTGCATCTGGCTAACGTGGGTCCTGGGGAGTCGAGCCTCGAACTGGGGTCCTTCACAGGGGGTTTCACAGGCAAGCGCTTAACTGCTAGGCCATCTCTCCAGCCTGGAAACTGGTCTTTTGTTTAAAGGGAACTGAACCATTTGTATATATGTATTTTTTTAATGCTAAAAACAATGGATTTGGGGCTGGAGAGATGGCTTAGTGGTTAAGCGCTTGCCTGTGAAGCCTAAGGACCTCGGTTCGAAGCTCAATTCTCCAGGACCCACGTAAGCCAGATGCACAAGGTGGCACGTGTGTCTGGAGTTCCTTTGCAGTGACTAGAGGCCCTGGCGTGCCCATTCTCTCTCTCTGTTGCTCTCAAATAAATAATTAATAATTTAAAAAAACAATGGGTTTATGGGCAATTAAGTTCTCAAAACTCAAGTCTACCAGATTGGGGAAGTGTAGTAATAAAAGTATGAAACAAAATATCTAGTTTCAAGATACCTTTCCTCACCTGGGGCCTATAGCGTCCCTAACATTGCAAAGCCCTGGGTTCATATCCTAGCACATGTAAAACATTTCCAGTTCCAAGACATCTTCCTAAAGTCACCTTTTCACTAACTTGTACTATGTATAGACCAACCACCAACATCCCTCAAAGTTTTTTTTTTTTTTAAGTTGTTGCATCAAGCCGGGCATGGTGGCGCAAACCCTTAATCCCAGCACTTGGGAGGCAGAGTTAGGAGGATCACCTTGAGTCCGAGGCCACCCTGAGAATTCATAGTGAATTCCAGGTCAGCCTGGGTTACAATGAGACTCTACCTCAAAAAACCAAAAAGAAAAAAAAAAGTTACTGCATCAAATACTTCATTATTCATGAAAAACGTTTTGCTTGAGCATTGTACTGGAAGGTCTAATGCATAAATAGTACTTAAACACCAGTTACTGTTACACACCTTCCTTGGTGGTGGTGCAAGGCAATCAGTAACAGGTGACTGCACAAGCAGTAAGTCCTCCTGGGTGAGAAATTGAAAGAATTTCATTGTAAAGTTACTGCCTCTGGCACAGATGTTACAATTTGACAATTTACTGGTTTTCAAGCACCCAAATTTATTACAGGGGTTACACTTGCAAATAATAGAATTTGGCCCCAAGTACAGTTACAGGAGAATGCTATTAGCCAGCCACCAAATATGCTGACCTCAAACGGCTGACTGAAAACATACTGCAAGGTTGATGCAAATACAAGAATTTAACTCAATTAGTGATGTGGTTTTGTATGCTACATACATAGACCTTCCAAATAAGCAGTTCTGCAATAAAGGTTAACATTTATATCAATAATTATTCATTTGAAGAAAAGTTATTCTAGGTCAGAAAATAATGCAAGCAACTTCAAATTAATCTAGATACAGGTACTTTATTTACAAATATTTAGATTAATAGCATTTTGTTACATCAAATGAGTACAGCAGTCTGAATAAATCCTTCTGTCACAAAAACAATAAGACCCACTGTAACTAACTTTGGGAATCAGGGTATTGCACCTAAACAAGCTGCAGTCCTTAGTTTGTGATTGCTACCTTATATCCCAATGGGTGGCTTATTTTGTTTTTGAAAATATATACACACACCAGCAGGTCATGGTCCCTGGGCAAATCCCTTATGATGCAGCAGTGTAAGCAAAATGGATCACTGTAAATCTTTAACAGAACAAACCAATCTACACCAGGAATTTCTTTTAAGTTAAACAAACAAAGACAAAAAGATGAATCCACAAATAAACCAAATCCTATTTTCTGCTCATTCCAGTTTGGGGTTTTATGTAACATTGACTATACAATACTCTGGAACTATCACGTTTATGTTTATTACCCAGAAAGATGTCATTTTACATGAGTGTCTGTAAAGCGGGATTTAAAAATGTGTATTTTAAACACAACATTTAAAACTGAGTGCATTAATATAATAAGCTCAGGCTTACCTATCCTATACTTGACTTCAAATAACTTTCTCAATTCCTGGCCACCATAAACAGCTAGAAATAAATCAACAGAAGTGAAGAACTTAGTAAAACTCAAGTTTCAGTAGCCAGACCACCCAGTGCAAAGTAGTAACTTATGTTGTGTAAGCACAACACTAAACGCCATTAGAAACACTTTCCCTTTCACAAAACAACTTATGCCAACATGACATAAAATATTCCCTCATACTATAAATGTAAGGGATAATATTAAATTATTTCACTGTAGTGTAAAAAATGCACAATTTAAAATCCCTTAACAGCAGACCTGCGGTTCTGGCTATCTGGTTCAGAAGTTGACCATTCCAAGATAAAGGTATAAAAGCTTAAAATGTGCAATAATAAACCCAGCCTTGTTCCTTTTTCTATACAGTAAGGCAAGAATGCAGCCTGTAACACAAAAATGTTTACAAAGAGAAAAGCAGGTTAGCACATTGTCGATTGCACAAACAGTTAAGAGAATCAGCAGGTAAGCCTCCGTGTAAAGATGGAATAGAATCTGCTAGTGTTAATCCACTGACATCAGCTCTTTCCAGCATGTCCCACACACTGCTGCAAGGAGTGGAGCCAGTCTACTTGTGAACTGCAGTTGTGTCTATTTTCTTGCATGAAATGGAAGAGTAACATGGTCACATGTAGGTCACACTGTACAAACTGGTATTTTATACTGTTCCAATGACAGTAATCAATTTATTTTCTTCATTAAAATAATATACACAGAAGGTATTGTTAGTTCGATTCCTTCAAATTTTATACATATTTACTTTCTGTTAAAGAGAAAAGGATAAAATGGTATAAAAAAAGATAAAGCTATTAAGCATAAGAGAAAAGAGAATGGATATTTTCCTGTGCAAGGCTAAGAAAGAAGCAAACCTCATCAAGAAAAATGCCACCCCTACAACAGGGAATTTATCCAACAGAAACAAAACAAAGGAGTTACAGCCCCTCTCTACCATCAGAAGTCATTCTACAGCAATGAGCTTACTGGTTACACAGACATACTTGAACAGTTTTAAAGATGGGGAGAAAGACTGAAGAGACCAAATTTAAACCGTACAATGAAACAAAGCCTTGCTAAAAGGGAAGATAAAAATCAAGTCCAGCATCAGTGCTCAGTTTAAATCAAATATATTGGTGACATACCTATCACAAGGACAATCAAGGGGGGAAGAAGTCTAGATTTACCATGCAGGAGAGATTTATTACTCTACTTGCCTTTGATAACCTGATTACATCTAGTTGTTTAGCAGTTTAGTATTGTGTTAAACTGTTTTTACAAGAGTTTTTTTTTTTTTTTTTTAATTAAACCCAGTAAGATGTACAGAAGACAATGAGGCAGTAAAAAGTACTGCTTCCAACAGACAGAGGTGAAAGGTCAAATGAGAGCCAGAGCAAAGAGGTCACTAGCAACCACAGCCTTCTCTTTGGGGCTGGGGTTCACTGGTTAGCCGTCCTCCCTGTGGGGCTGAAGGTTTATGTTGTACACCAGACTCAGCAGCATTCAGATCCAGGCTTCCATCCTGAATGTTCTGATAGATTTTCTTGGCAGCCTCAAGAAAAGCATCTTCTACGTTCTCTCCCCTAAGAGGCAATCAACAACTTTATTTACGAACCACAGCTTTCTAGAAAATACAAGACATTACACACTAACCTTTTGCTAACCTTTAGTCAACTGCCATGATGTCTTCAATTTAGCCACTGTCATCTAATAAGAGATTACCAGAAGGCTGAGCTAAGAGAACAACGTGGGAAAATGTTTTCGGTGGAGCGCATACAAGTATTAAGAGCTGTTTCTAAAAACTCTATAATGTGTTGTCATTAAAGTGCTGTTAACAGTATGTAACAGCTGATAGGCCATTTCATAGACAACACAGAGGGTTCTCCAAACAAATGAAATCTGTCCAAATGTAAATTTGAACAGGATTATCAAGCTTTGTACCACTGTCAAATCAACCAGGTAGGAACTGTGCTGTTTTTTAATCATGTGATAGCGATACAGTCATGTTAGCCATGTTCACACTTCAGTTCTATTGGGACTAATGACAGATAAGTCTAAACATGAAGAACTATGACTGGGAGCACTACAGTTCAATGATGGAAATAGAAAAAGAAAAGGAAATGTTCATTGTGCTTCTATTTAGATGTGATTACGTTTTATAAGGTGATCACATGCCTTAGATACAGGTTGATCACATTTTGAGTGTAAGATGCCAAACTCAACCTTGATCGTGGAAGTCAAACACTTTTGAAATATAAGCAGTTTTATTTATTAAGCTGGGTTATATCAGTGGGTATAATCGAGGTACAATCCTTTAAGTAACAAAAATTCACATTACTTTGAAGTGTGAAATAGGAAAAGATGTTTGCATAAGATTTTCCTACCATAACCATTACACATGTATACAATATACATGCCACTGTCTATACATACAACATATATGGTTCGACTTTCAAACCTGAACGTATACATTTCAGCCATACTTACGTTTTTGCACTTGCTTCAAGGAACAACAAGCCTAAAAATAAAGTTCAGACTGTAATTAGGATATTTCAAACTAACTCACAAGAGCATTCCCTTCCATAACATCAAGTTTCTACTAGCTGGTAGTACTCTTATCATAGTAGTTCATGAAAGAGTATGTGATTCTGAGATATAAGGCATCTTTATGTTTATCATTAAGTAATGTTATGTTTCTGGTATGTATCACAGAAACAACTTTTCTTGTTCTTGAGCAGTCTCCCTTTTAAAAAGTTATAAAATAACCTGAAAGATCAAAATCCCACCTTTCCTTGAAATTCTCCTAAGAGTGATTGTTAAGTCTTAAAAGAAACCCACCATTCTCTTCAGCAAACTGTTTGGCTTCTTCATATGTAACATCTCTCTGTGCCTCCAAATCTGCTTTATTTCCTATGAGAATTATTACCTAATTTGTGAACAAAAGAAAGATATCTTAAAATAAACCATATAAACCAAACATTCAAGTTCTGAAATACAAAAATCTTGACAGGAAAAAATTCCAGCCCCAAAAGTATACTAACAATTATCATGGAACTACAGAATTGAAAAAGGAAACAGTCCTAAGAAGGGTCTTGGCATTCAGGTAGGCCAGAGGTTGACCAGAACAGACAGTATGTTTCTCAGATTTACAGTCCCTATATGGTCTCTGTGGCATATTATTTTTGTTGCTTTTTTGTTTTTACAAACCTTTAAAAGTACAAAAACATGCTTAGTTTTCAAGTCATTCAACAACAAGCTATGAATCATAGCCCACAAGCCATGCCTTGTTTACTTTGTCCCTGGGTCTACCAAAAAATGGTTTATCTGAATAGGGTTAATGAAAGATCTATGAATGCCTTGAAATTAAGTGCAAAATACAAAAGCAAGGACACTCCCTGGGGAGGATGGCTCATGGCTTTCACCAGATTTAAGTTTCTGGGACCCTCAGGAAGCTTAAAAGCTACTAGTAGTTCACCCCCTTCAGGCCACAGGTAGGCTACCTATCTTAAAAACGCAAATCATGCAAATCAAAAGGCTTTGTCAAAGACAGACAGTGGTAGGAGAACATTTAGAACTAACAAAAAGCCTAAACCATGATCTACAAATACCATCCTACGCTACACTATTCCTGTGGAGATGTATAGTTGTAACAATGATCACCAATGTTTCTGTGTATGTGGGACAAAGCTGGAGGGTACAGGAGGTGTATAAAGTTCAAATTTTGGGCAAAATGTCACATTACTATGTCCACTTTGGAGTCATCTAAGCAAACAGAGTTATGTCAAAGTTAAAGGCAGCTCTGTAAAATTTTTATTTTATTTTATTTAAAAAAATTTTTTTTTGTTTGTTTATTTGACAGCGACAGAGAGAAGGAGGCAGAGAAAGAGAGAGAGAGAGAGAATGGGCGCGCCAGAGCTTCCAGCCTCTGTAAACGAACTCCAGATGCGTGCGCCCCCTTGTGCATCTGGCTAACGTGGGTCTTGGGGAATTGAGCCTTGAGCTGGGGTCCTTAGGCTTCACAGGCAAGCGCTTAACCGCTAAGCCATCTCTCCTTAGCAAACACCACAAGGTTTTTGACCTTCACTTGGGGCAAGGAAAGGAATATGGATAAATCATTTCTACCTACCTACACAGAACTTATTTTGGACACCATCTCTCTCTGCTTCTTCCAACCATTTATGGATACTTTAAGAATGGACAGTTTCAACTACTACCAAGCTTTGCAGGCAAGCACCTTAACTACTGAGCCATCTCTCCAGCCCATATTTTTAAAAAATGATTTGCATTTTTTATATAAAATTACAGTACCTGGCTCTTCCAACTTTCAAAACTTACTTCACTGAACTACATAATTATTTTGGTCTGAGTGTAAATCTTTCACAGTGACATTAGTTAACTAGTACAACAAAAGAGAGCATTCTTTAAAGAGTGTGTCAACCGAAAAGGGAAAATGATGCTCATATATTAAATAAAATACTGACACTTAAAAAATCAGCCTGGGGCTGGAGAGATGGCTTAGTGGTTAAGGTATTTGCCTGCAAAGCCTAAGGACCCAGGTTCAATAACCCAAGACACACGTAAGCCAGATGCACAAGGTGGCGCATGTATCTGGAGTCTGTTTGCAGTGGCTAGAGGCCCTAGCATGCCCATTCTCTCTCCACCTGCCTCTTTCTCTAATAAATGAATAAAATGAAGTATTTTTTAAATTGTCCAGGGCCGGGCGTGGTGGTGTATACCTTTAATCCCAGCACTCGGGGAGCAGAGGTAGGAGGATCACCATGAGTTTGAGGCCACCCTGAGACTACATATGAATTCCAGGTCAGCCTGGTCAAGAGTGAAACCCTACCTCAATAAAACAAACAAACAAAATCAGCCAGGCATGGTGGTGCACACCTTTAATCCCAGCACTGGAGAGACAGAAGTAGGAAGATCACTGGGTTCGAGGCCAGCCTGGAACTACAGAGTGAATTCCTGGTCAGCCTGGGCCAGAGTGAGAACCTACCAGAAAAAGAAAAAGAAAAAGAAAAAGAAAAAGAAATTAAGCCAGGCATGGTAGTACATGCCTTTAATCCCAGCACTCGCACTCAGGAGGCAAAGATAGGAGGATCACTGAGAGTTTGAGGCCACCCTGAGACTACATAATGAATTCCAGGCCAGCTTGGGCTAGTGTGAGACCCTACCACA
Source organism: Dipus sagitta (assembly GCA_036346955.1). NCBI lineage: Eukaryota > Metazoa > Chordata > Mammalia > Rodentia > Dipodidae > Dipus > Dipus sagitta. The sequence goes on from CM070770.1 coordinate 134,049,909, forward strand.
AAAAAAAAAAAGATCACTGGGTTCGAGGCCAGCCTGGAACTACAGAGTGAATTCCTGGTCAGCCTGGGCCAGAGTGAGAACCTACCACAAAAAAAAAAAAAAGAAGAAAAAAGAAAAAGAAAAAGAAAAAGAAAAAGAAAAAAAGAAAAAGAAATTAAGCCAGGCATGGTAGTACATGCCTTTAATCCCAGCACTCGCACTCAGGAGGCAAAGATAGGAGGATCGCTGAGAGTTTGAGGCCACCCTGAGACTACATAATGAATTCCAGGTCAGCTTGGGCTAGTGTGAGACCCTACCAAAAAAAAAATCATTTTTTTAATGTTGGGCATTGTAGTACGTGCCTTTAATCCCAACACTTGGGAAGAAGAGATAGGAGCATCACTGTGAGTTCGAGACCAGCCTGGAACTTCTAGGGCAGCCTGGACTAGAGTGAGATCCTCTGGAAAACCACCCCCCCCAAATTTTTTTTTTTTTTTTTTTTAAGTATCAAGTCGGATAGTCACAACGACCTGGTATAAGGTAAAGCAGGTACTCAAAACAAGAAATATGGGGCCAGGCAGGGTGGCGCACACCTTTAATCCCAGCGCTTGGGAAGCAGAGGTAGGAGGATTGCCATGGGTTCAAGGCCACCCTGAGACGACACAACACAGTGAAATCCAGTTCAACGTGGGCTAGAATGAGACCCTACCTTGGATGGATTAAAAAAAAAGAAAGAAAGAAAAAAAGCAACAAGATATATGGCCTTCTGGGCAGGAGGGCAGGCTAAGCAGTAGACCATTTGCCTAGCAGGCACAAAGCCCTATCTTAAATGCCAAACATTCACCACTACCCCACAAAAAATACCCTCCCAATTCCATATGATGTCTAAACTGGATTTACCATTTCCCTGAGAGAAGAGACGTAAAGTGGTATGCTATCAACAAACACCAACTGAGAAAAATACCTAACCTCATTAGAAACTAAAGGCATGGGCTGGAGAGATGGTTTAGCAGTTAAGCGCTTGCCTGTGAAGCCTACAGACCCCAGTTCAAGGCTTGATTCCCCAGGACCCAAGTTAGCCAGATGCACAAGGGGGCGCATGCGTCTGGAGTTCATTTGCAGTGGCTGGAAGCCCTGGCGCGCCCATTCTCTCTCTCTCTGTGTATCTATCTGCCTCTTTCTCTGTCTATCACTTTCAAATAAATTGAAAAAAAAAAAAACTAAAAGCAATGTCATAGAAAATATTATTTGAGCTGGGCCTCAAAAAAGATTTTTTTTGTTTGTTCTTCTGTTTTTCGAGGTCAGGTTTCGCTCTAGCCCAGGCAGACCTGGAATTTACTATGTAGTCTCATGGTGGCCTAAAACTCATGGCGATGCTCCTACCTCTGCCTCCCGAGTGCTGGGATTAAAGGTGTGCGCCACCATACCCAACTAAGACTTTTGAGTTGGAGAGATGGCTCAGCAGTTAAGTGCTCTTCCTATACAAACATGAGGCCCTGAAGGAGTCTGAGACCACCAGAGTTCAAATCACCAGATCCCACATATAAACAGCTGGGCATGACAACAAGTGCCTATAACCCTAGTCCTACAGGGAAGCAGAGACCTGAGAATTGTGGGAGCTCTACAAGCTCCAGAATCAGTAAAAAGACTCTGCTCAAAACAAGATCAGGCAGAAAGCAATGGAGCAAGATACCTGACATTCCATTTGGGCCATGGTAGACAAGCATGTGAGGCACCACAAGGGAACACACACATGCATCTCCACATCTCACACACACAAGGAAAAAGGAGTTTCAAAAAATAATATGAGTTTATTTTGTTTTTAGCATTTTACTTGAAATAAGTACATAAATTCAGCAAAAAATAATAGTATGTACCATTCACCAAGTTCCCCAATAGTAGCTATAGTACTCTCAAACCTAGAAAACTGACATAATTCTGCATGACCCCTAGTTTTCAAGTTTTCACATGCTCTCATGTATGAGCCTATGTGTATATGTAGTTCTATGCAATGTTATCACAACAAGTATAGATTTTCATCACCAGTCAGGACACTAAACTGTCCCATCACTACAAAGGAACTGCTTCATGTTACTCTCTTTTACAGCCACATCATCACTCTACCCACCACCCCATCACTCAATTGTTGTTCATCGCTCTACACCTTTGTCATCTGAAATACATTATAAGTGGATTCATACAGTTTGTAAACTTTTGAGGCTTTTTATAAACTCCACATACTCCCCATGAAATCCATCTAAATTACTGCCTGTATCAATCAGTCATCCTATGTGTGGCTGAGTAGTACTCCATAGCATACACGTAACAGGACTGCTTCACTATTCACCTGTTCATGGCTGGACTGTTTTGGTTTTGGCTATTGCAAAAAAAAAAAAAAAAAAAAAAAAAAAGCTGCTGTGACATTCATCTACAGGCTGTATGTACACCAGCAGTGGATTTAATATGATAATGGAAAGAAAAGTTCCAGGCACCAATCCTAGCAGAAGAGGCCCACAATGTTAAATGACTTTCAATTACGATTAAAGTGCTATTTTCCGATAAAAGCTAATCTTATCACTGGTTATATACTTACTGAGCCAGACCTCTGCTAGGTGCTGGAAGTATAAAGCTAAGTGAGACACAGACCTTGCTCTATGGTTCACTAGTTTTCCTCTCATTATTCTAGGAATACCCTCCACAGTATCTAATGAAGCCTTATTCAAGGCCTAGCTCACACCCCAGCTGTCGATAAGGCTGGTTCTTACAGACAGCCCCGATCATCCTGCTCACCAGCACTACACCGTCACTGTGGTTTTAGGACATTTTTCAGTCAGTGTGTAGCATCATTACCTGTACACCTGTAGTCTCTCTCCACTACACTAGAACCTCTTGAGGACCAAAGACACACATTTAACTTTGTGTGCTCCAGAGTCCAGCATAGTGGCTAGCCTTGAAAAGCTCAACAAATACCCTCTTAGGATGATTTAAGAAATTATTTCTGGGCTGGACAGATAGCTTAGTGGTTAAGGTACTTGCCTACAAAGCCTAAGAACTCATGTTTGAATTGAATCTCCAGGTCCCACATAAGCGAAATGCACAGTGAGGCAAGCAGGCAATGTCACACATGCACACAAGGGGGTGCATGCACCTGGAGTCCATTCAGAGGCTAAAGGCCCTGGCACACCCATTCTCTTTTTCTCTCTCTCAAAAAAAATTTTTTTTTAATTTTTTAAAGCATGCAGAATATTTATTGTAAACTGAAATTTTATTGAGATAATTACAGATTCACATGCAGTTGTAAGGAATTAAAAAGCTCCCTTGTGTATTTTTCCCAATTTCCTTCAATGGCAATATTTCACAAACCTAATACTGATATCCTTTAAAATAATAATTTCATTTTACAGTTTCCCCTTCACATGAGATCATCGCCACATTCATACCTTTCTTCTGTTTGTTTTTTTTTTTTTGGTTTTTCAAGGTAGGGTCTCACTCTATCCCAGGCTGACCTAGAACTCACTAGGTAATCTCAGGGTGGCCTCGAACTCATGGCGACCCTCCTACCTCTGCCTCCCGAGTGCTGGGATTAAAGGCATGTGCCACCAAACCCAGCTTGGTTCTTTTTTTTTTAAAGACCACAAACACAACAAAAACCATGAATAAAATAAAAAGTCTGGAGCAACTAGAGCTATAAAAAAACTGAAGTTTTTAATTAAGTAATTTCTCATCCATAATACTCAACAAATCTCAACAGTAAATGGCTTATCTTAAAATTTCCATTGTAAGACTCACTTAACTTACAGTATTTGGGTTGGTGAGATTCCTTGCATCTGTCAACCAGCTGCTTAAGTGGTTATATGTACTTCTTCTGTAAAAATACAATTAACACACAAGAAAAAAAAACTTCAATGTATATTTAAAATAGAGTAAAACAGAGCCAGGTTATGACATGCTACATGTTTATGATCCCAGCAATTAGAAGGCTGAGGCAGAAAGATCTTGCATTTGAGAACACCATGGATATAAATGAGTTCTAGATCCTCCTAGGCTACACAGTGAAACCCTGTCCCCAAAATACAACCATATAAATATGCACATACATACAATGCATGCTTTAATAAATAGATCCTAAGTATAATTCCACTTTGACTAGACAGATACGCTGAAAACTGGCTGAGAAATAAAACCAACATAATTTTCAAAACTCTAGTCAAAAAATAAATTTTTTATAAAAGGTAGGGTTCTCACTATAACCCAGGCTGACCAGAAATTCACCATGTAGTCTCAGGCTGTCCTTGAACTCACAACAATCCTACCTCACCCCACCCCCCACCCCCAATACTGGGATTAAAGGCATGTGCCACCACCTGACCAAACTAATTTTTTAAAAAATATTTTATGGGCTGCAGAGATGGCCTAGCAGTTAAGTGCTTGCCTGTGAAGCTGAAGGACCCCTAATCGAGGTTCCATTCCCCAGGACCCACATTAGCCACATGCACAAGGGGGTGCACATGTCTGGAGTTCGTTTGCAATGGCTGGAGGCCCTGGCACGCCCATTCTCTCTCTCTGTCGCTCTCAAATAAGTAAAAATAAACAAAAAAAATTCTTGAAGTATTTTATTTTTATTTATCGGTTTATTGGACAGAGAAAGAAGAAGGGAGAGAGAGAATGGGCACACCAGGGCCTCCAGCCACTGCAAACGAACTCCAGACACATGCGGCCCCTTGTGCATCTGGCTAACATGGGTCTTGGGGAATTGAGCCTCAAACCTGGGTCCTTATGCTTCACAGGCAAGTGCTTAACCGCAAAGCTATCTCTCCAGCCCCAAACTAATTTTTTAAGTCAGGTTTTCACTATGCAGTCCAGGCTGCTTCAACCTCCCACGTATCCTAATTCTAACTCTGTACCTCTCAATCCTCTGAGGTCCTGGATCATAAGTGTATGACAATATGCATGGCTCAAAACTCAAAATATTTATTTATTTATAAACAGAGAGAGATAGAAGAGAGGCAAAGAGAAAGGGTACACCAGGGCCTCTAGCCACCACAAACAAACTCCAGATCTATGCACAGTGCATCTGGCTTTCTGTGGGTACTAGGGAACTGAACCAGGGTTGTTAGGCTTTACAAATTAAAGTACCTTAACCTCTGGGTCATCTCTCCAGCCCCCAAAACTCATTTTTAAGCATCTCAATGTCCATCAACTACGCTAATGACATCAGAAATAAATAGTTTACAATTAAATACATAAGCAGGCCAATATGGAAGCAAAGAACAGAAAATTCTGAATCAAAATTGCCAATTTGGAGTCAAAATTAACACTATCTGAAATCACCCTAATTGTCAATTGTAAAATAGAGACAAAACAGTACCGAAATGGCTAGCCAAATTTTTGCATCTACCTTCAAATTATAATTTTCAATTAAAATCAAGAGTCACACAAACTGGTACATAATTATTCTTCTTAAAAATTTCTCTTTGTTCCCTCCCTACCCTGTCTTTCGTCTCCTCCCTTCCCTTCTCCCCCCGACCTTCCTTCCTTCTTTCTATCTTTTTTTCTTTTCCTTTTCAAGGTAGGGTCTCACTCTAGTTCAGGCTGACCTGGAATTCACTATGTAGTCTCAGGGTGGCCTCGAACTCACGGCGATCCTCCTACCTCTGCCTCCCGAGTGCTGGGATTAAAGGCGTGCGCCACCACGCCCAGCTTCCACCTTCTTTCTTTTGACAGGAATATTTAGCCTGATTTCAAACTCATCATCTTCCTGCCTCTGCTTCCCAAGAGCTGAAATTACAGGCATGCATGATCAAACCCAGCTAAATACTTTAGAGTAAGCTAACTATACAGAATAAAAATTGGCCTTTAAAAGACATTTAATGTTGGGTTACAAATCAAGTCCCTTGCTATCAGAAGAAGTTTATACTAACTTTGCACTCTTATAATTTAAATCTTTGCTTGGCCTTGTTTCCAGGTCTAAATTTTAACATTGGAAAATGAATATAGTAACTCCTCAAAACTGGCTTGCCTTCTACTAAAGTGAAAGACAAAACTTCATATAAAATCATTTTTCAATACTGTATTTCATTTTCAGATTCTATTCTGTTAGTTTCACCTACTATCATTTTTCAATAATCATAAAATCAATGTGTTGAGTAACTAGTAACTGAAGAGTAGAAACATAAAATCCAAGTAAGTTCATTTACAGCCATCCAATCAAAAAGAAAGATTAATTCAATAAAGAAACCACAATGCCAAAGCATGAAGGATGAACAGCCATCAACCTCTTACCTAGTGATATCATACACCATAAGTGCACCCGCAGCTCCTCTGTAGTAGCTTCGTGTAACAGCTCTAAACCGCTCTTGTCCTGCAGTATCCCAAATCTGCAGTTTGATTTTTTGGCCACTAACTTCAATTATTCTTGTTCCAAATTCAACACCAATTGTGTGAGGACAATCAGCCATAACTATGAGAGAGGGGTAAAAAACAATATGCCAACTTTGAGAAAACTTCAAAGACCAGAAAGTGAAAAAAAAACCTCACTGAATAATAAAATGATTAATATTGTAGGCTATAAAGCAACTATCACTAGGGAAAAAATCCTATCAAAGCTTACAGGAAGTCAAGAGAAACGTGACTGACTAGAGGGTCAGCAAATTCCTGGAAAGAAGCAAATAGTAAGTAATGAGTTTTATAGGCCAAATGGTCTCTGTCATTTACTTAAACTTGCTTCTAAAGTATGTAAGCACAGAGAATATGTAAAATAGGTTTGGTTGTGTTTCAATAATTTTTTTAACACAAAACAAGCAGATACGGATAACTGGACGGTTGCTGACCTCTATACTTGTACAAAGTAAGACTTTTAGTAATCACCACAATACAAACAAGTGTACTAAATTTAGCCTTCTGACAATCATTACCTATAACAGATCAATGCTCTTAGGACACTGTATTATCAATGTCTCAAAGAAAATCATTACATTTGATACGTATTTGTATGACAAAGTCATAAATGCCTAAGCCAATAGGACAAGTTATATTAGTCCTTATAATTAGGCCATTTAAAAAACCACCCAAGTTCACTATACTCTCATGCAAGGACACAGACCAATGGACCCTCCTCAAAATATAACAGGAAAACACTATGGGGTAAGCAGCACAAAAATGCCACAGAAGTAACTTCAACTATATAGAAACAATTACAACTATATTTAGCATATCAATTATAACAAAATAGTCCCTTACCCTATAACCCAAGACAAGAGCTGTACTCTGAATCTTGATCGACTGGTCATAAAGGCAGAAAGAATTCCATCTTAAATATTTCAAGTATACTAATTATAGCTAACAAATAATATATGCAGCAAAATGTCCTATAAGATAGTCAATTAAGATTTAAACTTGACATTCTGTAAACTAAAAATTAAACTTCATGTTTAACCATCAAGCAATCAAAACAAGGGCTGGAGAGGTAACTCAGCAGTTAAAGGCACTTGCTTGCAATGTCAGCTGACCTAGGTTCAATTCCCCAACACCCATGTAAAGCCAGATGCACAGGGTAGCACATGCATCTAGAGCTTATCTCCAGTGGCAAGAGGCCCTAGCATGCCCATATATTCCGCTTCCCTCCCTTGCTAATAAACAAATATAAAAAAAGAAATCAAGTGAATTAGATCCTATGTCGTATATAAAAATCTACAAAAATATAGAGCTGAGGAGATGGTTCTTTGCAAAGCCTGCTGGCCCAGGTTTGATTCTCTAGTATCTACATAAAGCCAGATGTGCAAAGTATCACATACATCTGGCAAGAAGCCCTGGCCATTCTCTGTCTCTTTTCTTCTATCTCTCCCCTCTCTCAAATAAATAAAAACATAAGCCAGGCATGGTGGCACACACCTTTAATCCCAGTACTTGGGAGGCAGAGGTAGGAGGATTGCCATGAGTTCAAGGCCACCCTGAGAACACACAGTGAATTCCAGGTCAGCCTGGGCTACAGTGAGACCATACCTCAGGGCGGGGGGGGGGGGCAGGTGAAAATAAATAAATAAATACTTTTTTAAAAAAAATCAACCAACATGCTGGTAATGATATTCCTTTTTATCTACACCTATATTTTAAAAAATCACAGTACTTAAAGACCTAAGAGCAAATATGGAAACAAGTTATATTTACATGCATGAAGTACACAGAAAATGACATTTTCTATGAAGTAGAAATGTAGCAATAAAGACAGCTAACATGTTACCTCACATATTGAACTTACATTTTTTTTCTGTAAATTGATGAAGCAAGCAAGATTTTCCTACCCCCATATCCCCTGTTTAAAAAAAAAAAGTAAGTAAGTTTCACATAGCAATTACATTCTCACCTTTACATCTTTATAATCATATACAATGACTGCTACATCCTACCATATTATATCACAAGTTTCTATGACACTTAAAAACCTACTATTCCCCTCCTTTATAATGGAACCATTCCTAACCTTTAGCAGTGATGAAATCTGGCTGAAAATTACAGTGTCTAATAAATAGGCACCAACTAGAAAGTGCTTTGTAACAGAAGAATTATTGTAATGGTACTTTTACATTTCAAGTGTGCCTGGCTCCCTTAATCTAGAGTAACAAATGAGGTAGCCATGTAGCAAGCACAAATAATTAACATTTAGAAGCTTGCTTGATTCACTAGGTTTCCCAATCTACCTCGTATTCTTGCAGAATTCTATAAAAGAACTTCTAATAGATGTCCTCTCTGGTATATTAAAGTAATTGCAACCACTGATAAAGGTATTATAAAGTTACATCAACTCAATACTGGAGCAAAGACTGTTCTAAAGCAAAGAATTCACTGAAATGCAAGTAGGCTTTTATTTATTGTATTTATTTGTTTGTTATTTATGGGAATTTGCTTTTTTGTGAGTTTATTTTTTTCAGTGCTGGGGTTCAAATTCAGGGCTTTGTGCATACTAGGCAAGAGCTCTACTACTGATCTATAGTCTCAGCCCTTCACTTGTTACAATTATGCATAGATGAGCAGCATTGGCTTAATTTGAGCAAAATCTCCTTGAAATGTACAGGGGAACACCAATGCTACATTTTATGCATATTCCACAACTGATTCTGACTCATTCCCTACCAAATTTTGGAATTCAGGGGAGACCTTAAAGCTTTCCTATTTTTCAAATATTTCAGCATAGGAAATTAATCACATGTGCAATATTAGCATGCTTGTTGGTAGCCATGAAGAACAATCAACATCACTTCACTAGTACCCAATACTACTACAGAAGGATCCAGGGCCTCAATGTAAAAGGTACATTTATTCTCACCAAGAGTTCTGAAGTTAGAAAAATCATTCAATTCTTCTGGAGTCATGTTCAAAGTATGAGCACATCAATGTTTCATGTTAACCTTCTTTGGGTGATAAGACTGTAAATTAAGTAAACTTACCAATAATAATATACTTAAAGATGTAAGAGTAGTTGTATGGTGCAGTTGCCATGGTGGCACTAAAAACAAAGAAAATCGTATTACTTCAGAAAGAAGCTGATTATTGCCACCCTTTCAAAAGATATGTGCATTGTGATGATATATATGCACATATATATAAAACAAAGCACAATGACTATATAAACAAAACAGTGGGTATGGTACAACAGTAAAATTCATTTCCCAAGCTGATCAAATCAAATTCTGTTGAATGAATGTTGCTTTAATATGCTCATGTGCTATCCAAGAACTATCAGAAAGCAGATGTTCCAAACAACTTCATTATTGTCACTCAAAATCAAATGTTAGTCTGGAAATTTGTGAGAAGAAATGTTTATAAATTTAAGCTAAACATTATATCAGTTCCTTCTTTTTTAAGATCATCTTCCCTCTTAACTGGTCAAGTTAGTTATGATCTGTCTACTTGTTCTGAACTCTTATTGGTATAAAAAGTACTACTAACAGAAACTCAAAATAATTTTTAATCCTCTACCTTTAATTTTTTTAATATTTTATTTATTTGAGAGCAAGAAAAAGAGGCAGATTGAATAGGCACACCATGGCCTCTAGCCACTGCTAATGAACTCCAGATGCATGTTTCACCATGTGCATCTGGATTATGTGAGTTCTGAGAAGTCAAACCTGGGTCCTCAGGCTTTGTAGGAAAGTGCCTTATCCACTAAGCCATCTCTCCAGCCCTTACTTTTAGTCAATACTTAGCAGTGATCTAAACAGCAAACATGATTTCCAAATCAAACTGATGTTAAAAATTAGATTGAACCACATGAAATTGTTGTTCCTATAGATTTTTTTTTAGTAAGAGAGCAGCTCTATGGCTCAACCTAATATACAACTTGACTATTAAAAATACACTGAAAGAGGACTGGAGAGATGGCTTAGTGGTTAAGCACTTGCCTGTGAAGCCTAAGAACCCCGGTTCAAGGTTCAATTCCCCAGGTCCCACCTAAGCCAGATGCACAAGGGGACGCATGCATCTGGAGTTTGTTTGAGTGGCTGGAGGCTCTGGCATGCCCATTCTCTATCTATATGCCTCTTTCTTTCTGTCTGTTGTTTTCAAATAAATAAATAAAAATAAACAAAAATACACTGAAAGGGCCAGTCTTGGTGACACTCACCTTTAATCCCAGCACTCTGGAGGTAGAGGTAATATGATCACTGTGAGTTTGAGGCCACTCTGAGACTATAGTGAATTCCAGGTCAGCCTGTGCTAGAGACAAACCCTACCTCGAAAACCCAAATAAAAAAAATAAATAAATAAAATTTAAAAAAAAGGAAGCCAGGCATGGTGGTGCATGCCTTTAATCCCAGCACTTGGGAGGCAGAAGTAAAAGGATAGCCTAGGACTACAGAATGAGACCAGGTCAGCCTGGACTAGAGTGAGACCCTACCTTGAAAAAATAAAAACAAAACAAAAAAATACATTGGAGAGCCTTCTGTATACTATCCTAGGAGTTGTGCAGTGCTATAAAATTGTACCTATGCTTATAAAATGTAGAGAAGTTTATGTATTAAAAGAAATATATATATTTTTGGCCTGCAAAGCCAAAGGACCCAGGTTCGATTCCCCAGGACCCATGTTAGCCAAATGCACAAGGGGGTGCATGCATCTGGAGTTAGTTTGCAATGGCTGTAGGCCCTGGCATGCCCATTCTCTCCCCCCTGCCCCCTTTCTCTGTCAAATAAATAAATAATAAAATATTAAAAACTAAGTATTTAAAAAAGATTTTGTAAGATCACAGCCCATTCCTTACATGTCAGATACTTAAGCTGAAGAATTCTAATTTCTCTACTTTTGAACAACTTTAAAAAACCTGTCAGGCACAGTGGCATAGACCTACAATGCAAGATTCCTAGGAGACTGAGGCAGGGCAATTGCTTGAATCCAGGAGACCATGGATATCTTAGGTAATACAAAGACATCCCTGGTTCAACAACAATAAAAAAAAAAAAACTCCATATAATTCATGTGAGTACCTTGAATGTTGGTTAGACACTGTACTAGGTGCTAGAGAAACAAATTCTAACAGCAGTGTAACTTCTGGTTAAGTCAATTCTCATCAATTTGCAGCTTAAGGAAAGACAAAAACTATACATAGCAAGATTAAATAGTTTTAAATTTGGGGGCTTACAGCATTTTAACTTGGCTTGCAATATAATGGTCAATATCACATTACACAGCCAGGTATTTGATATTTTTAACTAAAATTTCTATGCAACTTAGCTTGCAAGAACATCTGGCCAGGCATGCTGGCACATGCCTTTAATCCCAGCACTGGGGAAGGAGAAGTAGAAGGATCACTGGGAGTTACAGGCCAGCCTAGAGCTACAGAGTTCCAGGTCAGCCTGGGCTAGAATGAGACACTACTCTGAAACACAAACACACACACACACACCTGTAATGTGTCATTAAGGAGAAGTTAATTCTTAATTACAGTAAATTGTTAAATAATCACTTCACATAGTATAGTCTTTGCAAGTTGCTATCTTGCTCCCCAATACATCTCAGCATGTTGCAACACATTTATAATCAGTCTTTGACATCAAAGAACACTCCCTAACCAGTTCTTTCCAGAGTTTTTCTAGTTAGAGTTACTGTGATTCAAAATACCCTAGATATCCATGACCTTGCAATGCCTGGTACTACCTACACAGGACCTTCATAATAGGAGGAAAAGATGATGACATTAAAATAAAAAAGAGACCAACTGAGAGGGGGAGGGGTTATGGACAGTGGATTTGTAAAGGGAAGGAATATCTATCATAGTTTATTATCTATAATTATGGAAGTTGTCAATAAATAAAAGTTCTTTAAAAAAAGAATTACTGTGATTGTGAACATAACTTTTGCCTCTTTCGAGATGCTACTAGGGCTCAAAACCTAGAATACACTTGATCTCAAGGCCAAACTATTATTGACCAGATCTCTGAGCCAGATGTTAAAATATAAGGGCAAAGAGATACAGATTAACAATTTTTCAAGATTACTGAATTATTAACCTGCATTTACTTTTTCTTATTTGTGCATGCATATGTACACGCCAGGGTCTTTACCCATTGCAAAAGAATGCCAGATGCATGTGTTGGCAGCAGGTTTTGCAAGCAAGTGCCTTTTTTTTTAACTGCTGAGTCATCTCTCCAGCTCCACTGACTTCTCTTCTGCATGAAAAGAGTACTCATTCCTTCTAGTTAATTTTTAATTCCTAAAACTCCACTTTCAGATGCAATCATTTAGTTGAACTACTATTTCTCTTGTGCTCTTCCCTTGATTTTCCTATTTTCTTTCACTATTCTAACTAAAATGCACGCACATACTTTACTTCCTTCTATTTTGTTAGGTTAACATTATAGGGCCTGCAGTTGTTCTCAGTGGTAAAGGTCCTAACTTTAACTCAGCACACAAAAAATTAGGGCCTTTAAACAGTCCCAAATTCAACTCCAAACACTTTACAGAGTAATCAGAAAACTGTAATTCAATTCTAGTTGTACTAGTTATGTACCTGCTAGTTATTAGATAAAATTTACTAATTATCTATTAAAATAATGAATTTTTAAATGTTCTCAAATTAGAAGCATTAATATAAACTATTTCCAAACAATTACTATTTCAGAAGGAATGCTAGTGCTTTGATTCTACCTCAACACAAAAATTTTCAGACTGTTTCTTTTAAAATTACAAAAATTAAAACCCATGGGATTGGGAAGATGGCTCAGCAGTTAAAGGCAATTGCTTGCAAAGCCTGTTGGCCTGGGTTCAAATTTCTAGTACCCATAAAGTGGTGCATGCAGATCATTTGCAGTAGCAAGAGGCCCTGGCACACCCATAGAGAGTGTGTGTGTGTGTGTCTTCTCACACATTATATATATATATATATATATAATTCCAAAAGCAGAAATAGAAGATAAACACACAAACATTAATTTCTATAGACAAATCAGGCAGAAAACATATATCTTATCCTAAAATAAGAAACAAAGTTGGGCATGGTAGTATATGCCTTTAATCCCAGCACTCAGGAGGCTGAGGTAGTAGGAGGAGCCCTGTAAATTGAAGCCTGAGACTAATTCCAGGTCAGCCTGGGCTACAGCAAGACCCTACCTTGAAAGACCAAAAAGAAAAAAAAAATAAATGGTGGGTTTAAATAAACACATATTTTAAAGAAATAATTCTATCAAAATTATGTATTTACAGAAGAGCTATATTCAAGAAGTCCCTTTTAGCTATGCTCAATATTAATTTAACAAAGAGAAAGGCAGACAGAGAATTGGTGTGCCAGGGCTTCCCACCACTACAAACAAACTCCAGATGCATGTGCCACTTAACGCATTTGGCTTTACGTGTGTACTGGGAAATCAAACTCAAGTCCTTAGGCTTTGCAGGTAAGCACCTCCCCTCAACCTCATTTCTCGAACATGAAACATACCAATAAGGTCTGTCTACCTCTGGAAGGAGAAAAAACTTCCCCTTGTTATTTAAAGGCTAAATTTCTATGAGAACTCAAAATCAAAGGGGTGGGAGGTAAGAAATCTTGGTCTAGTTCACTCTGAAAACACAAGTCTACTCAATACTACAATCTAATTAAAAACAAAACAGCTTGGCAATATTGTGTACAACTCAATGTGTAAACTAGTAACAAACACAATTATTACAGTTTCCATTTATTGGACCAGACAATATACTAAAAAGCTAATGTGTGACTTCATCTTTACTGTTATCCTTATAAGATAGTTACTATTATCCTCATTTTACACATGAGGAAATAGACTCAACATGTAAATAATATCTTCAGATCACACCATGTAAATGGACAAGTCTATACTCAATCTAGTACTACTTTGACTGCAGGGATTCACCTCAAACATTTCAATAGCCTGCCTTCTCCACGTGATTATAAGATGTATCACAAAGCTCTGTAATGACGGTTTAGGACACAGACCTTTCACTCACTGGGTTCTAATTTAACACACTGAGTACTGGAGAGATGGCACAGTGGTTAAAGGTGCTTGCTTGCAAAGCCTAGTGGTCTGGGTCCAATTACCCAGTACCCAGGTAAAATCAGATGCACAAAATGATACATGCATCTGGAATTAATTTGCAGTAGCAAGAGGTCCTGGTGCACCCATTCTCTTTCTTTCATACATCATCTTTCTCTGCTTGCAAATAAATGTTTGGGTTTTTTTTTTTTTTTTTTGGTATTTTTTATGAGAGGGAGAAAGAATTGGTGTGCTAGGGACTCCAGCCACTGCAATCGAACTCCAGACATGTGCACCATCTTGTGCACATATGCGACCTTGTGTGTTTGTGTCACCTTTTGTGTCTGGCTTATGTGGGATCTGGAGAGTCAAGCATGAGTCCTGAGGCTTCACAGACAATCACCTTAACGGCTAAACCATCTCTCTAGCCCTAAAATATTGTTTGAAAAAAAGAAGTATTACGGAATTTCTGAGTATACTCTGTGATTTAAAAAAAAATGTAGATACAAGTAACAGCAATACCAATAATAATTTATAATATTTTAATTAACAAAGAAGTTTCTAAGGGAAGGACTAACATTTGAGAATCACTCATGTGATGATCCGTATTACTTTCCCCTACACTCTCTAAATCCTGATTCTTACAACTCTGTTAAGGCATCATTACCCTTAGGCAAAAACTGAGATTTAAAGAAATTCACGCTTCTGACCAGTGTTACCAAGTTAGTCAAGAACTAGAACTTGAACCAAGAGGCTTAATTCCAAAGACTATAATTTTCCCCCTCTCAGAGAGCTCAAGTGTACAAAGATAGACAGATACACTTCTGGGCTGTCAAGAGAAATGTTTATTTACTACATACATAAGCACTAATAATTGTGCTATGTTCTCAAGTGGCTTCTTGTAATTACTCAGCATACTTAATACTGCTTTCACAAAGAAATTCTCAACTTTACATTAGGAATACAAAACATACCTCTATAAAGCAGAGAAATATATTTAAAGATGGGTTATAACAATGCATAAAATATGCAACAGTGTTTTCACTCAATGAAATTATGGACAATATTTCTGGGTCAATACATTTATATCTAAATGGTTACTAAACATGTACTAAATACTAACCATTGTGCTAAAAACAGCAATATGGTCTCCATTTACTGAATTAGATCCTTTCCCAAATAAACTTATATAAGCACATATGACTAGTTTTTTTTTAATTTTTTTGTTTATTTTTATTTATTTATTTATTTGAGAGCAACAGACAGAGAGAGAAAGAGGCAGAGAGACAGAGAGAGAGAGAATGGGCGTGCCAGGGCTTCCAGCCACTGCAAATGAACTTCAGACGCGTGCGCCCCCTTGTGCATCTGGCTAACGTGGGTCCTGGGGGAATCGAGCCTCGAACCAGGGGTCCTTAGGCTTCACAGGCAAGCGCTTAACCGCTAAGCCATCTCTCCAGCCCACATATGACTAGTTTTAAAACATACAGGTATAGATGTAAAAGTAGACACTTTCATACACATTGCTTGGAGAGTTCTGAAAAGCCACATTTTGTGAAAGTTATTAGCATACTTAAGCATTTTTAAAATGAATGAATTCAATTCTCAGCACTGCAAACAACCCAAATCATTCTTTGGCCTGGAAATCTACTTAGAAGTAGCCTACCAAAAAAAAAAAATCTTCAGCCTGTAATACTACAGTTATGTATAAGTGCATATAAAACAATATATGCATGGTTTTAAGAAGTTTTATCTATACCTACTGATGGAGAAATATATGCATGATTTTCCAAGTGAAACAAAAACACATTATTTCCATGTTAAACACACATACACCAAAACCCTCTATATGCACAAAATATGGAAGAATATACACCAAATCGTAAGAAACAGACAGGCTAGGAGTAGAAAAGGCAGAGAGAGGAAAATTAATTTTATAAATCTCTGAGCTACCTTATAATAAGCATTTACTATATCCACTGGGTAGTATGTTCTAAAATACACAACATACAGAAGATAAAGGACTAATAAATTTTACTTAAGAGAGAGTCAAAGAGCCAGATAGAGAGAAAGAGAATGGGCATGCCAGGGCCTCCAACAGCTGCAAACGAACTCCAGACACATGTGCCACCTTGTCCATCTGGCTTATGTGGGTCCTGGGGAATGTCCTATGGCTTTGCAGGCAAGAGCCTTAACTGTTAAGCCCTCTCTCCAGCCCTGATAAATGTTTTTAAAAGCACTTTTACATATCATTTTAACACATAAACAGGTTAAAGAATCGCCAAGAAAAAAACTCCTCAACATTTCCAACATTATTTCTGTACTTACTGATAATATGAAAGACATCATACTAAACCAATTATGGGATTGAACTCAAAATCAAATAAAAAAAATACTCAGTAATAGAGGACATTTTCTCAATGTTTTTATAGTTTAACTCCTTACTGTACTTATTTATATACTATGTCATCCACAGTTATATTGCTATTCCTTAGATCACTATACATTTTACATAACTGATTCAAAACAGGGAAAAAAACAACCCACTAAATATTGCTGATCACCTGAAGCCTTATCTTATCCTCAAGGTTTAGTTTTTGTTTTGCTTTACATGTTTTGTTAGCAACACTGGAGACAAGTCACAACTGCTTTTGTGATTCCAGGATGAAAATATTTGAATCTCTACTAAGCAAAAACCTCTGAGCTAGGGTTTTGATGATGATAATAATTTTTTTTTTAAAAAGCTGGGGGAGACTGGAGAGATGGCTTAGCAGTTCAAGCACTTGCCTGCAAAGCCAAAGGACCCAGGTTCAATTCCCCACATAAGCCAGAGGCACATGCATTTGGAGTTTGTTTGCAGAAGCTGGAGGCCCTGGCACACCCATTCACACTCAAATAAATAATTAAATTTTTCTAAAGTAACGCAGTCTCTACCTTCATGGAACTCAAGAACAGAAGCAGTCTGACTTCCTTACAGGCCCTCTAAAGTAGAATGCTACTTGTCAAGCAGGTGAACATGAAACTTTTATAGTTAATCTAATAACCTAATCTAACCAAAAAAGAGTAGTCAATTTCAATTCCACAACAGTATTACAACCTCTGACTATAACCCACCCACTTTCACAAGACATTGTTTTGTGTGTGTGTGTGTGTTTTTTTTTTTTTTTTGAGGCAGGGTCTCAATCTAGCCCAGGTTAACCTGCAACACCAAGATGATCCTCCTACCTCAGCCTCCCAAGTGCTGAGATTATATATGAGCCACCACACCCGGCTTCACAAGACACTTAATTTCACACTTAATGTTTTAAAAGAAAGGCAAATTTTTCCAGCTAACTATGATGGTATGCTATAACTAGGAAATAAGTATTCCAATACTGCACCTTTATTTATAGAAGTACTCTACAATTACCAAAACCCAATGAAAACTTGCACTTACTACTACAGTTAAGAGGACTAGTGCCAGGGGTGGTGGTGCACACCTTTAATGCCAGCACTTGGGAGGCAGAGTTGGAATGATCATCCTCATGAGTTCAAGGCCATCCCTAAGACTACACAGCAAATTCCATGTCAGCCTGGGCCAGAGTGAGATCCTACCTCAAACACAACAAAAGGATTAGTAATTGTGAAAATTTTACTAATAGGATGTCTGGGGTTTGTTTTAATATAGTTTACCTGAAGGACACAAGTTATATACATGGAGCAAGAATGTTCAATGCTGACACTGGCTGATGAATGGTCAGTAGACTATTTTATTTTTTAAACCTTAAAATCACCTGGAATAACAATGTTTTTAAAAGTAAAATATTGTGCTGGAGAGATGGCTCAGCAGTTTAAAAGTAAAATATAGCATCTCTTAATACCAGGATTTGTAAATTATCTGCACTCCTGCTACAGCTGACATTTTTGAACACATAAAAATGTTTTAGAGGTAGGACAACTGCCCTGAGTTCGAGGCCACTCTGAGACTACATAGTGAATTCCAGGTCAGCCTCAGCTAGACTGAGACTCTACCTGGGGGGTGGGGGGGGGGAGTGCTTCAGGGGCCAGAGAGATGGCTCAGCAGCTAAAGGGTTAGTTTTTAAAGTCTGACTACCTGGGTTTAATACCCTAGTACCCACGTAAAGTCAAATGCACAAAGTGGCCCATGCCTCTGGAGTTGGTTTACAGTGGCAGGAGGCCCTGGTGCACCCATTCATTCTCATTCTCATATTTATTCATTCTCTTTCAAGTGTTCAAAAAATGTTTCAGGCTTTAAAAAATGTTAACCACTCTCAATAGCTCTAGTTTTTACAT
The DNA here is from genome assembly GCA_036346955.1 of Dipus sagitta. Lineage (NCBI taxonomy): Eukaryota > Metazoa > Chordata > Mammalia > Rodentia > Dipodidae > Dipus > Dipus sagitta. The sequence continues at coordinate 134,068,652 of CM070770.1, forward strand.
TTTACCTTATACATCTTACTAAAACTATGCAAATATATTTACTACTTATAAAAATCAGGGGTAGGGGGCTGGAGGGGATGGCTTAGCAGTTAAGATGCTTGCTTGCAAAGCCAAAGGACCCAGGTTCGACTCCTCAGGACCCACATAAGCCAGATGCACAAGGTGGCACAAGCATCTGAAGTTCGCTTGCAGTGGCTGGAGGCCCTGGTGTGCCCATCCCCCCCACCCTCTGTCAAGTAAATAAAAATAAAAATAAATCAGTGGTAGGAACACTCTAGATTCTGTTGGAAAGTTCAGGTATTTAACAATTATGAAATTTAACATGAAAAAATGAAAAGCAGCCTAATACCAAGCAATTTTCAGTAGGTTTTACAATGTTACTCTAACTGCGATCCAGCTACTTTATAAACAATCTCTAACCCTAAAAACTCATTGTACAAATAAGGGAAACAGATCAGGAGGTATATACTCATGGATATATAATAAATGGAGAGCTAGGATTAAGGCCTAGATGTATCTCCACAGCTCTCCAAAGACATGGTCCTTTTGTTGATTCAACAGATATTAAACACCCATTAATGCCTAGCAAAATCACAAGACAGAGTCTGAGATTAGATAATTTGGGAAAGGTCAATTAAATAACTAGGAAGCAGCAATACTAGAGTGGCAATCCAAGGCAACAAGACTCCAAAACCGGGCTGGAGAGATGGCTTGGGGGGGGGGGGTTCCAAGGCTCTTGATTGCAAAGCCTGACCCAGCCCCCACCCCAACCCCCACCCCAGCATCCAATTCCTCAGTATCCACATAAAGCCAAATAGACTTAAGTGGCACATGCATCTGGAGTTCATTTGCGGTGGCAGGAGGCCCTGGTGGCGCCCATACTCTGTCTTTCTCTCTCAAATAAATAAAAGTATTTTTTAAAAAGCCGGGCGTGGTGGCCCACACCTTTAATCCCAGCACTCAGGAAGCAGAAGTAGGAGGATTACAGTGAGTTCGAGGCCACCCTGAGACTACATAATGAATTTCAGGTCAGCCTAAACTAGAGCAAGACCCTACCTCGGAAAAAAAACGGGAAGGAAAAAATGACTCCAAAACCTTAACCCACCCACCTACATGCCTCTGAGCATAACCAAAACTCTTCCAAACAAAACTCCCAAGGAAAATTGTTAAAATGATGGGGAGAAGAGTGGAGGAAGCTGGATTGTTCCAAGGTTAAGTTTGTCCTCAATAAGGGCATTTAAGTAAAAGGTATTTAGGATAGCAATATGAGCAGTAAACTTTGCAAGAGTTTAAATTTAGGCTTTGTAAGAGTACAAGGAAAGCATCTTTCTTCACCTATAAAGTGGAACTTCTACACCACCATCTCCCGAGGTTGTGAAAATGAGAATATGACAGTGTAGCAACAAATACGATGGACTTTGGATCACAAAAGGGTAAACAGATGACATCTAATGCAAACAGAGGGGGGAAAGGAATTAAGTTGCCTGTACGCTCTTTAAAGTTTAAGCAAGTGCCTTAACGGCCTAGCCATCTCCCCCAGCGCGCCTGAAAGTTTTTCAACAGCCGTGTGTACTCTGAGTGTGGTACAGAATATATGAGCAAGGGTGGGGGAGAAGACAGTTTGTACGTACCCTCGTCAGTTACCTCACAACGTCAGCCTCAGTTTTCCCCCTCCCTTTATAAAATGGGGAAAACTCAGGTTACCTCTTGGTAAGATGTGTTTAGGCACCTGGCACACAGTGAGTGCAAACCGTAGCAAGCCCTCCTGCCCATCTTCTTAAATTCTAAAAACTCCCTAACTTTTCTGTTTTCTTCTTCATTATTTGTAGACGCCAAGTTGCAGGCCTTACAGGGTGTCCAAGTGGGGCGTTTACAGGGGACTCAGCAAACCCAGCACCTTCACCATCAGCCCCACACAACCCTGCCGGCAGCCGGGGACGACAGACAAGACTGGTCCACGACGACAAGGGCACCGGAGGCAGCCCAAGACGCCGGCAAGCTCGGAGGTGCTGCCCAGCCCTTTGTAGCGCGGGCCAGATGCGGCCCTGCGGGGTGGGCATGCCACGTCTGGGGCTCGGGGGTGGCACGACGTCGCGGCACGCGTGGGTTAGCACGGCGGGGGGTGGGTGGGTGGTCGGGCCGAGGCGGCGACAGAGGAGGCCTGCTGGTGGGGTTGGGCACACGCCCTTTCGCGGCCCTCCTCGGGGGTCGGGAGGAAGCGCGTCGGGAGGCCCGGGGCGGCGGGGCCACGCCGAGTGCTGACAGGACAGGCCGGCGCCCCTCGGGGCTCCGCCGCGGCCTGCCCGGGCCTGAAGCCGGCCCGCCGCCGTGCCACTCCCCGGCCCTCGGAAGCGCGGAAGGCCGCGGGCCGCACGGACGCTGCGGAAGGCCCGGCTTACCTGGGGGGTTGCTGGTGGCTGGGCAGCTTTCCGGGCGGGAGGGGGCGTCAGGACGAGGAAGAGGAGTGCGGACGTCGCGGGACGTGGGTGGGGGGCGGGGACACGAGTCAGCCGAGGCCCCGGCAGGGAGGCGGACGGCGTCAAAGAGTTGCAGACGCTCTGGCGACGGTAGCGGCGGCAGCGGCGACTGCTCCGGCGACTCCCTCAGGATCTTCCTCGGGCTGGTCCAAGATGGCGGCGCTCCCTGCACAGGGTTTCCTGTCACCCTCGCAATGGGCCGGACCACAAAAGAAGGGGGGAGGATGCGCGCGCAGCCGGCCGAGCCCGGAAGAGGGAGGTGGAGGCTGACCTGATGGCCACGCCCCTTCCTCAGACCTTCCCTCCGGACTCGAAGCACAGCCTCTGAGCCCGCTCCATTGGCCCTCGCGCCTGGAGGGGGCGGGGAAAATGCTGTGCGCAAGCGCAGTCGCGTGTCCTCGCCTTTCTGGAGGAAGTCTGCGCAGGTTCGCGTGGAGTGTAGTGTACTGCGTCGGGGTCTGGGATGACTAGGGATGTGGCTTCTGGAGAGTTTCACAGTTTTTAATGCGGGCGAGTACATCTTACTACAGCATGTCCTTATACCGGCCGCTGGGCCACACACGCATTTACTGCATTCATCCAACATTTATGCAGACCCGTACATAGAGGACACAAGCCAACAACCTGAGACATCTCCCCATTTTATCAGGTGGTGGAATTGTGGCTCACATTGACCAACCCACTTGTACGAGGCCTTGTGTTTCACCTGCCTCTTCTAATTTCGCTTTACCAAGGGCATCTTTGACAAGAAGAAACTGACATTTTCACAACTTGGTCCCCACTATCACCACCAAGTTAAGAAGACATCATGTTGCAGACCGTGATGTTTTGACTTTCTTCTTAGGCCTAGGGTGTTTTCACCTTGTGCTTGTGGAGATTTATTTACTTTCGTGTTTACATTTAATTTATATTTTACAATTGCATTTTGGCATAGAGATGAGTATATTAACCGACAGCAAGGCATTTTCTTCAACATAAAGGTTCATTTTTCCCCTCCTGCCTTTAAAGGAGCTCAAAACATTTCTGTGGACCCCCTAAAAGTATTGTAGGATGTAAACCTTGTGTCTACCATGCCTAGTGGACAAAATGGCTCTTCCTCAGAACCCCCAAAATGAAGCTGAGGCACTTGCACTTAAGACTTTTTTTTTTTGCCGTGGGAAAGTGAGATTCCTTGGGAAAGTGTACAACAGTTTACAGATCTCTTATTCTCAGAAAGATGGTACAAATCCCTTTTTGCACATCACCTGAGTTTTTAAATCATGTCTCTTTTGAAAAAAATAAGGGATCATGAAGTCTGACTCACATGGGTCCTTGGGAAAATTGAAGGAGACAATATATATACAAGATGCCTGGCATGAAATAACTCAAGTGGGAGTGGTTACTATTATATGATAATAAAATGTAAAGTTCTATTTAGAACTCTTATAGCCTTGGAGGTCTATGCTTCAATACATATATTTGTTAATAAGTATAGCATTTTGACATTTTTGCAATCAAGAAAATTTCTGGATGATCATATAGCCCAGTGGTAGAACACTTGTATGCACCAGGCCCTGGGTTCCACCCCAAACACTATAAAATAAACAAAAGTAAATAACAAAATAAAATAAAAATAAATTTAAATTACCTGTGCTAAACAAAGGAGAAAGTTATGAGCTAATTATTGTTACTTGTGCAGGTATGAATATACCCTAGCCAGAAAGTTTCTGTATATCTCATTGTTATCTGAATTGAGATCATCGGATTTTTTTTGCAAGTGTATTGTGTGATGTGTGTACGTGTGTGTGTGTGTGCATGTCCATATGCTTATTGGCATACATGTGTATAAGTCCTCAAAAGGCTGAAGTCAGGTGTCTTCCTGTATCTCTCTACTTCCTGAGGCAGGGCCTCTCACTTGAACCCAGAGCTTGCTGATTCAGCTAGTCTAGCTAGCCAGCTTGCCCCAGTCATCCTCTGTCTCTGCCTCCTCAGCCCTGGAACTATAGATGGATCACCACACCCACACGGCATTTACAGTGCTGGCGATCTGCAGTCCACTCTGGTCTCATGCTTGTGCAGCAAGTGCTTAACCTGCTGAACCATCTTCCCAGCCCCTCTTTTGGTGTTTTTGAACAATTATTATGTACCAAGATCTGTCTAAAAATCATATACATTTTAATCTAATTTCTACATCTCCATGAAGTCAGTACTATATCAACCCATTTTGTGAATGAAAAAAAAAACTAAATGGCATATAGGTCTAAAGTCATACAAGTGAAAATTGACAATGTTGATGACACAGGATAGAAACGAAAAATTTCACAGACATGAGAAGAAAAAGGAAGTCCCTTGCCCTGGAGTGTAGTTAAGTCAGTAGCCAAGCTAGAATCCAGCACAATTTACAACTGCTTAAGGCTGTTCTCCGTTCCAGCCAGTAAATCTTCAGTTTTCTAGGAATCTCACCAGAAACCAGAAGCCACATTTACAGGTAAAGAACATGTACCAGACCCCTTATGCGACCCTAGTGGCTTCTGGCTCTACCTTATGAGATAACTGTTCCTGAGGCATCTCAGAGCCACCTTGTAATCCCAGTCATCAAAGAGGAGAACAAAGGTATAAGAGGGAAGGGCCCCCTCGAAACCTACTGGGCAATAGAATTCCAAAAAACTTCCAAAATCCTATACTCAGTCACCACCATGTCACTTCTGGCTGTCTCTGGGAAGCCCATATCTATGCTCTTGGGTGTGCTTTCATTCTTTTCTAAGCACATTTCTTTTTTCTTTAATTTTTTTCTCTTTTTATGAGAGAGAGAGAGGGAGGGAGAGAAATTGGTGTGCCAGTGCAGTGCTAGCCACTGCAATTGAACTCCAGATGTGTGTACCACCTTGTCCGTATGTGTGACCTTGTGCATCTGACTTATGTGGGTTCTGGGAAGTTGAACCTGGGTCCTTTGGCTTCCCAGGCAAGTGCCTTAACTGCTAAGCAATCTCTCCAGTCCTGGGCACCTTTCTTAATAACTTTAACAAAGTCTTCAACTCTACTTCATATGGACTCTTTCTGAAATTTTTTGCTGCTTCAAATCCATGAATCCTGTGGTTTCCCTGAAAGTCTAGGGGAACTCCCGAGGCTGCTCAGGGTGACAGTATGGAGCCAGGTCTCAGTCCCCTCACTGGTGACACTGGAATTTGAGCCTGGCTAAATATGGCTCCAGAGTTCCCATTCCTAAGCACTACCCTACACTTCCTCTTTCACTGCACTTGTAGCACCACAGGCAGCTTCCTTGTAGATCCTGATTGTTGCTTAAGACAGTGTTTTGATGCAGCTTTGAACTGAAACACTGCTGTGAGTGGAGAGTGCAGGTCACGTGCTAAGTAATACGTTTACAGAGAGTAGAAATAGTCAATTCTTGTAACAGACCCCAGAATGTTTAATGCTAAGAGAGAGACTGAATGTCATTGTTTGCAGGGCCTTTAAGGACTGTCCACTGCTAAACAAACATCTGTTAGCATTTCCAGTTAATTGTTTTTAAAAGCTGTTTCTATGTAAAGAGAAGTATACACACAATAATCATTGGAGCGCTGCTTGTAATGGCAAAAGACGATCCATTACCAGAAAGCTGTTATAAATTACAGTGCACCCATATTGAGAAATAATATGCCACCATTTAAAAGAATGAGACCCATGTATATGTCCTGACATGGGGCAAATCTGGAAGAGATGCTCTGAGTGAATCAAGATATATGGGGCTAGGGAGACGGCTCAGTGGTTTAAGGTACTTGCCTGCAAAGCCTCCTGGTCTGGGTTCTAACCCCCAGTACTCACATAAAGCCAGATGCACAAAGTGGTACATGCATCTGGACTTCATCAGTAGAAAGGACCTGGCATGCCCACATGCCCCCCTCTCTCCAGCTCTCTCTCTCTTTTTCTTCCCCTCTGCTTGCAAATATTTTTTAAAAGATATAGCAAATTAATAGTATGCCAACAGTTGTTAAACTATAGAAGGAGGATGAAATGGACATTTTGTTTTGTTTTGTTTTTTCGATGTATGGTCTCACTCTATCCCAGGCTGACCTGGAATTCACTATGGAGTCTCAGGGTGGCCTCGAACTCATGGCGATCCTCCTACCTCTGCCTTTTAAGTGCTGGGATTAAAGGCGTGCGCCACCACACCCGGCTCTGGACGTATATGTTCATATAAATGGACATTGGAAGAAATTTTTCCTGTTTCCTTGGAATTGCTTCTGTGGCCAGACCTGAAACCGAAAGTCCACATTTGGCATATAAAGAATCTCCAAGGCTGGAACCAGATACCTTCTAGCAGAACATTTGAAGATCCATTGTTCAAGAAATCAGCTCTTCCATAAACCCCTAACTCCACTCCAGTGCTCCCCAACCCATTCCTGCATTCTAGGTGCTCGCCACAGATAGGCAGCTCCCACCACACTAACCAGTGGAAGGAAGTGCTGAGGAGAGGGAAGTTAGTCTGTAGAGAAAATGCAGTGTTGGGAAAGAGACCATCCTTCCTCATCATCGGGGCTTATATCCCCTTCTAGAGTCAAAGGAGGGGCCTCCACGTCACTAATAAAGGTTAAGTGTGCCTGAAGCAAGAGAGGATTTGCTATTTGTTTGGGGAGCAGATTTACTGTCCTGCTGCATTGCTGCCTGCACAAGCAGAGGGAGTCAGCCAGGTGAGGGCTTTGGGAAGCTCTAGCCAGAAAACAGCGTGAACTGCTCCTACCCTTGCTGCCCACTTCCCAATCCCAGGCTGAATCACAGCAATGGCTGTTTGCAGAGGGCAGGAACAACAGAGCCCAGACAACTGGACATGTAACAGACACATGGGGAGGTCACAATTCCTGGAGGAGATGCATGGCATTCTCTCGGTACTGAATTTCTGTCATAACCACCGGTTCTTGTTTCACTTCTGTTTATATTTTTACAATTTATTAGTGTGTATGGTATGTGTGCATGTGTGTATTCATGTTCACATTTTTTTTCCCTGAGGTAGGGTCTAACTTTAGCCCAAGCTGACCTGGAACTCACTCTGTAGCTCCAGACTGTCCTTGAGCTCACTGTGATCCTCCTACCTCTGCTTCCCAAGGGCTGGGATTAAAGGCATGTCCATCACGCCTACCTATGTTCACACTTTTGTGAGTGCATATATGTGCATATATGTGCATACATGTGGAGGCCAGAGGCTGGTGTTTTGTCTTTCTCAGTTGTTCCCCTCCTTAATTTTTAAAACCTTTAAAAAATTATTTTATTTATTATTTGCAAGCAGGAACAGAACTGGCATTGGGAAATAACTAGCCATCTCAGCCACACTACATTTCTTTGCTTGAGAGGCAAACAGTACATATACTGCAGATGAAAGGCTCCAGCGAGCTGGAGTTAAAACCCTGAGGTCATCAAGGGCTAGAGTGAGCAGGACTTGAAACCTTTAACCTCAGAACCATCTCCCCAGCTCCCCCAGTGCAATTCCTTTAGAGCACCTTGGGGCTCTCTGAGGAACTCTGAATAGACAGCATTCCTTTGCCTTGCCTGAGTTCTGAACTAGTTGAAGAATGAAACAGAAAGAAGCAGAAAGGCCAGAGTACTCCTTTTATTACTGATCTAACCTACTTGCACAGGAGGATTTTTAATTAATTTATTTATTTAAGAGAGAGAGAGAGAGGGAAAGAGGGAGAGAATGGGCACATCAAGGCCTCCAGCCACTGCAAATGAACTCCAAACTCATGTGTCACCTTGTGCATCTGGCTTACATGGGTCCTGGGGAATCAAGCCTGGGTCCTCTGGCTTTGCAGGCAAGCACCTTAACCGCTAAGCCAGCTGGCAGAGGAGGATTTTTGAGCTGCAGGCTGGAAGGCACCACTACTCATGAACCCCACACCTGGGATGCAAAGTCCAAGGCAGGCTTCCTACTGAGATGGATAGAGGTCTAGAAACAGCTTCTACCCCTTTTGGACAATGCTGCAGTTAGCATGACTATGTATTCATAAATTTACCAAACAAATCCGTTATTTATGGCTCTAGGAATATTTAAAGAAGAGCCAGGAATGTGCTCAGAAAAAAAAAAAAAACTGTGGTAGTTTGAATGTGATAGTTTGAATGTGATAGTTTGAATGTTTGGCCCCATAGACTCAGTCATTTTTTTTTTTTTTTATTAAACTTTGTATTTGAGCCCCTAGCAGGGAGATCCCTGCTAGAGGGGCCTTGCCACAGGGGGCAGGTCTGAGTCTACCCCTACTAGGTGTGCTCAGAGCAGTGTGAGTTCTGGTACCTTGCGCTTGCTGCTTTTGGTGTTTGCTGGCTGCCTGGTGGTTTCTCTCCGCCTGGATTTATGAAAGGGAGCCAGCTTCTCCTGCCATTGGCGGAACTTCCCATTTACAGATGGATCTGTAAAGCATGAAATAAACCCCTTCCTCCTGTAAACTGTGTCTGCTTAGCTGTCCATCCTAGCAATGTGGAGTTGACTGCAACAAAATCCTTCATTGAAACCAGGACTAGCAAAAAGGAGTTCCCCTGTATCATAATAATAAGCAGAGTGGAGCTTAGAAACATCAGAGCAAGGAAGTATAACGGGCCTACAATAAAAGAAGTATCCAAATTGACAAGTCAGAAATGACCCAACACTGTGATCGGATTTGAGCTCAGCTTTGCTTCTTAGAAGCTTTCGGGCTTTAGATACATTCCTTAGGAAAGTGCATTTCCTGGTCTGCAAAATGAGGAAAGAGCAATACAAATCCCTTCAGTGGAGATTAAACTAAAATGAGGTAAAGCACGAAGAACTCTAAGCACGGGACCTGGCAGGGAATAAACACTCAGGAAAAAGAAGTGGCTGTTATTGTATCTGAGAGCCAATCAAGAGCTCCCTAAGCAATTCTGTCCTATAAACCGGTATCTGCTGTCATGGAGTTCACCAGAGGTCAGAAGGGTTTCCATAGCAATGCTGGGGATGACTGGGGAGAGGGTGGTAAGAAGGGGAAGAATAGGGAGTAGCCCTCTATGGGCTTGGCTGCTTGAAAGGCTGGCTGACATTCTGGATCATCTTGGCTGGGTCTTCTTGTTTCCTACTTCCTTTGTGGCACCTCCCCCCCCCACACACACCCTCAAGACTTATCTCAAATCTGATGTTACAACTGCCTGCTCAAGAGTGGATGGATATATTGGTTAGGAAAGGTGAGGTTTTGCGATGTAACAAATGACCCCTGCAATTCTCAGTGCTTATAACGACCACAAATGTCTATTTCTTGCTCACCCCTATAACCCATGATGTTTCAGCTGCTTCCTGTGCTGTGTCATCTTCACTCCAGGACCCAAATAGATGGACCGGTATTACATGGCAGGGACAATAGACTGGTGAACAGCATACTGAGTTAGCGACCTTCCACTCCAGAGTAACACAAATTCCTTCTCACATTTCAAGATCCAGAGGAAATTGTGTGGCCTCAAGTTGATAGAGTTGGGGTGCGTAATTCTGTGGTAACGTGCATATAGATAGATAACAGTTTTTGTAGTTACCTTGTCATTGTTGGGATAAAATATCCGACCACCAGCAGCTGATGGGAAGAATGTTTTTACTTTGGCTTACAGTCTTGAGGGAAAGCTCCATGATGGCAGGGAACAGATGGTAGTGCAGAGGCTGGACATCATCTCCTGGCCAACATCAGGTAGAAACCAGCAGCAGGAGAATGAGCCAAGTTCTGGCAAGGAGGAGCTGGTTATAATACCCCTAAGACCACCCCCAACAACACACTTCCTCTAGCAAGTCTTCATCTCCCAAACTGCCATCAGCTGGAGATCAAGTATTCAAAATATGTGAGTTGATGGGAAACACCTAATTCAATCCACCACAATAGTCCAGTCTACCACAATGGATTCTCTTCCCAGAGATAGCTACTGAGAGCCACCTTTTATAAAATGGGGACAGCAGCATCTGTCCTGTGAACCCTATAGAAATGTGGCAGGAATCAAATGAGACCATAGATAGGAGTGCAGTTGCAATCTGGCCAAGTCCCACACTCCATGAAGGGAGTGCCCTTTACCAGTATGAATGTATCGGGAAAGACAGTGATTGGTTTATAAAACTATATAAATGGCCTGGGGAGATGACTCAGCAGTTAAAGGCACTTGCTTGCAAAGTCTGCTGGCCTGGGTTCAGTTCCCCAGTACCCATATAAAGCCAGATGTACAAAGTGACACATGCACCTAGAGTTGTTTTGCAGCAGTAAGAGCCCTGGGAGTGCCTATATACTTTCTCTCTCCCTCTGATAAACAATAAAGGTGTTTCTTAGCCCAGTGTGGTGGTATGCACCTTTAATCCCAGCAGAGGTAGGAGGATCATTGTGAGTTTGAGGTCACCCTGAGACTACATGGTGAATTTCCAGTTTCAGCTTAGCCTAGAGCAAGACCCTACCTCAATTTGTTTTTTTTTCGAGGTAGGGTCTCCCTCTAGCTCAGGCTGACCTGGAATTCAGTATGTCGTCTCAGGGTGGCCTCGAACTCACAGCAATCCTCCTACCTCTGCCTCCCAAGTACTGGGATTAAAGGTGTGCGCTACCACGCCCTGTATCAAAATATTTTTAAACTATATAAAGCACCTCATATTCTCTGCACCCAGGAATGATCCGTTGACCTTATTAGTGTATAGATGAGCACTTTTATTATTTCGCCTTACTCACAGATTGCTTACTAATGTCACTGAGTCCATTCAGATGTTGAACAGCCATCTATGGTTGGATGAATAACGAAATGTGGTCTATACACACCATGGAACATTATGTAGCCTTAAAAGGGATGGTGGGCTGGAGAGATGGTGTAGCAGTTAAGGCACTTGCCTGTAAAGCCGAATGACCCAGGTTTGATTCCCCAGGACCTACATAAGCCGGATGCACAAGTGGGTGCACACATCTGGAGTTTGTTTGCAGTGGCTGGAGGCCCTGGTGCATCCATTCCCTCTCTCTCTCTCTCAAATAAATAAAAATAAAATATTTTTTAAAAAAGGGGTGGTGATTCTGACATATGTTACACAGGGATGAACGTTATACATGCTGGTTAAATAAGTCAATCACGAAATGAAAAATATTGTATGGATATATATGTATATATGTATGCATACATATACACTATTCCATAAAATATTCAATTACATGGAAACAGAAAATAGAAAGGTGCTTACCAGGAGTCAGGGTCAGATAACAGGAAGTTATTGCTGAATGGACATAGAGTTTCAGTTGGGGATGATGAAAAGCAGTGGTGATATTTGTGTGACAGCCTGCATCTACTTAATGTCACCACACTGTACGCTTATGAAGGATTAAAATGGTAAATGTTATATGATATGTATTTGACTCCCCATAAAGACACACTGGGGGCTGGGGAGAGCTCACTGATTCGGGTAGTGAGCACTGGGTATTCCCACCTCTGCCGCCCCAGCACTGGGTTTCAAGCACATGCACACCACTATGCCTAGCATGTTATGCGGGTGCTGGCGATCCAAATGCAGGCTCTCATGCTTGCATGACAAGCACTTTACCCATTGAACCATCTCTCTAGCACTTGAAGAGTTGTATGGCTTTTGTTTGCTGTTTAAAAATGTTAAAGCTGCTGGGCGTGGTGGCGCACGCCTTTAATCCCAGCACTCGGGAGGCAGAGGTAGGAGGATCGCCGTGAGTTCGAGGCCACCCTGAGACTCCATAGTGAATTCCAGGTCAGCCTGGGCTAGAGTGAGACCCTACCTCGAAAAACCAAAAAAAAAACCAAAAAAAAAAAAAAAGTTAAAGCTGACAGGAGTGGTGGTGCACCTATTTAATCCCAGCACTGGGGAGACAGAGGTAGGATCATCATGAGTTCAAGGCTACCCTGAGACTACATAGTGAATTCCAGGTCAGCCTGGGCCAGAGCGAGACCCTACCTTGGAAAACTAACCAACCAAACAAAAAGACATGTTAAAACAGGGTTGGAAGCTAGGCATGGTGGTGCACGCCTTTAATCCCAGCACCGTGAGTTCGAGGCCACCCTGAGAGTATATAGTGAATTCCAGGTCAGCCTGGACTAGAGTGAAACCTTACTTTGAAAACCAAACAAACAACCAAACAAACAGGGTTGGAAAGACGGCTCAACAGTTAAGTCACTTGCCTGCAAAGCCTAACCACCCAGGGCTCAATTCCCCAGTACCCAGGTAAAGTCAGATAAGTGGTGCATGCATCAGGAGTCCATTTGCTGCAGCTGGAGGCCCTGATGTGCCCATTCTCTGTGTCTCTTCTATCTCTCTTGACTGCAAATAAGTTTTAAAAAATTTTTTTAAAAACACATTAAAACAGATAAGGGAATCTCTGAGGTGTCTCATATTCTTTGCTCTTTGGTTACAACACTGTGAAGTAAACACAGGACAGGCACTGGGTTGACAGTGCATTGCTTCATTGGTACAAAAGCATGGCCTTGGACTTGGGCTCCTATTGCCTCCTGTCCACTCAGCTTAGTCTGTGCCTCCTGTCGCCAAAATGGGAAACTCAGTGGAGCAGAGCATTCCCGGTGTGTTCCACCAGAGGGCGGAGTAGGTCCACTCCAGGCCGGCTCTGCAACCAGAAGGTTTTCATTTGTTTTTTACTCAAACACACTTGATTTACTTTGGAAGCAGTATTTCCTTGGTCTCCTTGTTAGTTCCTCTTTTCTCATCCCAAAGAGAAAGTGGAGAAGCTCTGGAGTCAGGTAGACCTAGATTGTTAAAAATCCTGGGTCTTCTGCTTGCTGAAATCTTGCCATGTCAGTTAGCACTCTGATTAATAATTATGACTTCTTCCCAAGTATAGGAAAGTGCAGAATTACAGATTTCTGGCAAAGGAAGGAACCTTCTAAACCAACCAGTACTGCCAGAAAGCACATTGGTCAATCAATGAAAAGATAAAGATCATATCTCCTTTCAGAGTAAGAACAGAGCGCTACAATGGTCAGGCTTGGGCGAGTACTTGACCCCTTGACCCTTGCCTTTGGTTTCCTCAGTGCAGTTGAAGAGCACAGTATGGAGACAGAAATAGCACCTACCTTGTGCAGATTCAGTGACCCCTGCCTGTGCTCTCAGCGCAGTGCCTGGCTCCTCACAGGCATCAAATAAGTACTAGTCCTTAAGATCTAAGTCTCATGAGCTCCCTGAGCCCCCTTATTCTCATCCATAAAGTGATGATTTCTTTCATAGGGTTATGGATAAAACTAAGTGACAGAACATACCAGCCTTCATCACAAAACATAAACCTTCATGACAGTACTATGAAAAGACAATGAATAGTAGTAAGTACTAATGGGTCACCTTTCATGGAGCAAGGAATGACTGTTTTCCTACCAATTCCAAAGACCTTTCAGATATTGTTGCAGTCAGGTTCGCATTGCTGGTAGAAATTACTCAACCAAGACCAGCTTGTGGGAAAAAGGGGGGTTTATTTTGGCTTACAGGCTCAAGGGGGAAGCTCCATAATGGCAGGGAAAACAATGGCATGAGCAGAGGGTAGACATCACCCCTTGGCCAACATCAGGTAGACAATAGCAACAGGAGAGTGTGCCAAACACTGGCATGGGGAAACTGGCTATAACACCCATAAGCCAGACCCCAACAATACACTGCCTCCAGGAGCAGTTAATTCCCAAATCTCCATCAGCTGAGAACCTAGCATTCAGAACACCTAAGTTTATGGGGGACACCTGAATCAAACCACCACCAACATCATTCTAAGATTGATAACTGATCATTCCTTCATAATCCCATGCCTTTCCATTCCTTCCGAGCTCCCATCCAAGGTGTCAACCAACCAATCAGGAGTTAGCTCCTCAACGATTCCCACCCCACAACCAACCTTGCTGCAGCTACTTATTGCATGAGATGAGACTTCATCTTTTCTTCCTAGACTGTTAGGGCAGCGTCTGCCTCTCAGGAGGAAGGAGCCATGCCTTGTGGCTAGAGACTCACCCCCAAGTGTAGCTTTACTGGGATCCGGCCAGCTGTTGCTAGGAAAGATTGTACATCCCTCATTGCGTTGGTTTCTTGGGGCTGTAAGAGCAAAGAACCACAAATTGGGGAGCTTCAAACCACAGCAGTGTTTTCCCATATACTTCTACAGGCTAAGGGTCCAAAACAGAGGGATCCAGCAGGTCATCTGTCATCTGAGACCGGGTACACTCCTTCATGACAGCTCCTAGATTCTATGGTGACCGGCAGTCCTGGCTCTTACTTGGCTGGCATCCGTCTTGCTCTGGCCTCTCCCTCTGTCGTCTCCTCCCTGTTCTGTTTTGAAATGCTGATTTGGACATGAGCCATAGTGGATTAAGGATCCACCCTCCTCCTGTGTCCACATCTTAATTCATATCTTAATTGCATCTGCCAAGATCATGTTTCCAAATAAAGTGAGATCTAAAGGCACTAGGAGTTAGGATTTCAATATATCTTGGGGTGGGGCGGGGGACTAACCACAAAACACTTGTAAAATATTTTTTCCGTATTTGTTTCATTTTTACTTGAGGTACATGTTCTACCCAAGCCCATGGGGCCAAGCAGCCATGCTGTTATGTACTTACACCTATAAGGATGATGACTGTTGTATATAATAAGAACTGAAACGTGCTGGGTGTGGTGGCGCTCACCTTTAATCCCAGCACTTGGGAGGCAGAGGTAGGAGGATTGCTGTGAGTTCGAGGCCAGGGGAGAGAGACTGCAATCTACTGAGCTGCCTGCAAGTCATGCAAGGAGCTCCAGGGATGCAGCTTTGCTGAGTCATCACCAGTGTTGAGTGGGCCTTTTGGTGATGCAGCTGCCTTTGAGAAGTCAACACTCGTCTAAGTAACCCCAATAAACTCATTGGTTCACTGAGTGAGTCAAAAGAAATCTTCCATCCTTGTAAGTCGCTTATGTCAGGCATCTCTCATGGTGATGAAAAAAGTAATGCAATTTTCAAGACAATTCTCTACATCTCTGTCACATTCCCTGTGCTCAAGGAACACTCACTCTTGCTTTTGTTTGGTTTCTGACTTAGAACAAAACTTCACTGCCAGGCCTTTGCCTGTGCATCTGCTCCAGACGCTGTCCCTGTCTCCCTGCCCAGCCTGATTTTCTCTGCTATTTATCCTTCAAGGCTCACTGCAAAAGACTACAGAGTGAATTCCAGGTCAGCCTGGGCTAGAGTGAGACCCTACCTTGAGAAACCAAAAACAAAAAAAAAAAAGAAGAAGAAGAAGAAAGAAACAATAATGGCCTCCAGCTCCCAGGCTCCACAGCACCCTGTTTCTGTGTTTTCTAAAGTTCTGTCAGTTTTCCTTACATTATAATACTTCACTATAACACCCTGATTCTCTCACTGGGCTAGGAGTTCTGGGAGACAGGGAATTTGCCTTAATTGTCCTATTAATAAGGTGTTGTGGTGGTCTGAATGTACTGTCCACATAGACTCGAGTGTTTTGATTAAAGTGGAGTCCTGCTGGAGGAGGTGTGTAACTGGATGCAAATCAGGAACCCAGCCTTAAGGTGTTTTCTGAGCCAGCTTGAACCCTGCCTGTTCTCTGTCTCTCTGCTGTGGATGTGTGACGAAGTGAGCAGGTTTCTTACATCATGATGAAGCTTCCCCTGGGATCTGTAAGCCTGAAATAAACCCTTTCCTATCAGCTGCTTCTGGCCCAGTGTGTGTCCCAGAAATAGGTGTATTGGTCAGTACCATTACTATAACGAAATTAACACCTGAGATAATGATTTTGGCTCAGTTTATTATTATTTATTTGCAAGACAGGGAGAAAGAAGCAGATAGAGAGAGAATGGGTGTGCCAGGACTTCCAGACACCATAAACAAATTTCAGGTGCCTGTGCCGCTTTGTGCATCTGACTTACATGGGTCCTGGAGAGTTGAACCTGGGTCCTCTGGCTTTGTAGGCAAGCACCTTAACCACTAAGACATCTCTCCAGCCCCAGTTTTTTTTTAAAATTAAGGACATATTTTGTATTGATACACCATGTGTTGATACCATATTTTTCCCTCCTCCCTGCCCAATTCCATTGGGGCCCTCCTCAGTGGGGTTTCTGGTATTCACTATGGGGTTGTGGGCTATGTGTTGTTAGAGAAGCAATCAGTTGTTGGTGGGTTGGGGGGGAATACCTCTGGGAATGATGTACCTACCTGTGGCTCTTATAATCTTTCTGCTTCCCCTTCCACAAAATTCCCTGCTTCAGTGATGAGCTCTTAGAAGCCTCTGCATCTCTGGTTTGGTAGGTGTTGAGTATCCTTAGCATGGTGCTGATTGTCAGGCTCACCATGGAAGCAGCACTCTTGCTCATCTCCCTAATTCCTCTATGGTTTCACCTGGACCTTGGCTGAAGTATGAGTGGTGGTTTATCTCCTCAGGTCTGCTGAAAAGGAAAACCAGGTTCTCCAATGGAGAGTGAAGTCAGCATAGGTTAAATGGATAAGCATTATTAACTTAGGGAGATTTTGATGGATGCAGCCCCTATTTTAGCCAAAGACTAATGGGAGTTTCTTATTGGAGAGCATAATCTTTGTCTCCATAGAATTCTGATCTGGTTCCCAGTTCCAGATATGAGTTCCTATTCACTGGGTGCATCTCTTAGCCAATCAGAAAGCTTTGGTTATCCACCAAGGCTGTGTGCCACCATTGCACTAGTGTGTATATCTTGTCAGGCTGGTTACTTCTGAGTAGCTTAGCCCCCTGCTTGCTCACACTGTTGTTGGCCACTTTTCTCCAGTAGCTCATGTAGAACTTTCCAGCACTAGATGAGCTAACTGTCTGGGGACTGTTGGCTCAGTTTTTGAGGTCCCAGTTGATGATCAGTTGACCACTTGCTTTGGGCCTATGGAGAGACAGTCATGGGAACACATGGAAAGAGTATGTGGAAAAATAGAACCTCTTACTTCATGGCCGGAAGCAAAAGGGAATGAGGAGGGGGTGTGAATCCCGTAATCATCTTCATAGGCACACCCTCAGTGTTTTCAAGACCTCCACAGGAGCTCCACCAGCAAGCTGGGGACCAAACTTTTAACACTGGGACCTTTGGGGGATACAGCACTAGGGCTCCTAATGGTATCACAAACTGGGTGGCTTAAACAACAGGACACTATTTTCTCACAATTCTGGAGACTAAAGTCCAAGACCAAGGTAAGGAGAGGCTGGCTTATTCTGAGGACTGGTTCCTTCTTTGGCATACAGATAGAAGTCTTTCTTTGTTTTCATATGGTCTACCCTCGGTGTGTGTCTGGGTCCTAAGCTCTTCTTTTTCTTTTGGTTGTTCAAGGTAGGGTCTCCCTCTAGCACAGGCTAACCTGGAACTTGGAATTCACTATGTAGTCTCAGGGTGGCCTCGAACTCACAGTGATCCTCCCACC
The DNA here is from genome assembly GCA_036346955.1 of Dipus sagitta. Classification (NCBI taxonomy): domain Eukaryota; kingdom Metazoa; phylum Chordata; class Mammalia; order Rodentia; family Dipodidae; genus Dipus; species Dipus sagitta. Next base: position 134,086,479 of record CM070770.1, read on the forward strand.
ACTGTCTCTCGAGTGCTAGGATTAAAGGCGTGCACCACCACGCCTGGCAAGTTCTTCTTCTTAAAAAGACACCAGTCATATTAGACTAAGGATCCTTATGCTCTCATCTTAATTATCTCCTTAAAGACCCTATCTCTGAGGTGCTAGGAGTTAGCACCTCAATTTAACTTGGAATGAAGGTAACGAAACAAAATTCATCCTACAGCAATCATTTCTTTAAAATTTTAATAATTCAATAACATATAAATATATTGTTGTTATAACCTCAAACAAAACAGGAAAAGCAAAAGTTCTTATCTCCTTGTCCAGTTTCTAGCTCTGTTTCTAAGCTTTTGAATATTTAAGGGCACTTTTGTATGTTTATTCTCTTACATAAATATTTCATATTATCTACTCCTCACCTTGTTTATACTTTCTATGTATGTGTCACTTTACCCCTTGCCTTGACATAGAGATTAACTGCATCTGAACATATTGAGAACATTTGTTGAAATACTAAAAAGAATAGAATCATGGAAGATAAGTTGCTGTGAATTTTCTAGTAGTCACCTAATATTATAGCATATTCTGCTTTAAAATATTTTATGTATTATTTATTTATTGGAGAGAGATGGAGAGAGGAAGAGAGAAAGAGAGAGATAATGGGCCCACCAGAGCCTCCAGCCACTTCAAATGAACTCCAGACAAATGTGTCACATTGTGCGTCTGGCTTATGTGGGCTCTGGGGAATTAAACCTGTGTCCTTTGCTTCACAAGCAAGTACCTTAACAGCTAAGCCATCTCTCCAGCTCCCATTTATTTTTATTGAGCATTTTCTTTTCCTTGCTGTAGAGGACAATAATTATTCTAGTTATCTTATAGAATCTTCAAGTTATCAGGCATGTAGAGGTCACCCTTCATGTAACATGGATGTTCCTTTGGAACTCTTCTGGAGACTTCTTCCCTTCTCTTTGCCTGGTATTCTACACTATAAAGAAAATCTGTACCTAAATGATTCAGATGATAACTGCTAAATAAACTTTCTTTAGAGTCACAGAATCCAGAGCATCTTGGACCTTCACATAACACCAGAATGTATAATGTCTGTGGTGGTTTGATTCAGTTGTCTCCCATAAACTTAAGTGTTCTGGATGCTAGGTTCCCAGCTAGTGGCAATTTGGGAATTGGAGCCTCCTGGAGGTAGTGTGTTGTTGGGGACTGGCTTATGGAAGTTATAACCAGCTTACCCTTGCCAGTGTTTGGCACACTGTCCTGCTGCTGTTGTCCACCTGATGTTGCCCAAGAGGTAATGTCCATTTTTTGCCATGCCATTATTTTCCTCTGCCATCATGGAGCTTTCCCTCAAGTCTGTAGGCCAAAATAAACCTTTTTCCCCCCAGAAGCTGCTCTTGGTCAGGTGTTTTCTGCTAGCAACATGAAGCTGACTGCAACAGAAAAATTGGTACCAAGAATTGCTGTCATTGCTGCTAGACACATGACTGTGTGACTTTTGGCTTTTTGGAGCTGATTTATGAAAGGAATGTGGAAGGATTTGGAAATGTGGCCTAAGAGACCCTTTGCAGTGCTATAAGTACAGCTTGATGGACTACTCTGGTAAGAGTTGAAAGACCTGAATGCAGTAAAAACTATGAATTATGAGGTTCGACTTATGAAGGTGAGAAAGAGCTTTGCCTGAACTGGGCTAGAAACAGTTTGTGGGAGAGTCCTGCTGTTATTCCTGTGTCCTGAGAACTTGTGCAGGGTTGCATTGTGTATAAATGGACTGATATGAGCAGAGGGATATGGCACAGAAAGAAATGAAATCCTTGGGCTAAAACTTCTGTCCATTCAGCTGCAAGTTGGACTGAATGCATTGCATTTTACCTCATGTATGGTTATCAGTTTATGGGGGCCAGGGGTGGAATGTAGTGTTTGGTTCAGGTGTCCCCCATAAACTATGCTAGGTTCCCAACTGGGGGCAATTTGGGAATCGAAGCCTCCTGGAGGCAGTGTGTTGTTGGGGGTGGCCTTATGGGTGTTATAGCCAGCTTCCTCTTGCCAGTGTTTGGCACACTCTTCTGCTGCTGTTATCAACCTGATGTTGGCCAGGAGGTGATGTCCACCTTCTTCTCATGCCATCATTTCCCCCTGCCATCATGGAGCTTCCCCTGAAGTCTATAAGCCAAAATAAAACCCTTCCTCCTACAAGCTGCACTTGGGTGGGTGTTTTCTGCCAGCAATGTGAAGTTGACTGCAACAATGTCCTTCCTTATTCTAGTCCTGTGCACCAGCTAACATAAGGCATGAAAATCTCTGTGGTGTTTAACTTGCAGAATAGGAATATGTTTGTCACTACCCCCTCAATGTCAGGGTTTATTGTGATGGTCCCGTCAGGAGAAAAGAGAGGCATATACCTTGGATGATGAAGACCCACAATACCAAAGCCTTTTCACACTCCTGACTTCCTGAAGATGTATTCTTTAGGGGTTATACATTCCCCCCATCTATGAGGGTGCTAGCCCTTGAATGAACCTTATTTTCTTCTGACCAACACTTGTCTTCCAAAGACTGTCTTTTGCTGGGCATGGTGGTGCACACCCTTAGTCCCGGCACTTGGGAGGCAGAGGTAGGAGGAATCACTGTAGTTTGAGGACAGCCTGAGAATACAGAGTGAATTGGGATCAGCCTGAGCTAGACAAAATTCCTACCTTGTAAAACAAAAACACAAATATTGGCTTCTGGGTGGTGAGCAGGTGGAGTTTGGTCCAGTGATATTTGAGAACCAGCCAAAGTGGTTTGAGCATCCATTCTGCAGGACCACTGTACCCTAATGTCTCCACTCAGTTTCATTTCATTTTCTTCACTGCTAGGGATCTACCCAGGACTTCACGCATGTCAGAAAAGTGAACTAACACTGAGCTACACCGCCCCCGTTTCACTAATTTGATGCTTCTGGGAATCCACAGAATGCTTCCATTTCCCACAAATCCACCTGGTAGGAGTTCTGCCTTCTTTATCAGGCAGTTCTTATGCTCCTTTTGGCCTCCTGCTCCTGTATCTGTTTATAAGAACAAAGACCCACACCCTTTGCCCATTTCTCTGAAACACATCCCATGCCAGTAAGTTCAGCTGGAAGGAGTTTTGCCAAAGCCTTTCTGACAGCATCATTATTCTTGCCATTGTCACCTCAGAGAACACAGCTTAAGCAAAGGGCCTCAGATGCTCCAAATCACTTCAGCTGTCAGAAGCCCAGAAGGTGATATTGGGTACATACTCATTTGTAGTAAGGGGGTCAGAGGCTCAGTGAGGTCCAGGAACTGTCCCAAGGTCACTCAGCCAACGAATGAGAGAGTAGGACTTGTCTAAAGTAATTTTCAAAGTCTAGCTGTTATCAGTGGTGGAATCCAGCTTAGTTTAGCTGTCCCATGCAAAGGCCTTCAGAAACTGAACCATCCAGTGAGTTAGTTCATTTTCTCTTGCCATTCATTCCTTCTGATTAAATCAGGGAGAGCATCAGATTGTGTGTAATAGACATTTAAATGCCCAATTTCCCTTTCCAAGAAGGATGGAGCCAGCAACAGTATCTAGGTAAAGTTTAATCACTTTGTTTGGTGTTCCCTGGATTTATTTTCATGGAACTGATGTTGATGTCCATAAAATAGATTGTTTTTTATCAGTTGAAGAATTTGTCATAAGCATATAAATGTGCATTAAAAACTCATTTAAGTTATTAAAAGTAAATAGTTGTGCAGAAAAATAGAATGATAACCTCATTTAAAAAATGAAATAGACCGGGTGTGGTGGTGCACGCCTTTAATCCCAGCACTTGGGAGGCAGAGGTAGGAGGATCGCTGAGAGTTTGAGGCCACCCTGAGACTACATAGTTAATTCCAGGTCAGCCTGGACCAGTGTGAGACCCTACCTTGAAAAACCAAAAATAAAAATAAACAAACATATAAATAAATAAATAAAAATAAAATTAAAAAAAATGAAATAGGGCTAGAGAGATGGCTTGGTGGTTAAGCGCTTGCCTGTGAAGCCTGAGGACCCTGGTTCGAGGCTCAATTCCCCAGGACCCACATTAGCCAGATGCACAAGGGGGCGCCTGCATCTGGAGTTCATTTGCAGTGGCTGGAGGCCCTGGCACGCCCATTCTCTCTCTCTCTGTCTGCCTCTTTCTCTCTCTGTCTATCCCTCTCAAATAAATAAATAAAAATAAACAAAAAAAATTTAAAAAATGAAATAGGAGCTGGGCATGGTGGCACATGCCTTTGATCCCAGCACTCAGGAGACAGAGGTAGGATTACTATCAGTTCAAGGCCACCCTGAAGACTCCATATGGAATTCCAAGTCAGCCTAGGCTAGAGCAAGACCCTACCTCAAAAAAAACAAAAAAGGGGGGAGGGGCTGGAGAGACAGCTTGGCAGTTAAGACATTTGCCTACAAAGCCTAAGGACTCATGCTTGACTCTCCAAGTCCCATGTAAGCCAGACACATGGTGATAAAAGTACGTTATGTCACACATGTGCACAAGGAGAGGCATGTATATGGAGTTTGATTGCAGTGGCTGGAAGCCCTGGGGCACCAATTCTCTCCTCCCCCCCCCTTACATAAAAAAAGCCAGCTTGTTGGGCTTGCCTCAAAAAAAAAAAAATGAAATAGGGATGGAGAGATTGCTTAGTGGTTAAGGCACTTGCCTGTGAAGCCTAAGGACTCAGGTTCAACTCTCCAGGTCCCACATAAGCCATACACACAAGGTGACACAAGCATACAAGGTCACACATGCGTATAAGGTGGCACATGTGTTTGGAGTTTGACTGCAGTGGCTGGAGGCCCTGGTGTGCTAGTTCTCTCTCTCTTCTCTTGCTCATTCTCTCTCTCTCTCTCTCATAAAATATGTTTTAGAAAAATGAAATAGTGTGAGTAGCTCATTGAAATGGCAAAAATTGTGTTTGGGGGCTTGTTGCAGTCAGATTTGCATTACTGTCAGAAATTACCCAACCAAGAACAGCATTGGGGGAAAAATAGGTTTATTTTGACTTACAGACTCTAGGGGAAGCTCCATGATGGCAGGGGAAAATGATGGCATGAGCACAGAGTGGACATCACCCCCTGGCCAACATAAGGTAGACAACAGGAACAGGAGAGTGTGCCAAACACTGGCAAGGGGACACTGGCTATACTACCCATAAGCCTGCTCCCAAAAATACACTGCCTGCAGGAGGCGTTAATTCCCAAATCTCCATCAGCTGGGAACCTAGCATTCCGAACACCTAAGTTTATGGGGGACACCTGAATCAAACCACCACATTCTGCCCCTGGACCCCACAAACTGAAAATCATCCATGATATAAAATGCAATACATTCAGTCCATCTCTAAAAGTCCCCATAGTTTTTATCAATCCTAATGGTGTTCAAACATCCCCATAATCCAAGGTGAGCCATAATACCAACCCCCCCCCAAAAAAAAACCATAATGGAACAGAATAAACACTCATACTGCAAAATATGGCACTGGGAATAGCAAAGAAATCTTCAACCAATACAAGATTTAAACAGGGCAAACATCAAACTCTGTAGTTCCAAGTCCAACAACTCTAGTCAGTGGAAAGTCTCCAAGTCCCATAATTCTAACCAGCAACAAGTCTCTGGAGTTCCAATTTTAACCCTCCAGCTAGGCTACTCACAGTCCTGGAAAACTTCATCTGGGCCCGACAGCTTTCTTTAGCAGCCATCTTATGGTCCCAGCATCTTCACTGGGTCTCCACTGCAACCCATGATTCATCCTCATGATTCCATCAGGTCTCCATGCAGGCATCCAGCAAACCTGCTTCACACTGCCCATGGCCATTTCCAAAACACAAGACCGTGTTGCAAATTCAATGACCCTCTCTTTCCTGCATTTCTTATACTCCATAATGCCAGGTGGGGTGCCAATTTGTTAATCTAGGGAGGAAGAAAGCAGACTTTGAAGAACAGGACTCTCCTTCAACATTCAGGTCCCTTCAAAAGTCTGCATTCTTTCCATTGTCTCAATGCCATTCAGCTGGCCAAATCTCAAAGGTTGTAATCTCTTATACAGTTGCAGCTGAACAAGCAGCAGTTTGGGCCTAAAGATTTCTTTCTGTGCCATATCCCTCTGCTCACACCAGTCCATTTCTACACAATGCAACCCTGCACAAGTTCTCAGAACATGGACATAACATGGGCATAAACCTCTCACACAAACTGCTTCTAGCCCAGTCCAGACAAAGCTTCTTTTCACCCTCATAAGCCAAACCTCACAGTCCATATTTCTTACTGCATTCAGGTCTTTCAACTCTGACCAGAATAGTCCATCAAGCTGTTCTTACAGCACTGCAAGGCATCTCTTATGCCAAGGTTTCAAATTCATCCACATTCCTCTTGAAAATCAGCTTCAAAAGGCCAAAGCCACACAGTCAGGTGTCTAGCAACAAATGACACCACTCCTTGGTACCAACATTACTGTTGCAGTCAGGTTCGCATTGCTGGCAGAAATCACCCAAGCAAAAGCAGCTTTGGGGGAAGAAAGGGTTTATTTTTGCTTGCGCAGTCGAGGGGAAGTTCCATGATGGCAGGGGAAAACGATGGCACAAACTGAGGGTGGACATCACCCCCTGGCTAACATAAGGTAGACAACGGGAACAGGAGAGTGTGCCAAACACTGGCAAGGGGAAACTGGCTATAATACCTATAAGCCCGCCCCCAACAATACACTGCCTCCAGGAGGTATTAATTCCCAAATCTCCATCAGCTGGGAACCTAGCATTCAGAACACCTAAGCTTATGGGGACACCTGAATCCAACCACCACAAGGCCTCAAAGATGGGGAACAACACTGCATAACAAAGAGGAGCTTAGGCTGAAGGAGGGTCTTCTGGCTTGTCAGTGCTCAGCAGTCACTTCTCCTTGTGTTCCTGGCAGGGTCTCTACGAAGAGGCCTCTTGGCCCAGACAAGCTTCAGCTCACAAAAAGGCAAGTTAGCCTCAGAAGCTCAGCCTTTCATTTCTGCTGCTTTATTGTTCTAACCTTCTCCATTTCCAGGGAAATTTCCATATCCCTTTGCATAACAAGAACCTTCTGACCATGTTTCTTTCCCAAACAAAAAAGCAGCCAGTTTTCCCCTAACATGTATTAAATGACAGGCTTCTTTGCAAGAGCCGTTTATTAAAGGCCTGGGAGAAGATGTGGTCTTAAGTGTAGTTCCCCTTCTAGGCCCAGCCCCTGGTGGGGAGGGATGTACTCTACTCCTCCAAGTTCTTTTTTTTTTTTTTTTGGTTTTGGTTTTTCGAGGTAGGGTTTCACTCTAGCCCAGGCTGACCTGGAATTCACTATGGAGTCTCAGGGTGGCCTCGAACTCACGGCGATCCTCCTACCTCTGCCTCCCGAGTGCTGGGATTAAAGGCGTGCGCCACCACGCCCGGCTCGTACTCCTCCAAGTTCTAAAGGAAAACTTCCTAAAGCCCAGGCCTGACCTTGGCCTCTCATTAAAATATATGAAGTGTGAGTGGCCAGTTCCCTTAGCTTGGCTTCCCACCACCTTCATGGTCAAACTAATACGGTGAAGTGCAAGGCATTGGCCAGGATTCTGGACAGGAGATTCTATTGCCATAGTGACCTCCAATTTGCTGTGTGCCCTCTGTGGGTTTCCTTTCCTCTTCCTCCCCCGTCAACAGTATCAGTGAAAAACATGGTCATTCATATTTGGCTCATAAGAAACTCTTTCCTTAGTTTCTTCAAGTAGATTGCTTATTTTACACTTTCATAGTACATAGCAGATTGGATTAGGGGACATTATGTAGGCTGAGTCTGAATTAATGAATCAGCTCCAGATCAAAGAGGCTGAAGGAGCCAGAGCTGAAGGCCAACTCTCAGACCTGATGCCCAGCCACCGAGACCGACGCACTGTCGTTTACTCTCGTTTTATGCCTAAGTGCATTCTGCCAGGAAAAACGGCTGGCTGGGAATTAAACCAGCCTGCCCACTTCCTGAGGGGTTGAAAGAGAATAGGAGAAAGTTAGTTTCTTTTAGGCAGTTTCAGTTAGAAATTGAGGCCCAAAGGGAACCAGGAGATGCCACCCCACATGGTACCTCACTCTGGCACAGGAATGGAACTCTCTGGCTGGAGAGATGGCTTAGCAGTTAAGGTGTTTGCCTGCAAAGCCAAAGGACCCAGGTTTGATTCCCCAGGATCCACATAAGCCAGATGCACAAGCACAAGGTGGCACATGTGTATGGAGTTCCTTTACAGCAACTGAAGGACCTGGAACACCCATCATTATCTCTCTCTCTCTGTCTCTCTCTCTCAGCTCCTCTCTCTCTGTCTCTCTCTCAAATGAATAAAATAAGTTTAAAAAAAAAGAATGGAACTCTTGTCTGATCGAGACTGATCTACAGCGCCCCCTGCTGCCCACAGTCACCCTCCAAATCTACAAACACATCCAGTCTTTCCCTTGCATACCTGAATCTGACAAAAGAATAGTTTTCTATACTGCAAAGGCTGTGGCCTTCTTCCTGTCCATGCTGTCTAATTACCCTATCAACCCTGCTTGGACACATTTCAGGGGCTTCCCCTCTCACCCAGCCTAGCTGAGTGTGGTGGGTGGTGGGGGTCAGGCTTCTTGGTCTAGATGGTATTTCTGCTGGCCTCTGTTTTAGTACATGTATGATTTTCCTCTGGTCTCTGAATCTACCATGTGTGTACTTTCCTTACACTTCAGATCCACCACGTGGGTGCTCTCACTAACTCTAGGTCTGCTACCTGTGTGGTTTCTTTCAACTCGGAGTAACCGTGAGTATAAGCCTCTTCATCACTCATTTCTCCTCTGGATCTCCAGGTCTCTGCTTTGATATCTGTCCTCTCATTTGTCCTTGAGCCTCACCATTTGCCCTCTTAACTTCCCTACACAAAAAAGCACATGGCAGATAACTCCCTACAGAAGCACCTAGATTCTACTTTCCACATGTTTGTGACTCTAATCCCTCTTCAAAAGCCTTAGTTTCTCTAAAGTGAGCTTTCACATGCCTGCAGCTTTTCTCTACACTCTTTTAAAGAGCCTCAGTTTCTCTTAAGCCTGGTGCTTGCAGCTTTACTCTAGTCTGTCTTTACAAGCCCATTTCTCTTAAATACCAGTCTCCCTTAAATAACCCTACAGTTTGTGATTTCCCCCTAGATAAACTTAATAATTCATAATTTATCCTTCTTGAGTCTGTCTTTATTAATTCTTTACTAAAGGTAGGACAGAACCCAAAACTTCTGGGGGACACCCTCCTAAACCCCCAAATCCTACATCAGGACCTCCTCACATCAGTACTCAAACCTACAGTGGTGGGGATGCTCACATTTGACCCTCTTGTAATGGGAATTTCCCAGCCAATGCACCAATGTGTAACAGGAATTTTGTGGTTCCTTGCCAATACACCAATGCACCAATAAATTTATAGTATCCCAGGTTCTTGTCTTATAAATTTAAAGAATTAAAATGCATAGACCAGAGGTTAAGGTTTATAGAGACTTTATTTGATTAAGAGAAGGAAAGAGAAGAAAGTGTGGAGAACTTCTGCATGTGGAGGGCAGGAGGAGGTAGAGAGCCCACATGGGAGGAAGGGGGGCGGCGTCTCCTCTTATCTCAGCCCAGCTGGGCCAAGATGACAGAAGCTTAACAGAACCAGGAGCCAACCAAAAGACAGTCCTCGCTCCTGATAAGGGTCTATTTATAACCTTATTATGGTGGGCTTCACCTTCTGGCTAAGGTGAGCCAAGTGACATCCTGATTGGTCTGGGCTAGGGGATAGGGGCTGGCTCAGGAAGAGGCCAGCCATGATGCCATGTTCTGGGCACTGAAATTGACCAACCACAATGTCAGGATCAGATTTAAATTCTAGGAAAAGAGAGCTCCCTCCCAGGGAGGTATCCAGGTAGTTTATGGAAAAGCAGATTAGGCAAATGGTAAGACGTCAGATCATACTTTGATCTCCAGCAAAGTGCAGACTGCAAGGACAGGCCCAAAGACATTCCTGCTTTTTACTTTCAGAAGCCCGGTCACCCTAAACTACCTATCAAAGTTACCTCACTCTGTCTTACCCTCTTCCTCAGCACTCTTTCCCAATGACTGCTTCTAGCAGGACAGCCTCCTGGTTTTCCTCTTTCAAAGGAAAATCTTTTTTTTTTTTTTAACAGTTATTTATTTGAGAGAGAGAGAGAGAGAGAAAGAGAGAGAGAATGAGAGAGAGAGAGAGAATGGGCACACCACGGCCTCCAGCAAACAAACTCCAGATGCATGCACCACCTGTGCATCTGGCTTACGTGGGTCCTGGGGAGTCAAACTTGGGTCCTTAGGCTTTGCAGACAAGTGCTTTAACCACTAAGCCATCTTTCCAGCCTGGAAAATAGCTTTTATTATTATTTTTTGTTTCCATGAAGTAAGTGCTCAGTATAAGAATGTTTAAGAGCCAGGCATGGTGACGCATACTTTTAATCCCAGCACTTGGGAGACTGAGGTAGGAGGATTACGGTGAGTCTGAGGCCACCCTGAGACTACAGAGTGAGTTCCAGGTAGACTGAGCTAGAGGGAGACCCTACCTCACAAAACCAAAAAAAAAAAAAAAAAAGAGAGTTAGATTAGGGTCTGGGGGCATAGCTTAATGGTACAGTATGTACTCAGTGTACAGGAAGCCCTGGGTTCCATTTCCAGCATAAGTGCTGGGAATCAAGCCAGGTATGGCGGCACATGCCTTTAATTCCAACACTCAGGAGGTAGAGCTAGGAAGGTCACCATGAGTCTAAGGCTAGTTTGAGACTTTAGAGTGAGTTTCAGGTCAGCCTGGGCTAGAGTGAGAGCCTTCCTCTGCCCACCCCCCTCCACCAAAAAAGTGGTGAGAATGAGTGATTATTTTGTGCGTAGCCCTAAATGAGACATCTATACCACCCCTTCTGAGACTCAGCATACATTGCAGAGGGGACTGAAAGAATGTTGAAAGCCAGAGGATAGAGAGGAGTGCTGGGTTAGCCTGTCTGCTGAACACAACATGGCCGTTGCACTCACAGCTGTGGTTTCTTGCCCTTTGACATTCCATCATGGATGTGGAAGGAGCCCATCCTCCTAGAAGAGCTATTGGAAGTTAATGGTTGCTGCGGGTTACATGTTCTTCAGGGGTGTATCCACAAGTAAGCTGAGTATACTCCAGTAAATAACCCCTCACCCATGCTCATGAAAGCAGCCCTAATTTAACTCAATGGGACACACACACACACACACACACAAGGGTTTAGTGGGAGAAGGATAAGAGAGAGGGCAAAGAAGAATCTGATTAACATTCACGTATACAGGTAATCAAGAATGTAGAAATAGGGCTGGAGAGATGGCTCGGTGTACCTACCCACGTAAGGCAGATGCACAAAGTAGCGCACACATATCGAGTTCTTCTGCAGCAGCTAGAGGCCCTGGTGCACCCATCCTCTTTCTTTGTCTCTCTCTGCTTGGAAATAAATAAAATTTAGAAAAATAATATAGAGATAAATTTGATAATAAATGCTGAATGGATTATTCATAGGCAATAAAATGTGATGTTTGGGCTCGTCTCTTAAATGTACAGTTATGGTATGGAATCAATTTGCGTTTCCATAGGAAGGCAAGAATACATTGCATTGCTCTCACTCTTCTATAGACTTTAGAGTTTTGAATAGCCTAGAAGACTCCTAAAGAACTAGGTAACTTAATACCAAATTCAATGGAAAGGATGTTCAGTTGTCACCCAAACTGGCACCATGGTTATAATAATATTTTGGGTGTGCTTACTGTGTGCCAGGCAGTGTTGTAAAGAGTTAATTGAATATTATCACATTTAATCCTCACAGCACGACTGTGAAGTAGAGTCTATAGTCATTGCATTCTAAATGATGAATAGACATAAGTGTGAAGAGATTAAGTGACCTGCCGCATGTCACAGAGCTATAAGAAGTGGGATTCATGAGACTCACATCTCAGAATGCCTTTGAGAAGTAGGCTGATGATAAGTATGTTCTGGCCAGCACATAGCCTAGCATTTATAATCTGATTTTCTAAAAGTGTATGTTTCCTTTCCACCACCTTCTCTAGGAGCTCATACAAACTTTCACGCTCTCCAGGACAGTCACCAAGTGATGTTTCTTGGGTGTGCAGGCCCCGCTGGGCACAAGTGCTGGGAGGACAGCTTATGCCAGAGGCAGGTTCTGCCCTCCTGGAGCTTACGGTCTCATGAGGACTTTATACAGAACTGATAATTCCACAAGAACGCATTATTTACAGTTGACGGAGAGCTATGAGGACAAGAACGGCAGAGTGTGGCAGGTTCCTTAACTGAGTTGTGGAGGGCAGAGGAAGAAAGTGCAGGAAGGTGGGCAAGTCCTGTTTAGAAGAGACCTGACAGACAAGGAATATTACCATTGGCTGGGGTAATTCAGGCCAAGAAAAGCCCTCTAAGCTCTAAGCACAATAGTTCAGGGTTAACTGGTGTGAAGGTATTTTTATTATTTATTTATTTATTTATTTTAGGTAGAGTCTTGCTATAGCTCAGGCTGATCTAAAATTCACTATGTAGTCTAAGAGTGGCCTCGAACTCACAGTGATCCTCCTTCCTCTGTCTCCTGAGTGTTGTGTTTAAAGGCATGTGCCACCACGCCTGGCTAATTTTTACTTTTTTTTTTAAGTCATGCTCAGCAATACAGTTCAGTGAATAACAGGTGCATGATGGCATGAAGGCATGAAGGTGGTCCCATGAGATCATATTACCTAGTGACCTGCGGCTGTGTTAGTTTCCGCAACTACACTGATGTTTGCACAACAAGGAAATTGCCTAATGGCGCAGTGTAGTGTGACTGTGCGTATGTGTCTGCTCCTGGGCCCTGGAGCAGTTTCTAACACCCTTTAGTTACTCTCTGAGTAGCGAGTTCTAGGAGAATCATTGGTTCTAATGTGTGATCTTCCACCCTGGCTCTGGACACAAAGTTCCTAAATCCTTTGGAATTTCTTAGAAGCTTGGAATGTCTGTCTTTTGTTCTAGTGAAGTAATTCTTAGGAACTGGTCAGCAGAAGGATGGAACATGATTATCATAAGGTTCTCAAAAGAGAGGAAAGGGCTGGAAGTGGGAGGTCGGTGACCAATTGTCCCCGTGTGGTGTGGTAAAGCTGCTATGAAACTCTGTGGTTCAGGGAGCTTCTGGGCTAATCAACATGTCTCAGGGTGGCGTCCCCAGCTCTTCAGGGACTGATACTCTTGCACCAGGATGTTCCTCCCAGACTTTGACCTGTACTTTAGCTGGCTGCTCATCTGCCCACTTTCTATTATATAGTTTATTAAGAACTGGTTAAAAAAAAAAAAAAACAAAAAACAAAGTGTGGTGATGCATGTCTTTAATCACAACACTCAGGAGGCAGAGCTAGGAGGATTGCTGCGAGTTCAAGGCCAGCCCGGGACTACAGAGTGAGTTCTAGGTCATTCTCGGCTAGGGTGAGACCCTACCTTGAAAAAAACAAATCAAACAAACGAACAAAGAGAATGAACTGGTAAACATATGGAAAATGTCTTTCTGAATGTTGACAGCCTCTCTAGAAAGAGATGAATGCTGGTGCTCAGTTGACTTTCTGCTTTCTTCATTTTTATTGCGTTCAGGACCCCAGCCCATACAAGGATATCATTCACTCTCAAGCTGGGTCTTCCCTTTTCACTAGAACCTCTCTGGAAACTCCCTCAAAGACATACCCAGAGCTGTGTTTCCTAGGTGGTTGCAAACCCCCTCGAGTTGACAAGATAGATTAACCATCATGGGGGCAGAAGTGCTATTCCGTTGATGCCATGTCTTTCTAGTGTGTCACATCAGAAGACACACGGTGTCAGCTTGTCATAGGAATGCTAAATTAAATCAATTGGTAAAAGTGGTGTCCACCAGATGTCTTTCTTGGAAAGGTATCCCTTCTCTTCATAGTCAACAAGTGTGGTAGTTTGAATAGATGGCCCCCAATATATTCAGTTCTTTATTGTTTGTAGTTTGCATTCTGCAGACACCTGGCTGGAGGCAGTGTCACTGGGTGGATCTTTAGGTGTGGTGGTGGGTTTCAGATTTCAATCTAAAGATATGCAAAGTGTGCCTAGCTGGAGTTCCTGAAGTGTGCTGTGTGGCTTTTTGGCTTTTGGGCTTGTACTTCTCTCTCTCTGCTTGGTCCTGTGAAGGCAGGCCAGCTTCTTCTGCTATTATGGAACTTCCCCTGGATCTGTAAGCTTCAATAAATATCCCTTCCTCCATAACTGTGTCTGGTCTGAAAGTTCATCTCAGTGAACCTGAATCTGTCTGCTACAACAAGTAAGTTCTGGTAGAAATAATGAGACTATCTGATTAAATTCCTAAAAACTTCTCATCCATAATCTTAACATCTATTGACCTTATCTGAATCAAGTATCACTATGGTGGTTGCAAAATGGTGTTTCTCTAACTTCTTTTTTCTTCATTTCTTGTTCCTTTTATTATTAGAATATCACTGTACACTTGTTCATTTTTTTTTATTCAGTGTATAGTAGCCCTTTGTTATTTGAATTGTCCCAACTTTGACTGGTGGGAGGCTCTTTGAGCTGACTCCTGTGCACTTTCTTGTATCTTCAATAGCTCTGAGCAATTCTTTACTTTTTTGAACAAAGTATCCCAGACTTACCTATTACCTGTTCTTATTATTTATTTATTTATTTAGAGAGAGAATGGGTGTATCAGGGTCTCTTGCCACTGCAAACTCCAAATTCATGCACCACTTTGTGCATCTCGCTTTATGTGGGTCCTGGGAAACTGAGCCCCAGTTGTTAGGCATTACAAGCAAGTGCCTTAACAACTGAGCCACTCCCTCCAGCCCCACCTTTTCTTTTCTTTTCTTTTTTAATGTAGGACCTCATTCTAGCCCAGGCTGACATGGAATTCACTATGTAGTCTCAGAGCAGCCTTGAAGTCATAGAGATCTCCTACCTCTGCCTCCTGAGTGCTGGGATTAAAGGTGTGCGCATCACACCTGGCTAGCCCTACCTTTTCTTTACAGAGGAGTAAAAGAAAGGCTGGGGAAATAGCTTAGTGGTTAAGGCATTTGCCTGTGAAGACTAAGGATGCCAGTTCAATTCCCCAGGATGCAAGTAAGCCAGATGCACAAGGGGGCACATGCATCTGGAGTTCGTTTGCAGTGGCTAGAGGCCCTTGCACGCCCATTCTCTCTTTCTCTTTGCCTCTTTCTCTCTCAATAAATAAATAAATAAAATATTTTTTAAAAAAGAAGGCTCTGGGCTGGAGAGATGACTTAGTGGTTAAGGCACTTGCCTGTGCAAAGCCTAAGGATTCACGTTCTACTCTCCAGATCCCACATAAGCCAGATGCACAAGGTGATGCAAGCATGCAAGGTTGCACATGTGTCTGGAGTTTGATTGCAGTGGCTGGAGGCCCTGATGTGCCAATTCTATCTCTCTCTCTCAATCTCTCAAAACAAAAAGCAGCTGGAGAGATGGCTTAGTGATTAAGGCACTTGCCTACAAAGCCAAAGGACCTCAATTCGATTCCTCAGGACCCACATAAGCCAAATGCACAAGGGGGCGCATATATCTGGAGTTGTTTTGTAGTGGATGGAGGCCCTGGCATGCCTATTCTCTCTCTTCCTCTCTCTGTCTCTTTCTCTCTCACACAAATAAATAAATAAAAATAAAGTTTAAAAAATTAAACAACAAAAAAGAATACAATAAAAAAGAAGACTAGAGACAGGAAATGTTGTGCCTCCTCACAATATTTGGGGCATGCTGATCAAGTGTAGCACTTTTGATTATAAATCCTAGGAAAGTAACCATACCAGGCTCCTGGTGCAGAAGAGACCTTATCAAGATATATAAATGAATCCAAAGCCAGACAAACGCTTAGTTGACTGTATCCAGAACATGTCTAGTAAGACAGAGACATCTGGTTAATAATTTTAAACTTAGATAATTAGCAATGCATTCCAAAAATATTATGTTTAAGAAGTAGTAATGTGGGGCTATGCCTTTAATCCTAGCACTCAGGAGCCAGAGGTAGCAGGATCGCCTTGAGTTCAAGGCCACCCTGAGAAATCAGAGTGAATTCCAGGCCAGCCTATACTACAGTGAAACCCTACCTCAAAACAACAACAACAACAAAAATAGTAATGTGGGGATAAGAGCTTGGGTTATTTTTTGTTTTTTATTTTTTATTTTTTTTTATTTTATTTTATTTTTTTCGAGGTAGGGTCTCACTCTGACTCAGGCTGACCTGGAATTAGTCTCAGGGTGGCCTCGAACTCACAGTGCTCCTCCTACCTCTGCCTCCCAAGTGCTGGGATTAAAGGCGTGCGCCACCACACCCGGCTTTTTTGTTTTTTATTTTTATTTTATTGCATTATTTATTTATTTATTTATTTAACAGAGAAAGAGGGAGAGAGAGTGAGAGAATGAGCACGCCAGGGCCTCCAGCCACTGCAAATGAACTCCAGACGTGTGCTCCCCCCACTTGTGCATCTGGCTAACATGGGTCCTGGGGAATCGAACCTGGGTCCTTTGGCATTGCAGGCAAACACCTTAACTGCTAAGCCATCCCTCCAGCCCTTGTTTTCATTTTTGAGGTGGGGTCTTGCTCTAACCCGGGCTGACCTGGAATTGACTACGTAGTGTAAGGCTAGCTTCAAACTCGTAGTGATCCTTCTACCTCTGCCTCCCAAATTCTGGGATTAAAGGCATGAGCCACCACGCTCAGCAAGAGCTTGGGTTTTGAAGTCAGGAAGAACCAAGTTTTCCTTTCCTACCCAAACAGGCTTTTCCCTTATAACTTTGGGCAAGTTAGTTTACCTAGATAAATCTGTGAAATAGGGTAACCAATCACACCTAGCTCATAAATGTAAATGGAATCATTTTTAGAAAAGGTGTTTAGGGCTGGAGAGATGGCTTAGCAGTTAAGGTACTTGTCTGTGAAGAAGCTTAAGGACACATTTGACTCTCCAGAACCCATGTAAGCCAAACTCACAAGGTGAAGCAAGAACACGTGCATAGGATGGCGCACGTGTCTGGAGTTCGTCTGCAGTGTCTGGAGGCCCTGGCACACCCATTCTCTCTCTCTCTCTCATTCTCATTTAAAAAAAAACGTGTTGAAGGGCTGGGGAGATTGTTCAGTGATTCTAGGTGCTTGTGTGCAAAGCCTGCCAGGCCGAGTTTGATTTCCTAGTACTCAAGTAAAGACAGATGCACAAAGTGGCACATGTGCCTGAAGTTTGTTTGTAGCCCTGGTGCCCGCTTCCCTCTCTCATAAGTAAATAATGTTGCTTTAAAAAAAAAAAAAAAAAAAAAGCAAGTGTTGCTGGGAAGACGGCTCAGTAGCTGTGGTGCTTGCCTGCAAAACCTAACTACCCGGGTTTGATTCCCCAGTACCTACATGAAGCCAGGTGCACAAAGTGGTGCATGCGTCTGGAATTTGTTTGCAGTGGCTGGAGGCTCTGGTGTGCCCATTTTCTCTCTCTCTCTCTTGTGTGTGTTTGTGTGTGTGTTTTTCTCTGCTTGAAAATAAATAAATAAAAATAAAATAAAACAGTGCTTAGCATAGCATCTTAAATGTTAAATAATAAATTAAAGCTACCTTTGCCAATAGTACTTGTGTTAGCATTGTTAAAATCTGAGAGGTCTGGGGGGTCGCTCAGTGATAGAGCACTTGCCCAGCATGTGAGGCTGTGGGTTCAATCCCCAGCTCCGCAACATAACATAAAATAAATTCTGGGAATCAGTGAGTTAAGGTGGTAGACAAAGCAATCAATTTGGATTCTGAAGCTTATTGTCCAGCTTCTGTGACTTTGGACAATCCCCTTCCCATATTCATGAACTTAATTTCTTCATATATAAGTCAGGGTTTAATCCTTCCCTTGCAAACTTCATAGCATGACTCAACAGATACACATAAGCACCTGCTATGCACAGAGTAAGCATATTCCTACGACTAAGACGGAGAGTGAACATTATCATACCCCTCCTTTAACACACAGTCAGTTGTGGTCTAGAGTTAATGAGAAGCCAAGCTGGGATTCCATTGGTTCAGCCTTCATGACTGTCCTCTATCCTGTAGGTCACAGTACTCAGAAGGGCAAACACATCTTAGACATGAAAATGGTCTGTAGCCTAAGAGCCATGGAAATGAAAAATAGCATGATCATTTCTGGGAACTGCAGTACAATCCTGTCAGCCCAGCTCTCAGGAGGTTGAGGCAAGAGGAGTACTAGCTCTAGGCCAGCCTGGGACACAGTGAGAGAAAAAAAGAGCATTATCGTCAATAGAATGGCCACTCCATCCATGGAAGGAGAGCAGGAGACTTTGAATATTTTTTCTTTTCTACCCTTGAGATGACTCATGCCAGTCTTAGGCTGGTATGATTTCCCAGTGACCCCTCCTACACTTCAAACAGTAATTGGGTAAAGGTAGCAAAGAACCAGCCAGTCCAGAAACAAAGACTTCAGGTGAAGACACTGGTTAGAAAAGCTCTTTAAAAGTGCAATTCAGGGCTGGGGAGATAGCTCAGAGGTTAAAGGTACTTGCTTGCAAAGCCTGGTGGCCCAGGATTCAATGTTCCTTTACCACTGTAAAGCTGGGCACACAAAGTAGCACATGCATCTGGAGTTCACTTCAGCAGGCAAGAGGCCCTGGTGCATCCATCACTCTCTCTCTCTCTCTCTCTCTCTCTCTCTGTCTGTCTCTCTCTCTTTCCTCTTTCTCTGCTTGCAAATAGATTTTTTTAAAAAAAACTATAATTCATTTAAAACACTATTTCTATAAAAGAGAAGAAAGAGTCACCTTGGCAGCTTCATTGGGTGAGGTATCCAAGCCATTCAACTGAGAGTTAGAAAGGTGGGGGTGGGGAGGAAGAGTGCTCCAAATTTCCAATAGCCTGATACCAGGTGCTACCTTGTGAGCATTCGTGGTGATAGAGCAGGAAGGTCCCATTTTTCAAAGATGTGAAGAAAACTTCATCTTAAAAAATATTATACAGAATGGGAAAAAATCTTTGCCAGCCATATATCTGATAGAGGATTAATATCTAGGATATACAAAGAACTCAAAAAGCTAAATAAAAAGAAATCAAACAAGTCAATTAAAAAATGGGCTATGGAGCTAAATAGAGAGTTCTCAAAAGAAGAAATACGGATGGTGCATAAGCATCTAAAAAATGTTCTACATCCCTAGTCATCAAGGAAATGCAGATTAAAACTACATTGAGATTCCATCTCACTCCTGTCAGATTGGCTACCATCATGAAAACAAATGATCATAAATGCTGGTGAGGATGTGGAAAAAGAGGAACCCTTCTACACTGTTGGTGGGAATGCAATCTGGTCCAGCCATTGTGGAAATCAGTGTGGAGGTTCCTAAGACAGCTAAAAATTGATCTACCATATGACCCAGCTATAGCACTCCTAGGCATATATCCTAAGGACTCATCCCATTTCCTTAGAAGTACATGCTCAACCATGTTTATTGCCACTCAATTCATAATAGCTGGGAAATGGAACCAGCCTAGATGTCCCTCAACTGATAAGTGGATAATGAAGATGTGGCACATTTATACAATGGAGTTCTACTCAGCGGTAAAGAAAAATGAAGTTATGAAATTTGCAGGAAAATGGATGGATCTGGAAAGGATTATACTAAGTGAGGTAACCCAGGCCCAGAAAGCCAAGCGCCACATATTCTCCCTCATATGTGGATCCTAGCTACAGATGATTGGACTTCTGTGTGAGAAGGAAAAAACTCAGTAGCAGAGGCCAGTAAGTTAAAAAGGAGATATAAAGGGAAGGGAAAGGAAGGGAGGAGGGTACTTAATAGGTTGATATTGTATATATGTAAGTAGAAGAATAGATTAATGGGGGTGAAAAGGCCCAAAGTGATGTCAGGGGAAGAGATTGAGTAAAGGAAAGGTGGAGGGAGGGCTAATCAAAATCTAAAAGGATGCAAATAAATCATATGGAATCCTCCAGTTTTGGACAATGGAACACTCAGAAGCCATAGATCGTTGTTAGAAAATTTTCAGTGCCAGGGATGGTATACCTCCAGTGAGTTGTTGGCCAGGGAGGTCCCTGATGCCCCCAAAACATTATAGGCCATTGCCGAGGCCCTTGGCTTCCCACCAGGAATAGATGGTAAGACCCTATTGCTGAAGACTCCACATACTTGGGCGGCAAGGCCACTGAGAAATTCTGCTGGAACTGAGCTGATAACCTCCTCCATGTAGACCAGCTGACAGAAAGCTGGAAGAAGCCATTCTACATGTAGTTCAATGGGAGAAAGAGATACCACCAGTCTTCACTGGTAGACACTGCAAGCCTTATAATTGGCCAGCCAGGCCAAATGAGCCAACGGGTGCAATAGTGGCACGTCTGTCATGGTGGAAACCAACTGCCCTCCAATTGGATTGGAGGCCCGCTCCATGGGGGGGAATACATCCCTGTTACTGAAAACTTAAAACAGGGGTACTCATGAGCCCTAGGGGTGTAACATCTGCTGATGTCTGGAAAAATGTATATACTATGCTTATCAAACTGCCCAGTAAGCACTTTTCTTAATATTTATACCCTTATATTAATGCTACTCTCACTTTGGGCAGAGAATCTTCTCTTTTCAGATGGCAGTGACCTTGGGATGACTCAGAAGGTATCATAGTGCTGGAAAGAAGTGACTGGAGTGCTGAATAACATCTCGATCACACCTTCCAAGGCTCAGGGTCTAATGCGGAAGAGGTGGCGGAAAGAATGTAAGAGCCATAGGAAGGGTAGGACTCCTTACAACGTGCTCCCTCCAGACATAAAATGGCCTGGATATCCATGACCTCATAGTGCCTGACACTACCTACACAAGACCATCATAAGAAGAGGAAAAGATCATGACATCAAAATAAAAGAAAGACTGACTGGGCTGGAGAGATGGCTTAGCAGTTAAGCGCTTGCCTGTGAAGCCTAAGGACCCCAGTTCGAGGCTCGATTCTCCAGGACCCACGTTAGCCAGATGCACAAGGGGGCGCACGCGTCTGGAGTTCGTTTGCAGTGGCTGGAAGCCCTGGCGTGCCCATTCTCTCTCTTTCTCTCTATCTGCCTCTTCCTCTCTCTGTCACTCTCAAATAAATAAATAAAAATGAACAAAAAAATAAAAATAAAAAAAAAGAGAGACTGATTGAGATGGGGAGGGGATATGATGGAGAATGGAATTTCAAAGGGGAAAGTGGGGGGAGGGAGGGTAGTACCATGGGATATTTTTTATAATCATGGAAAATGTTAATAAAAATTGAGAAAAAAAAAGAACAACCCAGGGGCTAGAAAGATGGCTTAGCAGTTAAGCATTTGCTTGTGAAGCCTGAGGACCCTGGTTCAAGGCTCAATTCTTCAGGACCCACGTAAGCCAGATGCACAAGGTGGTGCATGCATCTGGAGTTCATTTGCAGTGGCTGGAGGCCCTAGTGCGCCCATTCTCTCTCTCTTCTCCCCCTTCTCTGTCTGTTGCTCTCAAATAAATAAATAAAAATAAACAACAACAAAAAAGAAAAAAATATGAAAGTTGGGCTGGAGGGATGGCTTAGCAGTTAAGGTGTTTCCCTGCAAAACTAAAGGACCCAGGTTTGATTTCCCCAGGACCCATGTTAGCCAGATGCACAAGGGGGCGCACACATCTGTAGTTCATCTGCAGTGGCTGGAGCTCTGGTGCGCCCCTTCTCTCTCCCCCTCTTTCTCTATCAAATAAATAAATAAAATATTTTTTTAAATATATGAAAGTATTTGCAGCTTGCTATAATTTGGATCTAGAATGTTCCTAAACCAACTTCATTGCCTAAGATTCAGTTGGGTACCATTGAACAACAACAACAAAAAACCCCTCAAGATAGTAAACCCAGAGACAAGCCAGAACTTACTTCCTTCCTTCTTTCCTTCCTTCCTTCCTACCTTTCTTTCTTTTTCAAGTCTGGGTAAGTGGTCCAGGCTGGAACGTGGCTTCAGTATGTCGGGGACACTGTTCTTTCTTCTTTTCCCTATGCTATGCATGATGCTAGCCTTACATTTAAAACAACACTTCAAGCAATAGCGGGGAGGAAGGGATGAGGAGTACAGAGTGTCTTTTCCCATGGGGAGTTGTTAGGTCACCGGTGTGTCACTTCTGCTTCTATTACATTGGTTAGTATGTATCCCATCATCATGCCTAAGTTGTGGCTACAAATGCTTTCCATATACCCAGGGCTAAGTTGTGTGCTTTGAGGAAGAAAGACGGCTGGGAGGCTCTCAGTGGTGCCTCCCTCACTACTGTCTTGAGAAAAGACAGATGAACCCAGGGAAGGAAGCCCTTCCAGAGGAAAGCAAGCATTATCTCCTAGTGGACACTGAGAGCCCCTACAAAGCCTTCTTTTGTACGGCCAGCAGCTCCTAGATTCCATGTGGGCTCTTCGGTGAATCCTGACCATTTTTGCTGTGAAGTGAGTTCAAATCAAATATGAAGGATGGACGTTTCTGGGAGAGCATTTATTCGTTCGGTATGGAGCAGCAGCGGGTGGGGCACTAGGGAAGGGATATGGGAAGAAGTGCAGACTGAGAGCAGTGAGTGAATAGGGGTTCCTCAAGTCCTTAGCAATTTCTAGATACACCATCTTTTTGCATGTGTGTTTTTAAATTTATTTATTTTTTCCAAATTTTTATTAATAACTTCCATGATTATAAAAAATACCCTGTGGTAATACCCTCCCTCCCCCCACTTTCCCCTTTGAAACTCCATTCTTTATCATATCCCCTCCCCATCTCAATCAATCTCTCTTTTAATTTTGAAGTCATGGTCTTTTCCTCATCTTTTGATGGTCTTGTGCAGGTAGTGTCAGGCACTGTGAGGCCATGGATATCCAGGCCATTTTGTGTCTGGAGGGAGCACGTTGTATGGAGTCCTTCCCTTCCTTTGGCTCTTACATTCTTTCCGCCACTTCTTCCACATTAGACCCTGAGCCTTGGAAGGTGTGGTAGAGATATTGCAGTACTGAGCACTCCTGTCACTTCTTTCCAGCACCATGATACCTTCTGAATCGTCCCAAGGTCACTGCCATCTGAAAAGAGAAGATTCTCTAACATCTCTAACCAAACGTGAGAGTAGCGTTCACATATGGGTATGAACATTAAGAGAAGTGCTTACCAGGCAGTTTGGCGAGCATAATACATACATTTAGCCAGATACCAGCAGACATTACACCCCTAGGTCTCATGACTTCCCGTGTCATAGGTTTTTGGTATCAGGCATATATTCCTTCCCATGGAGCAAATCTCCAGTCCAATTAGAGAGTGGTTAGTTTCCCCCATAACAGACATGCCACTGTCACACCCGTTGGCTTATTTCTATCACACCTGTTGGCTCATTTGGCCTAGCTGGCCAAATTTAAGGCTTGTAGTGTCCACTGTTGACTAGATACACCATCCTTTTTATAAAAGAAGTTTAGCGTTCATATAGCTGGCTAACACTTGACTGATTTTTAGCAAAATTCCTCAAAGGTGATTTTGGCTTCTGCCATCTCAAGCCCATGCCTCCATTAAAAACATTTTGCCTGGGGCCTGGAGAAATGGATAGCTACTAAAGGCACTTGCTTACAAAACCTGCAGGCCCTGGGTTGATTCTCCAATACTCAGGTAAAGCCAGTTGCACAAAGTGGCACATGCATCTGTAATTTGTCTGTGGCAGCAGGAGGTCCTGGAGTGTCCATTCTGTCTCCCTCTCTCCTTCCCTCCCTTCCTCTCTCTTTTTCATTCTGTCAAATAAATGTATTAAAAAAAAAAAAACACCTTTGCCTGGCTACAGGAAAGTCCCAAGTTTCGATTGAAACTTTGCATTGTGGCAGTTACATCAGACTTGGTGTGTTTCGTCACTGTTACTTAGGGTGCTCAAATGCTGCTGGAAACAGCTGGTCTAGTGCTTGTCAATAATGTTGAATGTTCTGGCTTCAACTTGTCCAAAGTTCCTAAGGGCTATCTACTTCCATAGGTCACTATTACTACTCATTCTACAAGGCCATCAAAGTGCCTTGCTTCTTCTCTCAACCCAAGAACCACAGATCAGTTGGGGGAAAACTCAAGGGCCTGTGATGGAAAGGGGACGCTGGGTAGCTCGTCTCCTCTGGAAGTGAGCGTTCTGGCACAGCAGGGAAGTTTTGCTCTGAGATGCTCATTCTTCCCTAAGGACAGTGTTTTCTCCTGCAGGCAGCTGGGTTGCCTTCACAGCTGGAGTCGAGCTGGTGAGAAAGGAGCAGTGGAGGAGGCTGCTGGATATCTTGACCCAGAACCAGCAAAGGTGCAGCTCCTTTCCCACTTTGTTCCATCAGTGAGAATTTAACTCTAGGTAAATGCCAGGAGGTGAAGGATGGTCTAATGTGCAGCCATGTGGCTGGCTACAATTGTACTTGCAGGTAGAAGGAATGGAGATGAGTTTTGGTGAAGTGCAAGTACTTTGAGCCACATGTCAATCCAGACAGCTTTTACACCCTTGAAGGTCTCTTGGGCTCTTCCTAGGGCTGCCATTAAATACCATACACTGCAGGGGTTAAAATGGAATTTTATTGTATTGCATTATAAAGGCCAAGAATCTGAACTCAAGGTGTTGGCTGGGCTACCATCCCTCAAAGATGCTAGGGAAGGGGCTGGAGAGATGGCTTAACGGTTAAGGCATTTGCCTGCAAAGCCAAAGGATCCTGGTTCGATTCTCCAGGTCCCACTTAAAGCCAGATACACAAGGGGGCACATGCATCTGGAGTTTGTTTGCAGTGGCTGGAGACCCTGGAGTGCCCTATTCTCTCTCTCTCTCTCTCTCTCTTTCTGTCTGTCTCTTTTTCTCTCTCAAATAAATTATATGTATATACATATAATTTATATATGTATATATTTATATATATTATATATGTATATATAGTTATATATACAGTTAATTTATTTGATGCTAGGGAAGGGACTGTTCCATATCTCTCTCTTGGCTCCTGAGAGTCTCAGGCAGTTTTGGGTTAGAGGTGCTTCATGCCAGGCCTCTGTCTTGGGATGGCACTCTCCTTGTGTTTCTGCACACTGTCTTCCTTCTGTATGTGCCTCTGTGTCCAAGGGAACCCTCTACCACTTGTTTGTTTGTTTGATGTCCCAAAATATAGTCCAGGCTGGCCTTGAACTTGAGATCCTCCTGCCTCTGCCTTCTGAGTGTTGGGCTTTAAATTCCCCCTTTTAATGACACCATTCATGTTGGATTCCTACCTAGACTGATGATCTCATTTTAGTTTATATTTTTTTGTTACTTTTCTTTATTTATTTGAGAGCGACAGACAGAGAGGGAAAGAGGGAGAGAGAGAGAGAGAGAGAGAGAGAGAGAGAATGGGCACACCAGGGTCTCCAACCACTGCAAATGAACTCCAGATGTGTGTGCCCCTTTGTGCATCTGGCTAACATGCGTTCTGGGGAATCGAGCCTCGAACCAGTGTCCTTAGGCTTCACAGGCAAACGCTTAACCACTAAGCCATCTCTCCAGCCCTTATTTTATATTTTTAATGTTTTTACTTATTTATCTATTTGAGAGAGAGAGAGAGAGAGAGAGAGAGAGAGAGAGAGAATGGGCATGCCAGGACCTCTAGCCACTGCAAACAAACTTCAGATGCATGCACTACCTTGTGCATCTGGTTTACATGGGTACTGGGAAATCGAAGTTGGGTCCTTAGGCTTTGTAGGCAAGCACCTTAACTGATAAACCACCTCTCCAGCCCTGATGATCTCATTTTAATTTGATTACTTCTGCAAAAAAGTTTTACTTCCAAACTAGGCCAGCCTGGAGGTGTTTTGGTGGGGGTGGGTGTTGTCTACAGCAAAGAAAGGCAAGGTATTGGAAGGACATTGGATGGCTTCTGGGATCATTGGAAACTTAAAACAACAAGGCTTTGACAAAGACAGCAAAAATCCCAGACATCTTTGAAGGGTCTGCTGCCACAGGTCTTAGCTGTAGTGCCTTGGTCAGTTGTGCAATCTCCTAAGACACACATCCTTGCAAGGGCTGGCCTGTAGTGGAAACACGGCCTCTTTGGGAGCATGCGAGTGGGGGCCAGGACAGTCTTGCTAGGACTCATGGAGTTGGGGAGAGGCAGTTCCTACAACAGAAGACAGGTATGGAGGGCGCTACCACCAAACAATGGTGTGAAGCACTATGTTGGAGAAAGCACAGATGTTGATTGCACATTGGAATTCATTTGAGAAAGACTTCCAGCTCAGACAGCTACGTCTCTAAATATGGCATGCACAAAGGAACCGTTTAGTCATCTGGAAAATGCAGCAGTGTGGAAAAAATGCAGTGACATGTGGTAAACAGAGTATTTGTGGTAGAATCAGGAGACCTGACTTCGTGTTGGTGTTCTCAGTATCAGATGGTTTCCTTCCATCCTGAAATCTACAGACTTAACTGAAAAGCTCTTGGAAACAAGAAAGTTCAACCAAGTATCAAGTCAGTAACTGGAAATAGTACTAATGAAATTTAAATCGATTAGGAAAAAATAACAGAACCAAAAAGGGATTTGACAGGCGACAAAGTGGATCTGTGAAGGGATAGCCTCAGCAGGGTGCGCAGGGGCCTGGCGAAGCTCACTCGTGGTGCACTACAACACACGTTTACCATGTGGAAAGTCCTGGGCTCAGTCCCCAGGACCAGTAATAAACAAAAATTAATGAAAGGGGAAAAAAATCTCAAATTCTCCTCAGAGGCATACAAGATGGAGACTAGAAAAAGCCTGGAGATTAAAAAAGTCATTTCTCCCTAAATGGATTGATTCAGAGTAAAAATCTCAGCTGAAGAAACCTTGGTTAACCGAGATCTTCACTGAGCATATACCTTGGACAATGCATCCTGTCTTTTCCTAAATTTCAGGGTCTGTCAACAGGCACAGTAATAATGTCCACCTCATTAAGAAGGCTTGAGGGGGATGGAGAGATGTCTTAGTGGTTAAGGTGCTTGCCTGCGAAGCCTAAAGACCCATGGTTGACTCCCCAGATCCCATGGAAGCCAGACGTACAAGGTCACACATGAGTCTGGAGTTTGATTAGTGTCTGGAGGCCCTGGTGCACCGATCCTCTCTCTCTCTCTCTCTTGCTCACTGTTGCTCTCTATCATAAGAAAAGGCCAGTCTGTTGGGCTTGCCTCAAAAAAAAAAAAAAAAAAAAAAGGCTTGAGGGTTAAATATGATAATATATCATATCTGGGACCTAGTAAAAATGTTCAATAAGTAATTGTTATAAATGGTTCTTGTGAATACCATTATTACTGCTCTCAGGCCTTTTGCAATTCTGAAACCTTAGTATAGCGTGTCTGAGCAAAAGGCTACAACAGGGAGAGAACGCAAAGTTTCTTTAATAGGGTTTGAGTCAGTTCTTGCAAGTGGGGTATCTTTCTGGGAGGTGGCTATGTAGCCAAGGGCTGCACTTAACCTTGGTGACCCACCAGAGCTCAGCTGGGCCCTCCTTCTTCTGCAAAGAGAAGGATAGAGGAAGGTAGAGCTGACCACGCTGGACAAAGGGAAGCTCAGATCTGGGAGGCCGAAGGCTAGATACTTCCCAGAGTCTAGTCCAGTGTTTTTGTTTTTGTTTTTTCTCCTGTATATAACATACATTAAATCGAGGAAAATTTTTTTTTATGTTGCAAATTATACTTTGAGGTAGGCACTATTGTTTTCCAGCCCAACACTGTGCCTCAATAGGGTCCTCCTTCCCAAGGACACATCCTGATATTTTCAGGCTCCGGGTCTGTGAGGTTCAGGAGAGAATGGTCCAACTTCCTACAAGAGGTTTGGGGTGAGGGAGGGAAGGGCTTGATTACTTTTTCACTGATGGGTTCAGGAACTGGAATGTGACATCGGTCTGGCCAATAAGATGTGAGGACATATGTGCTTCAAGGCTTCTGGGAAATTTTTCTTCATTTACTAAAAGGACATGCCTTAAATGTGTGTTTGTGTGTATGAGTGCAGGCGCATGTGTGCATGTGGGGAGTCGGAGGGTGGACTTTGCCTTCCACCTTGTTTTGAGGCAGGGTCTCTCTTGCTGTGTTCCCAGCCATGTTTGCCAGGGCAGTGGCTAGCCCTTGAGCTTGACCTGTCGCTGTAGGTAAGTAGGGATGACAGACACTTGAGCTACACGCAAGTGCCTTTCACTATTGTAACCCAGGCTGACCTTGAACTAACTATGCAGCTCAGAGTGGCCTTGAATTCCAGGTCCTCCTGCCTCAACTGAGTCCTGAGATTATAGGTATGGGCCACCACACCAAGCTCATGCCTTATGTTTCCTGATGAGACTTTGAAACAGTACAATCACTATGGAGGTACATTCATTTCCTGTTGTTACATAACATTTACCACAACCTTGAATTAAAATAATACCAGTCAGGCTGGGGAAATGGCCTAGCCGTTAAGGTGATTGACTGTGAAGCCTAAGGACCTTGGTTTGATTCCCCAGGACCCACGTAAGCCAGATGCACAAGGGGGCACATGTGTCTGGAGTTCATTTGTGGTGGCTAGAGGCCCTAGCGTGCCCATTCTCTCTTTCTATCTGCTTCTCTCTCTCTCTCAAATAAATAAATAAAATATTAAAATAATACCAGTTGCCCTCTCAAAGCTCTAGAGGTCAGAATCCTGTTGGTCTACGTGACCTCTGATGGCTCTGGAGGAGAACCTGTGTCCTTTTGTTGTGTGGCTTGTGGAGATTTGATTCTATGGCAAATGGCTCCTTGTCCAGGCTGTGCTCTGTCCTCACATGGTTTCTCCTCCATCTCTGTAGTAAAATCTCCTTCTGCCTCCCCTTTCTAAGAACGCCTGTGGTTCTTTTAGTGGGTAACCTGCATCGCCCAGGATACCCTTCCAAATCAAGATTCTTTTTGACATTTTTATTTTGCTGTGTGCATGGCATGTAGCATGTGCCCTTGTAGTGCCTCCTATGCTCACCTATGGTGAGGGTCACTCACCTGAGGTGGCCAGAGTAGATTTTGAGTGTCCTGCTCCATCACTCTTCCTTGTCTTATCTTGTTTTTTGAGCCAGTCTCTTTATACTGTTTCCAGAGCTTGTAGGGCTCAGTTGATTCTCTGGTCTCTGTGCCCAGCTGTTTTACGTGGGATCTAGAAATTTGAACTCCAGCAGTCTCAGGCCCCCTCAGGCCCTCATACTTGTACAGGAACCATACCTAACTACTGAGTCATCTCGCCAGTCCTCAAGTCAAGATTCTATTTATTTATTTATTTACTTGAGAAAGAGAGAGAGAGAGGGAGAGAATGGGTATACCAGGGCCTCCAACCACTGCAAACAAACTCCAAACGCATGTGCCACCTTATGTTTCTGGCTTACGTGGGTCCTGGGGAATCAAACCTGGGTCCTTTGGCTTTGTAGGCAAGCACCTTAACTGTTAAGCCATCTCTCCAGCCCTCCAAGTCAAGATCCTTTTATTAAAAAAAACTAAAATTTTTTATTTTAGAGAGAGCGTGAGAGAGAGACAGAGGCAGAGAGAGAGAGAGGGAGAGAATTGGCACTCCAGGGCCTTAGCCACTGCAATAGAACTCCAGACAGTTTTGCCAACTAGTGGACATGTGTGATATGACACCTTTGTGCATCTGGCTTATGTGGAATCTGTAGAGTCGAACATAGGTCCTTAGGTTTCACAGGCAAATGACTTAACTGCTAAGCCATCTCTCCAGCACCCCCCAAGTCAAGATTTTTAATCACATTTATAAAATCTCTTTTGCCTCATAAAGTAACACACATGGGGTTCAGGAACTAGAATCTATAAATCTTATTTTAGGAAACTTGGGAGGCATACAGCTACTTTAAAGCTAAAATATGTGCTGAAAACATCTAAGTAGTTACTGTATTTTTTAAAATATTGAAACAGAAAAACCAAAGGGTGATATTTGATACAAATCTAGGAGGCCAGGGAGCAGACATTTGGAGACGGTATCCTAGTTTTACTAATTAATGTAAACTGATATCAATGTCGTGTGCAGTCATCAAAAGACTACTCTAGTCATTGGATTTCTGTAGTGATTGATCTTTGAAGATTAGCCTGGACCAACTCCATTACAAGTTCCTCCCTTGTACCCTAGCAATGCATGTGAGCAGAGTCAATGGAAAGCCTTCTATTTATTTCAAGTACTGAAAGCAACAATTATCCATTAGCTGTTTCCAACAGGTAATTTGGAATTCTTTTATTTGGTCTTCCAAAAAAATATATCTTAGTATTTATTTTGAGAGAGTGCGTGTATGAGAGAGAAAGAGGCAAAGACAGAGAGAGAGATAATACAGGTGTGCCAGGGCCTCTAGCCACTGCAAACAAAGAGAGAATGGGCATGGCAGGGCCTCCAGCCACACTACAAACTAATTCCAGACGCATGTGCCACAGTGCATCTGGCTTTATGTGGGTACTAGGGACTCAAACCCAGGTCGTTAGGCTTTGCAGGCAAGTGCCCACTAAGCCATCTCTCTAGCCTGGTCCTTTTTTTAAATCCTGTTTTCATGCTAGGTCTTCCCTCTTGTCATTTCATCTATCCACTGGTGCATTCATCCATCTTGTCATTCAACATTTATCGTCTCCTATTATGTTCTGAGCACTGGAAGCATAATGGGGAACAAGACTCAGTTCCTGCCCACGAGGGGTCCTCTGGTGGAGCTAAAATGATACATTAGAACACAGTGTGATAAGTCAATCAAGCTGTCAGTTCAGCTCAGTATGCGTGTGCTGAGGCTCTGTTCTGTCCAGGGCACTGGGCTGGACACTTTCCTGGGCAGTGGAGAAAGCGACCTCTGGCCCTGTTCCTAGTCTAGTGGAGGAAACAATAAGCAAACCAGTAACTAAATCATTACAAATAACCATCACATGTAAGGGAAGTAAGTGGGATTCTGGGGTGAGGAATATCCTGACAGAGGAGTCCAGTTCTGTGGAACAGAGTTTTGTTCGGGGGACTAGGAACACTGAAGGACAGCTTTAATATGCTACACCTTGGAGGAGTCAGGGGAGGCTTTCCAAGGGCAGCCCCCCCTAGCCTGTCTCTGAAAAGGGGGATATCCTGGTGGGCAATCCTGGGAAAGAGAGAACTAGGTTTCAGAGAGTTAGTGGTATCAAGGTGACAGAAGTCACAACTTGCCCACTAGCTAATGATTCAGTGGCACAAGGTTTGGGTGGGAAGGGGACAAGATGCGTCTGGAGGGGAAACAAGGCCAGATCACTATTGTCACCATGCCAGGCTAGAGAAGCTTGTTCCTGGATGGTGACAGCACGTAGAACTTACCAACCCTGTGCCTCCCCAGCCCTGGGGACTTCAGGTTCCTAGATCCTCTCATGAGCTTCCCATAGAGCCAGGCTGCATCATCGGTTATAGTTTATGCTATGATTAGGACGTATACCTCAAAGGTGTGTCATGAGTTGCCCACTGAAGATTTGAAGACTTAATTGATTTTCACTTTCAGTCCTAGGGGAAAATGGGCTTCTGGTCCTTGTGGAGCTGGCTGCCCAGGACTGCTTGGGGGCTGTCTTTTCATCCCTACAGGGGCACACGCCCGGCATCAGGAAACACAAAGGGAGGTGGTCAGAGTCCATAAGTGGTAGGGTGTGCATAAACTAGCGGATTTTGAGTACGGGATTTCTGGGCAGCTGGGAGCTCGGGGAATGGCTCAGGGAGAATCTGAGCATGGGCCTGGCCTAAGGAAAGAACAGCTCTTAAGCACTGTGGCACCTGCCCAGTGGCCTGAATCTGCAGGGTCACCTGCCTGAGGTCAAGGACAGACAGTAAATACACGCACCAGCGAGAAGTAACGCTTGCCTGCCTGCTCGCTCTGCAGTGGATGCTTCAAAGGCAGAGACTGGGGACCATTCAGGAGAAGCAGGGCTCCATCAGGGAAATGTGAGGCTTCTCACTGAAACAAGTTTTGGGTTTCTGCAGTCAGTTGGTGGTTTTCATTTGCGGGAAAAGAAATTGCAGTGATTATATATGCACTGGGTTGTTGAAGATAATCTTACACATTATTGGTGATAAGTAAGATGCCCTATAGGGACTTGACCTAAGGGTTAGTGAATTGAAGGCCAGTGTATTGGATCTCATGAGACTACTGCTCTCCAGCTATCCTGGGATGGGAAGCTTGTACTGGGCCACTGACACACAACCAGAGGCTGAGACATGCTGGTCCCATGAGCAAGGTGTGACCATTCATGGGCTAGCTGAGAGTTTTGTTCAGGGCCAACTGTGAAAGAGAGGCAGGAGAGTTTGGCTTGGTAAGGATGTTTGGATTCTAGCAAAATGCTACTGCTGAAGACAGTGGTGAGAGAGGGGGGATAAAAGAGGGAGGAAGAGGGAAAAGTCCGGGAAGGAAATCAAAAAATATGAAAGAAGAAACTGAAAGGAAGAGGGGGAAATGGGAGGAAGGAAATCAACTTTTGTTTTCCTTTGAAAATAAGGTCTCCCTATGTAGCCCAAGCAGGCCTCAGACTCATGATTCTCTTGCCTGCCAGTGTTGGGAGTTCAATGTATTTTGGCATGTGTGTATGGTATTGTGGAGTGGTATGTATGTGCGTATACACTTGTGTGTACAAACGCACGCATCCCTTTCACACACAGGCAGAGGCCAGAGGAGAATGTCAGGTGTCCTCCTTGTCACTCCTCTGTGTGCTTCCCTGAGACTGAGCCTCTTCCTTAACCCAGAGCTGTCATTCGAAGCCCAGATTCTCCTGTCTCTGCCTCCCTCAGGACGGAGACTGCAGGCATGAGTGGCCATGCTCCGCTGTCCACATGGGTGCTGGGCATGGAACTCATGCAGACACAGGCCCTGTCAGGTCCTCATGCTTGCAAGGCAAGCTCTCTTACCCGTTGAGCCATCGTCTCCTCAGCTGGAGATTAATTTAAAAAAATTTTTATTTACTTTATTAGAGAGAGAGAGAGAGAGGGAGGAAGGGAGAGAATGGGTGAGCCAGGGCCTTCACCCATTGCAAACAAACTCCAGGTGCATGTACCCACTTGTGTATCTGGCTTACGTGGGTCCTGGGGAATTGAACTCGGGTCCTTTGGCTTTGCAGTCAAGTGTCTTAACAGCTAAGCCATTTCTCCATCCCTGGAGGTTAATTTCTGATGATAGCTTCATTCTCATCATCCATTCCTTTTTCATTTCATTTTATTTTATTTTTGTCATTTTTCCAAATTCCAAAGAAGGTAATGTATTGCCAGCCTGACTGTGTTTCAACTCCAAGACACAGTGCCACACTTGAAAAGCCCATTGTTCCATGTGCTGATAATATACGTCTGTAAATGGTACAGTCCAGGGTACAAAGCACCACCCCTCCCCCACTGGTGACCTACACACGAACAGCCTAATGCCTTCTGCTGCTGGAGCCCAGAAGAGTAGGGCTGGCCTTTCAGAAACAGCTGGCCTGATTCATCTAGAACAAAGCCAGCTCTTCCTGCTAAATCCCTGGCAGGCACAGGCTATGAGGCCAGTGGGCCCCTGTACCCCTCCACTGGAACCACTCAATCTTTCTCTTTCTCTCTTTCTTCCCATCCCTTCTCTGGAGGCAGGGGCTGTGGAAGAAATCTGGATTTTGGTGCCAGCCCTGTCATTTCCCACCTGTGCAATGAAGACGAAGTACTTTCCTTTGCTGAGCCTCAGTTTCTTCATCTGTGAAGCAGAAGTGGTAGTAGGGCCATTCTGACTGATTGAAGGTTTTTTGTTTTTGGGTTTTTTTTTGGGGTTTTCGAGGTAGGGTCTCACTCTAGCCCAGGCTGACCTGGAATTTGCTATGTAGTCTCAGGGTGGCCTTGAACTCGCAGTGATCCTCCTACCTCTGCCTCCCGAGTGCTGGGAGTAAAGGCGTGCGCTACCACGCCGGGCTAAGGTTAGTTTTGAGTGAGCTAATGCCCACCCAGAGCAGCCACCCATGAATCCACTGTCCTGCTGTTTCCTGTAAGCGTGAGGCAGCTTTCTGTCCGAGTTGGTCTGTAACCTGGTCCATGTACTCTGCCTGTCACTGTGGCACAAACTCACCCACCTTCAGCACCCCCACGCCTTTGCCTAGAGGTTTTCTGTGATATCAGGTACTGTTTACAGAGTCTTTGGAGGCCGAGACCTTGACATGAATATTTCTTTTTTAAATTTTTATATATTATTCACTTGCAATGAGAGAGAGAGAGAACAGAGAATGAGCACATCAAGGCCTCTTTCCACAGCAAACAAACTCCAGACGCATGCACCACTGTGCACCTGGCTTTTATGTGGACACTGGGGGATCAAACCTGGGTCATCAGGCTTTGCAAGCAAGCGCCTCTAACTGCTGAGCCGTCTCTCCAGCCTGACATGAATAATTTAATTTAACTTTCCCACAGCTCTTGCAGTGGAGACAGTTATGAGACGAAGAAGCCAAGGCCCAGGGAAGCTGAGTGACTCAGGCCGTGCGCTTCAAGTACAAAAATAACATCGTATTAACGATGATTGTTTTTGGTGTGAATGTGTTTAAGGGATTTTATGAATTACTTTGTATTTCTTTTTTTTTTTTTTTTTGCATGTGAGTGCACGTGTTTGTATGTACAGATATATGTCCGTATGTGTGTGTGCATGTGGAGATCAGAGGACAACCTTGAGTATTACAGTCCACCTCTTTTGAGATAGGCCTCTCAAGCCTGGAGGTTGTTTAAACAGGCTAACCTGACTGGCCAGAGAGCCCCAGGATCCTCCTGTTTCCACCTCCCCAGTGTTGGGATTATAAGAGGTTACCACCATACCTGGTGGGTTTTTTTTTTTTTTTTTTCTGAGGTAGGGTTTCACTCTAGCCCAGGCTGATCTGGAATTCACTATGTAGTCTCAGGGTGGCCTCAAACTCATGGTGATCCTCCTACCTCTGCCTCCCAAGTGCTGGGATTAAAGGCGTGCGCCACCACGCCCGGCTATACCTGGTGGGTTTTTTATGTGGGTTTTGGGGCTCTAACTCAGGTGCTCATACTCACAAGGCAAACATTTTTTTTAATTTTTTTTGTTCATTATTCATTTATTTGAGAGTAACAGACAGCGAGAAAGGCAGGGAGAGAGAGAGAGAGAATGGGCATGCCAGGGCCTCCAGCCACTGCAAACGAACTCCAGATGCGTGCGCCCCTTTGTGTATCTGGTTAACGTGGGTCCTGGGGAATCGAGCCTTGAACCAGGGTCCTTAGGCTTCACAGGCAAGTGCTTAACTGCTAAGCCATCTCTCCAGCCCACAAGGCAAACATTTTACCCAATGAACTATCTCCACAGCCCCGACTCTCTATTTCTAAAGCACAGTTTATAACCTATTTTAAAATACTGTGTGATTTAAAAAAAAAAAAAAAAAAAACACGACTCCAAACATTCTCCATACAAGGAAACAGTGAATAGGGGACAGAGATGGAGCTAAGTAGTAGAGGGCAGAGCTTAGTATGTCTGAGGTCTTGGGTTCAATCCCCAACATCACAGAAACAAACAAAGAGAATAAGTTGTGCTTAGTTACTGTCTGAAGTAGACAGGGAGGGAGCTAACCCCTGACCTAACTCTTTTATTTTTTCCCTAACACTTTTAAGATGAACTGATTCTTGATTCTGAATAGGAGTCATAGAAGAGCCTTTCCTTGCCCCCAGCTTATTTATTTATTTATTTATTTATTTATTTATTTATTTATTTATTTATTTATGAGAGAGAGAGAAAGAGAGAATGGGCGCACCAGGGCCTCTAGCCACTGCAAACGAACTGCAGTTGCATGCGC
This sequence comes from Dipus sagitta, assembly GCA_036346955.1. Lineage (NCBI taxonomy): Eukaryota > Metazoa > Chordata > Mammalia > Rodentia > Dipodidae > Dipus > Dipus sagitta. The sequence goes on from CM070770.1 coordinate 134,122,276, forward strand.
CACCTTGTGCATCTGCCTTTACGTGGGTACTGGGGAATCAAGCTTGGGTCCTTAGGCTTCACAGGCAAGTACCTTAACTGCTGAGCCATCTTTCCAGCCCTCAGCTTTCTTTCATTTTGATTTTAGGAAGCATCTGTGCCTTGGAGAAAGACCTGGGTTCCAATCCCGTTCTATGGCTTTTCTAGCTTGAGTAGGCGATTTAACCCTTTCTAACTCTGCTTATGGATTTCAGATACTGAAGGTGACAAGATTTAATGAAAGTGATAAAGCGGCAGCAAATAGTAAGTGCTTAGAATGTGGCAGTCACGATTACGCGCTTGGTTATTATGAGAGTCACTGTCACACCACCACTGTGTACAGCAGGGGGGAGGGCCGGGAGCAGTGTCAGGCCTGGCAGAATAAGAAAAGACGTCTTGTTCTTTGGGTCTTTCCTTGAAATTTTGCCCTGGGGGGCTGGATGGCTAGGGAGTGCTTTGCTGTGTCACAGAATCGGTGACCCTTGCTGTGACGGTGACATCGTGCAGTGCATCTCTTGGCACCGATGGGGCATACTTACAGAATCATGCCCACTAGTAATCCAGTGGTATGGAAATCTGTGGGTTGCAGGACTGAGTTGACAGTGGGTGCAAGGAACTCATAGGTTTAAGCTCACTGGGAAACAATGGGTAGGGGTTGGGGATGCAGCTCAGTAGAGTGGGTGAGTCGCATGTGGAAAGGACTCTGGGTTCAGTCCCTGACTCCCAAATCAAACTAAGCCAAAACTGCAAAGTAATACAAAAGAAACAATGGTATCAACACATTTCTGTTGAGGGCATTGAAAACAACCTCTGCAACGGCAGCTCTTGCAGATTCTTCCTAATGTGTTCAGACTCCCTGTGTCTGACCAAACTCATCTCACTCAGTAATTAATTAACTCATCAAGAAATTGCTAAGCATTCACTCTGCGCCAGACACTGACATGTGTTGTATCAGAAAATGAGGCAAGCACCCTTCTCTTGTATTGAGTTGCTAGTCTAATGGGTAATGCATATAAGCAGACAGTGATTACAGAGAGCAGGCAGGATGGGGGCGGGGGATGGGCCAGTGGTGTGCAGTTAATGTTAGCGGCTTGTTCTCAGGGGCAGGGAGGCTGCAGGCCCTGACTTAAGGCTTTTGCTGATTTCTGTGGTGTAAATATTTTCACTTTGGATGATTTCAGGCTACTAGCATGATTTCACCAAGTACAGTATTAGGAAGAGATAGATAATAGTATACAATTACAAATAGTATTTCTATCATAATGAGAAATAGCTAAAATAACCTTAAAATCCTAGATAGTAGTGAATTAGACTAAAATAATTAGGAAATTATGTTTTGAGAATTTATTACAGTAATAATTTATTTTATCATAAGCTTACATGAACTGTTGTTAAAGGTTGCATTTAACAGATGGTTGTAAAACATTGCTGAAGATTTACTAATCAGCTCTACTTGTGAGCGGATGTGAGCTGGCTCTGGCCATCACCGAAGGGGCCCAGGCTGAGCAGAGCACAAGCCCCCCTCCTCCCTCTGGCTCTGTCGGCCTCCGGCCTCCACCCCTCTGCTTGTTTTGGAACTTAACAGAAGACCCTTCCGTGAAGGAAGATGGCTGCCTCAGGTAGCTAGGGCTTTCGTAGATAACCAGCTTCATATGCCTAGCTCGTTAGCCACAATATCCTAGCTTCAGTTCCAAAATTATGAGAATCCAGCTTGGTTCAAGTGTCCACTTCTAATGCTGTCCCCTGTGTGAAGAGGTAGGGGAAGCACACAGTATGAACATGGGTTTCAAGTGAAGAGACACCCCTATAGGTAGGAAGAGGTATTCTTGAACAGGGAGCAGGCACCCCCAGTTGTCTACTTCATGGTCTATGTGTGGCCTTCATCTCTCCCATCCTTTTTCTGGGGAGGGGGAGTCTTCTGGCAAAAAGCTGTGAAAGTTCTTCTACCTGCCAAACATTCATTTGATAGTGAGGATCTATGACAAATAGGCCTGATTGATGCTGAGGGCCAAGGAATCCAGAAAAATATGACAGGACACTAAGCCAAGGGGACTGCTAGCACTCCTTTAAGGCAGAGTTGACCTTTACAGAGCAGACCAGGGTACATCCTGATCAGCATGAAATACACGCTGAGACTTAAAGCAGAGGACCAGGAACAGGCTGGGCTTTCTTTTACAACTATCCATTATCATTAGCATCCCCATCCTCATTCCTCGGTTTAAGTCACTTCTAGTGATAGTCTGAGCCTAGGCACCTCTCCAGCCACCCAGTGAAAAGCAGAGTAACAGGTGCAAGTCCCTTTGCTTTCTTGGCTTCAGCTTCCCTTTCTCTAAACTGAGGGGTTGGACCAGATATTCTTCAATGTTTCTTCCAATGTTTCATCCAACTCTACAGAGACACAGAGTCACAGATACCCTCCCTTTGTCTGAGAGAAATTGCTGGGGTTAGAAATGATGTGTTAGATGATTCCAAGGCACGTGTCTGCCTGGGCTTGCAGTCAGAGAGCACAGAGCCACACAGCCTGTGTTTTTGCCTTTTGCCCCATTGGCCTACAGTGGGCCACAGGTAGCCTTTGAAAAAAACAGTTGCAGAGAGAAGTTGTGAGCTTCCCCTCAAAAGAGCACTGTGCTTCAGTTTTCGTAGAAAGTGGAACTGGGCAGCTTTCCCTAGCCAGGAGGAGGGGTAGAGTATGACATATGAACAAAGGCGTGGGGGCCAAGGACTCATGCGGAGAGAGCCAGGCTACACAGTATCATTTGAGCGACACCTTCTATGGCTTTGTCGCCTCATCTGAAGAAGGCACATTACAAATGAATGATGCCTGTCTTGGGAGGCCAGGGAAGGAGGTGGAAATGAAATGGAATGGTAATACAGGGGAAGCCCAGAGCATACTTGAGGCATTGGAAAAGCAGTCCTTGTGGTCTCTGTGGGTGCACAAAGAGAAGTAGGTGGGAGGAAGAGCCAGGCTGCGATTTCCTCAGGTCCCCGTGGCTCCCTGGGATGCTTCTCAATGGAAAAAACAAAAAAATCAAATCAAATCAGGAAGCAAATTCTGTGTGCTTGCTTTCTCTGCTACTGAAACACGGTTTCCTCCTCTGATCCCTGGAACCTAGCAATACTGATCCCTGTACGCTTGCCCTTGTGTCAGAGGCAACTTCACTCTGAACGTGGGCCGTTGCCAACACCCAGGCTGGGAACGGACACTTGTCATTCGTGCCAGTCCCCTGTCTGGTATGTGAATTCTCCTAAATTGGAATCATGGAGCAACTGCAGGAGGTCTGGGAAGCCATGTTTGGGACAAGACTGCTGAGAGCCGATCTCGTTATAAATCGCTGCTTTTCCGGTGATGTCTGATGCGGCTGAGATAGGTAACACCTTACACACACAGGGCATTTGTAAGCGGCCTTGCACTCACCTATCTGACCAGTGTGGATATTCCTGATTACCTGACGTAATATCTGCTATCACACTAGTAAGAATGTCTACTCAGGTAAAACTCACTGTGCTCAGTGCCTTTCCTCCCTCCGTGGGGTCCCCCCCCCACACTGCTCTATGAAGAGACAATTAGTTACGTCCCTTTGAGTGGACTAGACTTAGGTATCTTAAGTCCTTCCAGAACCACAGGGAAATATCAAGAATTCCAACCCAGGCCTTCTGATTCCATAGCCAGGCTCGTGTTCTTATCTTAGGACAGGGCATTTCTTGCCGCTACGGTCCGGATGACTTTGGGAAAGATGCGTGTCCATCTCCCCTCTTCTTCTCGGGGGAGCCATTTCACTGTTGGAGGACTTTGCTTTGGAAGTCCCTCCAGGGATGGAATCGGCCTCAGCTTATTAGCCATGCTCCCTGAGCTCTTTGGCTCCAGCCCAGCTCTGGAGTACCCCCGGGGGTCTCCTCCCCTTAGACTCCAGATCTCTCCTCCACGCTCACGGCCTCCGTGTCCTCCGGTGCAAGGAGGGGAGCTAGGCGTCTTTCGGCGGCACGTTGCGAGAGGTTTCCTGAAGCGACTCTCGGTAGAGTGCATGAATGCTAGCCTGGAGCCAGTCTCCATCCTCCCGGCTGCGCTCCTCCCCGCGCCCCGCCCCGAGGGCGGCTCCCCCGCGCGCGCCCGCCGCCCGGAACCAGCTGAGCACAGCTGGACCCAGCAGCCGCCGTCGCCAGAGCCGCAGCAGCCGGTAGGGGGGCGGGCGGGGGCGGCCTCGGGCATCTGGGGATCGCGGGCCCATCTGAATCCCTCCGGTCCTTCCTCCGCTGCTCCGAGGTCCCGCGCGCAGGCATCGCTTGGAGCAGGGTTTCCTCGCTCACTTTACCGGGGGTCGGGGAGCGTGGCTTGGGGGCTGGCGCTGGACAGAACGGGTCCACCCCGAGACTCCACGGCGGTGCAGACACCGGAGCTCACTTTGACCCCACCCTGCGGGAACTGGGCTGGGGTCACCCTTGCATGTGGGAGTACCTGACCCGGCCTGCAGGTGACTGCCTGGCGTGTGGTCAGGGCGGTGGCTCGGATCCTTCAGTCCTGAGTGATACCTTCCTTCTTCCTCTTTCTGGGGCTCAGGACTGTTAGAAAGTTTTTCCTCGTAGGAGTCTGGCATCTGCACTTAGCTGTCTCCTCCTGCCCTGCAGAAGGGTGTTCCCTTCTCGATCCGGAGCAGAAACTTCTGAGTTGAAGACAGTGATTGGAACCCAGTTAGCCCTGGACTTCCATCGCTTTGCTTCCCCGGGGTCTACCCTTCCCCCAGCCTGATTACAGCAATTTCCCCCTGGTCCAGGTCTTGCTGGCTGCTCTTGGGCCTGCAGGGTCCTGGGAGGGCTGGAGTGCTGGCTAGCAGGAGACCTTGTTGTGTGGCGCCCCCTCTGCGAGACACCAACCCACCTTTTTCTATCTTCATATTCTTTCCAGAGCAGAGGCTCTTTAAAATAGGCAAGACTCCTTCATGGCTTTCTTGGGGATGGAGTGGCCTGTGTGGAAGGCGTGGCTGCTGGGAGGGGCCTCTAACTTTGTTTGGCCTCTGGAACATTTAAAAATATATTTTATTATTTACTTACTTATGAGAGAGTGAGGGGGGGGAAGAGAGAAAGAATGGTCGCCCAGGGCCTTTAAGTCACTGCAAACGTTCTCTAGATACGTGTGCCACCATGTACATCTGGCTTAAGTGGGTTCTGGGGGAGTGGAGCCTGGGTCCGCAGGCTTCGCAGGCAAATGCTTTACCGGCTAAGCCATTGCTTTTTCCAACACATTTCGGACCTAGGCAAGAGGATGAGAGCTTGCTGGAGACTTTGTTACCCAAGAGAGTTCGTGAGTGGCTGCTAGTCAGACTGTGTGGCAGAAGCAGGCCCAGGGCCCAGTTGTAATCCATCTTTTTAGACTCCTTGCTCTTAGGAGGTTACATTCTTTCTTGAATGTTCCAGTCATTAAAGGACTGAGCTCCTGTCCCCATATGCTTGGGGGTGCTGGTTGGTGTTTTGGGGGAATATTACCGGGAAAGAAGTTGGGAGCAGAGGAGGAAGGATGTGGGGGGTGGGCGTGCAGTTTCTTTGAAACTGCTCTTTCCTTTCTTGGGCCTCCCTATTTATAAATGCCAAGAAAATTATAAACAGCCCGGGGAACTTGGTTTGGCACTTGGGTGAATTATACAGCAGCAAAGGTTTCCCTGTGAACTAGGGGAGGGCACTTTACTCCAGAATTTTCCATAGTCTTTTTATTAGGGACTAACAAGAGCCTGGGGAAGTAGGCGTGCTTGCTGGTCATGGTACTTCCCTCCTCCCTTGATGCAGTCCCTGTCTGGGACAGGACTGTGCTCCGCGTCTTGACCACCAAAGCCCATAAGCCCTGAGGAAGACAAAGCTGTCCATCCTCAAGATGCTTCTCATCTTGACCCAATCATGCCATATGGAGAGTTACCTGAGTCTGTAAGAGGGGGTGACTAATTCTGTCTGGGTGAGCCAGGCCTCAGAAATGACTAATAGTTTGCTAGGAGAAAAGAGATCAGGGAAGGAGCTATTCTAAGAAGTAGGGATAGCATTTGCAAAGACACTGAGGTCTTCTGAACAGTTCCTTGGGCACTTGGCTAGAATGAACGGGGTGGGAGGCAAAGTTGGAGTGGTCGAGTTGGGACTAAATGAAGATGGAACTGTATCATAGCATAATGGGCATGGACCTTACTCTGCAGTCAGTAAGGCATTGAAAAAGGTTTTTGAGGGCTGGGGAGATGGCTCAACGGTTAAGGCGCTATCTTGTGAAGCCTGATGGCCTGGGCTTGGTTCCCTAGTACCCATGTAAAGCCATGTAAAGTGGTGCATGCATCTGGAGTTCGTTTGTAGTGGCTAAAGGCCATGGTATGCTCATTCTCTCTCTCTCTCTCTGAGTCTCTCTCCCTCTTTATCTTTCTCTGTGTTTGCAAATAAATGAAAAATTTTTTAAAAAGGTTTGTGGGGCTGGAGAGATGGCTTAGCAGTTAAGGCGTTTGCCTGCAAAGCCAAATTATCCAGGTTCAATTCCCCAGGACCTACGTAAACCAGTTGCACAAGGGGGCGCATGCATCTGGATTCGTTTGCAGTGGTTGGATGCCCTGGCATGCCCATTCTCTCTCTCTGTAACTTTTTCTCTCTCAAATAAATAAATAAAATATATTAAAATAAATAAATTTTTTTAAAAAAGGTTTGTGACCAGAGCCGTGATCGAAACCTCTTGTCACCTGGTGGCGGCTGATGTGGGGATGCTGCATGGTCAGTGGGCAGGTCCAAACTGGAGCAGTGCCTGCTGGGATGGACCAGTGGCAGGTATTGGAAGCCCAGCCGCAGGCCTCATGCAAAAGCTGCTATAAATTTAATCTCAAAGTAGACACGTTTGTAGCCACTGGACAGCTGTTATGTTATTTCAGTTTTATTTTTCTTCTTTTATTATGAAGTTATTTTTGAGAGAGGCAGATAGAGAGAGAATGAGTGAGCCAGGGCCTCTTGCCACTGCAAATGAACTCCAGATGCATATGCCACCTTGTGTATCTGGTTTTACATGGGTACTGGGGAATCAAACCTCAATCCTTAGGCTTTGCAGAAAAGTGCTTTAACTGCTGAGCCATCTCTCCAGTGCCACCCCCCCCTTTTTTTTGGTTTTTCAAGGTAGGGTCTCGCCCTAGCCCAGGCTGACCTGGAATTCACTGTGGAGTCTCAGGTTGGCCTCGAACTCATGGCAAGCCTCCTACCTCTGCCTCCCAAGTGCTGGGATTAAAGGTGTGCGCCACCACGCCCAGCTAGCCCCCCCTTTTTATTAGTTTTTAAGAAAAAATATTGCTATAGATTAAAAAAGAGAGACAAACATGCAGGCCTTTCATCCCTACAACACACCCTCCTTTTCCCTCAGAAGTGGCCATGCTAAGTAGAAACATATGCACGGGCCGATTATTACGAGTACGAGCTGTGGGTGGGAGGCATGATTCCTGGCAACCCAGTGCCAGTGGGTCCCTCCTCCCTCCTCCCTCCTCCAAGTGGACAGTTTGGCTCTTTGATGACATGTTGTCTGGTTCTAGAGATGGTATCAGCTTGGTCTGTAGTACTTTGCTGAGACATTGGTCTCTGGTTTTCTTCAAGAAAGTTTTGGTGGCCTGCGCCTGCAGCCTCCAAGTGTGGTTATTTGCTGACTAGAGATGACGATTATGAGAGAAGTTAGGAGTGCTCGCTTCAGAGTGGAGCCATAGTCTTAACTCTGTTTGCTCTTCAATACGTTCTAGCTCTTTGGACCTCAGTTGTCTCATCTAGCTTAGAAGGAGTTTGGTCTGCATGATAATAACAAGATACTGTGGTTGTTAATCACTTCATTGTCTACTCGAAACCTTCCCTCTGAGGGAGATACAATGATCCCTTTTTACAGAGGAGGAAACTGAGGCTTAGAAAGGTGACAAAATGTGCCTTGGGTTGAATGGCTTCAGCAGTTCCTTTCTTGTTGCTGGTACAGAACACCTGACCAGAGGCACCTTTGGAAGGAAAGAGTTTATTTCTGGCTTTTTTTTTTTTTTTTTTTTTTTTTTTGAGGCAGGGTCTTACTCTAGCCCAGGCTGACCTGGAACTTACTCTGTAGTCCTAGGCTGGCCTAAAACTCACAACGATCCTCCTACCTCTGCCTCCTGAGTGCTGGGATTAAAGGCGTGTACCACCATGCCTGGCCTGGCTTAAAATTTTGAGGGGAGGGCTGGAGAGATGGCTGGCAGATCCATTCTCTTTCTCTCTCTAAAATAAGTAAAATATAAAAATATTTTTAGGGCTGGAGCGATGGCTTAGCAGTTAAGGCGCTTGCCTACAAAGCTGATAGATCCGTGTACTACTCTTAGGTCTCATGTAAGCCAGATGCACAGAAGTGAGGCAGGTGCCAAGTCTCACATGCTCATAGGTGGTACAAGCTTCTGGAGTTGGATTACAGTGGCTGAGGCTCTGGCATGCCAATTCTCTCTGTGTCTCTCTTTGTCTCTCTCTGTCTGTCTCTCTGTCTCTCTGTCTCTGTCTCTGTCTCTCTCTCTCTCTCTCTCTATATATATATATATAAAAGAGTTTTGAAGGGAAGTTTCTGTTATCTCAAGGAAAGCATGGACTGGAGCAGACAGCTGGGTGTCACATCTCCACATCAGCATGGAGAAGGAGAGAGAATGAGCTAAAAGCAGCCTCCAGTGACACGCTTCCTCCAGCAAGGCTCTACCTCCCAAAGGATGCATGGACTGGGAATTACGTATGAGGCTTAATGACAAACATGAGGCTAAGGGATACATTTTACACTGAAGCCATCACGGTGGCTATAGGGGACGGTATTGGGAGTCTGCAGGTGTGAGGACAAGAGCTACAGCACTAAGTATTCTCCCGCAGGTTCCCACAGCCCACACAGTGTCAGAACCAGTGGGCGTCTGCTACAGCTGTTGCAGGGACTCTGGAAGACCCTTCCAGCATTATTTATAAACTCATGCTTTTCTTTACCATCAATAGGGCCCTGTATATTTGAGGAAATCAAGTCTCCTGATCACAGGGACTAGCGGACAAGCTCCTTTGGTGACACGGGAGCCCTGACATAACTGGTCTCCACTTTCCACCATTTTATCCCATGATCTAAAAATCTGTCTGGGAAAGCCAGGGAAAAGTGGGTTATCTTATACCCATTGGTTATTCACTGAGAAAAAAGCAGGCTGAAGAACAGAAAAGCAGGTCCCAGGAGTTATGCCTTTGGTGGGAGGGACAGAAAGAGACCAATGTTTAGGCAGCTGAAGGATATTAAGTAAAAATATCCACTCCCTTTCAGCTGAATGAGAGTGTGTCATGTTTCAGCAGATGTGGTTTGTGGAGCTGGAGACCGCAGGCAGGCTTAGTTCCTGCTGCTGGCCAACTTCCCCTCCCCCTGCCAGATCTCCTGCTGGGACCGCATCAGCAATTGAAGGGTAGTGCAGAGAAAAGCAGCGGCTGTGGTAAACTGAAGGCCTGGGTTTGGGTCCTGCTTTTGTCACTGACAAAGTGAGGGGCAGGACTTGGCTACCCCATGTCTTTTTGCAGGCCCCACTATCCGTAGCATACCATGAAGTGGACAGCGTTAATGTCAGGCTCTCGGGCCTCAGAATCAGGGGGCTTTACCCCAGCATGGCACCTGCCTGTCGGAGGGCTTCAGGTGAGCACGCGCTAGCCGGACCCAGAAGTTCTGCCCCTGCTCTTGAAGATGGCCTGAGGTGGTTGCCCCTGTCTTGAAGACAAGAAGTGTAGGCTTCCCTCACAGGTCCTGGTTCCTGCTCTGCAGTGGCCGCCGGTTGCGGGATGCTAACTGTGTGCTCTCCTTTCGCCCGCACCATTTCGTTTCCTCTTTCAATGGTCCTGCGAAGAGACAGAGACTGCACCTAGAGGAGGGAAGCGACGGCACCTCTTGCACACAGTGGTGGGAGGAATGAGCACAGTGTGTCTCCTGCTTGTCAAGAGTCCTAGTCACCTATTCTTCCAAGAGGAATCCAGAAAGGGTTAATCATGGAGCCTTGAAAGAATTCTTATGAAGGGGTCATGCCAGGGGAAGTGGATTCCTTTGCTGAGCTGTTTAACCCAATAGTCTTGTTACTTTTCATCTTTAACAAATACATAATTTGAGGAAGGCCTGTTTATCAAGCAAAGGGTATATATTCGATGTATGTGAGCCTTCAGGGCAGGGCTCTTGATTTCTGTGTGATAAAGGCTGTGGCTGGGCTGGGCTGGGCTCTTGGTGAGTGTTCAGTAAATACTAGTCAAACCTGGGGCGTGGCCTGGTGGTATGGGTGATAATTTTGCTTTTGTCTCCCCTCCTCTACAGACTTTGCCGCTTTCATTATAATAGATACTTGTGAAAGAAAATTTGGAAAATGGGCCCGGTGTGATGGTGCATGCCTTTGATGTCAGCATTTGGGAGGCTGAGGTAAGAGGATCACTGTAAGTTCGAGGCCAGCCTGAGACCACAGAGTAATTTTTCAATGTATTTGTTTTATACTACATAGCTAGTGGTCACACTGCATTTGTATTTTTTTTTTTTTTTTTTTTTGAGGCAAGGTTTCGCTCTAGCCTAGGCTGGCCTGGAACTCACTCTGTAGGCCAGGCTGTCCTCAGACTCACAGTGATCCTTCTACTTTAGCCTCCCAAGTGCTGGGATTAAAGGTGTGCACCACCATGCCTAACCACCTTTTTGTTTTTTCCTCTGTATTACAGCACAGATATTTTCTGATGTTGTTATTAAGATTTTTTTAATTTTTAAAATTTAATTTAAATTAAATTAATTTGAACTAAAAATAAAAGCTTAATTTAAGTTAATTTAAATTCTTGCTGTATGTATGTGTGTGATGTGTATAGTATCGTGTATGCACGTGTGTTTGTGTGTGAGTGTGTGTGCACATGTGCAGAGACGGGAGGAAAATGCTGGGTGTCTTCTATCACTCTTTTGAAGGAGAAAATAGAAAATTTTGAAGGATAAATAAATAAAAAATAAATAAATTTCCTTCAAATGAAGTCTCTCACTGAACCCGGAGCTGCCCCTCAACCCCGACTGATCACACTGATTCTTCTGTCTCCCCCCCCCCGACAGAACTGGGGTTACAGGTGTGCATGGCCATGCTCAGCATCTTATGTGAGCGCTGGGGATTGAACTCAGGCCCTCGAAGTCCTCGTGCTTGCATGGCAAGCACTATTACTTGCTGAGCCATCTCCCCAGCCCTAATTTTAACTTAAAAGCGTTCTAGGGCCGGGCTTGGTGGATCACCGTGAGTTCGAGGCCACCTTGAGACTACGTAGTGAATTCCAGGTCAGCCTGGGCTAGAGTGAAACCCTGAAACCCTACCTCAAAAAAAGCAAACACACACACATGCACAGACACACACAAACATACAAAGTGTTCTAAAGTATATTATACCTAAGCATATAAATACATGTTTATTCCATACAAACTCTTTTGCTCCAATAAGTAAGAGGATTAAAAGGGTAAAGTGATATATTTCATTTGTGTAAAAAGTGAGTTTTACTTCTTTTTTTCTTTCTCTGTGCTGAAGATTAAGCTCAGGGCTTTGTATATGTTAGGTAAGCACTCTGCCATAGAGCCACACCCCAGCCCTACTTTTGTTAGTTATGAAAAGTGACATATGCCAACCTGATTTTTCAACACTACTATTTCATCTTTGGGGTGTATATGCTTTGTTTACTCAACATTCATCTAGTATTACATATTTAAACTGCTCATAAACAATAATGCAATAAGCTTCCTAGTGTTTATTTTTTTTGTGTGTTCTTCCCTCATTATTAGAAACGGAAGTTCTCCTTCAAGAACGACATATTTTATTGCTTTTGCTACTGTTGTAGTCAGCTCCACATTGCTGGGTTGAGCATCTAACCTGACACAGTTTAGAGGAGGAAGGGATTTATTTCAGGCTTACAGATCCAGGGAAAGTTCTATCAATGTGGGGAAAAAGCTGCTTACTTCCATACATCCAAGAAGGAAGAGAGAAAACAAGATTAAAAAAAAACCAAAAACCTCCCCCAAAAAACCTAACAGCCAGCAAAAACTAAAAACAAGCAGCAAGCACAAACCTGCCAGGGCTCAAACTACTCTCTCCATTTTGGGCTGGAATTCAGATCCACCCCGTGACACCCCCCTCCCCATCCCCTGCAGGACCCCCCCCCTGGCCAGCCTGATAGGGGCTGAAGTTACAATCTCAATTTTAACAAAACACCTGAGTCTATGGGGCCATACATTTACACTATCACGTTCAAACTATCACAGCTACATTATGGTAAATTGTTGCTCGGAAAGGTTGTTAATCCTTTACTGGGTGACAGCATCTGCAGCTGGTTACCACAAGTCCAGCTGTCATATTACAAGGTGTAGGGACCATTATTTTCTGAAACAACATGCCTCATTGCCCACTCACTCATTCCTTCAGCAAATATATTTGCCCAGTTCAGCAGCAGGAAGGGTAAAGTTAAGATTTCAGGCCAGAGAGCCGAGAAAACTTGATTCTCTTTCCAGTTTCTGCTTTGCACTTGTGCTAGGACCTTGAGCAACTCACCTCTCTGGCTTTGGTTTCCTCATCTGCAAAGTTAGGTTTTCTGTACTAACTTCCTAAGATTTTGAAAACTGCCTGACGGTGCTCAGCAAGGGCAAATCAGTCAGCTACCTGGAGTTGGTATTTGCTCACTTGATGCAAAGTTGCCTGGGAGGGGAGCTGGTAGAGATGGATCATTCTAGAGAAGTTTTTGGCTTCCTGAGTTTCTGGTCAGGAAGGGAAAGTGCACCTGGGTTGTGTAGGTTCTTGTGGGCTACCCTCGGTCCTGTTCCCCTCCCCCAGCCTCACCCCTGTCCCAGGGTATGGTATCTGTTTCTCTTGCAAAGCGTGAGAACACTTCTTTCCAGAACACTCTTTCAGAAGGTGGGAGTTGCCTTTGTAGTTTTTTTTCTAGTATTCTTCAAAAAGCTCATAAAATTCATGGCTCCATAAAATCCAGTTTTTGCAGATTTAAATGGTATTTTAGGAGCAATAGGGCTGCATCTGGGAACTTTTTAGAAATGTGGACTCTCAGGCTCTGCCCTTTGGGTGGCCATATTTAGCAAGTAAGAAAACAGGATGCTAGTTAAATTAAAGAAATTTCAGATACGAAAATTAGTACTTGTTTAGTGTTAGTATTCTCCCTGAAATATTTAGCACGAAGTTTTATCCTCCCCAAACATCACTGCATGTCTGAAATTCAAATTTAAATGGGCATCCAGTGTTTTATCTGGCAACTGCTGCCTGCCCTGGGCCTACTCAATATGAATCTGCATTTTCACAAGATCTTCATGGGATTTTTACACAAACCCAAGTGCAAGAAACATTGTACCAGGGGCCTTTGTCATCAATGCCCAAGACCAATCATTTTTGTAATGTGCATTTGTAAAAGACAACACAGTATTTGGAAAGGGACTTATAAATACCATAGCACTCATTTGCGTGTTCCTGTATCATGTTTTCTTAATACAAGGTATCCCTGTTGTTACTACAGGGTTCCCCACTCTGCCATAAGGTGTGTGACTCTGGGACCCAATGATCCCCCACTTTAAGAAAAAGTGACATAACCTATAGAGAAGTGGAAAAATGAACTCATTCATAAATTTGCCTAAATCTGGGAGAAAAATCTGTTTTTACCTTGCTTATAAGGGTGTCACAACCTATAGGAGAGACCAAATAAAAGCCAGGGAATATGCATATGGCTACAGTATTCTCACATCAGGGATCCTGAGGGTGGCCCATCTTCACTCCCAGCATGAGATGTTCCTGGAGGAATCCTAATTCCTGGACCCACTGCGTTGTTGGTAGTTGAAGGGAAAGATTCTTGGCTTTGGTATGAAGCCCTGGCATCTTTGGGGCCTCAGTTTCCTTACCTGTGAAATGGATAAAGCCTTAATCATGCCTACCAGTGCCCGTGCCAAACCACCCTCTGCCTCCATACTTGGGGAGGAAGGACCGGCCTTTGTGTTCCCAACCCTGAGAGTCTGCTGTCTCTGGGGTGACCTTTAGTGACAGTGCCACAGACCACACCACACCTCACAATAGTTTTCAGACCCAGCTATTAGAGTGGGCTTCAGACATCGCCTAGCCGCACATCTTCACACCATGACCAGTGGTTCTCACGCCCTCAGAGAGTGTTTCCCCAAACACCCATATAGCCCTCTGAGTGCTATTCCACCATTTGTGAGATTTCAGAAATGCTCATCTAAATAACAATTACTTCAGACTCTACTAAACCTGAGGCCTGGGAAGATCAAGGAATGTGGCCATGGTCATGCCCATGGCTTGTCTTGGCTGATGATCTTGGGTAGATCATCTGCCAGGCTAACGTGGCTCCCCCTCCTGCATGAAATAGGATTGGCACCTTCTCTGTTCCACCAGGTCTACTTTCCCACATGTCTGGGCTTGGATTCCAAGAGGAAGTTGAGGTCTTGGTCTTGTCCATTGTGCACTCTGGAGCGGAGTGGGTTCTGAGACCATGGGTGTGTGGTGTGAGAGCCCAGACTTAACACTATGGCAACATGAAAGACGCCTTTAGAGAGAGGGTTGGTTAACAGTGCTGCAGTTAGACAGCAGAGATATCCTGAGGATCTCAGACTTACTGTGCACGTCACCTGGGGCCCTGGTGAAAGTACGGGCGCTGCTCCGGGCTGGGGGTGGGCCCTGAGGTCTGCGTTTCTCCCCATTCCTCGCTGATAGCGCTGACAGTGACCGTAGTCCAGGGATCACGCTTTGAGTTAGGAGATTCTAAATTGGTTATCAAGTTAAAATCAATACTTAAGAGTTAAATCCTTTATTAAGGGATACAGAGCCAGAAATAGGACCTGGTCTAGAGCCAAGATGATAATGATGATGACGACGACTTTGTTCCTCATCCCTGTCTTACCCTAGAGATTTATTTCTTAGCCATCTTCTCGCCCCTCTTCTAACTCGGGGTCAGACTGCCTGTCTGTTTGGTTCACAGCCGAGTTTCTAACAATATGAGTGATGAGTGATTGTTGAAATAGTTTTCTGCCAATTTTTTTTTCCAGCCCAATTGTGGAGTGAGGTAGAGCCCTTCTTCAGGAGCAAGTGACTCAGTAAGAAGCCATCTGAAGGAGAGGAAAGCCGCTGAAGGGCCTAGCATGTGGCTTAGATAAACAATTCCACCAGAAGGTTTTTATTCTCTGCAGATTTCATGAATGCAAACTATTGCTTCAAGAGGCCAGTCTGTTTCCATATGCCCCTAAGATAAAAATTGTTTTAATATATTTTAAAAATGCATATATTATATTTTATATGTTTTAAATTTTTATATTGTTTAAAAAAGGAAACCAACTAGCCAATCAACACACACACACACACACACACACACACACAAGAAAAAAACAAAACAAAACAAGAAAGTCTATAACAGAGCGGTCAGGTAGCCCACAAAGCCTCAAATAGTGTACTGTCTGGCCCTGGACAGTGCAACCAAAGCTTCAAAGGCTTCACTAATGAATGAGCACCTAGACTTAGAGCTTGAGATGAAGTGAACACTAGGTCCAGGGGAGGTAACCTGGCTTGGCAGGAACTGCCCAGACATCACAGCTGTGTGACCCTCAGCACCTTACTTCATCACTCTGAGCCTGGGCCCTTGCTTTGCAAAATCAGCATTATGATGCCTGGCTGGCAGAGTTAATGTGAGAGAAGACATGCTATCTGTAGTGTTTGGTCACTTGTTAGGTGCATAAAAAGTGACCACTGTGTCATGGGGCTGGCGGGGGGTGGGATTTGAATCCTTATGTGAGTGGACATGGAGTCTGAAAGTCCTCCTAATGGTTTGGGAGTGGTCTTGTAGGACGTGAGGAGATGTCGCTCCATCTTTCCCCATCACCTGCAAGCCACCTAGACAGATGGGGTCCTCTTTTTGTTTGTTTGTTTTTTCAAGGTAGGGTCTCGCTCTAGTCTAGGCTGACCTAGAATTCATTATGTAGTCTCAGGCTGGCTTTGAACTCACAGCAATCCTTCTACCTCCCGAGTGCTGGCATTAAAGGAGTGCGCCACCACACCTAGCTGCTTCAATACTTTTCCTGGCAGTGAGCTTCCTTCCTAAAGCCTGGCCTTTCCACAGTGGACAAGCCTGACTCTTGGGAACTGTGTCCCCTCCTTGTGCTCTGAGAAGGAATTCAGCAGAAGGGGGTTGTGAGGGCTGAAACGAATGCCCTCTCTTTCTGGCTCCATCAGGAGAGTGTGGGCGGTGGCCCAGAGTCAGCAGTTGGCAGACCTTGTTTTTAAGTTGCTGCAGCCTTAAGGTCCAGAAAGGAAAACAGAGTAACTTAGACTTAACTAGTCCATAGATTTAATCAATCCCTTAACTAACCCAGCTAACTGTGGAAAACAAGGCTCTTGATGTTGAAGTCTTGAGAAGAGCATAGTGCTTTTCTTGCCCATAGATGGCAGTATCTGTACTTGGAGCAGGCTCGGTGGGAATGTGTGTGTGTGTGTACACACATGTGATGCACGTGTGCAAACATACAATTCACTAGTGTCTCCCTTTGGCAAATCTGGAGCCATGGTGGCCTCAGCCCTGGGCCAGTCTCTGGGATAGACAGGAACAGATCTCAGTCTACTGAGAGATACTGATGTGGAAGTAGACCCTTGCAATGTAATGTTACCAGAGGTCCTGGGGACTGTGGGGACTCAGAGGAAATAGGGTGCACAAAGGTTACCCAGAGGACTCAAGGGATAAAGTACACTCGTGTCTGGCTGGAGCCTGGTAAGGTGCAGATGGGAGATGGGACTACTGAGTCCCAGGTTGGCGAGTGCAGATCACAAAGGGCAGGCGTTGAAAAGTTTGTTAAGGATTTTGCACTTTGCCTGGGTGTCATGGGGAGCCATGGCAGAGTCTGAGAAGCCAGTTGATGTGATCTGGGCTGCTCAGAGGAGAGAACACTGTGGGCGAGTCAGAAGGGGAGCAGGAGGGTGAGTTAGAATCTCGTGAAACTGTCGAGGTAGGAGAGAGATGACAGACAGTGTGTGTACCAAGACACTGGCAGTGGAGGATGGAGAGGAGGTGCGTTCAGGTGTGGTCGGAGGCTGAACTGGCAGGATGTGGCTGGAAGAGTCTGCCCTGGTCGCTTGTATGGATGATGGATGGTGGTACTGTTTGCTTAATGGGGGACATGGAGAGAGGAGTGGTTCACATGCAGCCCTTCAAGTGAACAGCAAAGTATGGTTTGAGATGTGTAGATATGAACAGGTCATCCTCCTACAGAATTAACAGAGTGTGGAGGGTCATTCATCATTTTTAAAAACTACAAAACCCAACTGTGCTTTGACTTGCCCCCAGGAACCAGGGCGTTTCTCTAGGACTCTTTGAGAAAGACCTGCAGAGGTATTATTTAAACTCAGTTCCTGGGCTGGAGGGATGGCCTAGCGGTTAAGGTGTTTGCCTGCAAAACCAAAGGACCCAGGTTCAAATTCCCCAGGACCCATGTTAGCCAGATGCACAAGGGGGCGCATGCGCCTGGAGTTTGTCTGCAGTGGCTGGAGGCCCTGGTGCACCCATTCTCTCTCTCTCTCTCTCTCTCCCCCCCCCTCTTTCTCTGTCAAACAAATGAAAATAAAATATTTAAACTCAGTTCCTGGGGACTAATAAACTTTTGACCTCTGACCTCTGTGTTGGGTCCCATGACCCCCGCACCCATTACTGCACACTTCTGTCGCTGACACTGTAGAAACCATCCCTGATATCTGGGCCACTTACTGTGACCTTGAAAATGGGGCTTGTGGCCCCATCTGCATTTGGGACTGGGAAGTCTCCCTTTGGTGTGGAAAAGGTAGTTTGAATAGAGACATCTCCCAGTGTAGACAGGAACCCGCTTGCTCAGCCGCCTCCTACATATAGGTGACCGGGACTCTGGGGAGTGACTGGGAAGGTGCTTCGTGCTGTCCCTGGACCGTGGGCTGGAGTGCCCAGCCGCATAACCCACCATGGCCCTAAATCCACTCACCTAACATGTACTGATTGGTCTTGGGGTTCACCAGGCTTTGTGCCTGCCTGCGGCATCAGGGTGAGACAGAACCCTTGCCTCCATGGGACATTCAGCTTGCTATCCTAAGGCCAGTTCTTTTCGCCAGCCCAATCCTCCAACAGCAAGTGTAGGTAGCCTTGGCAGGAACTCAGTGCCCTGTTGCTGGAGTTGTGTCACTAGGAGGGAACATCAAGTGGGGATTTGGCCAGGGGCCTTCAATCCCCTGACACTGAGATTCCTGGGCCCCTTTACAGGTGTTGCTGACGTCCTCGGTGCAGTGTTCCAGCCGCAGTCTCAGCAGCTTCCCACGGAGCAGTGCTCTTCCCTCTGAGCAGCCCTGCAAGGTAGGTACAGCAACAACGGCTCGTTGTCGTCCTAGTCCGGGCCCTGGCCGCCCAGGGGAGTCTAGAGGGACTCTGGCGTGGAAACAGCTATTGATGGCCCCCAGCGGGTTCCGCAGTCTCCCCTCCCCGGGCTTTCCCCATAAGGCTGTGAATCCTGTTTGTCTGTGACCTCACTTGCTCCTCCCCCAGGTGAGGGCGCTCCTGCAGCGAAGGGACGGAGCCCTGGGCGGCGGGGCCCAGCTGCCTGGCTCCCACCCTGGCTGCCTGCTTTGCTTGCTGTGTGACTTCCGAAAAGTCGCTTTCTCTCTTAAGGATGCTGAGAGCTCTTCTGTGGGAGGATACATTTCCAGTGATGGGGGGGGGGGGAAGGGCAGGATCTTTCCCTTGGAGAAGTGAGAAAAGCTGGGGTGTGGCCACTTGTTGACCCTAGGAGGCACCTGAGAAGTGTGAGTCACGGCCTGGGGATGAGTCATCAGCACCCGGCAGGTTAGCAGGGCAGGGCCAGCCGATCAGATTCCCCCGTGAGCCTGTAGCCAGGGCCAGGGGGGTGGGTGGAGCGCAGAGTCCTGGGCTGCAAGCCAGGAGACCTGATTCTCCTCCCAGGCTGGACCTTAATTTCTCCGCCTTGCCCATCGCATAACAAGGCTGTGGTGGGGATGGAATGAGCTAGTAGACGTCAAAGGACCTTGTGAACAGTGAGGTGGGAAAGATCAGTAAAAGGGAGGCAAGGTCCCCTGCTCCTAAGCACACAGCAATGAATTGACAACCATTTGAAGGGCCCCAGAAGCAGCCCACTGTTGCTTGCCGGAAGGAGCAAAGGACCAGTGTGCATGGCACTCACTACTCTACCGAGCTATTCCTCTTTACCAAAGCCCAGATGGAAGGGCCTTTCATGGTCTATAACATAGTCCTCAGAATCAGGGACTCTTAGAAGGTCCACTGAGCCAGAGAAGGGCCTGGTCCCACTTCGGTTGTTGCAAAAAACGACATGATTGGCACTTGATCTTGACACCTCTAAAACCCAAGCTGCCTCCGAGACATCTTACCAGTAAGGAGTGTTCCGCCCTGTGCCTGCTTTTGCCAACGAAACCACAAGAGCCTCGCATTCTACCTGCCCCACTTCTTCAGGTCCTGCATGTCCAACTGAGTGTCCCATGAGAATCTGCCTGGTGACCCCTGCACCTGCCTACCTCATACCCAAGTCCATGAACTTGGATTCAACCAACGTGACCCAGTACCTTCCTCTTACCAAATCCTTTCATTTCCTGTCTCATGTCTCTAGCATGTTGATACCTTCTCCTTCTAGAACATTCTGGTCTTTGCTGCTGGGAGACTACACCATCTGTTTCATTTGTTTATTTATTTTTAAACATTTTTATTTATTTGCAAGGGGAGAGAGCGAGAGAGGGTGAGCATGTCAGGCCCTCTAGTCACTGCAAACAAGCTCCAGATGCCTGTTACACTTTGTGCATCTGGCTTTACATGGGTTCTGGGGAATCAAAACAGGGTCGTAGCTGGGCATGGTGGCGCACGCCTTTAATCCCAGCACTCGGGAGGCAGAGGTAGGAGGATCACCATGAGTTTGAGGCCACCCTGAGACTACATAGTGAATTCAAGTCAGCCTGAGCTAGAGTGAGACCCTACCTTGAAAGAACAAAACAAACAAACAAACAAACAAACAAACAAACAAACAAAACCAGGGTCGTTAAGCTTTGTAGGCAAGCCCCTTAACCACTGAGCCATCTCTCCAGCCCCCATCTGTTTGTTTTGACCATAGACATGGCTCTGATTTTCTGCCTTAAATGTTTACCAGCATTGTGAACCGCTTGTTTCGAGTAATGTAAATAGGTTTACTATTTCATTCTCTTATCCATACATTCATGGACTCATGCAACAGATACTCAGCTGTGAGCTGGGTGTTGGGATAATCAGTGAGAGATAAGACTTCTGAACCCTGTCTAGCTCTCACATAGCTAGATGTGCCATGGATCTCTCCCTGTCTGTGTCTCACATAGATTGTTACATGTGCCACAGAGCTGTTCTTTCTTCAGTGAAGAAGGAAATGTTGACTTATGGGGGCAGGTGGGAAGGTAGATCTTATCTGGACTCACCAGAGAAGCCTCCTGAAAAAGCCGAGCCCTGAAGAGTGAGTGTGGGCTGGCAGGATGAGCAGGGAGGGGAAGATGTCTCCAGGAGAGAGGATGGCTGGACAAAGGGGAACCCAAACTTCTAGGTCTTGTGACTTTGGGCTTTACACGGGGACCATTGGAAGTTTTCCAGCGGGAGTGACTTGCCAGGATTTCATTAGTGGAGCCTGGAGAAAAGACACAAGGACCTGTCTGATGACTCTGAAAGAGTATTGTTTTGGGGTTTTCTTCACCGGGGTGTCCTGACCCTGTGCCTCCTGTGGGACTTAGTATTGGCAATTCTGAGACAAGTGTGCTGTCTCAGGGTTCTTTTAGCATTTTGCAAAAAACTTTTTCGGCTGCTCCTCCCTGTTCTGACTGTGCCCTGGCGAGGCTCAGCAGCTGCTCTTATCCTGGAGGGAGACCAGAATGCGTTGTGATGCATGCCAAGGCACCCGAGAGCCAGCCAACAGGCTCTTCCTGAGAAGGGTAGTTGGAGTTCCCAGGATGAGAGAGGATTACTGTGTGCAAAGGGCTGGCTCCTTTGGGACTTACGAGCCATGTATGGAGACCAAGGCGGGGAGTAGTAGGAGGTGATGGGGAGAGAGAGAGGGTGGGAGAAACCTTGAATGCCAAGTCTCCATCTTTGGGTGCCAGGGAGTCATGGATAGTTGTTGAGCTGAGTAGTGACTTGGTTAATGGGACTGTATAACAGTCAGTTGGTGGCAGGCAAAGGGGAGGGCAGATTAGAGGACAATGCTGGACACTCATTAGCGAGAGTGAATGTCACTGGTGAAGCCCTGTCACTTCCCCTCACTACATACATAACAAAATCCTCCCTGATCATTTCTGATCCTTAATCTTGTTTGGTTTTTGTCCCCACTGGCCAGCTGGCTCTAGACCCCAGAAGCAAGCACGTCTGACCACACATCACTCTAGCCTGGACTTGTTGTATGCCTCCTAGCAAGTCCCTTAGCTCCTCTCTGCCTCAGTTTCCTGATCCGTATAAGGTTGTTGAGAATGATCTGATAGGAAGTAAGGTCCTTAGCAAATGTTTGGTACATGGATGGCTGGGGTGTTGTTATTTCCTGTTGGTTGGTTATGGCACTGTTCAGATCATAAGCACGCCTCCCACCTTCCTCTGGCAAGTCCTTTATCTCATAAATCCATCATCTGAACTAGAAAGAAGGTGTTCCCAGCAGCCCTCACAGAAGCCACTAGGGGGATGCTGAACGAGTTGGAAATGCCTTTAGCACTGGGGTCTCATTCAGGGCTAGTCACAAGGGGTATGAGCAGGCCTTATCACAACTGCTGGCTGAGTTCTCAAAAATCCTGAACAGCAAGAAAAACATTTGTAACTTTTATGTATTTATTTATTTACTTGAGAGAGAGTCAGACCGAGAGAGAGAATATGAGCATGCCAGAGTCTCCTGCCACTGCAAAAGAACTGACACATGAGTCACTTTGTGCATATGATTTTATAGAAGTACTCGGGTATTGAACCTGGGCTGTCAGGCTTTGAAAGCAAGTGCCTTTACCCACTGAGCCATATCTCCAGCCCCAACAAAACATTTTAAAAATGCCATCAGTGCTGGCAATGTAGTTCAGTTGGTGGAGGGCTTGCCTAGCATGCATGAGACCTTGGGTTCAATTCATCTCCAGTATTTGGTATAAAACTGGGTGTTGTGGCACATGCCTGTAATCCAAGTGCTCAGGAGGTAGAGGAAGGAGGAACAGAAGTTTAAGGTCATCCTCAGCTGCATAGTGAGTTCGAGGCCAGCCTGTGGGCTACATGTGACTCTGTCTCAAAAACAAAACAAAACAACAAAAAAGTACTATTGACCTTTGGGCACTCTCCCCCTAGCTTTATTAATTATAAAGTTAATTTTATGTTGAGGAATGTGGTGTCCAGAGAAGGACAATGACTCATCCAAGGTCATCTCAGTGGCAGGCCATGGATCCAATCATTTCTTCCTGGCTCAAATGTTTATTAAGTTTTAGTTGCTTTTTTAAAAAAAAATATTTTTATTTATTGGCAAGCAGAGAGAGGTAGAAGAAAGACAGAGAGAATGGATGCACTAGGGCCTCCAGCCACTGCAAACAAACTCAGATGGATGCTGTACTTTGTGCATCCAGTTTTATGTGGGCACTGAGGAACTGAACTTGGGTTGTTAGGCTTTGTAGGCAAGTGCCTTAACCACTAAGCAATCTCTCCATTTTAGTTTTGGAAATGTTGAAAATTTAAAACTTCCTGGTCCTGGGCATGGTGATACATACCTGTAATCCCAGTACTTGGGAAGTAAAGGCAGGAGGACTGAGAGTTCGAGGTCAGCCTGAGTTATGTAGTGAGACCTTGCACCAAGAAACAGAAACAGGGCTGGAGATATGGCTTAGTGGTGCTTGCTTGCAAAGTCTAAGGACCCATGTTTGATCTCTCTCCAGATCTGGCATACCAGATGCATAAAGGTGAGGCACGTGCAAGGTCACACATACCCACTAGGTGGTGCAATCGTTTGGAGTTTGATTTCAGTGGCTGAGGTCCTGGCACCTGGCAATTCTCTCTCTCTCTCCCTAAAAACGAAAGAAAGAAAGAAAGAAAGAAAGAAAGAAAGAAAGAAAGGAAGGAAGAAGAAGGAAGGAAGGAAGGAAGGAAGGAAGGAAGGAAGGAAGGAAGGAAGCTGGGTGTGGTGGCACACACCTTTGATCCCAGCACTCTGGAGGCAGGGGTAGGAGGATTGTCATGAGTTTGAGGCCACCCTGAGACTACATAGTGAATTCCAGGTCAGTCTGAGTTAGAATGAGACTCTACTTAAAAAAAAAAAAAAAGAAACAAAAATATTGGTGACATAGCTCAGTGATAGAGTGCTTGCTTAGCATTCACAGGGCCCTGAATTTGGTTCCCAGCATGGCTACAGAAAGAAAAATGAATAAATAACAAATAATAAACTAAAACCCCCAGCCTATTGGAGGGACCTCAGTGAAATAGGAATTCAGTGGGCAGGGGATGTCACGGACATCTCCAGGACCATTGTGGTTAGAAGGGCCTGAGGTTGCACCACTGACCTCCTTGGTTCACATTGGGGAACTGAGGCCCAGAAAGAAGCAGTAGGAGGCCCAGGGTTCCCAGAAGGTAGGAAGCAGAAAAGCGACCCCAGACCCAGCTCCAGTATCCCCAGTAGGTAGAGGAGACTCTTACCCTGGATCTATGGGCTCCTGCTTAAGAGAGTGACACGGAACCTGACCACTGTGAATAATGGTTTTCTGAGGAGGGTTTGGTTGGTGATCATGCTGGGGAGAAGAGCTGCTTCCAGAACTGTGAAGGCCATGAGACCTGCAGTTACTTCATCGTAAGCCAAAGGGTCCCGTGTGTGAAGGACTGTGTGATTAGACTCGCCTGCGTCAGGAGGCTGCTTTCCCCTCTGCCCAGCCCAGCCGTGGCCAAGGAAAAAGCCCTGAGGGGCAGTTGCCACCCATGTGTGAGTAGCACGGGACTTGGGTGCTCCCTAGCATCTACTCAGAAGAGAGGTGGCCAGGGAGCCACAGTACTCCTGACCTCCAGTTCAGCTACCAGCCAGGCTCCCTGCAGAGGTGAAAACTGTTCTTAGCCTATTTTCTCCCATGGTTAGCTCCTAGGCTTCATGTCAGGCCAGGATTATAGCATCCAGTGTGCCTCCCTTCTCAAGTGCTCACTGTCCCACACCCAGCTGTCTGTGTGGGCCGCACCTCCCTGCCTTTGCTTCCCAACGTCCCTCCACCTGGCTTGCCAGTCTCCATGTCTGCAAAGGCAGACCTCTGCTTCCTCAGCTGTGGCTCCCCTCTTTGTGCTCTTTCACCCGTGTTCCTGCCCACAGACCCTTGGATGATTACCCATGTTCCTGAGGCAGGACCTGACATGGAGGAGGGACGAAAGGATGAAAGCATTGTTAACTGAGAGGATCTTGCATGTCTGTTAAGTTCAGTCTATAGGCCACTAGACTGCACAGTAGTCACTTCTTCAAGGACGGAGAGGGAGGGAGGGAGAGAGAGAGGGAGAGAAAGTTGGGCTTCAGAGTCTGGTAGCCTTGGATTTAAATCATGCTTTGTACTTTCTAACTATGTAGACTTCTACTAACTGAGCCTCAGTTTCTTCATTTGTAAAATGGGATGAGGGGCTGGAGAGATAGCTCAGTGGTTAAGGTGCTTGCCTGCAAAGCCTAATGACTGGGGTGCGATTCCCCAGTGTCCGTGTAAAGCCAGGTGTACAAAGTGGTTCATGCATGTGGGGTTTGTTTGCAGTGGCTGGAGGCCCTGGCATGCCAATTCTCTCTGTCTCTCTTCTCTCTGCTTGCAAATGAATAAAATATTATTAAAAAAAAAACAAAATTAAAAAAAGCCACGAGATGATGCCAGCCATGAGTTTGAGTGAGGATTCACAAAACAGAAACAAAGTGGGGTGTGGTGGCACACACCTTTAATCCCAGCACTTGGGAGGCAGAGGTAGGAGGATTGCTGTGAGTTTGAGGCCAGCCTGAGACTACACAGTGAAGTCCAAGTCAGCCCGGCTAGAGTGAGACCCTACCTCGGGTGTGGGGGGAAGATAATGCTTAAAAAGTTCTCATGATGCCTGGTGAATAATGAGTTTTTATAGGTAGTAGGAAGTATTATTTGCAGGTGGGAAAACTTTATTTATTTATTTATGTTTTTTGAGGTAATGTCTTACTCTAGCCCAGGCTGACCTGGACTTCACTGTGTAGTCTCAGGGTAGCCTTGAACTTACGGCAATCCTCTTAGCTCTGCCTCTCAAGTGCTGGGATTAAAGGCATGCTCCGCCATGCCCGGCTGAAAACTTTAATTTTTTGATGTGTGTGTAGAATATGTGTGTGTGTGTGTGTGTGTGTGTGTGTGTGTGTGCACATGTGTATGCAGAGGCCGGAGGAGGTGGTTGGGTTCCTTGTGGCTCTTCCTTTTTATTTTCTCGAGACTGGGTCTCTCACTGAATCTGGAGCTCCCTGTTTTTTTGGTTAGACTCACTGACCAGGGAGCCCCAGTGATTTTCCTGTTGTCGCCCCACTTAGTGCTGAGGTTACAGGTGTGCATGGCCATTCTTGGCTTTTTACATGGGTGCTGGGGTGAAGCGCAGGGCCTTGGGCTTGTGCACCGCGCTTTCCTTCAGTGTCCCATCTCCACAGCCCAGGAGCTCCTTATACGGGGCCCTGA
Organism: Dipus sagitta; assembly: GCA_036346955.1. NCBI lineage: Eukaryota > Metazoa > Chordata > Mammalia > Rodentia > Dipodidae > Dipus > Dipus sagitta. The sequence goes on from CM070770.1 coordinate 134,147,969, forward strand.
ACAATTCAGTGACTAAGAGGAATGGTCAGGTCTTGGGGAACCCTGGATTCCCACTCCATCCTGCGTGCTCTCTTCCCTACCCTCGGCCCCTGCCAGGCCTATCCTGCTCCTCAGATAGGGAGCTTTGTGTGGGATTGTTTTTCCTAAGAAGTTTCCTCTGTGGGTGCCATGGGATGACTCAGAGCTCTGAGTCACAGCTGGCAGCAGGGGGCCCTGGAGGGAGGCAGAGGGCGAGGAAGGGGAGCCTCACTTCCAGTACTGGCTGTTCCACTGTCAGATGGGCCAGACCTGACAGCTCTCCTCTCCCACCTGGCCTCGGTTTCCCAACCTTGGCTTTGCTGAGGGATTCCCATTGGTAGTTGACCCTTACAATCAAGTTCCCAGACCCTCCCCAGACCTACACACTCGAAGGCTGGGGTGGGGCCTGGGAATCTGCACTTTTCCTGATCTCTCTGAGAGATTCTGCTGCCCACCTGCTCTGCAGAGATGATTCTCATGGCCATCCTCTGGTGTCAGTGGCTCCAGGCCACTCCCAGCTAGGCCTCCAGACAGTTGACAATGGAGACCTCACGTGTCTTGCCAGATGCTATGGTCTTGTTTTAGTTTTAGAAACTGCAGTCTTGGGCTAGAGAGATGGCTCAGCAGTTAAGGCGCTTGCCTGCAAAGCCTAATGACCCTGGTTCCACGCCCCAGTACCCATGCAAAGTGGGGTGCACAAAGTGGCACATGTATCTGGAGTTCATTTCCACTGACTGGAGGTCCTGGTGTGCCTGTCCCTTCCATTTGTCTCTTTTCTCTCTCTCTCTGCTTGCAAATAAATAAATATAAAAATATATTTTAAAGAACAACAAAGCAAAAGAAACTTCATTCTTGAAATACAATTTACATAATTGATAAAAGTAAATTTACATACAATTACCATCATAATTCAGCTGTTTTCATAAATTCAACGATGCTTAGTGTATCTAGTTACTTGGCCATCTTCACAATCCAGTTTGAGAACATTTTCATCATTCCCCAAAAGAACCTTTGTGCGCACTTGTAGTCTGTCTCCACTGGCCCATGTCCCACGAATAATCCATGTTCTATGTCTTCAAATGTCCAGTCCCCTGTGCCTCTCCTGGCTTCGCTTTCTTCCTCTGTGACCTCTTCTGCATCATCACCCTGTTCTCAACCTTTGATTTCTCTCCTCAGTAGAAGGGGGATAAACACGTCCTCTTGCAGGTTAGTTTCTGCATTTCCCCAGCATGCGGTGTCTCACACGCAGTAGGCACTGAGGACATGGGATCCTGGTGCATGTCACACAAGACCTTCATAACAACCCTGGCCAACATTTCAAAGCACTCACTGTGCCAGGCGTATGCATTACCTGCTTTAATCCCATACAGTTGTGTTTGATGAGTGTCACCGTCATTTCCATTGTAGAGCGACAGAAGCCAAAACTCTGGCAAGGAAAGTTGCTTTAGCAGGGCTTCATGGTGACAGAGGGCTGGGAGTGTATCCCAGAGCCTGCCCCCCCCACCTTGCCTATGCCTTACCCCTGCCCCCTGGGCTGTGAGTGGCCCTGGAGTGAGGGACACAGTTCATGGACCCAGAACAAGGTTTGGGGTATGTAGTGCCAAGGGCTGGGACCTGGTACAGTGAACATGGGATAGAAAAGACCTCCCACAGCGGAGTACGTCGTACAACAGACACGATGTGGTGCACGAAGCATGATCCAAGGCTAAAGTGACTTAGAAGCAGTGACAAGTAGAGCTATTTTAGACAAGGTCCGGGGAACGCAGGAGCTGGTGTGCGGCATAGTCAGTATACGTAACAGTGGGCATGGCACAATGCATGTGATGCACAGCCGTGGTCTCAGGAGCATGGGGCTTGAGCGATGGCAGTGGCGGGCTCCTCTGTCATGGCAGCCCCCTCCCCTAAGCTACCCAGGGCAGGACCTTTCTCTCCTCCTCACAAAGGCCTGCCTGTCCCCCCCCCCCCCCCGCCTTCCTGTTTCTGGATGCCAAAGAGTGGGAGTGTCCCAGAGGAGACCTGAGGCCTGAGCACACCCACCACTTCATTAGCTCAGACCAGGGTCAAGGCATGGGTCCAAGTCCATAGCTCAGGAAGGGCCTGCCAGGCCCCCTCTTTCTGAGCCAGCTGGATAATATTGGCCCAGGTCCATGCGGGGTAATTTTCCTTTACACTGCCCTCCTTCGCCTCCATTCCCTGGCTGCTGCTGCTGCTGCTGCTGCCTCCAGCGAGGTACATTCTGGGCCTTAGGGAAAAGTGAGCTGCAGTGCTGCTGAGGCCCAGGAAGGAGATTGCCAACAGCTGCTGTGAGAGCTCAGAAGAGGCCATGGATTCTAATGGACACTCCTTGAGTCCTCTTGGCACTTGGACTCATCAACTTATTCTGTCACATCTGAACAAGAGTGCCAGGTTTGAGGTCACTCAAAGAGCCAAAGCTAGTCCCCAGGTCTCCTAGAGACAGGAAGTTTAGGAGTCCTGTCTTTCTGTTTGCACTGGGGTCATGGACGAGTCTATTGCAGTTCGCTGTGGCTACCTTGGTCCTGTTGCCACTGCGACCTCTATATGCGTGCATTCTGTCTGTCTGCTTTTGCTATCTCCTGGCCTTCGTCCACTCACTGGCGTTTTCCTGTGGTTTTACTAGTATCATGTTGTAACAAACCTGTGACATTGCCTGGCCATTACATGCCTGAGGACACTGAAGTTCAGAGAGGTTGAGTCCCTTGCCCAGTGTCGCCCCGCTGGTGAGTGTCAGGGTGAGAATCCAGGGTACCCTTGTTGTTTTTGGTGGGGCAGAGCAGGCCATGTTCAAAGAAGTGGGGAGAGGGTGAGCTATGGAGATCTTCCCGGAGGGTTAGATGGCAAGGATGGCTTTTTAGATGTGGGCTAAGGCCTTCTCCCAAATACTTACCCAGCTCTGGATCAGCTGTCACCCCATCTCTGAGCCTTGGTTGGAACCTCTCAGCTGTCCTCTGTTGTGGATGCAAAAAAAAAAACAGAAGTAGAGGTCAAGGGTGGGTATGGGGCTAAGAAGCTGGAGGGGTGTAAGGGCTGGATAGTTGCTGGGGACCATTAGATATGACAGTGACTGAACACCAGCTGGGTACTGTGCCAGGGGCTCCTTCAATTTCATCAGATACCCCCACAAGATCGGAATCATCGCGCCATTTGACAGAGAAGGAAATTGGAGCATTGTGGAAGAACCCACTTGCCTAAGTCCCCTGGCAGTGAGCTCTTTTCAGATTCATTCGTGGACACAGCCTGGTTTTCCCTTGGCCAGCTCCCTCAGCCTTCAGAGAGACCCGCCGTGCACTCCTGGGTCCTGTTGTGTCCCGTCTCTTGCCTGCTTCTTCCCCTTCGTCTTCTCTGGAACTTCTGTCTGCAGAATGGAGGGCATGGGCTAGTGCTGCAGCCAGGGCCCAGCACACAGGAAGTTTGGGCGGTCGTTAGCTGTGGGAGGCTTGGGGACAGAGAAGGGCTTCATTTAGAGTCTGCAGAAGGAGGACATGGCACCATCCTCTGATGGCCTGCACCATGCTTCCCCATCAGGATAGTGGTTTTGCCTGGGGAGCATCCTCCAGTCCTGCTGGTCTGAAGCCTGTTTCTTTCTGTGTTCTGTGAGTCCCAGAGCCTGAAGGATCCTAGAGGTAGGCTGGTTTACTTGTCACCTGAGTCCTCTTGGCTGGGTCACCACTGGGCAGCTCACTGTCTCTCAGAAAGAGGAAGGGAATCAGCATTTGTTTTCTAATTGTTTGTTTCTGTTGTGGTAAAATACACATAACATGAGTCTTGCCATCTTGACCATTTCACTCATGCAGTTCCATGGTTCTAAATACATTCACGCTCTTGTGCATCCACTACCACCGCCCATCTCCAGAGTGCTTCATCTGGCAGTGCTTGAAGCTCTGTCCTCTAAACAATATCTCCACGCTCTTTCCCTTGACACTTATCATTCTACTGTATGGTGCTACGAATCTGACTGTTCTCAGTACCTCATGTAAGCGGGATCATAAAGTAGTTGCTGTTTGTGACTGTCTGAATTCACTGAACGTAATACCCTCAAGGTTCACCTGTACAGCAGGATGTAGCTCTTTTTAAGATTAATATTCCTTTGTATGGGAGATCTATATGTATGTAGGCATATTATATTCCTTCATGTGGAGTGTATATAAACATACACACACAGATACATTGCTCATATATTCTCACTCATCAGTAGACACGTGGCTTGCTTCTGCTATGAAGATGGATCTGCCGATATCTCCTACAGAATTTGCTTTTGGAAACTCACATTGTTGAACACCTATTTTATGGTCCTATTTTATGATATTTCACATCTGTTACCTAGCATTCAAGAAATGCTTTTTTGTTATTGTTTATTTTGAGACAGGGTCAGACTACGTAACCCTGGCTAGTGTGGAACTCACTGTGTAGATCAGGCTAGTCTTGAACATGTAACAGACCTTCTGCCTCTGCCTCCTAGGCGCTGGGATTACTGATGTGTACCACCACACGTATCAGAAAGGCATTTTTACTTCTAGTTTATACACAAAGAAATTGAGATTCAGAGAGATAGAAACTCAGCCAACAATAATATCAGCTTTATTTTCCTATGCTTGTGCACTGAGTCCTGTACTAAGCCCCTACATACCTTGTTAAATTATTAGACTCCCACAGGAAGGAAGTATTATAATCCCCATTTATAGATGAGGAAATCAAGGCTCCAAGAGTCAAAGTGATGCTCAAAGCCACTTAGCCAGTTAACACAGGGACTTAATCCTAGACTTTTCTGGTGGGAACACTTCCCCAAATCACACACCCGTGTCCTTCCTCAATGCAGCTGCATCTCTTGCTCTTGGCTCTGTTGGGCATCACAGACCCTGCTTTTTGGTCCCAGCATGCATCTGTGGCTCCCACCTCACATATCCTGTCTGTTCTGCAGTCACCTGCCTACAACTGGGCCTCTGTCCCACTGTTGACTGTTCCTGCCTGAACCCCTCAGAGGGTGGTTGCAGAGTGCTGGGGGTGGGTATGGCCTAGGACACAGTTGTTCGCAGCCCCAAGTCCCCAGGGCCAGCTCCTGCCCCAAGACAGGGGAGCTCAATGGCAGCAGGAAGTCTAGGCAGAAAGGGTCACGGGTTCCCATACGTGGTCAAATCTTACTTCCAGGGTCAGGAAGCGGTAGGGCCAGGACTCCTCCAAATTTCCTGACCTGGTTCACAGCACTAGGTGGGACTGGCTCCGGAAGCTGGGAGAGGTCCAGTGGCTTTAGTCCCTGGGATAGCTTCAGCCAAGCCCCACTGGCCATCTTTCCAAAGGCTGTCTACACCCAGGATGGACTTAGCTAGGGCCGATGTCCAACTGGCCATGGTAGGGAGCCCTGTTCCCTAAGATCTGCTGACACTTGACCCTCTTCTGCTTGGTGTGATCACCTACAAAGAGAGGAGGGGGGAATGACCCTTGCTATTGACCCTCCTGCTCTTTGCCCCTCAATCTAGAAGGTTTGCTCCTGTTCCCCCCACCCCCAACAATTCTACAGCCAGGCATCACTGTGCTAATATACACATGAGTGGTGACCTGAGACACCAGGTCACATAGCCCGGCCTGAAGTCAAGTGCCACTGGGGAGATCTGTCGTCTCCCTCACATACCATCAGCTGCTGCCATTCAGTGGGTTTGCACGTGATGAGTTCCAGCCTGCATGTGAAGAAAGCATCCTGTGCAGTAGCACTTTGGGGTAGCTTCTACTGTATGTCAGGCTTTGCGCCCCTTTGCTGCTGCATGAACAGGTACCATTAACACCCCCCATTTTTTTTTTTTTTTTTTTTTACAAATGAAGAAACAGAGACCTTGTTCACCAGAGCCATGTCCACCAGATTCGAAAACCTGTGGTGCTTTCAAATTGACAAGGCTTACCAGAGCTTGTCCAAGGCCTGTCTAGTTTTTCTGGGTTTCATAACTGACTTCTCTGTTTACTGGCCATTGTCCCTGCTGGCAAAACCCTAGGCCAGAAGGGTGGGTGCTCCCAGGGGGACCAGAGAACAGCAGTGTGCTTCCCATGAATGGCTGGCTGCCTGGGAGATGAAGAACGATAGTGTCTGGAGTGAGGGAACAGAACAGGGCGGTGTCTTCCTAGCCCAGCCAAGGCCTTTTGTACGCCATGGCCGGGGGTGGAGGGTGAGGGTTAGCCACCTCTTTGATGTCTGGTATCCACCGTGGGAGGCCCACAGAGGTCCAGAGACTAACCTGAGGTTAGTCACAGAGAGAAGGGCCCAGAGCTGGATGTGGGGGTACTGGGTCCAACCGCAGAGGAGGAAGAGGTGTCCACAGAAGGACATGGGTTGGACTGCTCCATCCTGTGGCAGGCACTTCTATGGGATGGGGGTGGGGGTGGGGGAGCATACAGAGCAACACCTAAGAGGGGTCCGGAAGAGAAGGTGGTTCCCAAGACGCAGTGAAGAACAAGGACTGCTACACGCTCACTAAGAAGTTAGTGATGAGCCAGGCTGCTCCAAGTCAGAGGCACCATGCCAGACCCAAGCGCCATGCGAGTCAGAATGGAGATGCTACAGTCTGTCTTCTGTCAGTGGACATTGTCTTCAGATCCTCCTGGACATGCCTTTGATAATGACATCAGGTGTCTGGCCAGGTATCTGGAGGGCTAGAGGGCTTTCCTGCCCTGGCCTGCCGAGTGTGGTGGCACTGGCTCCAGGCTGCCAAATCGGCGTGGGCTTGGCTGGTTCAGTAACTACAGCACTGTGCCTGCATAGGGCTGCTGCTCCCTGGCCCGCTGGGATGCGGCCAGAGCTCCTGCTCCCCCACCCAGACAGAGCTAGGTCTCTGGAGCCAGCCGCACAGTGTGTGTGAATCTCGGCACTGCCTCCTTCCCTTGAGCGGCTGTCCCTCCTTTGTGTCTGCTTCCCTAGCTGGGCCCAGAGGTGTGGTGACATGCAGCTGCCATCGATTGCAGAGTCTCCTTCTTCATGCCGGGGTCTTGGGTGATCTGATTCAGAAGGACATGTCGAGGTGACTTGGACCAGTGTCATTTTGCAGATGGAAGCCCGGAGGCTCAGACATGTGGGCTCTGGATAGAATGGTGCAGCCAGTAAGTGGGGAGTCTTAAATCCGAGCATGGGCCCTTCTTTGTCTTTTGCATATAGAGACACACGGAGGCCCATAGAAGGACAATGAACTACCCAGAGTCATGCAGGAAGTCAATGGTAGAGCCTTCCCTAGCACCAGGACCTCTTCTGTTCTCTTGCACCTGAACCCCCTTGCTCCCTTGAAACCAAGACCCTCTTCCAGGCAAGGAACAGAGTAAAACAGTGTTTCCCTCATCATAGTCTTCTAGGCACCTGTTGATGCCCTGGGATGAGGGTTTCCAGGCTCTGGGGTCCCAGAGGGCAGAGGCCAGGGCTTGGTCACTTGCTGTCTGGTGTTTGGGGTCAAAGCTCCATGGCCAGCAAAGCTGCAGAGCCTTACTGATCATTAACCTGGGGCCAGGGACCCTGGGATGGTGGTCACTGACCCCTGGGGTCTAGGCTAAGCCATAACAACCCTCTGTTAATCACCAACTGGGCAAATTGGGGCCACACTGCTCTGGAGGGGACTGATCAACTGGACCTCTTTGGCATTTTTCTAAATCATTTAATGAACAAACATCTCTTTAAGCATTTATTTTGTTAAGTATCATTCCTAGATTGACATTCTAAAAATATAAAACATCCATACATACTTTTAAAGTTTCAGACCCTATAGCAATGCTTAAATTATTTTCAGAAAGTATCTTAAGGAACAATTTACCTATCATACATGATTTACTCATTGTATGCACACAGTTCTATGATTTTTAGTAGAATGAGTTGGTTGTGTATCATCACTACAGTCAAGTTCTTTTTTGAATTTTTAAAAATATTTTTTGTTCATTTTTATTTATTTATTTGAGAGTGACAGAGAGAGAGAGAGAGAGAAAGAGGCAGATAGAGCGAGAGGGAGAATGGGTGCGCCAGGGCCTCCAGCCACTGCAAACTCCAGATGCATGCGCCCCCTTGTGCATCTGGCTTAGGTGGATCTTGGGAAATTGAACTGAGGTCCTTTGGCTTGGCAGGCAAATGCCTTAACTGCTAAGCCATCTCTCCAGCCCCAAGAGTCAAGTTTTAAGAACTTTTTCATTGCCCTGAAAAGCTCCTCACACCAGCTGCAGTGACCAGGGCACTTACGCTAACCTAAGGCAGCCATAGCAGAGTCCTAGGCCAAAATAGCTTCCTTCTTCCCTTTCAAGCACACTGTCTTATCAGTTTGGCATTTACTGACTTTGAAAGGATGGATGCAAAGAGTGCACTCTTATAGAAAGGAGGAGAGGAGTCATTGTGCCATTTGCTTTTTACACCTGAAGGACTCCGTGTTTACTAAGTGCCTGCTATGAGTTGTGCACCATGGGCTCTAGCTCATCACTTTTTTTTAATGCTGTATAGTGGTCCTTTGTATGCCAACTCCATTACTTATTGCCCCAGGGCTTTTGGGTCCTTTCCAATTTCCTTCCAGCAATGCTTCAGTGAACATCTTTGTGCGTATATTTTGGTGGCATCTCCAAGTAATTCTGTAGGAAATGTTGCATTGTGTGTGTTTTGAGCTCTCTCTTTTTTCTTTTTCTTTCTTTCTTTTTCTTTTTTTTCCGAGGTAGGGTTTCACTCTGGCCCAGCCTGACCTGGAATTCACTATGTATTCTCAGGGTGGCCTCGAACTCAAGGCGATCCTCTTACCTCTGCCTCCTGAATGCTGGGATTAAAGGCGTGCGCCACCACGCCCAGCTTTGTGTGTGTTTTGAATTTGAACAATCAAATTACTGTCTAGAGAGGTGACACTGGCTTATCATTGCTTCTATCAAGAACATATGAGCAGTATGGGTTTTGAGACCATCCTGCACATGACTGGAGGAGGGGAATGCTCTCCAAATTTAGGCCAGAGCCGCCCACTGAAGGCTGCACAAGCCACAGTGAAGGCTATGAAGGTGGATTTCCAAGGCAGTCTCCTGAGAGCTTGGGGGCGTCCTTCTGAGGCTCCCCACAGACACTGTATAAAATCCACACTCTTTAGTATTTCACAGAGGCCTCCAGGGCACCCGCCTCCCTCTCTGGCTTCAATTCCCCTGGTTCTGTGCTTCACACTGGACCCTTGTTATTCACTGGATCTGGCCTGTGTTTGCCTGCCCTGTGCCCATGTTGTTCCCTCCTCTGGAATGCCCTTTCTTCTCTGTCTCCATCCTCCCTGACCTTCAAGGCTCAGGTATCAAGTTCCCTCCTCCATGAAGACCCCTATGATCCCTGGGGTCTCCCCTGTCTCTCTCTCTGTCTCTCTCCCCTTGGCCTTTGTTCTGACCCGTCTCCCCCTCCAGTGGGAGGAGAGGGCAAACTAGCCCTGTTAGATAAGAAGTCTTGTATGTAATGCAGGCTCCAGAAGGAGCTGGGATGGGTGACTGTTGACTTGCTGCAGGCCACCCTGTTGGAGCAGGGACTCAGCCAACCCTCAGTGCCCGCTCTGTGCTGCAGGCATGGGGAGAGCCAGGCACAGACAAGTCATATGCAGAAACCAACCCAGTTCCCAGCGTCCCAGCACTGAGCCTGGGAGTGGGAGAAGACTCAGGTCCTGGCTCTTGGGGGAGAGAGGATCCAGGGCCTAACATGGGCAGCATGGTTCTGGAGCGACCAGGAGGCTTTGTCACCCCCCCCCCCCAAAGGTGGTAGATGGAAGTGTTGCCTCTGGGGAGAGGGGTCAGCAGGGTACAACTCAGTGACTAGGTTTTGGTCAAATAAAACTAAAACACAAAACAAGGCTGTTGAAGGAATGAAAGAGAGAACGGCTTTGGAGGCAAGTAGCACCAATATGCCCAGGGGTAGAGGACTCTGCTCCCCATCCCCGTTAAGTCTTGCTTCCCTGGTCCCTAGCCTGTGGCCTTGCAGGCATCCTGTGCGGGGTTCATCCCAGACGCTAGACCTGACCCACAGGCAGTTCAGATTCCCACAGTTCTCTTCCCTGGCTGTGTGCCCAGCTCTCCTTAAACACTCTGCACTGTTTCCACCTCTGCAAAATGGGCTCTCCCCAGAGTACCCACTCTGAAAGGATGCTCTGGCATTGAATGGAAGGCTTCACAAGGTATTCTCTTGTGATGTATGTTAGTCTTGTTTTTACTGGAGATGTGAATTGAATTGAGGAGAGTGAGCTTTTATGGGTCACACAGAAGAACCAGACTGAGTTGAGCCCTACTCAGCTCAGACCGAGTTAGCACCTGCTTTATGTCAAGGCCCCTATACTGAGTGTCCAGCAAACTGGGATTCAAACGGCGACCACGCCCAGGCGGATCGGTCCACTGGGAACCTAGATGTCTCCAAGATCCAGGGCAGATGGGGAAGATCCCCGCCTCCCCTGCAAGCTTGGGGCCCAGCCCTGCCCCGCGCCCTCCCTGCGGGGCGGTCCGGGCTGGGGCGGGAGGAGCGGGCGACTACTTAAGGTCGGCGACCCCGGGACCGGGCAGTCACCGCCATGGCTCCGCACCGCCGCCCGCCCGCGCTGCTCTGCGCGCTGCTCCTGGCGCTGTGCGCGCTGTCACCGCCAGCCCGGGCCGCCACCGCGTCGCGGGGCACAGCCCCAGCGCGGGCGCCCCAAAGACGGACTCCGGAGGCGCGGGTGAGTGCCCGGGGTCCCCGGGGCGCCCGGAGTAACTCTTTATTGTAAGTTCTTGCAGATACAGCGCTAGGAAAAGGGGAGTAATTCAGGTCTAGGATGGAAAAACTGTTTTGTTGCTTTGTAAGTATCTTTTGCTGCTTTGGGGCTTTGGGGCGAGGGTGGGAGTCTCCCGGCCAGGATCATTTTCCCTCCCTGCAGGCTAACATCGCCTTGGCTGAACTTTCCTAGCTTCTGATTTGGTGCCAAAACCCACCACCTGGTTTCTCCTTTTCCTTGGCTAATTTCTCTTCCCGTGTGTGTGCCTGACTTCTCGTCTCTTCCCATTTCTCCTATTTCAGGTTCCTCATTTGACTCTCCTCTCTCTCCCCTTCTCCAGTTTTTTTGTTCCTCTTTCTCCCCTGTGAGTGCCTGTGTTCAGCACGGTTATTTATTTTCCCCTGTTCGGTCTCCTCTGCCCTGTTTCTCTTCTCTCCTGTTTCCCATGTTTATTCTACTCTTCACCCGTAGCCCAAGCTATTCCTATTTGCTGTCTGTCTGATTTTCCCCATCAACTTTTACCCCTGGACCTCTCCTCTGGCCGAGGTGACCAGCATCTCCTGGTTCTGGTCCTCAGCCTCTATTAACCCTCCTGCCCCTGCTCCATCCCCAGTGCATGTCTGTTGACCCTTCCCCCTTGACATTCTCCCCAACAGAGACCTGCAGACCCGGGCTGCGTCCCTATGCCTTTTCAAGACATGGAATTGGAGGGGTGGTGTGCTGGGGGGGGGGCAGGAGGGAGGAGGCAGACAGCGCAGGAGGCCACTTGGGTCCAGCAAGCTAGTCCCTTCTTACTTAGGGTGTGATGGGAGATGAAGGGGACAGAGGGTGATCTTGCCCTTTCCAGAGAATCAAAACAAATGGGTTATGTCACCTTGGGCCAAGCCTCTCTCCTCTTTGGTCCCCAGTTTCTTTATCTGCAGAGTGGTATTGGATAATGAGTCCCAAGCCATGAAGGCGCTGGAAGGAAGTGGAGCCCCTGAGACTCCTAGACTTACCACTGCTGTCTGGGAGGGTCTCCCCATAGACTCCCACTGTGTGTTCTTGGAGCCCTGCCACCCCTCTATGCTGTTTCCTAGCTGAGGGTCCCTGGCAGTCAGTCCACCTCTCTGTGCCTCGGTTACCACAGCCAATTGGCAACAAAAAAGGGAAAGGAGAAGGGGGAGAGCACTTTGCCTCCCCCATCCCCCAAAGCAAGTGAGGGAACAGAGCGGGAGGAGACACAGGTGCCGGCCTGCCCAAGGCAGAGGACCTGGAGTATAAACTCTAGCCCTTTGTGAACTCCAGGAAAGGGGTCGACTCCCGTCCATCACAGGGAGAGCAAAAGGCTGAAGTGAGCCACTCTTGGTGCTGGAACCCACCTTCCCTCATGCCCGGGCTCTCCCTGTCTTGAGATCGGTGCCCTGCTCAGACCCTGCCCTGTCTCTTCACAGCCCAGCAGCATGGTGGTAGAGCACCCTGAATTCCTCAAGGCAGGGAAAGTGCCAGGCCTGCAGATCTGGCGCGTGGAAAAGTTTGACCTGGTGCCTGTGCCCCCCAACCTCTATGGAGACTTCTTCACAGGTGACGCCTATGTCATCCTGAAGACAGTGCAGCTGAGGAATGGGAACCTGCAGTATGACCTCCACTACTGGCTGGGTGAGTGAGGCTCCCCTGCGGAGCTCCAGCAGCGCCCCGACCCTGTGACACACCGTCACACCCGGAAGCTGCGGACTGGCCAATAAGTATGCGCTGGGCTCGTGGCTGGGGGCTATGTGCCGCCAGACTCTAGAGCCAGCCTAATGTGTTGACTCCAGCTCTGCCTCTGACCCATGGTCTGATTATGCAAGTCACTGTGTCTGTGGAGTGCCCAGGCTGATAAGAGCCCTACTTCCTGACAGGTGCTGAGGGTACAAGTTACTCTGGATAGTTTTTTGGGGGGGCAGTATATCCCCTAGAATTTCCCTAGTCCAGCTCCAATTACTTCCTAGTTTTCTCTTCAAAGTCATGAGCCTGGAGTCCCTTAACACAGCTCTGATCTGCATGCATACGCCCGTCATCCCATTATACAGATGGATTAACTGAGGTTCACAAATGGCAGTGCCTAGCTCAACTTCTAGGGCGAGGCCAGGGCAGTGTGAATGGCTTCTTCATTTGCCTCCTCCTCAAGGAGTTGGGACCATTTTCTGGAAGCCAAGCTCACGCTGCCTAATGTTCCCTAGGCAACGAGTGCAGCCAAGACGAGAGTGGGGCGGCCGCCATCTTTACTGTGCAGCTGGATGACTACTTGCACGGTCGGGCCGTGCAGCACCGTGAGGTCCAGGGCTTCGAGTCTTCTACCTTCCTGGGCTACTTCAAGTCTGGACTGAAGTACAAGGTGGGTTGATCTTTGCCTTAATTGGGTGGCTGGGACAGCTGTGCCGGTGGCAGAACTCACTCAGGTCTACTGGTCTTCCAGCCTTGTGGCGTGATGGCCCCGAAGTCAGGTCTGGAGTCCATCCTCACGGTGTGACCTTGTACATACTTTTTCTTAAAATGAGAAGAAAATTCTCTGTAACTTCATAGTTACCTTCCTAGCCCCACAGTAAATAAGGAGTGGCCCTCTCATAGTCCCTGGGGGACTTGTGCCCAGTCCTGTTCTTGTTCCTTATAATTCTTAAAGCCTTGTCAACAGAAGGCCCAGGGTCCTTTGAGACATGTCCTTCTTTCTGATAACTGGAACGTTTATGAGTCTGGACCAAGGCAGAGCTCCCAGTCAGCTGGGAGCAAAACCAAGCTGAGAACTTGTGAGTCTGCACCCCAGCATGCTGCACCCCAATAAGCCACCTGACCTCGTGCGCCTGCCTTTCCTCTCTGATTATGGGAGACCAGTTGTACTTGCTGTGCAGGGCTGGGGGAGGACAGGTGAAAGGGTTGCTGGGAAGTGGCTAGCATGGGGCTCGGCTCCTTGAAGGCCTTGAGGAAAGCTCCAGGTTTGCAAAGCTCGGGTTGTCCTTGTTCCGGGTGTGGGGAGAAGCTGGGGTTCTCCTTGTTTAGGGGATGGAGGGAATTGTGAGTTTTCTTAGCCAGATGGACAAAAATCTCTCCTTTTATGGGCTCTGGGATGTCTGCGGTACAGAGAAGTTAAGCAGCTGGCCCATGGTCACACACTGAGCTGGATTTTAAGACAGGAACCCAGACCTCCTGCCTCCTGACATTCTGTCCACTAAACCAACCTGCCTCTTATGACCAGCTCTTAGAGAAGCTTCAACTCCTGTCTGTACCAGCATTGTGCTGCTGTGTGCCTTTAGAGAAGACACTGTCCCTCTCTGGGCCTCAGGGTCCTCTGTGTCAGTGGTTCAGCTTCCCCGTCTTTCCCAGGTGAGGGACAGGCATTGATCGATGGGCAAAGTGCCCATGAGACTCAGATAATAAGGCAGGGTGGGTCCTGGGACCAGCAGCCTGGGGCTGGGTGGGGCAGGGCTGGCTTCCCTGGCATCGGTCTGTTAGCCATGCCCAAGCTCCTGCTGCCCAAGTGAGCAGCTCCGCCTTCTTCCTGCAGCCCCCCTGGGGCCTTGGAACCCTGAAGAAAGAGGGGTGGTACGGCTGGGAGGCTGGCCCCAGAGTTGTAGGAGGACCAGGGTCTTATTGCAGTCCCTGGAGCAGGAAGTGTCAAGAGTATTTGGAGAGAACTTGAAGAGATGGGATGCAGGTGCCTGGGCCACTTCCTGACTCTTAGGCTTTGGGAAAGGCATGTGGCCTGGACTGTAAACCCACCCTCACCCTACCCACTGGGCGTTTACTCAACAGTTTCAAGCTCCTAGGTCAGGCTGGGTGTGGTGGTGCATGTTTGTAATCCCAGCACTTGGGAGGTTGGAGGCAGGAAGATTAGGAATTCAAAGCCACCTGCAGCTATATAGCACGTGGATGCCAGGCTAGCTTAGGCCACATGAGACTTTGTGTCAAAAAGGAAGGAAGGGGCCGGGTGCGGTGTCGCACGCCTTTACTCCCAGCACTCGGGAGGCAGAGGTAGGAGGATCGCCATGAGTTCGAGGCCACCCTAGAGAATACAGAGTGAATTCCAGGTCAGCCTAGACTAGAGTGAAACCCTACCTCGAAAAGCTCCCCCCACCCCCTCAAAAAAAGGAAGGAAGGAAAGGGGCTGGAGAGATGGCTTAGCAGTTAAGGCACTTGCCTGCAAAGCCTAAGGACCCATGTTTGACTCTCCAGGTCCCATGTAAGCCAGACACACAGTGATGTAAGAATGTAAGAGCACAAGTTTGCACACGCACACAAAAGGGTGACATGTCTGGAATTCGACTGCAGTGGCTAGAGGCCCTGGTGCGCCAGTTCTCTCTTTCTCACTCTTGCATGAAAAGGCAGTCTGTTGGGCTTGCACCCCTCCCCCCAAAATAAGGAGGGAGGGAGAAAGGGGGGGAGGAAAGGAAGACATGGGGGAAGGAAGGATAGAAAAAGGAAAGGAAAGGAAAACAGAAGCCCCATATCTGCGACAGCTGCTTGGTGTTGCTGCATGTGGTAGGTGCTTTCTGGGAATGTTTGGGATCTCACTGTGGCTTAACGCCTGTCCCTGGAAGCGGTCCCAGGTTCAGGGACGACACATAGCCAGGAAGTGGGCTGAAAGCTGTGTTCAAGCCCAGCCTACGTTCTGTCACCCTTTCGGGCTCAGGGCTGAGTACTGGGGAGTCCAGATGAGGCAGGTGGTCCCTTCCAAGGATGCAGGAATGCTGGCAGGCTTCAAAGAGTCGACCCACTGCCTGCAGGAGGGGCGACAGGTGGAATCCTGAGGAATGGTCTGTCCTTCATGGGGTTCAGGGGCTGGAGGGTGCTTGCTTATCTCTATGCTTCAGTCACCTGTTGCCTAGGAGAAAACTAAGCAGTCTAACCTGGTCACAAATGCAACAGTTCTCATGAACACAAGGACAATTTCACTGGGCCAGAGAATGTTGCCCAGCAAGTTGTGGCCACCCCCAGGTTTCCAGGGACTAGATAAGGATAATAGGAACCACTAGCGTATATTGAACCTTTCCTACTGGATCGCATTTAATTTTCACCATCATCTTTAGAATGAACATGGATATTCCCATTTCATAGACCTTGCGGAGTGAGCTTGGAGTGAGCTGATGCACTCGTAGGAGGCTCTTGTGCAACGCTTACATTGCTTATTCTGTGTCTGGGGACTCTTCTAAGTAGTTTATTCAATTCATTTCATGCTGAGGTACTTGTTGGTGTTAGCACCAATGTGTAAATGGGGAAAGTGAGGCATTGGGATGTTAAGCAGATTGCCCAAGGTCACACAGGCCTGAGATTGACACCCAGGTCTGAAGGGACCAGCTCAGCCCAGAGTGGTTCATACTGTGTATGGCAAGATTCCCTGAGCTTCCATCTTAGCCTCCACGGGGCCGTCATCTCCATGTCTAGCTAACTTCCTCTACCAGTACAGGACTTTCTGAGATGTTCTTGACCATGCTGTAAGGAATGTTCCAGAGGTTGGATCCCTAACAAGGTCCAGGTTTGGAGCCTCAGTTGTGAAAGGACCTGGCTCAAAGTGGAAATGTGAGGTCCGAGGCTGGCTGTGTTTAGCACTTCCTGCAGGCCCTCAGACCACCCCCGCACTTGGCAGGCCCAGCCCAAGATTCTCGGCCTCCTGCCCTCATCAATTATAGATGCTGAGGAGAAGGGCTTGTTACGCAAGACTTGTTCCTGTGAAAGCCTCTTCCCGGGAGCCAGTGTAGTCCTGGAGTCTGAGAAGGGCCATGGAGGGGACAGAAGGGACAAGGTGCCTCCAGGTAGGGCTGGCTTGGCCTGACCTTTCTTGTTTTTGTTCTGTTACTGCTCCCCCACCACACCCACCCCTCCTCAGTGCTCAGAGATGGCTCACAGCCTTCTGTCTCCTGCTGCTCTCATGGCTTCTCACTTCCATCTTCACCCAGAATCCTGGGACCCCCCCCCCCCCCGCCCTCAGGGTTAGGTTATTTGAAACCCTTAGTTCAAAGGGAATCTGGACCTAGCAGAGCCCTTGGACTGAGGAGCAATTGGAAACCCACACAACAGTTGGAAACTACTCTTAGAGAGGGGCTCTGAGTGTAGAGAGTGGGGAGCCCATCCTCTCTTCAGCAGGTTTTCAGTTGTTTAGCAAACTGTTTGATTTAAAAAAAATTACTTATTTGAAAGCCGGGCATGGTGGCACACATCTTCAGTCCCAGCACTTGGGAGGCAGACGTAGGAGGAGCACCGTGAGTTCGAGGCCACCCTGAGACCATATAGTGAATTCCAGGTCAGCCTAAGCTAGAGTGAGAACCTACCTAGGAATACCCCCCCCCCAAGTTATTTATTTGAGAGATAGGTAGATAGATACATAGATGGATGGAGAATGAATGGGTACACCAGAGGCTCTTGCCATTACAAACGAACACATGCATGTGCCACTTTGTGCATCCGGCTTTATTATGGGTACTGGGGAATCCAACCCAGGCCATTAGGCTTTGCAAGCAAGTGCCTTTAATGCAGAGCCATCTCCCAAGCCCTCAGTATGGTGTTTTTGCAATGTAAATTTTATGACATTTTCTTTTGTCTCATTAGAAGGATTTTAGCAAGCTTATTATAAGTATCAAATACTACAGACATGCAGGTTTAAACAGTGCAAGTCCCCTGCTTCTGCCCTGGTCCATCCATACCAAGTTGCTGCTGGCTGCTTCTTTTTGCTCTCCCCATGAGCACATCACCTACTGATCTTGTGTCTTTAATTCAAAAAGTGGCTCTTTAAACAACTCACCCTGTTGAATTTTGTTCAGACGATTTAATACCAGTCTCTTCCTACATACCAAGTAAGAAATAAATAGCAATAATCAATTCTAAAGAACATAATCAAGAAAAGTAAAACTAGGAAAAATTTCCAACGGTTCCTGCTTCCTCCTTTGTAGATACACTAATGTCTTCTAGTGCTTGCTCTTATTCATTAATGTTTTCTGTCAGTTTATCTTTCCAAGTTGAACCTCCTAAGTCAGTAACATTGGAGTTATTCTGGAAACTAATGGCTACAATCATTAGAAATCAAGTATTCTTTTACTTTATTTTTATTTTTATTTTTTTTGATTTTTTGAGGTAGAGTCTTGCTGTAGTCCAGGCTGACCTGGAATTCACTATGTAGTCTCAGGGTGGCCCTGAACATATGGTGATCCTCCTACCTCTGCCAAGTGCTGGGATTAAAGGCGTGTGCCACCACGCCTGGCTTTTTTTTTTTTTTTCTTTTCTTAAATAAATAGAATAAGCCGGGCGTGGTAGCACATGTTTGTCATTCCAGTTACTTGGGAGGCTGAGGAGGAGAATCAAGGCCTTCCAGGGCTACTGAGAATAACTTTAAGGCCAGCCTAGGTAAGTTAAGGTTTGTCTCAAAATAAAATGTTTAGAGGGCCAAAGGTATAGCATAGTGGTGGAACTCTTGCCTAGCATGGACAAGGACCAGGGTTCCATTCCTAGGAGACAGCGAGAACCTTGTAGAGATATAAAGACTATTTCTGAGAGCTAAGGTTTATGACATAAAACAACCCTTTTCCTTCTTATGTTGGTCTTTTCAAGGTGTGGGGGGGGGGCGTCTCGCTTTAGCCTAGGTGACCTGGAACTCACTCTGTAGTCCCAGGCTGGTCCTGAACTCACAGCAATCCTCCTATCTCTGTCATTGAAGTGCTGGGACTAAAGGCGTGCACCGCCACACCCGACCAACCCTTTTCCTTCTATATACTTACACACGTACTTAGTAATAACCAAAGGCATGCTGGAAGAAGCAAAATACTGTCAAGTATAAAAAACAAGTGATCGATCTTTCCTCCTGTTCCTTATTTCCTTGTCTCTAAGGAATCAGTACAAATGATCCATCTAGCACCCACTTTTTTGGAAAAGCTCTCAGATCCCCTCATTCTTGCCTCCCACTTGAGTGAAGTCCCAGGCATGACTGCCCATCGCCTCTCATGAGTTCTGGGCCTGATGGACCATAAGAAGGTCGAACTTGGGCATGAAAGCCAGCTGGAGGAGAACTTGTTTATCATCTCTGAACCTCCAGCTCTTGCCTGAAAAGTGGGACGATGATGGCTCTTCCTCACGGGCTTGTGAGCCTGTATGGCAAGCTTGGTGCCCAGGTCTGCTGGAGCTCAGTTAGTGGTGGCCCCTTCACCCAGCAGCCCCTGCCCGTGACCACAGGGCCATGCCTAGTCTATCAGGCGCTCTCCTTACCTGCTCACAGGTGATTCTCACAGCCTTCCTCCCTCAGCCCTCATCCTGTACCAGCCCCAAACTATTCCCTTTGAACCCTCCTCTCCTATCTGATTCCAGGCATCACTGCCACCCAGTCACTGGGACGCCCTCAGATCTGGCACCTGGGAAACCCAAACTCTTTGTATGATAGGAAAATTTTCTGGCTTGCAACTGATTGTTGGAGGCCGATTCAGGAGTGGAACTATAAACCTACCTTTACTCTACACCACAGTCATTCATAAGGAGTGGCATTTGCAGCTCCCTTTGAAAGGATTCTTGACACCAAATCAAGGGAGCCTTGAATGGTTCTGCCTTGGCAGGGACAGAGCCTAAAAAGCCTCGTGCATATACCAAGAATGGTCACCAGAGGGCGCTCCTGCGCACAGCATCAGAAAACCCCATATTTCTACTTCACAGGGCTCCGAAAGTGGCTTGGGCCTGCCTATTACCCTTGGTGAGCCAAGGGAGCTATGCTCTAAGAAAATCTGATATTAAAGGAAGAATGCACTTTTAAAGTTTCAAACAAACCAGGTTTCAATCCTGGCTCTACCATTCCACCCCACTGTAAGATCTTGGGCAGTTTATTTTTTATTTTTTATTTTTTTATTGGTGGGCTCCACTTTCCTTGTGATATGCATTTAAACCGTGTGGTTTACATGAGCATCATCATGTGACAGACACTTCTATATTGTTTACTGGGTCTGGACAAAATAGGAGCCTGATTTAAAACAGCTGCTTCTGCCTTCTTGCCGTCATCGAGTCTGGCTGGCTAGTGCCAGGCTCAGCACAGCTTTGCAGAGAGGTGGACAGAGAGGGACTCACTGCGGCAGCCTAAGGACCTACAGAAGCTCTTGGTGGAGGGACCAGGGAGAAGTCCAGACAGGGTGGGAGGCAAGGCTGCCATGACTACTACAAACTTGCCCATGGCTGTATGTCACTTCATGTCTCTGGGATTCAGCTTGCCCTGTATAAGGACCTCTGCAGCATTGAGCCTGGCCCTGGAGACTGCTCATTTCCAGAAACCCCAGCCAGCCTTCTCTTGGCTTCCTACAGAGTCAGGGGCAGGTGGGGCTGTGGCAGGGAAGCTGTCCTGTAGGCCTCTTCTCCCAGCCTTGGTGATGGCTACAGAGGATGGGAGAGGAGCTTGAGGGCAGAGGTCACTGAGTGCCATCAGTACTGTGATGATGGTAACTGCCCCTTCCTCTGGCCTGCTTCTGCGGGCTCAGTCGCGTGTGACCTGCTGTGGTGCCGCAGGAGGGAGGAGACTGGTAACACAGGACGGGGTAGCCTAAGAACGTCTTCTGGAGGTCCTTGAAAAACAGGAAAGGGTTGCATTTGGATTAGTACTTCTCAAGGTGTGTTTTGCAGAACACTGGAGCTGGAGACAGGACAGGCTGAAGAAAAGTGGTGTTGGCTCCACGAGATAGGGAGATGCTGTGTAAAATAAAAGGCCAGCAGGCACATTCTCCATAGGATTTGCCAGAACTTTCGATATGCTTATGTGCATTATGTAACACGCAGGGACAGTGGGTAAGGAGCATTCCTTGCTCATGGAATTCTTTCCTTGTAGAATGTATATGTGTATATATATATATATATATATATATATATATATATATATATATATGTTTGATTTTTCGAGGCTGGGTCTCACTCCAGCTTGGGCTGACGTTGAACTCACTCTGCAGCTCTAGGCTGGCCTTGAACTCACAGTGATCTTCCTATCTCGGTTTCCCACTTGACGAATATCTTTTTTCTTTAAGCAGATCTTTTTTAAAAAATTTAATTTTTTTTTAATTTGAAAGAAAAAAAATAGGCAGAGAGAAAGAGAGGATGGGCATGCCAGGGCCTCCAGCCACTGCAAACGAATTCCAGAACCATGCACCACCTTGTGCATCTGGCTTACATGGGTCCTGGGGAATTGAACTTGAGTCCTTATGTTTCACAGGCAAGCACCTTAACCACTAAGCCATTTCTCCAGCCCAGAGAATATCTTGAGTACAGTACATAACATCTCTTGAGAAATGCTAGTTTTCAAGAGGAATGTTTGCAGTTAGTCCTTTGATCCTGGGAAGTGGCTCCAAGGGTCTTTTGAGTGGAGTGTAAGATTCAGTGGGATAGGATGTGTAGGGAATCTAATATATTTTTTAGCTATGTGACCTTGGGCACCTCAGTGTTGTTTCTTTTCTGAACCTCAGAAAAGAATGTCTCAGTCCCAAGGAAGATCACACGGGTGGGAGTCCTAGGTTAGCTGAATATAACTGTTGCCAGAAGGCAACTGGTCCACTGGTCAGAATTTCCTCCTGGTCAGTCCTGGGCCCTTGACCCATGTCTGCTTCCCTGGACCCTGTCCCTGGACTAACAGTGTTTCCTTGGTCAACAGAAAGGAGGTGTGGCATCCGGATTTAAGCATGTGGTACCCAATGAGGTGTTGGTGCAGCGGCTCTTCCAGGTCAAAGGGCGCCGTGTAGTCCGCGCCACCGAGGTGCCTGTGTCCTGGGACAGCTTCAACAATGGCGACTGCTTCATTCTGGATCTGGGCAACGTGAGTCCTGCCTAACCCTTTCCCACGGGCCAGTGTGGTGCTCCTGGTCTGGTCTGACTCTAGGGATGGGGAAACACTTGTGAACAAGTGCATGGGCACTGGTGAGGCAGATCACAGGGACCATCAAACCCTGGGGTGCATTGTCCCTCAGGCACACGACAACCCAGTGTAGGTCTGGCGTGCTTCAGTTCCCACATGCATAGATTCGGGCCCATTGTGCATGCACGCACAAACCTCAGGTCTCCGTCATTTGTACCGTGTACTCAATGTGCAGACTTCCTAACATGTGTTAACATACACAGTTGTGTACATTTTAAAATACAGGCACACACTTAAAAGCATGTGGCAGGAGTGGGCAAAACCGACAGACTCTTGCCCACCATGGATGTATGTACTGTGAGTGCCCACACATGTAGCCTTGGACCTGCGGTCATACATATGGTCAGTTGCACGTGTACCCAGTAAATGACAATGTGTGTGTGGTACACACCCTCAGGCACACTTACCGATACATAGGTGATGCTTTGCACACTCTTGCCTCACAGGTCCATGTGAGCACAAACTTGCAAATGCACCCCAAAACTACTGTGCCTATGAAGCCCTTGGTATAATGTCCCCCGCTGATTTAGCATAAGCTTTGGAGTAAAGCACACACTCAGAGAAGGATGTGAACCCTGACTGTCAGCTATATGGATTTCACAAAGTGAACAACACATCTGTGACACCCTGGATTCAAGGTCAGAACATTACCAGCTCTCCACAGTTCCTTTGCCCCAAGGGGCAGCCATGATCTGGAATTCCTTGTTGACAACACACACTCATTTTGCCTGTTTCTGAACCTTATGTATGCAAGACTTTAGTCTTTTGTGTCAGAATTCTTTTGCTCAACTCTGCATTTCTTCAATTTTTAATATTTTATTTATTTATTTGAGAGAGAGAGAGAGAGAGATAGAGAGAGAGAGAGAGGGGAAGAGGCAGATAGAGAAAGAATGGGCATGCCAAGGCCTCCAGCTACTGCAAATAAACTCCAGATGTATGTGCACCTTGTGCAACTGGCTTATGTGGGTACTGGGGAATTGAACCTGGGTCCTTAGGCTTCACAGGCAAGTGCTTTAACCATTAAGCCATCTCTTCAGCCCTCAACTCTGCATTTCTTAGAGCCATTTGCATTGTTGCATTGTATTGCACATGGCTGTTCTCCTTGTTCCATAAACAATTGTGTGGACACGCCACCGTTTTATTATCCTTCTTGCTGTTGAGGGGCACTTTGGGAGGTTTCTGGTTTGGGCTGCCCTGGACATTCTAGCATGAATCTTCCTGCTGCCTGCAGTTTTTCCAGGTATACCTAGGAGTAGGATTGCTGGCTTATAGGGTGTGGTTACCTGAGCTCTTAGGAGCTGGGAACAAATGATTTTCCAAAGTGGTGGCAGCAGTTTCTGTTCCCGCCAGCAGGCGCTCTGCTGCTGTGACAGAATACCCAAGGCTAAGCGATTCATAAGGGCAAGAGTCTCCTCCCAGTTCTGGAACCTGCGCGGTCTGAGACCTGGTGACTCTGGTGACGGCCTTGCACTGCCTCCTTACCTGGCACATGTAGAAAGGGCAAGTGGCCATGTGCAGAAGTGATGGGTCTTGGGGCTGGAGAGATTGCTTAGTGGTTAGGGTGCCTGCTTGCAAAGCCAAAGGGCCCAGGTTCGACTCCCCAGGACCCACGTAAGCCAGAAGCACAGGGCCGCGTGCATCTGGAGTTCATTTGCAGTGGCTGGAGGCCCTGGCATGCCCATTCTCTCTCTCTCTACCTCCCTATTTCTGTATCTCTTTCTCTCTCAAATAAATAAATAAAAATAAAATATTTTTAAAAAGTGATGGAACTTGAGAGGTCTGCCATTATAATGACTCACATAAGAAAGATGTTGATCCTTCTAATGACCTAACACCCGATCCTCTCCTCCTGCCAACATCCCTACAATGGCAATCAAGCTTCACCATGTATTTTGGAGGGAACAAATGATAGCCAGGCAATGCAGCTGGCCAGCATTTGTATGCACAGTGTAGATGGAGTTATAATGTGAATAGGGATGTACTAGACAAGCACTGGCACGTCTGTGTGCAGGGAGCACAGCTTCCGTACTTGGGTAGCGTGTGTGTCCACGCTCTGCCAGCCCTCCCCTGTAGCCACAGTGTTCTTGCTATGCCACTGGGCAGGGCTGCTACAAAGGCTGCAGCCTGACTTCCTGGGGTCTGTCTTTCAGAACATCTACCAGTGGTGTGGCTCCAAAAGCAATCGATTTGAAAGGCTGAAGGCCACGCAAGTGTCCAAGGGCATCCGGGACAATGAACGGAGTGGCCGGGCCCAAGTGCACGTGTCTGAGGAAGGTTCCGAGCCTGAAGGGATGCTCCAGGTGCCTGTGGGATATGGGTGGGGTGGGCAGAGGGCAGGTTGCGCCTGCCTTCTTCCTCTGATGCTAAGCAAAGTTGTGACCACAAGGAAATATTTTCTGTTCCAACATTGAAGACCATTTGTTTTTCCATATGGCCTTGAATATTTTTTAGGGAGTAGGGATATCGATGTCCCTGGCAAGTCCAACTTCCCTGAGAGCTGAGCTGGAATCCTGGCACATGCTGAGAATTTAGCCACCCCTTCCAGCAGGGAGGCCCAGTTCTCTAGAAGAGCTGGGAAAGTGGTTCTCCGATCATCCCCTGAGAGACAACTAAGACCCAGTCCTCAGTTTCCTCTTCTGACCATGCCTGTGTAGCCCATGGTTCATGGAGTTGATATTATGTTGGGATTGTTAGCTACTGTGCTTTGAGGATCTATCAATAGAGAAAAGGTTCACCAGGAAAAGGAGACCATGAGCCCTGCTCTGTGCCAGTTGGCTCTTACTTGCTGAGGGCTTCCTATTCCAGATTTTGGAAAGAGCAGAGGGGCGATATGGAAATGAGGACCCTGGTCATCAACCGTGGCTTGTGAGGGACAGGAGCTGGGCTGTTAAGGCTGGACAGGCTCAGAGGGAGCAGTGAGCACAAGCTCTGAAGTCACAGTGGTTGATATTTAAATTCTGATGCCACCTAGAAGCTGTGTGGACAAGTGACTTCATCTCTTTGGCCTTTAGCTTTCCTATTGTAAACTGGGAGCTCTGATCCATGTCTCATGCGTGGGTGCAAGAGTGAAGTGACTTCTCTTCCCAGCCTGTGATGGAAGGTGCTTGGGAGCTGCACACAGCTCAAATGGAAGGCAGGTGGTCAACGAGAAAATCCAGTCTGCAGGCAGGGCACAGAGAAGGAAAGGCTCACAGGTCTATGAGCTCTATCCACAGAGGCCTGGGAGCAAGTGCCAGACACCATGGCAAGGGAGGTGGGCTCTTCATGGGCCGTGGCCATGGCTGCTTGTGTGGCCCCGCTGCCTGGGGAGCTCTGTCTGGACCTTCCTTACTCACAGCTACCGTTCTGCCCCATCTTGTTACCTCCTGTAGGTGCTGGGACCCATGCCAGCTCTGCCTGCAGGCACTGAGGACACCGCCAAGGAAGATGCAGCCAACCGCAAGTTGGCCAAGCTCTACAAGGTGAGCTCCAAGGCACTGACCCGCTGGGTGCGGGGTCGGGCCAGGGAAGCAGTAAACCCGGTCCTCCCCAGCTCAGTGGATGTCCTCTTGCTTTGCTGCAGCAGGAGGCTAGGAGAACGTGATGCGGCATCTCGTGTGGACCGTGCTCGTACTTATTGTCTTCCCTCCCTCCTTCCCTTCTTCTCTGCTTCCTGACATTTTCATTATTATTATTATTTGTGTGTGGCTACAATGTGTGTGGGGGCACATGCATGCCACAGCATGTGTGTGGAGGTCAGAAGACAACCTCAGGGCATTCCTTCTCTTTCCACACTGGTTGAGATGGCATCTCTCTTGTTGTCTGCCACTGGGAAGTCCGGACTAGTTGGCCTGAAAGCTTCAAGAGTCTCCTGACTCCGCCCCTCATTGCTGTAGGCATTTTTGGTATTAGGCAGGTACCGCTTCATGTGTGTTTTATATGGGTGCTGGGGATTCGAACTCCTGTCAGCAGGTTTGCAAAGCAAGCTCCTTTAACCACTGAGCAATCTCCCCAGCTCCCTGTTTCCTAGTCTTTACAAAGAAGAGAAGGATTTTGTTGTTGTTGATGTTTGGATTTTTTTTTTTTTTTTTTTTTTTTTGGCTGACCTGGAATTCACTATGTCTCAAGGTGGCCTCAAATGCACGGGTATCCTCCTACCTTTGCCTCTCAAGTGCTGGGATTAAAGGCATGCACCACCATGCTCAGCCCTGGATTTTTTTTTTCTTTTTTTTTTTTTTGAGACAAAATCTGCCTCACTATGTAGCTCATCCTCCTGCCTTAGCCTCCCATGTGCTGCGACTACTTTGTAATGTTTCTGGGAATCTTGAAAAAAAAATTAACTGAGGCAGGCACCGTGGTGCACACCTTTAATCCCAGCACTTGGGAGGCAGAGGTAGGAGGATGGTCATGAGTTCAGGGCCAGCCTGGGACCATAGCGTGAGTTCCAGGTTAGCTTGGGTTAGAGTGAGAACATGCCCCCCCCCAAAGTAACAACAACAAAGACACAAAAATAAATAAAATAACGGAGAGGGTGAGAGAGTGTCTTAGGAAAGTGCTTGGGGAAATGCTGCCGAAGTGAGACGGATGGGGAGCAGGTTACGGTTACTATTACTGAAGACACGGGGCTCACTATGCAGGGCCGGGGCTGCGCCCTCGGGCTTTGGCCCTTGTGCACCCCAGGCACGTGTTCTACCCTCAGTCTTCCCTCACTCCTTCCATGTCACTTTGTCTTTTGCACGCACATGCATGCTCCATGTGCATGTGGTGGCTAGAGGAGCTCTTCTCTGCTGCTCATCCATGTACTTCCCTGAGTGACAAGGCCCCCTTCGAACCTGGAGCTGCCGTGTTTTGGTCGGTAAGCCGCAACGATCCTCCCACCATGCTGGGCTTACAGCTGTGTGTGACCCCAGCCAGCCTTTCACATAGGTTCTGAGGAATTGAATTCAAGATGGCTCAGCCCTTCCTGGGCTCTCATTAAAAAAAATAAAATAAAATATGACTTTTAATTTATTTTTTAAAAGGTGTGTAGATGTTGCCTTTTACGAAAAACAGCTATAATTTTAAGAAAGTATAAAATGTCACTATGTTTCACATTTTTTTTTTGCAAGATTTTTAAGCTTGGCTTTCTAATAGCAGACAGTTGCATTTCATATCTTCTTTCGCCTCCTCTGTGAGGTAATATCACATAGCAGGTAATATCTAGGAAAAAATGAGTGGCATAAATGTGAGAATGAGAGCAAAGGTAAAGATAAAAAGTGTCTAGATATCGTGAAATTGTAGTTTTGATCCTATAGGCCTTTTGGAAGTTTCCCGTCAGTTCTGGGAGTTTCTTGGACCACAGTGAAACAGTAGCTGTCAGTCAGTTTCAACTTCAGCTGCATCTGTTTGCGTAACACATGTAGTCCAGATAAAGGCCACGGAGCAGTGTCTGAAGCATGGTAAAGACTCAGCAATGGTGATTATGGCTTCTATAACCCTTCCTCGCCGGGAGCATCGCATCC
Source organism: Dipus sagitta (assembly GCA_036346955.1). Taxonomy (NCBI): domain Eukaryota; kingdom Metazoa; phylum Chordata; class Mammalia; order Rodentia; family Dipodidae; genus Dipus; species Dipus sagitta. The sequence continues at coordinate 134,175,049 of CM070770.1, forward strand.
TCCCACAGCCAGAGACGTGCCCCAGCACTGGGAGAGCTGAGTCTTCTCAAACATCTGAACCTCACGGCCTCTCGTAGGACTTCATTACCAAGAAGGGAGTAGACAGATGCACAAAGTCATGAATCCGTAAGAGTTGATCTCTGCCACCATCTGATGACTCTCACAAACTTGAAGGTTTATGCAAAACTAGTAAAATCAGGCCGTCATTCTTGAGCAGCAAGTACTCTTGACCACTGAACCATCTCCCTGGCCTCCTTCCTTGTCATTTTCAAAACTGGATCAAAGCTCATTGGTTTTCTACATTGCACTCCACGGCCTCCAGATATCCTTCCCCAGAGATTTAGAAGCCTCCATTTACCCAGAGCCTGTGCGCAGTGGGTGTGGTTGGTCTTGTGAAACTTGACTGAGATGATGTATTTCATTTTTCAGTTGAATGAACATTTTGTTCTGGAAGTTTTTAGGTTTACAGAAATATTACAAAAGTAGAACAAAAACTCCCATATACCCTCAACATCTTCTCCTTAGAATCACAACATATAACCAGGTTCTCTTGTCAAAACCAAGTGACTGATATGGGGTGAACACCGTTAACCAAACTACAGACATTGTTCGGATTTCGCCAGGTTCACGCCATGCTCCAGTCCAGGACACCACACTGCATTTGGCTTGTTGTCACTCTTCTTTCTGTGACTTGTGAATTCAATTGCCCTCCCCTCCCCTCCCCTCCCCTCCCCTCCCCTCCCCTCCCCTCCCCTCCCCTCCCCTCCCCTCCCCTCCTTTCCCCTCCCCTCCCTTCCCCTCCCCTCCCTTCCCTCCCCCTTTTCTTCTCTGTCTGAGTCTCACGTTTCCCAGGCTGGCCTTGAACCTGCTGTGTAGCCAGGGATGACCTTGAACTTCTGATCCTTCTTTCACTTCCAGAGTGCTGGGATTATAGGCATGCACGATCATACTCAGTTTTATCCAGCGCTGAGAACTGAACCCAGGGCTTCATGCATACTAGGCAAACACTCTAAAAACTAAGCTACACCATCAACCCCGAGAACCCCCTTTTTGTTCTGCATTTACCCCACCTTCCCTTTGCACGTGCAGCTTCTGTGTTACGGCTGAGTTGCCAGTCAGCAGATGTGGCTGGTGGAAAAGGAAACCGAGAGCCTGGCAGTGCCACAGAGCTGGAGTGGGCCCGAATGTCACTGTGCTCCACGCGCGGCTCAGGTGCCCACATGCATCCCTCTCCTGTCCCCACAGGTCTCCAATGGCGCTGGCACTATGTCAGTGTCCCTCGTGGCTGCCGAGAACCCCTTCGCCCAGGGCACCCTGAAGTCAGAGGACTGCTTTATCCTGGACCATGGCAGGGATGGGAAAATCTTCGTCTGGAAAGGTATTAGGGAAGGGCAAAGGTTGATCGCCTGTCCCATGGCTTCTAGAACTCAGTCTTCAGGAGGACAGGAGGTGTGGAAGACCCTCGGGACAGTGGAAAGAAATGAGGAGTCTTGGGCTAACATCTTGGCTTTGCAGTGGACTCTTCATGACCTTGGGCATTTTTCTTACTAAGTCTTGTATTCCCTATTTGGGAGAAAAATGACTGTTATTCTAGTATGTTCCAAGATCAGTTCTCTGGGAAGTTAATTGGTATCATGTAGAAACTTAGTTAAAAAGGTTCCTCTTTAAGATAATTTTTATTTTTATTTATTGATTTATTTGAGATAGGGAGAGAGAGGCAGAGAGAGAGACTGGGCATGCCAGGGCCTTTAGCCACTGCAAATGAACTCCAGATGCGTGTGCCCCCTTGTGCATCTGGCTTAAGTGGGTCCTGGGGAATTGAACCGGGATCCTTTGGCTTTGCAGGCAAGCGCCTTAACCGCTAGGCCATCTCTCCAGTCCCAAAAGGTTTCTTTTGTGGGCCATGTAATTTCATGGGCCCCAGTGGATTGAACAGTGTAAAGCAGCTTGTTACTGTGGGACTTGTTACACGCTGCTGGCCATTGGGGCCCTTTGTGAAGGGATGTCCTAGGAGGATGTCTCTGTGGGCAGAATGTTTCCTGTGAGTCTTTTGGAAATCTCTGGTTCATATACATCTGAGAGAACACAGTTTCCTCCCCAGGTATGCTGAGAGCAATTCAAGAGAGAAAAGGGAGGGAGGCAGTGGATATAGAGAGTGAGAGAAGGTGAGACAGGTGGAGAGATTGAGAGAGACTCCTGGGGCCTAGGCTGGCTAACCTGGGAAATTATTATTTTTTTATTTTTTGGTTTTTCGAGGTAGGGTCTCACTCTAGCCCAGGCTGACCTGGAATTCACTATGGAGTCTCAGGGTAGCCTTGAACTCACGGCAATCCTCCTACCTCTGCCTCCCGAGTGCTGGAATTAAAGGCGTGCACCACCTCACCCGGCAAACCTGGGAAATCTAGATACAAATGAGTCAAGGGCTCACCTTGTTCCACAAGGCTGTCAGGGTTGGGACGAAGTTTAGGTTGTAGTGTGGCAAGGAAAGAGACTCCTGGGTAGTGGTTGTAGCCTGTAGGCCTCTGCGCTAATGGTGCAGTCTGATTTTCTGCTCTCTCCCTTAATGGAGTGGCCTTGGCTGGGACACTAGTTTCCTTGTATGTGAATGGGAACAAGACAGTCATGACCAATCTGAACCTCAGCTCTTGGGTGAGCAGTGCTGTGGCCTTGGTCTAAGTCTAAAGAGAGTGAGAGGTGGACTGGCTATGGGCCTTCAGGCTCCTAACCTGCGCGGCTCCTCCGGATTCTCACAGGCAAGCTGGCCAACACAGAGGAGCGGAAGGCTGCCCTCAAAACAGCCTCTGACTTCATCTCCAAGATGGACTACCCCAAGCAGACCCAGGTGAGGGTCCAAGGCCAGGGGGGCTAAGGAGGGCGGATCCCATGCAGGTAAGGGCCTGCAGGCAAGAGCCCCACCCTCCCTATGGACGAGCCACCCGAGGTTCCCCGGGGGCCCCCTGCTTGGCAGCCCTGCCACGTCCTCCTCCTTCCCCGCCCTTCCCAGGTTTCTGTCCTCCCAGAGGGTGGCGAGACACCACTGTTCAAGCAGTTTTTCAAGAACTGGCGGGATGCAGACCAGACAGATGGCCTGGGTCTGTCCTACCTCTCCAGCCACATCGCCCATGTGGAGCGCGTGCCCTTCGACGCTGCCACGCTACACACCTCCACTGCCATGGCCGCCCAGCATGGCATGGATGACGACGGCACAGGCCAGAAGCAGGTATTGTCAGAGGGGTTCTAAGGCAAAGACGGCCTGGACTCCAGCGTCCCCCGACGGCCAGACTCACCCGTCCCATTCACACCCATTAAAGAGATGAGCAGTGGTGGACGGCAGAGAGAGTTGATTTGATCAATGTGGACATGTTGACGAGAACAGAAAGAGATGTTCACTGTCCCCATGTCCATGTTCAAGGCAGTGATGTGAGCTTTAGATAGAGAAAGGGTTGGGACAAGGGACAGGAAGTTTGCGTAATTAAACAGTGGCCTGGTTGTTCATTGTCCCAATGTGGTCACTTCTGCTCCAGGGTGAAGCCTCCTTGCTGCCATGAATAACTGTCCCTGTGGTGGGTCTGTCCTGTGAGGGTGTGCTGCTCTTGGAAGCCAAGATGACTGAAAGTGTAGGACAGTGACTTATGTGTGTGCCTTTGGCCTCGAGCGAGTCACATGTCTGCATGCAGAGGTGAACCGCAGAGTAAGGTCTAATTGACCTCATGCAAAATGGAGGCGAAGGCGCCAGTCTTCTATCCTGCCTTACTTTATAGGCCAAGCGAAGAGGCACTGATGTTTTTTTTAAAGCAAAATCAGCTTCTGAGTGTTTTGTAGTATTGCTGGGGGCGCTTTGGGGTTCAGACTGGGCTGGCAGTGGCCAGGCCTCTCCCTCCCTCCTTCCTTTTCTCCCCCCCCCCACTTTCATACCTCTGGCTCATGCCCTGCCTCCTGCTTCCCTTAGGATGTTTCTGTTTGAGGTTCCCACTACAATTTTGGTAGATGTGATTCTTTTATGTTTCTTTTCCTCCTCCTCCTTTTTCTTTCTCCTCCTCTTCTTCTTATTGTTATTGTTATTATAAAAGTGGCATCCCTTGAACGCTCACTCTGCACAGTGTCCCGGGCCAAGGATCTCAGGTCCCACCCTGGCCCTGAGGACTGTCTGGACTGAGAGGGGAGAAGATATGTGATTCCTAGAGATGGAGGGTTGCCCAGGAGATTTTGTGGGAAAACAGGCAGGGTGATGAGGTTGAGGAGGCTGAGCAGCCTCACGGGAACAGAGTCTTTGGGTGTCACGGTAGGAGTAGGAGTTTGCTGCCGCTGACAGCTGTCTGTACCATCCCAGGCAGGACGTACTGTTTGGGAAGGAGGGTGCTGTCCCCAGAGGCTGCTCAGTTGATGGCATCCTCGGGAGGGAGCCAAGAATGCCTGGTCCCAGGGTGGACTTACGGCAGACTTGAGGGCTGCTAAGGGCTGTATTGGTTTGGTTTTGAAAGTAGACATATGACAGACTCAGGCCTATGCTGTGGAAAATCACTGTGAAAATGGGCTGGGAGGCAGGAAAATGAAGCCAGGGAGCCTATGAGGAGGTTGTTATGCTAGTTAAGAGGACAGAGAATGTGCCCTTGAGATGGAAAGGTCACAGTGAAGGTGGAGGTCGTTCAGAGATGTTCATAACATGGAGTCTACTTCAGACAACGTCCATTGCATTCCCATTGGCAGGGATACCAAGGTTTGTGTTCATTCAGTGTTATTTCTGTCATTATTTTTTTCCTTCAGGGTGGGGAAGAGGCCATGAAAGTACTTAGGGCAAAGAAGTGTAAAAAAAGCCTGGCATCCTATTAAGTAACCTGGAGCCAGTTATTTACCTTCTCTGAGCCTCACCTGTAAAATGGAGTTGGATCCTCTCCATCACTGCACGATTCCCAAGATTCAGAAATGGTAGAATTGCCAGGGTCTCTGATAAACCACCAGGTGTCGCTGCAGGCCTTCTGACCGCTTGGATAAAGTCCTATGACCAGAGCTCTGCAGAGACCTGCCAGCAGGGGTCATTTTGAGGCCATTTAGTGATGGCCCTGCCTCTGGGGGTAACCTGTAAACTCCAGGCGGGTCAGTCAGTCGTGACGCAGATAGTGGTAACAGTAATACAGCAGTCATCGTAAGTCAGCTTGTCCAAGGTTACAGGACCTGAGTCTGGCTCTGGCAAGATGATGCGGCCTCCTGGGGGCAGTGACAGGATGGGGTAGGGTTGACGGAAGGAACTGGAGCAGAAACCTGAGGACTGAGTTCCTGCCCTGTCTCTCAGTGGTTCTGCGATGAGCCTGAGCCTGTGGTGTTTCTGTGAAAAGCTTGTGTAACCACTAACCACCATGCTGGGATTTCCAGCTGACCTGAGGCGGGAGAGGGTGTGCTGTGTGGTATCTGATCCCATCTCTGTCCTGGTAGATCTGGAGAATTGAAGGCTCCAACAAAGTGCCTGTGGACCCTTCCACCTATGGACAGTTCTATGGAGGCGACAGCTACATCATTCTCTACAACTACCGCCATGGTGGCCGCCAGGGACAGATAATCTACAACTGGTGAGGCCCTGGGCCATCTGCTCTGTGTTGGGAGGGATAATGGGGGAACTCCGCTGGGCCTGAGCATGGTGACGCTGGGTGGGGTGGAGAGGAGGAGGAGGAGAGTGAGCAGGTGTGGGGGAGTCTGGAGTGTGGAAGCCTTTGGTGGTACCCATTCTCACCCAGAGTTACAACTCTTGAGCTAGTCCTGTCAGAATATCATAGCCACATCATGAGACACGACCAGTCGAGGCATGGCAGCCAGCATCTCCCACAGGCTGTGCCAAGTCTGGTACAAGTTTAACTTTCCACAGAGCTTCTGTTACGATAATTATAGATTATTCCTCTATACCCCATAAATGTGTCCCATTGTGTGTATTGTCAGTTACGATAATTGTCTCAATAGTTGTTTGGTAGCAGAGGATAAAGTCTCATTGCTCCCAAACCAAAGCAGAGTAAAGGTATTATTGAGAAAGAGCTCTCACCCCCACCTGGAACCCCCCCCCCCCATTCAAACTGCACCCTTCCCCGGGACAGATTTCAGTCTTTCTTTCCTTATCCTCCCAGTCATGACTTATGCAAATGTAGGCATGGCATGCTGAGGTATTGTCCCGAGTCTTCCTTTTATGACTGAGTTCTTCCTGGAAATCAACCTGTGTCATTACATAATTTCTCTCTCTATGTGTGTATGTGTGTTATTGCTATTTTTTACAGCTGTGTCACAGTTCTTTGGGTGGTTACACAGTGGTTTGCTTGACAAGTCCCCCGCTGCTCTGTGCTTGGGTGGGTGCCAACCTTCAGCTTTTAGAAGCACCACTGAGATTAGTGGCTGTAGACAAACATGATGAATATTTAGAGAAGTCCCTCTAGGGTGAGTTCCCAGAAGTAGCCTTGCTGGGTCATAGTCAGTGAACCTGTCATTTTGATTGATAACCTTATTTTCCCTTGAAAGCATTTGTGGCATTTCACGTTCCCACACGAGAGTCCCTGCCTCCCCAGGCCCACCCCAGGGAACTGTGTGATTAAACTTTTGAACGTTTGTCAACTTGATAGTTGCTAAAATGGTATCTTATTATTCTTTAAATTTATGGCTTGGGCTGGGGAGTGTTCCTCAGTGGCAGAGCGCTTGCTTGGCATGTGGGAAGTCTTGGGTTCTATGCTTAGGGAGGGAAGGAAGTAGGGAGGGAAGAAAGAAGGAAATTAGTGTACCTCTTACTATACAGTCTCAGACATTTTAAAAAATGTTTTAATTTATTTATTTGAGAGACAGAGAGAGTGAATATGGACATGCCAGGGCCTCTTGCCACTGCAAAGGAATTCCAGACGCATGCACATCACTTTGTCTATATGGCTTTACATAGGTACTGGGGAATTGAACCCGGACTGTCAGGCTTTGCAAGCAAGCACCTTTAAGCCCTGAGCCATCTCTCCAGTCCCAGTCTCAGATGTTTTGGTTTTTTTTTGTCCAAGTTGCAACTGTTAGCTTTTTCTTTAAGTTTGTATGTATGTGTATACATGTTTGTGTGTATGTGTGTACCTGCAACATGGAGACTCATGTGGTTCTCAGGCCCAGGGTTCTGTGCTAGCCTATTGCTGAGTCTCCCTCCCTCTTCCAGGCAGGGTGCCCAGTCTACCCAGGATGAGGTGGCTGCATCTGCCATCCTGACTGCCCAGCTGGATGAGGAGCTGGGAGGGACTCCTGTCCAGGTGAGCTAGCCTACTACCTCTCATGGCTGCAGGCTGGGCCTTGTCTGTCCACCGCTTGTGTGTCAGATCATCCATCCACCCATCTGCCCATCTGTGCACGCAATAGTACAGGATTGCACATTTGTATTGTATTGGGCCTCATATCTGCAGGCCAGAGACACACACATGTAGTCTCTACCCTGATGAGGGTACAGCCTTAGGCAAATAACCTATCCTTTCTGAGCCTCTGTGTTCTCAAAATGGCGATGAAAACTGTCCCTACCTCACAGGCTTGAGCACACAGCTGACACTTGTAAGTCGTTAGAATCAGGCCTAGCACTCAGGCCTCCTTCCTTATTCAAGTGTGGTAAGTGTAGAGATGGAAACCCCAGGCAGGGTCTGACTGGATTAGATGGAATGTCTTCAGGTGGGACCTAACAGATGGATGGGAGTTGGCCAGGCAAGACAGAAGGAAAGTATGGTCCCGGTAGAGGGAGGGGTATGTACAAAGGTCCTGAGATGGGAAGGACAGTGGGTATAAAAGCCAGGAGGAAGGAAGGGGCCATGATATGAGGCCAGTGGGGGTTGTTTAGAGGCACCAGACCATATAGAAGCCACAGTGAAGGTGCTGACCTTGATCCAGAGAGCAACACGAAGTTGCTTAGTGGTGAATTTGTGGTAATGAGATTTAAAAAAAATAATTTATTAGCAAGGAATGAGAGAGAGAGAGAGAGAGAGAAAGCTTGAGAGCGAGTGGGAGGAGGGGCAGAGACTAGTCACACCAGGGCTTCCTGCCACTGCAAAGGGACTGTAGATGCAGGGGCCACTCTGTGCATCTGGTTTTATGTGGGTACCTGGGAATCGAACTCTGGTTGTTAGGCTTTGTAGGTAACTGCCTTAACTGCTAAGCCATCTCTCCAGCCCAGTAATGAGATTTTTTAAAGTCACCCTGGGGCTGGAGAGATGGCTTAGCGGTTAAGCGCTTGCCTGTGAAGCCTAAGGACCCTGGTTCGAGGCTCGATTCCCCAGGACCCATGTTAGCCAGATGCACAAGGGGGCACACATGTCTGGAGTTCATTTGCAGTAGCTGAAGGCCCTGGCGTGCCCATTCTCTCTCTCTCTCTCTCTCTCTCTCTCTCCCTCTTTCTCTCTGTGTGTCGCTCTCAAATAAATAAATAAAAATAAACAAAAATTATTTTAAAAAAATCACCTCTCCTTCAAGCCTCAGTTCCCTGAACGATTATAATAAAATGAGGGGGATAAATTAGTTATTTCAAAAAAAAATAGTCACCGTGGCAGAGCCAAGCAGGCAGGCAGGTGTGGAGGAAGCAGACAGGGACTCTCTGGCTCCATCCTGCACTTTTGGCATGGACAGGGCTGTAGGTGTGGATCAGGTTGTTGGTGCCTCAGAGAACAGAATAGTCTGGGTGCTGAGCACTAAGGGAGACAGTCACTGTCTTGGCTCCTCCCCAACCGACAGCATTGGCAGGAGCATTCTGGGCCCCATCTTGTAGAAAAAGAACCCAGGAAAGTTGAGTCACTTGCCTGGGTTCTCATCTGTGGGCTGAGGTTGGGATCTGAACTTTGCTACAGAGGGTTATGGGATCTGTGAGCAGAGCTCTACCACCATGTAAGCTCAGGTACGGGTTCAGTTAGCAGGGGCCGGGCCTTGCATGAGAAGTGAGGTGGGCGCACGGGGCAGGAGCGGATGGCATCTGTCTTGGTGTAGGTCCCCCCATCCCACTCCCTCTGGCACCCTGTTAGTCGCTGACAGCAGCCACCTCTGAGCTGCATGGAATGCAGAAGTGTCCCTCCAGATCTGGAAGGCTCTTCCAGCCCCATTCCACCCTCCTGCATGTCTGAGACTGACGTCAGCATTCTGGGAGAATGGCCTTAGCAATTCCCATGCTTCCATTTAAGGGTGGATTTGCAAATACAGACTCGCCGAGTGCTTGGACCAGATTCAGGGGTGGCAGGGCAAGTCCTCACAGGGGCTGCAGGGAGAAGATAGAAGCTGAGGCAGTGCCCTGGGGCCATTGGCCATGTTTCCAGTCTTCCCGGAACCCTATTTTCTCACTCCAGCGCCTGGGTGCTGTGGGACCTTGGTGCTTCACTCAGGCATGGACTTGTTGATGGGAGGGAGAGACCCAGGGCCACACAGAAAGACCAATGCTCTCCCCTTCTCTTTGCCAGAGCCGTGTGGTCCAAGGCAAGGAGCCTGCCCATCTCATGAGCCTGTTTGGCGGGAAGCCCATGATCATCTATAAGGGTGGCACCTCCCGTGAGGGTGGGCAGACAGCCCCTGCCAGTACCCGCCTCTTCCAGGTCCGGGCCAGCAGCTCTGGAGCCACTCGGGCTGTCGAGGTAACACCAGATCTCAAATGGCAAGAGGGACAGCCTTCCTGAAACCTGCCAGGCTTCATGGGCAGACCTTCATGCCCAGTGTTGGATGGGGCTGAGTGGGGGGTGAGAAGCAGCTCGTTTGGCCTTTCTCCCCTGGCAGCAGGATCTTCTGTTTTGGGGTTTCCCCTAGTTCAGGGGTACCCAGTGTCCCTTGCATACCTTCATAACGAACAGCTTACTATCGATTCTATACAACACTGTGCTTGATTCTGTCTCTCTACCTGGAAGCTGGGCTGGCTCCAGAATGCCTTGGGCTATAAGGAGGCAACGGGGCTGTTTTTTGTTTGTTTGTTTTTGTTTTTCCTGGTTCCTCATTAACTGAATGCTGTCCTCCCAGGTGCTCCCGAAGGCTGGAACCCTGAACTCCAACGATGCCTTTGTGCTGAAAACCCCTTCAGCTGCCTACCTGTGGGTGGGTGCAGGAGCCAGTGAGCCAGAGAAGGCCGGGGCCCAGGAGCTGCTGAAGGTGCTGCGGGCCCAGCCTGTGCAGGTGGCAGAAGGCAGTGAGCCAGGTGGGGGTCATGCAGGGACCTGGTGTTGGCACAGCCCCGCCCTTCCTGCTGCGTGCTGCGCCATCTCTCACTCGTCCCCAACATCCGTTCCCTCATGAGTGTCAGGTGGAAGCAGGTGGATGGTGGCAGTAACAAGGTGGTCTCTAGATGTCAAAGACAGGAGAGCTGTGCAGGGCCGCAGGAGGAGACAGTCACTTCCCAGGGAGCCTTGAGAGATGGGGGTAAGGATGACCGCGTCGGAGCAGCAGCTGCCTCTCCCAATGGAGAGGCAATCGCAGCCTCTGCTTTTTAAATTATTATTATTATTATTAATTTATTTGAAAGAGACAGAGGCAGAGAGAGAGGGAGAGAGAGAAAGAGGCAAAGAGAAAGAGAGAGAGAGAATGGGTGTACTAGGGTCTCCAACCGCTGCAAATGAACTCCAGACACATGCGCTACCTTGGGCATCTGGCTTACATGGGTCCTGGGGAACCGAACCTGAGTCCTTTGGCTTTGCAGGCAAGTGCCTTAACCGTGAAGCCATCTCTCCAGCCCCTCCTTTGCTTCTTGAGCATAGGTCAGGAGCCTCTTCTGGTTCAACCCTCTTTTCCGCTGGTACCTGAAGCCCATCCTTTCCTGCTTGGCATTTGTTGGTAGCAGGGAAGGGTACCTTAGTCATTTGCTGCTCTGTCCAGTAGAACCTTCTATGAGGCTTGATGGCCTGTAGGGATGTGCAGCTATTGGCCCTTGAAATGGGACTAGGGGAAATCCATGGGAATGAGGAAACAAATATGTTACTGCACTTAATTGTGATAAATTTCAGTTGAAATGGCAACATGTGGATAGGCATTGGTGGCAGGTATAGAAAAAAGAATATGGAAGGGCTGGAGAGATGGCATAGTGGTTAAGGAGCTTGCCTGCGAAGCCTAAGGACCCAGGTTTGATTCCTCATTACCCATGTTAGCCAGATGCACAAGATGGTGCATGCATCTGGAGTTCGTTTGCAGTGGCTAGAGGCCTGGGGGGTGTGCCCCATTCCCACTCTCTCTCAAATAAATAATTTTTAAAATATTTTTATTTTTATTTATTTATTTGAGAGATGGAAAGAGGGAGGGGGGAGGGGGGAAGAGGGGGAGAGAGAGAATGAGCAAGCCAGGGCTTCCAGCCACTGCAAATGAACTCCAGATGCAAGTGCCACATTTGGCTTATGTGGGTACTGAGGAATCAAACCGAGGTCCTTTGGCTTTGCAGGCAAGTGCCTTAACTGTTAAGCCTTTTCTCCAGCCCTCAAATAAATATTTTTTTTTAAAAAAAAATTGGAGTCTGCCGGGTGTGGTGGCGCACACCTTTAATCCCAGCACTTGGGAGGCAGAGGTTGGAGGATCACTGTAAGTTCAAGGCCACCCTGAACCTACATAGTGAATTCCAGGTCAGCCTGAGCTAGAGTGAGATCCTACCTAAAAAAAAAAAAAAAAAAAAAAAAAAAAAAATTGGAGTCTAAAAAGCTTTGCTCCCGGGCTCTACCATTTCCTAGCTCTGTGAACTTTTGTGAGTTGCTTGATCTCCCAAGCCATCCATCCTGCAGTGCCTCATCCTATTCACGTGTCTGCTGCGCGTCTACTCTCCCCAGGCCTTCCTTTCATCATCTTTACGTTCCCTCAGCTCCCTTCCCTCATGAGCTGAGCCCCTGGGATTTTAGGATGGAGAGCAGCTAGTTGGGTTTGGGCACAGTTTACCCAGTTCAAGTAAACTGTGCGTGTGGGGTGGTGGCTTTCTTCTGCAACTGGTGTGACCTCCCCTCACAGACAGCTTCTGGGAAGCCTTGGGCGGGAAGGCCGCCTACCGCACATCCCCGAGGCTCAAGGACAAGAAGATGGATGCCCATCCTCCTCGCCTATTCGCCTGCTCCAACAAGATCGGACGCTTTGTGGTGAGTCTGAAGGTCACGCCTCTGCATTACTTGGGGCCGGAGGCAGGTTCCAGGGAGCCAGTGGATGGCAGGGGCCAGGAGAGACAGTGATGGCCGAGTGCAGAAGAGTCCCTGTGGGCAGCACGAGCTCTGCGTTGCTGTTGGTGCTCTTGTTGACCTCCTTTGACCCTTCCCAGATTGAAGAGGTTCCCGGTGAGCTCATGCAGGAAGACCTGGCTACTGACGACGTCATGCTCCTGGACACCTGGGACCAGGTGAGTGAAGGAGAAAGGGTGAAGTCCAGGGCAGTGGGGAAAGCTGGACTCCTGCTCCAAGCCCAGCGGGTAAAATGAGGATCCCTGCATGTCATTGGAGAAGGCTGCTTGTCACGGTCCCTCTCTGAGCCTTGGCCATATAACGGCAGCAGTGGGACCTACTTGGCAGGTGGAAGCCCCTCAGAAACCACGAAACGTCCTGCAAATGCAGAGCAGATGACCCAAGTCTTGATTTTGTATATGTATGTGTGTGTGTGTGTGTATATATATATGTATATATATATGTATACATATATATATATATATATATGCATGTATATGTGGTATGCGTGCATGTGTGAGTGCAAATGTGTAGGTCAGAGCTTGATATTGCTTGTCTTCCTCGATTTCTTGCCACATTTTATTTTATTTTATTTTATTTTATTTTATTTTAAGGTAGGGTCTCACTCTAGCCCAGGCATGTGCCACCACACCCGGCTTCTTGCCACCTTTTTTATTTAGATAAGGTCTCTGCCTGGACCCAGAGCTCACTGCTATGGTCAGTATAGCTAGCCAGCTTGCCCTGGGATCTTCCTGTCTCCACCTCCCATGAGCTGGGATTATGGGTGCACACTGCCATGCCTGGCATTTACATGAGTGCTGGGGATCCAAACTCGTGTCCTCATGCGTGTGTGGCAAACACTTTACTTACTGAACCATTGTCCTAGCCCTGAACTCTTACTTTAGATCTGTTGATGAAGAAAGTTCAACTTTGCTCCATGTCATATGCTGCTGTGAGCAGTCCAGTATTACCTGTAGTCTTGGAAGTGTCCCTTCTGTTGTAGAGGCCTCTGGGCTCCCTCATTTCATCTCCTGTTGTGGCTGTTGTAGAGGACCCAGCATAGGCATTGCAATAGCATTCATCCATTCGCCTGGTATTGGTGGAGCACCCATCTGTGCTGATGCTCTTGAGAGGTGGATGCTGGGTATGGAAGGCTGTATCAAGCAGATGTCTTCTGCCCTTTGAGGTCTTGTTCTTACAGGAGTGTCAGGCCAACAACCCCTTTAATCAAGTGCTGGCTCCTAGCCTCCTCTAGGCTATAGAATAGCTGGCCATGAAGGCCCAAGCCACCATGGGGCAGCAAGGAATCCCCAGTAGGAAGATCATACCAGAGTGCTTACAGCTTGAGCCATTCAGCTAGTGTATTGACTGATCCATTGACAATCTTAGCTCCCTAGTCATCTCGCTATGCAGCTCCAAGCCAATATTAACATCACCAATTTCACGTCAAAATGCTAAGGAATGGAAATCCAAGGATAAGCGGAACAGGCAGTGTACGGCCTTAGAGGGGCTTCCTTCAGGTCCATAGATAACAGGTCATAGGGAACATGTCTAGGAAAAAGGAAGAGTCATCAAGCCTGGCATTTGAGATCCAGTGCCATTTAATCAATGGCAGGTGTTATTGAATATATGACATTTGAGAGCTGCATGACACATGAAGACAAGCAGAGAAGAGGCACTAGGGAGATGGCTGAGTAGATAAAGCAACCATTGTGCAAGCGTGAGGAGCAGAGGTCAGATCCCCAGAACCCATGTAAGTGCCAGGTGGGCATGGAGGCTCTCCTGTATTCCCAGCATCTAGGAGGCAGAGCTGGCTAGCTAGACCAGCTGAATCAGCACGCTCTGGCTCAAGGGAGAGATAGACCCTGCCTAAATCAGTCAGATGGTGAATGAGCTAGGAAAATGCTTGATGTTAACCCCTGGCTTCCACATGCACACCCATGCCCACCTGCACATATGTGCACCCACAGTAGCAGAATCGATTTTTTATGTTTAAGTAAATCTGTCATAAGCCCAACATGACATGACATGAGCAGTTTTTAGTTTGTGTTAACCAAGACAGGTAGGAACCCAGCAGCCTCACAATGGGTATTTGTTGGATGAATGAGTGAGAATGTGTCTGGCCACCCATTTGCAGAACAGACCCATGCATCTGAAGGGGCAACTCATGAACTTCTAGAGAAGGCTTATCAACCCAGTGCCTTGGTGTTGCAGTGCTAATGAGGGAAGTAGGCTCTGAGGGGACCACCTGGGCAGTGGCCTAGCCTGAGGCAAGCTGGAGCCCCTAAAGGATCTACCACTGCTGAGCTTCACCCAAGTGAGGGTGACTGCCTGGAGTTGCCAGATCCTCCAGTTAAAAAAAAAAAATAGGGGCTGGAGAGATGGCTTAGTGGTTAAGCGCTTGCCTGTGAATCCTAAGGACCCCATTACGAGGCTTGGTTCCCCAGTACCCACATAAGCCAGATGCACAAGGTGGCGCATGCATCTGGAGTTCATTTGCAGTAGCTGGAGGCCCTGATGTACCCATTCTCTCTCTCTCTTTCTCTCTCTGTCTGTTGCTCTCAAATAAATAACTAAACAAATATGTGTGTGTATGTGTGTGTGTGTGTGTGTGTGTGTGTGTGTGTGTGTGTGGAGAGAGAGAGTGAGAGTGAGAGAGAGACAGAGAGAATTGGCATGCCAGGGCTTCAGCCATTGCAATCAAACTACAGATGCTTGCATCAACTTTGTGTATCTGGCTTACATGGGATCTGGACAGAGATCAAATATGGGTCCTTAGGCTTTGTAGGCAAGCGCCTTAACCTCTAAGCCATCTCTCTAGCCCTAAAAAAATGTTTTTTTTACTTATTTTTGAGAAGGAGAGTATGGGTGTGTCAGGGGCTTGAGAGAGAGAGAGAGCAGGGGTGCGTGTCAGGGCCTCCTACTACCACAAACTCCAGACACATGCACCACTTTGTGTATCTGGCTTTATGTGGGTACTGGAGAATGGAACCCCAGGCCATCAGGCTTTACAAGTAAGTGCCTTTAACTGCAGAACCATCTCTCCAGTCCTCAGATCCTCCCATCTTTGAGAGAACTTGGAAACCTAGACTGTTAGTCACCATAGGTACCTAAGCTTGTGGGGAAACATGGGCCAGCACGCTTTAGTGGCTGGGCAAACAAGCAAGGCAGGTTTGTAGGTCTCTGCTGTGCAGCCTTTGTTCCATGTCCTTCCAGTCATCGTCCACAGGCAGGCTGCCCTAGTAAGGGCTTTGTCTTGCCTGACCCCCGGGGCGCCCCTCTTCCCTATTCTTCCTCCAGCAGTGAGTCTCAGGAGCACCTCTCTTGTGTTTTCATCTCCTGTCTCCCCTCCAGGTCTTTGTCTGGGTTGGAAAGGATTCTCTGGAAGAGGAGAAGACAGAAGCCTTGACCTCTGGTAAGGACTCAGGCCTGTCAGGGGCCAGGTGTCTTTGGCCGTGGGAAGGTGGGAGCAGCTTCCCACACGGGTCTGGGAGTTAGCATCTGTAGGTAGGGACTTCCTCCTAAGCCCTGCTTAAAGTGCAGTGTCCACCAGCTTTCCATAGCTGTAACGGAGACCTGAGGCGATCAGCATAGAGTGAGGGAAGGTCCATTTCAGAGGTTTCAGCCCATGGTCAGTTGAGCCTGTGGTGAGGCAGCAGGGTGTGGAGTGTGTAAAACAGCAAAGCCATTTCCCTCATGCTAAGAATTGATAAAAGAAAGACGAAGGGGTGGGTCCCAAGGACCAGAAGGCCCCGCATTTATAGTTCCTGTCACCTCCCTGTGGTGCCAAGCTGAGGACTACATCTTTGGAGAATTATACCAGACCCAAGCTATGGCAAGTGTAAAGGGACAGATCTGTTCCTTTAGAAAGCTTCAGGGTGTCCCAGTGGAAGGAAGAAACAGACAAGAAACCATGTTCAACTCCCAGGATGCTTAAAGCCACACTTGTCAGTGTGGAAAAACATCCTGATAGCCAAATAGAGCTAATAATTTAGGAGCAAAGAACCTCAAAACAATTTTTTTGAGGTAGGGTCTCGCTCTAGCCCAGGCTGACCTGGAACTCACTCTGTAGTCCCAGGCTGGCCTCGAATTCAAAACAATCCTCCTACTTCCGCCTCACGAGTTCTGGGATTAAAGATGTGTACCACCATGACCAGCCCAAAACACTTTCTTTAGTAGCTTCTGATCACCCAGGAAAATGATATAGCCAGACAAGAGCTGAGAGCTCTGTTGAGCAGGAAGTTAAGCCTTAGTTTCTGCCCTATCCTGTGTTGGGGGCAGGGCAGTGGAGAACCCACACAGGAGTCTTTGTCTGTAAGTGGTTGTGTCCAGTGCAGGGTGGGCAGCAGGAATGGTAGGACCAAGAGCCTCTTCACTTACAACCCCTTCCCTGAGCCAACCTCTCCCTGGGGAGGAGACACTAAGAAGCTCTGGGTTTCCTTCTCTTCTGTGTGTGCTTAAAGCTAAGCGGTACATCGAGACGGACCCCGCAAATCGGGACAGGCGGACCCCCATCACGGTTGTGAAGCAGGGCCACGAGCCACCTTCCTTCGTGGGCTGGTTCCTCGGCTGGGACGACAACTACTGGTCAGTGGACCCCTTGGACAGGGCCCTGGCTGAGCTGGCTGCCTGAACAAGGGCCAGGCCCAATGTCATCCACCGGTGCCTTTGAGAACTGTCCATCTCCCAAAGAGATCCAATGGCAAACAGGGCAAGTCTGTTGTGTGTGCATGTGTGTGTGCACGTGTATGTGCATGCGTGCGTAGCTAAAACCAGCCCTGCAAAACTTCAGGCCTTCGCAAAACTGTCTCAGATATCTTTGGAAATAAAAGCTTTTTGAAGTGTGTTAGCCAAGTGTGGCTCGGCCTTTTCCTCATTCCACAGTTTGCCTACCCGGTAGTAATACTTAACAGTGTCTGCCCTGTCCGTGACCTTGGTAAATTGTGAGGATATCCAGACAGGTGCCTCGCATGGGCCTGTGAACTCAGCCTGTGTGTTCATCCTGGTCCCCGAGCCGCAGTGAGATAGATGCACGTGGACTGTCCTGGAGGGACAAGAGGGGAGGCCGGCGGAGCCCGTCAGACACAGGCGGGACCGACCTAAGAGGAAGAGAAGGAAAGAAGGCCGGGAGGAAGCATGCTACCAGACTGTTTAATCCAGGAAAGTCTGGCAAAGCTTCCCGGCAGGCCTGACCCAAAGTCAAAGCGTTCTTAAACTTCAGGGTATGGCTGCCGTCTCTGCTGGTAAGTACTGGAGCCTGAGCCCCGCGGTCTTGGACACGCGAGGCAAGTGCTCTACCACTGGGTCGTTTGGCTTTTCCAGCAAGCTCCGTAACTGCTAAGCCATCTCTCCAGCCCCTTTTCTACCTTTTTATTTTGAGACAGGCTCTTGTTAAGTTACCTAGGGTGGCCTTGACCCTACAAGTATCCCGCCTTAATCTCTTGAGTAGATAATAGATAAGTATCACCATGCCCAGATGTGTTGTTGTTTTTTAATTGTAGTAAACTATGTTAACAGATTGTTTTATGCCAATCATTTTTAGGTATATAATTCAGTGACATTATGTAACAGTCTTTTTGATAGAGTCAGAGCTTGATCTCAGCCCTTAGATAGGCTTAACTCAGGAACTAGGGTGCTGGGCTCTTCGACAGTTACCAAAGCGCTACTGGGTCAATGGCCCTGGGTTCTTTGTTTTGCAGAATTCAGTGAATTTCACAGCCAAAAAAGGATGAGAAGGAGAAATTTTAGTACAGAGTAAAAGCAAGTTAGAGAAATGCTTACTGCCGAGAGGAAGCAAAGAGAAAAGAGCTCTTGTATGAGGAGAATCCATACAAGAGGGGACCCTAAGACAGGTGGACAGTGTCTTTGTCTAGGGCCTTATGCACTGAGGATATCTGTCCTTGGCCCATGGAAATTAGGCATCAAGTTGAAATGAACTGTATTGATTAAGCTTAAATGTATGTAGAGGACTTAGATTGGTTGATGAGTCAAGGAAGAGAGCACAGACAGTCAGGAGAACGTCACAAGTTGGGTTTCATGGAGGGGGCATAGCCACAGCCTGCCCAGTCTTGCTTTGTTGTTTTCCCCAGAGACCTGTCCTTCCTCTTATATGGTCAGCTTAGCTTTCTCACACCCAGCTTTTAACCCTATGATTTTTCTTCCCCAGTGTTCTCAACTTCACTGTTGAGGTTTTTTTTTTTTTTTTAATTTTAATTAATTTATTTGAGACACAGAAAGAGAATGAATGGGTGTGCCTAGGCCTCTAGCCACTGCAAATGAACTCCAGACACATGCACCACCTTGTGTATCTGGCTTATGTGGGTCCTGGAAAAATCAAACCTGGGTCCTTTGGCTTTGCAGGCAAGTGCCTTAACCTCTAAGCCATCTCTCCAGCCCCAAGTTCAGTGTTGTAACCGTACAATCTATTTAACTACTACATTCCAAAGGCAAGATGCAGCCAAGGAGCAGCTGAGCTGCAGCTGAGGACACAAGATGGCTTCCTGTCGATGGCCCTCCCTAACTGCCTAGCAAGTTTCCTCCTCCTACTCTCAGTTACAGGTTTTACAATGCAGTGCACCCATCACCACTACCTGTACCCAAGCTTTTCTTATGCTCCCCCACATAAGTACCATGTGCATTAAATAACTTTCTGTCCCTCCTTTCTCACACCCTGGGAAATCTCAATTCTACTTTCTGTCTCTATGTTTTGGCTCTCGGGGAACCTCATTTAAGGGGAGCCCTACAATGTTCGATATATGTGTCTGGCTTACTCCACTTTGGATAACATTTTCAAGATTCATTCATGTTATAGCATATCCACCTCTGTGGCTGAATACTGTTCTGCCGTCTGCGTATATCACAACACCTTCATTTATCTACTCATCCATTGGTGGGTGTTTGAGTTTTTGTACCTTTGACTGCTTGCACAGTGCCATTATGAACATAGGTACATAAATGCGTTCTATTCAAAGTGTTCTGAGCCAACAAATGAGTTGCGAACCTCCCATGAACACTCCTCCCATGTCCTGTCATCAGGAGACATGGCCTTGGCAGCTGTGGGAATAGAGTTCAAAGCCAGAAGCTGGGATCCTTAGCTACATTTTTGTACTAGAAACTGGACAAGATGCATTGTCACAGCTACCACATCCTGTGCCATCTGCCTGAGCCTTCCTATCTACTGCTGGCTCATTCTGCTGCCCAGGGGATCGTTGGAGAAGTGATCACCTCAGGAGCTGCTGTCACAACAGATGCCCAAAGCCGGGCATGGTGGCACACGCCTTTAATCCCAGCACTCGGGAGGCAGAGGTAGGAGGAGTCCTGTGAGTTCAAGGCCAGCCTGATACTACATAGTAAATTCAGGTCATCCTGAGACCCTGCCTTGAAAAAAAGAAAGAAAGATTACAAACAAGAGATGCCCATGTTTGCTATCCTCAATGTAGGAGAAAGACTCCTTGATGCCCCACGTGGTTCCCCTGAGCCCAAATCTCTGCTTATGCTCAGAGCCTCTAAAGTCCCTGTGGGGCACTTCCATGAACTCTTTCAAAACCTTTTTTCCAGGGTGGTGCCAACCAGTGCAAAGAGCTTGCTGGGAAACAGAGTCTGTTCTCTTCCCTCAGCGGTTCTTGATACAACTTGCCACCTTTCCTACTTTGGTTCCAGGCCACTCCAAGTTTCAGAATAAAGCACCCGCGGGCAGGACTATAGAAAAACAGAACCCAGTGTGAAGTTTATACATGGTGGGAAGTGTGTGTGTGTGTGTGTGTGTGTGTGTGTGTTTACACTGTTGTTTCCAAAGCTGGCTGAACCCTGAAATTGTCCAGGGAGCTTTTTAGAGGAACCATTCCCCAGGGGCCCTACCTCCGGGGATTCTGAGTCATTGCAAAAGTGATGAGAGCAATAAAGGAGGAATTTTCAAAGTGGGATGGGGATGTGGGGAAGTGCAGAGGTTTTCAGAAGCAAGCCATCTCAAGCAGAGGGTGCAGTATAGTCAAAGGTGGGGTGCTATGGAGGAGAATGGGACAGACAGCTGCATGGCTAGAGCAGAAGGTGGCAAGTGCTAGGCCTTGAAGCCGAGTGAGCAGTGGGCAGGGGCCATGAATACCAGGCCAAAGCACTTGGACTTGCCCTAAGACACACCTTGCCTACTATGTTCAGTGGCTAAGGCAACTTGAGAAGTGTTAAATACTGAAACCATCTAGTGATTTCCCATAACTGCTTCTAGTGTCTTCCCTAGAGGCAGGTGGAGGGCTGTCTAGACAAAGCTAGCTTGGCTCCTGGAAATTCACTGCAGGTGGACTGACCCATACATTCTTCACTTGGTTTCCACTGGTTTGCAAGGGTGTAGCTGTGGTCTAGAGAGAATTCTGGATTGCTCATGCAACAGAACCACCTTCACTTCCGTTTCTTCCTCAAAGACAAAAGAGGAAATCAGGAATAGGTTAACTTCAACCATGGGTTTTGTCTTCCTAACCGTGTTAGACTTCATGATACCCCATAACAGTGAAGTCATTATGACATCCCAGGGCAGGCGTCAAAGCTGCCTCTCTTAAAGATTGGTCTGGCCTTGGATCCAGTGTGGGAGACTGAATTCAACATAGTTATTTTGTACTTAATATATGAAAGACATTAGAAATATAACATAGAACTTGGGCTGGTTTACTGGGTAAGAGCACTTGCTGCACAAGCATGAGGACCTAAGTTTGATCCCCAACACCCACATAAAACCCCATAAAATGCCTATAACCCTAACTCTGAGAGTGGTAGAGACAGGAGGATTGCTGAGGTTCACCAATCAGCCATTCTAACAGAAACAAACAAACAGGGAGCTCCAGTGTCTTGGGGAAATAAGGTGGAAGAGGAAGAGGAGAGCACACATCCTACCCCAGCCTCCATACCTGTATGCACAGGGCATGCACACCTGCACACACACAAGTATAACCCTCCCCCCAACTTTCTTTGAGCTGGAGAGGTAGCTCAGTGGTAGGGTACATGCCTTTAAGTATCTTTTTTTTTTTTTTTTCCTGAGGTAGAGTCTCACTCTAGCCCAGGATGATCTGGAACTCACTCTGTAGTCCCAGGCTGGCCTTGAACTCACAGTGATCATCCTTTATAGGGATGAAAGGAGGCAGTGTTTGACCCAATGTATGACCCATACTGTGATAAAAAAATGGTGAAAGAATATTTACAGGGCCTAGTCCATCCGTGGAGGAAATCCCACCCTGAGCTGGCGGTGTTTGCTGTGAGGGATGGAGAGCCATGAGCGCATCATGAGAGCAGAGTCGTGGGGCTCGTCAGTGAGCCTGGGTCTCCTGCTGGCTTTCTTGGCACAGTGTTCCAGCCTCGTAGTGGAGTCTGTGGGCATTCTGGCTCTCAACCCATACTTGTCAATTCTCGGCAGAAAGGACAAAAGATCATTTCTAGGAGTTTTCCCAGAAAATGGAGAAGAGCTCTTAAGGTCAAAGAAAATCTTTACTCAGGACTCAGAGTCCACTTTGGGTCACAGAATCACTCTTGACAAGATCATGGAGGAGGGGATTATTCATGGACCAATGAAATTTATCCTCTCTAGGGTGCATTCTTCCTCTTCTGAGGTGACAACTATCAGCTAGAACCAGCTAAACAAAGCTGGGGTTTGTAGGAAGGAAAGAGGAAAGTGGACACTAGATAGCTATGTTGTTAGAGACTATTTTGGGACAAGATGCTAAAAATAAATTTATAATAAGGGTTCTTTATAGTCTTGTGGAATAATTTTCAGAGGGCTCAATTTCTATATCCCTCTTCACCAGAATGTTTTAGGGAAGATTCTCAGCCTATGTTATGGCTGCTAAATCTCCAAATTTATTTATTTTTCTTTTTTGGGGGGAGGGGCTGATTTGAGGTAGGGTCTCACTCTAGCTCAGGCTGACCTGGAATTCACTATATAGTCTCAGGGTGGCCTCGCACTCACAGTGATTTTCTTACCTCTGCCTCCCAAGTACTGGGATTAAAGGCAAGCACCACCACAACCAGCAATGAAAGCCTGCACTTTTTGTTTTGTTTTTTTGAGGTAGGGTTTCACTGTAGCCCAGGCTGACCTAGAATTCACTATGTAGTCTCAGGGTGGCCTTGAACTCATGGCAATCCTCCTACCTCTGCCTTCCAAATGCTGGAATTAAAGGTATGTACCACTACACCCTGCTAAGTCTCCAAATTTCTATAAAAACTGTTTTATTGTTATTTTTTTATTGACAACTTCCATGATTGTAAATAATATCCCATGGTAATTTCCTCCCTCCCCCCACTTTCCCCTTTGAAAATCCACTCTCCATCATATCCCCTCCCCCTTTCAATCAGTTTTTTTATTTTGATATCATAGTTTCCTTCTATTATGATGGTCCTGTGTAGGTAGTGTCAGGCACAACCTGTTTTAACAGTGCTTTCCACTTCCTTTCTCACCAAACTCTTCTGGGTGGATTGAAAAAACTGCATCCTTTCATTAAGTGTCCCCTTTAGGCAAATTCTAGCCTCACTTGAGCCTGGACCTGCTGCAAACCCAGTGTTATCTATATCATTGTAAAAGACAAAAAACTCAACAGACCCAGGGATTCCCATGGCCTGTCAACTCAGCCAGATGGGATTATGAATGGAAGTCAAAGGTGGCAAACTGGCAATCAATCAAGTATGCTTTCCTTGGCCTTCTCTTTAGTTGCCACAAAGTGAAGATGTTCTAGGTAGCTGGATGGTTTTGAAGTTAGACACGAGCTCATCTGGTGGTGCTGAAGTCTTGGGGTAGGCAAGTTTGTGTATCTGTGTTTGTGTACACTTTTCGTGGACAGTTCTGCACATTCTCAAAAGGACAGATGCTAGAACTCACCCAGGGTCTTGTTACAAACTGGATGGCACAGTAGAAGAAGCATGCAAGAGCGTGATTTTCAAAGTTGGATCTGTAGAATTCTAACTTTATGAGTCAAATTCCATTTTTTTTTTTTTTTTGAGGTAGGGTTTCTCTCTAGCCTAGGCTGACCTGGAATTCACTCTGTAGGCTCAGGTTGGCCTCCAACTCACAACGATTCTCTTTCCTCGGTCTTCCTAGTGCTGGGATTAAAGGCAAGCGCCACCACACCCGGCTCAAATTCCGTTTTTAAGCAGTAAGAATAATCAGATATAGAAGCAGAGCCTGAATTAAGACCGTCCTTGGTAATGAACTCTCAAAACAGCCTCATTGCTCTCATCGATTTGCTTTATGATGTGCCATAAATGTGAATTGAAGATTTATCCTAAGAGCTGGCTGAGTGGGCTAAAGCACTTGGTGCACAAGCCTGATAATGTGAGGTCCGATTGTCAGCACTCATGGAAAGCCAGTGGTGGTGCAAACAGCTGCAGTCCCAGTATGCCCCTATGCAAGACGGGAGGCAGAGACAGGAGCACCCCCAGAAGCTCACGGCCAGCTGGCCTGGCAGAGTCAGCAAGAACAGATCCTGTCTCAAACAAGGTAGAAGGTGAGAACTGACACCCAAACTTGTCCTTGACTTCCATACGCGTGCGGCGGCACACATGCGCACATAAATCGAAGAGCTCCGGGCCTGGGGAGAGGACTCTGTGGTTAAATGTGCTTGCTTGCGGGCTGGAGCAATGGCTTAGCGGTTAAGGCATTTGCTGGCAAAGCCAAAGGACCTTGGTTTGATTCCACATTAGCCAGATGCACGAGGGGTGCATGTGTCTGTAGTAGGTCTGCAGTGGCTGGAGGCCCTGGTGCACCTATTCTCTCTCTCTCTCTCCCTCTTTCTGTCAAATAAATAAATCAAAATAAAATATTTAAAAAGTTTTAAATAAAAAAATGTGCTTGCTTGCTAAGCCTGAAGGCTTGGATTCAAGTCCCCAGTAGCCATGTAAAGCCAGATGCAGAATGTGGCACATGCTCTGGAATTCCTTTGCAGTGGCCAGAGGCCTTGGCATGCCCATACTCTCTCTCAAATAAAAATATTTTAAAAAGAGTTCTGAGTTAATCATTTACTTGCTGACTGACTTGGGAAAGACCTGGTGTGGGGAATTATTATACTTGAAATAATATAGTGGAATGGGACATTCTATTTTAGTCTTTTGAATCCTTTTTTATTTTTCCACTCAGGCCAGTGTAACATGTGGCTGTAAACAGTCAATCAACTCTCCTCTTCTGTACTGAACTTTTGTTAGATCAGATACTGTAAAACTAGAGACTGAATTTGAGCCCTCCTCAAGAATGAATTCAAAGTCTAGTGAACTCTGAGATTGACAAATGGGATTTACATATAAAGTGACATGGTGGCAGTGTATAGGGATGGCAGAGTTGCACAAAGATGATACAAGAAGACACCTTAGAATCTTTGGAATTGGACAGGTCTGGGTTCGAACTCCAGCTCTGCCCCTTACCAACAGCATGGCTTGGGATCAGTTTTACCTGAGGCTCAATGTTGTTTGGACCTATAAAATGGTGATAGTAAATACCTAAACCATATTAAAGATAAAATGCAAGGTTGTAGGTACAAGTGTTTGAGCTTATGGCTAGTGCTCAACTAACAATGTCACCAGTAATTCAAGGAAGCTCTTCAAAGGCCAGATGCTGTAGGTAAAACACACTGGCTTTTTTTTTTTTTTTTTTTTTTTTTTCTCGAGGTAGGGTCTCACTCTAGCCCATACTGACCTGGAATTCTCTATGTAGTCTCAAGGTGGCCTCATCATGGTGATTCTCCTATCTCTGCCCTCTGCCTCCTGAGTGCTGGGATTAAAGATTGCACCACCACGCCCGGCCACACGGGCTTTTTATTGTAGAGAAGAGTCTGTGTGATATGAGTGACAGCAGTGGAGAGGAGCACGAGGGGAAAGGAGGTCAGCCAAGGCTTCTGGGGAATATTGACCTCAAACTCCCAGGGAAAATGCTTGGCCCAAGGCAGCTAGCCGGAACCTGGAGGATCTAAATAAAGTGATACTTCTGAAAAATGAACTCCCTAGATACCAGGGCAGGCAGACAAGACTCTTCGCCCAGGGAATGGACTCCACATACACCAAGGCAGGCAGAAAGACTCTCACCCGGGGTAAATCAGAGTGCACATCTTTATTGTACATGGTTGGAAGAGGAGGCCACGTGGAAATCCTTACACCAGCACCCTTACCCTGGAGCTCCTTTCTTTGCCCCTCCTAAGTGACTAACCTAGGATACTGTGAATTCACAAGATACAGAAGCAAGGGCTGTTTGATGTCTGGAGGGTGAAACTCACAGACCCAGAAGCAGTTACTTGACTTCTGAGAAGGGACTTTCACCAGGGCATGGGGTTTCCTGGCCCTCATGGTAAAGGGTGAGCCAATTCACAAAACAAATGATAACATTATTTTAAGTGCAAAATACAAATGCAAGGTCAAGATATAAACACAATTTTAAGTTCAAAACATAAATGCAAGTTGAGTCCTTAAATGAAATACACAGCCCTAACAAACTCAGGTGGAACCTGGACAGATGGTGGCTTACAGCTTTCTGAAACAAGCTTGGAAACGGTGCAAGGGAAGGGGCCTCCACAGGTGACGCCGACAGTGATCTGGCTAAGGGCAGATATAACAGGGGTGCTGGGAAAGGAGGCTGTTATTTTTGCTTTTCCAGGTAAGCTATGAGCCTCAAAGAAGCACTGCAAATGTCACCAGGCAGCTTTCCAGGCCAGTAGGAAGGAAGCCAGGCATTTGCAGAACGGAAGGTGCCTCCTAATATTACAGACTAAGAACCTGTGGTCCAAAGGGGCTGACCACTTCCTCTTTCCTGTATCAATGTACATGGCAGAAAAGAACAACCAGGCAAACAAAAAAGTTCTACATCTATGTAGATGTGGATGAAGTAGACAGCATTTGACCAACACTGTCAGACATTTCATGCTCAATACATCATGAATGTCTTGTACTACTTAGTAAGTAGCATTACTCATCAAAGCATCTCACAGTGTTACTAACATGCAGAGCAAAATGTATTGGATTAAAAAAATATAATGGATGTAAAAAAGCATTTAGTACTTAAGCTATTAAAATGGGCATATAACAATTATATAGTATTTAGAGAAATTTTATTTTAAAAAATCAAAAATCTGAAAACCTGATCTATGAAGAGAGGTAAAAGTGAGAAAAAGCACTTTGGGACAAGTATTTAGCTGGTTTGAAGGCAGACCTCAGAAGAATCACTTACTCAATTACTAAGAGGCTCAAGGAAGCTTTCAAAACAGTGCCTATTCTTTTCAAAAGGACCACCACAATAGTATAGTATGTCTCTGAAGGGTTAGGGCAATCTTTGCATTGACCTTGACCATCTCCTCTATTTCTGGCAGGTTCAGGCAAGAAATAGCCTACAACCTACTAAGGATTATTTTGAAACAGTCTGGGAGTAGAGACTAAATGGATGCTAGGGAATGCCGTCAATTAAGACGCCATGAAAGTAAGGCACAGATGGCCCACAGACACTGCTTGAAGTACAAGGTCACTTTCTGTGCAACATTTATCAGCTGCGGGGTGGGGGTGAGACTGGGGTGGCAGTCCTAGGCTAGGTTCATAGAAAGCTCAAAATGACTCAGATGCAGAAGGATTTAACCCACTGCAGAATAAAAATACAAACTTAAATATTTTAAAGCAAGAGGTTATCTTATATAAATTATCAGTCTCTCTCTCTCTCTCAAGATTTATAAGGTAACAATTCTCCATCTCTCTCTTTTTTTTTTTTTTTCTTTTTGGTGGTAAGGATCAGACCCAGAGCCTTGAGCATGCTAGGTAAGAGCTCTACCACTGAGTTACCCCCCAGCCCCAAAGCAATTCTTTCATCTGGGTTTATGATCCCTATACATTCTAAGAGCCCCATAAAGAAAGGGAAAGGGAGGGAGGATAGTTAATGTTCCTGCCAATTTTCCCTGTGAGCTGAAGGCTAATTTGGTCCCTACTTCATCCTTGGAAGGGTCAACTCTACACTGGTTATAGCTCAGTGTTTTGCCCCCATGATGCCTTGTAACATATCTATGGGTAGAGGGAAGACAATTGTTGAGTTCTTCTCAGCAGCAATGGTGGTCAGCGTCTGAAGGTATCGGAGCTGAAGGGCGGCAGGAGACTCGGTGATAACCATAGAGGCTTCTTTCAGAGCCCTGGAGGCATTCATTTCCCCCTCAGCTGCAATAACCTATGTATGGACAAGGGAAAGGAGAGGTCAGACTAGAGTGAATATGACGTCACGTAGCAATCTTCAAACTGGAGAGTAAGTAGACTTTATCTGGAGACTGACTGGGTATGGGAGAGGAGGAGTCAGGAACTGAGTCCCAAGCTTCCTTGTTCTGAATGTGTGGGTAATGTCATTAAATGACAGAGGACACAGGATATTGTACTTACTCAGAGAAAGAACCCAGTTTATAGGATTAAACCTCCGATTTATCAGGGCAAACCATTATGTCCTACCTTCAACTATGAAAAGGGGTAAGTGCCAGACACACATAAAGAAAATCAGGTAACTGTACCCCAAGGGAAGCACTAGAGAACGCATACACAAACCCCTACCATACACATGGAAGACTCTGATTTTTTTCCATGTCATATGTCCAATTAGGCACATTCTTCTCTGGACACAGATCAAAGACATTGCATTTCCATTCTCCAATCAATAGACAATTTCATGTACATAAAGCTAGAACCACTGGAATGGAAGCACATTTTGTTCCTAATAACGCCGCTATGGACAAGCTCCTGAAGATGTGAGCACAATGCCTCAGGCTTTGTCTAGATACCAGCCAAGGGCCCTCTGTGGACAGCATCTCAGAGGACAAAGCAAGCTACTTATGGATGTCAGGATTTTTATGTGCAGAAATTCCATGTCAGTCAACATGAGTATTTACTCATTGAAGATTACTATCCACTTTATTTTTAATTTTTATTTTGTTATTTGTTTTGTGGTACTGAGGACTGAACCCAGGGCCTCATGCATGCTAGACAAGGGCTAAGCCCATAAGCAATCATTTTAAAATGTGACTGTTTTGTGATGGTGTGCACAAGTGTAATCCTAGCCCTCAAGAGGTGGAGGCAGGAGGATCCAAAGTTCAAGGTCATCCTTTGCCATGTATCAACTTTGAGGCCAGCTGGAACTACACAGACTCAGTCTCAAACACAAATAAGTAAAATGTGACCTTTTCATATGCATGAGATTGGTACTGCCTGTCCCCTTCTGGAGATTATGTGGGCTGCTCAGAGGGGAGAACAGAGAAAGGTGATCTGTGTAATTTTGCACTACCCCCCCCCCCCAGTTAATAAACTACTTGCCCTAGAAATATGAGCTGAAAAGCATGTGTGGGCATTTTTCTGAGAGTTATAAAAAGGAAGAAAGCAAGCATCACAGACACCATATTCATGTCATTAAGAGTTGGTCTGGGACTGGAGAGATGGCTCAGCAGTTAAGGTGCTTGCCTGCAAAGCCAAAGGACCCAGGTTCAATTCCTCTGTACCCACATACAGCCAGATGCACAAAGGACAGCATGTATCTGGAGTCTATTTGCAGTGGCTAGAGGCCCTGCAGTGCCCATTCATTCATTCTCTCTCTCTTGAATAAATAAATTTATTTAAAAAGAGTTGGTCTGGCCTAGCGTGGTGGCACACGCCTTTAGTCCCAGCACTCGGGAGGCCTACATAAGAGGATCCCAGTGAGTTCAAGACCAGCCTGAGACTACATAGTAAATTCCAGATCAGCTTGGGCTAGAGTGAAACCCTACTTCAAAAATAAAAAGAAGAGTTGGTTTGAACATGCACAGGAAAAGAGGCTTGGTTAGTACACAGTAAATGTATGGAGAATCTGTCCTCTAGTATACATCTGAGTGGTTTCCTTGATTCTGCTGTGAGCAGTTATCTCTTCATCCCTTTGCTATCTATCTACCATTCCTTCCTCTGAATTAGCCACACTTTATCCATTCCACCAGTGATGGACATTTGGAGAGTTTCCAGTTTGTGAGGTGGTGGTGTGCCTATCCCAGTACACGTCATTTGGTAAACGTGAGTGCATTTCTATGAGACATATACGTAGGAGTGGAGCCACTGGCTCACGGGCTATGCAAGCCTTCAGCTTTGGTGGATACTGCCAGACTGTTTCCCAAAGTGGTCATACCGATGCACATCCCCACAGCACAGCCCAAGTGTGCTAGTGCCTGGCCCTGCACTCAGTTCTTTCCTCAACTTGCTTTTTTTTTTTTTTTTAGCCATTTTGATGAGCATCTAGGTGGCATCTGCTTGTAATTTGAATTTGCATTTTCCTGTTACTAGTCAACTCGAGGAACTATATTCTCAAGTCTTTATCTATAGGTTCTTCCACATTCTCTCTTCATTCTGTAATTCCCTTGCTGAAGAAACTATGACTGTCTATTTTTCCTGAGAACTTGAGCATTAGGCCACAGCTTGTGCAGGTTTACTACATTTTACTACTGCATTTTATTTTCTATTTTTTAAAAAATATATTTTTTATTTATGTATTTATTTGAGAGGGAGATAAAGAAGCAGAAGGAGAGTGGGAGGGGGCGAGAGAGAGAGCACAAGAGAAAATGGGTGCACCAGGGCCTCTAGCCACTGCAAATGAACTCCAGACCCATGCTCCACCTTGTGCATATGGCTGTATGTGGGTCCTAGGGAATCAAACCTGGGTCCTTTGGCTTTGCAGGTAAGTGCCTTAACCACTAAGCCATCTCTCCAGCCTTACTACTGCATTTTAGAGAAGTGCACTGCAGTGGACACTAACCTTGAAGATAGTCAGCCACTGTGCAGGTTCATGAGATAGCACCAGGCTAACCTTATAGTCTAGTCCAAGTGATAGCATGCTGGCTCAGGACTCGAGCTGACTTCCTTTATCTCTGCTTCTTGTTAGAAAGGAAAGATGGGCACTCTCTCTCCAACCTGGAGAGAATGCTGTGGAAGACACTTAGCCCATGCGGGAAAGCCCCAGAAGAGGGCAGTCACTTATCAGCTGTGTGACCTTGAGAAAATTCCTTCACTTTTCTGGGCTTTACCTTTTTATTTCATTAAGATGGCAAACAAATTTCATTTTATAGGGCTAACTCCAAGCAGTTAAGGGTTGCTACCTAGAGTGCTATAGAAGGATTAAGGCCAAGTCCAAGCTCAGTGGGAATAGGAGGGTGCAGCTTCTGAGCAATGTGTGGTCACCTTTGGGAGGTCAATTCTGATAGTCTATGGGAAATTCTATTATCAATATGGTTTAGAAACGTGGCTTTTAATGAGTAACAGATTCGACGTAAAAGCCATTTCTAATTTTCCAAATAATCTGCTGATGATAACAAAGGAAAAGTTATTAACACTGATGTTTTTGAAAGGCAGTCCTTGAGAATTCTGCAGTATCACCAAGAGCATCAATTATCATCTTAGGAAAACCTAAAAATTCTGGTTAATGGAAAATTTTAGAGGCAGCATATAAAGTCTTCTATTTGGTGCTGATAAGAAAAAAATTAGTTATCGCTGGGCATGGTGGCACAGGCCTTTAATCCCAGCACTCAGGAGGACCGTAGTGAGTTCGAGGCCACCCTAAGACTACATAGTGAATTTGAGCTTAAAGGGCAGCCAAAGAGGACAGGTTTCTGGGGTCAACCAGTTATTACCACATAATACTACTTTCTAACATATGCAAACTGGTTTGCTCCACGTGTTTAGGAGATCGGTCAAGTCCACAGCAACCTCTCCCATGGAAACTTCACTGTGTGCACAGGGGTGGGGCTGGGTGGCCCTGTCCTTGTTGGACCACAGAAAAGTTCCATTATCCTATGCATGTGGCATACTTCCTTTATCGTTCACCTGGGAATGCACACAAACTTGAGAGTCGGGAAACTTCCACCATGAGCTACCTGCAGTGAGATATAGCCCAGGAAAGGGTGACCAGCTCCCCTCAGCCAGGACTGTTCTCTGCTTCCTGCTCCCAGTTCTGCCGACGCTTGCCTCTATGTCCTGTCCTTGGATTTGTAGACTAGC
Organism: Dipus sagitta; assembly: GCA_036346955.1. Lineage (NCBI taxonomy): Eukaryota > Metazoa > Chordata > Mammalia > Rodentia > Dipodidae > Dipus > Dipus sagitta. The sequence goes on from CM070770.1 coordinate 134,206,155, forward strand.
AATGTGTTTTTATACACTGCCATCTTAAAAGATTCTCTTTTTTTATTTTTATTTTTGTTTTATATTTATTTATTTGAGAGAGACAGACAGAGAGAGAGAAAGAGGCAGATAGAGAGAGAGAGAAAGAAAGAGACAGAGAGAATGGGCACGCCAGGGCCTCCAGCGCTGCAAACGAACTCCAGACGCGTGCGCCCCCTTGTGCATCTGGCTAACATGGGTCCTGGGGAATCGAGCCCCGAACCGGGGTCCTTAGGCTTGGCAGGCAAGCGCTTAACCGCTAAGCCATCTCTCCAGCCCTTAAAAGATTCTTTTTTCTAGGTTAACTTAAAAATATTTCTTCATGAGCTGGAGATGGCTCAGCAATTAAAGGAGCTTGCTTAGAAAGCCTGATGACCTAGGTTCAGTTCCCCAGTACCCACATAAAGCCAGATAAACAAAGTGGCACATGCATCTGGAGTTTGATTGCAGTGGGAAAAGGCCCTGGTGCGCCCATTCTCCCTCTTTCCCCTTGCAAATTAAAAAAAAGAAATCAATCCTAAAAATGTTTTGAAATAAAAAAAGAAAACCAACGTAAAAACAAGACCACCACCAAACACCTAAACAAACAGAAAGCTTTACCTTGGCTCTGGCCTCCCGGGATGCTTCGGCCTCTGCAGCCATTGCTCTCTGGAGCTGCACTGGGAGCTTCACGTCCTTAATCTCCACGCGTTCCACCTTTATTCCCCAGTCATCAGTGGCATCATCCAGAGTACTCTGGAAGAAGGGGAGAAGGCAAGTGAGAGCTGGCCAGCCCCACCCAGATGTCTACAGTGGCTGCATCCTTGGGTGGAAGGAAACTGATCTGATTCTGTTACTAACAAGTTAACAGGCTGGAGAGATGGCTTAGCGGTTAAGCGCTTGCCTGTGAACTAAGGACCCCGGTTTGAGGCTCAATCCCCCAGGAACCATGTAAGCCAGATGCACATGATGGCGCATGCAGCTGGAGTTCGTTTGCAGTGGCTGGAGGCTCTGGCGTGCCCATGCTCGCTCGCTCGCTGTCTCTCTCTCTGTGTCATTCTCTTTTTCTCTGTCTGTCACTCTCAAATAAATAAATAAAAATAAACAAAAAAAACTAACAGTCTAATGTAGGGGTTAACAAACTTCTTCTACGAGGGCCATAAAGGAATTGCTTATTTGCCTTTAGTCTTCTGTGGCAACTATTCAACAAACTGTTCAAGGTAAAAAGCTGCTGGGGTAATATAAATAACTGAATGGGTGTGGCTGTATTGCTAATGTGACTCTGTGTCAGCCATTTTTTTTCTTAGTGTTTGGCTTCTCCCCTTTAGAAGGGCAGGAATGAAACCATACTTTTTTTTTTCATGAGGTTATGAGGTATCAAATACCATCATGTACTTTAGTAGGGTATGGTGGTGTGTGTCTGTGATCTGAGCACTTGGGAAACCAAGGCAAAAATTCAAGGCCAAACAGGGTGACTTCAAGGGTATTCTTGGCTACAGAGCAATATCTTGCCTCAAATAAATAAAACAATAAACGAAATCATAGATTTTACCCATAATAAAATTCTATAACTAACATGAATTTAGATGCATAGCACTTTAACTTTTGTGAAAAAGACAGCCTTAACTAACATCTACTACTCAGGGAAGATAGGAAAGTGCAATAATTAAGGGAGTTTATGGGACTCTGCCACAGAAGAGAGCTTTAATAACACCTATACTGTCACAGACCAACCTCTGAACTACCATGCTAAATAGAATGTGAATACTGACTGGCAGGTGGGGCACTAGAGGGAATTCAAAACAGCATGCACCTGAGTGTTAGTGTGAACCATTTCTTTTCATCAAACCTGGGAAAACCTCTCTAACATTAGAAGTGAGGAGGAAGACAGCTGTCTTCTGCAGGCAGTCAGTTTAGGAGCACAGGCCCCAAAGAACATGGAAACCACTATGCCTGGCGGGGCTGGAAGAGAACTTGTCTCATTCAGCAAGATGGCTACAGGAGCAGTTTTCTGATTCTTCTCCTTAACTTTTCCCAGGCTTGCACCTTCCTCCCTCTGACTACTGGTGGGCCCTTTCTCAGTCTGTGCTATCCTCCTGGGCCAACCAACCAATTGAGGAGCTTCATATACATTTAACCTTGTCAATGAGGCTCATCCTGATTGGATACCTAATTTATAAAAATGACCTGATCCAAGTTGTCATGTGGATTTCCCTTCATGACCCCTACCAGCTGGGAGGGGGTTCTCTCCTCAGCTTGGGAACTTTTATTGCTTCTCTTCTCTCTTGCCTCAACTCTCAAAATAAATCTTGGATAATTTACCCTTGAAATAAGTCTTTCATAATTTACCCTTCCCTGTGTATGTTTTTCAATTCTTTGCTAATAATAGACAAGATCTTGAAAGCCACTGGCTTGGGGATTCCAGGGCCCTTAGGGGCATCATCAACCCTCAACCCTGCAATACTAAGAAATAAAAGGGCCAGACCCCAAAACTCCAATGGATAAAAGTTCTCCAGCAATCATGGACCCTGCTTAGTTTTCATTTTGTGGAGACTAACATCACTGGTGGGATTCCTCACCTGCATGTTGTGTGCAATCTCTTCTCTGTCAGAGAGGATCTGAGAAAGGTTCTTGGTGCCAAGAACATTCCTGAGAGTGGTTTGTGCCAGAAGACGGGTTGCCGAGTCTGCATTGGTAATATTTGACACAGCCAGGGTTGCATTCTGAACACGGTAGTAGACCACACCATCCACACTGATTGTCACTGAGTCCTTAGTGAGGACCTAAAAGAGGAAGGAAGCAATCCTACATCTCAATGTCACATTAAGAAATGGTATTCTTCAAACCTCTTAGGCAATAGCTGATTTTCAGTAGGGTATCAGAAGGTTAACTGTATCTTTAGCCATCACTGAGTTCATGATTAGTAGAATCACTCCACAGCTTTTGAGATGCCAGTCCAGCACTGCACTTGGGATAAACATGAAAAAAGCTTATCCCACTTTTAAGGAAGTTAGGAGGGAGGCTTTATGTTAGCAAGGTGGGTGACTACAGTTGAGGATGGACAGGGCATATAAAGGTAGAAAGAATCACGTGTGAAAAAGCACAAAAACTGAGAGCCTAGGTTTGCTGAACTTTAAGCAGTACAGTGTTAAAGGTATTTACAATGTATTATATCAAAATGCTTAACATGTAGTTTTATTTTGAATTAAAAAGTTATTCAAATGAGAGGTACCAGAAAAACAGTAAAACAAATTAAACTTGAGACTCTGTTTCCTCATTTGTAACATACTTACTTCTTAAGTTTGTTATTAGAACTAATGAGTTAATACATTTAAGTGCACAGACTAGTACCTGGCACATGATAAGAGCTGTCTTTCTTATTTTTTCATCTTAGATAACAGGGCAACTTTACAGAGTAAGACACAGATCTTATTTGTAATAAGTTATCCAGACGGTCCTAATATAGATGGTTCAACTTATGATTATTTAACTTATGATTATTTGACAATCTAAGACTAAATGCATTTAGTAGAAACTGTACTTCAAATTTTGAGTTCTGACCTTTTCTTAGGCTAGCAGTATGCAGTGAGCCGGAATGCCCAGTCAGCCCCTGACACACCCATACCCTGCAGTGTGTGTGTTGCTAAGCTATGATATTCAGTAATCATTTTGACTTATAATACTTTCCACGTAGAATGAATTTACCAGGACACCACTCTTCTGAAAGTCTTCTTCACTTTCAGTCAGATATCTGTACTTAGGCAACAACAGTATTTTTAAGCTTCAGCCCTACTTCAATTATTCCTGGCCAAGATACTTCAAGACATGTTTCACAGCTGGCTGTGTGAGACCTCACTGCTCCCCAAATTCTGTACCAGGCCATACTTGAGCTGCTGCATGTGGTGTTTGTGTCTCCAGTACTGCCTTTGCTTGGTCACCCTCCTCTCCCTTTTCCCTCACAACTTAAGACTGGCTAATTTCTTTTCACCATCCAAGTTTCATTCTCCATGAACTTTCCTTGCCTAACATGACAGAGTTAAGCACTCCTACCTTGCACATCCACTGTCCACTGCTATAGTGACATAATGTATTGACGCCTTTACTGCTCCATTAGACCATGAATTTCTTATGGGCAGTTTTTCTTACTTTTTTTTTTCTAGCAGAAAATCAATAAATAAGAGATGAACTGAATTGAAATGAGGTCTTAAGAAATGAGTGAAGAGTACAGGAGAAGACCTGAACAGCATTTCCAGCTCTGCTTGAACCCTTGCTGTGTGATCTCTGTTAGGGTTTTAAACCATCTGACCTGAGAAGGCTCATGCATAAGATGGGGTTAATACTGTTGCCCGATTTTACCTGCATTTCTGTGAAGATCGAGGAAGAAGATGTTTGTGACAGAAGCCTTTGAAAGTCTCCCCAGCTACGGAAATGGAAAGCAGTAACAACACTGTTGCTACGAAGCCGTTTGGCTCTGCCAGGCATCTAAGTGGTAATCCTTCTTGTTGTTGTTATTCAGTAATCTAAAAATACTTCTAACTTGGACTAGAAGTGGGGGATTTGTAAACAAATGTACAGTGTGTTACCATCTCTTGTGCAAATTATTTCTCAGGATGCGTGGGAAAATGAACGTCACTCCCTGATTCTCAGCACTGCGACTGCCACGGCAGCTTTCAAAGCCGCAGCGTCTCTGCCAACTGTTTATTGTAGGCTGTGTGTTTACCTCCCTTCACAGGAGAGTCGCAGGGGATCGGAAAAAGGGTTGCTTGCCAAGTTACAATCTGCTCTGTGTTTGGCACTTGGAGGGAGAAGAAAGCAGCTGGAAGGCAGCCGCTCACAGCAGCCCTGTCAGATGCATGCAGTATTCGCAGAGAAAATGCTGTAATACCCAGCAACCCTCACAGGGGCTCCTTTGGAGTTGACCTTCCCCAAAAGATGAGAAAATGTAGAGAATTCAGCAACGCTCTCAGGCTTGTTCTAAGATGTGGGTTAAGGTCATTTTTGGCACCTCTACGATCATGTGTACCATAATCTGACCTCACCAACTATTTGGATCAGTACCAGCAAGGGAGTTCCTCAACTGGCTTCTGGATTTGGTGATATGAGAAGGTAAAATGGCCAGGCTCCAGCATCATGTTGAGTTCCCAGCTTGTGGCCAGGAAATGGAGTTTTTGTTCACTAGTACCTCCCTGCCCTCCTACCTAGCATGCTTATGGGTTTTCTGTCTGCAAGGTTAGCATGTCTTCTCAAACAGGAGTCCAGGACGGCCATGACAGAGCCAACACAGAAGGCCGTCAGCACCGAGCTGAAGGGATCCCAAGGATTAGACTTGAGCCCTGGCTCTGCCACTCTAGTCTGAGGAATTTGTCCCATGGTAGCTATATCCTTCTAGTGAGTTTGCTGTGAATCTGAACTGCGACAATGTTTGTGAAATCATCTGAAAAAGGACAAAATGATCCCTAATGTATCTAAAATGCCAAATGAGCAGTTTTCATTCTTTGGCTTCTAACCAATTTGGCTAGGTTAAAAATCAAGAACACTAGACAGAATATTGGACTCAATGGGATATTCTATCATAAACTCATGGAAAAGAGTTGTGGTAATAAAATGATGATGACACAACAATGATACTAACTCTTCTCCCTCTGGCATTACACTGTTTTATAAGATCCACATTAGCGAGCATTTCACTGTCGGGCACTTCCGAGATTTTACATGTAAATCTCTTTCCACCTTACAACAACCCTAAGCAGGCTCTACTATTACAATCTCCATTTTATAGATGAGGATGCTGAGGAACAGAGAAGCTAAAGAACTTCCTCAAGGTCACAGAGCTGTGACAAAAGAAAGCAGTCAGGGATAAAAGCCTCTCCGTATCAAACAGTCCCATACATGAACCAGCCACAGCGGAAGAAGGCTCACCTCCTGAGGAGGAATGTCGAATGAGATGGTCCTCATGTCCACCTTGATGAAGCTGTCAGTGCACGGCAGGATGAAAAACAAGCCTGCAACAAACACACAGGATCAGCTAGACCAGCACCCACCGGCTCACTTCCACATCAATTCTAATGAATTGACCCAAACAACCGAATGAGCCAGAAGCAGGGCGTGTTGTTCCTCTTGTTCACGTCTCACCTCTAAGCACTGGCCCCTGACGTTGTGAAGCTCATTTCCTCCTCCGCTGTTACTGTTACTTTTTTTGTTGTTGTTATTGCTTGTACCAATGCAATTGCTTCCCAAGTCATTTTACTTTTTCACTGTTTATCTCTTATGACCCATTTTCCTAAGCTGCAAGCACAGAGAGCTTCCCTATAGTACACACGCTGCTCCATGCACGGTCTTCAAGACCCACTTGGGCTTGTCTCTCCAGCCTCTTTCCCTCTCTCCATGCCGGCACTCCCACTGCGCTCAGCTCCTGCAGTCCCTGAGTCTACACTCACTCTCTCCTTTACATTGCTTCCAACATGTGGCTATTTCTGCTGGGGGACACCTCCTGGTGATTCACACCTTTCCACACCTCAAGAACCAAACGGGCAGGGTATGGTGGCACACACCTGTCACCTCATCACTGGGGAGGCTGAGGCAGCAGGATGGCTACAAATTTGAGGTCAGCCTGGCCTACATAGTCAGTTCTAGTCAGCCTGGTCTACATAGTAAGTTCTAGTAAGCCTGGACTAGAGTGTGAAACCCTAGCCCAAACAAACAAACAAACAAACAAACAAACAAAAAAACAGAGGCTTAGGAAAAGCTTTGTGACATCTACTACTACTTCAGGTTAAGTCATTCTTGTCTGAGTTTTCAGGGCTCCCTTATTCTCGTGGCTCTCTGTGGTTACTTGACTATAATATTAGCACGTGGAATATAGCGCTGTTTCCTTGTTAGTGCTCTGCTGCTAGACAATAAAAATCTTTGTTGGGGTGGGGGCATGGTGGGAAGGAATGGGACAACTGTGCTCTAGTTTCCCTTGAATTCCCAGAGTCTAGCTGGGGGTGGTGGCACATGCCTCTATTCCCAATACTTGGGAGGTAGAGGAAAGAGAATCATGACTTCAAGGACAACCTGTCACAAAGAGAATTCTAAGCTGTCCTGAACAACATGAGACCCTGTATGAAAAAAAAATAAACAAACAACAAAAAAGAGTTTCAGAGTTTGCAACACAGTCAGCGCTCAGTTTTCCCAATGAATAACTAAAGTACTTTCCTTGGTATGAATTCTCATGCTCAGACTATAGCTATTCCATACTAAGGCTAAAGATACTCTTATCAGCTCTAATGGGAAGGGTGGGACAATGGCAAGACTTGTTAGCGTCATTGCTATTGTTGGACAACTTCTGCTCCACGTCAACAGAGAAGAGACCCTCATTAAGGAAATCACATTAGTGTCCAGACCAGATATGCAGAAGACCAGCACTGACCGGGTCCTTTGGCTCCTCCTTGTAAAATGCGACCCAATCTAAAGATGATGGCTCTTTCATATTCTTTTATAATCTAGAACAAAACACAAGTCATTATTCAACATAAGTACAAACATTTATATATGTGTCATCTTAAATACACATTTTTATTTTTTTAAAGATTTATTTTTATTTATTTATTAGAGACAGAGAGACGGAGAGAAAGAGTGAGAATGGGCATGCCAGGGCCTCTAGTCATTGCAAATGAACTCCAGACGCATGCACATCTGGCTTATGTGGGACCTGGAGAATCGAATCTGGGTCCTTAGGCTTCGCAGACAAATGCCTTAACCACTAAGCAATCTCTCCAGCCCTTAAATACACATTTTTAAATAAGTTAGATGCATCCTACTTTTTTCTTTATATCCAAGTAATAGCTAGAAACAACATGTCCAGTGTCACTCTTTCTAAGGATATATATATTTGCTATATATGAGTATAAAAGCAATAGATCAGCTGGGTGTAAGGCACATGGCTATAAGCCCAGTATTCTAGAGGCAGTGGCAGAGGCAAGAGGATCCTGAATTAGAGACTGGCCTGGGCTATGGAGTGAGTTCAAGGTCAGCCTGGGCTATGGAGAAGACCCTATTCTCAAAAAACAAAACAAAACAAAATCACTGTATAAATCTGGGAAGTATAAATTACACAGAAATAAATCTATAACCTTATTCCTTAGCTGTTAACATTGCTATGTGATTGTTTATGTCTTGTTTGCTCAGAAAAGAAAACATAACTTTTCATCTGGTTCCTTTCATACAATGAATTTATCAGAAAATACTTAAAAGTATATTTGATCTTTTTAGGAATATATGTGATAGTTTACCTAAACATTAATAACTATGCAGGAAAAATAACCAGTACTTGCAAGCACTTGCTATATACCAGGCACCGCGCTTTGCACATTTTGGCACACTAATTCGTTTAGCCCTCACTTAGTCCTGTAAAGTAGGTACTATTACTTTCTCCAGTTTTACAAGTGAGAACATAGCAAAGGTCACAAAGTCAACAGTGGAGCCAACAACTGAGTTTTGCCATCCTAACTACGGAGAACTTGATCTGACAGGATCAGCTCACGTCCCTAATGCAGAAAGTTTTTGATGGTGACTTTTATTAACCTATGGGAAGGATTGATTGAATAGTAGATAAAAGAAGCTCTAAGCATCCAGCGTAGCTGGAGAGTGGAATGAACTTTTCAAAGGACATGAGAAGAACGCATGAAGCAGGCTGATGTAGGTAGCTGTTGACCCTTTCCCGAGGGGAAATGCTGCTTACCTTTATGCACATCCATATCGATATTGGGAAAGTTATAAGTGTGAATAGAAACGAGGCAGCCACCAAAATCCACCCACAAGGTCCAAGGCTTGCCTTGGGGCTGTCTGTTGAAAACAAAATCACACAGCGTTCATTACTGCCATTAGCAGAGTCACCACCATCTTCACCTCTACTGATTATCCAGCACCTTTGTGTCTGGCACTGGATGGCTGCTTTGCATGAGTTTTTCCATCCATTTTCATATAAGTGAAGCTCAGGCACTACTTTCCCCAGTCTACTTTACATAAATGTTTTCTCACATTACTATTTTACCCAGAAAATACCTATCAGGTACCTCTATGTCTTTTGCCTTGAGATGTGAAAAGATCCAAACCTGGTTTCTCACAAGTATAGTGTGGAATAAAGACAGATAATTATAATACCTTAAGATTTGCAAAACACAGATGAAGGTAACAGTTGGGATAGAGATGAGAGTGGAGTGGGATGGGTAAGCTGTTGTCAGAGAGTTTCTTGAAGGATGTAGTATGGAAAATGTCAATGAAAAGTAAGGGAGCCAGGCATAGTGGTGCACACCTTTAATCCCAGCACTAAGGAAGCAGAGGTAGGAGGATCTCTGTGAGTTTGAGGCTAGCCTGAGACTACACAGTGAATTCCAGGTCAGCAAAAAAAAAAAAAAAAAAAAAATTCCAGGTCCAGATAAAGCGGGGTTGGAGAGATGGCTCAGTAGTTAAAGGTGCTGTTTGTAGAGCTTGACAGCCCCGGTTTGATTTCCAGTACCCACATTAAAAAAAAAAAAAGTGGTGCATGTGTCTAGAATTTATGTGCAGTGGCAGGAGGTCCTGGCAAGCCCATTCTCCCTCTCTCTCTCTCTCTTTCTTTCTCCCTCATATTTAAATAAATAAACAAATAAAATAAAATAAAAAGAAAAGTAGACACAGGAAGGAAATTTACTCTAAACCTGGAGATATTTTGATACATCTAAATTTTTCCCTTATACACTATATCTTAAAAATAAAATAGTAGCCGGGTGTGGTGGTGCACACCTTTAATCCCAGCACTAGGGAGGCAGAGGTAGGAGGATCACCATGAGTTCGAGGTCGCCCTGAGACTACATAGTGAATTCCAGGTCAGCCTGGACTAGAGTGAAGAAGCCCTACCTCGAAAAACCAATAATTTCCTTCTATTTTTGCATTGGGGAAAAGACTATGTGCAGTGAGATTCATTATAACATTGTTTGTTTTTGCCTTAACCACTAAGCCATCTTTAAATTTCATAATGAAGGGTCAGAAATACTTAGACTGTGAGTTTGGGGATAAGTGGTCTATATTTGAGTCCCGGTCCTCATTTGTGTCATCTTGGGAAAGTCATGTTGCTTGTGTGACTTCATTCGTAAAATAGAATTTAAAATACTTAGCCTCTTTGGGCATGGTGGCATGCATCTCAAATTCCAGCAAAGAACAAAATGAGGCAAGAGGATAATAAGTTCAAGGCCAGCCTAAGATACATAGCAAGGGCTGGTTTTAAACGAAGAAGAAGAAGAAGGGAGGAGGAGGAAGAACAACAACACAGCCTCATCGGGCTGTTGTAAGAGTTAGGTGATGTTAACTTCACATTGACAAGAAAAAACACCCAACCAAAAGCAGCTGATGGGGAGAAGGGGTTTATTTTGGATTACAGTCTCAAGGAGAAACTCCATCATGGCAGAGAAAGGATGGTAGAGCAGAGGCTGGGCATCACTTCTTGCCACATCAGCAGACAGAAAGCAGAAAAGAAAGTGAGTTGAACTCAGACAAGGGCAAAATTGGGCAATAAGACCCCAAAGCCCATCCCTAGCAACACAACACCTCTAACAAGGTTCTATCAATTGCCACCAGATGAGGACCATGCATTCAAAACACATGAGTTTATGAGGGACAGCTGATTTAAATCACCACAGGTGATATACATTTCTAAAGTACTTTCTTTTTTGTTTTATCTTTATTTATTTGAGAGTGAGAGCAAGAGAGAGAGAGAGGAAGAGAGAGAGAGAGGAAGAGAGAGAGAATGGGCGCGCCAGGGCTTCCAGCCATTGCAAATGAACTCCAGACGCGTGCGGCCCCTTGTGCATCTGGCTAACATGGGTCCTGGGGAATTGAGCCTCAAACCAGGGTCCTTAGGCTTCACAGGCAAGCGCTTAACTGCTAAGCCATCTCCCCAGCCCCACTAAAGTACTTTTAACACAATGCTTAAGTTACAGAAAGAGATCCTTAGTGTCCTGCATAGAAAGTCATGGTGCTCTTGCTAAATTTATAAAATGAAGTTAGAAGTGTCAGGACTTTCTCCACAAGCAGCATGGTAGGCCTGCCTTGAATATTCTCTCAGTGACTATGTCTATACCCCCCAAAATCTAATGCAGGACTACATAGGATCAATGTAGGTCACTTTTATTCAAGTATGTATGAGGACAATTACCTGACACTGAGACATGGATTCAGAAAATTACAGAATTAAGTATAAGCAAGGTACTCACTACATTTCTGGTTTCTCATTCTCTGTTTCAGAGCATTTGGCTTAGGTATCAATACCTCTCTCTGTTTTCTCTGCTCTGTACTCAGCGGGAACCTTCTGCTGTTTTCTTAATCTCCTGTTTAGTAAAAATCTGTCTTTTTGCCCTTTTTTTGCAAGCAATGACACATGCCTGGCACACTTCTTCCCACTTAAAACAGCTCCTGAAACTACAGCAGAAACCTATGATTGGTGGGGAAAATCACTAGTGCCTTAATCCCTATATCCTCCACAGAAAGGAAATAAACTAAAAATGAGGAATATATTAGATATAAAAAAATTGAAAACCCAGGGGCTGAAGAGACAGATAGCTCAGTGGTTAAGGTGCTTGCCTACAAAGCCTAATGAACTGGGTTTGATTCCCCAGCACTCACATAAAACCAGATGCATAAAGTGGCACATACATCTGGAATTCATTTGCATTGGCTAGATGCCTTGGCATGCCCATCCTGTCTCCTCTGTCTCTCTCTACTTGCAAATAAATAAATAAATTATTCTTAAAAGAAAGGAAAATAATGCCAGGTGTGGTGGTGCATGCCTTTAGTCCTAGCACCTGGGAGGCAGAGGTAGGAGGATTGCTGTGAGTTCAAGGCCACCCTGAGAATACATAGTGAATTCCAGGTCAGCCTGAGCTAGAGTGAGGAGTGAGACCCTATCTCGAAAAAAAAAAAAAAAAAGAGAGAGAGAGAGGAAAATAGAGCTAGAGAGATTGCTTAGTGGTTAAGGCACTTGCCTTCAGAGCCTAAGTACTCACGTTCAACTCTCCAGGTCCCATGTAATCTAACCACACAGTGATGCAAGTTTGCACATGCACACAAGGAGGCACACACATCTGGAGTATGATTGCAGTAGTTGTAGGCCCTGGTACACAAATTCATTGTCTCTTGTGCACACACAGGCATAAAAAAGGTAGTCTGTTGGGCTTGCCTCAGAAAAAAAAAAAAAAAAGAAAAGAGGTGGTAGGGAATTCCCAAGGTGACCATGAAAGGGAGCCACAGAATGGTAGATAGCTCTGTGAACAAGATGAGAGTTTAAGCAAGGCTCTGAGAGTCTCCTTGCCAAAGAACTTCATTGAATACCTGGCAATTTTGTAATGAGATGTAGACCACTGGTGAAGGATTTGAGATCGGACCAATGAGGCTAAGTATTTTTAGTTCTATTTTACAACTGAAGTCACACAAGCAACATGACTTCCCAAGATTACAAAAATTAGGACAGGGACTAAACATAGGCCACTTATCCCCAAACTCACATTCTAAGTGTTTCTGACCCTTCATTATGAAATTTAAAGATGGCTTAGTGGTTAAGGCATTTGCCCGCAAAGCCAAAGGACCCAGGTTTGATCACTCAGGACCTATGTAAGCCAGTTGCATAAGGTGGCACGTGCATCTAAAGTTCTTTTGCAGTGACTTAAAGGCCCTGGCACACCCAATCTCTCTCTCTCTCTTTCTAAGTATGTAAATAAAAATTTGCAAAAACATTTTTAAAAGTTCTCAGCCAGGCATGGTTGTGCATGCCTTTAATCCCAGCACTTGGGAGACAGAGGTAGGAAGAGTGCCGCAAATTCAAGGCCACCCAGAGACTACATAGTGAATTCCAGGTCAGCCTCAGCTGGAGCAAGACCCTTCCTCAAAAACAACAAAAAGTTCTCATTAAAGATACTTTCATGTTTGAAGTACTGTCTTGAGACACTATCTAAACTGGGAAAGCTTGGCAGGCAGGGGTTTTAAGAATGAAGTCTGATATTCTGATAGAGGAAGCCCTGTTCATTCTAGCCATGCCTATTTATAGCAAAAGTGGCTTAAGGCTTGGTGCCAGACTTAAGTCTAGATGTCCAGTGAAAAATATTACAAACAAAGAACAGATTGGCCACAAATACTTATCTGATGGCATTTGGTATTTCTAAAATATTATCCTAAGTCTCCCACACTCTAGGCAAAGTACATAGATTTGTGTTCTGAACACTACACTACAAACACTCTGAGGGCAGGGATGATTTATGGTTTTTCTTCTCTCTTTTTTTTTGTGGTTCTAGGGGTCCAACCCAGGACCTTAAACATGGCAAGCAAGTGCTCTGCCATAATTTACAACTCCAGTCTCCCTTTCTTATTTTAATATTCCCAAGGTCTAGCACAGTATCTTGCAAAGAGTAGGCCCATGGGACCTTAATTTCTTCTCCTCTGAAAAGTAAAGATTAGACTGGCCTTATAGAAGTTAGATAGTGTTTAGTAAATACAAGGGATAGTTTTCTGTAACCCTTTTATTCTACTCAGTGAATAGAATATTCTACCCAAATTTCCACAATGGAAGATGTCAAAATAGGTAGTACTTTCTGGTTTTTTTTTTTTTAATAGCACCTTAACCACTAAGCAATTTCTCCAGCCTGCACTTTCTGTTTTTTGATAAAAGCCTCTCAAAAACGATTTAACTAAAGACAAAAATCAACTAGGAGGAGTAGGGGACGAGGAGATATCTCAGAGGGTAAGAGTGCTTGCTGTGCAAGCATGAGGACCTGAGTTTGTGCCCTGGCACCCAAGTCAAAAGCCTACAAGCCCAGCACCGAGTGGGGAGGAGATACAAGGATTCACAGCCAGTCCAACCAAAAACTGGCAAACTCCACGTTCACCGAGAGACTGTCTCACAGAAATAGGGCAGAAGCGCTATAGAGGACACCAGATGTTCTCTTGTGACCTCTGCAGGCACAGGCATGCATCTGTATACACACTTACATATAACCCCCACACATGCACACTATACCACACACACAGATGTAATTTGTCAGTTACTTTATGCTACTCCTAGCCAGCTTAGATCTCATCATTCAAAGAACTTTATGATGTGCATTTACAAAGAGAACTACAAGTGGACAAGCCAGAAAGCTTAGCCAAGGTCATTTTTGGGCTCAGTTCCCACTGTCGCACTGTGGTTCTTCAAACCTCATATTAAGTATATGGAATCACAAATCAGAACCAAGAAGTTAGGTGGATATTCTAAAACCTGGGCTTAGTCTTTCACACTCATTAGGGAAATGGCACTTTCATATTTTCTTAACCATGAAACTATCCTATTCTCATTCTGCAAAATTCTTCCTCATCTGGTCATAGCTCAAAAAGGGACATAAGCCACTTTCCTTCAAGAGGTGAGGCTCCACGAGGCTTAATAAATGAACCTCAATCGCTTCCCACTGCTGGAAAAATAAGGAAAAGCAATTCTCAGTTACCCATGCAAATTTCATAAATTTATTAATTGCATTTACTAATTTAGGATTAACGCTTTCCTATTAGTTTACAAGGTAAATGACAAGTAAATAGTAATTTCTTGAGATATTTGGGTTGGCATACTTGTCAATGTTTTACAGAGTGGAAAGAGTCCTAAAGATCAGGTATCCCATGATGCCTGGTCATAAATACTGCTTTGAAATGTTTTCATGCATTTTCTTTTATTATGAAACTCTTTCCTGAAAACCATATGAGGACAAACATTTAACCAATCTTAACCAATCAAAGACAGAGTCTCAAAATGGATGAGCTTATACACTTAAATTTTTGTGTTGTTCTAACAGAGCTTACCTCAGAGGAAACAAATTTTCAAAACTTTTTTTTTTTGGTGAGGTAAGGTCTCACTCTAGCCCAAGCTGGCCTGCAATTCACTATGTAGACTAAAGTTGGTCTCGAACTCTCAGTAATCCTTCTAGCTCTGCCTCCCAAGTGCTGGGATTAAAGGCATGGACCACCATGCCTGACAAAAACGCCTTTCTTTTTACAAAAAGAAAAACCATCACTATAATCATTAGAGATTTCAGCTCAACAAACAGAAAATTATCAAATTATCTATCCTTTCATTATCTTTGGATAACTATTATTTGCTATACGCCTTTCAAACCTTTTGCATTCTTTTTTTTTTTTTTTTTTTCGAGGTAGGGTCTCACTCTAGTCCAGGCTGACCTGGCACTCACTCTATAGTCCCAGGCTGGTCTTGAACTCACAGTGAGCCTCCTACCTCTGCCTCCCATATTTTACAATATGAAATAATGGTATATATATATAATGATTTAAAATCTGTTCCCTGGGCTGGAGAGATGGTTCAGTATTTAAAGGCACTTGCTTAAAAACCCTGATGGCCCAGGTTTGATTCTCCAGGACGCATGTCAAGCCAGATGCACAAAGTGGCATATGCATCTGGAATTCATTTACAGTGGCAGGAGGCCCTGGCATGCCCATTACCACTCTGTCTGCCTCTTCTCTCTCTGTCATAAATAAATAAATAAATAAATAAAACAATTAAAAATAAAAATAGGGCTGGAGAGATGGCTTAGTGTTTAAGGCGCATGCCTGTGAAGCCTAAGGACCAAGGTTCAATTCTCCAGGTCCCATGTAAGCCAGATGCACCTGGTGGCACGTGCATCTGGAGTTCATCTGCAGTGGCTAGAGGCCCTGGCGTGCCCATTCTTACTCTCTCTCTCCCTCCCTCTCTCAGTCTCTCTGTCTCTAATAAATAAATAAAAATAAATTAAACAAATAAAAATAAAAATAGGGGGGCAGAAAGACTATTAGAGTCACAAGTTGGGACATTTTGCATAGAGACATTGCCTCTCTACCATAACGGACTGCTACCCCCATAATGCATGACCCACAATCCCCATGGGGTTGACCTGCATCCCCAATGAGGAAAGCATCTTCAGAAAAGGGGCAGGGAGGAGGGAAAGGATGGTACCAACACCTGATGTTTACATACAAAACATGTCCATATCTAATAAAAAATAAAAATAAAAATAGCTGGATGTGGTGGTGAACACTTAATTCCAGCACTTGTGAGACAGATGTAGGAGGACTGCCGTGAGGTGGAGGTCACCCTGAGACTACAAAGTGAATTCCAGATCAGCCTGGGCTAGAGCAAGACCCTACCTCGAAATAAATAAATAAATAAATAAATACTGCTCCCCTTCTCATATTCATGATAATATATAGCCTTTGTCATTATTAATGGTTGTATAATAGTCTATTGTTTCACATGATGAACATTTAGTGTGTGTCAAAATTTCTCAGTTATAAAGTGTATTATATTGAATATAATATGCAGTTTGCATAACTCTTATTTATATGAAATGTAAACTGATTTTGCTGAAAAGAAAATTTCTCTCATTTTGATATATATATATATATATATATTACTAGCAATAACTACCACTTACTGAATATCTAGTACATGCCAATCCCATACATATATTCTTCCTGGAGACTGAAAAGCAAAAGGCTTTCTGGAAAGAAACAAAAGAAAGCAAAACTAGAGTATAAAACATAAAAAGATAAGTTGTAATGTCAGTTTTATTGAGTTGGCTTTAGGGAAAGCCAGATTTCTTTATGAGATGATAACAGGTCAATGTTCAGAGCAGTTTATACAGTCATGGCTCACCTCATACTAGCTGGTTTACTTTAAGATCTATTGAAATTGTCATGACTAGATGTCATGTGCAGTAATAAATTCCAGTCATCATTGTGATTTCATTACTCCAAAGTTCAAAATACATTAGATTTCCTCTGCTGAGAAAGGCCAGAAACATGTTGTATTACCATATCTAAAAATATAACTCAGTCATATGCATTATTGCACAAAAGGGAAAAGGATGGGCCGTAGAGTTACTGAAAGAATCCATGTGGCAATACTGAAAGGAAATCTTTTCCATTTCCGTCCACAGAACGCTTGTATGTTGTAAACTGCCAGGATGGGCAGAGACAAACAGTATGGTTGGGACACATGCTATTTCAGCTTAGCGGCACTATCTTAGGGATAGTGGTGGGTCAAAGTAAAAGCTCTTGACAAATTTTCATTTTTCTTCTTGAAAGCATTTATATTCAAAATATAACTGTCCCCCCCCCTTTTTTTAACCACCATTATTCCACATTAGACTTTGTGAGGATTTAGCAAACTTTTCCTATAAACGGCCAGAAAGGAAACAGGCTTTGCAGGCCATTAAGTCCAGAGCAAATATTCAACTTTGCCACTGTAGGGTAAAAACAGCCCAGACAATGCTTGGGTAGCACTGCCCATGCACAAGACAGACTGACTCTACGCATGCGGTTATCTTCTGTCCTGAAGTAGTTGTCAGCTGCTTTCCTCAAGTGTTTACTTCCCGTTTTGTTTGTTTTAAAATTGGACTTTTTCTAATATTCCCAAGAAGAGAAAGGGATGAGTGGAACATATAGCCCATATATGAAAATATAAAATCACGTTCAGAAAAATTACAGAGATGAGCCGGGTGTGGTGGCGCACGCCTTTAATCCCAGAACTCAGGAGGCAGAGGTGGGAGGACTGCCGTGAGTTTGAGGCCAGCCTGAGATTACATAGTGAATTCTAGGTCAGCCTGAGCTAGAGTGAAACCCTACCTCGAAAAACCAAAAAAAAAAAAAAAAAAAAAAAAAAAATTACAGAGAAAAGAAATTTCATGATGGGTATTAAACTCATTTAACTTAGAATTGACCCCCAAAGAACACAATCCTCCTACTTGTTTAGTATTTCTCTCCTCCTAGTCTCCACAATCTTTCATTTGGACATTTAAAAAGTATCTACAGGGCTGGAGAGATGGCTTAGAAGTTAAGGGGCTTGCCTGCAAAGCCCAAGGACCCATGTTTGATCTCTCTCCAGATCCCATGTAAGCCAGATGCACATAAGCAAAGGTTGCATATGCCCATTAGGTGGCGCAAGTATCTGGAGTTTGATTGCAATGGTTGAGGCCCTGATGCGCCAATTCATTCTCTCTCTTTCACTCTATGTAAAAAAAATTTAAGTATCTATAATTAAAATATTCTCATAGGGCTGGGGAGACGGCTTAGCAGTTAAGGCGTTTGCCTGCAAAGCCAAAGTACCCTGGTTTGATTCCCCAGGACCCATGTTAGCCAGATGCACAAGGGAACGCATGTGTCTGGAGTTCATTTACAGTGACTGGAGGCCCTAGCATGCCCATTCATATTCCCTCTCTTTCTCTCTCTCTCCCCCTCCCTCCCTCCCTCTTTCTCTTTCAAATAAATCAATAAAAATAAAATATTAAAATATTCTCATAAAAGTATTTAGAAGATATTATCACATTCACTTAAAAATGGAATATGGGGGCTAGAGAGATGGCTCAGCATGCATCTAGAGTTCATTTGCAGAAGCAAGAGGCCCTGATGCGCACCCATTCATACTCTCTATCTCTTCCCCTTGCAAATAAATAAATAAAAATAATTTTAATGAAATTAAAAATGGGCTAGGCATGGTGGCTCATGCCTTTAATCCCAGCACTCAGGAAGCAAAGGTAAGAAGATTGCCATGAGTTCAAGGTCAGCCTGATTCACATAGTGAGTTCCAAGTCAGTCTGAACTAGAGTAAGACCCTTCCTTAAAAACAAAAGAAAACAAAACAAACAAACAAACAAAAAAAAAACCTAAGGCTGGAGAGATGGCTCAACAGTTAAGGCACTTGCCTGCAAAGCCTACGACCCAAGTTCAGTTCCCCATTGCCCACATAAAGCCAGATGCACCAAGTGGTGCATGCAACTGAAGCTCATTTGCAGTGGGGAGAGGCCCTAGTGTGCCCATTCTCTGTCTCTCTTCTATCTCTCTACTTGAAAATAAATAAATAAAAATGTTAAAAAAAAAAAAAAAGGAAAAAGCAAGCATGAGGAAACTAAGTCATAAAGTTCCTAATTCTTCCCTGAGATAAACTGCTAAGGAGTGTCTAAGAGCTAGAAGATTTGGTGCCAAATTCCAATGCTACCATTGCATTTTGTCAGTAAAATGGAAGAAAGAGTGGTCTTACAATATTAGGAAGACAGAAAATATGTAAAGTGCATGACATTTAAAAGTGTTCAGTAGGTAGTGTCATTATTATTTGTACAACTTTAGAGTCATTATAACACAGATTTATAAGGAATAAGAGTTTTATTAAGTGAATTGCCTTTTGGGATCTACATACCATGGAGAAAATACCAAGACTAACAATGTGCTTGGGGACTCTGTCTCAGTAGAAGAACAAAGATCACATTTGGGGCAGTAAGTTAGAGTTCTGAACTTGTCAGGCCAAATGTCATATAAATCTTTCAAATTCACCCATAAATTTGAATTTACTGGAAAATGAGAGTAGTACTCCAAATACAGCTTTTTTTAGGGGGAGGGTTAGCTTTTTTATTCTTTGTTTTCTCCACTAAGTAGAGTTTTAACAATTTTTACTTAAGACATTTCAAAAGGATATTCACATATATTTTCTCACTTGATATTTAAAGTCCTGGGCGATAGAGCAGTAAGATTATGCCCAACGAGAAACTGACTCTCTAGAGGTTGAAAGACTTGTCCAAGATGACCCAGGAAGTAATTGATGGTACTAAAATCACACCTAGATATTTTCCTTATAACTCCCACTCTCATTTCTTCACGCTGTAATACCTTTGCATTCTGCTCATTACAGGGGACAAGTTGTTTCATTTTTACAGTCTAATACTTTAAGACATTTTCTTGGTTGTATCTTCAAGGCTGACCTACTGAATCATTACACAAAACTCTAGGGCTCAAGTTTCTAGTGTAGTTCATGTACATAGACCAAGAAAAAGGAGGAACAAGTGTATTAGAGTACTGATACACACTTCCTATTTCTTCCTGATGTTTTAATAAACGAGATTCCTTATTAGTTATATAATCTTGACAAATTATCTTCCCTTTATTGAGACAAAGGCAGATAAACAGCCTGTCTACAGTAAGAATATGTAATAAGAAACAGCATGTGCATACCCTAAAGTCAACAAGCAATAAAATAAGCTATCAACAGACATTTAACAAGGAGATTTACTCCCTTTCACTTCCTTTTCCTTTCAACAAATATTCTGTGTACCTACTGTGTACTACTTCATACTGAGCTATTGTAGAGGAAGGACAATCTCTTTCAGAAGTGCTCATGGTCTAAAAAGGTGAAAGTAACAGATGAATGAAACGGATAATTATAATGCTGTGAGATAAACATTGACAGAAGTATGCTCAGGATGCGAGGCCGACACTTTGTTGTGATTATGATAAGTTACAGAAAACTGCTTCTCCAGGTCCTCTTTAAGGACCGATTTTTTGACCCATCTATATCATTTTATCAATATTTTTTTGTTTGTTTTTCAAGGTAGGGTTTCACTCTAACCCAGGCTGACCTGGAATTCACTATGCAGTCTCACGGTGGCCTTGAACTCACGGTGATCCTCCTACCTCTGCCTCCCAAATGCTGAGATTAAAGGTGTGTGCCACCATGCCCACATCACTTTATCAATACTTTTATGATTCCTTTCAAAGCTGACTAGATAGTCAATTACTGTATCTCTTATAGTTTCAAATGTATGCTTTGACTGGAGAGATAGCTCAACGGTTAAAGGCACTTGCTTACAAGGCCTGATGTCCTGGGTTCAATTCATCAGTGCCTAAGTAAAGCCAGATGCACAAAGTGGCACACATGCATCTGGAGTTTGTTTGCACTTCCAGGATGCCCTGCCACGCCCATGCTATCTATCTTCTCTCTCTCTCTGCTTCAAATAAATTAATTTTAAAAATTGTAAGCTATCAGGCAGCACAAAAATCTAACCATAAAATACATAAATGACAGTTTTTGTTAGTCTTGATCTTTAGTCAGTTTATGTTTTATGGTGTCACTCATATCAATTACTTAAGAAACTACAAAGTTCTCCCCATCTGATCACCTGTAACAACTGAAATAAACATATCAGTCCCATGATTCTGCTTATTTTCAGAGATTCTCCCAGAGGGATTTATCTTGTTGACAAGGCTCTTAATTATGATGATACATTTCTTTGCAATCCACCTGCATTATTTCATTACAATCTGAATGCATTGGCTTTGGGAAAAACTAGTTTAGTTCTAGGTTTGGTCACATTTACCAACCAGGACTAATTTCCAGTAAAGACATAAAAAGGTAGAGTTGGGCTTTTGTAAGTCACTTCAGAAGCAGTCCTCTGGAGCTTGTAAGATTCACAGCAGCTCACAGATCTTTTCAGCTTATGTGGTTTTCTCCCTCTGACTCTTAGTTTCCTTATTTATTCCTAAGATGAGGAATAAAGACATTTCCCTTGTTGCAGAATTGAAATTAGATACTTATAAAGCACTTAAGCTATGTCTGGATCATAACAGCTATTTAATAAAATCTATTTTGGACTGAGGAGATGGCTCGGTGGTTGAAGGTGTTGCTTGCAAGCCTTGTGGCCTGAGTTCAATTCCCCAGTATCCACATAAAGCTACTTGCACAAAGTGGCACATATGTCTGGAGTTCATTTACAGTGGCAAGAAGCTCTGGAGCACCTGTACTCTTTCATTCTCTATCTGCTAATAAATAAATTAAAATGAAAACCTAGTTAATATAGTCTCACAATAAATTTCCTTTCAGAGGCAAATATCTAAAGTTTCCATTAAAAAAGTAAAGGTATGTTATGTATAAGCCATATGGAAACCTACTTCTTCACTAGCTAATTATACATATAATATATATATATATATATATATGTATATATATATATATACGTATATATTTGTAAAGTTTGGGAAGAACTACCCTGTGGGGGTGGATAATGCCTTAACCAGAAGGCAGAGATAGTTACAAGGAGTGGGATACCTTCCAGCAAGCTGTTGGCCAGGGAAGCACCTGATGCCACCAAAACACTATAGGCTATTGCCAAGGCTCTTGGTTGCCCACCAGAACAAGATGGTACGACCCTATTAATGAAGACTCCACATGCTTGGGCTGCAGGTTACTGAGAAACTAAGCTGGAGCTGAGCTGGAAGTCCCCTCTCTGTTGACTAGCTGTCATGGTGCTAGCAAGAGCTATGCAGCCTGTATGGAGAAAAATCATCAACAATCTTAAATAGCAGTGGACCCTACAAGCTACATGGCTGGCTAGCAAGGCAAAATGTGCCAAGTTGTGCAATGGAAGTATGTCTGTTATAGGGGAAACCAACTGTTCTCTGATTGGATTTGAATCCTGCTCCAGAGGAAGGAATACCTGCCTGGTACTGAAAACCTAATCAAAAGCCCGAGGGTGGGGGGACTGGGGAGGTCATAAGTCCTGGAAAAAAAAATACTACTGTTGCTTGGATAAATGAATATATTATGTCCACGAAGTTTTCCTCTAAATATTTATTTTATATATATATATATATATATATATATATATATATATATATATATATATATATATATATAATTAACTTTTTGTTAGAGAAGCTTCTCTTTTCAGATGGTGGTGACAACTGTGTAGACTCAAAACTCATCAAAGTGCTAAGAAGTGACAATGGAGGGTTCAGCACTGAGTGAGATATCTTTCTCACACCCTCCAAGGCTCAGGGACCACTTCAAAGGGGTGTGTAGCAGACAGCTTCAGGTTCGCTGAGATGAACTTCCAGACCAGGCACAGTTATGGAGGAAGGGATTTATTGAAGCTTACAGATCCAGGGGAAGTTCCATAAAAGCAGAAGAAGCTGGCCTGCCTTCACAGGCCCAAGCAGACAGAGAGAAGCACAAGCCTAAAAGCCACATAGCATAGCACACTTCAGGAACTCCAGCTAGGCACACTTTGCATATCTTTAGATTGAAACCTGAAACCCACCATCACACCTTACGATCCACCCAGTGACACTGCCCCCAGCCAGGTAGCTGCAGATGCAAGCTACAAACAAATAAAAAACTGAATATATTGGGGGCCATCTATTCAAACCACCACAGGGTGGTAGAAAGAATCTAAGAGCCAAAGGAAGGGGAGGAGTGTTTGGAATACTGTCTTCCCAATGTTAAGTTGCCTCTACATTCATGACCTCACAGTGGCTGATGTTATCTACACAAGACCTGCATAATATGATGCCCCCCAAAAATTAGTAATTGGAAAGGAGGAGGAGTTCAGTGGAGGAAAACAGGGAAGAGGGGTGCCAAAGGAGGGTGGAGGGAGATTATAATTAGGGTATTTTATTCATATGAACAGAGCTTGTCAATAAAACATTTAAAAATAAAAAGAAGTGACACAAACCAAGCAAAATTTCGTTTGTGTGTATCTACAGAAGTAGAACATTCATTTTCACTAATTTCTTAAAAGTCTTCTGTCTAAAAATGTTAAGTGTGTGGGCTGGAGAGATGGCTCAGTGATTAAAAGCATTTACTGTAAAGCCTGATGGCCTGGGTTCGATTCCCCAGTGCCCACATAAAGGCAGACGCACAAAGTGGTGCAGGAATTTGGGAGTTTGTTTTCAATGGCAGGAGGCCTTGGTGTACCCATACTCACACACTCTCCCTCACTCTCTCCATGTCTGCCTTTTTCTGTCTCTCTCAAATAAATAAATATAAATAAAAGTTTAGTGAGGAGCCAAGGAAAAAAACCTTAGAAGTAGAGAAATTTAGTTGTAAAGAGAAAACAAAATGACCATTAAGTGCAGAGATCATATTTATTCCTACATGACTCCTCCAAACTTGAGTTCTCACTGCAGCAGATGTAGTATTATTCCTATCCCCACTTTACACTTGAAGAACCCATTGCGAGGATTCAATAAAATCATGTTCATAAAATATCAAGCATCAAACATGATCAATTAATTATGGTACCTTTGTTTTGTTTCACTATCACAATTGACAACTTTGTACTACTATTCTCACAATTTGGGAAGCTACTCTCCCAAAGTGCTTACCAGAGAAAAGGAGAGAGAACGATACATACTGCATACATACTTTTTTTTTTTTTTTTTTTTTTTTGTGGCTCTGAGGATGGAACCCAGGGCCTCTGACCTAGTGCTCTAACTCAGAGCTACACCTTGTCTTTCTCAACTTCTTTTGATGCTCCCGAGGAAAGAATTAAAGGCAGAGAAAGGGAAATGGGAACTTCTTCAATGGACAAAGCTGGCTTTGAAAATAATCAGAACGGACGACCCCAAGGGTCTTTATAAGAAGCTGGAAAAACCGGCCCAGTCCCCTAAGTCTCTTTCACTATGACATCTTATTTGAAATTCCTTCTTTGGAAATAATTCCTCTGGATGAGTGAGATCTCCAGAGAGGACAGCAGTACTCCTGGGAGGTTTACTGCCTCTCTTGACTGGGCATTTCCTTAGGTTCCTACCCTGAGGAGTTAGCCAATATTAGAGGCTCAAGGCTGTAACTCTCTCAAGGGCACTAGTTTCTTCACAGAGGAACAGGATGGGTGCATTCAGCTTCCTGTCATCAAGACGGGAAGACCTTGGGTTGGGTGGTGAGCATAGGGAGGTTTACCTGGAAGGAGGGGCTCCTAAGACAAAGGGGACAGAATGAGGCAGGCTGTGGAACTGGAAAGAGGCTGGAAGAAGGCGCGGAGTCCTATGCGTGGGGATGGATGCCTGGCCTCTTCCTATGAACCCGATCGGGCTCCAGAAGCTGGGGGGGGGAGGGTGTGACTGTGGGGGAACTGGGGCTCTTTCCCCGTCCAAAGGAAGAAAGGACTCACACGGGGGCTGCTGAAGGCTGGGAGAAGATGGCCTCAGAGGGGAAGGGGCAGGAAAGAAAGAGGAGTGGGCTAGCGCTGCCTCCCCCACTGTGGCCCGTGACTTCCGCGTTGTGGGGTGCGGGTGCAGGACCGGCGATAAACGCTGGCATCTGACCAGGCATCTGGGACCAGAGGGATAAACGCTAGAGCCTCGCCAGGGCTCTGCATCGTGGACACACCCCGGCCGTGGGTGTGTCCCTCCACCCCGGGTGCTGCGCAGGTTGCAGCCCTACCGCCCCGAAACCGCGACCCTCCCTCCTGACAAGCGAGGAAGGACCCGCGGGCGGCTCGCGCAGCCCCCAGCAGCAAGCAGCCCGGTGCTCGGGGAAGGGTGAAGGGGCGGCGGGCCACTCTCCGGCTGGCCGGGGCCGGGGAGGCCTTGGGGCTCACCCTTGAAGGAATCGGGGAGCCTCTGGGCCTGGGCGTCGTCCGCGTTCCGTTTATCGGCCATGCTCGAGCCCGCGCCGCTCCGTGGCGTCTGCCCGAGCTTCCAGGAATGCCGTTAGCTGCTCTCCGCGGGGCGCCTGACCCAGCCGCGGCCACGCCCCCTCCGCTGGCCCGGCCCCCTCTCGGCGAGACAGCCAATGGGAGCCCAGGAAGCGAGGCGGACACGCCCCCTTCTGCCCGATCTGTTCCCAGGACGCTTTCCTCTAGTTTCTTTCTCCCGGAGGCCTCGGCTCTTGGGGCCCGGGCAGCCAGCGCGGTAGCCCGAAGGAGAAGGTGCGAGAAAGGGCGAGGCCCCCGCGGAAGAGCCGTGCTAGAGCCAGGCACCTCCCGGCGGGAAGAAAAGAGCGCCCTCCCGAGGCGGGGTAGTGACTTGCGTGGAGAAGGCTGCCGAGGAGCGTTGATTGACCCGGCCACTGTGGATGGACGCAGAGGCCAGCTTGAGCCTGAACAGGCCAGGTGGTGCGAGCGGGGAAGGAAGGGTCCCACGCGCACACCCTGGAGCCAAAGGGGACAAATTAATTCCCGCAAGGTGCATTTACTGTATTCAAACAGAATTATTCTGGAGCTTCTGGCCTATGAGTGGCGGTGGGCTCCCTGCGGACAGGGCGCCTGCCTTCGTGGAGTTTATAGTGTGCCCAGCTGCGAGACAGGCAAGCAAGCAAACCGATCCGCAGGGCGAAGGCCCTGCGAAGAGAACCTCAGAGAGAATCTACTTTGGTTAGGAAGGGAATAAGGAGGTGGGCTTGAGATGTCCTCCAAAAGAAGAGAAGGGACCAGCTTTGAGGGACAGATGTTGCGTGAGGGTGGAAAGCAGATGGAAGCCAGGGGAAAAGCTAACCCAGGGCCTTCCCAACCTCGAGCACTGTCCCATAGGAGTTGTGGCCGGAAACCCCTCCCAGATGAACAATGCTGCTGTTTTATTCTGCCAGATTTGTCCTAAGGCACGTTTCAGAGTACATTAAGGCACACGAGGTAAACTTTTAAAAACAGAATTACAGAAAGTTGAAAAGACATATGGATCGTCACCGACTTTATCCCTGCAGCTATGTCTTTCCTAACTAGTCTCAAAACCAGGAAATTCATCCTGGCATAATGTGTACATAAAGTTCTATTGGGCATTGTAGCTCAGTGATAGTGTGCTTGCCTAACATGTATGAGGCTCTAGGTTCAATCCCCAGTGCCACCCAAAACAAAACACCTTTCCCTGGAGTGGAAAAAAGGAAAACAGAGTTTTCTCCCTGTAAGGTTCTGTGCCATTTTATCCCAAGCATAGGTTCCCATACGAATATACAGAATTGTTTCATCACCGCACAGCTCTCCCTGTTGGTGAGCGCTTGATTTTTTTTTTAATTGATCAGTGTTTGGCTGTGCAATGTCAGATACCTTCCAGAAAATAGTAGACTTTCTCTGATTTTATGGCTCTGAAGCCTTGAGGTCATCAGGAAGGAGGCAAGAGCACAATGATCAACAGAGAAATGTTAAGATCTTTGCTGGAAGGTGAAGGTTTGAAGATTTAGATCTCTCAGATTGACTTCAGGCAAATAGGTCAAATACTTGCAAAGAACTGTTTATATTCCTAGGAATGTTGCTACAGCTTGTGCTATTACATTGTTTATTAGCCTTTTATAGATAATCTGCTTACTAGATAAGGAGGGGAGTATAGTAATTTAATGAACTCTCTTGTTTAAAACATCCTTAAGAAAGGCCAAGGCTTTATTTTTTTTCCATTCCGCTACAAATAAGCCCTAGAGGCATGAACTTCCTGTGTATGCTATGGTTCCCAGGAAAAGGGAGCAAATGCGCAGGAAGCGAAACCCTGAAGGAGATGAGAGCTTGATTAGAAATTGCGTATTGTGAAAAAAGTATTTAGGTTTTATTTTTTTAACTGGAAAAATAATCCCTGTGAAGGATGCAATGGAAAGGGGCAGACAGGGTGCCTGCCATCATGGAGTCTATAGTATGTCCAGCATCGAGACAGACAAGCAAGCAAATCAATATGGCAGGCGAAGGCCCTGCGCAGGGAACCTCAGAGAGGAAGTCTTCTTTGGTTAGAAAAAAAAACAAGGGAATAAGGAGGTGGGCAAATAATATTTCACAATGCATAGAGTGTCTGTATTCCTCTCTACCGCGTTAGCTCAAGTCTCAAGACAATCGCAACAGCGTCATTTCTGAATCGCCTCCCTTTGGGACAGAGGCTTTGGTAAACACTTATTGGCACGGGTCTCAGGTTGCATCAGTTCTAGAGCTGATTCTAGGCTCCAAACAAAGAGGACACTTTGACTTGATCTGCAAATTACTTTCATAATAGCTGAAAGTTTCCGATTTTGAGTTAAATACACTGTCTTCCACTTGCCCATAATACTGATGTATTCTGGCTTTCTCACACATGTATGAATGTATGGTTTAAATGTACTTTAAAATATTAGCATGTTTAGGCCTTTGAGATATTTTTAATCCCAAAGTTGCCAGAATGATTAAAAGAATTTTATAAAAGAATATTATCCTTTAAAAATAGGGATATAGGGCCGGGCGTGGTGGTGCAGGCCTTTAATACCAGCACTCGGGAGGCAAAGGTAGAAAGGATCGCCGTGAGTTCGAAGCTACCCTGAGACTCCATAGTTAATTCCAAATCAGACTGAGCCAGAGTGAGACCCCACCTGGAAGAAACAAAAACAAAAACAACAAAAATAAAAAGGATGTAAGGGGATGCAGAAGAGAAGGGGGTGAGAGGAAGGTAAATCAAAATTAAAAATATGAATAAGCCATGTGAAAGCCGACTTCTTCACTAGCTAAATAATATAAGTGTTAAGAAAAAAAGAGTTTGGGCAGGAGTACCCTGTGGGGGTGGATAATGCTGTGACCAGAAGATTGTTACAAGAAAATTTCAGTTCCAGGGGTGGGATACCTTCCAATGAGGTATTGGCCAGGGAGGCCCCTGATGCCACCAAAACATTACAGGCTATTGTCAACACTCTTGGTTGCCCTTTGTAAGTAGATGGTAAGAATCTGTTGCTGAGTACTCCACATGCTTGGGCTGCAGGTCACTGAGAAATCAGTCTGGAGCTGAGCTGGAAGCCTCCTCCTTGTTGACTAACTGTCAGGATGTCAGAAAGACCTACGTGGCCTGTTGGGGGAGAAAAGCATCAACGTTCTTAACATTAGTGGACCCTGCAAGTTCTATTGCTGGTCAGTCAGGCCAAATATGCCAACTGGCACAATGGTGGCACGTCTGCTATGGGGGAAAACAACTGCTCTCTGATTGGATTTGAGGCCTGCTCATGGAAGCGAATTTGTGACTGGTCCTGAAACCCTAATCAAGGCCTGAAGAGATGGCTTTAGTGGTCAAGGCACTTACCTGCAAAGCCTAAGGAACCAAGTTCAATCCCCCAGTACCCACGTAAAGCCAGGTGCACAAAGTGTTGCATGTATCTGGAGTTTGCAGTGGCCAGAAGCCCTGACATGCCCATTCTTTTTCTCTTGCAAATAAATAAATAAAAACCTAATCAAAAGCCTATGGCTTGCAAGGTCATAAGCCCTGGGGGTGGGGGAACCAAAATTGTTGTTTGGCTAAATCAACATATTATGCTCATCCAACTGCCCTCTAAATACTTATGTTTATGCTACTCTCACTTAGAGTCAGAGAAGCTTCTCTTTTCAGGTAGTAGTGACCACTTGGGTGATTCAAAACTAAACAACATGCTGAGAAGTGAGAGTGAAGTGTTCAGCACTGAGACATCTCTATCACACCCTCCAAGGCTCAGGCTCCATTGTGGAAGAGGTGGAGGAAAGAATGTAAAAGCCAAAGGAAGGGGAGCAGTGCTCTGAAATTCTATCTTCCAGACACAAAATGATCATAGTATTCATGATTTCATAGTGGCTGCCATTACCTACACAAGACCTGTATAATAGGAGGGAAAAAAATGGTGGCATCAAAACAGAAGTCAAATGAGTTGGAAAGAAGAAGGAAAAGAGAAAATGGAAATTGTCATTAAGTTAAAAAATAAGCTAGAGACATAAAATTATGAGTAAATTAAAGAAAAAATGATTATAATTTTATCACCTCTAATAAAATTACTATGCTTTTGATCATTTTTTTTTCTCTAGTTGTTAAAGGATACTTGTATGTAGTTAAAAATTAGAATATAGGGCTGGAGGGATGGCTTAGCGATTAAGGCATTTGCCTTCAAAGCCAAAGGACCCAGGTTCGATTCCCTAGGATCCATGTTAGCCAGATGCACAAGGGGCCACATGCATCTGGAGTTTGTTTGCAGTGGCTGGAGGCCCTGGCACGCCCACTCTCTCTCTCTCTCTCTCTCTCCCTCTTTCTCTGTCAAAACAAAATAAATAAATAAAAATTAAATTAAAAAATTAGAATATATGTTCTATATTGCTTTTTTAATTTTGTGGTCATTGCCTTGCATATTTAACTTACCACATTAAGGATTGATTGATGATGATAGTGATGACATTAGGACTGCAGATGGGGTTAGAGATGTACAGTAAAATCCATAGCTAAATAAATCAGACAGGAATTTAATTAGTCTTTTTCCTGTGCTCATAAGAAATGCTTCAGTAAGAACAACAGGAAAGTCCTTCATTAAACTGCTAGTCCAGGCTGTTCTTGCTGCCTTTAATGAAGTCAGCTAATCAAATACTTTGTGGGATCATAAATATCAAGTCCTGTGTTTGTGCCATTCTGCCCAGGATGGGTCTAACAAATTTGATCTGTTTCTCTGTGTGGGTTAATTTGCATTTATTGTATTACAGTAAGGGTTTGGCTTCTTATCTCTTCTTCAGGAAATTATCCTGGGATTTGAGTCAGCACAAGAGTTTCACAAGAGGATTTTATATATTTTGGGGTGTGGCAGGAAATCAATTATGTCACCATAACTGCAGGGTAAGACACTGGGAGTCCAATTCCTCAGATCTAATGAAAATAAAACATTGGTGGTGCTTAGTACAATTCTTATTAGTCTTTATTTAGCTTTACTTGTAAGTTCACCTCAGCAAATGTTTAGTGAACCATATTCTAGATATCCTAAGTGTTTCAATGAACAAAAAGACAAACATGCCTGTTCTCATGGACCTTACATTCTAGTATTTCTGTCTACATATATTAATTAGTCAGAGTTTCCATAGCAAAGTACCACAGACTGGTGGCCTAAACAAGAAAAATTTATCTAAGGCTGGAAGAATATTAGCTGGATTGAATTACTTTATTTGGAATGTTGCTCCATCTAGTGTCCACCATATTCTATTATGACTTTTATCAAAGTGTTTATAATAAATAAGCATGCTCTCTTTGACAGGTTTTTATTCATAGAACCCTAAAGATTCACAGTAAATACTGTTTTTTAAAATATTTTACTTATTTGAGAGAGAGACAGGTAGAGAGAGAATGGGCCTCCAGCCACTGCAAAGGAATTCCAGACGCGTGTGCCTCCTGAGTCCTTAGACTTCACAGGCAAAGGCCTTAACTGCTAAGCCAGCTCTCCAGCCTATAAATACTGTTTTAAATGTTATTTATTGCATAGGATACTGGAAGGAAAGAGGAGCCTACATGACATTGCTTTTTATCAGTTTGAGCAACATTGTTAGAATTTACATGACCACCATGTGCTATTTATTTTTATACCACGAGGAGATGGAAATTAAGTTTTGTCAACTTGCCTGAGATCTGAGGATTATAAAATGGTAGAGATGCTGTTTGCCTCAAGTCTGCATAACTCCTGAATTTGAGCTCTTAATCATTCTGAATGTATGAAAAGAAGCAAACATACAAAATTTTCAGAATACATTTCTCAGATATGAACACGTGTAAGCTTGCCTCTACACGGGTATTTAGACTTTCCTTCAATCTTGATATGTTCTTTTTTGTTTTGTTTTGTTTTTCAAGGTAGGGTCTTACTCTAGCCCAGGCTCTGTAGCCCCACACTGGCTTCAAACCCACCACGATCCTTCTACCTCTGCCTCCTAAGTGTTGGCATTAAAGGAGTGTGCTACCATGCCAGGATTGATGTGTTATTGAATTTAACATATAGTAATATTAATTGTTCAATGTTTTTATCATTGTTGATATACCATGTTAAAACTTTACCCATCTTTGATATTTAATTTATAGAGGACACAAATAATCTACAGTGAGATCAGCATTTCTGTGTGTGTGTGTGTGTGTGTGCATGTTCATGTGTGCAAATGTGAACATATGTGTGCTATAGCGCAAGTGTAGAAGTCAGAGGACAATTTCGGATATCAGTCATTATTTGAGGTAGGGTCTCTCATTATTCACCATTTCATTTGCCTATGAGATCAGTATTTCATAGTTTTTAAATGTTTAGAAATATTTATTTGTGCATTCATATATTTATTTATTTGTGTGCATGACATGGTGTACATTTGGAAGTCCTAGGACAGCTTCAAGGTGTCTGTGCTCCACCTTCTTTGAGAAAGGGTCTCTTGCCACTGCAAGTGAGTATCAGACTGGCTGGACTACAAGCCTTGGGTTACTGATTATGACTCCCATTGTCATAGGTGCTTTGGGATAACAAACGTGGGTGCTACTTTGCATCCAGCTTTATGTGGGTGCTGGGGCACTGAACATGGGCTGGAAAGCTTTGCAGATAAGTGCTTTCAAACACGGAGCTGTCTCCCCAGCCCTTCACAATTTATCTTAATGTGCATTTCAAATCAAGTTAACATTTTAAGAACTTTTAGATTTTTCTTTGTTTTAAATAATTTCTAAGTTTATTTTGTACAAGTTGAGTGGGACAACTGAGCTATTTAAAGATAGCAGGAAGGGCTTCTAAGGAAAGCTGGGTTTAGTAGATAAACCTGACTTAGAAAAATGTGTTTTAGGAATACAGAAAAGTTCTTATAAATGCTCAGGAGTATGCCAGAAGTAGGTACTCTGGGGAAAATGCAAACAGTAATATATTCCAGGAGTGGTGGTGAGAGATGACAGTAGACTGACAGGAACAATTAAAATTCAGAAGGAAATTATGAAACTGCTGAAAAATCTTAACAAGAGGAGCAAGCCAGGCGTGGTGATGCAAGCCTTTAATCCCAGCACTTGGGAGGCAGAGGTAGGAGGATTGCTATGAATTTGAGGCTACCTTGAGATTACATAGTGAATTCCAGCCTGGGCTAGAGCAAGACCCTACCTCAAAAAAAAAAAAAAAAAGAGGGGCAGAAGGAAACACTGGGCATGTCAAGATAGTATGTAACAAGCAATATTAGTAGGCTTATATCTACTATAGAAATTGGCTAAATGATTTCTAAAACAGAAAACACAGGCCCAACTTGATTCACTAGAAAATTTTACCAAATATTTAATGTGGTGGTTTGATTCAGGTGTCCCCATAAACTTAGGTGTTCTGAATGCTAGGTTCCCAGCTGATGGAGATTTGGGACTTAATGCCTCCTGGAGGCAGTGTGTTGTTGGGGGCAGGCTTATGGGTGTTATAGCCAGTTTCCCCTTGCCAGTGTTTGGCACACTCTCCTGTTGCTATTGCCCACCTGATGTGGGCCAGGGGGTGATGTTCACCCTCTGCTCATGCCATTGTTCCCCCCTGCCATCATGGAGCTTCCCCTCAAGTTTGTAAGCCAAAATAAACCTTTTTATCCCTCCAAAGCTGCTCTTGGCTGGGTAATTTCTTCCAGCAGTATGAACCTGACTGCAACATTTAAGGAATAAATACAGTATTTAAAACAGTATTTTATACTATGGTTATATAGTGAGTAATAACCTATCAAATGGTTTGTGAATAATAACCTGTCAATAATGACCTATCAAATAAGAGTATTCCAACATAGTTCCCCTTTCTTGTCGTCAGCACTTTGACAAAGTATTGGCACATACCAGACACTAGATGGAGCACCAACTCTGTACAGTAAGGGGAGAGGAAGAATTTCCTAACTCACTAAGGGGTCAGCATTGCTCTGTATCAGAATAAGCAAATATGTGGTGAGAAGTTTAACGTAAATGTACAAATCCTCAACAAAATGGTAGCAAATTCAGTCCAACAATATACGAAAGAATTATACACACTGGGCATGGCAGTGCCTGCCTGGAATCCCAGCACTCAGGAGGTTGAAGCAGGAGGATTACAACTTTGAGAACAACCTGGGTTACATGGCAAGATCCTGCTTCAGAAAACAAAAGTAAGCGGGGCTGGAGGGATGGCGTAGCTGTTAAGGCGTTTGCCTGCTGCAAAGCCAAAGGACCCAGGTTCGGTTCCCCAGGACCCACATTAGCCAGATGCATAAGGGAGCGCACGCGTCTGGAGTTCATTTGCAGTGGCTGGAGACCCTGGTGTGCCCATTCTCTCTGTCTCTCTCTCCCTCTTTCTGTCAAATAAATAAATAATAAAACATAAAAAAAAATTAAAAATAAGTACTGGGAGGATGGCTCAGAGGATAAAGCACTTGCTGTGCAAAGCGGACACCAGAGTTCAGACCCCAGAACTCACATACAAGCCAGACGCTGTGACATGTATTTATCATCCCAGCACTCCTACAGGGACATGGGACACAAGAGAATCCAGGAAGTTATGGTCTAGCCAGCCTGAAGATCACAGTGGTGAACAACAAAGAGACCTTGTCTCAAACAAGGTGGAAGGCAAGCACTGACACCAGCGGTTGTCATTTGACCTCCACGTGCATGTGTGACACACATGACCACACACACATCATACATACACGAAGATAAAACTATATAAAATAAAACAACAAATAATTATACAATATTACCAAGTCCCCAGTAGCTCTTGTGGTTGGACACTCAGTCCCCAGCTAGTGGAGCTGTGTTGGGAAGCTGTAAAGCCTTTTGACCCTGGTGTCTACTATAGGGATGGCACTTGTGGCTCAGTCCTACTTTCACTTTGCCACTGCAGAGTGACCCAACTCACGCTCCTGCCGGCGTGGACCAAGCCACTGCAGATGCCACGTTCCCCCAGTGTGACGGACCGTGTCTCCTGAACTGTAAATCAAAATAAAACTCTCCACCTTGCAGTTGCTTCTGTCAGGTATTAATCATCGTGACAAAAAAAAAGAACTCATATGGAAAGGAAGTCAAAGTTATACAGATTGAGAAGGAAGAAAATTATGTTTCCAGATGGCATGGCTGTCTATATAAAAGCTTTGAAAGAATTGACACAAGTCCTCCTGTAACCAACAAGTAATTGTAACAAAGTGGCAGGAATAAGTTGATATACAAAAGTCAATTGCTTCCCTACATATCATCATTAAGCAAGCAGAATTTGAAATAAAAAGCAAGATACAATCTACTTTAGCTCTGGATGCCAGATTGGGAGTGATACAAGTACTGATATCTTTTTTATTTTTACTTTTTTTTTTGACAACTTCCATAATTACAGACAATAAACCATGATAACTCCCTCCCCTCCCCAACTTTCCCTTCACAAATCCACTCTCCATTATATCCCCTCTCTCTCTCCATTAGTCTCTCTTTTATTTTGATGTCATTGTCTTTTTCTCCTATTATGAGGGTCTTGTGAAGGTAGTAGTAGGCACTGCAAGGCCATGGATAGCGAAGCCAATTTCTGTCTGTACAATTGCATTATAAGCAGTGCTACGCTTCCTTTGGCTCTTACATTCTTTCTGCCACCTCTTCTGCAGTGCACCCCGAGCCTTGGAGGGTGTGATAGAGATGTTTCAGTGCTGAGCAGTCCTCTTTCACTTCTTCTTAGCACTATGGTGCCTTTTGGTCATCCCAGTGGTCACCACCATCTGAAAAGAGCTTTTCTAATCAAAAGTGAGAGTAGCATTAACATATGGGTATGAATGTTAAGAAAAGTTCTTACAGGGCAGTTTGGTGAGCATAATATATGCATTTAGCCAGACAAGAGCAGGTGTTATACTCCTAATGCTCATGACCTCCCCCACCAGAGGCTTTTGGTTAGGTTTTCTATAGCAGGCATCTATTCCCTCCCATGGAGCAGGCCTCTAGTCCAATAGAGAGCATTTGGTTTCCCTCATAACAGACATGCCACTATTGGGTCATTTGTCCTGGCTGGCCATACTTAAGGCTTGTAGTGCCCACTGTTCTCACCACTGATGACTTCGCTCTCCCATAGGACTGCATGCAGCATAGCTTTTTCCAGCTTTCTGTCAGCTGGTCTGCAGGGAGGAGGTTTTCAGCTCAGCTCCAGATTGATTTCTCAATGACCTTGCAGCCAAAGCATGTAGAATCTTCAGCAATAGGATCTTACCATCTATCCATGGTGGGAAGCCAAGAGCTTCAGCAATGGCCTGTAATGTTTTGGAGGTATCAGGGACCTCCCTAGCCAACAGCTCACTGGAAGGTATCCCAGCCCTGGCACTGTAATTTTTCTAGTAATAATCAATGGCTTCTGGATGCACCATTGCCCAAAAAAGTAGGG
Organism: Dipus sagitta; assembly: GCA_036346955.1. NCBI lineage: Eukaryota > Metazoa > Chordata > Mammalia > Rodentia > Dipodidae > Dipus > Dipus sagitta. The sequence continues at coordinate 134,241,775 of CM070770.1, forward strand.
TTCCATATGGCTTATTCATAAAATCTTAAATTTTGATTAACCCTCCTCCCACACTTCTCTTGACCTCACTTAGGCCATTCCACCCCCAGTAATCTGTTTTCTACTTACATATATACAATGCCATTTCCTGAAGTCATCCTATCTCCTCCCTCCCTTATAACCCCTTTCTAGCTTACTGGCCTCTGCTACCAATTTTTACTACAACTCACATACAAGGCTAAACATTTGAATCTAGGATCCACATATGAGAGAGAACATGCAGCATTTGATGTTCTGGGCCATTTTGTATGATCCTTTCCAGATCCATCCATTTCCCTGAAATTTTCAAAATTTCATTTTTCTTTACTGCTGAATAGAACTCCATTGTATAAATGTACCACATCTTCATTATCCATTCATCAGTTGAGGGACATCTAGGCTTGTTCCATTTCCTAGCTATTGTGAATAGAGTATCAATAAACATGGTTGAGCAAGTATCTCCAAGGTAGTGAGACAAGTCTTTAGGATACATACCTAGGAGTGGTATAACTGGGACGTATGGCAAATCTATTTTTAGCTGCCTCAGGAAACTCCACACTGATTTCCACAATGGCTGAACCAATTTACATTCCCAACAACAGTATAGAAAGGTTCATCTTTTTCTGCATCCTTGCCGACATTTATTGTCATTTGTTTTCTTGATGATAGCCATTCTGACAGGAGTAAGATGGAATCTTAAAGTAGTTTTAATTTGTAGTTCTCTGGTAGCTAAGGATGTGGAACATTTTTTAGATGTTTATATGCCATTTACATTTCTTCTTTTGAGAGCTCTCTATTTAATTCCATAGCTAATTTTTAATTGGGTTGTTTGATTTCTTGTTATTTAGTTTTTTGAATTCTTTGTATATCCTGGATATTAATCCTCTGTCAGATATATAGCTGGGAAAGATTTTCTCCTATTCTGTAGGTTGCCTCTTTGCTCTATTCACAGTGTCCTTTGCTGTATAAAAACTTTGTAATTTCATGAGGTCCCAGTGGCTAATTAGTGATTTTATTTCCTGAGCAACTGGGGTTATATTCAGAAAGTCATTGCCTATGCTGATATGTTGAAGGGTTTCCCCCGATTTTGATATTAAGGTTTTTGATCCATTTGGACTTGATTCTTGTGCATGGAGAGAGATAAGGATCCATTTTCATCCTTCTACATATAGCTATCCAGTTTTCCCAGCAACATTTGTTAAAGTGGCTGTCTTTCCTCCAATGAATATTTTTGGCATTTTTGTAAAAAATCAGGTGGCTGTAGCTGCCTGGACTTACATCTGGGTCCTCTCTTCTGTTCTATTGATCTACATACCTGTTTTTGTGCCAGTACCATGCTGTTTTTGTTACTATGGCTCTGTAGTATAGCTTAAAATCAGGTGCAGTGATAACACCAGCCTTATTTTTGTTACTCAAAATTGTTTTGGTGATTCAAGGTTCTCTGTGCTTTCAAATGAATTTTAGGATTTTTTTTTCTATTTCCATGAAGAATGACATTGGAATTTTGATGAGGATTGCATTAAATGTGTAGATTGCTTTTGGTAAGATTGCCATTTTCACAATATTGATTTTTCTCAATCCAAGAACATGGGATGTCTTTCCACTTCGTAGTAGAAATATTTCACTTCCTTGGTTAGGTTTATTCCAAGATATATATATATATATATATATATATTTTTTTTTTTAGGCAATTGTGAATGGGAGTGATTCCTTGATTTCATTCTCAGCATGTTTGTTGTTAGTATACAGGAAGGCTACTGATATCTGTGTATTTATTTTGTATCCTGCTACATTGCTAAAAGTGTTTATCAGCTCTAACAGTTTGCTGGTACAGCCTTTAGGATCCTTTATATAGAATCATGTCATCTGCAGATACTGATAACTTGACCTCTTCCTTTCTAATTTGCGTCTCTTTTATGTGTGTCTCTTGTCTTGTCATAGCTTATACTTCTAGTACTACATTAAATACAAGTGGGGACAGTGTAACCCTTAGTTTGTTCATGATTTTAGCAGAAAAGCTTCAAGTTGCCTGTAGATTTGTCATAAACAGCCTTTATTATGTTGAAATATGTTCCTTCTATTCTCAGTTTCTTTAGGACTTTACCTTGAAGGGGGATGTTGGATTTTTTCAAATGCTTTTCTTTGCAACTATTGAGATGATCATGTGACTTTTTTTGTCCTTCAGTCCATTTATATAGTGTATTACATTTATTGATTTGCATATGTTGACCTGTCTCTGCATCTTGGTTGGCGTGAATAATCTTTCTGATATATTCTAGTATTCTGTTTGCCAATATTTTTAAAAATACATCTTATTTTATTTATTTATCTGAGAGAGAGAAAAAGAGGGCGAGGGAGAGAAAGAGAGAGAGAATGGGCATGCCAGGGTATCCAGCCACTGCAAACAAACTCCAGATGCGTGCGCCCCTTGTGCATCTGGCTTATGTGGGTCCTGGAGAATCAAACCAGGATCCTATTTTGTTGAGAATTTTTGCACCTATGTTCATGAGGGAGATTGGTCTGTAATTTTCTTTTTTGTTCTGTCTTTGTCTGGTTTTGGTATCAGGGTAATGCTGGATTTGTAGGAGGTGTTTGGTAATATTCCTTCCTTTTCTATTTTATGGAAAAGTTTGAGAAGCAGTGGTGTTAGTTCTTCCATGAAGGTCTGGTAAAATTCACCAGTAAATCCATCTGGGCCTGAACAGTTTTTAGTTTGGGAGATTTTTTTTAAGTTTTTTTCTTTTCTTTTTAAAAATTTGTGAGAGATAGAGAGAGACAGAGAGATATTTGGTACACTGGGGCCTTTAGCCACTGCAAACAAACTCCAGACACATGTACAACCTTGTGTGTTTGGCTTACATGGGTTATGGGGAATTCAACCTGGGTCCTTCTGCTTCGCAGGCAAGTGCCTTAACTGCTAATCCATCTCTCTGGCCCTGGAAGATTTTTTTTTTTTTTTTTTTATAACTGCTTGGATCTCTGTACTTGTTATAGGTCTACTTAAATTGTTTCTCTCATCTTGATTTTATTTTGGTAGGTCATATACATCTAGGAAATCATCCATTTCTTTCAGGTTTTCAAACTTAGTGGAGCATATGTTCTTAATGTATGTCTTTCTTAAAAAATAATTTTTATTTATTTATTTGAGAGACAGTGAAAGAGTCCAAAAGAGAGGGAGAGGGAGAGAGAATAAATTGGCGTGCCAGGGACACATGTCCCCACCACCTTGTGGATCTGGTTTACATGGGTCCTGGGGAATCAAACCTGGGTCCTTTGGCTTTGCAGGCAAGGGCCTTAACAGCTAGCCATCCCGCCAGCCCCCCCTTTTTTGAGGAAGGGTCTCACTCTAGCTCAGACTGACCTAGAATTCACTATGTAGTCTCAGGGTGACCTTGAACTCATGGCGATCCTCCTACCTCTGCCTCCTGAGTGCTGGAATTAAAGGCATGAGCCACCACGCCCAGCTTTAAGGTATGCCTTTATGATATTCTAAATTTCTTTGGTATCTGTTGTAATGGTGCTTTTTTTAATTTCTAATTTTATTAATTTGTGTCTCCTCCCTTTCTTTTGGTCAGATTTGCTAAGGGTTTATCAATCTTGTTTATCCTTTCAAAGAACCAACTCTTTGTTTCATTGAGTCTTTGTATTATTATTATTGTGGTTTCTATTTCATTAATTTCTGCCATAATATTTATTAGTTCTTCCCATCTGCTGGGTTTTGGTTTGCCTTGTTCTTCTTTTTCAAAGGCCTTATACGAAGCATTAACTTGTTTACTTGCAACCTTTCTAATTTCTTTTATCAAATTTTTATTTATTTGCAAGGAGGGGAGGGAGAGGTGAGAGAATGGCCATGTCAGGGCCTCTAGCCACTGCAAACGAACTCCAGATGCATGCACTACCTTGTGCATCTGGCTATGTGGGTCCTGGGGAATCAAACATGGGTCCTTAGGCTTCACAGACACTATGCCATTTTTTTAGCTTAATGTGTAAGCTATCTCTCCAGCCCCTAATTTCTTAATATAGACACTTAAAGGTATAAATTCCCTATTAGACTACCTTCATTGTGTCCCAAGGGTTTTTGGTATGTTGTGGTATCATTATCATTTGGTTGTAGGAATTTTTATTACCTTTTTGATTTCTTCAATGACCTATTCATCATTCAGTAGTGTACTGTTTATTTTCTATGATTTTGTGCATGCTTTATAGTTTTCCTTGCTGTTGATTGTTAGTTTAATCCCACTGTGATCAGAGAGAGTATAAGGAATCATTTCAATTTTTCTGTACTTGTTAAGATTTGTTTTGTGCCCTAATATGTGGTCTATTTTAGAGAATGTTTTATGTGCTGTTGAGAAGAATATGTATTCTGTAGCATTTGGATGGAATTTTCTGTTGATTAGGTTAATTAGGTCTATTTGTTCTATGATATCATTTAAACCAGATATCTATTTATTTTTTGATCTGTCAGTTGATGAGAGTGGGGTATTGAAGTCACCAACTACAACTGGGCTTGGCGTTATCTGTGACCTTAAGTCTAATAGTGTTTGTTTGATGAAATTGGGAGCTCCTATGTTAGATGCAAATATGTTTATAATTGCAATATCCATTTGTTGAATTGTTCCTTTAATCAATATAGAGTGACTTTCTTTATCTTTCCTAACTAATGTTGGTGAAGAGTGGTTCTTTTATGGTTTTGGCTATTTGGTGTTCTAAAGGCATCCTGTATATATAGTGCATCTCTTTCCCAATTTGGGGGAAGTTTTCTTCTGATTTTGTTGAAAACACCTGCTATGCCTTTGGAGTAAAATTGTTCTCCTTCTACTATACCCTGAATTCTCTCTCTCTCTCTCTCTCTCTCTCTCTTTTTTTTTTTTTTTTTTTTTTTTTTTTTTTGTTTTGTTTTTTCGAGGTAGGGTCTCACTCTAGCTCAGGCTGACCTGGAATTCACTATGTATTCTCAGGGTGGCCTCGAATTCACAGTGATCCTCCTACCTCTACCTCCCGAGTGCTGGGATTAAAGGCGTGTGCCACCATGCCCAGTTTACCCTGAATTCTTATGTTTGATCTGTTCATAGTGTCCCGAATGTCTTGAAATTCCCTTTCATACCTTCCTATTTGTTTGTCTTTCTCTTTGTTGGACTGTATTAGATCTGCCACCTGCTCTTCTAGTCTAGATATTCTGTTCTCTTTTTCATCCATTCTTCTGGTGAGATGTTCTCCAGAGTTTTTTTACTTGACTATTATTGATTTGATGTTCTACAGAGTTTTTTCATTTCTAGTATTTCTGACTGGCTTTTCTTCAGTATTTCTATTTCCTTACTCATGTTTTGCATTGACTTCCTTATTTCATTAAGTTGGTTTCCTATGTTCTCCTTCAGGAGTTTATTTTCTTCTTTGATTTCTTTGAACATAGTTATAGTCATTCTTTCGACTTTTTCAGGCATTTCATCTAAAACAGTCTCATTGGAGGTCATTTCTGATGGATTTATAATTTTTGGTAGAATTATACTGTCTTGATTTTTGTGTTTCTTGTATTATACTGTAGAGATTTTTGCATCTTGGATTAATTTGATGCTTGGGTTTTCTAATTTTCTGCAGTATTCTTTGACATGTAAATCTGACATTATGTTTCTTCAGGGTAGGAGCTTAAGGTGTCAGGTGTGGCTCTTATATTACTCCCAGAGTAACAGCAGAAGTGACCCTAGGATTTGGGTTTGTCTACTATGTAAGTATTCTAATAGGCTGGGTGGAACAAAATACAGGCAAATACTAAAATTCAACTGAACAACGTACACACTCAATCAAAACCAGCATGGAGTATTTATGTAAGAATGGGTATTAAAACAAACAGATAATCTAACAAAGTTAAAGTCCCTAAGGTACATGTTGCCCACTTCCTTAATCCTGTTAGCTGGGAGGCTGAGATGCCTGATCTATAAAGGTTCCAGGTCAGCCTGAAGCCAAGTGAGATGCTGCTCCCAAGAATGGCAGAAGACAAAGGCACTATAAATCAGGAAGCAACAAAGGACAACCCTAAAATATAGCTTATTTAAACATGGCAAAGCTGACCATCAATCAAATCTAATACATAACCTGCCCTGATATGGAAGGTGCCATTAGCACTTCCAATGGAGCCCTATATATCAGACTTTGGGACAGGTGCTGACCCAGTATAAGTCGGCCTGTTACCTTCTTGGATGGCTTCCTTCTCACCTATGCTGTGTGCCCACTTGGGTCCTTCTTTACTCCATGGTGGGCTTGACTAGGCTGGCTGGGTCGGTGGGTCTGTTGCTCTTATCACCTGTGCTGGGTGCTGTGTAGCTGATCTCCCTTCCCCAGATCTTCAGTGGTTGCTGTCACGGGTGGTTAGGGGAGGGGAGGCTGTGGAGGGTGCCTAAAATTGTACCAGAGCTGGGCTGGAGAGATGGCTTAGCGGTTAAGCGCTTGCCTGTGACGCCTAAGGACCCCAGTTTGAGGCTCGACTCCTCAGGACCCACGTCAGCCAGATGCACAAGGGGGCGCACGCGTCTGGAGTTCGTTTGCAGTGGCTGGAGGCCCTGGCACACCCATTCTCTCTCTTTCTCTCTCTCTCCCTCTTTCTCTGTCTGTTGCTCTCAAATAAATGAATAAAAATAAACAAAAAAAAATTGTGCCAGAGCTGCGTAACTGGTCCCCGTGGTCCTCTTCCTCAGGAACCACTCAGCTGGTCCCTGCTATCTTCTCCTTCAGGTTTTGACTTTGCAAGGAGACTGGTGTGATTGGAGAGTCCCCGCTACCTGGGTTCTGCTCCAGTGGCTCAGCTGCAAGCAGTACAGCTCTTCCCAGAGACTGAGACCAGGACCAGTGCCCTGGCAGGAGCTGATGCTGCCTGCTTCTGTGGTTTCTAGAAGCTCTGGGTCTCTCCTACTTCTCTGCTGTGGTTGATAATTCCTTACACACCTTCACTTTTTGGTAGAAGACCATATTGTGGTATTTTTCTGCTTATTTCTCCCTCTAGGCTGCTTTTGCCTGACTACTACCCAGCCATCTTATCTGGAAGCCTGATATGTTCATTTTTGTTTGTTTGTTTTTGACTTTCCAAGGTAGGGTTTCGCTCTATCCCAGGCTGACCTGGAATTCACTATGTAATCCCAAACTGGCCTTGAACTCATGATGATCCCCCTACCTCTGCCTCTCAAGTGCTGGCATTAAAGATGTTCCGCACCATGCCTGGCTTTCATATGTTCTTTCATAAATTAGTTCTTCCTCTTTTCTAATAGTCAGAGACCTGCAGTGTGTGTGGCCCAGGCGCTCATTTCCACAGTTAGCCTCCCGGAGGTGTGCACATGTTCCGTTCAGCCTCCTGCTTTCCTGTGGCACATCATTCCCACACCTGTTGTCATTCTGTATCCCTGAGATCATCAGTGCTAATCTCCCGCAGGAGGAGTTGCTCCATGCCTCAAGTGAGAGTAAGGAACTTGAGTTCTATTTCCTTTCAATGTTTTTACATTTAAAACCTTTTTTATTTTGAAATAATTTAAAGTTTATAAAAGAACATCAAAGATAAAACAGGGAGTTCCTGTATGCCCTTCACCAAGCTGTTTTTCATGTTTATATCTTACAGTCATGGTGTACTTATCCACACTAAGAAACTACACAGGTACTGCTACTAGTTAAACCATGGGCTTCATTTGGCTGTCATCAGTTTTTCCATTAGTATCCTTTTTCTGTGTTGGACAATCATATTGCATCTGGTAATCATGTAATCTTATTCTCTAGTCTGTGATAGCTTTTTCGTCTTTACTCATCTTTTGAAAAATGTATGTGTGTGTACGTGTGTATGTGTATGATGTGTGTGTATGGGTGTGCACATGCTGTGACGTGTGTGTGGAATTCAGAAGATAATATTGAGGTGTTTTCCTTTCCTTCTACCTTCTTTTCATTTAATAGAAAAGAGTTTTGTTTATTTACTTATTCATCTCTATTTATTTATTTGTGTGTGTGTACATGATGTGTCCTGGTCTCTTGCCTCTACAAACAAACTCTGGACTCATGCGTCACTTTGCATTTGACTTCATGTGGGTGCTACAGTGAACCTGAACTTGCCTGTAAAGCCTAAGGACCCATGTTCAACTCCCCAGAGCCCATGTAAGCCAAATGCACAAGGTCAGACATGTATACAAGGTGGCGTATGTGTCTGGAATTTGATTGCAGTGACTACAGGCCCTGGTACACCAATTTTCTGTCTCTCATTCAAAAAAAAAGGGGGGGGGATTAGAGAATTGAATCTGGACAGGCAGCTTTGCAAGTAAGCACCTTTAACCACTGAGCCATCTCCCCAACCCCTCTTCCACCTTCTTTTTGAGACAGGGCCTCTCTTACTGCTTTGCCACTGTGTGTACCTATCTAGCTAGCTTGCAGACTTCTAGATTCCTCTGGCTCTGCCTCCCATTGCTGTAGGCACATTGGGACCACTTTCTATCCTGTTTTATGTGGGTGATGGCTAAGACTGGTGCTAACCTTGGTCTCTTGGCTAAGGTGGTGTCAAGATTTTCTCTAGTTACTTTTTCATTTTATTTTTTCCTTTTTAGATTTGATTCTTCAGAATAAAGTTGTTAATGTGCAGCCCATACTCAAAGAGTGTGGAATGCATTTGAAAACCATGGCCATCAGTCTGCCTTCACTCCCACTTCTAAAAGTGTGCTTGGTTCCTAGGTCTTTTTGCAAGATTCTGTGGCATGATACATGATATTTCCTACCCTAGCTTTCCCCACTGTATCCCAAAGTAATTTTTCCTCAGCATGGCTTCCAAAATTTTGTTGTTATAATCTCCTCTCCTTGTTGTATTTATAGGCTTATGGGTATTTTAAATCCCTTTACTATAGTTTTAGTGGAGTTTCAATGGGACTAAAATTATATTATTGTATTTAATCTTCCATCTTTATCTGAAAGCTTTGGGGAAAACATTTTTTATCATCAAAATTTATACTAATCTCTGGATTTGTCATTTCTCCCTGTCATAATTCTTCCATGAATGTAATCCACAAATATCAGATGCTTTTGTTGTATGTCATTGTTATATTTCATAAACACTGGGATCAGTCAGAGCTCCAGTTCACAGCCTGTAGAAATTCATTACCAGTTTTCTCAGGCCATAGGATCCTGTCCATAATAAGTATAGTATGCAATCTCCTCCCAGTATAGCTCTACACAATCACTCCAATGATTCTCTCGCCTTTCCAATGTCTACTTTTCACCCACAGTGTTGCTTTCTACTTACGCTGAACTAACTGCTTCTCCCAGAACCCATCATGCCTATAGGCTTTTGCTTCTGTAGTTCTCATTTTCTAAAATGACTTCTCTCTGGTCACCCAAACTCATCAGAACTACCAAAATTGGGAATGGAATTTACCCTTAGAGCAAAACCTTCTATATAGACAAGAAAGGAAGAAAGGGGGGAGAGAATATTTATTCATTTCCTGTTTTTGTTGCTGACAGGACATGCATGCACCATTTTTACTACACTACAAGTCCAAAAAAGCTCCTACGTGAAACAGTATGCTATTTTACACACAACCACGTATGAAGAGAGAATTACCAGTGATACTCTATCGCTAGTATCAAAAGGTAAGGTTATGGGACCCTTGTTTTCCAAATTCAGACTCCACAGTCCTGGGATTCCTTCTTGAATGTTGTAGGTAACACAAACCATACTTACACGAACTGTACGGACTCATTTATACTGACACACTTACCTGGCTGCTACCTCTGGGAAATACCTGTGGCAGCAGAAGGCTCTGTGGCAAGCCCAGGCAGTGACGAGTCACCCTGCCCCTCCAAGACTGCCCAATGGTGCTCACAGTGTCAGTGGTTAAGAATGCTGCCTGGCTCCCTTGGCAAGTCTCAACAGGGAAACAAAAGAACAAATAGGGTTTGGGAACAGAATGTACGTTTTCCTACTGACAATTATTCTTCTGAGAAGCTTACTATACTATGCCCTGGTGGAAACTGAATGCTTAACGTGGGATTCTAAATGATTATAACACCTGTGTTGCCTACTATGAACAATAGTTGTCTGGGCAAGACATTTAACACAGTGCCTAGGCTGAGCGTGTTCAACAGCAACCTATTCAATGGAAGCTGTATTATGCGTAAGTTTAGATTCAAGTAAGTCCAGAAGATGCATGTTGTTCCATCACACAAATATGGATATAGCTCTGTTACCTACTTCTGCTGTCTTGTGTTTTCCTCAACCTCACTTAGAGTTTTCATGAGGAGCTCCAGATAGCCCGTTGAAGGAAGAACAAACATATGGGCCTAACTCACAAGAGAATTTCTCCATTATCCTCATCCAAGTGTGCCACTGAAGGGGAGTAATGGTTAAGAGGATTCCTCTTAGACAGCAGAACTTTTGGCCCCATGACTTCTGTTGCCTTGGCATGGAAGGAGAAGTGGCCTGTGATACAAGTCTACATTCCTTCATATATGATAAATAATTCCCTAGCCATTGGTCAAGAACTTTAAAGAGAAGCCTAACACACTGGAAAGTAATGAGGAAAGCTGACCAAGAGACATAGATCTTTCAGAAACGAGCACAGAGCACTAAGGAACTAGTATGAGTACTTACCCAGGCACAGACACCCTGGAGGAGACCACACAATAGGGATGAGCAAGACGACTTGTCCCACGACTTTCAGTCAGAACCTTTCCTTGCCCTGCTGTTTAATAGGCCATGTTCAGAGGGGAGAGATGGGGGTTAAAGGCAGAAGGATTTGGAGTTCAGACCAGCATGGGCTATATTGTAGGTTCAAGTTGCGGGCCAGCCTGAGATACATAGTGACACCCTGTAACTTAAATTCTGGCGGCTTGGAGGTTTTATTTCCTAAGGCAGTGTTGCTTTGGTTGTATTTCTAACAACTTCTTGGCCATTTTCGACTCTTTATGGTAGCTACAATTCAGATCCATCCCCCAACCCAGGAGATACCGTCAGTCTTAGGTTCCAGGGAGAAGAGATTAGAAGTAAACTACAAAACAATCTATTCTGCTTCCCTGTGGCCTGGGCTTTAGAAAGTGGAGGGCTGCCCAGACCTCACTTGGTGATAAGTTGGAGGAAGGGTAAGGGAGAACGGGGAAAAATGGAGAAGGAAGTACTTGAAAAAGAATTTGGGCACACAGGAGAGTGAAAGTAGGAGAACATAATCACATCCATACAGACGAGGCATTAATTAGTGAAATTGAGATATTATCATAGAGATGTCATCAGCAAGCTCTGCTACTCCAGGAGGAAATGTGTCGCTTAGGGCCACTTTCCTTATTGTGTTGCGCCATCTAGTGGTCATTCTCATGCACTTCTTAAGTTCCAGATAAATTTAAAAGGGCAGATGAACTAAGAGCGAGGACTATTTCCAAAGTTGTCGTTCACTTGTTTCATCCATCCTTTTATTTGCTTGACTGACAAGGGCTTATTGAGAACAAGTATCTTCTATATGATAGTGACTTTTACAGGTATTGGAACAAAATGGACAAAAAGCCTGAATTCATGGACGCTTGCTTTGATGAAAGAGTACATTTTAATTTTTTTCCACATAAATATTCTGTTTTCTACGCACCATTTACAGAAGTTTACCCTTTTTTCTCTGGGACTATGCAATGCCATTATGTTGTGTATTCAGTTGGCTGCCTAATAGACATTGGCTCCTAGTATTGTGAATGAAGTGTCCATTTGTGTGTGAATCATTGCATATCTTAGTAGTTATCTCCACTCGTTTGCTGACTTCTGTGAGAATATATTGCTATTACACATCATAATCAGTCTTAATATTTCGTAGAATAAGAATTACCACCTTTCTGGGCACAATGACACACGTCTCTAATTCAGCACATGGGAAGCTGAAGCAGGATGGGCTTAAGTTGGAAGAGAGCCTGAGCTCTTAGCCAGACTGTTTCTAAGGCTGTGCCTATTCTGAACATGTCATAAATGAAACTAAACAGCAGGCAGGCCGTGGGTGTGTGTGGGTGTGTGTAGGTGTGTCTTCTTCACTTAGCATCATTTTCTTTCGTAGGTTTTTGTTTGTTTGCTTGTTTTATTCTTTCTTTCGTCATCGTCTTCTTCTTCTTTTTTTTTTTTTTTAAATAGGGTTTCAGGCCCTGTTACATAGCCAAGGTAAGTCAGTCTGGAGCGTTCAGGTTTTCTAACTCAAGACTCTGGAGAGCTGGGATTTCAGGCATGTGCTCAGAATGCCTATCTAGCACCATGTTTTAAAGGTTCAATGCATTTTAGCAACATCAATTCATCATTCCTTTTTTTTTTCTCAAGGTTTTGAGGTAGGGTCTTGCTCTAGCCAAGGCTGACCTGGAATTCACTATGTGGTCTCAGGATGGCCTCAAACTCACAGTGATATTCCCACCTCTGCTGGGATTAAATGCCTGCACCTCAATGCCTGGCTTCATCATTCCTTTTAGTGGTTACACAATATTCGATTACATATGTGTATAACTACATTTTATCTATCATATTAGTCATTGATGGTCATTTCAGTCACGTACAATTGAGGATATTCTGAATAGTGCTGCTAAAAAACCATTCATATACAAGCTTGTGTGAAAACTTTTCAATTGCTTTGGGTATATACTTAGCAGTGGAAGTGTGGGTTCATATGATAATTGTATGCTTAACTTTTTGAATAACTGCTAAAATGTTTTCCACAGCCAGTTGAACTATTTTATATTCTTATGAGCAATGCATGAGGGCTTTCAGTTTCTCTGTAATGTCTGCAAAAATAATATTTTTGCGTGTATGTGTGTGTGTGTGCTGGGGTATGAATGTATATGGGTATAGGTGAGTGTATGTGCATGAGAGGCCAGAGAGGCCAGGTCTGTTGGCTGCATATAGGGTTCACCAGGTGGGCTAGTCTAGCTAGTCAGCTTCCCCTGCCGCGTGCTGCGATTACAGGTGGCCACTGTGCTCACCTGGCATTTACATAGATGCTGGATATCTAAACTCAGTCCTCACACTTGCATATTGAGCACTTTACTGGCTGAGCCATTTCCCCAACCAGCAGTTTTTTAAAAAATATTTTTAAATTATTAGAGCCATCCTAATTAGTGTGAAGTTGTTTCCTATCTCGTTTTGATTTTCATCTCTTAATGACTAATGATGTTGAAATAATTTCATGTGTTTGTTGATCATTTGTATATATTCTTTCTTTGCTTTTTTCTTTTTTTACTTTTTAAACTTATTTATTTATTTATTTCAGAGAGAGAGAGAGAGAGAGAGAGAGAGAGAGAGAGAGAGAGCATGCTAGAGTTCCAGCCGCTGCAAATGAACTCCAGATGCATGGGCCACTTTGTGTATCTGGCTTACATGGATCCTGGGGAATTGAACCTGGGTCCTTTGACTTTGCAGGTAAACGCCTTACCTTCCAAGCTATTTCTCCAGCTCTATTTTACTTTTTGAGGTAGGGTTTTGCTCTAGCCCAGTCTGATCTGGAATTCACTATGTAGTCTCAGGGTGGCCTTGAACTCACAGCAATCCTCCTATCTCTGGTTCCCGAGTGCTGGGATTAAAGGCGTGTACCATCATGTCTGGCTTTTTTTTTTCAATGTATGGCTTGCTCTAGCCCACACTGATCTGGAAATCACTATTCATATCTTCTGAGGCTGGCCTCGAACTCACAGCAATCCTTTTACGTCTGTCTCCCAAGTGCTGGGATGAAAAGCATGCACCACCATGCCTGGCCAAAATGTTTCTTCTTTTTAAAAACAATTATTTGTTTGTTTATTTATGTATTTCCAAGCAGAAAGAGACAGACAGACAAAGAGAGAGAATAAGAATGGGTGTATCAGGGCCTCCAGACACTGCAAACAAATTCTAGATGCATGTGTCACATTGTGCATCTGGCTTTTATGTGAGTGCTGGGGAATTGAACTCTGGTCATTAGGCTTTACAGGCAAGTGCCTTAGCCACTGTGCAATCTCTCCAGCCCCAAAATGTTTATTCTTTTTAAAAATTTATTTTATTTTATGAGAGAGAGAGAGAGAGAATTGGTGCACCAGGTCCTCCTGCTACTGTAATCAAACTCCAGATGTGTGTGCCACCTTGTGTGCATGTATGGCCTTGTGGATATGGCTTTTGTGGGTTCTGAGGAGTCAAAACAGGGTCCTTAGGCTTCACAGGCAAGTACTTTAACCACTAAGCCATCTCTCTGGCCCCGAAAATATTTATTCATTTTTGTTTATTTTTATTTATTTATTTGAGAGCGACAGATAGAGAAAGAGGCAGAGAGAGAGAGAGAGAGAGAGAGAATGGGCACGCCAAGGCCTCCAGCCACTGCAAATGAACTCCAGATTCATGCGCCACCTTGTGCATCTGGCTTACGTGGGTCCTGGGGAATCGAACCTCAAACCGGGATCCTTAGGCTTCACAGGCAAGCACTTAAATGCTAAGCCATCTCTCCAGCCCCAAAATATTTATTCTTTTTTTTTTTTTTTTTTTTTGAGGTAGGGTCTCACTCTGGTCCAGGCTGACCTGGAATTCACTGTGTAATTCTCAGGGTGGCCTCAAACTCTCAGTGATCCTCCTACGTCTGCCTCCCGAGTGCTGGGATTAAAGGCGTGCGCCACCACGCCCGGCTAAATATTTATTCTTAATAGACTTCTACAGCACCTCCATCCAACAGATACAGAATATTCATTTTTCTCAGCTACCCATGGGACTTTCTCTAAAATAGAGCAGAGTCTAGGCTATAAAACAAGTCATTTAAAATTTTACTTTGTTTTATCATTATTATTATTTATTTATTTATTTTGGTTTTTTGAGGTAGGGTCTCACTCTGGCCCAGGCTGACCTGGAATTAACTATGTATTCTCAGGGTGGCCTTAAACTCACAGCAATCCTCCTACCTCTGCCTCCAGAATGCTGGGAGTAAAGGCGTGTGCCACCACACCCGGCTGTTTTATTATTTATGTGTATATGTGTGTTGATGTGTGTCTCTGTGTATTTGTGTGTGTGACCCTTTATGTGTGCATATAAAGCAGCTCTTAACAAATACAGAGGAACTGATACAGCCTTGTACCTTATCAGATCATAAGTAACTAAAACAAAATCAATAGCAAGAGAAACTCCACAAATTCTTGGATACTGAATAATAATCTCTTTTTGCTATTGGTACAGTCTCACTCTAGCCCAGGCTGACCTTTCACTCACAGTAATCCTTCTACCGCTGCCACCATGCCCTGTTCTTTTTTTTTTTTTTTTTTTAAGATAAGGTCTCATGTAGCCCAGAGTGGCCTTGAATTTGCTATGTAGCCAAAGATGACTTTGAACACCTGATCCTCCTGCCTCCACCTCCCAAGTGCTAGGATTATAGATATGAACCACCATGTCTGGCATGTCAAGCATGAATGACCAATGATTTAAGAAAGCAGGAAGGAAAGTTAAAAGTGTCTTTGTCTCTAGAACCTACCATCTAGGGAGTCTCTCTTCAGGTTCTGTCCCCTTGCTCTTAGGAATTCCAGGTGGCTCTGCCATAGTCTATCATCTTGCCAGACTGGGGCAATTTCTAGGGAGAATGCCAGGATACCCAAAGATGGGAATGGAGTTCCCCAGGTAGCTCTACTGAACCCTCTGTTAACCTGTGACCCACCAGTGTCAGGAGATTTTTTTTAATGTTCAATTTATTTGAAAGAGAGAGAGAGAGAGAGAGGCAGACAGAGAGAAAGAGAGAATGGGCATACCAGGGCCTCCAGCTACTGCAAATGAACTCCAGACACATGCACCACCTTGTGGCTTACATGGGTCCTGGAGACTTGAACCAAGGTCCTTTGGCTTTGCAGGCAAACACCTTAACTGCTAAGCCATCTCTCCAGCCTGTGTCAGGAGATTTTTTTAAAGAGAATGCCAGAACACTGTGGAAGCCAGGAAATGGAAGTAACCAGCATGTCAGAGATGCCAAAAACATGTAATGCTGCTGGAGAGAAGCTGGTCGGCACGGAATTGAGCTGGCGGTCATGAGAGGCAATGTGGGCGACCGATGGCAAGGCCGAGGGGCAAGGCTGCCCAAGCTTGTCTGCGTGCGGGTGGGGCCGTTCTGTACACCAGGTTTCATATCTGCACCAGCTATTACTTTTTGCCCTGCCAAGTTCTAGTCTTCCCCTTTTGGCCTCACGTTCCTTCTTTTCGAAATGGAAACGTTTACTTTGTGCTGGTGTGTGTTGGAAATATGTAACAGTCTTTTTGATTTTATAGGGACTCACAGCTAAGAGACTGTCTTCTGGGCACTGAGGAATAAATCATTCAGACTTGCTCTCACAAGTTGGCCAACTCTCAAGAACCCTGAGATAAGATTCACCCACCTGTCAAGACATAAACAGAGCTACCACACCTGGTGGACCTCCTAAGGGATGGGAAACGGGTCAGCTGAATGACCCCACTCTGCACACAAGATGTTGGCCACAGTGCTACCGAACAGCAGGCCTGGTGTTTGCTCTTCTGATAATCCCAAGCTCGTCAATAAGAACCTTGTGCTGAACAACCTCAAGCGCTGACACAAAATTGCACAAATGTGAAACACAAACCCAGCTATCTGCCTCCTAAACTTTTGTGTCCAGGACTTCAAACTCAACACCTGGGCACCATGAAAGATGTCTATTTCATTTTCTAAGCATACTTTCCCAAAGAAATTGAGACATAGCCCCCTTGGAAGGTCTCGCCTTCCACAGAAAACTAGAGTGGAAATTTAAGGAGTATAAAATTAATGAAATATCCATCAAAATTCTAATGACATTCTTCCATGAACTAGAAAAAAAAATCCTAAGATTCATATGGAAGCACAAAAGACCCTGAACAGCCAAAGCAACCCTAAACAGAAAAGGCGATGTTGGAAGTACCACACGTAGCCCTCATCTCAGTGTGTTCTGCAGAGCCATAGGGACAAAATCAGCACGACACTGGCACAGCAAGAGACAGGCAGAAGAATGGAATGGGATGAACTGGAAGAGAACAGGATGGGATGGGATGGGATGGGATGGGATGGGATGGGATGGGATAGGATAGGATAGGATAGGATAGGATAGGATAGGATAGGATAGAACAGAACAGAACAGAACAGAACAGAACAGAACAGAACAGAACAGAACAGAATAGAATAGAATAGAATAGAATAGAATAGAATAGAACAGAATGACCCCAAAATAAATTCACACAGCCATAGGCAAATACCTTTATTCATTATAAAAATACCAAAAAAAAAAAAAAAAGAACCATACATTGGAAAATAGCCTCTTCAACAAATGGCTATGGGGAACTGTAAATCCACATGTATAAGAATGAAACTAGATTCCCACCTCTCATCCTGTGCAAAGAATCAGTTCAAAATGGATCAAAGACCTTAATATACACAAATTATTGAGAATTATTCTATAGCTATTTACTTTTTCAGATTCATATGGACTGGTGGACATTTATTTTATAGTGGGGGTTAGAATCTACTTACATTATTCATTTTGTTGTTCAATCATCCTATTGGAAGCTCTTTCAGTTATTTTGTGCATCCCTAAGGCATATTTCCATTATTGTGATTTCTCTTCTTTGTAGCTATGAAATGAATCCATGATATGCTTGGCAAGTGCTCTACCACTGAGATATACCTCAGCTCCTTTCATTGTGTGTGTGTGTGTGTGTGTTTTAACACACACTTTCTGGCACTAGAAGATATTTTCAATTCATCTTCCATATTCTCTAGGAATCAGACATTTCTTTATGGAACTCTTGTTTTATTTTTAAAAATATTTATTTATTTGCAAGGGGAAAGAGAGAGAGATTGAGAGAGAGAGATAGAGAGAGAGAGAATGGGTGTGTCAGAGCCTCCAGTTGCTGCAAATGAATTCTAGGCACATGCACCACTTTGTGCATCTGGCTTTTATATGGGTACTGGGGAATTGAACTCGGGTCATCAGGGTTTGCAGGAAAGTGTCTTAAATGCTAAGCCATCTCTCCATCCTTCTTTTTATTTATTTTTTGTTTTTCTTTAAATTATTTTTAAATTTTTTGGTTTTAGAGGTAGGGTCTTGCTCTAGCCCAGGCTGACCTGAAAGTCACTGTGCAGTCTCAGGCTGGCCTCAAACTCATAACAATCATCCTACCTCTGCCTCCCAAGTACTGGGATTAAAGACGTGTGCCACCACGCCAGGCTCTGTTTTTTTTTTTTTTTGGTTTTATGAGGTAGGGTCTCAATCTAGCCCAGGCTGACCTGGAATTCACTATGTCATCTCAGGGTGGCCTCGAACTCACGGTGATCCTCCTACCTCTGCCTCCCGAATGCTGGGATTAAAGATGTGTGCCACCACGCCAGGCTCTGTTTTATTTTTTTTTTTAATTTTTTTTTGGTTTATTTATTTATTTGAGAGAGACAGAGAGAGAGAGAGAGAGAGAGAGAGACAGAGAGAGAGAGAATGGGCGCGCCAGAGCTTCCAGCCTCTGTAAACGAACTCCAGATGCGTGTGCCCCCTTGTGCATCTGGCTAATGTGGGTCCTGGGGAATTGAGCCTCGAACTGGAGTCCTTAGACTTCACAGGCAAGCGCCTAACCACTAAGCCATCTCTCCAGCCCCTCTGTTTTATTTTTTAATTACAGAAAGATATGGAAATCAAGATCTAGTCCTAGGTCTACTTGTTGTTACTGGAGTGTTATTGTTTGCTTCTCAGCAGACAGAACAAGAAAGTGTGCATGTTTCCACTAACCCGCATATATTCACATTTGTATCTATACCTAAGCTGAACATGAATTCATATGATGTCTCAAACTCTCATCCATTATCATGGAGATCATTCTGGTTTTCTCTTGCTTGTCTATAACTTCACATTCCAACAATGACAAACCTGCCTCCTGCCGTATACTGTCCATATTTGTTTGTTTGTTCATTTGTTCTCAAGGTAGGGTCTCACGCTAGCCCAGGCTGACCTGGGCTCTCTCTGTAGTTCCAGAGCCTCAAACTCACAGCAATTCTCCTACCTCTGCGTCCCAAGTGCTAGAATTAAAGGCATGCACCATCACACCCAGCTACTGTCCATATTTTTAATCATTCAATTTTACATGTATATGCTGATTTCATTATTGTTGATCAAAACCTCCATGGGAAACAATTGTACCAATGAGAGTCCAGTTTTTTTTTTTGTTTGTTTGTTTGTTTTTGGTGTGGATATGGGAGTGTGCATGCCATCTCTCACCTGTAGGGATCAGAGAACAACTTTGGGGGTCAATCCTTGCCTTCCACCTTGTCTGGGCCAGGGTCTCTTATTGCTTGGTGCTGCATTCACTAACCTAGCGTTCAGTTCATTCTCCTGCCTGGGCCTTCCTCCTCACAACAGATTGCTGACATTACAGATGAATGCCACAGCATCTGGGTTTTTTAATTTTCTTTTAAATTTTTCTTTTACTTTTTATTTTAGAGAGAGAGAGAATTGGCACACCAGGGCCTCAACCACTGAAATCAAACTCTAGATGCTTGCACCACCTAGTGGGCATGTGCAACCTTGTGCTTGCCTCACCTTTGTGCATCTGGCTAAGGTGGGGCCTGGAGAGTTGAACATGGGTCCTTAGGTTTCATAGGCAAGTGCCTTAACTGCTAAACCATCTCTCCAGCCCAGCATCTGGCTTTTATGTAGGTTTGTCTGAGGATCTGAACTCAGATAGTCATGCTTGTGCAACCCCCGCTTCATCCACTGAGCCATCTTGTTTTGTTTTGTTTTGTTTTGAGGTAGGGTCTCACTCTAGCCCAGGCTGACCTGGAATTCACTATGTAGTCTCAGGGTGGCCTTGAACTCATGATGATTCTCCTACCTCTGCCTACTGAGTGCTGCGATTAAAGGTATGCGCCACCATGCCCGACCTACATGCCCGACCTATGAGCCATCTTTATGTGAAGTTCTTTTTTTTTTTCTTTCTATTTATTTATTTGAAGGAGAGAGAGAGAGAGGGAGAGGAGAGACACAGACAGAGAGGATGGGCACACCAGGGCCTCCAGACACTGCAAGCAGACTCCAGATGCACACATCCCTTTATGCATCTGCTTCATGTGGGTCCTGGGGACTCAGACTTAGGTTGTTAGGTTCTGAAGGCAAGCACCTTAATCTCCAAGCAATCTCTCCAGCTCCCTTTTTGTTACGACTTAAAATCCCTATTCATTCCTAGAGTTACTTTCTAACGTGCCAAAGTTAGGTAGACATGTTTCCTCTACCTCATTAATGTGGTAATTTTGTTACAATCTACCTACTATCCTGTGATCTCTTGATCTCCTAAGAGCTTGAAAAAATTGCATATATTAAGGTCCACTCTGCTATAAAGACCTGTATGTATTAATGAATGCATATATCATGTATCCACAAGTCCAGTATCATGAAGAACAGTTCTTGGGTGTTAATGCATGCATACATCATGAATCTATCAGTACAATATCATGCAAAATAGTTCTGTAGGTGTTAACACCTGCATAAGTCATGAATCCATCAGTACAGTATGATGCAGAATAGTTCTGCGGGTGTTAACACGTGCATACATCATGTATGCACCAGTACAGTATAATGCTGATTAGTTCTGTGAGTTAACACATGCATACGTCATGTAGCCGTCAGTCGAGTATCATGCAGAATAGTTCTGTGGGTGTTAACACATGCATACTTCATGTATCCACCGGTACAGTATCGTGCAGAATGGTTCACTGCCATGAAGAACCATGTGCTTCACTTAAATATCCCTTTTACAACCCAGTGGCAAGCACTGATATGCTTACAATCTATAGTTTTGCCATTTCTCAGATATAAATAGGATCATATAGAGTGCAACTTGTGATGGTTAATTCTATAGGTCAAGTTGAGTGAGTTGAAGGATGACAGATAGCTTGTCAAACAACATTTCTGAGTGTCAGTGAGGGCATTTATGGAAGAGATTAGCATTTGAATCAGCAGACTGAGAAGATCTGACCCCACCAATGTGAATAGATATATAGGTGTGTATGTGTGTACGTGCACATGTGGCATGTTTATGTATCTTATTTTTTTTTCTCCATTTTTATTAATATTTTCCATGATAACAAAAAAAATCCCATGGTATTACCCTCCCCCCTTTCCCCTTTGAAATTCCATTCTCCATCATATCCCCTCCCCATCTCAATCTTTCTACTTACATATATACAATACCAACCTAATAAAAGCCCTCCTCCCTTTCTTTCTCTTTCTTATTTTTTTTTAACTGTAGCACACAGGCTCATGACATAGCTAGTTCCTGGCTTATGGGAGGGGTGCTGTGATTCCAATGGCAACATAGTTTTCAGAGCCTATACAGAGCTGTTTGTTCTGCTTTATTTACTTGGTACCACAGAGCATTATCCTGCCAGATCCTGCCTGTAGGGCTGAAGTGCACTTTATTTTTTGACTTTTCAAGGTAGGGTCTCACTGTAGCCCAGGCTGGCCTGGAATTCACCATGTAGTCTCAGGGTATCCTTGAACTCACGGTGATCCTCCAACCTCTGCCTCCTGAGTGCTGGGATTAAAGGCGTGTGCTACCACACCCGGCTTTGGAGTGCACTTAGGCTTGGTCCTGCTGCTGAGCAGAATGTGGTAAGTATTTGCCCATGGGACAGGGAATGCTTCTCTGAGCTCTGAGCTGCTCCTCTGGGCTGGTCAGTGCCAGTAGGCTTCCTGCTTGCTTGCTGCCCAGTGCTGCATGGGGAAATGGAAGGTGTTTTCCTGGGCTCCCCAGTGTACTCTGTGGCAGGTGAAGAATGCAGAAACTATTTTGCAGGTCACTTGACATTGATGGCTTCTTACTCCCTCTACCAGATCTACTGAGGGGAATAAGCATCCACTTGGACTACCCTATGCTGCTGGTCTTGGAGGGATGGTCAAGAAATATGGGGCATGGATCACCACGTGGGGCAGGGATCCAGACATGATTTTAGATCTGCTTCTTGGACTCACTCAAGCTGCACTCAAGGGGTTGTCTGTCAGTGAGGTCTCATCCTAAGACTTGACTTCCAAGCTTACTTATATGGTTGTTAGTGGTATCAAGTTCTTTGGGGGCGGTTGGACTGAGTTCTTTTGACTTATTGGTTAAAGGTTGCTCTTAGGGTCTTTTTTTTTTTTCTATGAGAACCTCTCTAACATGTTAACTTGTATATCAAAGGCATTATTAAGAAGGAAACCCTAAACTGGGGGTGGTGGCGCACGCCTTTAATCCCAACACTTGGGAGGCAGAGGTAGGAGGATCGCCGAGAGTTCCAGGCCACCCTGAGACTACATAGTGAATTCCAGGTCAGCCTGGACTAGAGTGAAACCCTACCTCAAAAAACAAAGAGAAGAAGAAGAAGAAGAGGAGGAGGAGGAGGAGGAAGGAGAAGAAGAAGAAGGAAACTCTACTAGTAAAACAGAGGTTGCAATCTTACTTAGCTTAGTCATGAAAGTGGCATGCCTTATTCTATTGGTTGGAAACAAAGCCAACACCTCAGCTCACACTCAAGGTAAGAGAGTAGAGGCATTTTATGCAAGGACACGAATGGCAGAAGTGGTTCACTGTAGGTCATCATGGATTTGCCTTCCACAGTTATCAGCAATATTCCCAGAGTCCCTTACAATTTTAGTGCTAATAATACCTATCATTTAAAAATATTTATTAGGGAGCTGGAGGATGGCTTAGCAGTTAAGGCACTTGCCTGAAAAGTCAAAGGACCCAGGTTTGATTTCCCAGGACCCATGTTAGCCAGCTGCACAAGGGAGTGCATGTGTCTGGAGTTCGTTTGCAGTGGCTGGAAGCCCTGGTGCGCCCATTCTCTCTCTCTCTCTTTCTCCCCCCAACTTTGCTCTGTCAAAGAAATAAATAAATAAAAATAAAATATTTTTAAAAATACTTATTAAGGCTGGGCATGGTGGCATATGCCTTTAATCCTAGCACTTGGGAGGCAGAGGTAGGAGGATCGCTGTGAGTTCGAGGCCACCCTGACACTACATAGTGAATTCCAGGTTAGCCTGGACTAGAGTGAGACCCTACCTCGAAAAACAACAACAACAACAAAAATACTTATTAAGACGTAGTTTTAATCTCTCAAAGGGATACAAGTAACCTGCTGCTGCTTTGGAACCTCCAGTTCTGCTGACTATAGTAGCATGCCTCACTAAGTTTATGAAAGCATTTGTGACGTAGTTGAGATGGAAACACATTCTTACAGAGGTGATTACACCTTTTATTGAATCATTACAGCATTTTAGCCAAGTATACCTTGTGATTTTTTTTGCACTTTCAAACATGTGAGAGAAATACTTATGGAAAGTTTTATCTCCCTTGCTAGATTAGACTCCCCTGGAGGACAAATTGCATTTTAGCATTTTCCTGTCTCTGACTCTACTCAGAAGAGTACCTTTATCATAGATTTCAATAAATATCTATTTAAAAGTAATACTCCTAAACCATTTTTAAAAATGTGAGCTGAATATTTCTGTGTGTGTGCCAATAAATTAGATATATAAGTGACAGAATGGCTTTAGTTCATCAAAATGAAGCCCAAGCAGCATATATCCCCAGACTAGAAAGCACAGGGAGATCTGAGGAGCAACTGGATGAATAATTTTTCACTTAAATATATCCCTTTGGCATGTGTACATGTATATACATATATGGAATTTTCCTGCATTACTCTGTATTTCTTCATCAAGGTCATTTTATACCTCTAATGTCATATTATTTATAGTACTTAAAAGTAACACACTACATAATAATATCACATTAACACCATCCATTTATTCTTTACGTAAACTAGGTATAATCAAATGGTTCCAAATTCCAAGGATAAAAACAGTTTATTTTGGGAGATGGTACATTTTTGCAAGTTTCTAAAGACTGAAAAGTTTCACAAGTCTCATATTTGAGGAATTATTATGTTTCATTTATGTTGAGTCCACAAACCTAATGGTGCAATCACAATTTCATTTCTGGCTGCCGTGCTATCTTAACATATTTGATTTGTGGAGGAGTTTTAAACTTTGGATCCCAGTTGTATTCTGGTGATAACAGCTTAGTGGGTTTGTTGATGAAGAAATATTTGTTTAGGTGGCTTTCATAAAGGGTGTTAAGTTCATTTTCGATGTCATGTGCAAATCCCATTAGATAATGCGTAGTGAAGGCTAAAACATAATGGGGTGTGCCTCCAAAAATGGCACTATGGTAATAGAAATCTCCCTGTCCAAAGGGGATGAAAGCTGCTGATTCAGCTCTTCTCTCATACGGTAAATGAGTGGATTTTTGAAAATACCACCATGCATGGAGTTGAGCTACAGAACTGCCCAGGGTTTCGACGCCAACGTCACTCTGGAAGATCTGGTTGACATCCATAATGAAGACAAAGTCAACTTCATACTGGATTTGTTCTATGAGAACTATTTCAAAGTTCTCCATGTTTCTGAAGATAATATCTGGCCATGTGTTATAATTCATTAGACTGAATAGTCTAAATGTTCGAAGAGGACTCAGCTTTATATAAGGTAGTGCGTTGATGTCATCAATGAAGATGTAAAATATGACATTGTAGCCAACCATAAAGTGCTTGTCAGCAGATTGTAAGAATTCTTCCAAGTACCAATCTGTAAATCTATGAGAAATAAAAAAATAATGAAAGGGCTGGAGAGATGGCTTAGTGGTTAAGCACTTGCTTGTGAAGCCTAAGGACCCTGGTTTGAGGCTCAATTCTCCAGGACCCATATTAGTCAGATGCACAAGGGGGTGCATGTGTCTGGAGTTCGTTTGCAGTAGCTGGAAGCCCTGGCGCGCCTATATTCTCTTTCTCTCTCTGTTACTCTCAAATAAATAAATCAAAAAAATGAACAAAAAATAATGAAATCTAGCCAGGCGTGGTGGTGCACACCTTTAAACCCAGCACTCGGGAGGCAGAGGTAGGAGGACTGCCATGAGTTTGAGGCCACCCTGAGACTAGTGAATTCCAGGTCAGCCTGGGCCAGAGTGAGACCCTACCTTGAAAAACCAAAAAAAAAAAAAAAAAAAAAAAAATAATAATAATAATAATAATAATGAAATCCATTAGGATATATATGTCATTTAACATGATTAACATGCAAGTCAGTGTTGGCAAAGATGAAAAGAATATAGAATTCGGATCTAGATCAAATCTATTGGTTAGTGAAGTACTGAGTTTGGGGGCCTGAGGAGCCATAAAATTTGTTGTAAATAATAGGAGAGAGAATTAAATGGATGTTAGTAAGGAAGCTCAAGTAATGTTTAGTATTCAGCTAAGACAGGAGAAAATAACTTATACATGACAGTCAGCAATGGTGATTAGGATTAATAGTGAGTGGTTCTTTGGATATAGGAAGTCCACACACAAGTACTCATCCTCATTTTTCAAAAAAAAAAAAAAAAAAAGGACCGGGTATGGTGGCATACAGTCCCAGTATTCAGGAGGCAGACGTAGGAGGACTGCTGTGAGCTTGAAGCCACCCTGGGACTACAGAGTAAGAGCCAGGTCAGTTGGGCTAGTGCAAGACCACACCTCAAAAAAACAAAAAATAAGGCAAATATTAGTTGTACATACTTTCCAGTAGAAAACACAGCCAAGCCTATGGTAATGTTCAGCTGCTTATAATATCTTTCTAGGACCTGTCTTTTGTAAGTTCCTTCCCATATGATTGGAGCAAGCCAATCTGTTAATGTTATAACATCTGGACGTTTTCTGTTGAATAAAGAAGAAACAAAACCAGCAGATATTTCATTATGACAGTAGGAGTTGTACAAGTCATAATAGCTAATATTAATGACAATATTATAATATACAATGTTATTATATATTTTATAATATGTACTATAGAGTACTTACTATATACCAAGCCCTGTGGTTAACTGTTTATATAACCACTTAATATTTGGGATGTCCTATCAGGTGAGTATTACTATTGTCTTTGGTTTTCATATGAGGAAATGGACACAGATGATTGGTTGAGTAAATTGCTTAGTAACACAGATAATAAATGACAAAGTCATGATTCAAGTTTCAACCCATCTAGCTCATGCTTGGGTTATTGTACTATACTGTCATTTGAACCCAGTGATCATTTTCTTTTGGACTTTTACTACATTTAAATTGAGGTATCCCAGTGTGTGAACTTTCCCATGGCTGCTGTCTATAGCTGATAGAACCCCTGTTATTGTGTATGTTCTGGTATTTTTCTATCTTTTTTTTTCTCCTTTTTCCCTGGAAGGTCTAGAATAATCCCTCCTTTCCACCTTTTCCCTAATTTATTACAATCATAGATGAAGCTTAGAAGAAAATAAGATTAGTCCAAAAGACAGAAAAGCCCTAGACTTGTTTCTGATTAATACCAACATGACAGCAGAAGTAACAGTGTTGGTAGTAATAAATAATCTGGCAAAGCACAAGGCACTAAGTCAAGCAAATCAGAATGCACATTTTAGAAAAAAAAATTGAAGGAATTTAATTACAATCCTAGACTTAGACAAAGGTAAGATTTGGAAACCCTTTCGACAATATTAAATTATGATAATCATAAATAACAACTCCTTAAAAATGCCTTCTCTTACTAAAAGGGTTCTTTTTTGTAAAATGCAAAGCTATGTCTTTTTAAATGACTTTTATTTATTTCCAGGCAGAGAGGGTTGAGTGTAGGGGGGAGAGATTATGGGCATGCCAGAGCCTCTAGCCACTGCAAATAAGCTTCAGATGCATGTGCCACTTTGTGGCTTTATGTGGGTACTGGGGAATTGAATCTTGGATGTTTGGCTTTGCAGGCAAGTGCCTTAACTGCTGACCAATCTCTCCAACCCTGATGGATTCTTTAACTCATTCATTTTATACAGTTATTTTAAAAGTGTACCTGTACTGAGAATCTATAGGTCTGTACTTCTAGTTAAATCACAACTTTTGGAATCAATTTTAAAACTGACCAGCTGTATTTTTGTCATAGTGATTAACATAAATCCAAAACTAATGTCACACGCACACATGCACACACAGATGTTTACTGGAACATTATTTAGCTATTACTTAGACTAGCTCCCAAATTGTAAACCTCAAAAAACTAGCATGGAATTGCCTAAATAAATTGATAAATGAATATAAAACCCTTGGGCTGGAGAGCTGGATTAATGGTTAAGATGCTTGCCTGCAAAGTCAAAGGAACCAGCTTTGATTCCCCAGGTCCCATGTAAAGCCAGATGCACAAGGTGGTGCATGCATCTGGAGCTCATTTGCAGAGGCTGAAGGCCCTGGCATACCCATTCTCTCTGTCTTTATCTACCTCTTTCTCTCTCAAATAGTTATGTAAATAAAATATAAAAAAATAAATATAAAACCAAATGTTACACCATTAAAAGAAATATGCTTCTCCCCTGAGTGTTAAGGCTAAGTGAGAGTAATAGGGAGAATGGACACCATTAAAATATGATGTATGCATACCTGAAAATGTCATAGTAAAACCCATTCAGTCGTATAATTAATATGCTCATCATCATAATAAAATTTAACTTAGGCTGGATGTGGTGGCTCACGCCTTTATTTCAGCACTCGGAGGCAGAGGTAGGAGGATCACTATGAATTTGAGGCCACCCTGAGACTACATAGTGAATTCCAGGTCAGCCTGGGCTAGAGTGAGACCTTACCTTGAAAAAAAAATTAAAGTTGAGAGGAGTTAGCTATAGCATTTCAAGCTGTTTATAAAGACATTTTTTCCCTTTAATAGTACCAGCAATGTTAAGCCAGACCAAGTGTATAAGCTTTCTTATTACAACCCTTAACTGACTAATTCCTGAAACAGAGCCTAAATTTTTAAGTAGAAAACCTTAAAAGTTTAGCTGGGCATATGCCTTTAATTCCAGCACTTGGGAGGCAGAGGTAGGAGGATGGACATGAGTTCAAGGCTGCCCTGAGACTACATAGTGAATTCCAGGTCAGCCTAGGCTAGAGTGAGATCCTACCTCAGGAAAAACCCTCAAAAGTAAAAGTTATAAGTCCCCAAAACCTGCCAGTCTTATGTCTCAGAATCTACAACTTGATGATAGAAAAAAAAAACTTGTTTACATTGAGTTATATTGTTATTTTGTAATCAAATTTTTTCTTACGTAGGATCAAACCAGTCTGAGAGCTGAATTACTTCCTCTTCATCATTTCTAGATACAAAGAGAAAAATTATCTTAGGAGTAAGCCACTCAACATATATTTGTTAAGTCTATGATATAATAGGCACAGCTTGGCACTGGTTCTATAACTATGAACTGGAAGTTTATAGAAGAGCAGGAAAGACAATATTAAACAGAAAACCACAGTACAGAATGACAGGGGCTAAATAGGGAAAAGTAGAGTTCTCTGAAAACACATATATAAGTGGGACTTCCAAAGTTAATCTGGATTAACAGAAACCCTTATAGAATAAATATATAAGCAAGATCTAGAAGAATAAAGACTAGTCCAGAAAAGAGATGCATGATGGAAAAGTTATTACCAAAGGCAGTGTGATGGTTTGAATCAAATGCCCCCCGCCATAAACTCATGTGTTTGGAATGTTTGGTTCTCAGCTGATGGCAATTTGGGAGGTGGAGACTTGCCTGGGGGAGGTGTGTCAATTAGGGTGGGCTTAGGGGTGTTCTAGCCAGCTCCACATTGCTAGAGCTTAGTTTACTTTTCTATTGCTGTTGTCCACCTGATGTTGGCCAGGAGGTGATGTCCAGCCTCTGCTCTACCATCTTTTCCCTGCCATGATGAAGCTTCTCCTTGATACTGTAAGCCAAATTAAAAAAAAAAAAAAAAAAAACTTTCCTCCTATCAGTTGCTTTTAGTCAGGTGATTTATGCCAGCAATACAAAGGCGACTGTAACAGAAAGTTGGTGTCAGAGGAGTGGGATCATTACTGCTAGAAACCTGACCATGTGGCTTGGAACTGATTTGTGGAGGGGGGAATATGGAAGGATTTGAAACTTCAGCTTGAGACACCTTGCAGTACTATAAGCAGAGTTTGATGGACCATTCTGGTCAGAGTTGAAAGACTGAATGCATAAAGGACTGTAGACTGTGTGGGCTTGGCTTTTGAAGGGGGTGAAAGAGCTTTGTCGGCACTGGCCTAGAGCAGGTTGTGTGAGGATTACTGCATTCTTCCCATGCCCTGAGAAGCTGTGCAGGGTTGTTTTGTGCAGCAATGGACTGGTGTGAGCAGATGGATATGGCACAGAAAGAAATGACATCTTTGGGTCAAAACTGCTCCCCATTCAGCTGCAATTGTTTGAGAGATTACAACCATTGATTCTGCGTTCAGACTACAGGAAGAGTTCTGGCTCTTTTGAAAGCAGGGGGGCAGAATGCTGAAGGAGTGTCCTGCTCTTTAGATGGCTTTGTCCCCACTGGATTAACAAATTTGGTAGCCCACCTGGTACTATGGAAGCATAACAAATGCAGGAGAGAAAGGGTTACTGGATTTGCCATGGTTTATTGGAAATGGGCACTGGGCAATTTGAGGTAGGCTTGTTGGAGTCCCAGCATGGAGGCCCCATGGAGCCATGAGGATGAACTGTAGGTTGCAATGGAGACCCCAGGGGATGCCAGGACTATGGGATGGCTATCAAGGAGAGCTATTGAGCTTGAAATAGTTTTCCACAGGCTGTGAGCAGCCTAGCTGGAGAATTGGAACTCCAGAGACTTCATCAGTGGTTAGAGATGAAGTAAGTGGAAACTCAGACTTCAGAAAGAAATTCCCATTGCTCTCTGGAGAAGAGTGGGCTTGCACACCAAAAAGCCTCTCAAATAAATTTGCATACCTCAATTAAAACAAAAGAAAAAAATTGCATACCTCCTTTAACCCAAGCTTTTCTCACTCTTGTTTCGAGAAACCACTTTATTTTGCAAGTAGCAGAGAAAATGGAGGAGATGTCAGACTTGGAGCTATAGGATTTGATGCTTTCCCTGTTTGTTTTAGAACTTGCATTGGTTCAATGTTTCCTTGCAATGCCGTCTTTTGCAGTGTGAATGTCTATTCTGTGCCATTATGTCCATTTGGTTTTACAGCTCACAGTTAAGAGACCTTTGTTTGAACAATGTTGAAATTGATAAAAACTATGAGGACTATTAAAGTTGGAGCGAATGCATTGCATTTTATATTATGGATGGTCATCAGTTTATGGGGGCCAGGTCAGAATCCCATGGAGACCAAGTTTGTGGTCTCCAAAGACAAGCTCCCACTAGTCTTTGGCCAAAAAAAGGGGCTACATCCATCAAATCTCTCTAAATTAATAATGCTTATCCCATTTGACCTATGATGACTTCACTCTCCCTTGGAGAATCTGTTCTTCTTTTACAGAAGGTAGTGAGACCCCAGGAGATAAACCACCCCTTGCACTTTAGCCAGGGCCCAGGTGAAACCACAAAGGAGTTGGTGAGGTGAGTAAGATCCACTGAGGTGAGCCTTCAGTGCATGGGGGGCAGGGAGAAGGGAAGTGATGGTACCAACACATGGTGTGTCCATACAAAGTATATTCTTAATTAAAAAAATTAAGGAAGGGTAGGACTCCTTACAACATGCTCCCCCCAGACACAAAATGGCCTGGATATCTATGACCTCACAGTGCCTGACACTGCCTACACAAGACCATCATAATAGGAGGAAAAGATGATGACATCAAAATAAAAGAGAGATTGATTGAGAGGGGGAGGGGATATGATGGAGAATGGTGTTTCAAAGGGGAAAGTGCGGGGAGGGAGGGCATTACCATGGGATATTTTTATAATCATGGAAGTTGTTAATAAAAATTTGAAAAAAATAATAAAAAATTGCAGAGCAGACAGAACGATGTCTATTCAGACAAAAATAGAGGTGTGACTTATCCATCATTAGTAGCTTATGATATGATAAATATTCTGTTGTGCATTGAACTGATGGAGCTGGAGTGAAGTTCTAGACACTTGTTTTTAATTTTAGTTTAAATATAAAATCTACATAATTTTTAAAAACAAGGTCTTGTTATGTTACCCAGTATGGCTGCATCACTGCACCTGTCCCACCTAAGGTTTAGTTGCATATTCAACTAGCATGTAATTGGAATTTCAAAAGAAGAGAATAATACTAAAAAAAATTACTTTTAAAAATTATTATTTAGCACTTGGGAGGCAGAGGTAGGAGGATTGCTGTGATTCTTTCCTCTTTAGGGAAATGAAAAAGATCATTTTAGTTTTAAATGTGAACAAAGGCTTACAACAATTAACAACAACAACAAAAAATCTTCATTTCAAGTTCAGCCATTCACTCTTTTTGTTAGCCATAACAAACTAAACTCTATATGCTGGACAGAATGTTGTAGTTATGGATTGCAGGACAAAACAGACCTGTGATTAATTGATAATCGAATTCTTTCTTACTGAGATAGACCTTTATTATTTTCAAGAAGATAACATTAATACTAGCACATGTGGCTATGATATTTTTAATTAAGGTGCAATACCTCTGGAGAACAAATAAATGTAGAACACAAAGCCAAAGGAATCTAGTTAATTTTACATGACATTCCTTCCCACAACATAGCTGTCTTTCGAATAGCATGAGTGTCATTGCATTCCTCACAAAGAAGGCCAAGCAGGCATGCAGGAAGTCAGGATATAGATTTTTCTGTGTGAGGGAACCATATTGTGTTACCAATTTCTTCCAGTATAGCCATGTTTCCATAGCAGTTTGCACTTAGTTTCATTCATATTAAATGAAATTTGGATGTTGCTAAGCAAGTTTTGTCTCAAATAACAGCCCATGGTTGGGAGGGTACTTTTGTGTACTACTACACTGAGGTGATGGTGAGAAATGCAAAGATTGGAATAAACTTCATTGTCCTCTCCCTCCCCCCTGCTTAAGATAAATGCTCCCTTGTTGTTTTTGGTTCTTCTGTTTCACTGCATGTTTCCCAGTCTAGCTACCAGATTGATTGTCCTGGCTCTGCCTTCTAATGCTGTCGGTGTGTTGGGATCACAGATGCATGCGCCACTTTGTTTTTGGCTTCATATGAGTATTAGGGAGTTGAACTTGGGCTGACAGGCTTGCAAGCAAGACCCTTTTTTGTGTGTGGTTTTTTTTGAGGTAGGGTCTCACTCTAGTTCAGGCTGACCTGGAATTCACTATGTAGTCTCAGGATGACCTTGAACTCATGGTGATCCTCCTATCTCTGTCTCCCGAGTGCTGGGATTAAGGACTTGAGCCACCATGCCCAGCTCAAGCAAAACCTTTTAACCACTGATCCATCTCACCAGCCCCTTCACAGTATTATTAAATAACATCCCTGACAATATATGCTATGCTTGTTTTCCTGCCTTTATTCTTCTCCACCTAGAATGCAAAATTCCTTAAGATTAGTGATTTGGCCCAGACATGGTGTCCCATACCTTTAATTCCAGCACTTGAGAAGTAGAGGTAGGAGGATTGCTGAGAGTTTGGGGCCAGCCTGAGACTACATAGTGAATTCCAGGTCAGCTTGGGCTAGAGTAAGACTCTACCTTGAAAAACCAAAAAAAAAAAAAAAAAAAGATTACTGATTTGGTTCATTGCTATTTCCCACCACCTAGAACAGGAGCTAGCACCAAGAATGTGGTCATTAAGTATTTTTCAATGCTAAAAAATGAAAGAAGTAATGTATATGTTCACCAAAAGAGAGAGACTATTTTATTAACTTCATGCTTTAATGTCTTTTGGATAATGTTTAGCATTTTAGATCAACTCTGTCATCATTAAAGAGGATAACGATTGGGGTTCAATTCCCCAGTACCCATGTAAAGCCAGATGCACAGTGGCGCATGCTTCTGGAGTTCGTTTGCAGCAGCTAGAGTCTCTAGGGGCTGGAGAGATGGCTTAGTGATTAAGGCATTTGCCTGCAAAGCCAAAGGACCCAGGTTCAATTCCCCAAGACCCATGTAAGCCAGATGCACAAGGGGCCACATACATCTGGAGTTCATTTGCAGTGGCTGGAGGCCCTGGCACACCCATTCTCTCTCTCCCTCTCTCCCTAAAAAATAAAGTAAAAAAATAATTAGTTAAATAAAGGGAGGGGGCTGGTGGGATGGCTCAACAGTTAGGGTGCTTTTCTGCAAAGCCTAAGGACCTAGGATCAATTCCTCAGTACCCATATAAGGCCAGACACACAAAATGGCACATGCGTCTGCATTGCTGAGAATTTCAGGCCAGCCTGGGACTACAGAGTAAGTAAGTCAGCCTGGGCTACAGTGAGACTCTACCTCAAAAAAATAAAGAGAGGACTTCCTGTTAAGGTGGTGGTGTAGGAACCACACCAAAGCAGCCTATGGGAGAAAAAGCCAAAATAAACCCAGCAAAATATACTCTCCTACTAAAAAGTGAGGAGTATAAGAAATTATCAACTGCAGCAGAGAAGTAGGAGACATTCAGAGCCTCCAGAGCCCACAGAAGCAGGCAGAAGTGGCTCCAACAGCAGTGGAACCAGGTCTGCGTGGACACAGCAGCAAGGCTCAGCCTGAGCTGCAGGAAAAGCCAGGTGAGGCGATGCCCCATTCACACCAGAGCTTCTTGAAAACTCAAACAAATGTGGAGGCAGGGACCAATGGAGGAGCAACTCATGAGGATGAGGATCATAAGAACCAGTGGGAGAACTTCAGTCATCCACAGCCTCCCCTCCCCCATCGCCAGCAGAAG
Source organism: Dipus sagitta (assembly GCA_036346955.1). NCBI lineage: Eukaryota > Metazoa > Chordata > Mammalia > Rodentia > Dipodidae > Dipus > Dipus sagitta. Next base: position 134,275,465 of record CM070770.1, read on the forward strand.
TGACAGCACACACCAGAGACCTGGGAAAGGGAGCTCACCTACACAGCACCTGGCACAGGTGATCAGAGCAGTGATCCAGTGACCCAGCCAGCCTACAGTGAGCCCACAGCACAGCAAAGAGGGACCCAAGCAGGAGTGCAGCACAATTGAGACCAAAACCACCCCCAAAGGTAACTGGGACTACACCAGGTCATTATCCACCAAATAAGCCTGGTATATAGGCTTGAATCAGAAGTGCTAATTGCACCTTTCATGTCAAGATAAATTATATGTTAAATCTGATGGATGGTCGGATTTGCTATTCTTTTAAAAAAGTTTTTTTGTTGTTTATTTTTATTTATTTATTTGAGAGTGACAGATACAGAAAGAGAGAGAGAGAGAGAGAGAGAGAGAGAGAGAGAGAGAGAATGGGCACACCAGGGCCTCCAGCCACTGCAAATGAACTCCAGATGCATGTGCCACCTCATGCATGTGGCTTATGTGGGTCCTGGGGAATCGAGCCTCGAACCAGGGTCCTTAGGCTTCCCAGGCAAGTGCTTAACTGCTAAGCCATCTCTCCCACCTGCATTTGCCATTCTTAAATAAGCTATATTTGGGGTTTGTCATTTGGTGCTTCCTGATTTATAGTGCCTTTGTTTGCTCTTCTGTCATTCATTAGGGAAGGGTCTCCCTTGGTCACAAGCTGACTTGGAACCCTCAACAGACCAGAAATCTTAGCCTCCTAGTTGACAGGACTAAGGGTGAGAGGGCTACACACATCCTAAGGGACTGTGACTTTGTTAGAGGATATGGCTGTCATAACACCTACTCTTGCATAAATACTCTGTGCTGTTTTTCATTGAATGTGTACATTGTTTAGTTAAATTTTAGAAACTGCTTGTATTCTGTTCTTCTCACTCTACTTGAATACTCCCATAGCAGGCAAACCCAATATCCAGGGTCACTTCTGTAGTTACTCTGAATGTCTTAAGAGCCACACCTAGCACCTTAAGCTCCTACCCTGAAGCTATATAATATCAGATTAATTGATACATCTAATAATTCTGCAGATAATTAGAAAATCCAAGCATTAAATTAATCCAAGATGCAAAAATATGTATATTATAACACAAGAAACACAAAAAACCAAGACAACATGAATCCACTAAAAAGTATTAATGCATCAGAAATGACCTCCAGTGAGACAGATTTAGAAGAAATGCTTGAGAAAGAGTTCAAAAGCATGATTATAAATACGTTCAAAGAAATAAAAGGGGAAATCAAAAAAATGAAAGAAGACAAAGGAAACCAATTTAATGAAATAAGGAGGTCAATACAAGACATAAATAAGGAAATAGAAATAATAAAGAAAAACCAGTCAGAATTACTAGCAATGAACAACACAGTCAATGAAATAAAAAACTCTAGAAAAGCTCACTAGTAAAATGGATGAAGGAGAGGACAGAATATCTAAACTAGAACACACGGTGGCAAATCTAATATAGTCAAACAAAGAGAAAGACAAGCTAATAGGAAACTATGATTGGGAATTTTAAGATATTTGGGACACTATGAAAAGATCAAACATAAGAATTCAGGATGCCGAGCATGGTGGTGCACACCTTTAATCCCAGCACTCAGGAGGCAGAGGTAGGAGGATTGCCATGAGTTCAAAGCCACCCTGAGAATACATAGTGAATTCCAGGCCAGCCTGGGCTAGAGCGAAACGCTACCTCGAAAAACAAAAAAACAAAAAGCAAACAACAACAATAAAAAAGAATTCAGGGTATAGTAGAAGGAAAAGAATTTCACTCCAAAGGCATAGTAGGTGTTTTCAACAAAATCATAGAAGAAAACTTCCCCCAAAGTGGGAAAGAGATGCCAGTGAAGATGCAGGAAGTCTTTAGAACACCAACCAGACAAAACCTGGAAAGAACCTCTCCTCGCCATATTATAATTAAATTACCAAACATACAAACAAGGAAAATATATTGAAAGCAGTTAGAGACCAAAATCAAGTCACATGCAAAAGCAAGGCCATGATCAGATTACTCAACACAAACTTTAAAAGCCAGAAGGGAATGGTATATTCCAAGTTCTGAAAGAAAACAACTGTCGAAGGTTACATTATCCTGCAAAGCTATCCATTCAAATAGATGGAGAAATAAGGACATTCCACAACAAAAGCAGGCTAAAGGAATATTGAAGACAAAACCAGCTCTACAGAAAATACTTTAAAGAATCCTCCATGCTGAAGAGAAAGAAAAGCACACATATAGGGAACCTGGCAAAAACAAACCATGCTCAAATATTAGTTAATATAAGAGAGCAAAAGTAAAACTGGAATAACTACAAAACAAGAAAAATGCCAAAAATAAATAGATACCTTTCAATAATAACTCTTAATATCAATGGCCTCAATGGCCCAACCAAAAACCATAGGTTTGCAGAATGGGTTAAAAAGCAGGATCCTTCAATTTGTTGCCTCCAAGAAACTCACCTTTCTACAAAGGGTGGACACTATCTTAGAGTGAAAGGTTGGAAAACAGTGTTTCAAGCAGATGGGTCTAGAAAACAAGCAGGGGTTGCTATCCTAATATCTGACAAGGTAGACTTCAGTCCAACATTAGTTAGGAAAGATAAGGAAGGTCACTTTATATTGATTAAAGGCACACTCCAACAGGAGGACATTACAATCCTAAACATATATGCACCTAACATGGAGGCTCACAACTTCATCAAATAAATGCTATTAGAACTAAGGTCACAGATATCACCAAATACAGTTGTAGTGGGTGACTTCAACACCCCACTCTCATCAATTGACAGGTCATCTAGACAAAAAATAAACAGAGATACATCTGGATTAAATGAGATCATAGAACAAATGGACCTAACAGATATATATAGGACATTTCATCCAAATGCTACAGAATACACATTCTTTTCAGCAGCACATGGAACATTCTCTAAAATAGACTATATATTAGGACACAAAACAAATCTTAACAAATACAGGAAAATTGAAACAACTCCTTGCACTATCTGATCACAATGGGATCAAACTACAAATCAATAGCAAGAAAAGCTATAGAGCATACACAAAATCATGGAAACTAAACAATACACTACTAAATGATGAATGGGTCAATGGAGAAATCAAGAAGGAAATCAAAAAATTCATAGAGTCAAATGATAATGAGAACACAACATACCAAAACCTTTGCGACACAATGAAGGCAGTTCTAAGAGGGAAATTTATAGCTTTAAGTGCCTATATTAAGAAATTAGAAAGGTTGCAAGCAAACAACTTAATGCTTCACTTTAAAGTTTTGGAAAAAGAAGAACAAGGCAAACCCAAAATCAGTAGATGGGAAGAAATAATAAAGGTTAGGGCAGAAATTACTGAAATAAATGCCAAAAATCCCCAAAACAATCCAAAGAATCAATGAAACAAAGAGTTGGCTCTTTGAAAGGATAAACAAGATTGATAAACACTTAGCAAATCTGACCAAAAGAAAGAGAGGAGACACAAATTAATAAAATTAGAGATGAAAAAGGCACCATCACAACAAATACCAGAGAAATTTAAAAAATCATAGGGACTTACTATAAGGACATATACTCCACTAAGTTTGAAAATCTGAAACAAATGTATGATTTCCTTGATTTATATGGCCTACCTAAATTAAATCAAGATGAGATTAACCACTAAAATAGACCTATAACAAGTATGGAGATCCAAGCAGTTATCAAAAATCTCCCAACTAAAAAAGTCCAGGCCCAGATAGATTCACTCATGAATTTTACCAGACCTTCATGGAAGAACTAACACCAATGCTTCTTAAATTTTTCCATAAAATAGAAAAAGAAAGGCCAGGCATGGTGGCACATGGCTTTAATCCCAGCACTCTGGAGGAAAGGGTAGGAGGATTGCCGTGAGTTCAAGGCCACCCTGAGACTCCATAGTGAATTCCAGGTCAGCCTGGGCTAGAGTGAGACCCTACCTCGAAAAACTCGAAAAACCAAAAAAGGAATCCTACCAAGCCCCTTCTATGAAGCCAGCATCACCCTGATACCAAACCCAGAAGACAAAGACAGAACAAAAAAAGAAAATTATAGACCAATCTCCCTCATGAACATAGATGCAAAAATTCTCAATAAAATATTGGCAAACAGAATACAAGAATATGTCAGAAAGATCATTCACCCCAACCAAGTAGGCTTTATCCCAGAGATGCAGGGATGGTTGGTCCAACATACACAAATCAATAAATGTACTACATTATATAAATGGATTGAAGGACAAAAATCACATGATCATCTCATTAGATGCAGAAAAGGCATTTGACAAAATCCAACATCCCTTCATGATAAAAGTCCTACAGAGACTGGGAATAGAAGGAACATATCTCAACATAATAAAGGCTGTTTATGACCAGCCTACAGCCAACATAATACTAAGCAGAGAAAAAGTTGAAGCTTTTCCACTAAAATCAGGGACAAGACAAGGGTGTCCACTGTCCCCACTTTTATTTAATATAGTACTGGAAATCTTAGCCATAGCAATAAGGCAAGAGACACACATAAAAGGGATACAAATTGGAAAGGAAGAGATCAAGTTATCATTATTTGCAGTTGACATAATTCTATACATAAAGGACTCTAACGACTCTATCAGCAAACTGTTAGAGCTGATAAACACCTATAACCATGTAACAGGATACAAAATAAACACACAGAAATCAGTAGCCTTCCAATATGCTAACAACAAACACATAGAGGATGAAATCAGAGAATCACTCCAATCCACAACTGCATCAAAACAAAAAAAAAAAAAATAGCCGGGTGTGGTGGTGCACACCTTTAATCGCAGCACTCAGGAGGCAGAGATAGGAAGATTACTACGAGTTTGAGGCCACCCTGAGCCTACATAGTGAATTCCACGTCAGCTGGGGCTAGAGTGAGACCCTACCTCAAAAAAAAAAAAAAAAGATAAATAAATAAATAAAAGTACATTGGAATAAACCTAACCAAGGAAGTGAAGGATCTCTACAATGAAAACTTTAAAACACTCAAGTGAGAAATTGCAGAAGACACTAGGAAATGGAAAGACATCCCTTGTTCTTGGATTGGAAGAATCAATATTGTGAAAATGGCAATCGTACCAAAAGCAATCTACACATTTATTTTTATTTATTTATTTATTTGACAGAGAAAGAGGAAAAGAGAGAGAGAGAGAATGGGTGTGGCAGGGCCTCCAGCCACTGCAAATGCTCTCCAGATGCATGGGACCCCTTGTGTATCTGGCTAATGTGGGTACTGGGGATTTGAACCTGGGTCCTTTGGCTTGGCAGGCAAATGCCTTAACCATTAAGCCATTCCTCCAGCCCAGCAATCTACACATTTAATGCAATCCCCATCAAAAATTCCAATGGCATTTTTCACGGAAATAGAAAAAAAATCAAAAAATTCATTTGGAAGCACAAAATACCTCAAATATCCAAAACAATTTTGAGCAACAAAAACAAGGCTGGTGGTATCACCATTCCTGATTTTAAGCTATACTACAGAGCCATAGTAACAAAAACAGCATGGTTTTGGCACAAAAGCAGATATATAGATCAATGGAACAAAATAGAGGACCCAGATGTAAGTCTGGGTAGCTATAGCCACCTGATTGCCAACAAAAATACTCATTGGTTAAAAGACAGCCTCTTCAGCAAGTGGTGCTGGGAAAACTGGATATGTATCTGTAGAAGGATGAAAATAGATCCTTCTCTTTCTCCATGCACAAGAATTAAGTTCAAATAGATTCAAGACCTTAACATCAGACCTGAAACTCTGAAACTGCTAGAGGAAAAAGTAGGGGAAACCCTTCAACATATTGGTTTTGGCAAAGACTTTCTGAATATAACCCCAATTGCTCAGTCAATGAAACCCACATTAACTGCTGGGATCTCATGAAATTACAAAGGTTTTGTATAGCAAAAGACACTGCGAATAGAGCAAAGAGGCAACCTGAAGAATGGGAGAAAAATTTTGCCAGTTATACATCTGATAGAAGATTAATCTTTAGGATATACAAAGAACTCAAAAAATTAAATAATAAGAAATCAAACAACCCAATTAAAAAATGGGCTATGGAACTAAATAGAGAGTTCTTAAAAGAAGAAATACTTATGATGGAGAATGGAATTTCAAAGGGAAAGTGGGGGGAGGGAGGGTATTACCATGGGATAGTTTTTATAGTCATGGAAAATGTTAATAAAAATTGAGAAAAAAAAGAAGAAATACAGATGGCATATAAACATCTAAAAAGATGTTCTACATCCCTAGTCATCAGGGAAATGCAGATTAAAACTACGCTGAGATTCCATCTCACTCCTGTCAGATTGGCTACCATCATGAAAACAAATGACAATAAACATTGGCGAGGATGTGGAAACAGAGGAATCCTTCTACATTTTTGGTGGGAATGCAATCTGGTCCAGCCATTGTGGAAATCAGTGTGGAGGTTCCTGAGACAGCTAAAAATAGATCTACCATATGACCCAGCTATAGCAATTCTAGACATATATCTTAAGGACTCATCTCACTACCTTAGAGATACTTTGTCAACCTTGTTTATTGCTGCTGTAAATGGAATCAGCCTAGATGTCCCTCATCTGATGAATGGATAATATAGATGTGGCACATTTACACAACAGAGTTCTACTCAGCAGTAAAGAAAAATGAAGTTATGAAATTTGCAGGAAAATGGATGGATCTGGAAAGGATTATACTAAGTGAGGTAACCCAGGCCCAGAAAGCCAAACATCGCATATTCTCTCTCATATATGGAATATGGATCCTAGCCACAAATGATTGGATTTCTGTGTGAGTAGGAATAAAACTCAGTAGTAGAGCCGGGCATGGTGGCGCACGCCTTTAGTCCCAGCACTCGGGAGGCAGAGGTGGGTGGATCGCTGTGAGTTCGAGGCTGCCCTGAGACTGCATAGTGAATTCCAGGTCAGCCTGGACTAGAGTGAGACCCTACCTAGAAATACAAAAACAAAAACAAAACAGAAAACAAAAAACAAAAAACAAAAAACACCTCAGTAGCAGAGGCCAGTAAGCTGGAAAGGTGATATAAAGGGAATAGAAAGGGGGTGGGGGTCTTAATAGGACGGTATTGTATATATATATAAGTAGAAGAACAGATTAATGGGGGGTGAAAATGCCTAAGTGATGTCAGGGGAAGAGATTGAATAAAGGAAAGGTGGAGGGAGGGCTAATTAAAGTCTAAGAGGATATAAATAAGTCATATGGAAACCCACTTTTTTGGACAATAGAACACTCAGAAGCCATAAATTGTTACTAGAAATTTTTCATTGCCAGGGATAGTATGCCTTCTAGTAAGTTGTTGGCCAGGGAAGTCACTGATACCCCTAAAACATTATAGGCCATTGCCAAGGCTCTTGGTTTCCCACCAGGAATAGATGGTAAAACCCTATTGCTGAAGACTCCACATACTTGGGCTGCAAGGCCACTGAGAAATCCTGCTGGAACTGATCTGATAACCTCCTCCATGTAGACCAGCTGGCAGAAAGCTGGAAAAAGCCACGCTGCATGCAGTTCAATGGGAGAGAAAGAGAGAGAAATCACCAGTGATGATAATCAACAGTGGACTCTGCAAGCCTTATACTTGGCCAGACAGGCCAAATGAGCCAACGGGTGCAATAGTGGCACATTTGTTATGGGGGAAACGATCGGCCCTCTAATTGGACTGGAGGCCTACTCCATGGGGGGGGGGGGAATACATCCCTGATACTGAAAACCTACAACAGAGGTAGTCATGAGCCCTAGCGGTGTAACGTCTTCTGCTGTCTGGCTAAATCTATATACTGTGCTCATCAAACTGCCCAGTAAGCACTTCTCTTAATGCTCATGCTCATATATTAATGCTACTCTCACTTTTGGTTAGAGAACCTTCTCTTTTCAGATGGCAGTGAATGGGTGCTGAGAAGTGACAGAGGAGTGCTCAGCACTGCAATATCTCTATCACACCTTCCAAGGCTCAGGGTCTATTGAGGAAGAGGTGGTGGAAAGAATGTAAGAGCCAAAAGAAGAGTGGGACTCCTCACAATGTGCTCCTCCAGACACAAAATGGCCTGAATATCCATGACTTCACAGTGCCTGACAGTACTGACACAAGACCATCAAAAGAGGAGGAAAAGATCATGACATCAAAATAAAAGAGAGACTGATTGAAAGAGGTAGGGGATATAAAGGAGAGTGGAGTATCAAAGAGGAAAGTTGGGGGGAGGGAGGGAATTACCATGGGATATTATTTACAATCATGGAAGTTGTCAATAAAAAAATAAAATAAAATCTCTGGGCGTGGTGGCGCACGCCTTTAATGCCAGCACTTAGGAGGCAGAGGTAGGAGGATCACTGTGAGTTCGAGGCCCCTGAGACTGCATAGTGAATTCCAGGTCAGGCTGGACTAGAGTGAAACCCTACCTTGAAAAAATAAAATAAAATTTTAAAAATAAATAAATGAAGAGAATGATTTGCCAATGGCTTCTATTTACCTGAAACGATGCTTCATTAATGTCAGCAATATAGCAAGTAAACTCAGTAACAGTATTTTTCTTTTAGGCATAATTCTTTCCTAAAAATGGAGGAGAAAGATAATTTTTTCTAAAGTGAAAAATTGTCTCTTCATTTTCTTACAACACATTTATGCAAATTTGGCCCCAATTTCAGTGTCAGGTTCAAGATTACTCACCTTAGGAACAAGGTCTAATTTGAGACAGGAGAACCATCTGTTCTGTTTGAAGTGCCTAAAAATCTTCCTTTAGAGTCGGGTGTGGTGGTGCACATAACTTTAATCCCAGCACTCAGGAGGCAGAGGTAGGAGGATCACTGTGAGTTCAAGGCCACTCTGAGACTACATAGTGAATTCCAGGTCAGCCTGGGCTAGAGTGAGACCCTACCTCAAAAAAACAACAACAACAAAAAATCTTTCTTTGGAATGCCAACTGATCCTTTATAGATTTGGGTGCACACTGTGTAGAATGTTCTTTCATTTTGTGCACCCTTGGACAGGGGAGATACTCAGCCATGAAAGATGCTTGCTTGTAAAGCCTACAGGCCAGGTTCAATTCCCCAGCTACCCATGTAAATCTGTACAGGTATTTGCTTGCAGTGGCAATAAACTCTAGTGTGTACACACACACACATGTACACAGACACAGACACACAAATAAATAATTTTGTAAATATGTACACCATGAGAGCATGACAAACAAAGCTCTTGAATTTCACTTAGATTTTTTCTGAAAATAAAATAATTATGAAGATGCACTGGGGTCTATCTTGTCCCCATGTTGACTTCTTTTAAATAATGTTTTAAATTTTTTATTTATTTGCAAGCAATGACAGATAGAGAGGAGACAGAGAAAATGGGCATGCTAGGACCTCCAGCCAGTGCAAATAAACTCCAGATGCATGTGCCACTTTGGGTTCTGGGAAATCAAACTCAGGTTGTTAGGCTTTGTAGGTGTGATGGTTAAGTTGTCAATTTGATCTGTTTAGTAATCCACAGACATCCCTTTAGGGTGGGTCTCTGAGGTTGCTTCCAGGAAGTATTAACTGAAGGAGGAAGTCCTTCCCCCAGGCTGAGACCTTTTCCCAGAGTGGGCGGCCCCTTCCAGATGGGAAGATTATATAAGGAAGCTCTGGGTGAAAAGAGCCCCTTCCTTCCACTTGGCTGCCTGAGCTGCTGGCTGCCTTCCAGCAGGGATTGAAGACCAGCACCGACTGAAGACCAGCTGAAGGCCTGTGTGGCTCGAAACCCAGCGGCTCCTCAGGAAGACTCCAGGCCTTCAGTACCGGGTTGGGACTGCTGAGGCATCTAGCCACGTGGACTGAGCAGCTACCAGGTTCTTTGATTCTGTGGCCTGCAACTGCTATTGGACTACTGTAAACTAATCCAATAAATTCCTTTCTTTTTTTCTTTTCTTTTTTTGAGGTAGGGTCTCACTCTAGCTCAGGCTGACCTGGAATTCACTTTGTGCTCTCAAACTCTCAGTGATCCTCCTACCTCTGCCTCCCGAGTGCTGGGATTAAAGGCGTGTGCCACCACGCCAGGCTAAATTCTCTTTTAATATAATTCATTCTATTGGTTATATTCCTCTAGAGAACCCTGACTAACACAGCAGGCAAGCACCTTAACCACTTAGCCACCTCTCCAGCCCCCATGTTGACTTATGTATTTTTTACACAAAGACAGTAAGATCAATAATCAATTAAAAGACTTCAGGATCGGGGCTGGAGAGACGGCTTAGCAGCTAAAAGCACTTGTTGGCAAAGCCTGACAACCTGGGTTCAATTCCTCAGTACCTACGTAAAGTCAGATGCACAAAGTAGTGCATACATTTGGAGTTTGTTTGCAGTGACAAGAGGCCCTGATGTGCCCATTCATTCTTTCTCTCCCCTTAAAAATAAATAAATATGCAAATCTATTATTTATTTATTTGAGAGTGACAGACAGACAGAAAGAGGCATATAGATAGAGAATGAGTGTGCCAGGGCCTCCAGCTACTGCAAACAAACTCCAGACATATGTGCTACCTTGTGCATCTGGCTTACATGACCACTGGGAACTCGAACCTGGGTCCTTAGGCTCCAAGTGCTCAACCACTAAGCCATCTCTCCAGCCCTAGTAGCTCATCACTGAAGTAGACCTAAAACAAACCCAGGGAAATTTGTGGAAGAGGGGGTGGAAAGATTGTTAGAGCTACATGTAGGGTCATTATGCACAGAGACATTGCCTCTTACTCATAACTGATGGCTAACGCCACAATGCATGACCCATATTCCCCAATGAGGAGGGTCCCTGCAGAGGGGAGAGGGCAGGGAGGAGGCTAACAATGGTACCAACATGACTGTATACATAACTAATAATAATAATTTTAAAAAGGCACTTGAAAAAATAAATAAAATATTTTAAAAGACTTCAGGATTAATCATCAAAATATATGAGCTCTGTGGCTTTGCCACAGTTATGTCCAAATAAACAGTGATTGAAACTCACCAAAACTCTTAAGACCCCCCCCCCAAATGAAATCTTTGGCTCCAGCCTGATACCTTGAACTTGTGAGGGAGGTATTAGGTATTTATAAATGCAAACTGGTTTGGACAGACATCATGCAAGAGCAGATCTTGCCTTTAGGTTATGTATTGGAATAAAATAGAAGTTTCCAATGTTTAATTTTTGGACAACCAGATGTTATAGGTCTATACTTTTTAATACAGTATAGACTTATAACATCTGGTGGTCTAAATAGTGAAGTCTGAAGTCTTAGTACAAAAAATCAAAAATAAATAAGGGCTGGGAGATGGCTCAGCATTTACATGCTTGCCTGCAAAGCTTAACAACCTGGGTTTGATTCTCCAAAACTCATGTAAAGCCAGATGCACAAAGTGGCACATGCATCTGAAGTTTGCTTGCAGGGCTAGAGGCCCTGGTGTGCCCATTCTCTCTGTTTCTCTTCTATCTCACTCTGCTTGCAAATAAATAAAAAAAAATTTTTGAAAAAGAATTTAAGAATTTAATTTTTTTTTGAGGCTGGGCCTCAGTCTAGTGCAAGCTGACCTGGAACTCACTCAAATTCATGGTGATTCTCCTACCTCAGCCTCCTGAGTTCTGGGATTAGAGGTGTGAACCACTGCCTGGCTAACCTCAAAAAAATTTTTTTTAACTTTATTTATTTATTTGTGAGAGAGAAAGAGGTAGAGAGAAGGAAAGAGAGAATGGGCGCGCTGGGGCCTCCAGCCACTGCAAACGAACTCCAGACGTGTGCCCACACCCTTGTGCATCTGGCTTACGTGGGCCCTGGGGAATCGAACTGAGGTCCTTTGGCTGTGCAGGCAAACGCCTTAACCCCTAAGCCATCTCTCCAGCCCAAACCTCAAAATTTTTAATATTGACTAAGGTTAAAATGAGTGGGTTAAATAAAATGTTTTACTAAAACAATTTACATGTTTCTTCTTTCCTCTTTGTAATGTGGTTTCTAGAATATTTAAAGAGACAAATGTGACTGACATTTCTATTGAAAAGTTCTTCATTAGGCACCATACTGGGCTTCAGTTGGGTATACTTTTATGTGTCCCAACAATGTGAAATGATCACCATTTAAATTCAAGATCATTTGGAATAATGTTTGAATGAGATAGACTGCTGTTCATTTGGCCAGGTGATTTTTCTGGCCACATGCCCTCACTGACACTATTCTGAAGTCAGTAGTTGGTTGATATGTTACCTACTATTCTATACAATATACAATTTAGAGAAGATCCCCAGCTATGATTTTTACCATGATCACCCAAGTTTGAATACAGTCCCTTCCCCCAAAGTCACTTTACCTTTAGTTTTAGTAATGTAAAGAGGAATTCTAGGAGAAAAAACTCATATCAGATATCATACATTACACTTCTGTTGCTTGTGCCTTTTACTGCCAGTGACATCACCAAGTTCTTTTGACAATGGAAGCATTGGAAAGTCAGTGTCACAATGACACCTGTGGCAAGAACTTGTCCCATCTGAAAAATAAGAGGATTGAGGTTTCCTTTGTCGTCTTCCTCATCTTCATTTACAATTAATAATTACTTTCAGAAATGTGTTTTTTTCAAGCCCAGACTGACCCGGAACTCAGTTTGTCGCCCCAGTCTGGCTTCAAATTCACAGGGATCTTCTTACTAAAGGCATGTGCCAGCCTGCCCAGCCTTCAGAAATGTACTTCGAGTGACTCGTATATGTGCCTGTGTATGGATGACAGAGGAAAAGTAAAACCAGCTTTCTTTTCTGTACTCTTTTAGAAATTGTCTAATTATCTCAGGCGTAGCTAACTTATTCTCACTCCTTCTTAGAATGTTTTGAAAGCAGTTTTATGATTGTAGAACTGTATTTTCATGTTTTAGAAGTTGTCAAGTACATAAAAAACATAAGGAAAACTGACAATCAAACATAATACTGAGGTTATGTCCTGAGAGCCACACTTAATTTTAAATTATAATAAGTTCCTTACTGTCCTTTCTCTTTTAAAACTAATTTTGTTTTCATTATTAAAAAGATATGGGCAGGGGCTGGAGAGATTGCTTAGTGGTCAATCGCTTGCCTGTGAAGCCTAAGGACCCCGGTTCAAGGCTCGTCTCCCCAGTACCATGCATCTGGAGTTCATATGCAGTGGCTGGAGGCCTGGGTGTGCCCATTCTCTCTCTCTCTCTTTCTCTCTCTCTTTCTCAGTCTGTCTGTTGCTCTCAAGTAAATTATAAATTAACAAATTAAAATAAAAAGATATGGACAGCCGGGCATGGTGGCTCACGCCTTTAACCCCAGCACTCGGGAGGCAGAGGTAGGAGGATCACTGTGAGTTCAAGGCCACCCTGACACTACATAATGAATTCCAGGTCAGCCTGGACTAGAGTGAAACCCTACTTTGAAAAACAAACAAACAAACAAAAAGATATGGGCATGTGTGTACAAGATGAAAATTCTAATGGAAAAGGGGAGTTGATGAATGTCTTCTATCCTAGCACCTATATATATATTTTTTTTTGAGGTAAGATCTTGCTTTAGACTTATTTATTTACTTGAGAAAGAGTGAGAGAGGAAGAGGCAGATAGAAAGAGAATGGGTGCACCATGACGTCCAGCTTCTGCTAATGAACTCCAGACATATGTGCCACCTTGTGCATCTGGTTTACATGACCACTAGGAAAGCAAACCTGGGTCCTTAGGCTTCATAGGCAAGTGCCTTAACCACTAAGCCATCTCTCTAGCCCTATATTTTGTTTTCTGATTTATATTTTTGACTCTTATATGTGTATATAATATAATTTGATCATATTTAACCATTTTGTCCAACTCCCATTCCAATGAACCTCTTCTTCCCAACTATTCTCACCTCTGCTTTGGGGTGTTTGTCCCACTGAGTCTATTTAGTGTTTCTTGCAGGTGTGTGGGTTGAGAGTTCTATACGGAGCATGAGCAACTTACCAGTGACTGTCACTGAAGAAAATCTCTCCCCATTTCCCAGCAACCACTAACTGACATTTACTCCTCAGGGAGAGGTGGGAGCCTCATGAGCCCCTCAACTATCGATGACCAAACATTGGTGGGCCTAATCTTGAGCAGGTAACCATAGCTGTTGTGAGTTCGTGGTGCAGCTTTGCACAGCACTGCACCTCCCCCCCCCCAATCTCTCACATTCCTCCCTCCCTCTCCTCCATAACGTTCCCTGTGCCTTGGAGAGGGTGATGTAGATGTCCCACTTAGGCCTGGGCATTTAACAGTAACTGGTTCTCTGCAATGTGATGAATTTTGAGTCACCTCAGTCATCACTGTCCACTGCAAGAAGAAGCTTTTGAGCTGGGGAGATGGCTTGCTGTTTAAAGGCACTTACTTTCAAAGCCTGCCAGCCTGAGTTTAATTCCCCTGCTGGGCTGGGTTCAACTCCCCTGTGCCTAGGAAAGCCAGATGCAAAGTGGTGCATGCATCTGTGATCCCAATGCACATACAACAATGGGAGGCAGAACCAGGAGAATCCAAAGCTCATGGGTGGGCCGGCTCGTCTGACATTCATTTGCAGTTTGGTAGTTCATTTACAGTGGCAAGAGACTCTGTTTCAAAGATGGTGGAGCACAGACACCTTGGAGTTGCCCGCTGACCTCCATATGCATGGCATGACACGCATGCATGCATGTGCGCACGTGTGCACCACACACACACACGCAATGAAAATGGTTTTAAAAGCTTCTCTGGCCAAATCTGAGAGTAGCACTAATCTGTGGGCATAAATATAAACATTTAGGAAGCAGTTTGATAGGCACAACATATCCTTTAACCAAAAAACAGGATCCTCCTAAGGGCCTATGTCCTTCCTAGTATAGGTGTTTGACTAGATTTTTAGTACCAGGCATGAATTCCTTCTTGTGGAGTGGGCCTCAAATCCAAACATACAGCAGTTGGTTACTCCCATAATAGTCATGCTACTGTTACACCAATGGCAGACATAAGCTTTAGGGGAAAGCTACCACTCTTGTTTGGCTAAATAGATATATTATGCCTACCAGTTTGCCCTCTAAGTGTTCTTGTCCATATATTAATGCTACTCTGACTTTGTTAGAGAAGCTTCTATTTTCAGATGGGGGTGACTAATGGGGTGACTCAAAACTCATCCAAGTGCTGAGAAGAAGTGACAGTGGAGTGAGTATTCACCACTAGGGCATCTCTATCACACCCCTGCAAGGCTCAGGGACCATTGTAGAGGAGGTGGCAGAAAGAATGTAAGAGCCAATGGTAGGGGAAGGGTGCTTTGGATTATTGCCTTCCTGATACAAAGCGCCTGTGCTTTCACGACCTCATAGTAGCTGACACTACTGACATAACAACTGCACAATAGGAAAGCAATAATAATAATAATAATAATAATAATAAATCAAAATAGAAGAAGGACTAATTGAAAAGAGGGGTTCATTAGCTAAGGGAGGGGAGGGGACAAAGGAGAATGTAGGAAGGGATTATGATGAGGGTACATTGTGTGTATATATATTGAGACTGTCAATAAAAAGGTTTTTAGAAACCGGGCGTGGTGGCATATGTCTTTAATCCCAGCACTCGGGAGGCAGAGGTAGGAGGATCACTGTGAGTTCAAGGCCAACCTGACTAGAGTGAAACCCTACCTCAAAAAGCCAATTTAAAAACAAGGTTTTTAAAAGGCCTCAGGAATGGTTGGACATCCATATGCAAAAGGGGAGATCCACACTTTGCATCATATACAAAAATTAATTCAAAATGTATCATTGACCTAAATGTAAATTCTAAAACCATGAAAGGCAAAGAGAGCATGGGGACAAACACCGCTAAACTGTGAAAAGGAAGCTGCGCTTGGGAGGAGTGGAGAAGGATGTGCCATCCGAGAGTTCCAGGGAGTGCCCGGGACACAGACCACGGGTAGCTGAGGCTGTGAGGGGGAAAGGCTACAGAGACCTGAAAATTCAGAAGGCACAAGACTGTGGAGAGCTGAGATTGCACATTGTCAAGCTCCAGTCACTGGAAGAACTCCAGAGAGCTCCTAGGAGTTACCAGGTCTTACTACTGGCTAAGCGTTGAAATGAGAGCCGCAGGTATTCAAAACACAGAGCTATAACCTGAGGGCCCTGAAAACCAAAACCTAAAGCTTGAACACTGGTGGTTGGGTGCTGGGCCACTAGCACTTTAAGCCAAGAGTTCTAATATTATGAGCAGGACCCATCACACTCAACTCAGAGTTGCTCTCCCTTGCTGACTGAATCTTCCCTACTTGTCATGTCCATAGTCATAGTGATAGTTTGAATGTGAAATATACCCCATAGTCTCCTATGTTTGTGATTAAGCCTGCTACTCAGCCCTCAGCTGGTGGCAGTCTGGAAGGTGAATCCTTGCTGGAGGAGGTGTGTCAGTGGAGGCAGACCTTGAGGTTTATTGACCTAGTTTACCTGGGCTAGCTAGCTCACTTGGACTACTTCCTTCCCATACTGTTGCGCTTGTGCTATGCTTTTCCTTCCATAAAGAAACTTCCCCTTCAGAGCTTGTTTGGAGGTTCTATCAGGGGAGCGCAAGCGCAGCTACTCATATACCTTTGACCAAAGACCAGTCCTCTATTTGGGGAAGGTCGTCCTCTTTGACCCAGCATGTAGCTTTGGGAGAGATGTACACGGAGCAGTGAGGGAGGAAGGGGACACCCGCCTAGCCAGCCAGATCAGCCGAATCCACCCTGGTGATCAATGGAGCAACAGATGTCGCAGCCAGATCACCCTCACATCCTTTTTGTTGTTGTTGTTGTTGTTTTGAGGTAGGGTCTCTCTCTAGCACAGGCTGACCTAGAATTCACTATGTAGTCTCAGGCCGGCCTTGAACTCACAGTGATCCTCCCACCTCTGCTTCCCGAGTGTGGGATCATGCTTGGCAAAACTTCTCCTTGAAATTGTAGGCTGAAATAAACTCTTTCCTCCCATAAGCTGCTCCTAGTGAGATGTTTTGTCCCAGCAATGAGAAGGTAACTGCTACACCATCTGAAGGGCCCTATCTCAAATAAACAGACAAACAACAAAAACTTGGCTTCTTGATACATCAGTGACATTTCTGAGGAGCATTTGGACATATCTTCTCTGGACAAAAATCCTTCATCTTATATCACTTTCAATGCTGTCTGTGACACAATGCTCAGAGGACTTATGGATATCAGAGGCAACATCTTCTGCATTTAGACCTATTTATGACCTATTGATAAAAGTCTCCATAGGAACCATTGCCCACTGAAAAAAAGAAGTTTCTCTCACTAAGGTTATCAGCAACAATAATTTATGGGGTATAAGCCTAATGTTTAGCAGGCAATTTATTTAATAAACTCTCATGCTGGGGTCTAGCTCAGTGTGAATGATTTAGCAGGTATATCCATTTAGTAAAATGATAGCAGGAATTTTCCACTAGGCCCTATGACTAACCACAGGTTTTTGTCCTGGCTTATAGTACCAAATATTAATTCCTTCCTGTAGAGTGGGCCTTAAATTCAACACAAAAGTAATTGGTTACAGTCATATCACTCATACTAGTATTGCACTAATGGAGACTATATTGCCTTGAATCCTGATGGTTTCAACACACTGTCTGTAGCTGAGAAGGTCTGTCAGGAACAATTCTTCCCTAGCAGCCTGCATAGCATATTCCCCATACCACAAGCTCAGTTGAGCTTGATTTCTCTGTATCCTGATCATAGTTTTCTTAGCAGAAGGTTCTTATCACCGGGTGTGGTGGCACATGCCTTTAATCCCAGCACTTGGGAGGCAGAGGTAGGAGGATCACCATGAGTTCAAGGCCAGCCTGAGACTACATAGTGATTCCAGGTCAACCTGGGCTAGACCGAGACACTACCTCAGGGGAAAATAAAAAAAAAAGGTTCTTATAATCTAGTCTGCTATGCAATGAACAGCAGTGGACATAACCTGTATTGTGTGGAAGATCTCAAGGTCTTCCCTGAACAACAGCTCTGGCACTGGGATTTTCATTTAATAACCTTATGGCTTCTGGGTATGCCTTTGCCACTGACATAGGAGGCTTCTGCATTTAAACTGCTTATGTTTCTATGTCCATAAACTAGTGTAAGGGGATGGAGAAATGGCTTAGCCATTAAGGCCCTTGCCTAGGAAGCCTAAGGACCCATATTTGACTCTCCAGATCCCATCTTAGCCAGAAGCACAAAAGGTGAGGCAAGCACAAAGTCGCACATGCCCACTAGGTGGTGCAGCCATCTGTAGTTTGATTGTAGTAGCTGAGGCCCTGGTGCACCATTCTCTCTCTCTTTCTGTCCTAAAAAAAAAAAAAAAACTATGTAAGATTTTCTCAACCATCTTGTTGGATACCATCTGCACCTTACCAGACCATAAAATTCTCAAGAATTTCACCCTGTACCCTCTGTGGACTGATTTCCCATCCTGACTACTTTAGGCATACTTGAATGTTTTTCAGACATTTTTCTAAATTTGTAAAACACTTGGAAAATAGCATTATATAATGAAACCACTTTACAGAGCAGGGGCAGGACCTCTGAAGTTCCACTGCCATCTATTCCAAGCAAATGCCAATTGACCTTGGGATTCAGTGGTTCGGGAGATTAAAAAAATAAGATCCATCCAGGAGTGGTGGCACATGCCTTTAATCCCAGCACTCGGGAGGCAGAGGTAGGAGGATCACCTTGAGTTCGAGGCTACCCTGAGACTCCATAGTGAATTCCAGGTCAGTGTGGGCTAGAGTGAGACCCCACCTCGAAAAACCAAAAACCAAACACCAAAAAAAAAAAAAAAAAAAAAAAAAAAAAAGATCCAGTTCGCCATGAAAAGATCCATCATTTGTATCAATTATTTCCCCAAAAGAGCAATGATGGGACACTCCACTTTCAGGTGCCTCAGCCTTGGCTTGCATGTTTTATTCCCAACAGCAGGAGCTACACGATTGTCACCATAGCAATAAGGCACACCACCACATACTACATGGGGGTGGGTGGCTGTATGAGGATTGCCCCTGCAGACACTGCACCCTCAGATGGCTCAACCTTGGTTGCATACGTTATTATCTGTAGCAACTGTTCCTCTAAGACTGGAGACTCATCTTTTGTGTCTTGTTAGGTACCAAATGTTGCATGACATTTTCTGGAAGTCTATATCTATTTATCCCATATGGAAGAGGCAACAACAGATCAAAGAAATGATTCTACCCAAGGCTGACTTGGTGAACCAGTTTATTAGAGTTACTTACAGGATAATGAAAACTTATGGGCAGTCATACTGCCAAGGAGCCTCTCTCCTTCCCAGGAATTGTTAACCACATATATCTTCAAAGAGGGGATTCATGTGTATCATGAACCCTCCCATCCTTCCATCAAGGAATGCTAATGGGCCCAGTCTTTGATGGCGTTTTGACAGTGATTGCAGCTCCTCTGATTCAAGACAAATTATGACATCCAACCCAGAGGAAACAACCACAAACTATCTGCTTGCATCAGTTCAAGTATTTCAAATTTTCTTTTCTTGTTCCATAATCTCTTCTAATGTGACCAAAAAGTTATATTGCAACAACATTCACACCAGATTACTAAGTCTCTACCTGTTTTCAGCAAACTCACTCTGTAACTAGTACATGCCTTTCTAAATGAACATTCAGAAAAGTATGAATCCACTGTGTTAGCTGGCTTGCCATCTTGGTAATGATCTTTTATTGCTAAAATATGTCAGGTGTTAATTTTCTAAGGAATAAGGCAAAATGATACTCTTCAATTTAGAAATATGAAGAAAGAGCTATAAAATCATGCTGTCACTCTAAGAAGTCTATAATTCTTAATATCCCAGGAGAGTTTGACAGCTTTAATATCAGAAGAACGTTCATGTTGGAAATCCCAGCAAATTCTGGTGATAAGATTTTTGTAGGTTTATGGAGAAAGAAATACTGTTTAAGTGGCTTTCATCATGCCAGACAGCTTTGATGTTATTTTTCTTATCAT
The DNA here is from genome assembly GCA_036346955.1 of Dipus sagitta. Classification (NCBI taxonomy): domain Eukaryota; kingdom Metazoa; phylum Chordata; class Mammalia; order Rodentia; family Dipodidae; genus Dipus; species Dipus sagitta. The sequence goes on from CM070770.1 coordinate 134,295,527, forward strand.
TCAGGATTCCTTTGGTGTACTCTCTAGCAATACTGAGAACTTGAGCGGGTGTGCCTCCCAAAACAGCAGCATGGTAACACAAATCTCCCTTTCCCATTGGCGTATAAGCTTCTGATGACTGATTTCTGTCATAAGGTAACCCATTAAGATTTGTCTTATAGCAATGAGCATGTAACTGAGTGACCAACTCCCCCAGAGTCTCCAAACCATAATTTCTTCTGCATACTTGATCCCCATCCATGCAGAACAGGTAGCCAACCTCATACTGCACGTGGTCCATGGTGTGCTCATGGATGGTCTTCAAGTACATCATGCTGATGTCTTGCCATCTTCTCTATTGTTTAATTTAAATAATTTTTTGAGTGTTTGGTGGCCATGTTGAGTTAGCCAAGGCACTTTGGAGAAGTTATCTAGCATGATATAAATTACTTTCAGTTAAGGCATAAAAAAATTATCAGCAGACATCAAAAAGTTTCCTAAGTAGAACTGAATATATCTGTAAAGACAAAAACAAAACAAAAAGGCTGGAGATAGGACCTATGAAGCCTAAGGACCCGAGTTTGATTCCCCAGTACCCACATAAAGCCAGATGCTAAAGGTGGCACATGCATCTGGAGTTCATTTGCAGTGGCTGGAGGCCCTGGTATGCCCATTTTTCTCTCTCTGTCTCAATCTGCCTCTCTCTCTTTGTCTCTCTCACTTTCAAATAAATCAAGAAAATATTAAAAACAAAACCGAAGGACTGGAGACATGACTCAGTGGTTAAGGTGCTTGCCGGCAAAGCCTAAGGACCCAGGTTTGATTCTCCAGTACCCATGTAAGCCAGATGCACAAGGTGGCACATGTGCCTAGAATTCATTTGCAGTGGCTGGAAGCCCTGGCACACCCATTCTCTCCCTATTTGCTTCTTCCTTTCTCTCTCTCAAATAAATAAATAAAATTAGAAAACAAGCTTTATCTTCTACTATCTCAGCAGAACACACACAATCTAATTTGCATGGACATAGCTTATAACAAACTATTATATATTCTCTTTGAGTAGCAGAGAACAAAGTGAAGTTATCTATCTTTTGTTTCCATGGGAGCATCTATAGATCATAAAATAAAAAGAGAAAACAGTTACCTTCTTCTCATTTCTGGAATACTCAACCCAAAGCAGCTTATAAGAAGGAAGGGTTTATTTCAGCTTGTATCATGGGATGGCTGAGCAATTTGGGTGGAAGTAGTCTAGGTACTGGGCTTGGAGGGTGGCTAATAAACCTCAGGGTCCACTCCCAGTGACCCACCTCCTCTGACAAGGCTCCACCTCCCTAAGGTTCTGCCTGCTGGGGATTGAGTCTGAGGTTTACTCATAAACACATGAGGCTATGGGGGATACTACATTCAAAGTACCACAAGTCGCGTAGAAGAAAGTGGAATTATCCAACTTTCTTTTGCCAGATGGCATCCACAGATCATAAAATAGAAAGGGAGTTCCTCGTGAAAGGGACTGAAAATTAATGAGATCAGGAAACTCATTTTGAGGAGAGACCAGCCAGTTTTCAGGGTTATCAGAGAAATGGAACTTACTTTGGGATTGCCTCGAGAAATGTCTTGGATTCCAGAAGGAAAACGTTTTGCTGTCTGAACCTTGCTATGTGAGGTCAGCTATGCATGCAAGATTGGGGGAGGGGGTAGAGCTGGCACTCCACTACTTGGTATTATTTCCCTATTTTATACTGTGACCTTTGCTGTGGTGTCATCATGTCCAACTAAAAGGTTTGACAATTTTGCTGATCCCTTTTTAAAGAACTAGTTTTGGCTTTAACTTCATTTCATTTATCTTCACTCTAATTCTTTTTTTTTTTGGTTTTTCAAGGCAAGGTCTCGCTGTAGCCCAGACTGACCTGGAATTCACTATGTAGTCTCAGGATGGCCTTGAACTCCTGGTGATCCTCCTATCTCTGCCTCCTGAGTGCTGGGATTAAAGGCTTCTAATTCTTTTTTTTTTTTTGTACCTTTTTCTCTAGTTCCTTAAAGTAAAAGGTTGGAATATTAATGACATTAATAAAACTTACCCTTACCATGAGGTAGGATTGCTGTGAGTTTAGACCAGTCTGAGCTATATTAGTAATGGGCCAGTTGAGGCTACATAACAAGACTCTATACAAAGGAGGAGGAGTATATGCCACTTGCAGGAAAAGTGGATAAAAGTAAATCATCAAAGAAACATGTCAGAAAGATAATTATCATATTTTCTCTCATGTGAGACTCTAAATTGCCATCTGTTTTCATGTCATATATAAGAGAGATGTGGGTAGAAAAGGACTCATGAGAGGGGAGAGGGTACTAAGAGGAAGAAAGACAAATATTGCATGTCTTATACAATATACAGACTGTAGCACATGGAAACAAAGGGTATTGAGGGGAATAAAGGAGCCAGAAGGAGGCTGAGGGGGTAAGAGAGAATACTGAGGGGTCAGCATGAGTAAAATACAATGATACACAGGTATAAAAATATCACAGTGGCTGGGCGTGGTGGCGCATGCCTTTAATCCCAGCACTTGGGAGGCAGAGGTAGGAGGATTGCCATGAGTTCGAGGCCACCCTGAGACTCCATAGTGAATTCCAGGTCAGCCTGAGCTAGAGTGAGACCCTACCTCGAAAAACCAAAAAAAAAATATATATATATATCACAGTGACATTCATGATTTTGTATGCTACCTAAGAGAACTTTTTTTAAAGTATGCTGGTGAATGTTCATACATTTGTAATGTTTTCAGATTCTTCCTGAAATTTATTTTCTAAATTTCATCCCAGTGTGGTCATGGAAGAAATCTGGTTTAATTTTAATTTTTTAAAAAATATTTTATTTATTTATTTGAGAGAGGGAGAGAAAGGTGGAGGGAGGGAGGCAGATAGGGAGAGAATGGACAAGCCAGAGCCTCCAGACACTGCAAATGAATTCTAGACACATGCGCCACCTTGTGCATCTGTCTTACATGGGTCCTGGGGAATTGAACCTGGGTCTTTAGGCTTCACAGGCAAGCACCTTAACTGCTAAGCCAGCTCTCCAGCCCTAATTTTAATTTTTATAATTCAAATCTTATCTAATTATAAGAAGTAAAAATATGATGGTTATGACACACTGCCATCTGGGGCAGGGGCTACACTTGACCTTGCATGATTATAAATGCTGCCTCACTTTCACTGATCAGAGTTTCTCAGTCTCTTTATTAAGGGGGGGGGGTGGATATTTCTAAGAAGCTTGGGTGCTCAGTAGGGATTTCTGTGTAGTCTCAGGCTGGCCTCGAACTCACAGTGGTCCTCCTCCCTCTGCCTCTGGAGTGCTGGGATTAAAGGTGTGCTGCCACTCCTGGCAGAGGGACTTCTATGTTTGGGGAGAAACCCTTTTGGGCTCTGGAGAGTGGGATACGGGCCCCACCCTGTCTGGCTTGTCTGCTCTCCTCTGTGTTATCTTTGTCTCTCCCCAACATATCAGAAAAGACTTGAGGCAATTTTGGGAGATGTGAAACCCACATGGGGAATTTTCTGAGCTTTCTGGGGGAAAAGGAACACAAGCTGAGGGAACAAATAGTTGAACCTAATGCTGCCTTTATGATTGGGCATTTTTGGAGGCTGCAAGCGTGAGACTCCATGATTTTATTTTCCTGTGAGGGAAATGGCTAGAGACAGATGAACTGAGTCCAAAGGGGTGCAAGAAACCTCTGCTGTGGGGGGGGGGATGAGCAACTCTGAGAGGGATGGGTGTGCAAGACATCCCTGTGGGAATGAGTATAAAGGAAATGGATCAGTCACAGGATTACTCTGAAAATGGAACCAGGACTGGAGAGATGGTTCTGCAGTGACAAGAGGCCCTGACACATCCATTCTCTGTCCTTGCAAATAAAAAATGAATTTAAAAAAATGGGAACCAAAGTGTTAACACATGAAGAATTTTGATCTCTGTATTTTCTCCCTTGCCCTGATTGCTTACAAGACATTTCATTGTCCAAGATCACCAAAGCTTAGTTATCTCTTGCTAGAATGCAGTTGTCAGACTTTTATGAGCCCCTCCCCCAAATACATAAAAGAACCTTAAAAAAAACACCAAGGAACAAAGAAAAGACATGCAAGCCTGATAAAAAAAAACTCCTTCCCTAGATATTTTCCCAGAGAGTTCACTAGGGAGGATGCTATTTATTGGTTAAAAGAAATAACTCCCACAAGGTGTGATGGTGCATGCCTTTAATTTCAGTGCTCAGGAAGCAGAGGCAGGAGGATCACCATGAGTTTGAGGCCAGCCTGAGACTACATAGTGAATTCCAGGTCAGCCTGAGCTCGAACGAGACCCTACCTCAAAAAGCCAAAAAAGAAAAAAGAAAATTAAAAAAATAAAATAAATAACTCCCACGTTGTCCATAAAAGTCAACAGCAAGGCTTTAAAGACAAACAAACAAACAAAAACAAAACAAAACAAAAAAACTGAACTGGAGAGATGGCTTAATGGTTAAGGCACTTTCCTGCAAAGCCAAAGGACCCAGATTCAATTCCCCAGGACCCACATAAGCCATGCACAAGGTGGCACATGCATCTAGAGTCCGTTTGCAGAGGCTGAAGGTCCTGGCATGCTCTCTCTCCCTCTCCCCCCCCCCTTTATCTGCTTCTCTCTCTCTCTCTCAAATAAATAAATAAAAATTTAAAAAGGGAAGCCGGGTGTGGTGGCACACGCCTTTAATCCCAACACTTGGGAGGCAGAGGTAGGAGGATCACCGTGAGTTTGAGGCCACCCTGAGACTACATAGTTAATTCCAGGTCAGCCAGAGCCAGAGTGAGACCCTACCTCGAAAAAAAACCAAAAAAAAAAAAAAAAAATTTAAAAAGGGAAACACACTAAAAGAAAGATAGTTTACAAAAGACAAAAAAAAAAAAAAAAAGAAAAGAAAAAAAGAAAAAGCTTTGGCATCCTCTTTCTTACCTATCCCTTCCTTTATGCTCCACAAAATGGAGGCCCAGAACCTCAAGAGGAGGGAGATGAAGAGGTCCCTCTAGTAGCTAATTCGGGAGCCCATCCAGCCTCAAAAAAGAATTAGAATATTAGAAGAGGGATATAGGGCAGTTTTCCCCTTTCTTCTGAACAATAGGTCCAAAAAACTGATCCCACACTGGGAAGTCTCCATGAGGCAAGGGGCAATTATGTTTGCAAATGCCCCTTTCTTAGTACTGAAGTAAGAGACTTCAGGAAGGACATGGGGGCAGAAGAGATATGGCTTAACAGTTAAGGTGCCTGCAAAGCCTAAGAACCCATGTTTGTCTCTCCAGGTCCCACGTAAGCCAGACGCTCATGGTGATGCAAGTAAGGTCACAGACAAGCACACACATCTAGAGCTCGGTTGCAGTGGTCGAGGCTCTGGCACGCTGATTCTCTCTTTCCATTTCTCTGTCTCTCTCTAAAATTAAAAAAAAAAAAAAAAAGAGCTGGGCATGGTAGCATACACCTTTAAAAAATGTAAAAAATAAAATAAATAAAAGGGACTTGGAGCCCCTTCTGGGTCTAATGGAACAACTAGACCTCCAGTTGCTTGAAGAAGAACCTGGTACACTGGTGGTCTGAGGATAAAACCCAGATAATTACAGAGGCCTGTTATAGTCTCAGTCCTTGCCCTTCCATCCTTAGAGCTAACGGTAGGCCGGGGTGTTGCTCTTAGAGTATTGACCCAGATTTGGGGAGGGGGAAAAAACAGCCTCTGGCCTTTGTCTCCACCTTGATCCTATGACTCGGGGGTGACCTGGGTGTGTACAGGCAGTGACAGCTACTGCCTGGCTCCCAGAAGAGAGCAACAACAACAAAAAAGAAAACAATTGACTTTTGGAGGGATTCTTACAATGAGCATACCACATCGCATGTAAAATATCTTACATCAGAATGCTAGGAATTAGTTAACTGACTCTCAGATCCTAAAACATAAAGTAATACTATTAAAAAATAGATGCTTTGATCCTGACCAGAGTAAAACTCAGTAAGCTTTTTATAAAAGGGGGGGTACAAGCAAGAGACACTAGAACATGATTGCCTAAATTTTGTAGAATATCAGATCAAGGTCAGTTGGGACCTATTAGAGGCCCCCTACATAATGGGGCCAGGCTGTTTATAGATGGGTCATTTCAGGTGATTGAGAAAAAAAAAGGCACTATGGCTATGCCATAACTGATAAACAGTAACAGAATAAAGCATAGAGGGCTAATGCAGTAAGTCCCAGAGGATCTTTTGCTTCTGGCAGAGACAACTGTGACCCATGTAAACAGCCACCAAAGGAGAGACTCCCTAGAGGCTTGCTGATAAGGCTGCAGAGTCGCCTTCTCTAGAGAGATTAGCCTATTCAGGTTGCTCGCCAGTTGTCCCACAAACATTAAAACCTCAATTTACTCGAGAGGGAAAAAAATGATTCAAATAAATTACTCAGATAGAAGAAAGGAAAGGGGTCTTCTCTGATGGAAGGGAAAAGATTAAGAACTCATTATGAAGAAACTAATGTCCATCCTACGCAAGGGAAGCCATTGGGGACCTCAGGCTACGTGTGACACAATGCTTAAAAATTACTGATATAGGCCAGGCACCGTGGCTCATGCCTTTAATCCCAGCACTCAGGAGCCTGAGATTGACATCAGTGTCATCCATGGTAGCTCTCCTCTTTATTTTACTGAAGTAGGGTCTCTAAGTCCAGAGCTCACTGATTAGCTAGTTTAGCTAACCAGCTGTCCCTAGGGATCTTGTGCTGGGATTACAGGCAACCACCACGCCCACCCAGCATTTACTTGAGTGCTGGGAATCCAAACTCTGGTCCTCACACTTAAAGAAGCCCTCTACAACTGAGCCATCTCCCAGGCCCATATATATGTCTTGGTAACATTAATACATATATTAGAGGCTGTGTGAAGTAAGAAAAAGTTGGCATCATGGTATTGTTGAAAAAGCTGCTGAATTTTACCAAAGAAAGATATATGCTGAAAATAGGTCTGTTTCTGCTGAGTAACACCACTAATGTGGAGCGGGACACCTGAATGGATGCCACTAAGGCCCACTGGTGCCTTTAGCGCTCACCACTCTAGGTAAGGGACTGTCGTTTTGGTTTGTGTTTCAGGACTGTTTGAACATCTTGTGCACACTATGAGGCCTGCAGATGTGTGTGCACATCCAATTTGAGAACTTCCCTATCTATGGTCCTCATAGGACAACTGGTAAATAATCTTCAAAGTTTCATATTTGATTTAGAATAATTTCTGAGCCGGGTGTGGTGGTGCACGCCTGGAAGGCAGAGGTAGGAGGATTGCCGTGAGTTTGAGGTCACCCTGAGACTTCGCAGTGAATTCCAGGTCAGCCTGGACCAGAGTGAGACCCTACCTCGAAAAACCAAAAATAATAAAAAAAAAAGGAGTATCTAGAATAATTCCTGGTTCCATTGAACTTAAAGCTTTCTTTTTCTTTTTCTATTTTTATTATTTATTTTATTTGATAGAGTGTGGAGAAAGAGACAGATAGAGAATGGGTGCACCAGGGCCTCTAGCCACTGCAAACAAACTCCAGGCACATGAGCCACCTTGTGCTTCTGGCTTTATCTGGAAAATAGAACCTGAGTCCTTAGGCTTTGTAGGCAAGCACCTTAATAGTTAAGCCATCTCTCCAACCCTTATTTTTCTTTTTAATCCATGTTTATTTTTACAGCATAACAGAAGATAGGATCAATGCAATGGCTGCACTCTTCCATCTTGACACACACACAGACACACTAACAGACTAGGCTGGTTTTGAACTCACAGTGTAGCCAAGGATGATCCTGATAATCCTGCCTCTCTCCCTCCTGAGTTCTGGAATTATGGGCATGTGCCACCAATCTGGTTATGTGGTATGGGGGATTCAATCCAGGACCTCATGCATGCTAAGCAAGCACTTGACCCACTAAGCTGTATGCAAAGTCCCTTCTTCCATCTTTAAATGCAGATATTTCATTGATTTATTTTCCTTCCTTAGGAGTCTACTTTAGTGGCTTTGCTTTTCTGTTTGATTAGGAGTTCAGCAGAAAATAGCTGTTTTTAAATTACTGGATGATTTAAAGTACTCTTTGTTTATTATGATTGATAGTCAGAAAATGTAGAATGCTGGCTGGAGAGATGGCTTAATGGTTAAGACGCTTGTCTGTGAAGCATAAAGGACCCGTGTTTGACTCTCCAGATCCCATGTGAGCCAGACACTCAAGGTGATGGAAGTGCACAAGGTCACACATGCGTACATGCATACAAGGTGCATGCATCTGGAGTTCAATTATAGTAGCTGGAGGCCCTTGTGCACCAATTTTCTCTCTCACACACACACATAAAAAAAAGTTCAGTCAGTAGGGCTTGCCTCAAAAAAGAAAAGAAAAGAAAAGAAAAATATAGAATGTAATTTAAAAAAAGTTTTTAACATGAAGTATGTAGAAAGCCACCATGACAAAGTCAGAGGAGACAAGACTGAGTCTGGCGTGTGCACAAGCACTTCTCAGAAACTATCCAAACACAAACCACAAAACCAGACAATAAGTGAGTGCTCCTCAGTGACACCAAACAAATCAAGTATTCTCAAAAGGGGAGGGGGAGAGAAAAACAGAAAACAAACTGAAACTAAATAAGCACTTTCTAAAGCAACTAAGCCCAAGAGACCCCGTCAGTCCTCAAAACCGAAAAACCTTCTCTTCCTAACAGCAAGATGTGTTTACAGACAGCCAATGCTGAGAGTGGGAAGTCTCAGGATGTAAGGTATGTATGGACAACTGCCATGATATCCCAGTCCTTCTATCTTCAGCCCCTGCCTCCTGAGTGAACATGGAGTCCCACATGGAAACCAAGAGGGACCACTCTCTCTTCTCCTGAGGTGGTTTACTAAAGCTAAGATTCATTGTTTACTGTTCTACCAAGGAGACAGGAATTGATGTAAGGAAATGGATTTATTTATAGTTTTGACCAGAACTGATAGAAAGAAAATTCTGTGTTTTTTTCTGCCTTGTCAATAGCAGTGTTACAATTTCTAGAAAAAACCAGTAAATACACATAAGTTGATTCAGCCGTGAGTAAATGAGGCACTTGTGACTACCTGTTCAGAGTGTGGAAAAAGACAAAGACTGGCGAGGCAGTGGAGGTAAAATGAACGGTTTGGGCTGGAGAGGTGGCCCAATGGCTAAGGCGCTTAATGGCAAAGCCTAACAACCTGGGTTCAATTCCCCAGGACCCACGTAACGCCAGATGCACAAGGTGGCACATGCATCTGGCGTTCGTTTGCAGTGGCTAGAGGCCTCAGTGTGCCCATTCTCTCTCTGTCTGCTGGCAAATAAGTAAAAGAAAAAAAATACTTTTTAAATGAATGGTTTCTTGAGATTCTTGAGAGTAAAATGAACAGTTATTTTCTTGGCTAAAAATGGGAAATGTTACTGAACCTGTAAGAGGGAAATCTGGTTTTTCTTTATCTTTTCCCCTAAAGGACTTCTCCTTCCCTAAAATCCTGATGCAAAGATGTGAATAAAATTACAAGGCACCTGAACAAATCACACGGGATCTGGTTTTTCCATCTCTTCTTCCTTAAAGGAGTTCCCCTTCCCTAGGAACCTGAGTGCATGGCTCCTAACTGTCTAGAATGGGAATTAGACTGACCACTTCAGCCTTCATCCAGTAAATTTCCATGAAAGACCCCAGTCAGAGCCAGGCGTGGTGGTGCATGCCTTTAATCCCAGCACTTGGGATGCAGAGGTAGGAGGCTTGCCGTGAGTTCAAGGCCACCCTAAGACTACATAGTGAATATCAGGTCAGCCTGGGCTACAGTGAGACCCTACCTTGAAAGACCACACTCAGAGTCACAAGATGGGTTTTCCCATTTCTGGGGACCCCTCCTGCTTTACAGGCACTCTCAACCTTCTTTCCTTCTCTTTTTTCCCTTTATTTTTTGTTAATTAATTATTTATTTATTTGAGAGTGACAGACAGACAGAGAAAGAGGCAGATAGAGATAGAGAATGGGCGTGCCAGTGCTTCCAGCCACTGCAGACGAACTCCAGACGCGTGTGCCCCCTTGTGCATGTGGCTAACGTGGGTCCTGGGGAATCGAGCCTCAAACCAAGGTCCTTAGGCTTCACAGGCAAGTGCTTAACCGCTAAGCCATCTCTCCAGCCCTTCTTTCCTTCTCTTAAGCTCTGTAATAAAATCTTTCTAGGTCCATCTCTCCAGCCCTTCTTTCCTTCTCTTAAGCTCTGTAATAAAATCTTTCTAGGTCCATCTCTCCAGCCCTTCTTTCCTCCTCTTAAGCTCTGTAATAAAATCTTTCTAGGTCCATCTCTCCAGCCCTTCTTTCCTTCTCTTAAGCTCTGTAATAAAATCTTCTAGGTCTGGAGATGGCTTAGCGGTTAAGCACTTGCCTGTGAACCCTAAGGACCCTGGTTTGAGGCTCGATTCCCCAGGACCCACGTTAGCCACATGCACAAGGGGGCTCACGCGTCTAGAGTTCGTCTGCAGTGGCTGGAAGCCCTGGCATGCCCATTCTCTCTCTCTCTCTCTGCCCCTTTCTCTCTCTCTCTCTGTCACTCCCAAATAAATAAATAAAAATGAACAAAAAAATTAAAAAAAATCTTTCTAAAGTTCACCGTTTCTAGTCTGTGGATTTCATCCTTAGAATTCACAAGACAAGAACTTGGAGGCCACTGAGTCAGTGAAGTTTTGTGTGTCTGTGACTGCCAGGCACCCTATCTCCTAGGTTACAGCCCAACCAAATTTCTGTATCAATAAGTTAGCAGAACTGTGCAATAAGACTTCTTCATGGGAGACACCTTCCTTGGGGTTATCCTCACCTCCAGTATGGAATACCCTGAAGAAATTCTATTCCTTAGAGGTTCTGCTACAAAAAGAAACCAGAAACTGTGACACATTCACAGGAAACACAAAACAATGACAAACCCACCATAAACTATTCCCAAGAAAGCCACTACTCTGTATTTATGACACAAAACCTTTAAAATCAAGATTTTAAATCAAGCTTTTTCAAATACATCATCAAATATCTAAAAGAAACCACAGACAAAGAACTAAAAGAAACCATAAAAACAATGGCTCAGTAAATGGAGAAGACCACTAATTCCAAGAGAATTGAAAACATGTTCAAATAAATATTTGTACATGGATATTTATAGTAGCATTATACAACTAGGCAGAATGAATGGAGATGTGTTATCTCTATGTAATGGGATAGTGTTTGGCTATAAAAGGAAATAAAATCCAGGCATGCTGGTGCACACTTATAATTAGTTAACTCACAACATTGTGTGAGTATCACTACTCTCTCATTTTAGGACATCTTCATTGTACCAGAAACAAAATCTTGTTCCTATTTAATAGCCAATCTTCATTCCCCAGTTGTCCCGAACCCCTGGTTGAACACTGATTTTTCTTCCTGCTTGTATGGATTTGCTTATTTTGTACACTTTTTAGAAATTAAACACAATATATAGCCAGAACTTTAGAGGAAGAAGCAGGAGGATCAGAAATCCAAGGCTGGCCTAAGCTACCGTTGTAGTCAGCTCCACGTTGCTGGGACAAAGATCCATCCAGACACAGTCTAGGGCAGGAATGGGTTTATTTCAGGCTTATAAATTCAGGGGAAGTTCTATCAATGGTGGGAGAAGCTGCTTATTTCCATATATCTAAGTGGGGGGGGAGGGGCTGCAGCAAGCAAACACCAACAAAACGGCAAAGAGACAGCCAGAGCTCACATGCCTCTCTCTACACCTTTGGGCTGGAATTCAGGTCTGCCCAGTGACATGCCCTTCTATAGCTGAAATCTTCCTTTCAAGGGCTGAAGATGCGAACTCAATTTAAAAAAAAAACATTTTATTTATTTATTTGAGACAGAGAGAGAGAATGGGTGTGCTAGGGCCTTTAGTCACTGCAAACCAAGTCCAGACGCATGTGTCACTTGTGCACCTGACTTATTGGGGAATCGAACCTGGGTCCTTGGGCTTTGCAGGCAAGTGCATCAACCGCTAAGCCATCTCTTCAGCCTGCAAACTCAATTTTAATAAAACAGCTGGGTCTAGTGGCCATACATTTACATTATGACATCCAAACTACCACAGTTACATACCAAGTTTGAAACCAGCCTGAGCTAAATAAAACCCGGTCTCAAAAAAAAAAAAAAAAAAGAAATGAACTAATGATACATGCTACATAGTATGTATGTAACTTTGTGAAAGCATGCTAACTGAAAGAAACCAGATGCAAAATGTCATATAAGTAAGAATTCTGACCTTGAAGCACCCAAACACAGGCTACTGAAAAGGCTCTTGATTATCCATGAGAACCAGATGGTAGGACCCTACTGCTGAAGACAGCACATGCTTTAGTAGTAGGACATGGAGAAATCAAGCTAGAACTCAGCTGGAAGCCTCCTCACTGCTAATTAGATGCTGGAAAGTGCTGTGCACTCTGCTTAGGAAGAAAAGTCATCAACAGTCCTTAACCAGAAGCAGACCCTGCAATCTACACACTGGACAGCCAGATCAGATGTGTCCACTAGTGCAATCGTGGCCTATCTGTTATGGGGGAAACCAGTTGCTCTCTGACTAGATTTGAGGCTCACTCCATGGGAGGCAATTTATGTCTGATACAGAAAACTTAGTGAAAAGCTTATGGCTGGGAAGGTAATAAACCCTAGGGGGAGGGTGGGAAACTATTACTGTCATTCGGGTAATGGATATATTATACCTGCCAAATTGCTCTCTAAATGTTTATGTTTATGTCCTTAGGTTAGTGCTACTCTCACTTTTGGTTACGGAAGCTTCTCTTCTCAGATGGCAGTGACTACTGGGACACTGAAAACTCATCAAAGTGCTGAGAAGAAATGACAGCGGAGTGTTTAGCATTGAGAGACATGTCTATCATGTCAGGACTTCAGGACTCAATGACCATTGCAGAAGAGGTGGCAGAAAGATTGTAAAAGCCAAAGGAAGTGGAAGAGTGCTTTAGAATACTGCCTTCCAGGCGCAGTGGCCAGCGGGTACACTTATGACCTCACAGCAGCTGTCACTGCCTGCGTAAGACATAATCTTGGACCCATCAACATATTGTCATGATGCTGGAGGAGGCAAAAATATGATGACATCAAAGTAGAAGAGGGAGTAGTTGGAAATATGAGAAGATTCAGGGTTGGAGAGATGGCTTAGCAGTAAAGGCACTTGTCTGCAAAGCCTAAAGACCCAGATTCAATTCCCCAGGACCCAAGTAAGCCAGATGCACAAGGTGGTACATGAGTCTGGTGTTCATTTGCAGTGGCTAGAGGCCTTTACATGGCCGTTCTCTCTCTCTCTCTCTGTGTTTTTTTCTCTCTAAAATGAATAAATAAAAATAATTTAAAAAAATAAGAGAGGGTTTAGTGAAAGGGAAATGAGGGAGGGTGGAGTGAGGGCATTATAATCAGGGATATATATATATATATATATATATATGTATATATACACACACACATATGTGTGTGTGTGTGTGTCTGTGTGAATAAACTCAGTAAAAGAGAAACAAATGTTCTGTAGTTTTCATGAGTGCTTCTCGTTCCTGAAATTTCTACCCCAGCAATGTTCCTTCATCCCAACAATATTGGCTGCTTCCCAGAGCAGCAGTTGAGACCATGTCTCAAATTTACCAACACTTGCTGGGCATGGTGGCACACCCTTTAATCCCAGCACTCGGGAGGCAGAGGTAGGAGGATTGCAGTGAGTTCAAGGCCACCCTGAGACTACATACTGAATTCCAGGAAGCTTGGGCTAGAGTGAGTCCCTACATCAAAAAAAAAAAAAAAAATCAAGTTTACCAATACTTACAAGCCAGGATCTTTGTGGGTCTCCTTAGAGGGTAGGACCCCATACCCCAGAGGCCTCTGTGGTTCGCAGAGAAGCCACCACCAGTTGAGCAAAATTCCATGAGTTGACTTAAGGGTTTGACCCTGAATCATCCCAGCTTTAAATCCTTCCTTTTGTTTCTGCAACTCCAGTAGAAATTGTTCCCATAATTGTTCACTACATGAGACCTTTGAGTGTCCTTTCCAGTCTTTTTGTAAAATATATTTTGTGTGAGAGAGAAAAAGAGGGAGAGAGAGAGAGAGAGAATGGGTGTGCCAGGGCCTTCAGCTGATGGGAACAAACTCCAGATGCATGTGCCCCCTTGGTCACATGTGTGACATTGTGTGCTTGCATCACTGTGTGTCTGGCTTACATGGGACTTGGAAGTTTGAACATGAGTTCTTAGGCTTCACAAGCAAGTGCCTTAACAGCTAAGCCCCCTTTCCAGTCTTTACTACTCAGATGCCTAGTATCTAGTTGTTGACAAGTATATACTATTTAGTGTATATTTAGTACCTTTAAATTCAGTTAACTTAAATTCTCTGCCTAAATAATTGGTATCCTCTTTGAGCTCTGACTTGATCTGACAATTGCTATGACGTTAAGAGAGGATGAGGCATGGGCCATGATCTACTTATGATCTTCACCTAGATGTCTCCTGTCAACATGTGAGTAAGCTATGGGAGATGCTGCTTCTCTATGACTTTAAATTAGAGTTAAATCAGCAATTAAGGCACTGTGGCTCCTTGGGTGTCAGTTTAGACAAAAACAGACTTGTGTCACTCAACAAACTTGGTTCTATTGGAGTTAGCTACAGAATCTCTTAGAACAGTAACTGGTTTCATCTGGCCTTGATGCAAAAGGTGTGATGACATTTATTTGTCTTTTCTAAATTATAAGAGCCTTGGTTGCTCACCAGAACTAGATGGTAGGACCCTATTGCTGAAGACTCCACATATTTGGGCTGTAGGTCACTGAGAAATCAAGCTGAAAGCCTCCTCCCTGTGGAATAGCTCTGAGAATGCTAGAAAGGCTCTGCAGCCTATTGGGGGGAGGGAAGTCATCAATGATCTTAACCAGCCAGGTCAAATGCACTGGGACAATGGTGACTTGTCTGTTATGGGGGAAACTACGAGCTCTCTGATTGGATTTGAGATCAGCCCCATGGGAGAGAATTCTTGCCTGGTACTGAAAATCTAATCACAAGTCTGTCCCTGGGGTGGGGGGTCATAAGCCCTAGGGGGGGAGGTACTACTGTTGTCTGGCTAAATAGATATATTATGCCCACCAAACTGCCCTCAAAATCCTTATGTTTATGCCCACATATTAATGTTACTCTCACGTTTGGTTAGAGAACCTTCTCTTTTCAGGTGACAGTGACTACTCTAGTGACTCAAAACTCATTAAAGTGCTGAGAAGTGACAGTGGAGTGTTCAGCACTAAATGAGACATCTCTGTTAAACTCTCTCTGACTCAGGCACCATTGTGAACGAGGTGGCAAAAATAATGTAAGAGCCAATGGAAGGGGGAGGAGAGTGCTTTGGAATATTGTTATCCAGGTACAAAGTGGCCATGGCACTTATGACCTCACAGTGGTTGACATTATCTACACAAGACCTGCATAATAGGAGGGGAAAAATGATGACATCAAAATACTAGAGAGGGGCTGGGGAGATGGCTTAGTGGTTAAGCGCTTGCCTGTGAAGCCTAAGGACCCCAGTTCGAGGCTTGATTCCCCAGGACCCATGTTAGCCAGATGCACAAGGGGGCGCACACGTCTGGAGTTCGTTTGCGGTGGCTGGAGGCCCTGGCACGCCCATTCTCTCTCTCTCTCTGCATCTTTCTCTCTCTGTCTGTCACTCTCAAATAAATAAATAAAAATGAACAAACTACTAGAGAGACTAGTTGGAAAGAAGAAAGGATTCAGTGGGGGGTGATTCTGGAAGGGGAAAAGGGAGGGTGGTGGGAAGGGATTATGATCATGATATATTGTCTGTATATATGGAGGTTGTCAGCAAAAAGTTAAAAATACAGGGCTGGATAGCCGGGTGTAGAAGCACACACCTTTAATCCTAGCACTCAGGAAACAAAGGTATGATGATTGCCCATGAGTTTGAGGCCAGCCTGAAACTACAGAGTGAGACCCAGGTCAACCTGGGCAAACATGAGACCTTACCTCAGAAAAAACCATAGGGCTGGAGAGTTGGATCAGCAGTTAAGGCACTTGCCTGCAAAGCCTAACAACTCAGGTTCGATTTGCCCATGTAAAGGCAGATGCACAAAGTGGTGCATACATCTGGAGTTCATTTAAAGTGGCAAGAGACCCTGGTGTGCTCATTCTCTCTCTCTCCTTGAAAATAAATAAAATATTTTTAAAGCTAAAAAATAAACTATAAGAGCTTTATCTTTGAGGAAAGAAAGGTTAAAATTCTCAGCCTATGCAGGTCACTGAGAAATCCAGCTGGAGCTGAACTGGAAACCTCCTCCTATTGACTAGCTGTCAGAGAGCTGGAAAGAGTGATCCTGCATGCTGCCCTTTGGGAGAAAGAAGTCATCAATGGTGTTAAACAGCAGATAGGCCAGCCAGGCCAAATGTGCCCACTGGTGCAATAGTGTCATGTCTGTTATGGGGGAAGGCAACTGCACTCTAATTGGACTGGAGGCCTGCTCCACAGGAGGGAATACATGCTGGGTACTGAAAACATAGTCAAAAGCCTATGGCTGGGGAGGTCATGAGCCCTACGAGAGTAACATCTGCTATCGTCTGGTTAAATGGATATATTATGCTCACCAAACTGCCCTGTAAGCAATTTTTAAATATTTATACCCATATATTATTGCTACTCTCACTTTGGGTTAGAGAACATTCTCTTTTCAGATGGCAGTGACGACTGGGGTAACTCAAAATTCATAGTACTGAGAAGAAGTGACAATGAGTGTTCACCACTGAGACATCTCTATCACACTCTCTAAGGCTCAGAATCCATTGCAGAAGAGGTGGCAGAAAGAATGTAGGAGCTAAAGGAAAGGTAGGACTGCTTACAGTGCACTCTTCCAGACACAACATGGTCTTAATATTCATGACCTTGCAGTTCCTGATACTACCTACACAAGACCTTTATAATAAAAGGAAAAGATGGTGACATCAAAATAAATGAGAAATTAATTGGAAGGGGATTTGATGGAGGGTGGATTTGAAAGGGGGAGAGTGGGAATGGGGAAGGGAACTATCATGGTTTATTGTCTATTCTTATGGAAGCTGTCAAAACATTAAAAAAAAAAAAAAAACTTGCCTAGACTCTCTGGGCTGGCTCCTGAACTTCCAGGTTCTGGTAAGCTTCCCATTTGAAGAAAGTTGTTTATCTTTTTAGTCACATGGTGTTATAAAATTGAAACCTTCCAGGACAGAGGTAAGACTATACAGCAGCATGAAATTTATGCTTGGTCTTAAAAGTAATTGAATATGAAAGTGATTCAGAGAATTGGCTGGAGGCTCAACTATAATTTTAGAGTTATCTGTGCATTGCCCTTGGATATTTAGCCATCAAGTTTACAAAATTTTGCTGGATGTGGTAGCATGTGGTGGTTTGAATGTAAAATGCCCCCCTTAACCTCATGTGTTTTAAACACTTGGTCCCCAGCTGGTGGCAACTTGGGAGATCTGTCATTGGGGGCTGAGGTGAACTTTCAGACCAGGCACAGTTATGGAGGAAGAGATTTATTGGAGCTTACAGATCCAGGGCGTGTTCCATAATGGCAGAAAAAGCTGGCCCTGTTTTCATAGGTCCAAGCAGAGAGCCAAAAAGCCACAAGCCAAAAACCACACCACACAGCACACTTCAGGAACTCCAGGCAGAACTAGGCACTTGGCATATCTTTAGATTGGAATTTCAAACCCACCACCACCCCTTAAGATCCTCAGTGACACCTCCTCCAGCCAGGTGGCTACAGATCCAAACGACAAACTAATAAAACACTGAGTATATTGGGGGCCATCTATTCAAACTCCCACAGGGGCAGACCTTAAAGTTTATTAGTCCAGCCCACTGGGTGTTGAGACTACTTCCTCCCCATTGCTGTGGAGATGTGACCAGGGCTTCCATCATGCTTTCCGCACTACAATGACACTTCCGCATGAAAGTGTAAGCTGAAATAAACCCTTTCCTCCCATAAATTGCTTCTGGTCCAGTATAACTACTACACAGTGTATGCCTATAGTCCAAGCACTCCAAGAGGCCGAGACAGGAGGACTGCTGTAACCAAGGCTAGCCTGGTCTACACAGCAAGATCTTGTCTCAAAAGAGGGGAGGATGGGCTGGAGAGAACTTGCTTGAAAAGCCTGACAGCCTGGGTTTGATCCTGCAGTACCCACATAAAAGCCAGCTGTGAGAGGGAAATTAGATAATTACAAAAAGGTCCGTAACAGAAACCTTAAACTGACTTTCCGGCTGCTTATAAACGCGTCCACTTGTGTCACACATCTGCCCTGCTCTCTGCAGCAGTGCCACAGAGCTGGAATTACTCAGGTGGACTGACTTTTTCTTGGTTCATCCCTAGACTCAAAATAAAAAGGCCCATGGGAGGCCACGGGGGCCTCTGTCTTCCTTCAGGCTCCAGGGCTGTTCATCTCCCGGCACCTGAAGTTTTCACCAGCAGCGTTTCCTCCTTCCCACTCCCACGGCTTGGCTGCTACCAGGGTGGGAAAGGATATTTTTGTTTTTCCCTGGGCCCATGGGCTTTTCCATGGCCCTCAGACCACAGGGATGTTTTCACTCCTCCCCTTTGCTTCTCAGACTTTCCCTTTCCCCACTTAACCTCCCCTGAAATGGCATAAATGCAATGATTTATAAAAAGCCTCCTTCGCAGGGCTGGAGAAATGGCTTAGCGGTTAGGCACTTGCCTGTGAAGCCTAAGGACCCCGGTTCAAGGCTTGTTTCCCCAGGACCCACATAAGCTGGATGCACAAGGGGGCGCACGCATCTGGAGTTCATTTGCAGTGGCTGGAGGCCCTGGCACACCCGTTCTCTCTCTCTCTCTCTCTATCTCTATCTGCCTCTTTCTCTTTGTCTGTCGCTCTCAAATAAATATTTTTTTTTAAAAAAAACATCCTTCTTCTCAGTCTTGTTTTATTTCAATTCCTTAGTAAACAACAGACACAAGCTCAAGTATGGGGTTTGTGTTTGAACTCCCATAATAAAACCCTGTCACAGTTGCACAAAAAGGCCCATGCATCTGGAATTTGTTTGCAGTGACAAGAGGCCCTAGTGTTCCCAATTCCCCTCTCTCTAATTTTCTCTTTTTTCTTGCAAATAGACAAATAATAAAAAATATTTTGTTCGACCATTTGCCTCTTTTTAAAATTTGTTTTTATTTATTTTTAATTTTTTAATTTTTTGACAACTTCCATAACTGTAGACAATAACCCATGGTAACTCCCTCCCTCCCCTAACTTATCCCTTTGAAACTCCACTCTCCATTGTATCCCCTCCCCCCTCTCAATCAGATTCTCTTTTATTTTGATGTCATCATCTTTTCCTCCTATTATGATAGTCTCATGTAGGTAGTGTCAGGCACTGTCAGGTCATGGATATTCAGGCCATCTTTTGTCTTGAGGAGCACATTGTAAGGAGTCCTACCCTTCCTTTGGATCTTACATTCTATCTGCCACCTCTTCCGCAATGGACCCTGAGCCTTGGAAGTTGTAATAGCAATATTTTAGTGCTGAGTACTCCTCTGTCACTTCTTCTCAGTACCATGGTGCCTTCTGAGTCATGCCAAGGTCACAACCATCTTAAAAGAGAAGCTTCTCTAACCAAAAGTAAGGGTAGCATTAATATATGGGTATGAACATTAAGAGAAGGGTTACTGGACAGTTTGGTAAGCATAGTATATACATTTAGCCAGACACCAGCAGATATTACACCCCTAGGACTCCTGACTACCCCTGTTGTAGGCTTTCAGTATCAGGGATATATTCCCTCCCATGGAGCAGGCCTCCAGTCCAATTAGAGAGTTGTTGGTTTCCCCTATAACAGACATGCCACTATTACACCTGTTAGTTCATTTGGCCTGACTGGCCAAATTTAAGGCTTCCAGTGTCCACTGTTGAGTATGTCCACTGGTGATTTCTCTCTCTCCCATTGAACTGCATGCACTGTGGCTTTTTCCAGCTTTCTGTCAGCTGGTCTACATGGAGGAGGTTTTCAGCTCAGCTCCAGCAGGATTTCTCAGTGACTTTGCAGCCCAAGTATGTGAAGTCTTCAGCAATAGGTTTTTACCATCTATTCGTGTTGGGGAACCAAGGGCCTTGGCAATGGCCTGTAATGTTTTGGGGCCATCAGTGACCTCCCTGGCCAAAAACTCACTGGAAGGTATCCCATCCCTGGCATTGAAAATTTTCTAGTAACAATCTATGGCTTCTGAGTGTTCCATTGTCCAAAAAAGTAGGTTTCCATATGATTTATTTATATCCTCTTAGACTTTGATTAGCCTCCCCTCCACCTTTCCTTTACTCAATCTCTTCCCCTGACATCACTTAGGCCTTTTCACCCTCATTCATTTGTTCTTCTACTTACATATATACAATACCACCCTATTAGGTCCCCTCTCTATTCCCTTTATATTGCCTTTCTACCTTACTGGTCTCTGCTACTGAGTTTTATTCCTACTCACATAAAAGTCCAATAATTTGTAGCTAGGATCCACATATGAGAGAGAAGATGTTACATTTGGTTTTCTAGGGCTAAGTTATCTCACTAAGAACAATCCTTTCCAGATCCATCCATTTTCCTGTAAATTTCATTTTTCTTTACCACTGAATAGAACTCCATTGTATAAATATGCCTCATCTTCATTATCTACTCATCAGTTGAGGGACATCTAGGCTGATTCCATTTCCTAGCTATTGTGAATAAAGCAGCAATAAACATGGTTGAGCAAGTATCTCTAAGTAGTGAGAAGAGTCCTTAGGATATATTCCTAGGAGTGCTATAGCTGGGTTATATGGTAGATCTACTTTTAGTTGTCTCAGGAACCTCCACACTGATTTACACAATGGCTGGACCATATTGCATTCCCACCAACAGTGTAGAAGGGTTCCTCTTTTTCGGCACCCCCACCAACTGATAGAAATCACCCAGCCAAAAGCAGCTTGTGGGAAAAAAGAGGTTTATTTTGGCTTACAGACTGGAGGAGGAAGCTCTACGATGGCAGGGGAAAACGATGGCATGACGGTGGACATCATCCCCTGGCCAACATCAGGTGGACCATAGCAACAGGAGAGTGTGCCAAACACTAGCAAAGGGGAGCTGACTATAACACCCATAAACCCACCCCCAGCAATACACTGCTTCCTGAAGGTGTTAATCTCCAAATCTCCATCAGCTGGGTACCTAGCATTCAGAACACCCAAGTTTATGGGGGACACCTGAATCAAACCACCACAGTCAGTGAAGGGCTGGAGAGATGGCTCAGCAGTTAAAGGCACTTTCTTGCAAAACCTGCTAGCCCAGGTTCAATTCCCCAACACCCATGTAGAGCCAGATGCACAAAATGGTGCATGTGACCAGAGTTCCTTTGCAGTGTCAGGAGGCCCTGAAACACCCATTCTTGCTCTCTCTCTCTCTCTCTCTCTCTCTCTCTCAGATGAATAAATTCATTTCAGTGATGTGAACTATGTCAGTGTTAATTATCTTGTGTGGAAGAGAGGACCATGGTTAAGAAGACAAGCCCAGAGCCAGGCGTGGTGACACATGCCTTTAATCCCAGCATTTGGGAGGCCAAGGTAGGAGGATTGCTGTGAGTTCGAGACTACCCTGAGATTACACAGTGAAAGTGAATTCCAGGTCAGCCTAGGCTAGAGTGAGACCCTACCTTAAAAAGAAGAAGAAGAGGAAGAGGAGGAGGAGGATGAACAGGAGGAAGAGGATGAGGAGGAGGAAGAAGGTGAAGAAGACAAGCCCAGGGCCCTGCTGTGCCTATTCTCTCTCTCTCTCTCTCTCTCTCATAAATAAATAAATAAATAAATAAATAAATAAATCAATCTTTAAAGAAGACAAGCCCAGTGACATATGAGGCAGTACCAGGACACCTAGCTTATAGATAATTGAATTCCCAGAAACAGAATCAAGAGAAAAATGCAGTAGAAAGTTTAAGAAAATTATACCCCCAAACTCTCCAAATTTGATTTAAAACAAAAGGATTGAATGGTTCAACCTCACACTGAAAATGCAAAGTAAACCACACCTAGGAAGTCAAATTTCTGGACTTCATGGCAGTCATCCTCGATCTGCCAGCATCATTGCATCATGGGGGAAGTGCTTCAAAGATTCCAATGACCAAGTCCCATCGCATGGCAACAGAATCTTTGGGATGGGACCCATGTATTCTAATCAGGAAATTCCAAGGGTCAGCGAAGTTTGTGAACCAGTGCTGGGTGCCCCCTTGCGTCCCTCAGCAAAGGTATAACTCCCACCGGCCTCTGTGGGTTCTAGAGGCAGTGCCTCTTGCACATGTGAATCCCAGCTGCCTCTCATCCACCTGCTGGCACGAAACTTCTAGACAAGAGAAAGATCTTAAACTGGTTCAGGCTGCAGGCATACCAGGACCTCCTGTCACTGCAAACAAGCTACTGAAGAATCAAACCCAGGCCATCAGGCCTTGCAAGCAAGCGCCTTTAACTACTGAGCCGTCTCTCCAGCCCGAACATCTTTGTTTCCTGTTGTTTGTTTTTTGTTTTTGTTTTTTGTTTTTCAAGGTAGGGTCTCACTCTAGTGCATGCTAACCTGGAATTCACTATATAGTCTCAGGCTGGCCTCGAACTCATGGTGATCCTCCTACCTCTGCCTCCCAAGTGCTGAGATTAAAGGTATGTGCCACCACGTCCAGCCAACATCTTCATGAGTGCCTATTTCTACAAATGTGCAGTCTTCAACAGCTCTGGGGAAAGATTTTTTTTTTTTTTTTTTTTTTTTTTTTTTTTGATGGAGGGTCTCGCTCTAGCCCAGATTGATCTGGAATTCACCATGTAGTTTCAGGCTGGCCTAGAACTCACAGAGATCCTCCTGAGTGCTAGGATTAAAGGCGTGTGCCACCACACCTGACCCTCCAGGGAGTCTTAATCACTGGAGCTGATCAGGATAGCCTGCCCTCTGGTGTCTGGTATAGGGTACTCCTTTATCTTAGCTCTGAATTTTAGCTGAGGAACAGGAAGTGAGCTAGAGCTCTTGTCATCTACCAGGGCCCTGTCCCAGGGGACAGACAGAAAAGTATTAAGCATTTTTGTCTGTCTAATGTAACTTTGTTAGTAAAGTCCAAGAACAATTAACACCAGGGTTTCTCAACCTTGATGTTAAAATGGTGTTTTGAGCCAGACATTTATTTCTTTGTTGAGGTGGAAGATGTCCTGTTCATTTTGCGGTCCCTTGCCTCTCTACCCACTAGGTGCCTACAGCACCCACACCCACACCCACACACCACTTGTGACAACCAAAAATGTCTCCGAGGGCAAGGAAGGGAGATGCCCAGCTCTGGCTGGTGAAGTAAATGTACCCCATGCATTTCTGCCCTGGAAGCATCAACAAACCCTGTAGGCTATAGCACCACTTAGAGCCTCAGCCTGAAAACAAGCCGGGACTCCTGGGCTCCCATACTGCATCCACATTGGATACCACAGGAGGGAAGTCGTGGCACTGGTATAAAACCCTTTGCTTTTTGTTTGTTTTTTTTAGCCAGGACACAGTCTGCAATCAAAGCATTGACATTTTTTTGAGGCAAGCCCAACAGACTGGCCTTTCTTTTTTTTTTTTTTTTATGCAAGAGAGTGAGAGTGAGAGAGAGAATTGGCATGCCAGGGCTTCCAGCCACTACAGTTGAACTCCAGATGTGTGCACCCCCTTGTGTGCATGTGCAACCTTGTGTGCTTGTGTCACTGTATGTCTGGCTCGCATGTGACCTGGAGAGTGGAACATTGCAGGGAAGCGCCTTAACCGCTAAGCCATCTCTCCAGCCCAACATTTACATTTTTTAAATGAAAGCATTTCTTCTGAGGCATAATTGGAATGTATGTGGATACATTCACTCACTCATTTTCTAAGAATCTGTGAGGCACTCTGAGATGAGTGACATAGGAGGTACAGAAGCTAATGCCTTCGAGGACCTAGCAAACCTAATATCCACTGGGGATGTTTTCAGTTACAAGTAAAAGGCTTATAATTCTAACTGGCTTAAACAATAATGGACCTTACTGGCTCACACATGAAAAGCCCAGAGGCAAAAGGCTGGATCCAGTCAAGGCTATCACCAAGGATTGGGTTTCCCTCAGTGTCCCTGCACTTCCTTTCCTGCTGTCACTTGCATACTAAGGTGCTGTAGCTTGTGAATGCATGTCCCCCCATACCCTGAAGTGCTATTTTTGTTTGGTTATTGTTTCTTCTTCTTCTTCTTCTTCTTTAAAAAAAAAAAAAAAGCTTTGGGCTGGAGAGACGGCTTAGCGATTAAGCGCTTGCCTGTGAAGCCTAAGGACCCCGGTTAGAGGCTTGATTCCCCAGGACCCATGTTAGCCAGATGCACAAGGGGCCACAGGTGTCTGGAATTCATTTGCAGTGGCTGGAGGCCCTGGCGCACCCATTCTCTCTCTCTGCCTCTTTGTCTATCACTCTCAAATAAATAAAAATAAAAACAAAAAAAGAAACTTTATTTTTATTTGAGAGAGAGAGAGAGAAAGAGGCAGGGAGAAAGAGAATGGGTGCATTAATTTTTTTTTTTTTTGAGGTAGGGTCTTGCTCTAGCCCAGGATAACCTGAAATTTATTATGTAGTCTCAGGGTGGCCTCAAACTCATGGTGATCCTCCTACCTCTGCCTCTCCAGTGCTGGGATTAAAGGCATGTGCCACCACACCTGGCTAAAGTATTATTTTTGCATAAGCTTGCAACTTGAGTCTCCAGCCCTAAGGTGTGTTCAGTGCTGATTTGAACTCTGGCTGTTAGTGTACTGCCTGTTAGTGGTGTCTCTGTGTGGATCTATGGAAACTTCTTCTGCTAATGATAGTATCTCCACTTTCCTCCCACAAGCTGCTTCTGGCTGGGTGTTTTCCAGCAACGAGAAGGTAACTGCAACATAAGGCTTGCCCGCCCTCATCCAGCAGCTCCCAGAATGACATGCTTCCTCTTTCTAGTAAAACAACAAAAACAACCTAAAATTCTCTTCATTTGAGCTAGGTCAGTCACTTGCTCACCCCGGAATCAACCCTTGCCACCAGAGGTATGGAAAGTACCAGTGAGCTTATCCTAAGTGGTCCCTTGCTCCCAACGTGATACCCATTTCCATAGGACTCACAGAGATGCCTAAGGGAGACCAGATTGCTGGGGCAGAGGAGCCACAAATCTTGGGTGAATTTGGGGCAGCCAGCCAGTAACCTCAATAGTCTTTGCTTCGTTCCACATGGCTGTCAGGTGATTCCATTAAATCCCCAAGCTACAGCACTTTGGTGGGGATGGGGTGTGTGAAATGTTCTCAGCCCATTATGCCTCTCCCTCTGAGCCCTTACGCCATCCACCTACACAGTAACGCCCTTCTTCCTTCTTTCTTTTGGGGCGTCTTGTTATGTAGCTCAGGCTGTCCTCAAACTCATGGAAATCCTCCTGTCTCAGTCTCCCAAGTGTTGGGATGACAAGGTTTCATTGGTGCAGGATTTTGGGGTTCATGAGGGTCCCCCAAGTTTATGAACCCCAAGTTTGGGTTCTGTTCTACATTTAGCAAAAATTGATAAAGGAGACTCAAAAGCATAAATGATGAATTATTTGTTTGTTTAGGGAGAAATCACTAATTGTGGGGATTATTTAAGGGAGATGGGGATCTAGGAAGGAAGGCTACAGCAGAGTCATGAACGCACTCTACAGGAGTAGGAAACACACTCTCATGTGGAAAACACTGTATAGTTATAAGGTTCCTCTTAAGAAAAATTGAAGATTTTAGGGAAAGACAGGAGTAAAGCCACAAGCATGTGGAGGGGAGTTCATTAAGCCCATTTAAGAGAAACAGGCTTTTAAAGGGGGATTAGAGTAAAGCCACAAACACGTGCAAAGTAGAATCTAGGAGGTTGTGTAAGATTTAGAAGGAACAAACATGGCATCTGCCCTGTGCTTTCCTTGAGAGAAGTTAAGAGGGCAAATGGTGAGGCTCAAGAAAGAGTAAGAGGGAAAACATCAAAGCAGAGACTAAGAAATTCAGCAGAGAAATGAGTAATGAAGAGAGTTACACTCATGGTTACCCAGAGTATAAGGAAATTAGACAGGTAGCAGGCCCGGAGTTAGTGAAAGCACCCACGTGGTAATCTAGAGTGTAAGAGAAATATGCATGTGGTAGATTCAGAGACCAGAGGAAAATCATGCATGTAAGCAAAGTGGGAAGTTACCCCAAACTATGAAGCAGAGGTAAGCAGAAAAGTTCTCCCAGACCAAGAAACAGTGTTATGCTCTCCTTCCTGGGTGAAGGGGAAGCCAGACTCACGTGTATCCATGTGGCCTGAGCCCAAAGAGAGGCAGGCAGTGCCTAGCAGAGATAGAAAAGCAGAGAAGGGTGGAGCTAGTGACAGGAAGAAGACAATAGCCTTATATTCAAGGGGAAGACATGGTTGGTTTGTAGATTTGGAGGGTGGATCCCACAGCCAGGCCACCTGGGCCTGGACTGTGGACAGCAGGGGGCTCTGTAGATCAGGCTTAATCAAGAGTTCAGTTCTTTTGTCAGGGTGAGGTGGCATGTGGGGTAGCATCTCCTGGTTCTCCCTGGGCCTCAATCTTTAACTGAAACTGCCTAAAAGAAGCTAGCTTTCTCCTTTCCTCCTTCAGCATCACATATCCACTTTCCTTCTTCTCTTTCAAAGCTCAGTTTAGCCAGGCTTCTGAGGCTATTTCTACCTATACAAACATCCTTCCTCCCTCCATACTCCTTCAGATATATGGGATATGACTGGTCATAAAGGTCCTTTGGTGAGGTGGCTTGCCTGCAGCCTGGACCAGCTGAAGGTCTTTCTCTTGTCCAGGGTTCCAACTGGAAAGTTCATTGCTTTACATCTGTGAGGTGCATTGAAGGGAGCTGGACATGCACACGTGTGGGATGCTGCCTCCAAAAGCCTGCGGGAGTTATGCCTCTTCCTTGGTGGGGGGCCGAGGGGAGTGCACACAACATTGCCATGGTACAGCATTTCAGTGAGGCCCTGTGGCGTTTGTTAGCCCTGAACACACAATTTAAAGGTAAGAATGGCAACATTCTTGTTTTTCTTGCATGACACATTAAAACTTACTCAATGCATTTGAAACAGCTTTATGCATTAAAAGTGAGAGAGGGTTCAGGCCTGGACAGATATCTAGTTTTTAAAGCATTAATTCTTACAAGATCCAAGTTACATCTTACCTGATATTAAACACACCCTGGGGTAATGGAATGTGTAGGAACATGGGTCCTTGTAGGATTACTTGTGCTTCAGTCCAGCCATTTATCTACTGGGTGGCTTAATTTCAGAATCTCACATTACTCATTTGTCAACCCGGCCTAATTCTCTCCAGTGAATCCGTCATGCCCTGTTGCATATTCAGTGTGTATCCCCACATCAACCTGCTTACTTTTTTTTTTTTTTATTTGTTTACTTATTTTGTTTCTGACAATGTTATGCTCTGTAGCCCAGGCTGGCCTTGAACTCACAGTGATCCTTCTGCCTCAGCCCCTTGAGTGCTGGTGTTACAGGCATGAGCCACTATACCAGTTTAAGACAGATTAACTTTAATTTCTATATTATAAATATATCTATCCAGACTTGCTATAAAAAAAAAAAAAAGCTGGGCGTGGTGGCGCACACCTTTAATCCCAGCACTTGGGAGGCAGAGATAGGAGGATTGCCATGAGTTCGAGGCCACCCTGAGACTACCTACTGAATTCCAGTTCAGCCTGGGCTAGAACAAAATCCTACCTTGGAAAACAAAAACAAACAAACAAAAAAAGCCAGCCTTTCCCTAGAGATCAAGACCACTAACTCCCAGGTAACCGTTATGATACTGCTTTCTCCCTCTGCCCTGCCACCCACTTGGGCTTCAGGGACACCTGCTCTGGGTGATTCTTCCTCTACCCACTATTTCAGATAGAGCATATTTTCAGAGGGCATGAGGGTTTTTCTGAATCTAAGAGCCTAAAATTCCATAGGGTTATAGGCAGTGATAACTGACAATCCTGAACAGCTTTGGAAGAAAATACATAACTCATGACCAGACCAGAATGTACTGAGAAAATAATTTATTCAATGGTAAATCAGCAATTGTATTTTTTTAAAAAAATGCATAAGCATTACTATTAATGAGACCCTAAATTTGTCCACTGATGATTTAAATTTCAATTTTTTTAAATCAAGAAATTCCCTCAAAATTCCTTCAGCCTTTCTTTTCCAAATGTTCAGGATAGATCGTTTCTTTGGTTCAGGAGTTAAACCATTAACCTCTTTCTTCTTTACACTGGATCTTACTCAGCTTGAATAACAGAGAAGCATGACTCTTAACTGATGTGTGGTATCCATTTTCTTTTTCAGTGTCCACAATTCAGGATTTTGGGGGTTTTGTTTATAAGATATTTTTGGCAACGGTTGGAAAGTAGGAGGCACAGTGAAATGTTGAGAAAAATCTAAATTTCCTTTTTATGGAAGAAGTCTTTTGTGCTATACATTAACACAGTGCAATGACTTCAAATAAATTCCTTGAAAAAAGAAACAAATGACCTAGACTAGAAGACAAGCAAAATATAAATACATGTGCATATGTAGATGTTGACTGAGAACTTTCTTTACATTGACGTGTTTAATTTATACTGTGTAGGACGTCACCGCTTCTCTCGGAGAAGGGAACTGAATGACTGTTCAGTTCAGCCATTCCGTCGTGATGACCGGGCCTCCCACCGCTACCCGCTCGTGCTTGTGCTCTGGAACCGGTTAACCATTTTGTAAAGAGCATCTGGTTGTCACACTTCCAGAGAGCGGATGGAGCCGGGGAAAGAAGGGGTCTTCAGTCCAGTCCCTGATATCAGCCCTCCACCTTGTAATGTGATGGGCTGAGGGACCCTGAGGCTCCAGCCAGGCGGTGGGACAAGATGGTGGCAGATTGTCTTTCGGTGAAGCTTGGGTCCTTGAAGGCTCCTCCGTCTACTGTGGGCCTTTCCTTTCTCTGACACCACCTGCTCCCCTCTCCCAGGTGCTGGTGGACTGAATATGACTTGGGCAAAACAAGAAGCACCTTCCATTCAAGTTCTTGATCTGTTAGTCGAGGAGTGAAGGAGGCTGGAGACACCCCTCCCTGCCTCCAGCACACCTAGTGTCCCCAGTGGTCAGCGCCTCTCTTCCAACCCTCTCTTTGGTATTTCATGGCAAGCTCAACATTGGGCCTTCGTTTTTGCTTCAAGCTGAGCATTATTGACTGGTTCACTCAGATTCACGGGGACTCTGAACATGAGTCAGTCTGATAGCCGCTGGGAATCTCCATTGCTCTCCACACAGAAGCCAAGCAACATCTTAATGGAACACGGGCTGCAAATGGCCTGAAGCAATCAGCTTTAAAGCCCTTGAGGATTGCCATGGTAGATGATGTCCTTGCTAAAAGTCCTCTTGCCACAAAGCAACTCTATGTTGCTTTAGAACCACGTAAACCGGAAAGGCAATGAAATCAAGGGGACCTCTCCCTCCCCCCACCATGTCTTGTTGCCAAACATTGCCATTCTGCAGTACAGTATCTGACACACTGGGTAGAGTGTTCTGGCTTTTTCTTTGCCGTTGGCAAATTGATTTTGTTCAGCTGACAGTATTTCCCTCAAACCCAGAATATATAAGAAATCACTGGGAATTTACATCTGATTACCGTAGATTCATTCTCACATATTACAGGGCTCAGAGTTATAAGGAGAAATAGTATGCGTTTGCCACTTTGGTGTTTTGTTAGTATTTTTTAAATTAAAATGAAGTGTTACTTTTCTGAGGAATCAGCCAGAATAATACTCTCAAACTCAGAAACCTACTGGCACAATTCAACATCAGACATTATTTCTAACCAAATTATACTCTTTCGTCTGCCAAGCTATCTTCACATTTTTAATATCTAAAGGCAGGCCTATATGATAATCCCAGCAATATTCCGGAGATAAGATTTTAGTGGGTTTATTGAGGAGGAAATATTTGTTTAGGTGGCTTTCATCATGCCACTCAGCTTCTATACCATTTTCCTTGTCCTGGAGGATTCCCTTAAAGCACTCCTGGGTGAGGTTGAGAACCTGGGTGGGTGTTCCTCCAAAAATGGCTGCGTGGTAATAAAAATCCCCCTGTCCAAACGGAATGTATGCTGCTGACTCTCGCCGCCTCTCATAGGTAAACTCATCAGGATCCGCCTTGTACCACCAGGCCTGGAGCTGAGCTACTGACTGGCCCAGAGTTTCCACACCAAAATTATCTTGGAAGATCTGGTCAACATCCATACAGAAGAGGAAGTCGACCTCATGCTGGATATGAGAGGAAATGTGCTCCCCGATGGTCTTCATACGCATCATGCTGATGTCCTGCCACCTCTTCTCAGCCTTGACCTCAAACACTTTGAAGGAACGCAAGGGATACAGCTCTATTAAAGGCATCCTGGAGATGTCATCCACCATGATGTAAAATATGACTTTGTGGCCGACCATGAAGTACCTATTAGCAGATGTTATGAACTCTTCCAAGTAATGCTCAATGTATCTGAAACAAAGAAAAGAATATATTTAACCTCTGGGTTCCTGCAGGAGAGCACAGGTTACTTATAGTCAAATTGTCTGTGTTTACGTTGAAGAGGGGAACCATTTGTCTCCATTGCAGTTGTGGGTTTTCATGTGGAAAGACATATGTTAGTGTAACACTCTGGCTAATGTCAACTAGTCATTCACTCTGCCAGTAGAATGACTTATCTGAATGCCAAATTTTAGAAAGGCAGCTGGGCATGCAGTGTCCTGTCCTCTTGCTCTGGGAAAGCCTGTGTTCTCAACTGCCTGATTTGCAGGAAGCTTTGTGGCAAGGCTCTGGTCCCAATTCTAGAAGCCTGTACTTTCTAATGTTGTAGGTGCCCAGGTGCTTAAGTCCTTCAATAGCTGGGAGGCCCAAGGTCTACAGATATAAGCCACATTCTCTAGCCCTAGCTTTAACTGCAATAAAGGTAATTTTTGAACATCATCTACTTTACCCATTTTTTAAAAAAATTTTTTAAAAAAATATTTCATTTTTTCATTTGCAAGCAGAGAGAGAATGGGCACACCAAGCCCTTCAGCCACTGCAAACAAACTCCAGATGCATGTGCCCCCTTGTGCATCTGGCTTATGTGGGTACTGGGGAATCAAGCCTCAGTCCTTAGGCTTCAAAGGCAAACGAACTCCAGATGCATGAGCCACTTTGTACATCTGGCTTATGTGGGTTCTGGGGAACTAAACCTGGGTCCTTTGACTTTATAGGCAAGCACCCTAACCACTAAGCCATCTGGAGGCAGAGATAGGAGGATTGCCATGAGTTTGAGGCCAGCTTGAGACTACATAGTGGATTCCAGCTCAGCCTTGGCTAGAGTAAGACCCCACCTTGAAAAAAAAATAACAACAACAACAAAAAAAAAAAAAGGAGACGAACTTACGTTTTATTTTGGGAAAAAAATATTTAATTCTCTAAGGGAAAAAACAGTTCTATTTTAAAGCTAATGGTATAGCTCTGCTTTCAAGTAAGAATAACTACTATTTTTCTGCATCAAATGTTCTAAACAAGGAAACAACTGGATGCTGCAACTGGAACCTGACCAAAGTCTTAGGAGCTTCTAATGCACCAACTCTTCAGGACCCAATCCCATAGGAAGACCAGGCAGCCCTGCTCCAGCCTGGAGACCGCAGTACATAGATCATACTGTGCCTAGAGCCTACTGGAACCCCCTCCATCCTTGGTCCTGGGCCTTGGGAGCCTAAGAGAAACACGTGCATTCAGGCCATCCAGCAGAATTCCAGCATCCATCCACAACTGCCCTGCGAACTCTCAAGGAAAGCCACAGAGGCCAGGGAGGAGAAGTGCTGCTCGGTCTGGAATCCGCAGTATAGGGGTCTGAAACCTGAGCCCCCCTCCCTCTGGGGTGCAAATGGATGGGCTTACCTGTTGTTTTTTGTCTTCAGCCCTTTGAAGCTGACATAGTCTCCCACCTAATAATTCAGATGAGTTATAGCCTCTGTGAAACCATGGGTCCCTCACAGACACTCCACAGTAGAGCAAGAAAAAGTCAAGGACACGTTTGTCGCAAACGCTTACCTTCCTACAGCAAAAACAGTCAAGCCCACGGTGATTTTCTGTCTGGCATAATACTTTTCTAGGATAGCTCTGTTGTAAGTGCCTTCCCATACAACTGGTGCCTTCCATGGGGTCACTGTCACTACCTCTGGGCGTTTCCTGGTAGGAAAACAAAACAAAACAAAACAAAACATGTGGATCAGGATAGTTCTATTAAGACAGTACAAAGTGCCCAAGGAAAAGTGGGTCAGTAAGCTGCACAGTGATTTTCCTAGAATCCTGGTTGGAGCTTCACCCTAAGCATTTGAACACATGCGGCAGAGGCAGCACTGAGCTCAGGCACCTCCGAAGGCTGTTCTGAGGTGCCTTATGGGCTCTCCCTCTGCTTTACCATCCCCTCTTCTTTTCCTGCTTGCTTCTAAACCCTTTTTCTTTTTCCCAAGCCTCAACCTGGCACCACTAGGTTGTCATTATCACTGCGGATATCATTTGAGCCTAAGAAGATCCTAATCCTTGATGTATGGGAATGAGAGAATGAAGCAACAGCTGAGCAAGAAAAAGCTGTCTCAATTGCCTTTGGCTAGAAAGAGATTTCTGCACATGGATGTGAGGCTTGACCTTAAAGGACCCCACACTTGGGTCCCTCCCTTTGGCTATCAGATTATTGAGATAACGGACCCCCCAAAACTAGAATTTTATCAGAAGTCTCGTGCTGGAGCAAGGAAAGGCTAGGGCCCTGAGGCCAGCCAGAGGGGGAGCTTTCCTGCAACAGATTTCATACAGCTGATAAGGGAATTTGGGGTATCTAAGAGTGGTGGAGCCATTCTTGGCTCTTGGTGGGTTTTAACCTAGGAGCTAAGGTGCCGGACAGTGACAAACACGCAAAGCTTTCACGGAGTCAAGTACTTTGGAGTCAAGTACAAGGACCTCCAAGTACTTTTATGAATTTGAAGAATGAAATCCACAGACTATAGAGGGTGAAATCTGGAAAGATTTTATTATAGATATTATACACTTGAGAGAAGAAAAGACTAAGCTCCTGTTTAGCAGGAGGGGGTTCTCAGAAATGAGAAAACCTGCCTGGTGACTCTGATTGGGTCTTTTATGGGAATTTATTGGATAAGGGTTGAGCAAGTCAGTCTAATTCCCATGCCAGGTGGTTAGGCACCTCATAAGTCAGGTTCCTAGGAAGGAGAACTACATATATATATATTTGACAGAGAGAAAGACACAAACTCTAGATGCATGCTCCACTTTGTGGATCTGGATTTACATGGATACTGACTGGGGAATCGAACCTTGGCCATCAGGCTTTGCAAGCAATTGCCTTTAATTGCTGAGCCACCTCTCCAGCCCCTGGGGTACTCCTTGAGAGAAGGAGAAAGAAGGAAAAGCCAGCTCCCATGCCATGTGTCCAAGTACCTTGCAATCTTATTCACATCTTTATATCGTGTATCTAGGGAAAGAGGACTCTTTTAGGGAAAAAGAGATAAGAATAAGACCAGATTGTCCCTTATAGGTTCAAGGATATCTCCCATTTCTAGTCAAAAACAAAACAAAACAAAAACCTGTTCAGCTGTCTTTTTAATGGGCCCATTGAGGACAAGTGACTTAGGAATGCCAAGGCCCAGGATTGTGCCCTAAAAACTAGTAACAAAGTCAAGTATGGTGACATATGTCTGCTATCCCAGTGCTGGGGAGATGGAGACTGGAGGCTTGAAGACCTTATGTAAGGCCTCTTTCCTTTCCCCAGACATTTTCTGGGATTCTAAAGTGCTAACATTGTTTGTGGTAAAGATATCCTACCTTCCTGCACCCTGGTGATGGATCCTGGTCTTGATGGGTAGCTAGTCTAATCTAGCTGAATCCATGAGCTCTAGATATGCTAGCTCAAAAACATAAGGTGAAGGGTGACTGAAAAAGACATCCAGGGGGCTGGGGAGATAGCTTCGCGGTTAAGGCATTTGCTTGCAAAGCCAAAGGAACTCGGTTTGATTCCCCAGGACCTACAAAAGCCAGATGCACAAAGTGGCGTGTGTGTCTGGAGTTCCTCTCTCCCTCTCTCTCTCTCTCAAATAAATAAATAAAAATAAAGTTAAAAAAAAGACATCCAGTGTTAAACTCTAGCTTCCACATACATCTACATGTGCATCCACACACTTACACATGCAAAAATATCTCCATACCTGCCAGCATCCCTGTTACAAACAAAGTGAGGCTAAGAAAGGACTAGGGAACTGAGTGACTCGTCATGGAATTCATATGAAGAGCCTAACTGAGGTTAAGCATTGGGCTGATTGAATGGCACCCAGTCCTTCCCCTTGAGAATGTCTCAGTCCCAATGGGCAGTCAACTTGCTACCCACTCCTCAGCTGCAGGACTGTTCAGACCATGTCTTCTACAAAATCCAAGTAGGAAAGCCAGCATCCAGTCTGGTTACTCGGATGGGAAGGATTCCTTTGAGCAGAAAGACAAAGCAGCACATTAAAAATTAATGTTAAATTAAAAATTTAAATGTTCCATTTCCCAGCAGTTAGTCAATTCCACTGACAATCCTAACATGGCAGTGACCCTGACTGAGAAGGCAGACACAGCC
This sequence comes from Dipus sagitta, assembly GCA_036346955.1. Classification (NCBI taxonomy): domain Eukaryota; kingdom Metazoa; phylum Chordata; class Mammalia; order Rodentia; family Dipodidae; genus Dipus; species Dipus sagitta. The sequence continues at coordinate 134,330,310 of CM070770.1, forward strand.
TGGAAATGCAGGGAGTGAGAAGGGAGGGAGAATGAGGTGGACATGGGCTTCTGGGAGAAACCTCTACCTCAAGCAAGCTTAGCCATCAAATCTCACAAACTACAAAAACAAGGGGACCAGAGGCAGCTGGCCCATGTGCAAAAGGTCAACTATGGCACTGTCAACTGCCTGAGATGGTCAAGACTACCAAGACATATCTTAAAAAGGAGGGAAAATGCCAGAAAGAGCTGCTTAAAGATCTTCCTTCTGAACAGGGCACTTAACCTGTGACCTCAGCATGCACAACTCTACCACACAGGGAGAAAGCTATCGCCAAAATTATGAACCTTCTATAACCACAGCACACCCATCCCTAAGTTACTAGTAGGTTTTCAAAAAACATTTTATTTTTTATTTACTTATTTAAGAGACAAAGAGAGAAAGAGGCAGAGAGAGAGAGAATGGGTGTGCCAGGGCCTCCAGCTGCTGTAAAAGAACTCCAGACACATGTGCCACCTTGTGCATCTGACTTACATGGGTCCTGGGGAATCGAACCTGGGTCCTTTGGCTTTGCAGGCAAGTGCCTTAACCACTAAGCAATCTCTTCAGCCTGCAGGCTTTTAATCTTATGTCTTTATTCATCAGCACATAATAGCCAAGGGCTGGCAAGAAGAAATATTAACATTCTATAACCATGCAGTGGAGTAAAGAAGAGATATGGGGACTAGGGAGATGGCTCAGTGAGTAAAACCACTTGTCATATAAGCATGAGGGTCTGAGAGGGCCTGAGTTCAATACCTATAGGGAAGATGGGACACAGGAGACTGGCTGGGGCTTGCTGGTCAATCTGACACCCCCAAAAGAAGGCAGCTCCGGGTTCAGTGAGATACTGTCTTAAGGAACAGCAGAGGACCCCTGACGTTCTCCGGTAGGCTCTGTATGTGTGCACATACATCTGCACACACACATGCATACATTGTACGAGCACACACCATACCATATATATGTGTACAAATAAAAGAGATCTGTACTGTACACTCACTGAGCTGCTGCGTGGTGGACAGTGACCCGGCATAGAGCCAATGTCAGCAAAAACAGGTCTATGGTTGTAGAGTTTAGAATAGAACACTTATGGGAAGGATTTGAGAGCAAGAATCAACAGAACAAGTTAATTAATCAGACTGTGGGTGAACAAAGGCAAAAGCCATCCCAGACTCTGTCTCCATGGAGCTATTTATCGAGATGGGACGTGAAAGAACAAGGGTGGAGTGGGATTGAGAAATCCATGTGGGTCGTGTGAGGCATGCAGAGATGTCAGGAAGCAGGTCGATACAAGTCAGGACTCAGAGGAAATGTCTGGGCTAAAGGCACAACTGCGGGAGTCATCCTGTCATTGGTGCTACCCAACGCCATGGGAGTGGATGGGAGTGTACTAGAAGGGAGGAGAGGACCTGGGAAGAGGAAGACACCCCTACTAGAGACTGACAAAGAAGAGTGGAGATGAGACACAGAGGATGGAGGGCCAGAGAAGCTAAGTGACCTGGATGTAGAAATATGTGCATGGCACACCATGCTGTACTGGGTCACAGGCGGTTTAACAAAGATGACGCACTGAAGAAGCAGGACTGAAAGACAGGGAAAGTTATGGGGACATGGGAAGGGGAAACAAGTCCCACTCCTGGGAGTCTGGTTAAAGCCCTCACCAGCTGAGAAGCAAAAATTCCAACACAATTAACGTTTGTTATAAAGATTGCTGACATAGAAATAGTATTCTTGGTCTGGAGAGATGGATCAGAGGTTACGGCACTGATGACCCGAGTTTGATTCCCCGGTGCCCACATAAAGCCAGATGCTCAAAGGGGCACATGCATCTGGAGAGTTTACAGTGGCTGGAGGCCCTGACGTGCCCATTCTGTCTGTCCCTCTTCTATCACTCTCTGCTTGCAAATAATAATAATAAAATAGTATTCTTAGTTGGGCATGGTGGACCATTCCTGTAATCTTGGCATTCTGAAGCATGAGGCAGGTGGATTGCCATGAGTTCAAGGCCAACCTGGTCTAAATAAGTCAGTTCAGGACAGAGTCCCTGTCTCACAAAGAAAGAAAGAGAAAAGGAAAAGACAAGAAAAGAAATGCTTCTTTCACATACAGATATGTTCTGTTGAAATAGCAGTGAATCAGGCTTAACGCCCTTATGTAAGGCCTCTTTCCTTTCCCCAGACATTTTCTGGGATTCTCAAAGTGCTGACATTGTTTGTGGTAAAGATATCCTACCTTCCTGCACCCTGGTGATCTTATCAATGTAATCCAGTCAGGTGCTCCTCAGGAGCCACCCTTGATCTGATTTAGATTTCCTAGCCACCCTTTGAAGATAGTGACTTCAAAACCTACCAAAATAGTACATATGGCTATTGTAAGGAGTGGCGGGTGACTCTTAGAGAAGCGCATAACGTGTGCTCTGGGGTGTGTCTTAATCGCCTTCTAAATGTCTCTGTTTCTCTTAACATTTGTAACTTAAAGTCTATATTAAAATATCATTAATGAAGGAGCTGGGGAAATAGTGGTTAGGGCATTTTGCCTACAAAGCCTAAGGATCCCGGTTCGATTCCCCAGGACCCACATAAGCCAGATGCATAAGGAGGCACAGGTGTCTGGAGTTCACTTGCAGTGGCTGGAGGCCCTGGCGCACCCATTCTCTCTCTCTGCCTCTTCCTCTCTCTCAAATAAATAATAAATAAAAAAATTTTTTTAATAAAATATAATTAATGAAACCCCAATTCTGCTTCAGACTGGCCAGTCCTGAAATTCTTTTCTGTCAAAACCAGGAAACTTGAGTTTGCCTGAGTTAAGGTCCCTAAAATATTAAGGGGATTACTCAGGCTGCTGACGGGTGACAGTGCCTCTGTCCCTCTTGCCACTGAAAATTCATATGATATAAAATATATTTATTTGCTCATTCATTCTTTTATCTAGTGATACTCATTTATGCAAGAAACAGATTCCGGTACCTTGAGGAGGCTTTAATGAGATGCTGGTTCAATGTTCTTTAAATATTTGCTTGACATTCATGTGGACCTAGGCATGGGGTAGAGTGGGGCGGAGTGACAGGTGGTGGCCATGGTCTATCATCTCTCCTTTGCCCCTAGCAATTCACAAGCACAAATGGAACAGTGAAACTGGACTATCCTTATAAGGACACCCGGTGAAGTGACCATCTCTAGCTGTCCAGCCTGCCTGCCCCTTAGAGGGGAGGATGGTTCTCAGCTTCCCAGTCTAAAGCAGCAATGCTTCCATCTTCTTACATCCTCATACCATCTCCTCGATGGCTAGCTGCTTGTTCAGGTCATGGAAGGACACATAGGAGGCCAGAATTCCCAGCTCTGCACACTGGCATGAATCAAGTGAAGAAATAAGGGAATTTGCCAGAATGTTTCCCAAGCCCAAGATTCTTCACATAGGACAAGGCATATTCCCTCTGAGCCTGCTCCCTCCAGCTGCCCCTGCTCCTTCTGAGCTTTCTCTTCCCTCAGTGTTGATATCAGACCCTGGCCATGTTCCGTGGCCTCATCTAGGACCACAGACCCCTGGACAGCTGTACTCTGATAGCACCCCATCCCACAGCTCTAGCTTGTGCTGAACTCATGGGCAGCCGAGACTATTAATCCCAATGCTAAGACACCAGAATCCACACACAGCCTTGGTGGAGCTCATCATCCCTCCAAGCCCGAGGCCTGCATCTCTTCTTTACCTCATCAATGACTCTACCTCCTGCCAGTCTCCCAGACCTCTCAGACACCTGGCACAGCCTTCAGATCTCATCTTTCCCGTTAGTTCATCACACCACCTTACCAACTGTGGCAAATACTAGTTTCGCATCTACTTCCCTACAGACTGTGAACAACTTCTTCTCTTTCTCATCTTCTTCTTTTTCTTTGGTCCTCAGGATTGGACCCAGGGTCTCATGCATGTTAAGCACATGCTCTGCTACTTAGCTACATTCCTAGCCCCAAGAACATGAACTTCTTGAATATACCATAATGTGTCCAACACAATGCCGACCACAGTAATTTTTACCATAATTCATAATGAAAAATAAAATTTTATCACTTCTCTACCTTTTGGTTAAGATCAAGTGCAGAAATGTAGCTTACATTACAACCAAATACATATACACATATACAACAACAACATGCTTTTCCTGTTGGGCATGGTGGCACACACCTTTAATCCCAGCACTTAGGAAGCAGAGGTAGGCAGATAGCTATGAGTTCAAGGCCAGCCTGAGACTCCATAGTGAATTACAGGTCAGCCTGGGCTAGAGTGAGACCCTACCTCAGAAAAACTAAAAACAGGGCTGGAGAGATGGCTTAGCGGTTAAGTCATTTGCCTGCAAAGCCAAAGGACCTTGGTTTGATTCTCTAGGACCCACATAAGCCAGATGCATAAGGTGGCACATGCATCTGGAGTTGATCTGCAGTGGCTGGAAGCCCTGGTGTGCCCATGCTCTCTCTCTCTCTCTCTCTCTCTCTCTGTGTGTGTGTGTCCGCCTCTTTCTTTCTCACCCTCTCAAATAAGTAAATAAGAAAAAAAAAGTAAATTCAAGAAAACCAGAAACAAACAAAAAAATACTTTTCCTTATTTTGTGTGATGCTCTTTGATATTCTACTGCATTTCAGTTAAAAAGCTAGTTTTTTGGGCATGGTAGCACACACCTTTAATCCTAGCACTTGGGAGGCCAAGGTAGCAGGATCACCATGAGTTTGAGGCTGCCCTGAGATGCAGTAGGAGTGAATTAGGTCAGCTTGGGCCAAACCAAGACCTACCTTGAAAATTAAAAAAAAAAAAAAAAAAGCTAGTTTCAGAGTTGGGGAGATGGCTAATTGGTTAAAGACTCTTGCTTGCAAAACCTGATGACCTCGGTTGGATTTCCCAATACCCATGAAAAGCCAGATGTACAAAGTGGCACATGAAGTGGCAAGAGGCCTTGGTATGCCCATTCTCTTTCTCTCTGCCTCTTTCTCAAATAAATAATATTTTGAATGGCGTCTGTCTAGGTGGGCAGATTGCTTAAAAGAAAAAAGCGTAATGCTGAAGACTCCATATACTTGAGCTGCAAGGTCACTGAGAAATCCTGCTGGAGCTGAGCTGAAACTTCCGCCATGTAGAGCAGCTGACAGAAAGCTGGAAAAAGCCACACTGCATGCAGTTCCATGGGAGAGAAAGAAGTCATCAATGGAGACAAACAACAATGGACACTGCAAACCTTACATTTGGCCATCCAGGCCAAATGCGCCAATGGGTGCAATAGTGGCAGGTCTGTTATGAGGGAAACCAACTGCTCTCTAGTTGGACTGGAGGCCCACTCCATGGGATGGAATACATCCCTGATACTGAAAACCTACAACAGGGTTGGTCACGAGCCCTAGGGGTATAACATCTGCTGGTGTCTGGCTAAATGTATATACTATGCTCACCAAACTGCCTGGTAAGCACTTCTCTTAATGTTCATACCTATAAATTAATGCTACTCTCACTTTTGGTTTGAGAAGCTTCTCTTTTAAGATGATGGTGAACTTTGAATGATCCAGGAGGCACCATGGTACTGAGAAGTGACAGAGGAGTGCTCAGCACTGAAACATCTCTATCACACCTTCCAAGGCTCAGGGTCCATTGTGGAAGAGGTGGCATCAAGAATGTAAGAGCCAAAGGAAGGGTAGGACTCCTTACAACATGCTCCTCCAGATACAAAATGCCCTGATTATCCATGACCTCATAGTGCCTGGCACTACCTACACAAGACCATCATAATAGGAGGAAAAGATGATGACATCAAAATAAAAGAGAGACTGATTGAGAGGGGAAGATGGAGAGTGGAGTTGCAAAGGGGAAAATGGGGGGAAGGAGGGAATTACTATGGGTTATTGTCTACAATTATGAAAGTTTTCAATAAAAAAATTAAAAAGTGAATTTGGGCCCAATAAAGCAGTTTTTGAATGAACATATGGTGAGTAGTGACTAGCAATTTGTAAAATACCATGTGGCATACCGGAACTTTTACAAAAATTATGAATGAGTTCATAGCCCCAGAAGATTTGTTTTTATCATCATTCCCATTGCTAAGATAAGTTACATGAAACTAAGAGAGACTTTTTTTTTTTTGAGGTAGGGTCTCTCTCTAGCTCAGGCTGACCTGGAATTCACTATGTAATTTCAGGGTGGCCTCAAACTCATGGCAATCCTCCTACCTCTGCCTCCCAAGTGCTGGGATTAAAGGCATGGCCACCACGCCCGGCTCTATAAGAGAGACTTTCCTTGCCCCAACTCCAGATGCTGTGGTTTTCCACATCTGCCTGTGGTTTATTAACCCCCCCCCCTGCACCCACCCACCCAGCCCCAGGGCTTTGGGAGTCACCTGCTACCACTGACCATTTCCTGTCAGAATTACCAAGTGGACGGTAGTTTCTTATCCAAAGTCCATTACTGAAGTTTAACAAATGCTAAAGTTCTTTCTCCCAGTCAGCAATGCGTTCAGCGGCCCTGGGGAGCGTCCCACCTCCATGGACTATGGTTTCCCTGCACTTGGAGTGAGGCGGTTTTCCTTACTTTGGATTAAACCATTCGCCTAGTGAAAGCTCTTCACTGTTGTCTTCCTTCCATCCTCCTTTTCCTATGTTCTCTTCTTCCTCATCTTGATAACCAGGGGTCCTAAGTAAAAAGGAAGCAAGCTAGGTGAGGCAAGATGGGTGACCTGTGGAGGCAGAACGACAGAGGACTCTCTCATGAAATGGATCTCAAAGCGGAGAATATGCCATCAGCCGGGGCACTGGCTGGAGGTCAAACCCTAAGGACACCCTTTCAGTGAAGAGGTACAGCGTTCAACTTTGTTGTCACTCATCCAGGTCAGCACTAGGGTTTAATGGCCGAGTTATTCTCAGGTCTTTCCGGGTCATTTACTTACATGACCAAAACATGTGAGAACAGCCTTCTTAAAATATTTCTGTCTCAGACAGTCTTGTGTGATTCAAACTTCTTCCTGAGCCTCACTCTTAATTACAGGGAGGGATGGATGGAGGGAGGGAGGGAGGGAAAAAAATGGAAAGTGGTAGTTCCATACACCAAATAGATTCTTCATACGACTTCAGTGAGCAAGAAGGAGTGAGTGAGAAGGTCATGAATGCGACAGCACTTTAACTGGATCGTCTTCAAGTGTCAATCATCCCTAGCCCTTACCTATTGTTAAACCAGGTCTGAAACCACCACCTCTTCTGACTGTTGTTGTCACCAACTTCTGGATTTCTAGGAATGGAAAAGAATGTGAACACTCATCAGCAGAATGGGAAAAAAGGGGGGGGGGAGCGGGGGCAGGGGGAAAACAGCATTAATATCAGCTAGTGAGGTGACTGTGGTAGGACAATTTTCCTGTCAGATTCAACCCTGTCTGCTGAAAGGAGTCACCAATAATAATCAGCCTTCCATGAAGGGACCTGTGAAGGCGGAATGCAGCGACACACATGCAGAGCTCACAAGTTGTGGGATTGTACTAAGTTTTAGTGTTAGTGAAAAACCATACACCTTTCCAGAATCATGGAGGAGGGGTGTTTGTTTGTCTTTGCAAAACTAGGATAATTCAGATTGCTACAAAGGTCAACCTGAGAAGAATTCCAGTCACCAACAGTGACAGAGGATCACTGAACAAGGGTCAGAAAACTACTGACACAGAAGCTACCTCAGCCACCCACGTGAGAAAGTTTCCTTGCTCTCTTGTTGGGAAAGTCTCTTCAAGTTAGAACCTCCTAGAGGAGAAAGAAGGGGAAGGTAGACAGGTGGCAAGTTAGTTCTGATCGGGCATAATAATATTAAGAAATCGGGGGGGGGGGTTGTTGTTAATTTGGTTTGTTTATATAGACAGTGCCCTGCTATGTTATTGTAGCTGGTCTCAAACTCCCAAGCTAAGAAGTCCTTCCACTTCCCTTGCAACTAAGAGGTCAGGCACGTATGAAACCTGCCAAAGCTCATCTGCTTTCAGGAAGTGTTTGAGGTGGTTTATGATGTAAAGGTATGGTTGCAATAAGTGGGGAAAGAACACAAGAATTAAAACACACACACACACATGAACAGGACATAGTGGTGCACACCTTTAATTCCAACACTCAGGAGGATGAGGAAGGAAGAATAATGTGAGTTCGAGGCCAGCCTGAGACAACATAGTGAATTTCAGGTCAGCCTGGGCTAGAGTGAGACCCTACCTCAAACAAACAAACAAACAAACAAACAAACAAACAAACAAAACCACAAGAGATGAAAAGGAAACATTGGTTTGGTCACCCAGGTATGTATGTATGTGTATATACATATATATATTTCTTCTAAGTATGTATTTTGCATGACTTGGTCATCCCACATTTTAAAAAAGTTTTGTTTTACAGCTGAGTTACTGGGTGAGTGGCCCTGTGTAAGTTGCCAAGTCCTATGGCATCTAAGGATAAAAGCCAGGATGTAATACTACCAGATAAATCATATTGGAATGAAGGCTGAGGTGTGCACAAGCAGTAATTTGTTCTGAGCCTCCTGGAAGCCATGCCAAAGATAGGAACAGAGAGGTTTATGTAGCTCTGATTTCTTTTCCAAAAAAAAAATTTTTATAGTACTTGGGAAGGAAAGGCAGAAGGATCGCTGTGAGTTCAAGGCCAGCCTGAGACTACATGGTGAATTCCAGGTCAGCCTGGGCTAGAGTGAGATGCTACCTCAAACCACACCCCCCCAAAAAAAATAAACATAAATTTTTAAATGATCCATGTTAGCTCATCATAAACTGCAAGTTTAAGCTAAGCATAGTAGTGCATGCCTTTAATTCCAACACTTGGGAAGCAGAGGCAGGAGGATCCAAAGTTCAAGGTCACCCTCAACTACTTAGTGAATTCCAGGCATACACCTTAAACCCCAGCACTCAGGAAGCTGAAGTAAAAGAGCAGGATCACTGTGAGTTCAAAGCCAGGCCCCAGGATACAGTGAGATCCTGCTAAAAAAAAAAAAAAAAGCCCCAAAGCGGGGGGGGGGGGGTGGGGGCAAAACACCTAAGGAAAATTATATATCATTCGTCTATAAAATCTGGTTTAGAGGCTGGAGGATACAGTCCAGATCCCTAGGAAACAGCACCCCCCCCTCCCCCCGCCATATGCATGTACACAGACACTCACACCTCCCCCAACCCTTTCTGCCTGAGCATGGCCACTTCCCGGTGGGTAAGGAATCAACTGTAGGAGATCCCCAGTGGATGGGGGAAGCCCACAAAAGCTACTCAGATTCCAAGCACTTACTTCCGATGATATATCCACAGCAAAGAGCCTTCTGGGCTAAAAGCAAACAAGAAATAAAACATATCATGTTACTTTCAATTCTCATAAATGCTATTCTATAACAGGCTATCATCCACTCCATTCCACTGAGACAACCAATGATAAAGTGTAGAAGATTAGGTACAAATGCAGAGGAGGAGGAGGGGAGTAATTGGGGGGACTGTGTGACACAACACATCTCAGTTAGAGTTTGTGACTGAGTGACCTCACAAGGTGAACTCTGTCTATACAGCTCGCCTTTTATTGGGGTGGGGGGAGAACAGGGGGCGGGGGCAGTACATATGTTTACTGTCAAGGTTATTAGTAAAAAGTTCAAGTAGTAATTAACTAATTAAGGAACTTAAAAGAGAGCACATTTGGAGATTGTTTAGAAAGGCTGGTCAAAGGAGCTTACTCCTGAAAGACAGTATGGACTTACCCTATCTAGGGAAAGAGCAGAGAGGAGCTGGTGACAGAAACGATGCCTTACTGATAAGGTGGCTGATGCAACAGCTTTAGAAGAAAACAGAACAGCAGAGAATATATGGAGCCAGGGGCGAGGGAGATGGCTCAGCAGTTGAAGACACTTGTTTACAAACCCTGCTGGTCCTGGTTTGATTCCTCGATACCTATGCAGAGCCAGATGCACAGGGCTGTGCCTCAACCTGGAGTTCTTTTGCCATGGCAGGAGGCTCTGGCATGCCTATACGTGTTCTCTCTTTCTCTCTCGCTCTCTCATAAATAAATGAAAATGTTTAAAATAAATGAAAGAATACAAGGAGATAGCATATATAACATTCATAAAATGTATCTACCTCTGGGGATTAGCAGCATGCCAGCAAGGCAGGTGTGGGGTGAGTTAAAAGTTCAATTCTGGGAGCCGGGCGTGGTGGTGCATGCCTTTAATCCCAGCACTCGGGAGGCAGAGGTAGGAGGATCATGAGTTCAAGGCCAGCTTGAGACTCCGTAGTGAATTCCAGGTCAGCCTGGGCCAGAGTGAGACCCTACCTTGAAAAACCAAAAAGTTCAATTTTGGGGCTGGAGAGATGGCTTAGTGGTTAAGGCACCTGCCTGCAAAGCCAAAGGCCCAAGTTCTATTCCCTAGGACCCATGTAAGCCAGGTGGCACATGTATCTGGAGTTCATTTGCAGCTGCTGGAGCTGGTGTGCCCGTTCTCTCTCTCTCTCTCACACACACACAAATAAAAACAATTTTTTTAAAGTGCAATTTTGAATCCCAATAATAAAGGCAGCTGGGAATTTCCAATTGCATTTGCTCAGGCTCTCCAGAAGAAGAGACTACTTAGCAAACCTCCAGTCAGGGTGCTTTCTTGGTTTAGTGGGTGTGTGTGTGTGTGTGTTTTTTTTTTTCCTTGTGAAGACAGTGAGCTATCAAATCCTAATCTGCCACTTTCTCAGGTTCAGCCACTCACACCAAGGATTTATCTTCCCCAAGAAAGTAGAGCCTAGTATCAAAGAAGGCAGCGAGGCTGTCCTGAAGCACTCACAATGCTGAGGCAGGGACTAGGACTCCTTTGGGTGAGCACCTCTATTCAGTTATTCTACAAATACTGGCTGGGTGTGTCTTCCACACTAAGTGCCAGGACACACTGCCTATCTGTGAGGAGTGTGCAATAAGGCAGACGATAACCCAGCCACATACACTCACAGAGCATAAGCACGCGTGGGCTCTCGTCAGGAGCACCTGGGTGGCTTCCTGGAGAAGCTGATGTTTCAGCTGAGTTCTGGAGGTTAAATAGGAGTTCAAGGTGAAGAGACAGAAGAAGGCTCCTAAACAGAACAAGCCATGCCAAGGCCTGAGGAAGGAAGGAAGTACTTGCAAGGAAATGAAAGTAGCCCAGGGGCCAGAGGTTGCAGGTTTGGCAGAAAGGGCCATCCGTATCTGAGAAAGGTCCCTGGAGGGCAAGAGGGAGTAAGAGTAGATGTGGGCAGCAGTTGGGAGGTGATGGCAGTGGTCCCAGCAGTTATAGCTCACAATGGCACTGACCAGAGAGGCATTTGGGAGATAAAAGAGATAGGAATCCTAGCTGGGCATGGTGACACATGCCTGAAATCCTAACGAGAATCATGACAAGTCTGAGCCAGTTGGGCTAGATAGTGAATTTTAAAGGTCAGCCAAAGCTACAAAGCAGGACCCTGGCTCAGAAGAAAGAAGTGACCTGACTTGGTGTCACACAGAATTATTCCATTGTTCTATGCCTGACTTCTAAACCTTACTTAATTTATTTTGTCACCATAATTGTTTCAGGTTTTGCCAAGGTCCCTTGGGCTCTTATCTCCCTCTCTGCCTTCTCTCCCTACTGGGGTTCATGTCTCCTAGGGAGAAAACATACCCCTTCTCATTGCCTGCAGCTTCCCCTCTGAGCCCAGCACTCACCCACTAAGTCCTAAAGTTCTTGGTTCCTGAATCAGTATAAGGATAAGGATGCCGATGATATGATGACAGGGAATATTCAGCTGGGTGCCTACATACATCTGCTTGGAAAACCCTCCCACCCATGAGGCCATTTCTGTTCCTATTCTTGTTCTACAGATGTGGATACGGACTTTTTCCAAGGTCATACTGCTAGTGAGGAGAGCCCCCGTATTTGAGCCTGGGGGTCTTATTCTACATTTTGCAATAGGGTAGGTGTGGGGGACAGAGAGGAGGAGAAGGAAGGGGACAGGGTTGGCTGCAATCCAACATTTAGAGAATTTAGTCGTGGACCTTTTTTGTAGTCTAAAGTTCATCTGCTGGTCTAATTTTTTTAACGTCCCTCCTTCTAACCCTCCTATTGATCTCTCCCAGAATCCTTCAACACTGCAATTATCACAGTAGTATCATACTAAGCTGACATTTTTTTTTTCTTTTTTTGAGGTAGGGTCTCACTTTACCCCAGGCAAGTCTGGAACTCACTCTGCAGTCCCAGGCTAGCCTCAAGCACACAGTGATCCTCCTGCTTCTGCCTCCCAAGTGCTAGGATTAAAGGTATGTGCCACCATGCCCAGCTAAGCATACATTTTAACATGTATCATCACCCAAGGCTTGAAAATCACCTCTTCCGTGCTTTCCTTGATAATCCTAGCAAATGCCTGGCCCTTTGTACATGATCAATAGACATCTGTCAATGAGTACTTACAGACCCCCTTCCAGGCCAAACATGATCTGCCTCCTCTTTACCTCAATAACCTTAATCTATCTTTTTTTGTTGTTATTATTATTTTTGAGGTAGGGTCTCACTCTAGTCCAAGCTGACCTGGAATTCACTATGCAGTCTTAGGGTGGCCTTGAACTCACGACATTCTCCTACCTCTGCTTCCTGAGTGCTGGGATTAAAGGTGTGTGCCACCATGTCCGGCTCCTTAATTACTTTGTATCATTATTTTTATTTTCATTTACTTACTGGTGTATATATGTGGTATGTGTATACATGCATGTAAGATTATGCACATGTATGAAGATTTGAGTGACCTGTGCACACATGTGTGAAGGCCTCTGCTATTATTCTTCTACCTTATTTCCTTGAGACAGGGTCACTCACAGAACTTGACACCACACATTTTTCTTTTAGACTGTCTGACCAGTGAGCCCCAGAAATCCTCCCTCCCCTCAGTGCTGGGGTTACAGACATGTGTGACCATGCCTTGCTTTATACACAGGTGCTGGGGATCAAGGTTAGATCCTCATGCTTGTGCGGCAAGCACTCTAACCCACTAAGCCATGTCCCCAGCCCCACTGAGACAGTTCAGGGGTAACGGGGCGCCTTGAAGAGGGAGTGAGGAATTTTCTTGAGCCTGTAAGGGAGAATGTGGGTTTGTTTCCTTCTCGTTTCCACTAAACCTCACCAGAGGAGGTGAATAAGTACCTCTGGTTTTATCTGTTCCTTTCTTAGAAAACAAAGGACTAGCAAGGGATTACTCCCTTCCTAAGAACCTGGTGGCACCCAGACACTTGGCATCTGGGGCTGGACTGACCAATTCATCCCACCTAGTACACTCCCACAAAGGACCCCCATCTGGGTCTCTAAGTGGGTTTTTCCATGTCTAGGACCCCTTCCTACAACACAGGAGCTCTGTATTCTTCCTTCTCTTAAGTTCTGTAATAAAATCTTTCCAGGGCTGGAGAGATGGCTCAGCAGTTAACACACTTGCTTGCAAAGCAATGGTCATCCTGGGTTCAATTCCCCAGTACCCACGGAAAGCCAGATGTACAAAGTGGCACATGCATCTGGAGTTTGTTTGCAGTAGCAAGAGGCCCTGGTATGCTCATTCTTTTTCTCTTTCCTTCCAAATAAATAAATAAAAATATTTTTAAAATCTTTCTAAACTATCCTCTGTTCTGTGGGTTTTATTCATCAAAATGCATAAGGTAAGAACTAGAAGGTCACTAATTCAGTGGAAGCTCTGTGCGACTGTGAGCATCCAGCACCCTAGTTCCTGAGTTATTGCCCATCCGGGAGCTGAGGACAGCGCCACTGCTCTCAATTCCCATGTCAACATCGTTGCTTATTTATACATACATCTTGCTCCATCCAGACCATGCACCCCAAAGGGTCACATGTAGATAAGCCATGACAACATGTGTATTTGAACCTTTGGCACCCACATTAAAATTCTGTGAAGCACTAAAGTAGAGAGCTACAATTCTGACTACAACTCGAAACACCAAAGTTGTCTAATCTAGTTCAGATTCAGAACTTGCAGCTCATCCAAACAAGGATTTCAGCTCCCAAAAGGAGCCCCAAAGGGCACTTGTCCTCCTCTTGGGCTCTTCCTTCTATTTGTCAGAAGCTCCTTGGCTTGTTTCACTCATTGGAACAAATGCTGCTACTGACGTTTACTACAGAGTGAATGTTTGAGGCCACCCTACATTTGTATGTTGAAGCCTGGTCCCTGGAATGGAGATGGAGCCTCTGAGAAGTAATCACGCTAAGATGAGATTGAAAGGATGGGATGGCCTCGATGGAATGAGTGTCCTTAAAAGAGGCAGAAGAGAAGCCAGGTATGGTGGTACATGTCTTTAATCCCAGTTCTCTGGATCACAGTGAGTTCAAGGCCATCCTGAGAGTACATAGTGAATTCCAGGTCAGCCTGGGCTAGAGAGAGACCCTACCTTGAAAAACCGAAAAAAAAAAAAAAAAAAAAAAAGAGAGACTCTTCGGCTACGGAGTGAGTTCCAGGTTGAGAAAAGAAGAGGAAGAAATGACAACTTGCTTGTTCTCCATAATGTGTGGGTACTGAGAGAAGAAGGCTACTTTCAAGCCAGGAAGAGAGCCCTTCCTGGGGAACTACACCAGACAACCCCTTCATCCCCAGCCTCTAGAGCTGTGAGAAATAAATCCCTCTTGTTGAAGCCCCCTAAGCAGTGGCATTTTGCCCACGATGAGCAGAGCTGACAGATGACGGTGACAGCCTGTGGGGTTTTGGGCTGTTGTTTTGTTTTGTTTTGATTTTTGTGGTACTGGGGAGTAAACCCAGGGCCTTGCACATGCGCGGCAGGTACTTTTCCACTGAGCTATACCCCACCCCCACCTTTCGAGATAGGGCCTCGGAGTCTGGACTCAAGCTATAGTGCTGCTTCTGCCTCAGCCTCGAGTGCCAGGCTTGCAGTGGGCTGTGTGAGCCAACACACCTGGCATAGCTGGCATGCTTTGATCCTCATGACAAGTCTCGGGCTTTGTTCCAACTGCTACATCCACACCATTCATTTAATCCTGCCAACACCCCTCTGAGGCAGGTACTATCATTTTCCTGATTGGAAGGAGCTGGGTTTTTTTTTTTTTTTTTTTTTTTTTGAGACAAAGTTTCACTCCATAGCCCAGGCTGGCCTTGAATTTACGACTTAGCCAGGCTGGCTTCAGACTCACAGTCCACCTGCCTCAGCCTCTCCAAGTAGATGATTACAGATAGGAGGCATCACGCCTGGCTATTATCGCCCCCTTTCTTTAAAAAAAATTTTTTAAAGATTGTTTTATTTATTTATTACAGTCAGAGAGAGAAGGAGAGAGAGAGAGAGCGTGAGAATGGGTGTGCCAGGGCTTCTAGCCATTGCAAACGAACTCCAGACGTATGTGACACCATGTGCATCTGGCTTACATGGGACCTGGAGAATTGAACCTGGGTCTTTAGGCTTCGCAGGCATGTGCCTTAACCTCTAAGCCATCTCTCCAGATCACTATTATCCCCCCCCCCTTTTATTTATTTTATTATAGTTTTGTTTTCTCAAATCAGGGTCTGAACTCCAGCCCAGGCTGACCAGGAAGAAACTCACTTGGTAGCGCCAGGCTGGCCTCAAATACATGGTGACCTTCCTACCTCAGCCTCCTGAATTCTGGGGTTAAAGTCGTGTGCCACCATGCCCGGCTGTCCCCATTTTTAAAAGCAGGGAAACTGAAGAGCAAAGTGACTTACACAAAGTCACCAAGGAGGTGAGTGGCAGCCCAGGACCAACCAGGCAGTCCCAGGGTCCCCACACCCAACTTGTGAGTCATCTCTATTTTGAACCAGTTTCTTCTACAGTTCAAAAGACCAAATTTCTAGACCTTTTAAATTGGTCACACACACTAACTTGTGTTTTTCTCAAAACTGGTTACTCAGAACAAAACAAGAACATTGTAGAAGCGATTTGATGCGAGCCCCGCCTTGACCCTCACTGCTTCTGTGCTCTGGCGGGAGACTGGTTGTTCCTGCTATTAATGCACCGAAACATTCAGTTTCTCTTTTGTAGCCAAGGCAGTCCCGCCAGCTCATCAAACTTTAGAATTCAAGCACCGAAAGATAGTCAGATGTTAATCAAGACCACAAAAAAAAAAAAAAAAAAGAAAAACCAACTCTGAGCCTCCAAAACATTTCACTATCAAGACAGTAATAGTGCTGAGACAGTGCTGTCCGGTTCAGCAGTACTTCTGGAAGCTGAAGGCTGAGCTGTGCAGGGGCCAAAGCCCTCCTGCCCTCCTGTAGCTGCCTGTGGAGCGTCCCTGCAGCAAGACGCCTCTCCTGCTGCAGTGTGCACTGGAGGTTCAAGCGGCACACAGGCAGCACAGACGGATCTGGCAGCTCAGAGACACTTGGTTCATTCTGCTCTCCAAGTTTAGAAGGGACAGGATGAGGAGGGGAAGACAAGAAAGGAGAGGAGAGGACAGGTGAGGGGAGAGGAGGAGGGAAGAGGAGAGGAATGTTTCAACCAGCCACAAATGAATCACCAGCAATTCAGTATGTATTTTTGTAACAAAAGTCAACAATTTGAATTGCACCTTTAAACTCTGCAAATAGCTTAGCCTCCCTCGTGTTGGGATTACAGGCATGTATCATCATAGCTGGCTTGAAATTTCTAACTTAAAAAAAAATTAAAGAGCCTGTGTGTCTGTGTATGTGTGTGTTGTGTATCCACATGCAGACGCGGGAGACCAGAGAAAGATGTCAGATATCCTCCTCTACTGCTAGTCTACCTTATTTCCCCGAAACAGAGTCCCTCACTGCACCCGGAGCTCCCGCTTTTTCAGTTAGATCTGCTCACAGCCATCATTCTGTTTCTGTCCCTGCCCAGCGCTGCGATGCTACGCAGGCCTGTACAGCCATGCCCGGGTTTTTATGCAGGTGCTGAGGGTAAAACTCAGGCCCTCATTCTCATGCAGCCTGCGCTCTTACTTGCTGAGCCATCTCCCTGGGCCTTTGAAAGTTAAAAAAGGAAAAATTATTTATTTGCAAGCTGAGACATAATGAAAAAAGGGGGGGGGGCAGAATGGACGTGCCAGGGCCTCTTGCCACTGCAAACAAACTCCAGATACGTGCACCACTTTGTGCATCTGGCTTCACATGGGTACTGGGAAATCAAATCTGGGCCATCAAGTTTTGGCTTTTCAAGCAAGAGCCACTGAGTCATCTCTCCAGCCCAACCTCTGAAAGTTGTCTAAGCAAATTTTTTCTGATCATACAAATCACTTGACATTGCATTTTTGGTTTAAGGTGACCTCTCTCTGAGTCTAGCTATCATTACAGAAATCAGGGCAATTAGAGCACAACAGAAAGGAAGATAATTAATGAGCTTGAAGTTACTTGAAAGGTCTGATTGCAAAGACCATCCAGGGCTCAAGAACACGGGAAAAGTGGGGCCCTTTATCAAAGATGGTTTTGCTTCATCCTAATTTTAAAAAATATTTTATTTATTTACTTGTTTGAGAGAGAGACAGATAAAGTGACAGAAGGAGAGAGAGAAGAGAGGGAGAGAATGGGCATGCCAGGGCCTCTAGCCACTGCAAACGAACTCCAGATGCATGCACTTCATTGTGCATCTGGCTTACATGGGTACTGAAGAATTGAACCTGGGTCCCTAGGTTTTGCAGGCAAGCGCCTTAACTGCTAAGCCATCTCTCCAGCCTGAGTTCATCCTCATTTTTACTAGGCTTGGTAACTTGGCTAATACTAGTAAAACAGAGTCATAGCAATATTTTCATCTACACAATTCCGTCCTACTTCATAATTACCTGTTGATATATTCCCAAAACACAACCACCACAGTTGAGACAACCAGCATCGACAGAATTACTTTTCCTTTGACATTCATTATTTTCTCCTGTGGGGGGAAAACAAACAGAGAGGGAAATAGGTTAAATAAATGAAGTTCAAAAACTAAAAAATAAATGAAGTTCAGAGTGGGAGATGGCTTTTGAAATCCACATATTCTCTAAAAAGAGACATTATGGATAATTAATTAGAATTGAGGAGTGTATTCCACTTTAAATCATATAAACCAACCATGGCGAATTAGGCCGATTCAGTTAGTAGAGGAGGCTGCCTGTGTTAGCAGACTCTAAGACCACGTGGGGAGTACCTATAAATAAACGGTTCCTCAGAACTCCAGTCAGCTCCAGATTCATAGCACCCTGCCTTATACCTTACAACAGTTAATTTTTGGGGAGCCACTCTATTCCCTAACTCTGCTACCTCTGGAGCACTGACCACATGTTCCTTGCTCAGAGGAGAAAATGATTCTGGTCTTTGGCAATCTAGTCTTCACAGTGCCCCATCAAGCTCAACCTACCTCCAAGCAAACCATCAGTACATAGGCACGGACATAGACAGTTTCGGATTGCTGTGTGAGACTGTGGCTGAAAGGGTGCTGGGTGGAGAAGAATGGGCTGAACCGTGCTTCAATTTGGTTATCAAGGGAAGTTGGACATGGACGTTGAGTCCCAGGGAATGAAGACATGATTTTAAAATGCAGGAAAGGGATGAGACTCTTTTGAGAATAGCATCGCTAACAGGCTGGTGTGAGGGAGAGAAACGCACACACACAAAACCCAGCAACTAAATTTTGTACAAACAAAATTGCCCCAAACAAAGTTGAAAAGAAAAAAATATATATACCGTTCTAGTATCAGAGAGATTGGGACAAGGCTGAAGTGGTGGTGGTGGGGTGGCAGCCCCCCCAGTAAACACTCTGGGCCCAAGTTCCAACTTTCAGCATCACTACAGTGGGTGACATCAAGAACATGGGCCAGCTGGACCACACGTAAAGCTCAGTCTTAGACTTCTTCCCTCTAGGTACCATGTGAACTGGTGCACACAGGCCAGGGCCCATGGCATAGTCGCCCTGTGCAGAGGCCTGTTGCAGCTCAGACCCACTACTGGCATGAGCTGCCTGAAGTCTGCAACGATAGTGGCAGACAGAGAGGTAGGCAAGTCCTGGCTTTGACAGCATTGAGATCTCCATCGAAGGAGATGGCTCTATGGATAAAGCGCCTGCCACACAAGCCTGACGATCTAAGCTCATATCCCCAGTGCCACGTAAGAGCTGAGCATGATGGCATGAGTCTATAATCCCAGTAGTGGGGAGGGGGAGACAGGATGAACCCTGACACTTAGTGCCTAGCTAGTCTAGCGGAATCACTGAGTCCTGGGTTCCGTGAGAAGAACCTGACTTGAGCAGGGCGTGATGGTGCACACCTTTCATCCCAGCACTCGGGAGGCAGAGGTAGGAGGATCGCTGTGAGTTCGAGGCCACCCTGAGACTCCATAGTGACTTCCAGGTCAGCCTGAGCTACAGCGAGACCCTACCTCGGAAAAAAAAAAAAAAAAAAAGAAGGAAAAGAAAAGAACTTGACTCAATAAACTAAGGTGGGAAAGTGAAAAAGAAAAATACCCAACATCCACCTCTGGCCTCCGCACCCACATGCACATGGATACACATACAAATGTGCACACACATACGCAAACACTCATACACACATGCACACACACATACACACATGCACACACACATACACACATGCACACACACATACACACATGCACACACACATACACACATGCACACACACATACACACATGCACACACACATACACACATGCACACACACATACACACATGCACACACACATACACACATGCACACACACATACACACATGCACACACACATACACACATGCACACACACATACACACATGCACACACACATACACACATGCACACACACATACACACATGCACACACACATACACACATGCACACACACATACACACATGCACACACACATACACACATGCACACACACATACACACATGCACACACACATACACACATGCACACACACATACACACATGCACACACACATACACACATGCACACACACATACACACATGCACACACACATACACACATGCACACACACATACACACATGCACACACACATACACACATGCACAGAGAGGTCGGCAAGTCCTGGCTTTGACAGCATTGAGCTCTCCATCGAAGGAGATGGCTCTATGGATAAAGCGCCTGCCACACAAGCCTGACGATCTAAGCTCATTATCCCCAGTGCCACGTAAGAGCTGAGCATGATGGCATGAGTCTATAATCCCAGTAGTGGGGAGGGGGAGACAGGATGAACCCTGAACCTTAGTGCCTAGCTAGTCTAGCGGAATCACTGAGTCCTGGGTTCCGTGAGAAGAACCTGACCTTGAGCAGGGCGTTGATGGTGCACACCTTTCATCCCAGCACTCGGGAAGGCAGAGGTAGGAGGATCGCTGTGAGTTCGAGGCCACCCTGAGACTCCATAGTGACTTCCAGGTCAGCCCTACACACATACACACATGCACACACACATACACACACCAAAAGGAGGGAGGAGGGAAAAAGGTCTCCATTTGAGGAGGTGGCAGTGAGGTGGAATTTGAGAGCTAACATTTTGCTGTTGTTGTTTTTGGTTTTCTGAGGCAGGATCTCGCTCTAGCCCAGGCTGACCTGGAACTCACTCCGTAGCCTCAGGCTGCCCTTGTGCTCTCAGTGATCCTCCTACCTCTGCCTCCCCAGGGCTGGCATTAAAGACATGTGCCAACATACCTAGCAAGCTAACTCTGACACAAGAAAATGTACAGCCCCTCAAGTACTCGTCACAGTTCCAAAAAGCTCCGAAAACCAAGCATCTTTTTGTAATTCAATCAGCATCAAAGCTCCAACTGATACAAGGCTGTAATTTTTTTTCCTGTTTTTTTTTCTTTTCCTTTCTTTCTTTCTTTCTGTTTTTTTTTTTTTTTTTTTTTTTTTTTAGCTAGTGTCTGACTCTAGCCCAGGCTGACCTGGAATTCACTATGTAATCGCAGGGTGGCCTCTCAAACTCACAGCGCTCCTCCTACCTCTGCCTCCCAAGTGCTAGGATTAAAGGATTTAGCCACCATGTCCGGCTAAATCTATAATTTTTTCCTGGGAATGCTACATTAATATAGGACAAGCAGTCTACATCCAAAATAGTCTGAATTTGAACATAGTTGGGTCCAGGGTTTCAGATCAGGGACTAGGGAACTTTACTGGATGAAATTAAATTGATTTCCTTATTTTGAAAAATGGGAGTGAAAATTTAACCCAGCACTTAGGAAGCTGAGGCAGGGGGAGGATTGCAAGTTTGAGACCAGCCTAGACAACATAACGATAGCATGTATCAAAAAAAACGAACAAGAGTGCTTGTCTGGGCAGCACCTATACTAAAATCATAATGATAGGGAGAAGATTAGCATGGCCCCCACATAAGGATGACACACAAATTTGTGAAATGTTACCCCCCCTCAAAATAGTGATGACTTCCAGGATAATGCCTTAACATAGGACAAGTGTTAAAATATACATATTAAAATATACATATGTACGTTTTGTTCATAAAACAGGCTGTTGGGAGGACTAAGAGAGACAGCATGGTACCTGGTACTTAGCAAGTGCTCAAAACATATTTGACAAAGAGGAGCGTTCTGGAATAAGAACATGTTATATAATGAAGTGTAAATAGATGCAAATGAGGGACTCTGGAGGCTTACCCATCTGTTCTGAGCCTCAGCCTGATTAAGAGCTGCTGAAAAGTGGGACTGACTTTGATTTTCCCTGATCTAGCCCCAGGCACTGCTGCAACACGCAGACACTGCGTGTCTCAGCCCCACCACCTTCATCTGCTGAGAAGCAAAAGCAAACCATCTCCCAATCAGAAGGCATCTTAAACAGAGACACGTGAAAACACAGAAGAGAACACTGGTCCTGCCACCAGGGACAGCCCCGGTAGGTATATCTCCTAATCCCTGCCCCAGACACGCAGGCGTGTACCTTGTTTAAAATTCGGGAATTAGCATTAGAGGCACCCCATTGCTTTCTGGACTTCCTCGATGGTTCAAACCCACTCACTCTTGCTGTGGCCAATCATCACTCTGGAGCAAGCCTTGCAAATTGAAAACTATCTGAGTGAGCCAATTCTCCAGCCTTTAGCAAAGCACTAGAAATGGAGAAATGAACATGACATATGTCCTAGAATCTGAAACCCAGGACTCCAGGGAAGAAAGAGTTGGCAGGGTAGCCAATGGGTCCTTTAACCTCACCCCACCCCCAGATGAAAATGAGGCATTTGGCAGCCAACATGGCCTAAAAGTCCTTCTCCCATGTGCTCTGTTTTGCTTTGTTTTGTTTTGTTTTGTTTTGTTTTTTGTTATTGTTTTTCCCTTCAGAATTCTCAAAAACTTTGATTCTGAGCCAGGCGTGGTGGCGTACGCCTTTAATCCCAGCACTCAGGAGACGGAAGTAGGAGGATCACCGTGAGTTCGAGGTCACCCTGAGACTACATAGTGAATTGCAGGTCAGCCTGGGCTAGAGTGAGACCCTACCTCAAAAACCAAAAACAAAACTATAATTCTGAAGTTTTGTGGTTTGGTTGACTGTCTTCCCTATCAGGTAAGAAACACTGGTTAGATTCCAAGTGCACACAAGGGACCCAAAGCACAGAATCTGGCTGTTGAATACCAACACTTGGTTTCAGGAGGGGTATGGCCCCACCCCTGGGTGATCTATCTCAGCCAGCTGCAGTTGCACAGGCTGTGACAGTAGAGAGCCCTTCTGCCATCTCTGAGACCTTCTGACTTAATGCTCTTGTCATCCTCTCTAGCTCCATCCTCTGGCCTCATTTGAGCTGCTTCTCCCCAGGCCACTCCCAGACTCAGCCCATGCAAAGCTGGGCTCCTGCATGGATTTGAACATGAAGGTACTGACACCCCCATTCCTGGAACAGGTCGGGGCTCTAGGGGCATTTCCCAAGGCAGGGCCACTCTGTGATGCTTCTTCCATCTGCCTTCACTCTACCCTCACAGAACGATGTACACCCCGTCAGAGAACCACCCCAAGCTGAAGAAGTGAAAGTATTCCTCCCAAAGAGGATTAATTCCTCCCTGGAGGGCAGACAGGGGACCCTGTTTACTCCTTTTCACAATCAGGGGAAAAGGTGACTCTCTTAGCTGAATAGCTGGGCTGCTCAGCTGCTTTGGGAAAATCCATGATCCGGGAGGGCAGGGAACAGGCAGGCTGAGTGGTAGAAGAAACCAGATCTTCTGATCAGCCTCAAGGTTCTCTTTGCTGTCTGCGATCCACCACTGTGGCCTGGAACACATCCCCTTCTCCCCAGGGAACTGGCCCATCTCTACGGGAGCCTCAGTTATGTGGGATACTGGGTCCAGACTGGCACAGCCCATGGCACGTGGCATGTGCACCCTGTGTGTATGTGGACTGAACAAAGCAGTAATGCAAGCCCTGAGGCACCTCAGTCCTGTTCCACCACAGAGCCACAAGCAGAGAGAGATAGGAGAGAGACAGGCAGAGAGAATGGGGGCCGCCAGGGCCTCCAGCCACTGCAAATGGACTCCAGGTACATGTGCCGCTTTGTGCATCTGGCTTTACATGGGTACTGGGGAGTTGAACTCAGGTCATTAGGCTCTGAAGGCAAGCACCTTAACTGGTGAGCTATCTCTCCATCTCATAAATTTGTGTGTGTGTGTGTGTGTGTGTGTGTGTGTGTGTGTGTTTCAAGGTAGGGTCTCACTCTAGCCCAGGCTGACCTGAAATTCACTATGTAGTCTCTCAGGGTAGCCTTGAACTCATGGCAATCCTCCCACCTCTTCCTCCCTAGTGCTGGGATTAAAGACATGTACCACCACACCCAGCTTTCATAGATAATATTTTTAAAAAATAAATAATAGGCCGGGCATAGTGCTGCATGCCTTTAATCCCAGCTCTTGGGAGGCAGAGGTAGGAGGATCGCCATGAGTTCAAGGTCAGCCTGGGCTAGAGTGAGACCCTACCTTGAAAAAAAAAAAACTAATAATAAATTAATAGTAACAAGAAAGGACAGAAGTAGATCGTGCCTATAAATCTTATTTTCCCCAGTGGCCTGTGACCATATGTTGTGAAACCAGAGTCCTGAGAGGAATCCCTGTTCTGCAGGACGGCACCTCACAGAGCAGCCTGGGTGAGGCCACATTCCCTTGAGGGCTTGAGATAAAGCCCCACTCTGCCTCACCTAGGGCAAGAATGCACAGTGTACCCAGTGCCTGCACCATTCTCAGGCAGGAGAACAGGCTGGGGCCCTTCTCTGCAGGAGACCCAGGCCCAGGGTCACTCTCTTACCCTGGAGGATGGAGTTGTCTGGTCAAAAAGTCTCCAACGCACCCTTTGGACTTAGATTTCCCCTGCTGGCTTTCCTGGTTGACTCAGGACCCACCTGGATGAGCTACAGGACTGAAGACTTCATTTTTCACAAGGACGAGTCCCTTAGGCACAAGAGCTCACCTTGTTGCCAAGGCCCATATGTGAAATTTCTTGACAGGATGGTTGAATGGTAGGTCATTTGACCAATCAATGCTCATGGAGCACAGACGACGGCTTACCGGGCCTGGCAATGTTTAAGCACTAGTGTCCTTTATTGCATGGATTTCCTTACAAAATAGGGCCTTATACCTCTCATGCGGAGGTAGGAATATCTCAGGTGCTTCCTAGAACAGACAGAGCCCAGGGAACCCCTATCTAGCTCTGGCAACTGTCTGGGGCTAACTCCAACTTGTTCATGTATCAAGGTCCCAAGATCTTGTGCTATGCCCAGGACCCTCCCTCAGACACAAAGGACAAGAAACATACGGCTCTGCTTCCTGCTCAGGGCTCACAAAGCTCCAGCGCTTCCCCCACCGGGGAGCAGCAAAGGACGGACCTATCAGAAAACCCAGCTGGAGCCACCTAAGCAAGAAGCCGTTCAGAACTTTCCAGACGTGGCATCACCAACAACAAACTGTGGAGCCAAAAGCAACTCTGCCCTATGCTCAGGAGAAAACAGTAACCGTTGAGTAGCCACGCTGGAGGGAACTGGATTCACTTGGCTTTTCCTCTGTTGAAAATGATACTAGAACATCCTTGGTGGGATACTGAGGCAATCAGGAAGTATGTAGCCAAACTACAGCGAGGGCATTAGCGGCTACACATAGCTCATCAGTTCTGTATTTTTTTCCCATCATTTTGTTAATATGCTTTTTGGGTTTTTGTCACATTACATGCTATGATATCCCTTTTTATAGTCTTAATATTCACTGCTGTGCTTAATTTTTTTTTTTTTGAGGCAAGCCCAACAGACTGGCCTTTGTTTTTCTTTTTATGAGAAAGAGTGAGAGCTCGAGTGAGAGAGAGAGAAAATTGGTGCAGCAGGGCCTCCAGCTACTGTAATTGAACTTTAGACACATACGCCATCTTGTGCACATGTGCCACCTTGTGCGTGTATGTCACCTAGTGGACATGTGCGACCTTGCGCCTGCATCACCTTGTGTGTCTGGCTTATGTGGGATTGGGAAAATTGAGCATGGGTCCTTGGGCTTTGCAGGCATGTGCCTTAACCACTAAGCCATCTCTCCAGCCCTATGCTTAATATTTTATTTACAACTTGAATGCTTTTTCTTAAAGTGCTTTCCCTATCCCCAACTGAATTAGCTTCTAGCCCACAAATGTCTAGATCCTTCTTGACTGAGCCAGACCAGGCTTTGGGCTAAACCCTTCTCCAGTGGTTTCTCAGTTCTGCCTCAGCAGTTCTATGAAATTTCTCTGTTATTAATCCCATTTTACAGACAGGAAAACAGGTTCAGAAAAGTTAAGCAGCTGGTTGGAGTTCACTCAGTATATATACCGTGCTGGGGTTCAGATTCAGATCCAAGAAATCAGCCTCCAGTGCCCTTCCAACCACTCTGATACATCACTGAACTCATCCACGAATTCACTGTCCACATCTCCGGGTGCATGGTCTCCATTTGCCACAGATGGCTGCAACATAGTGCCTGACCCAAAGCTGGCCAAATGCTGGCCAGAGCCTCTAAGAGTCAGCTTTTCCTTGGACCAGCTGGGGATCCCAATTTGTTCCATCTTTGACCACGGTCAAAGTGCCACCTGAGTACATGGTTTGGGGCATCCTCCCTCCTGTCACTGGTCTACATCTCACAGTGGTTGGCGTCAGTGCAGTGGCTTTGGCTCTGCTTTGTGGCTCAGACTGAGCCTCAGCTAAAGGAAGTGGCTTGTCTGAGCTTGCTGTGAACACCCAGAAGCATCAGGGTTTAAGGTTAGACCTTCTGCCTTTGGGCCCCATTCTTGCCATTGGGACAGTGTCTTATTCTAAAGCCTGTCTTTGGGGAGAACCATAGGGAAAAGGGCAGGGAGGCCTCTTTCCAGTCACCCTTTTCATTGTGAAGGTCAACATAAACACAGACGCGGGAGAATGAGAGCTGGGTCTCACATGAAACACACAGCCAGCTGTCACCCCAGCCACACAGCACAACCTGTTCTGAGTGGCATCTTGCAGGGCTTCTGTTGCTGAGTCCTCTTCAGGAAATGGAAAGCCTGGACCCAGCTTCTGCTTGTCCTGGCTGCCTGGCCCAGGAATCACACTCTGAGGGATTTTTCCAAAGCAATAGATATGATTCAAGAGATGCCACACCATCCTAAAGAGGCTTTGTATCCTACCAGAATTCACTGCCCCAGGCCCCAAGACACCCCCGTCCCTGCATTGTCAGCTTGAATCCTGCACAGATTACTCCAGTTTGAAGCCCCAGCCAGCCAAGCCATAAAGGTTCCAGCCAGGAGAAGCAGAATGGAGCAGAACTTACAACACAAGTCCCTGAGCCAACATCCCAGCTCCAGCCTCCAGGTCCGCTGTTGGGGAAAGGACTTTGTCTCTTCCTAAAACTACTGAGGGGACCTGGGAGAGGTGATGGGGAGAGTGAGAATCCTCTCCAGTATGGGTCCATTCAGCAGCCCGGTGGCGGCTCCC
The DNA here is from genome assembly GCA_036346955.1 of Dipus sagitta. Taxonomy (NCBI): domain Eukaryota; kingdom Metazoa; phylum Chordata; class Mammalia; order Rodentia; family Dipodidae; genus Dipus; species Dipus sagitta. Next base: position 134,357,230 of record CM070770.1, read on the forward strand.
AGCAGGCCCATCCTTTCAACATACCTCATTGTCCGCTGTGTTCCCTGCAGAGCAAAAGGCAAAACAACGGTTCTACTGAGCTCCAGCCCGCAGAAGGAGGCAGGGCTCAGAGGAAGAGAAGGTACTGCGTTCCAGCTCCTGTCAAAAGAATAAACAGCTGTTTCAGGAAGAGGGGGGCAGACAGATCCCTCAGCAGCAGCCACGGGCTTTGTTCCTGCAGCCCCAGGAAATGGGCTGTTTATCAGGACTGTTGACTCAGAGCTACATGCCAAGGCAGAATTGGTGCTTTTTGGGCCAGTGCAGGTCTCCCTCACTAAACTAGGCCAGGAGTCACAGGAGGGAAGGCCACCACCCACATGGGCCACTCCTGGGGAAAACTGGGAACCGTCTAGGACCCAAGCAACCTAAAGTGATACCTCCCCGGAACAGCTAACGGAGAAATGTCTAACAGTAACCCCAGGCCTGGGGAGATGGCTCAGTGGTTAAAGGCACTTGCTTGTAAAGCCTTTTATCTTGGGTTCAATTCCCAGATGCAAAGTGGTAGACGTGTACCTGCGCATACCCATAAACACATGATGTAAAAAATAAAAACAACCCCAAACCAGAGGTGGGTCGGCAAATCCCAGCTCTACCTAAATGTCCATTCGAGACAAGCCCTTCCTTGACAGCTCATGGGCTTTGTAGGTGGCTCTGTTTGGTGGGAACTCTATTGTAGAGAATATATGAGATCTCCACAACCTGCGGTCCCAAGCCCCACCTCTGCTGGAACAATGCTTTAGCTCTTCCCACCCTACCAGCTGCCCACAGAGAAGCTTTCCCCTGGAGGCCAGCTCAAAATAGCAGTTTCTCTCTTGCTTGTTTTTTGTTTTGTTTTTTTTTTTTTCCTGGTTTTTCGAGGTAGGGTTTCACTCTAGTCCAGGCTGACCTGGATTTCACTAAGTAGTCTCAGGGTGGCCTCAAACTCACAGCGATCCTCCTACCTCTGCCTCCCGAGTACTGGGATTAAAGGTGTGCGCCACCATGCCCGGCTGCTTGCTTTATTTTATTTTATTTTTAATCATTTATTTGACAGAGAAAGAGGGGGGGAGAGAGAGAGAGAGAGAGAGAATGGGTACGCCAGGGCCTCCAGCCACTGCAAACGAACTCCAGATACTTGCGCCCCCTTGTGCATCTGGCGAACATGGGGGTCCTGGGGAATCGAACCTGGGCCCTTTGGCTTTGCAGGCAAACGCCTTAACCGCTAAGCCATCCCTCCAGCCCTGCTTGCTTTTTTTGACAGGGTCTCATGTAGCCTGCAAATTCACTGTATAGCCAAGGATGACCTTAAATTCTGATGCTCCTGCTTCCACCTGGGAGTATATATGAGTTTGCCACCGGGCCTGGCTCATGCAGTGCTGGGAATGGAACCCAGGGCTTTGCATGTTAGGCAAGCACTTGACCTAATGAACTCTAACCCCAGTCCTCAAACTGGAACTTTCGAGATGCATCATCTCTATCACATTTGCAAAGGCCAGGAAACAACACAGAGGAAGTGGTGGATTAAATATGGCGGTTCCTCCCACTGTAAGCCCGAGAACCTCCTCCAGGGAGATGGCGGTAGACACTGAGGAGACATCAAACTCATCAAAGCAGAAAATCAGAGGCTGCTGAGAGCTCAGTCCTGAAGGAGACTTAGAGCACGCCCTCCAAGGCTCAGGGAACATTGCTGAAGGGGGGGGGGCAGAAAGAATGTGAGGGCCACAGGGTGGGAAGGTGTACTCTGAGACATTATCCGCTGCCACCCCTCCCGGCCCCCGCAGGCTGACCAGTGCATTCATGACCCACAGTGATTACCAATAAACCCACTGAGGAGGCCTTCAGTGGAATAGGGGCAGGCAACAGTGAACATAAGAGGATGACCCGAAAGGAAGATGACCAATTTGGAATTAAAAAAAAAAAGCAAATGAAGTTACTTGTCACTCCCAGAAGCCACGATGCATATAAGAGACAACACAGAGGTCAGGCAGGGAGGTGACACTCACCGCTCCCTGCTTCATTCCTCCCAAGTTGCTAGGACACTACCAGGAAGTACAGTAGGTCTGGGAACCTGAGACCAAGGGGAGGGGACCAAGGCCAGACAGGAAGGAGTCAAGAACTGGCCCCCAGGTTGCTCAGCCATGAATCCTGCCTCTTCCTCCCACTCTGGGAAGGAAGTTTCAGAGCTTCCTCCTCTGAGGGCCAACTGATCACAGCCCTCGGGGTCTGCAGCTCCTTCCTACCAGTTTGCTTAAATCCTGATGGCTACTCAATCCACGGGAATGCACAGTCATTCTGCTCCCAGCTCGCTTGCTCTCTCTCTCTCTTTCTCCCTCTGCTTGTTTTGTTTGTTTGTTTGTTTTTCTGAGGTAGGGTTTCACTCTAGCCCAGGCTGGAACTCACTGTGTAATCCTAGGCTGGCCTTGAACTCACAGTGATCTTCCTACCTTTGCCTCTCGAGTGCTGGGACTAAAGGGTTGCACTACCATACTGGGCTCCCAGCTCTAATTCTAAGACAGGTATACTAGAATATTCTGAACACACCCGTGACTGGACACCATCCCTTCAGACACCTCATCATAACATGTACATTGTCACCAAGTCCTGTGATGGGACCCTATGTGTGGCAGCGAAGACGAAGGAGCTGCAGAAACTCGTGTGAGCACAACACCCAGCGAAGGAAGCTAGAGGGCTACATCTAGGCCTGGCCTGGTGGCATGTGCCTGTGATCCCAGCTCTCAGGAGGCTGAAGGCCAGTCTTGGCTATATAATGAGCTTGAGACCAACCTGGGCTACAACAGACTCAAAAAAAAAAGTGGGGTTGGGGGGTATAGAGTATATGCATAGTCAGTCTGTTTAAAGTTTAAAGTTAAGCAGAATAAATTTCTGCTGTTAGAAATTGGGATAATGGGGATGGAGGGATGGCTTAGTGGTTAAGGCATGTGCCTGCAAAGCCCAAGGACTCATGTTTGACTCTTCAGGTCCCACATAAGCCAGACACACAGTGACACAAGCATGCAAGGTGGCACGTGAGCACAAGGGGGCACACATGTCTGGAGTTCGATTGCAGTGGCTGGAGGCCCTGGAGTGCAATTTTCTCCCTCTCTCTTGCATAAAAAAACAAACAAACAAACAAAAAAGGCCAGTCTGTTGGGCTTGCCTCAAAAGAAAACAAAGAAGTTGGGATAGTGGCCTCCCTAGAGGAAGTACATTCTGGTCTGGGTGATGGTTACACAGGCATGCCCGTGTGGTGAGAGTGGGCATCACAAATAGACCTTGTGTGTGTTAAGCATGAAAAATCCTAGTAAACTCCCTGCTGAAAGCTGCATGCTCTCAGGTTCCCCATCGTCCCTGCCTTGCTCTCAAGCACCCCAAGACCCAAGTGCCCCAAGACAGGCCCTGTTTCTTTGCTGATCTCCCCATCTAAACCCACGTACCCTAAACCCCTCAGGAGGATCACAGCAAGTCTTCTGGGAGGCAGTGTCTGAATCCTCCCTTTCTACCTTGCAGGTTAGCAGGCCCTCTGCCTGCCGCTGGGCTATTTCGCCCATATGTAGTGCCCTCCTCTGGGGACCTGCAGGAGGCAGGACAGCTTTGGACCCTTCTCCCTCAGGGAAGTGTCCCAGCAGGTGATTTGATCCAGTCACTGAGATTCACTGCTTAGCCCAGTAGCCACTGGGGGAGGGAGAACTAACCTACTGGTGACCAAGGGCTGCGTTAAACTAAGCAGGAGCTCTTTTTTTCCCCCCTCGGGCTGGGTTCCAGAGTCACAGCACATCTTCAAGCTTTGAAAGCCTGAAGGAATCCCAGCCTTGCGTATGGTAGGCAAGCCCCCTACCCCTGTGCCACACCCCAGCTCTGTATGAAGTCTCCTGATGACCTGAGCGGTCACTTGCTGGGCGCTCCACTTCACAGCCAGCAAAACAGCCTCTCTCCTTGACCTTAGTAGACCCTGCTACTCTGCCACAGGGCCTTCCTCCACCATGTTCACAGAGGAACAAGAGAAGGTTTGAGAACCTCAGTCACTTCCCTGGAGTGTTAGGGGGCGGGAGGGGGGGGCGTTATGGAGGGGTCCAGAGCTGCCCTGACTCCCTCAGGTCTCCAGAGGAGGGCACTCCATATCAGCTGGTTAGCCCAGTGGCAGGCAGAGGGCCAGACACTGGCTCCCTCCTTCCTTGAGACACTCCCGGCACCCTCAAAACAAAGGAGCACACATGTTCAGCCTTTTCTTAATTAAGGCAGAGAACCACAGAGAATGATCCCCAGGCTACAGAGCTCAGCCAATCAAAGGCCAGATGCTGCTCACGGTGAGTGGGACGAGGAACCTCACCACTCCAGAACTCTGTGCCCTTGGACCTGTCCACAGCAGCCCACAGCAGGTGCCTGCCCATCTTCCACGTCTGAGAAGAAGCCCCAGGGGCCTCTGAGGAAGGAAGCCCTGGCTTGGCACTTGGCAGCGGATCACTTCTGGTCAGAAAACACTGCATTTCCCACCCTGCTTTACCTGTGTGGGATGTGAGGATTAAGTGTTCTCAGCAAAGAACTCTACTGACACAAAGCTGCAAGCTGTCATCATGTGTTTAAGCCTAAATAGATGTGGTATGGTCACAGAAGACACGCTTGCCGATGCTTGAGTGGGATAAGACACTCCAGTCGGTTTCCTGCCTTGGGTAATGGGGACGAGCCCGGTGCTCACGCCTCAGGTGGTTGAAAGGATGTCAGACATGCCTGGTGAGCACAGAGGCTGGGGCCTGGCTGCTGGGGGCTGAGTCACAGCTCTGCCCCATCTGCTGTGCAATCCAGGGTGGCTTCATTAGTGCCTCTGTGGCGGCACTTCTGTAAAATGGGAATGACAGCTGGCACGTAGCAAGTGCCAGACACACAGTACCCAATCCGATGGTGCCGTTTGCTGGGTTGCACATTTGTGAGGCAAAATGTACGTTTCGATCGTATCGGTCCTGGTGGGCATGGGAAAGAAATGGGGCAAGGGTGGGTAGCATGAGGCTCCAATCAGGAATTGCCACCAACTAGTCTCAGCTGAAATGATGGAGGGGAGGAGGTGCAGCAGTTACCATGGCAACCCAAAGACTGTCCCTGAGAGGACACTCAGCCAGGGCTAGAAAAATGGGACTCTGAATACCTGAGTTCAGTTCCCCAGGGGGCCATACTGGCAGCAGGGAGGCAGAGACAGGAGCAGTTCCCAGAAGCTCACAAAAGGAAAGTAAGCATGTCTTGTGGTAGAAGGCTAGGACCAACCCACAAGCTGTCCTCTGACCTCCACATGTGTGCATAGCACAAGCACATAATACCAAATAATACATTACATTTTTTTTTTTTTTCTGAGGTAGGGTCTCACTCTAGCTCAAGCTGACCTGGAATTCACTATGTAGTCTCAGGGTGGCCTCGAACTCATGGCGACCCTCCTACCTTTGTCTCCCAAGTAGTGCTGGGATTAAAGATGTGCACCACCATGCCCGGCCTTTATTTTTTATTTATTTATTTTTTTAATAAAAAGAAAAATGGAAGCGTTGTGACTCCATCTAAGCAATCCAGGGCAAACATCCTGAGCTCTGCCTCTGTCCAGCGCACGCCAGGACAGACCACACCACACCACAGCCATGCTAGAAGCTCCCAAGGCTAGTGACAATTCTCAGGCTGTCTGTTAGACTTCTGATAACGACATGGCTGGCTCTGCTAACACCTTGGACGGTGTTTGAGTGCCGTGCTGCACAGGAAAGGGCAGGGGCAGGTCTGGGGGCTGAACCCCAGTTCTATCCTCCCTCTGCTTCCAACTCCAGGAAGCAGCCTGCCTGGGCCAGGTTAAATTCCACCTCCACCTCTGCAGGGTGGGAAGGTTAGAATGGCTTTTCTCTCTTGGCCACAGCTGTGGAGGTGCACCCTTTACAATGGCTCGAGATAAACACCCCTTGCTTTGGAGCAATTGGTTCTTTCAAATCTGTGGCTCTGGAACCCAGCCAGGGGACTCATGGCGAGGAAGGCAGCCTCTGGGCCGAAGACAGGCACCCACACAAGAAGGCAGGAGCCACTGGGGTACCTGACCCCAGGTTTTACTTATCTCGCTGCCTTCAGAGTTGCAGAGTTGAGTTCTATCAACAAGCCTTGGTGCTCCCTTCCAGCAAGGCCCCAGAAGCAGTAGGGGGCCTTGCCCTGGAGAGAGAGAAGGTTTTCAAACTGACTTCTGCCTGCCTATTTCTTTGTCTCCCTCTCAGATGGACCCCACCTCTCACAGAGCCAACTCCTATCTCCAAGTCTTGCTGCCCCAGCATGCCAGTCCTCTGGCTAGACCTAAGGGGAATACGTAAGTCACTTTCACCTGCCTTGGGTTGAAGTGTCTCAGGCATTATGCTAGTTGTAATCCATCACCTCTCACAGGCTCAGACTAGCCCAGCCTCCCTCCCAAAGGTGATCACCTCATCTATAGCATCCATGCCAGACACCTGCTTGAAGTCTCCTAGCGATGGGAAACTCACTGCCAGTCTCATGCTTGCTTCAATTCTGGACTATTCTGATTGTAAGACACATCTTTTCAGCATGTAGCTGAGCTTATTTGTTTTGATTTTATTTTTTCAAGGTAGGGTCTCACCCTTGCCCAGGCTGATCTGGAACTCACTTGGTAGCCCCCAGCTGGCCTCAAACTCACAACTATCCTGCTACAGCCTCCCAAGCGCAGGGAATAAAGGTATATACAACTAAGCCCAGCCTCCCAGGATGTTCTTAATAATGGTCTCATCTCATCTTTACTGCAGTCACTGAACAGCCAACCCACTATGCAGACAGGAAAACAGAGGCTCAGAGGTTCATTAATGGAGAGAAGATCCCAGAGCCCCTATGACTGCATGAGCATGGCCCTTTCTATTGAACATAACAGCTCCCAGGGAATAAGGCTCCCTGTCTCTCCAAGCAAACAGTTAGTTCCTCCCTGGCACACTTTTGGAATGCTTTGCCTACAACCAACACAAGTCCCATCCATGGGAGGGTTTGTCCTCCTCATTGGGAGTGGGTTGGGCCTGGAGCTGATTCCAGCCCATGTGGTCTGGCAACAAGAATGTGTGCGCACACAGATGCCAAGTGACCAGGCCGGGTGTGGCTGGTGGGGGGGGGGGATGCTCTGCGTATGGGAGTCCTGCTCTTTATAGCAAGCCTTCCCGCTGCAGTTTCTCCGCCACGTTACAGATGTGGAAATAGAGCTCAGGGAGACGCCTATAAAATCAGGATGACCATGGAACCGCTTTGCCCAGAAAGTTCTGGCTTATTCCTGCTGAGGGTCACTTGACAGGTTCTTTTATTGTCAAAAGGGGATCTGATCTGGAGGCTAGGCTTACAGGATTGCCCCCAACCCCTGTCAAAATGATTCAGTAAGCTAGAATTCAATGATCTTCCAGTACCCTTCCAGTCTGGACGGGTTAGGTTGTCCTTCTGTTTTGTTTTTTACTTAGCTCGGTTTGAAGATAGGGACTTGTTATCAATGGCCTGGAATTTGTGATCCTCCTGATTACAGGCCTGCACCATGCGTGCTTGAGTTTGTTTTTTAATATTGGTCTTTTAGGACATTGGCTCTGACATCCAGTCCCTTCTACAGCTGCTCAGGGGTGGTACCAATCTGGCTCTTGGGGTATCCTCCACCCATATTCCTTCCTCTACTCTTGGTCCCTGTGGCTGGGAGCTCTCCCTGCGTCTCACAGGCTTCCTCCCTCCAGCCCCTGCTCACCCCAAGCACTTATCTCCACAGCAGTTTCTTCTTATTTCCCTTGGGACCACTCTAAATTCGTTCCCTGGGTTGGCAGATTCAATCTTGGAAAATGGAGAGAAACGCAAAAGAATTTGTGCCTGGCCCAAGGGTATTCAAATTTAAGAACTCAGTGGAAAATCCTGAGATTGTTCTGATTTAGAATCTTTGTTTTTTTCCCCTTTCCATTATATTTTGCTCAGTCTTGTAATAAATCAATTCAAGCACAAAAGGCCTTTGAAGAATTCATCTCTAATAAAGAGGTTCCAAGAACCCCAGCAGGAAGATAAAAATAAAAACAAACAACTTGCCAAACAAACAAACAAAAAAACTTAATTTGGGTCTCCAGGGCTTTGTCTCCATCTATTCTCTCTCTCTGCTCTCTCCCTCCCTCCCCCTCTCCCTCTCTCTCTCTCTCTCTTGTTTTCTTAAGTGGTGACTAGCTCTCATGCTTTTCTGCAAGTCCCTGTGTAGCTGAAGACGACTTTGAACTGATCCTCCTGTCTCTACCTCCAAAGTGCTAGGATTACAGCTGGATGCCACTATGTCAGGTTTTATGTGGTTCTGGGGGTTGAACTTGGGGTTTCCTTCATGCTAGACAGGCCCTCTGCCCACTGATCCTCTCTATTCTTGGATGGGATGGCCTGAATTAAAATCTCAGCACCCCTCCCCCACCCGCCACTCATTTCTTGCTGTGTGAGTGATCCTGGACTTCACTCTCTACCCTCAGTTTTCTCATCTATAAAACAGATAATGATTTCTAACTGCTGCGGTGTGATGGAACATTTATTTGTCTAGCATGGGTGAAGTCCTGGGCTGGATCCCTATCACTGCAAAAGAAGTAGAAGGAGAAGAGGGAGGAGAGGAGTGGGGCCTTAAGCCAGGCTCTGTGGCACACATCCACAGTCCCAGCTACTCAAAGGGCTGAGGCACATGATCGCTTAAAGCCAGGAGTTCAAGGCCACCTGGACAAAAGCAAGATCCAGTATCCAGTGTTTTAAAACTTCCTGATTATTTTTTTTAATTGTCAAAAAGGATCAACAATAATATTTGCAAAGTTCCTGGAACCTAGAACTAGAACGTACTTAGGAAAAGTTAGACTGGGTTACCATCCTGGATGCCCAAGTGATAACATGGTCTCCACCTCTCGTCGGCCAGGAGATAGATCCTGCATCTGTGTGCGAGGGTCCTGGGTGTGAGACTTGGTTTCTGTATGTACAGTGAGAGCAGCACTGCCTCTCTCGGACCACCATAAAGGAGATGGTGACCACGAGGGGCTCGGCAGAGGGCCTTGTATTAGCAAACACCCAGTAAATAGCAGCTACTCATGTCTGATGATTATTCCAGAACTCTCCTCCACAGGCTCTGGCATCACTTGTTCTGTGTTTCCAGAGTTCTCTGTGTGCCCATGACCTGAAAACAACCAGCCCTGCCTTGGCAGTTCCCAGAACACTTCTGAATCACCTCTTCTGCTGGAGCCTTGACCACAGCCTGGAAGACAGGGCCACGCTGCCCTCCACATGACACAGAGAGGAGGCTGGCTTACACCAAGTAGTCTGGTGGCTTGTGTGAGGTGACTCAGTGGGACTGGAAGTTGGATTCAAGCAAAGCCAAGGACTCTTTCTGACCTCCTCATATCCCATAAGAAGTCTGTAAGCAGGCTGGGGACATAACTCAGTGATTAACCACTTGCCTAGCAAAAGTAAGTAAGTAAAGATTTCATTTATAAAAAGTCTGGCCGGGCGTGGTGGCACACGCCTTTAATCCCAGCACTTGGGAGGCAGAGGTAGGAGAATCGCCGAGAGTTCGAGGCCACCCTGAGACTACAGAGTGAATTCCAGGTCAGCCTGAGCTAGAGTGCGACCCTACCTCAAAATACCAAAAAAAAAAAAAAAAAAAAAGTCTGGCCGGGTGTGGTGGCACATGCCTTTAATCCCAGCACTAGGGAGGTAGAGGTAGGAGGGTTGCTGTGAGTTTGAGGGTAGCCTGGGACTAGATTCAGGTCAGTTTGGGCTACAGTGAGACCCTACCTTGAAAAATAAAAAATTAAAAAATTTTAAAAAAAAGTCTGGAGAGCTGGAGAGATAGCTCAGCAGTTAAAGGCACTTGCCTACAAAGCTTAATGATATGGGTTTGATTCCCCAGTATCCACGTAAAGCCAGATGCACAACGTGGCACATGGATCTGGTGTTCATTTGCAGTGGCTAGAGGCCCTGGTATGCCCAATCTCTCTCCCTCTCCCAGGGCCTCTACAGACACATGCGTCCCCTTGTGCATCTGGCTTATGTGGGTCCTGGGGAATTGAACTGGGGTACTTAGGCTTCGGAGGCAAACACTTTAACCACTAAGCCATTTCCCCAGCCCCAATATAGAAAATATTTTAAAATAAAAAGTCTTTAAAAAAAGTCTGGGGGCTGGAAAGATTGATCAGTGGTTAAAGACACTTGCCTGCAAAGCCTAATGGCCTGGGTTCCATTTCCCAGTACCCATGTAAAGCCAGGTGCACAAAGTGACACATACATCTGGAGTTTGTTTGCAGTGGCAAAGGCCCTGGCATGCTCATATTCATTGATTCTCTCTCTCTCTCTCCCTTTCTCTCTCTTTCTCTCTCTCTCTCTCTTTCTTCTTGCAGATAAATAATAAATAAAATATAAAATGTGTGGCTGGGCGTGGTGGCACATGCTTTTAATCCAAGCACTCGGGAGGCAGAGGTAGGAGGATCACTGTGAATTTGAGGCCAGCCTGGGACTACATAGTGAATTCCAGGTCAGCCAGGGCTAGAGTGAGACCCTGCCTCAAAAAACCAAAAAAAAAAAAAAAAAAAAAAAAAAAAAAGCTGGGGAGATGACTTAGTTGTTAAGTCACTTCCCTGCAAAGCCAAAGGACCCAGGTTCAATTCCCCAAGACCCACATCAAACAGATGCACAAGGTGGTGCATGCATCTGGAGTTAATTTTCAGTGGCTGAAGGTCTTGGTGTACCTCTTCTCTATCTACCACCCCTCTCAAAAATAAAATAAAATAATTGTTTTTTAAAAAGATAAAATAAAAAGTCTGCAAGCCTTCTGCAAATCTGATCCAAAGTCAAACTAAGGTCTGCTCGGCTTGTTCATTCATTTGATAAATATTTGTTCAGCATCAATATCAGCACGTGCCATGTGCCAGGCACTGTTCAAGCAGCTTAGTATATAATGATACAGCCTTTGCCTCACGGAGTTCAGTGTCTAATGGAAAGCCGGGCCCACAAGCAAACCATCTCACTGACAGATGCATTCTTCCACTGAGGGAAGGGCACTGTGACAACAATGACAAATGTCCCCTCACCAGATTTGGTCACCCATTTGCTCTGAGCTCCATGGATTTCTGGAAGATTCTACTCCTCTCAAACATATCCCTGGTCTTTTGAGGTGAGAAAACTGAGGCACCAAGGAACGGAAATGACTTATCCATGAAGTAACGAACCTGGCTGGGGATTAGCACCCAGGTATCCAACAAACCACCTCTCTGAGAACAAGGTGCCTCTTACAACAACACAGGAGGCCTCTGAGATCAGACAAGGGGCTGTGGTCAGCCATCTTCTTCCTGAGCAAGCTGGCTTGCCTGAGAAAGCCCTCCAGAAACTTCTCCCAGAAATGGCCACATCCGTGCATGTCCTTCACTCAGCTCCTGGTCATGAGTGGCTCTGGGATGTCACAGTGGGTTTTCACGGGAAGGTTTGGACCACTGCAGACGGTAAGAGTCACCTTCAGTGAGATGCGGACACAGGGCCAGTGAAGGACCACACTGAGAATGAGCCTCCTCTGTAAGCAGAACATTCAAACACCTCAGAAACACAAGAACACCAGGGAGGAGCATCACTCACCAAACACACCACAGCCTGATCCACAGAACAATCTAAAAGCCCACCCTTACTTCCTTGTTTCTGCCTGCCCCAGAGGCTTATAACCCTTCAGAGGTCATACCCCCTTCATGGTTACCTCCTGTCTTCACAGCTTCCAGCTTTTCTCCCCCTAGAGATGTCCGCAGGCTTCCCTGAGCACCCTCTGGTTTTCTGTACTTAGCATATAGGACCTAGACATGGGTTTGCGGTTTTCTTCTCTGGGTGTGGTTTCCTAGCCATCACAATGGAAATGCCACAGTCTGTTCTTTCTGTGGGCCCCAAACAGGTACCCCAGCTTTCTGAGGTGAAATCAGTAAGCTTAGCATGAAAGGGAACATCCAACCCAGTTTTCCAGTCCCTCTACCTTCATGGTGAGATTGCATTTCCTGGCTATTTGACGTTGGTTGGACAGGGCCATGTGGCTAGTCTGACCCATGAGAGTGTGCCCAAGCCTTTAATTACTCATGCAAAACCTTCCAGGGCAGCTGCATTTGTCTAGCTCCTTGAATGAGGAACCCGGCTCTCAGCTGACTTAAGATGTCCATGTTAACTACAGAGTAAGAAGGAAAGCTCTGTGGTTCAGGCCTCTTTAGTACTGATGCGGAACCTGCTCCGCCCTGCCTGCTGCCCTGCCCACCTCACAGACAACAGTGTCTACATGTTGGTTACTTCCCCAGAAAATTTTCCCCTCCTCCCATAGAGTCCTCTGGTGGTTCTAATCAAGTGCTCCCCATAAACCTATGTGTTCTGAATGCTTGCTCACCAGCTGGTGGCAATTTGGGAGGTAGAGCCTTGTGGAAGGAGGTGTGTTGCTGGGGTGTTCATTAGGCCCTAGCTTGTCAGTATTAGTTGGCACACTCCTGCAGCCATTTTCCACCCGTTGTGGCAAGGAGATGATGTCCACCATCTGCTCCTGCCATCAGGGAGCTTCCCCTCGAAACTGTAAACCCAAATAAACCCTTTCCTCCCATAAGCTGCCTTTGGTTGAGTGCTTTGTCCCAGCAACTACAAGTCCTCTATGATTAAGGGAAGTGAAGCGGGGGCAAGAACGTTTCTCCAACATACTGTGGAAATTCTTGAAGTCCCAAAGAAGGGAGAACATGAGCTAAATTGGAAAGGAGTTGTAAAGAAGTTTAGAATGGGGCTGGAGAGATGGCTTAGCGGTTAAGTGCTTGCCTGTGAAGCCTAAGGACCCTGGTTCGAGGCTCGATTCCCCAGGACCCACGTTAACCAGATGCACAAGGGGGTGCACGTGTCTGGAGTTCATTTACAGTGGCTGGAGACCCCGGCATGCCCATTCTCTGTCTCGCTCTCTCTATCTGCCTCTTTCTCTGTCTGTCACTTTCAAAAAAATAAATAAAAATAAACAAAAAAGTTTTTTTAAAAAGTTTAGAATGGCTTTCTTCTGGGCCTCCCTTTCTGATGAAGTAGGGAATCATTTAACCAAACCAGGCACCTGTTGTCACTGTGGTAAAACCTGCTATAAACACCTTAAAAAAGGTAGAAAGGTTTATTTTGGCTCACGGGTTTGGAGATTTCAGTCCATTTCACTTGGTGTGGTAGCATTTTTTTAAAAACAAATTTTTTTATTATTTATTTATTTGCAAGCAGAGAGAGAAAGAGAAGAGAGACAGAGAGAATGGGTGCACCAGGGCCTCAAGCCCCTTCAAATGAACTCCAGATGCATGCGCCACTTTATGCATCTGGTTTTATGTGGGTACCGGGGAATTGAACCTAGGTTGTTGGGCTTTACAGGCAAGTACCTTAACCACTGAGCCATCTCTCCAGCCCTGTGTTAGCTTTTAGGTCTATGATTAGGCATCCTAGCATGGTAATAATGCATAGTAGTGGTACCTCATGATTGGAAAAAAGAGAGAGGAGGAAGAGTGGAGGGGGGGGGAGAGAGAGAGAGAGAGAGAGAAAGGAAGAGAGAATGAATTATCATTGTTATTTATTGCTGTGACCAAATACCTGACAAAATGCAACTTAAGAGAATACTGGTTTGATCCCATCATGGCCAGGAAGGCACAGCAACAGGAGCTGGAAGCTGGCTGGTCATGTGGCATCCAGTCAGGAAGAGGGTGAACACGGAACAGAGCCATGCTATAACACTTCAAACCCCTCTCCCAGTCATGGACTTCCTCTAGTAAGATTGCACTTCCTAAAGAGTCCACAACCTTCCCCCAAACAGTGACACCAAGCATTCAAACCCATGAGCCCAGGGAGAGCATTTCACACTCAAACCTCATCCCAGGAGAAGAGAGAAGTATTGAGAGACTGACAGAATGCTAACTCACTTCTGTACCAAAGCATCCTCCCGCAAAACCAATAAGCTATGAGTCCACAAAAGGACTGATGCACTGACGAAGCCAGAGCTTTATGCCCCAGTTACTTCTCCAAAGCCACTCCGCTGAACTCTGCTGCACTGGGGGACCACGCCATCAACGCGTAAGCTTTGGAACCTTAACAATTAGCTAGAAACTTGAGGGACACTGAGATTTGGAGCTAAAACCTAGGACACTGACCAAGGATAAGGGCACCAGTGACACACAACCCTGCTGGGATTACAACAGAACCAGCCACATAGTCCCAATCACTAGTCCAGGGGCCAGTGGCAGGGATGGGAACTGACTGGATTCATCCACAGTTAAGGATTACTGGTTGAAGGGCCAGGGTGAGTGGCAGTGATTGAAAGCAATGATGGCCTCAAGATTTCTCCTGTTGATTGTGGGAAGAAGCCTACAACATCTCTGTGAAACAGATTCTATTAGCCCCATTTTATGGAGAAAGAAAAAAAGAGCTCAGACATCTATTGCCCACACTTAGGGTCAAAACCAGAACCAACTCACATCTGTCCAGCACCAAGGCTTAACCCTACACAGTTCTCTTCCAGCCAGAGGAAATTCCCTTTTTTTTTCTGAACTTGCTCTGGCCCTTGACTAGGCCTCTTCTCTTCAGCATTCTCTACTTCTTCCATTGATTATCATAATTTTTTGTATGTGTCCTCTTCCATTTCAGATGGTAAACCTATGCACAGAGTTCTGTATCTTATCTAATCAAAAATAATTATCAATTTTGCCAGATGCCAAAGGAGCCCAAGGCATAAGAGTAGATTCTGTCCTCCATCAATTCCATAGAATCCAGAGTGCCTGGCAGGTCCAGGGTAAAGGGCCATTTGGCTATCTCTGTGCAAGGATGGGGAGTGACTGGATGGGCACTATTCTAGCTCATGTTATTAGTTACCTTCTCATAGCTGGGATAAAATATTTGAAAAAACCAGTTTAAGGAGGAGGGGTTTATTTTTATAACTGTGGCTCCCGGCTCCAGTCCACCATGGTGGGGAAGGCATGGTGACAGGAGCTCGGAGCAGAGCTGGTCACATTCAGCCGACGG
The DNA here is from genome assembly GCA_036346955.1 of Dipus sagitta. Taxonomy (NCBI): domain Eukaryota; kingdom Metazoa; phylum Chordata; class Mammalia; order Rodentia; family Dipodidae; genus Dipus; species Dipus sagitta. The sequence continues at coordinate 134,372,263 of CM070770.1, forward strand.
TGAGGAAGGAAGCAAAGAGCGGTGAGTGGTGGAGCTCAGCCAGCTGTCTCCTTTGTACACAGAGCAGGACCCCGGTCCAGGGAATGGTGTGTTCCACAGCAAGGATGCATCTTTCCACCTCAGTCAAACTAATCATGACAACCCCTCACAACCAAACCAACAGGTTAACCTAATCTAAATCCCTTACAAGTGGTTCTAAGTCTTGGAAAAATGGTTACTCATTACACCTATCCACTGATCTTGAACTGAAGCAGTGCACCACATCATAATAATTTAGTTCCACGGTTCCCCAATACAAACCTTAACTTAAAGCATCCATTGTTAGCTGTTTTTGTTTGTTTGTTTGTTTGTTTGTTTTTTTGCTCTTGATGGGTTTGTTTTTTGTTTTTGTTTTTTTCTCGAGGTAGGGTCTCATTCTAGCCCATGCTAACCTGGAATTCACTATGTCATCGTAGAGTGGCCTTGAACTCGATCCTCCTACCTCTGAGTGCTGGGATTAAAGGCACACGCCACCACACCGGCTTCCATTGTTACATGGGAAAACTCCAATCATTGATCCAAAGGTGGCATAACAGGAGGGGTTGTAAAAGCCACCTCTGGATGTAGTGCTGGCTTAGCCCCACTCCAGACTAGGCATCCTGGGGGTGGTCTGGCTGCTTGCTTTCTTAACATCTGGGCTCTGGCTCACCCTAGGTGGCACTCATATACTCACTATTCCATGAGTTTATGCTGATATTGAATAAAGTCTCTGGATTTCAGGAATCTGAGAACTGGCTACTGTGGGTCCAGGTATCTGGGGACAATATTTCCAGACCATATCAGTACCTGCCAGCCTTGTCACATGGCCAGTGTGAGGGGCTGAGTCTTGAGATCCTCAGGCAACTGATGGAACATGTGACTTTCAACACCTGCCCATCTGGGTTTTCTTTTCTTCCAAATACTGGGGATGTACTAGGATCCTATTACGATCAATAAATAATTATTTAAAAATTATTATAAAGTGCCTACTTCATGCCTGGCTCTGTAGAAATGTAGAGACTAACCAATCCCTGATTTTCCCCCTAAGAAGGGGAAGTTCGGGCTGAACATCATGAGCTGTGATGTAAGACCAAAAGAAACAGAAAGAAAGTTGATAAGCCTGGCATGGTGGCTCACGCCTGAAACTCCCCACTCTTAAGAGGCTGAGATAGGAGGATGCCGTGATTCAAGGACAGCCTAGGCAACAGAATTAATGCCAGGGCAGCATGGTCTACAGTGGCACCCTGCCTCAAAAAAGAAGAGCCAGGTGTGATGGCCCATGCCTTTAATCCCAGCACTTGAGAGGCAGAGGTAGGAGGATAACTGTGAGTTTGAGGCCACCATGAGACTACATAGTGAATTCCAGGTCAGCCTAGACTAGAGTGAAACCTTACCTCCGGGAAAAAAAAAAAAAAAGAAGAAGAAGAAAATAAAATATGAAAAAGGGGGCTAGAAAGATTGCTCAATGGTTAAGGCGCTTGCCTACAAAGCCTAAGGTCCCAGGTTTGATTCCCCAGTACCCAAGTAAAGTCAGATGCAAAAGGTGGCACATGCATCTGGAGTTCATTTGCAGTGGCTGGAGGCCCTGGTGTGTGACTCTGTCTTGCTCATAAATAAATAAAAAAATATATTTTTAAAAAGAGGAAGAGGGCTGGAGAGATGTCTTAGCAGTTAAGGCATTTGCCTGCAAAGCCAAGGGACCCAGGTTTGATTCCTCAGGACCCACATAAGCCAGATACACAAGGTGGCACATGTGTCTCAAGTTCGTTTGCAGAGGCTGGATGCCCTGGCACATCCATTCTCTCTCTCCCTCTCTCCCCCAAATAAACAAATAAAAATAAATCAATAAAAAAGAGGAAGAAACCGAAGAAAAGAAGGCTGGGAAGATGGATCTGTACTTGCTGCACAAGCCTGATGGCTGAAGTTTGGATCCCCAGAACCCGTGTAAAACTGGGCATGCAGTGGCTCAATAAGTAAATAAAATACAATGAAAATCTGTCTGCAATCCCAATGTGCCTACAGCAGTGGGAGCCAGAATCAGGAGAATCTCAAAGCTCGCAGGCCATCTAGCCTGACATTTGCAGTGGAAAAACAAGACACTGTCTCAAACAAGATGGAAGGAGAGGACCAACACCCTGAGGCTGCCCTCTGATCTGTATACGCATGCTCACACACACACAGTAATAAAGGCAGGGATGGAGGGAGGGAAGAAGAAGATGGAGGGGAAGAGAGGAAGATAGATGGAAGAAAGAGGGGGAAGGTGTAAATCAGTTCACCCTTTCTGCCTCTCTGCACTCATAAATGTTCTACAATGAGGACATATTACTTTTGCAATAAGACAAAAGCTTATTTAATTGAGTAAATCTGGAGGCCCCGTGATGCTCTCCAAAAAATGCATGGTTGCTTTCATTAAAAAACTTTTTTAGGGCTGGAGAGATGGCTTAATGGTTACAGCCCTTGCCCAAGAAGCCAAAGGTTTGATTCCCCAGTACCCATGTAAGCCAGATGCGCAAAGGGGCACATGCATCTGGAGTTCGTGTGCAGTGGCCAGAGGCTCTGGTGTGACCATTCTCTCTCTGTCTGTCTCCTCTCTCTATATATCTCTCTCTCCCTCTGCTTGCAAATAAATAAATAAAATATATGTGTGTGTGTTTTAAAAATATTTTACTCATTTATTTGCAAGGAAAGAGAGAGAGAATGGGCATGCCAAGGTCTCCAGCCACTGCAAATGAACTCCAGATGCATGCTCCACTCTGTGCATATGGTTTACGTGGGTACTGAGGAACTGAATTTGGGTCAGTAGGCTTGGCAGGTGAGCCTTAATCACTAAACCATACCTCCAGCCCCATGGTTGCTTTTGTATAAACATAAGCAATATTCTCTGTACTTCATTTTAAAAGGAGCCAAGGGCTAAAGAGATTGCTTAGTGATTAAGGCATTTGCCTTTGAAGCCTAAGGATGCAGGTTCAATTCCCCAGTACCCATATAAGCCAGATGCACAAGGCGGTGCATGCATCAGGGAGTTCCTTTGCAGTGGCTAAAGGCCCTACTATGCCCATTTTCTATCTGTCTCTCAAATAAATAAAATATATTTAAAAATTTTTTTTGAGGCAAGCTCAACAGACTGGCTTTTTTTTTTTTAATGACAGTGTGTGTATGAGAGAGAGAATTGGCATGCCAGGGCCTCTAGTCACTGCAATCAAACTCCGGATGTGGGCTCCGCCTTGGGCACTGCTCATGTGCAACCTTTCACTTGTGTCATCTTGTGCATCTGGCTTACGTGGGATCTGGAAAGTCAAACATAGGGTCCTTAGGCTTTGCCATCTCTCCAGCCCCCAAATTTTTCTTATTAGATATTTTATTTATTTATTTATTTATTTGAGAAAGAGAGAAAGAGGCAGATAGAGAGAGAATGGGCACATCAGGGCCTCTAGCCACTGTAAACAAATTCCAGATGCATGTGCCACCTTCTGCATCTTGCTTACATGGGTCCTGGGGAATCAAACCTGGGTGCTTAGGCTTCACAGGTAAGGGCCTTAACCACTAAGACATCTCTTCAGCCCCCAAAATATTTTTTTAAATTAAAAAGAGAAGCCAGGAGTTGTGACACATGCCTTTAAGCCCAGCACTCGGGAGGCAGAGGTAGGAGGATCATCATGAGTTCGAGGCTACCCTGAGGTTACATAGGGAATTCTAAGTCAGCCTGGGCTACAGTGAGACCCTACCTTGAAAAAAAAAAAATTAAAAAGAGCCAAGTTCAAGAATTCCAGCTAGATATACACCAAGCTGCTAAGTCAAGAAAAATAAGCGGCAGCAGTGGTCTTCTTTTCGAGACTAACCAGTCTCATTTGTATTTCAATAAATTTCAAATAAAAATGGAACTTTAATAAATCCTCTAATGAGCCTCCCCAGAAGCTGCCTGGTTTGGAGAAGTTCAACCACAAACCAAGAGGAAGGAAGAAGTATGAAGAAGCTGGGACCATCCATGGGTTTGGTTTTGTTTTTCTTTTTCCCATGATGTTAAAGTCACTGCAGCTGAGCAAGTGTCCTTGTCAGTGACATTCTGTCCCCTCTGCCTCTGCAAACCATTCTTGTATAGGGTGGAATTCAGAATCCTGAAGAGGCCACCATTTGTATTCAAGGCAAATCCATTTCCTCCAACCCACTCCACTCCAGATAAATGTTAAGCAAATATTTAAAGGATATTGGTTTGAAAGGCAGCCAGCATGTCTGTGTGCCAGGGTGCCCTCCGTTCCCAGCCACAGGGGTCCACCTTTCCTGATTCCAGCAGGGCCTGCCATGGGCTGGCCCAAGGGCAGACAGCAGAATGACCTGCAGGAAAGGCTTGGAGAGCTGGGACAAACCCCTAAGTCTCCCAGCTTCACCATGTGACAGTGTCCTTAGACAGCGTCCTTCAGAGCTCCAGCGGAAAGGAGGCCCCTTTGCAGGACTGATGGGAAGGTTAAGCACTGCCACATATGTCGTGTCTCATTTCTCTGAAACAGTCTTCATAGGTGACTGGGGGGAGGGGTTGGGGGAGCTGAAAAACTGCCAAAATGCAGTCAGCAGTGGGTGTCACGGTAAGGACAATACAGTAAAATACAGAAATGGAGACAAGACCCCTCCCCCAGACCCGGCTCAAAGAGAGGAACACGTAATCCTTCCCAGCTACCCACAAGTGTGCTCGGTCAGGTCTGTGAGAGATCAGCCACCTCGTGGAAGTCAAGTACGTTATTAATGCTTTGTTCAAGATTACAGCTAAGAGATAGCCAGTCTTGGAGTTTTCTAACCTGTGGGGGGGAGGGGGAGGGACTAGTGATGGAAGTCAGGGCCTTGCACATGGCTAGGCAAGTGCTCTGTCACTGAGCTACATCCCCACCCTTGTTTTAGGGTTTTCTTACACTCCTTTGGTGTGAAGGAGGAGCAAGGTTCTAGTACTTGAACCCTGCCAGCAATTCCACTGTTTAGTTATATTAATCCCTCCTGCATCTGTCCTTAAATCAATCGAAGAGGCAGGAGGAGGGAGCTGAGCCTCAGGTCTGACCCGTGAAGCTGGCATTGTACAATGTCAGTCCCTCTCCTGTGGCTCTCACCTAATCACCCTTCTCCTCACCCTTCAGGTTCCAGCCACATGGACTCCCCAGCTTTCTTCCTCTCACAGCACCTCCGGCCACTATTTGTACATGAGTTATTGATTGATTATTTGATTGATGAATGCTCCCAGTGCTACGCATAAACTCCTTCTCAGTCAGCAGCTGGAAGAGAGGGTCCTTCTAAGGTGCTTGCTGTGTGTGAAGATAAATTGTGATCAGAGCTCAGCCAGGAGTCAGCTCTGTCATGTTATAAAAGTCCTCTCCCCTGCCCAGACACCTCTGCCTCGAGCCTCAGACTGTCAGCTCTAGAATGTGGGGAGGCAGAATGGGGATATGTTTACTTTCTGACAGCGCCTATGACTTTATAATCTCAATTTTTAAAAATGACAGTCTAAAGCCGGGCATGGTGGCACACGCCTTTAATCCCAGCACTCGGGAGGCAGAGGTAGTAGGATCGCTGTGAGTTTGAGGCCACCCTGAGACTACATAGTGAATTAGAGGTCAGCCTGAGCTGCAGTGAAACCCTACCTCAAAAAAAAAAAAAAAAGACACTCTAGAGAGATAGCTCAGTCATTAATGGTGCCTGCTTGCAAACCTGCGGGCCCAAACTTGACCCTCCCCAGCACCCACATCAAGCTGAATGCAAGTAGCACATGTATCTATCCTTCCAGTGTGCCCACAGTAATGGGAGGCAGAAAAAAGAAACCAGGGAAATTCATGGGCCAACTTGTCTGGTGCACACAGTAGCAAAACAAGAGATACCTTGTGTCAAAAGAAGGTATCGGGTGTAGTGGCGCACACGTTTAATCCCAATACTTGGGAGTCTCAGCTAGAAAGAGAGGACAAATACCTTGAGGTTCTCTTCTAACCTCCACATGTGCCCCCCACACACAACTGTGGTGGTGCACACGCCTTTAATCCCAGCACTTGAGAGGCAGAGATAGGAGGATCATTGTGAATGCGAAGCCACCCTGATACTACATGGTGAATTCCAGGTTACCCCGAGCTCCAGTGAGACCCTACCTCAGAAAAAAAAAATAGGGCTGAAGAGATGGCTCAGCAGTTAAGGTACTTGCCTGTAAAGCCTAATGACCCTGGTTCAATTCCCCGGTATCCACATAAAGCCCAGTGCACAAAATGGTACATGTATCTGGAGTTCATTTGCAGCTGCTGGAGGCCCTGGGGACCTCATTCTGTCCCTCTCTCCCTCCCTCCCTCTCCCCTCCTATCTCTCTCTCTCTTGCAAATAAGTAAAAATTTTTTTTTAATTAGGAATGGAAAGATGGCACAATGGATAAAGTGCTTGCCACACAAGCATGAGGACCAGAGTTCAGACACCCAGCACCCATGCAAATGCCATGGGCATGGTGGCCCACCTGTAATCCTAACACTTGGAGAGCAGAGACAGAAGCAAGCAGGCCAGCTGGACTAGCTGACGTGGTGAGTGGCAAGCCCCGAGTTCAGTGAGAGATCTGCCTCGGTAAATGAAGTGAAGAGTAACTGAGGAAGACACCACATGTCAACCTCTGGCCTCCAAAAACACGTACACGCACGTGCGCACACACCCACCCACCTCCTGCCCGCATGCACATGAGCATGCACACAACACCACACACATACGCATGCTGAAGAAAGTTTAAAAGTTAAATAGCATTCATCAATTCTGGCCAAGTATGGGAACTGGAACCTTTGCTCACGATCTCTGGGCCTCAGTTTTCCAGCTTATGCTCAGTCCTCCAGGCTCTTCCACCTCCAAACACTGCAAGTGTGGTAAGAAGGGCTCTGCCCACCCCCTCATCCTTCACTCAAAGTTCCACTTGGGTCCTAGTGACAAACAGGAAGTGTGACTGAAGCAGCAGAAACACAGCTTGTTGCTCAGTGGCATGAGTGATCAGAAGGGGAGCAAAGAGGTTCTGAGTTTTCCAGCTAAAGTCCTAAGTCCAGGTCCCAGCCATTGTCCACCTATTCTGGCTCTCCCTGGTCACTCTCACCTTATCTGTTCATGAAAGCCACAACATAGATGGGTAGATTATACCAGGCGTGGTGGTACGCCTTTAATCCAGCACTGGGAAAGCAGAGGTAGAAGATCACTGTGAGTTCAAGGCCAGCCTGAGACTACATAGTGAATTCCAGGTCAGCCTGGGTTAGAGGGAGACCCTACCTTAGGTGCTGTAATGACCAAATCAAAAACAGTGGGATGCAGGGGGTCAGCACTGCTGGGCTCCAGTACAACTGCCCCTCTCTGGGTCTCTGCTGGCTCAGAGGTGTTCTTTCTGCAGGCAGTGTGGTATTGTGATGCAGGGTGTCATGTCTTTGACTGTGTCTCAGCCCCAAATCTCTCCCTTATATGGTCCCAGAGCATTTCTTTATCTGTGTGCGGCAATTTCCCCATTTGTAAAACTGGAGCAGTAACCATTTCTACTACCTAGTTTTCTATATGATGGGGAGGCCTGGCTCAGTGTCTGCAGAGAGCAAAGAGTGCTTGGAAAGCATGAGTTTGATTATGTGTTTAATAGGGTTCCTGAATCACTTCTCTTTCCCAACTTGCTCCTCCGTGAAGGGAGCGAGCGGAGCTCAGACTGCATCTTTGACCCCGCAGACAATGCCCCAGCCCCACACCTCTGAGAAAACAAATCTGAGCATCAGGTTGAGCCAAGCCTGCAGGAAAAGGAAACTGGAGGGGGATGGCAGGAAATCCTACAATGCTGCCCCAAAGCACGAGGCTTAGGGGACTGGCTGTGGCCAGGGTGGCATTGCTGGGCACTGGAGAAAGCTGCAGCTGAGGGGCTTGCCCTGGAGAACACAGCGACCGAAGGCTGAGGAAGGCGGGTCTCACCTTTGCTCCCACCTCTGCCCGGAACCTCGCACTGACAAGGGGAGGCTGCACTCCATCCTCTCGGCTCCCTGAATTTTGATCATTTTTCCAGGCTAACTCTACAAGTAGTAAGAGACTGTCATGATGCTGGGTGGCGGCAGCTCTGCAGCCATGAGGTGAAACAGCCCACTCTTCAGCACACTATGCTGCTGAGACAGGAAGTTCTGTGGGTTGGGTGCATTCAGTGCGTTTTTATTTGTCACCTTCCTATCAATCTACCCCAGCGCAGCCCCATGGTGAAGCAGAGATCACCTGGATCTGCTTTGCCAGTGGCTGGGAGGACGAAAGTTGGTGATGTGGTGGCTCTCACCATGTGATCTATTAGTTCCTCTACAAGGCAGGGAAATGGAGTAGTTCCTCTCTACAGTTCACCAAAACACCAGTCTCCTGAGTGCAGAAAAAGCACTGTGCTAAGACATAAAGCAGTATGCAAATGAGTGGTGGGACCAGATTATGCTCCCAGGGTCACCCTATTTGGTTCCAACCTGTCCAAGTAACACTTGTGCATCTCTACCCTGCTGGAGCCAGGCACCCAAGCACTGTTCTTCCTGCCCCTAGCCCATCTCACTCGGCAGCAAAAGTACAGTTATCTGCTGGCTCCAAGGAGCGTGGCCGTTGTACTCTTTAGAGGCAGTCTCCCTCTCAGCACAGCCTGAGGAGCTGGGCCAGAACTCAACATACATGACCTGAGGGAAGCCATCTTGAACTCAATATAACTAGTTGCCTGTAAAAGAAAGAAGGAAACAGACAGTCCTGAGAAGGGGCACATGTTCCCCATTCTTGCCCTCAGCCTGCCCTTGAAGTCACTCAGTCGTGGATCTGGATGCCATGGTATGCTGAAGCAACATCTTCATCACAAGACAGACCCACCGCTCTCTGGGGGCACTGGACAGCTGTACAGCACTGTCATTCAAACCCATTAAATCTCTAATAGTCCTAATGAAAGTTCTTTTATTTCCATGTGTGTATGTGCATACACGCGTGCACGAGTGCATATGGTAGCCAGAGATTGACATTGGGTGTCTTCCACAATCAGGGTTTTTTCCTCCTTTTTTCTTGAAGATTTATTTATTTATTTAAGAGAGAGAACATGGACATGCCAGGGCCTCTTGCCACTACAAAGGAACTCCAGAAGCATGTGCCACTTTGTGCACCTGGCTTTACATGGGTACTGAGGAATTGAACCTGGACACTTGCAGGCTTCACAAGGAAATACCTTTAACTGCTTGCTGAGCCATCTCTCCAGCCACCACCTTACTATTATTATTATTATTATTATTATTATTATTTTGAGACAGGGTTCTCACTGAACCCAGGACTCACTGGTTTAGCTAGCCAGTAAATTCCAGGGATCCTCCTGTCTCCACCTCCCCAACACTGGGATTCCAAGTACATGCCACCATGCCCAGATTTTATGCGGGGTTGGGGGGTCTGAACTCAGGTGCTCATGCTTGTGTGGTAAGTGCTTTACCCATGAAGCCATCTCCCAACCCTAATGATGGTTTGTGAAGTTTATATTGTAAGTATTCATTCCACGTTTCTTTTCTGGGAAATAAGCAAAGACTTCAGCTCAGAGATGGGCAACTTGACTCCCTAATTACTAACTGCCACTCTCCTCTCATTGCCCTGGCCACCTTGAGAGAAAACAGCTGTCAGTTTAACTGCCAGCCTACTACCCTTATGCCAGTACCAGCTGTCCTGAACACTGCATGGAATCCTTCACGACCATGAAAAGATTTAGCTGATTGTCCTGGCTAGTGAAGACCTCAGACAGGGACGTGTGGAGTAGTTTGTACCAGACCTTTTGCTATATGACCCTGCCACCATTTCTGCCTTGGCCAGAGAGGGAGCACTTCCCCTGGTGGTCTAGCGCTCAGCTTCTTAAACTGTGGTTTGGCACCCCATATGGGATCATGCTACTGACTATAGAGTCACACACAAAAAAATAAGAAGAAAGTAAAAGGTTTCAGAACATTCAACAATTAGAAACTAATTCAAAAAAATCAAATATGTGGGGCTGGGGAGATAGCTCATTGATTAAAGGTGCTTACTTGTAAAGCCTACTGTCCTGGGTTCAATTTGTCAGTACCACATAAAGCCAGATGCACAAAGTTGTACACACATCTAGAATTCATTTGTAGTGGCCAAGAGGCCCTGGCATGCCCATACTCACTCTCTCACTCTCTCTCCTCATGAATAAAATAAAAATATATTTAAAACCCATTTTTTTATGATTTATTATCAGTAAAGGTTTGATGTATATATATCCAAGGTTACATAAAAAATTTCTTGTGTGGAAAGGATTTGCCAATGGAAAAAGTTTAAAAGCCCTGTCAAGATTAGCAGAAGAGGTATTGGTAAGAAGTAAGGGTGGTGAGGAGTGCTTTGGAACACTGTCTTCCAGATATGAAGTGGTAGCTGCATTTATGACCCACAGAGGCTGTTGTTACCTGTATAATATTGGACCCAACAACATGTTGTTATGGGTGATGGGGAAACCCACCCCAAAATAGAAGAGGGAATAGTTGTAAAAGAGGTGTTTCCACCCTTCAACATATTGGCATATGCAATGACTTTTTTTAAATTTTTTTTTATTTTTATTTTTTGGTTTTTCGAGGTAGGGTTTCACTCTAGCCCAGGCTGACCTGGAATTCACTATGGAGTCTCAGGGCGGCCTTGAACTCATGGCGATCCTCCTACCTCTGCCTCCCGAGTGCTGGGATTAAAGGCGTGCGCCACCACACCCGGCAGCAATGACTTTTTAAATATAACCCTAGCTCAGGAAATAAAACCACTAATCAACCACTGGAACCTCATGAAATTTAAAAGCTTTTGTACATCAAAGGACACTGTGAATAGAGCAATGAGGCAACCTACAGAATGGGAGAAAATCTTTTCCAGCTACACATCTGACAGAGAATTAATATCCAGGATATACAAAGAACTCAAAAAACTAAATAATAAGAAATCAAACAACCAGAAATGGGCTATTGGGCTGGAGAGATAGCTTAGTGGTTAAGGCATTTGCCTGCAAAGCCAAAGGACCCAGGTACAATTCCCCAGGACCCACGTAAGCCAGATGCACAAGGTGGAGTATGCATCTGGAGTTCGCTTGCAGTGGCTGGAGGCCCTGGTGCACCCATTCATTCTCTCTCTCTCTCTCTTTCTCTCTCTCTCTCTCATCTTCTTTCCCTCTCTCACATAAATAAATAAAAATTAAAAGTAAAAAAAATACTTAAAAAAAAAAAAGAAAAAGAAATGGGCTATGGAAGCTGGGCATGGTGGCACATGCCTTTAATACGCTGCACTTGGGAGGCAGAGGTAGGAGGATCACCATGAGTTCGAGGCCACACTGAGAATACATAGTGAATTCCAGGTCAACCTGAGCTAGAGGAGAATCTACCTTGAAAAAACAAAAACAAAAACAAAACAACAAAGAAATGGGCTATGGAACTAAATAGAGAGTTCTCAAAGGAAGAAATACAGAAGGCCTATAAACATCTAAAACAATATTCTACATTCTTAGCCATCAGGGAAATGCAAATCAAAACTACTTTGAGATTCCATGTCACTCCTGTCAGAATGGCTACCAAGAAAATAAATGACAATAAATGCCAGTGAGGATTTGGAAAAAGAGGAACCCTTCTACACTGTTGGTAGGAACGCTATCTGGTCTAGCCATTGTGGAAATCAGTGTGGAGGTTCCTGAGACAGCTAAAAATAGATCTATCATATGACCCAGCTATACCACTCCTAGGCATATATCCCAGGGACTTGTCTCATGACCTTAGAGATACTTGCACACCCATATTTATTGCTGCTCTATTCACAATAGCTAGGAAATGGAACCAGCCAAATGTCCTTCAACTGATGAATGGATGATGAAGATGTGGCACATTTATACAACGGAGTTCTAGTCAATAGTAAAGAAAAATGAAATTATGAAATTTGTAGGGAAGTAGATGGATCTGGAAAGGATTATACTAAGTGAGGTAACCCAGGCCAGAAAGTCTAACACCACATGTTCTCTCCTATATGTGGATCCCAGCTACAAATGTTTAGACTTAATCCAGAAAGCTAGAAAGGGGCTATAAGGAAGGGAGGAGAGGGGAGGACTTAAGAGGATGGTATTGTATATATGTAAATAGATAAACAGATTACTGAAAGTGGAATGGCCTAAGTGAGGTCAGGGGAGGAGACTGAGTAAAGAAAGGAATGTGGGGGCTATGAACAAGCCATACAGAAACCTACTTTTTGGGACAATGGTGCACCCAGAAGCCATAGATTGTAACTAGATACCTTCCAGTGAGTTGTTGGCCAGGGAGGTCCCTGATGCCCCCAAAACATTACAGGCCATTGCCAAGGCTCTTGGTTTCCCACCAGGAATAGATGGTAAGACCCTGTTGTTGAAGACTCCACATGCTTGGGCTGCAAGGTCACTGAGAAATCAACCTATATCTGAGCTGAAAACCTCCTCCCTGTAGACCAGCTGACAGAAAGCTGGAAAAAGCTACATTGCATGCAGCCCTATTATGGGAGAGAGAAATAATCAGTGGATAAAACAACAGTGGAAACTGCAAGCCTTAAGTCTGACCAACCAGGCCAAATGACCCAGCAGGTGCAATAGTGGCAGGTCTGTTATGGGGAAACCAACTGCTCACTAATTGGGCTGGAGGTCTGTTCCACAGGAAGGAATACATGCCTGGTACTAAAATCCTATGACAGGGGAAGTCATGAGCCCTAGGGTGTAACAGCTGCTGAATGCATATATTATGCCCAGTAAGCATTTTCCTTAATGTTCATACCTATATGTTAATGATACTTTCAGTTTTGGTTAGAGAAGCTTCTATTTTCAGATGGTGTGACCTCTGGGATGACTCAAAAGGCACCATAGTGCTGAGAAGTAACAGAGGAGTGCTCAGCACTGAAACATCTCTATCATACCCTCCAAGTCTCAGGGTCCATTGTGGAAGAGGTGGCGGAAAGAATGTAAGAGCCAAAGGAAGGGTAGGACTACTTACAATTCACTCTTCCAGACACAAAATGGCCTGGAAATCCATGACCTCACAGTGCCTGACACTACCTACAACAGGACCCTCGTAATAAGAAAAGATGATGGCATCAAAATAAAAGACAAGACTAATTGACAGGGGAAGACTATATTATAGAGAGTGGATTTTTGAAGGGTAAAGTGGGGGAGGGGAGGGAATTATCATGATTTGTTGTCTATAATTATGGGAGTTGTCAATAAAGAGGTTTACAAAAGCCAGGCGTGGTGGTGCATGCCTTTAATCCCAGCACTCGGAAGGCAGAGGTAGGAGGATTGCCATGAGTTCAAGGCCACCCTGAGACTGCATAATTAATTCCAGGTCAGCCTGGGCCAGAGTGAGACCCTACCTCAAAACAAACAAACAAACAAACAAAAAATTAAAAAAAAAGAGGAGCCAGGCATGGTGGTGCACGCCTATAATCCCAGCACTCAGGAGGCAGAAGTAGGAGGATCACTGTGAGTTCGAGGCCACCCTGAGATTACATAGTGAATTCCAGGTCAGCCTGAGCTAGAGTGAGACCCTATGGCAAAACAAACAAACAAAAAAAAAGTTTAAAGAAAGAATAATTAAAAATAGCTACCATCATGGGCTGGAGAAACGGCTTAGAGGTTAAGATGTTTGCCTGCGAAGCCAAACAACTCAGGTTTGATTCCCCAGGACCCACATAAGCCAGATGCACAAGTGGCACATGCATCTGGAGTTTGTTTGCAGTGGCTAGAGGCCCCAGTGTGCCCATTCTCTCTCTGACTGTCTCTATTCTATCTCATTCTCTCTCTCTCTGCTTGAAAATAAATAATTAATTTTAAAAAATAGCTATCATCAAAAAAGAGAGGTTTCAGGAGAATGAGGAAGGGAAGTCAAAGAATGGTGTTGCGCCGGATGTGGCGGCGCATGCCTTTAATCCCAGCACTCGGAAGCAGAGGTAGGAGCATCGCCATGAGTTCGAGGCCACTCTGAGACTATAGAGTGAATTCCAGGTCAGCCTGAGCTTGAGTGAGACCCTACCTCGAAAAACAAACAAACAAAAATATTACATAATCCCTCCCAACACCATTCTTTTTTTTTTTTTTTTTTTTTGGTTTTTCGAGGTAGGGTCTCACTGTAGCTGACTGGAATTCACTCTGTAGTCTCAGGGTGGTCTTGAACTCACTGTGATCCTCCTACCTCTGCCTCCTGAGTGCTGGGTTTAAAGGTGTGTGCCACCAAGCTGGGCTCGGATTATGTAAATTTTAATATATATATATGCATATATATATATATGCATGTGTATATATATATATATATATATTTTTTTTTTTTTTTAAGAAGCCCTGGCGTAGCAGAGGAGCTGCTGTAACTGGCACTACTAAGCAAGGTCATGATTGATCCAAAACTCAAGTTTCAGTGGCTGTGACTGGAGCTAAGATGCAAAACTGTGATTAGCTCAAACAACTGACTGTCATTGGTCCAACAAAGTGCAGGGAGGAAACTGGGAGATGATTCCTTTAGGTTGCAGCATTAGGCCCAATGAAAGACTTTTCAAGTCTTTTCTTGCTGCTTTCTGTAGTGCTGGCTAACCCTAGTAACACACACACACAAAAGCAGGCCATGCTGTCAGTCAATGCAGTCAGTTGCTTGACAGCTGAAGAAGCAAAGGGTCCTAGGTAGCCGCAGTGGTCTCAGCGCGCATGCATGCTGCAGAGAGGCCCAGCTCTGGGGAAGCCAGGCTTCGGAATGGCCAGGCTTCTGAGCAGTCCTGCTTCTAAGCAGTTGCCAGCCTGAATGGCCCAGCCTCCAAATGACTCGGTTTTCTAAATACCCTGTCTCACCAATGGCCCCAGATCCCAACTCCCAAACATAGTCCCCCAGAGGCAGGCACCCAGTAGTGCTCACACAGGGGCCAAGTTGTAGACGCAGCTGAACAGTTTTAGACCAGCTAGGGCAGGAAGGAGGGAAGCAGATGTCGAGAGAGGGAAACAACAAATGAGGGTCTTGACTTAAGAAGGATAAAGGGAGCTGGAGAGATGGCTCAGCAGTTAAGGCACTTGCCTGCAAAACCTAATGACCTGGGTTCAATTCACCAGTACCCACATAAAGCCAGATGTACAGTGGTACAAGCATCTGGAGTTCTTTCACAGTGGCTGAAGGCCTTAGCGCACCTATTCTCTCTCTCTATCTCTTCTCTTTCTCTCTCTCTCTGCTTGCAAATAAATAAATAAAAATATTTTTTAAAAGGCTGGTTGTGGTGGTGCATGCTTTTGATCCCAGCACTTGGGAGGCAGAGGTAACAGG
This sequence comes from Dipus sagitta, assembly GCA_036346955.1. NCBI lineage: Eukaryota > Metazoa > Chordata > Mammalia > Rodentia > Dipodidae > Dipus > Dipus sagitta. Next base: position 134,387,571 of record CM070770.1, read on the forward strand.
GATCATGGTAAGTTTGAGGCCACCCTGAGACTACATAGTGAATTCCATAACCTTTGTTATTGCTAGGGTTAGCCAGCACTACAGAAAGCAGCACTAACAATCCCATAACAATAACCTGGGTTAGAGAAGACCCTACCTGGGGTATATCTATATGTGTGTGTGTCTGCGTGCGACAGAAGGATAAAGGGGCCCTGCGGAGGTGGCCCACTGGATAGCACGCTTGCTATGTCAAGTGTGAGGACTGGAGGTCGGACCGCCAGCATGACTGCCCACCTGTAATCCCAGGGCTTGGGAAGCAGAGACAGGCAGATTCCAGGGGCAAGCTGTCTAGTGAAGATTAACTAAATCATCAAGCTCTGGGTTCACGTGAGAGACCATGCCTCAGTAAATAAAGGAGAAAATGATGGAGGAAGACAACTGACATTAACCTCTGGCCTACACACACACACACACACGCACGCACACACACGCACACATACATACATGCACACACGCACACATAAATACACACACATGCATACCACATAACATAGTGTATCAGTTACCCACTCATTGCTGGGACAAAAACACCTGAGAAATAGTTT